>JAWNPT010000080.1:8963383-11371766 GCA_035047365.1 Drosophila ustulata
TTTACGTATTTATGAAGCTATGAAAAAAGTTAATATATCCGAAATGTACGAACTTTGCCTTGCCCTTCGAACAGGGTATGCACAAATGTCCACGAGTCGAGTTGTGCTTGTTATTTGCCCGCCTGTCTGCCACTTCAATATATCAAAGCATCATAAATGCTGCCATAGTTGCAACAGCAACAATAGTTGGCTTCTTGCATGCTCCTTGTTACGACGACGACTCCAAACACGCACGTGCGTCTCTCCAGCTGCTGTTCCATCACTCCATCCTCCACTGCCATTCCTGGTCCACATCTCTTTGGCTCTCTTATGACGAATGAGTTTCATTTTTACGCCGGCCACGCATCACGCTACTTGTCAGCCAGGGCTTATCTGTTGGGAATTTTTAAGTGCTGCCTCCTCCTGTTACTGCCTCTTTCCCCTCTCTCTCTCTCTCTCTCTCTCTCGTTGCATGCCACACACACGCACACGCAGCTGCCTACAGCTACTGGAGCCCATGATATATGTTTCTGATTTCTGGGCGCTTTAATGCGTGTTTCTCCAACAGCCGCAGCAAAAGGAAATGAATTTGCCCTAATGTGGTTATGCTCGACCAGCTGAATACTCTACGCAACATCAAGTTCTATTAAATGTATATAAAAACTAATTTACATAAAGGTAAATATTTTGAATAATATTTATTCTTTAAATAAATTTAAATCGCCAACTGCAACAACATGAATGTGATGTTAAGCATAAAGAATAGAAAAAACAAATAATATATTCCATTATGTATATTTTTATGTCTTATTAGAAAAGTTTACTTCTGAAATATTTTATTTTGTTTAAGATATATATTAGACATACCAAATTAAGTATTTCTGGATTTAAATTTGCTTTTATTAAAATTGATTTATTTTATTTAATCATAATATTAATTCACCCACACTTGTGAAACATTTAAATTTATTTAAAATGAAACTAAAACTTGAAAATAAATTCTTTCTGGAGGAAATTTGCTTGCCAACAATTTAAATATTCCTTAGGAAAAATATTTATACGTATGATATTTGTTATAATTAGTTTAATAATAAAATTGCTCATTTCGTATGCTATTAATCTACCCTCTGTGCGCATTTCATGCATTACAGGATATCAAGGCTTTCATTTATACTAAAGCTGTAATCAATTTGCTGTTTAAAAAACCTTGACAGGCTTTGCATTCATATGTTTCATATTTTTTCTGCCTTTATTGCCGCACTAAATATGCAAAAATAATTAAACATATCTTAAAGGGCTCTTCCTCTTAAATGCAAATTATATTCGAGTGCGAATTTAAGCTCAATTTATTGTTGATTAAATACACTGCTTTTCTGTGAAATCCATTTTTTTATTACTGCCAAATATCAGATAATTATGTTTGAGGCAATACGTAAACAAAAAATTTTAGAGATCAGTAATTTTGATCAAAGCTAAAATTTTTTGTAAAAGACTGTTTTATTTTTATTTAAAGCAAGCCATTTAAATTTAAATCGATTTCCGAATTTTGTATTTCTTATATTTCTTCTATAGTTGAGTTTTTTTTATATTGAATTATATTTCAGAATTATATTGTTATGTTATTTAAACTTTAAGCTTAATTGAATCCATGTTTGCTTTGCTATACAATCGATGTGTTTCTTTTAGCCAATATTATGAACCTTTTGCGGCATATGTAATTTTGTGACACAAATGCAACAATCTGGCAGTGAAGTTGTTTGTGCTAATCCGCTTTCAATTTCGAATGCTCTTTCCTAACAAAGCCACTGGAATTATTAGAATTTGAACACAGTGAGAAAAATGACGTGCAAAAATCGAGAATAAAATGTTATTATTTGAAAAATTTCTTTAATCCACAAAAAAAATGTTGGAAACAATATGTTATTCTTTAAAAACTTTCTGGAAACAAGATTTTAAGCTCAACTTTCCTATAAGATTTAAAAGTCGTATTTCAAGAATTTTGTAATATCGAAAATTTGTCAAATTTAAGAATTGTTTTCATTTTTTTGGAATACACGAACTAACTATAATAATTCAATTTGCACATTTAAGAATTTACTCTTCAAGTATTTTTTAAGATAGAAAATTTCATAAATTCAAGTAATTAGTTTATCTTATTTTTAGCTTTAATGTATTTAAGTAGTTTAATTTGAATTTTGACATTTATGAACTTATTCTTCAACAATTTTCTAAGATTGAAAAATTGCCAAATTGAAGAACTTTATTTATGCTTTTGACTTTCTAGGTTCAATTTTGACATTAAGCAATTCTTTCGTCGATAAATTCAAGTAATTAATTTTGACATTTAAGCATTTTTGTCAAGAATATTTTAAGATTTTTTGTATTCAAAAATTTACTTTCTGCATTCAATTTTGACAGTTTTATAATTTAATTTTGAAGAATTTCATAAATTTGAAAAACTTACAAATTGTTTTAATACTTGTTTCTTTTGTGAATTAAAGAATTTCATTTCAATTTAATTTATTCGTGAGTATAGCACGTTTCTTTTTTGCACTGTGAGGCAATCGATTTTGAAAATGTAATGTGCGGCAAGATTTTGCAGCAAATTCCCAGTTCGAAGTGAAGACAATGCAACTTAAGAGGGCCCCGAACTAATTCGCATAATAGAAGAGGGCAAACATTTTGTGGAAAGACGAAACTGCAGCCAGTTTACAATTTGTAGTTTGCAGTTGGCCTTTTGCTATTGTTGGGCGAGTATTATTTGCATGCAGATAAGAGAAACACATCCATATGCATAACAATTGCACAGAGCCCAACTACACCTACATAGATATGTACTAGATGTGTATGGTATCCATAGCGAACATTCAGTTGAGCTGCGCTATCGATGCGTTTGTTTGATTTTGTCTATGCAAATAAGCGAGAGAGATGGAGAGAGATGGAGAGAATTCTATGGCCACGTGTGCTTGTAATTTGCAGTCAAATATTTGCCACATGCCTCCCCAACAATAACAAAACGCGTTCGCAATGCGGGTTGCATGCGGATGGGGATATGTGCGGGTGGCAATTAATTTGCACAAACCACTTGGTAATTAAAATGAAAAGTAAATTATATAAGCAAGAGAGCAGTTTTTTGCCTGGCTTAGCATTTAACTGACACAGTTTTTGTGTTTTTTGCGGGTTATGCGGGGACAGAGAGAAGGCGGGGGGTCTGTGTGTTTTTAAAAGCATTTGGCGCTGCACAAATGTATCTCGAACTTCGCACACTTGACTGCCATTCAATTTGCATAGGAAATTAGTTTGTTCGCTTTGAATTGAAGTTGGCCCCACGGGTGCAAACAAGGCCAAAAGTGCTTCAAGAGCAACAGAGCGAGAGGGACAGACTGAGAGAGACAGACTGAGAGAGAGAGAGAGAGAGAGAGGTATGTATGTATGTGTGTGTGTGTGCACATTTATGCGTTTTGTTGCTACTGGTTTTGCAAGTGGCAAATCTACCGTGTTCACTTGCAACAGCTGAAAAAGCAAGCAACTTATGGACAGCTCTCCTCTTTCACCGCCCTCCCTTCGCCTTCTATATAGTATATTTTTAGCTATACAAAGTTGTTGCGTGTAACTTTTTGCCAGCCAACCAGGGCTGCAGCATTTTAAGGGCTGCAGTGGGGGGAGGAAAGTGCAGCAAATGCTGCTTGCCTCCATTATCGCTGATTAACGAGTCGGAAAAGCCAGCGCCCCAAAATGGGGCATCACGTGCTCACTCAGCAGACGCGGACAGAGCAGTGCGATAACTTATCGATTTGCATCGATCTCCTGCAATTAAAATTTTATAATGCGCTGATTTATCTCAGTTGTAGCAACAATTATTATAAACTTATCGATAATACACACAAAGTGCTCTGTCAATAAAATAAAATTACATTTTCAATGACAAATATTCATTTTTTTCGAAGCTTTTTACATGTTCGTTTAGAGCGTGGCATTTTTTTTTAATATTGTTCTATATTGTAGATTTGTGTTAAAAATGTCTGTAAAACAAAAATATGCAACATACATTGTCCGAATTTAAACTGGAAATCTAGGATAATTTAATCTAGGATTTTTTAACTCAAATAATTAATCTGGAAATTCTTCAATTCAAATTCAAAATACAATCAATATTACTCAACAAATCCAGGCTTCCAAGGCTCTACTCGAATTAATATAAAGCCGATAAATTCGTAAGAAATCTTAAATTAAATTGAAAAAAAAATAGAATTCCGAATTTTTCTATATTGTGGAACAAAACGGAATCGAAAATAGTAATTACTATTGTTAAAAATTAAGTGGAGGCTTTAAAAGAAAATCTGCTATATTTTCACATTAAGACTTGATAATTCAAATATCGACAATATTTTGATTTAATATCTATAGATATACATACATATATTGTTTATTATTTTGTTTCTTAAAGCAATAAAAGGGCGTGGTCCGATCGGTCAGCAATTTTTCTAAGTCATTGTATTCTATATCCAAATTGTGTGTCCTGTAGAGAATTTGTGTCATTGAGAGCATTGAACAATGCATTTCAAGCTCGATAAATTATCGATAAGTCAAGCGTTTGAAGCGATAGCAAGTTAGATTGCAGTTAGGTTATAGCCAAATGCGTCTCAACTGTACACACACACACTCACACACACCCACACATTTTGTTGTGCAACAACATTGACCAAAAGTGGAAAGTCATCACAATTTTGAGACGCCAAGTTCTGCTGTTGTTGCATGCGTGTGGGAGAGAGCGAGAGGCAATGGGCAATGGGACGGAAATGGGCTCTATCTCTCTCTCTCTCTCTCTTTCTCCTCCCCCCCCACTTTCTTTTTCTCCCTCTCTCTGCCTGCCTCGCTTTCTCCCTCACGCTCGCTGGCTCGCAACGCAACCAAATGGAAATTGTTGTTGAGCAATTTTCATTCGATGCAAGCGGCTCCCCCCTCTTTCTCCCTCTTCTTCTACTCCTCCTGCGCTCCTCTACTCGCTTCTCATCCTCTTTCCCTCCCCCTGCGTCTTCTTCTTGTTGTGGTTGTTGTTTTCAGTTGGCAGCAGCCGCAATTCCAAGTGCTCCAGCTCCATTTGCTGTTATTGTTTTAACGTTTTGCAGCGCAGATCCCTGTCTATTGTATAACCATTTCTGATAATCACACACACACACACTCAAACACACACTCACACACTCTCACGTTTTTTGGCGGTCATTTAAACCGTATTCACATACTCCCAAAAGTGCACTACATTCAACACTCGACATTTTGATTCCAGTTGCGTTGATAACTTCGATATTCAACTGTTCTCCATGGGCATTTTAACTGCTTGATTTGCACTGTTTTTTACAGAGCTCAGTTTTATAAATAAAGTAAAGAAATACCCTACATTAAATTATTGTATCTGTCAATTGCATTATTTATAATCAACTGCTTTCCTGTCATTAAAATGGCATTGTAAATAATTAGTTTAAATGCTATGTTATGTAAATTTCACTTTTTTGTATCTATTTTGATAATAAATTTAATAAACAATTTAATCATTGTAAATTTCACTAACAGAAAACTATAGCCATGAAAATGTATAGCTTACTTCAACTTTTTTCAAAAAATTATTAACAATTTATAATTATTTAGTAATATTCCAATTTAATATTTCCAATTATAATTATTTAATTTCAATACTTGGTATTTAGACAAAGTATTTCTTTTCAATTTGATTGAAGATTTAATTGAAGTTGAATTAAATAACAGCTCTGATTAGAAAAAAAAGATTAATCAAGTATCAAGTATTATTTTGGTAAACTAACTCTCACTTTCTTGCCTTTTTATTGCAAAACCAATATTCTGAACGAAATATTCAATTAAAAATGTTATTTGAAATTTAAGCAAATACTTATATTAAATATTACAAACAGAGACTATGTTATGTTTGAAGCAAACAATTCAAAAATATTCAACTACTCAACAATTAATATTTAGTTAATAAAGATTTCCATTATGAATTGAGCTATTGATCCAAATTAGAAATTACAATTACAATTGATCCAATGAACAAGAATATTTAATCATTGTAATATTATGCTAGTGAACAAACTTGCATCAAAATATTAATTAAATTATTATTTTCGAAAATAAGCAACAGATAGAGTTTTCAAAGTTAAACTAAAATTTGTATGCTCAAAATTAGTTTTACATCAAATAATGACATAGAAATATTGGCATTGAAAAGAATTAAGAAATCATTTGTTCTATATTAACTTATAATCCTCCTCAAAGCTAATTAAATTAAATCCATTAGTCCATTAGTTTAAGTTCGTTTCATTCTACTCGAATGTTCTATAAATACTCAGTTAAATACTCAATCTTTCAGCACCTTCACCCGTTTGTCGTGTCGTGTCACGACCCCACGCACATCACAAATCCAGTGTCATCACTGGCGTTGAACTCGTGGCTTACACGATGTTTGCTGTAACCCATAAGATACTCATAGTTGTCGATGCTGCTCCAGTTTCGTGTGTGGATCTCTGGCAAAAGTGACTTCGTCAACTTCTTCAAACTTCTTCGCACTATAAGTTTTTTTTTTCATTTGGGGCACAAGGGAGCAGGGGGAGAAGGAAGGAGGAAGTGTTGCTGTTAGGGGTGTAAGTACTAAATACTAAACGAAATATATTTGTTTCAGGGGCTTTTAAGCGCGCTTAAAATAGTTGTACATACTTGTTGTTTGTTCTTGCTATTTTTGTTGCCGTCGCCGTTGCCGTTGTGGCAGCTGCAGCTGCAGCTGCAACGTGCACCTGCAGTGGTTGCAGCAACCGAAGCGCCAGCAACATATCGTTAGACAACAACTCAAAATATTTATGAAGATGCCGGGCAAAGTTTTTGGTGGCAGCTACACGAAAACTTGTCGAAACAATCTGCAGGGCAATGTCAGGCAGTCACTTACCACGCCCCCAATTTCTCTTTTCAGCCCCCGCCTCCGCCTCCCGTTCTTGCCACATGGCTCGCCCAAAACACTATCATCATTTTGTTGAAGAAACTTTTGGACATGTGTATTAGTGTGGGCCGCAAAACACATTGCGTATGAGCAATGTCAGCAATGTCTCTGTCTCTCTCGCTCTCTCGCTCTCTCTGTGTGTGTGTGTGTGTGTGTGTGTCTGTATGTGTGTTTGTGGCAGCAAATTTGAAATTTATGCACAAGTTGCAGGTCAACTGACAAACAAGCACATAAATCAATTCATCGACTGCCAGGCATGCCACACCTACACACACACCTACACACACACTCGCATATATATATACATATATATATATATATATCCACCTACTCTACTATAAGTGACTCGACTTGTGTGTATTTTGTCACAGCTTCAGGGCGCAATTATTGAGTTTTTGCATCAACAACAATATCAAAGTGGAGAACTTAATATAACTTTTTACCACAGACGTTATATGCACATACATATTGTATATATATATATATGTATATATATCGCATATCTGTGCATGTACAGACGTGGTCAGACATAGTCATACATTGGTCGAATGCTTGTGGTTTTAGGTCAACGCATAACTCTCTTACAAATTGCTGCTGCTGATTATCGACTATGGCAAACAAGTTGCGCACAAGGCATAAAAATCCATTATCTGCAACTAAGAAAACTAATTTATGATGAAAGCAAAAAGCAAGTAATATTATTTAATGATAAGGAAACTAATTTATGAATAATGGCAGGCGAAAACGCATAATGCAAGTACAGCAAACGAGTCTCAAGCAGAAAATCAGAAGGCAAATAATAATATTTATTGTACAATATGTACAAAAAATGAGACCAGCATAATACTTTAATAATAATTTGTGAAAAAAAGTTGACGAGAATAATATTTGGATAGTAATTTCTAAAAAAAAACGGAGACGAGCAAAATATTATTTTAAATAATTAAATTAAATTCAAAAAAGTTGTTCTCACGGCGAATGCTTCTCATTTTGCTTAATACAAAAAAAAAAAAAAATTCATAAAAACTAAAAGTATTATTTTTAAATAATGATAAAATTACAAAAAGCTCAAATTGCTTAGATAAAATCATTTTAAGAATTTTATCAAATATTTGAACTATGTTTTTAAACAAAATTTGCAAAGATATTATAGATTAAAATGTTTCAAAAATATCAACGAGTTGTAGGCAAGTAAGTCTATGAATATTTAAATTATTTGAATAAATTATTCGAAGATACTCAAAAATGATTAAATAGTTTCGTTTTAAAAAAATTGCAAATATAATATAATTTTCAAATGTGGTAAAAGCAAACAAAATATTAGTTTTTTGAAGTAAAGTTTTTCAAATATATATTATGTTAAAAATATGTTAAATTAAAAATAGTGTATAAATAACACAGTTTTGTTGAAACTTTAGTTTTTCAGTTAAAGTTTTCCATTTTTGAATTGTTTAGAAAAATTATTTCAACAATTTTGTCAAATATTAAAAAAAAATAAAATTAAATTTAAAGTGTTGCATGTAAAACAAACTGTTTGCTTAAAAGGTTAGTTTTCTATTAAACAAACACATTTGAATTATTTAAATAAATTATTTTAAGAATTTTGTCAACTAGTCGAAATTATTGCAGTGTCGTTTTTTGTACTAATTTGAAATGTTTTTAATAGCTAAATTAAATATATATGAAATATCTTTTTTTGTACAATAATTTAGTTTGCTGTGCAAAAATTAAGAAAATTCAATTGACTTCATTCATATTAATTCACCAATATTAAACAAATGAAATATTATTTAATATGACAATTTATAGTGCTGTATGAAAACACCAAAAATACTCTAAATAGGGTATTAAAAGTGCGCCATTGCAGAGTAATATTTGTCGGTCGCTCATGTTTGCTGCTGCTGCCTTTGTTATTTATTTTTATCGCCCTTTGTTTACTGTGCAGCTTCCAAAGCGAAGCAGAGAGAGGGAGGAGAGAGAGAGAGAGAGAGGGAGTGGGCGGCAGGTTATTCCATTATTTGCATATGCCTTTGATTTATGTCATAAACTCTTGCGTAACATTTTATTAAAAATTTAATTGCCTGTTATGGCATTTACCCCACACGACGCCCACGCACCTGGTTGCAGGTTCGATATCGCCACATAACCCGAAGCGAGAGAGAGAGACAGAGAGGTTGTCCGCCTCTCCCTCTCGCTCAATGCATTTTACTGAGTGTACCATGTGGTGCGACTGGACTGTGCCACATTGCGTGTGGCAGCCTCAATCTGCCGTCCTCCTGCATCTTGATGGGTTCTCGCATCGGGCTTGCCCAGCAATTGTTGGACAATCGTCTGCCATTTGTTGAGCACGGCCGGCTGGTGGCAAACGAATTCGCATTCGCGCTGCTTGTTGCACAGCACAAAGGACTTCGTTTTGGCCACAAAACAGACGTCGGGCAGCATGAAGCTGCCGCGCAACAGCTGCTTGCGACCCTTGCGCTCCGTGTAGACGAGGCAGGTGTCGAACACAAACAGTTTGCTGTGGTAGCTGCGACGCAGTCGTGCATCATGCAGCTGAAACTCGCCCACCATTATGAAGCTTGCCTCGCTCAGCATGCTGAACTGCAACAAAACACAAACAGAGTCGATAAGGCAGCGCGAGAGAGAGACAGATATCGTACCGCATTAAAGTGCTTTATGTCGTTGAGCTGATCCGATTGATTGGCCCGATCGAGGAGCTCGCGAAGTCGCGCCTCCAGGCGACAGGACACCTCGAACAGCCGCTTGGAGATCAGCTGACGATGCTCGAAAAAGTTCTCGATCAGTTTGCGCAACAGCAGCGGATATTTCGTCACTCGCTGCACCGGCTTCAGCAGGAAACTTCGGATGCCCAGCGGGTCGCCGAGCGTGATTTGCAGGCGCTGGCAACAATTAGATTAATGCTCAAATTAATCAAATTCAAAGCGGACTAAATAATTAGGCTAAATATGCAAAGCGGGCAAAAAACAAGTCGACTATTGACTTGCCGAGACCCTTTCACTGCCTTCAAAAAGAGTATATGCTAGCAATGTGCTAAAATAAGGTTTTACAACACACTTATCTATAATATATAATAACCATCAATTGTGCTTAACTGGCGAATTCCCTGTAAGTAATGTTGATACCTAAATAAAATCAACTAATATTAATCAACTCGACATAAAATAGACTATCAAATATTCTTGAAGCAAGCATTAATTTAATTTAGAGAGCAAAATAAAAAAATATGCAAAAATACTTGCAGAAAACAAAATCAGATACAAATTTATTTCTTTATTTTACTACTAATACTTTTTAATATGATCAGAATTATTTTTATATATTATTTTTATTTCCTTAATAATAATATTACTTGTATCAATTTTATTGATTTTTCTAATATTACTTGTATTATTTTGTTTTTGTTCAAACCTTTTTTACATTTTTTTTTTCATATTAGTTGTCTTTTTATAAGTTTTACAACTCACAAAGCAATAATTAAAACTGAAGTCTAAACTTAAATTTTAAAAATCTTACGTTTATATATTTTTTTAATTTTTTTTTTGTTTATTTAAATGTTTATTAATTCTCTTGATATTTTTCCTTTGATTAATATATTTTGAATATTTTTTTTATCTAAACTTAATGTGATAAATCTGAAATGTTGATTCTTAGAATTCAATCAGTATGTCAAGCACAGCTACTCAAACATTCCCTGCGAATCTATTTGCAACATTGTGTTTATTTTTGGCAAGCAAATGCGATTACTTTGCGAAAAGCCGAGCAAAGGGTTTTTGCGCAGTTCTCGACTAGAACGCTACCTGAGTTCGTCTCTAAAAATGGCAAACCAGAAACAAGCTCACGTCTGACGTCACAGCAGTTTCGCGGCTTACGTCTTGGTAACGTCGTGTTCTCTCTCGCTCTCTCACTCTGTTTTTTTGGCGTGAGCTTACGTAAGTTGAGCTGCGGCTTAAAGTTGCGTCGCAGCCCTTTTCATCTTCACCCCCCACCCCCTCCCGCCTGGTTCGCTGGTTCCGCCCGCAGGCAACACGCAATTCGACGTCGCCGCGTGTCAATCGCCAGCTTTCAATTTAATTAAAGAAAGCGCGTGGAGCGACAACAACAACAACAACAACAAAAAAGAGCGTAAGTGAATTGCGTATTTAATTAAATTTAAATTGAAATTAAATTTGGCCCACAACAAGCTGCCACATGCCACTTACCTTAAAGTAGAGCTCGTGCGAATCGTAAAGCCGCAGGCTATCGCGCTGACTGGCGGTGAAGAGCACATAACAATTGAAATAGCCGCGCTCGAGGAGCGCCAGCCAGCGCTCCAAGAACAACTGCAGCTGCTGGCGATGCTGCAGCATCAGCGGCAACAGCCGATGGCGATGCAGTGCAGCAATCTGTGCCACATTCGCGAGCAGCACATGCTGCTGCCCCAACAGGCCGACGGGCAGCTCGGATTTGCGTTGAAAAATCAGCGAATAACGGGCAATGCCATTGGCCAGATCCTCGCAATATTGCTGCTCCGTGGTCAGCAGCTCGTCGAGCACATGGCGACCACACCGCTCCGCCACTCGATTGTCGCAGCTGCAGCGGCTCATGCTCATGCGGCCGCGTGAGGCACAAAACTGACGCCACGCCACACCACGCAGCAAGGCGGCTAAAGCTTTGACTCAGCTTCACGAGCGCAGCTGTTTTTTTCTTTATTTCTCTCGTCATACCCACTACGCGTTTGGCAGCAGGGTATGCTAAAGTTGTGGCAACGGAAAATGTGGCACGCAGGTTTTCTGAAAATTTCAGTGACATCGCACGATGAACGTGGAAGTTATCAGCCATAAATTCTAGTCTAATTTCATAATATTTATAGTAATATATAATGTAGATACACTATGTGTAAAATATTCAGTTGACACGCTATTGCTAGCTAGGCTCTGTATTATTTATATAATACAATAATTTATATGATAATTATTATGACGAATAAGCTTAAAAAAAAATGTTAATTTAAATTTAAATGATATTGCAGCACTTTAAGTCATATCCTTCTGTATGTGAAAACGCTTGCAGATAATTTGTTTTATTACGTTTTAAAACTATTTATTTCATTTATTTTTTTAACTTTGTCTAATTTTGTATTTAATATATTTTGAATTAAACTGATAATTTTTTTAACTTTGTTTAATTATTTATTAAATTTATTATTGGATTTTACAGTTTTAAAACACTTTTATAATTTGCTTCGTAATAAAATAGTTAAATATTTAAAGATAAAAATAGTGGCTCAAATTAAGCCTGTAATTGCCCATAAAATCCATACAAATTATAATGAAACTTCAGGATAAATGACTTGGTGAGTATCACGTGTGCATTTAAGAATGCCGTGAAATTATTTATATTTCAAATAAGTCTGCTAAAAATTTTTCAAAATATTTTTGAGTATTTCACAGTCGAGCACACTCGACTGCGGCTTTTCCACTTGTTCCTTTCTCTTTGCGGTTCATCATCAGCAGCAGCAGCAGCGACAGCAGCGGCATTACACTGCTGCCTCATCATCATGGGCATCACCAACCTCATAATGAGTATTGTCTTCAATGAGTCAGCTAAAAGGCCTGCTGCCTGCTGGCCATTACAGTTATGTAGCATCTCCATTGCAATATGCAATTAAATTTTAATTACACTTTGAGCGCGCGCAACATGCTAACAAGTTGCCAGTTGCATTCTTCTTACGCGTGCCACTTGCCACGTCGTCGTCGTCGTCGTCGTCGTCGTCGTCGTTGTTGCCTAGCTCCACTTTTAATGACAATTTATCGTCTGGAATCGCCATCGTGCCTCGTACCTGTAACGATGACTGTGTAATTGTGTCTTGTGCCCAGTGTCCTGCGTCCTGTGTCCTCTCTAAATTAGCCACGCGTCGCACAGTGTCACAAACTTTCTTTGAGTGCATCACAATTGCAAATCTACACTCATCATGAAATGTTATTTAAATATAAAATAACTTTATGATTATTTATTTTTAGGCATTTGCGGTTAAACCACATAGTATTCAAAGCCTCTGAACTTTCTGCGACAGCGCGTGTGCATTATGAATATCTATATTTAACGCATATCTTGAACTCTGAGACGTGTATTTTTATATTTAGAACAGAAATATATTATAGCATGTATGTCATATTTTTTTTATTTGATTATTTGAAAATGTTGTATTTCTAAAATCTAAATTTTGGTTGGATTCATCACAGAAATATTCTAATTTCTATTTCTATAAATTTTTCAAAATACAATATATTATTATTACTGGCTTTCTATTGCTGTGTTTAATTAACTTCAATCTGTTTTTATAATACATTTGAATTCATTTACATTTAGTTATTTAAAATTATGCTTTCATTTATTTCAGACAGTTTTCAACATTTATGTAGCATACTTTTTGGTGGTCTTCAGACCAAAAATATGGTGCTTGTTAATTTAAAAAATTTTAAAATTAGCAGAATTTATTTTAAAAGAAGTACTGAAAGCATATATATTGAAACTTCATAACTATCACTTTGTTAAAGATATGTGTATTGAAGACATATCAAAATAGAGATTAGAAGAGACTAAACTGCGTTTCGATGAAGATATAGCTTTTCTAATAATCTTAAACTGTTTTATCATTTTTATGCAATAATAACTAAAAACTAGCATAATGTGGAATACTAATAAAACTAATATTTTGTTATAATTTTTTTTTAATTTTGTAAATATGTTTATTTGCAATCTCTATTTGAAAATTTTTAATTATAGGACACATCAAAGTTTTTAAGTCCCTGGTGTTTACTACATTAACAAAATAAAGATAAGTGATCTCCTTTATAGCAGGCTAAATCAAAAGTTCTCAATAATAAGCTAATAAATTCCATATAACATTAATTATAAATCATAAACTTGTATATAAATTGATATATAATAAGGGAAAATAAATTTTAAGAATATAATATAAATATCTTTGTGCAAATTAAGCTGCAATAATCTCGCAGAATCTTCAATACACACACGATAAGCTAAACACTAATTTAACTGAACATAAATGTAAATTTCGAGCCGTCGAAATTCTTCGAAATTCGGAAATCAAAAAAGAGCAAAAATAAAAATGAAGCTGCAAGCGCGCCTCATTAGTAAGTTGATCCACTGTGCGCCTCGGACTGCAGCGCGTTTTTGCTGGGGCTGCACCTGCATACGGAGCGTATGCGCAATAAATAAATCAGCCGTAATTAAAAGCGTCCAGCAAAGTTACCAAAAGGCTCTCTACCATTTTGCCCATTGGTAGCCTGCCTCACGGACTCTCTCTCCCATTTGGCCATCGTCTCAACTGTCATTCTGAATTTGCCTTTCTCTTTTGCCGCTGCCGCTTTATTCAGGCGTATCCTTGGCACACAACTCCCAGCTATAAATTACGTTGTGTTCCAGGAATTTGCCAGTGAAACACACAAAACGAGAACGAAAAAGCGAACAGCGAAAACAACAACTAAAAAATGGTATAAATTCATATTTCTGTTTGGCCTGGCAGGGAATCTAGGCAAAGATAACGCTGCCAGAACCCAACAAATAAAAACCCCGAAAAAAAAGAAAACAGGGAACAGGGAACAGGGAACAACAACCAAAAAAATCCGGCAAAACGCCAAAAGGCCAAACGCGTTCCATAAATTGCGCTATGAACGCGCCTCGAGGGGACAACTGGAAGACAAGCTGATTGCGTTCTAACAGATACCGAGTGTTGAGAGTACGGGCAAAAAGAAGAGCGTGAACCGAGTAGAAGCCGATAGAGAACGATAAAGACAGACATAGAGAGAGAAAGAGAGGAGTCACAAAACGTGTGCTCGCAAATTGTAATATCTTTAAATTCAAAGAGAAATGAAACAATTGAAGTATTTTAACGAACTTAAGTTCGAATCGATGTTCATTAATCCATTATAATAATATACGTTGTTCAAATATTCTTGATCAATATCCTTAAATTAAAAGATACATTAAAAAATTAAAGTCTTCTAATTAACTTTAGCTTAAAGCTCACTTGGATTGATTAACACTTAATAATTCATCATCATTATGAGCAGAAGAATAACGATAGTTGTTAGCCAATACTCTTATAATAAATATAATTATGCTTAAATAATTAATTTGGGCTCAATAATTTAAATTAGCTATTCTCATTTTAAGTATTTAAAAGGTAGCATAACAACACTAATAAAATCTAGATTTTACTTAAGTATTTCTTTACAAAAGAACGATAAGTTAAAAAAAATGTTTGATGAAAAAATTTGCCAATTTATTTTATAGAATCCATACAGTAATTTTGTAGCAGTGTAAAAATATAGAAAATTAAATGCAGAGCTAGTTTTCGAAATATTAAAAAAAAAACATTGAATTTAATCTTTTTTTTATAAATACTTTTTTCATTTACGTTTCATAATTTTTGAAATCACTTTATGCAATTTTTTATTTTAAAATAAAATCACTTCAAAGCTTCTTCAGCGTTTTCAAGCCTTTAATGAACTTCGGAAGCTTTTGAGAAGCTTTAAATTGTGTCGAATGCACAATCAGCTTTTGAGCTGAATCTTTAAGCTGCAACTTTGAAGAGTTTTGCAGCATTTCAGCGATGGCTGATGCAGTATTAATGCGGGCTAAAAGCGCTGCCACGCCCACCATGCAAAATGAAATGCAGCTTTCAGATGCTGCCAGGCGAGTGTGTGTGTGTGTATGTGTGTGTGTGTGTGTGTGTTTGCTGTGTTGCATGCAACATGGTTCGCGGCATGCCGCTGAAATGGCGAGCACCCAACGGACAGAAAGACAGGTGGACGGACGGACAGACGGACGGACGGACGCACGGACGGACGGTTGGGCTAAGTGGGCAAGTACTGTTATTTGCCCGCCTGCTTGAGCAGATTGCCTGTCAGCACACACACACACACACTCACACACACAGAGTCGCACACACACACACACACAGAGCTTGGCACGTAGTCGAGCTCAAGTTGAGCGCAGTAATGGGGAAAGATGGAAGATGTTCCTCGTAGATGGAAGATGGAAGATGGAAGATGGAAGATGGACTACGGACGGTTGCTTCGTCACTTAGTTTGCCATTTCGCTGCCAGCTTAGTTTAATGTACTTTCGCTACTCCCCACCGCCCACCGCACCCACCACCGCAGACGCCATCTTCTTCATTTGAACTAAAGTGTTTTGCTCTGCGCTTGATTGACATGATATGATGACAGGCGTGTGCGGGCGCAGTTACTTCTGCAGCTCTGGCTAGATCGATAAGACGGCCAGCCCAAGTCGACTCCTAAAATGGAGGCGTTGCTGCCGTCGACATTTGACTCTACCCAAATCAGAGGCAAGGCCACGAAGGGGAAGGGAGGCGGCTCTCTGAGTGCTGTGTGGCACGCTTTTGTTAATTGACTTTTTCGCAAGAGATCTCAAGCAAAAGCAAAATGTATTCCGACTTTGGGGATCTGTCCAAGTCTTATAGACTTGCAAATACGCTGCAAAGAGCTACAAATACTTTAGCATGCTTTTATGCAGCAGATATTTTGGTTGAAATGTGTTCTATTTCATATCGTTTCATTTATTTTTGATTTGATGCCACAAAAATTTGATATTATCGTGACTGGACTTGAAGATAAATGTTGGGTTTTTTCCATTCCATTTTATTTTATATTTTTTTTAATTTAAAAAGTTGACGAAAATGTAATTAAATGAACCTCCAATTTAACTAATTGTGATATTAGTAAAATATCTAAAAATTTTGCTGGTCTTCCATTCTATTGTATAGCATTAAAATTTACTGTCTTTACAATCGGCTATTGAGTAAAAAAATGAATGTGCATTTCAATGTTTTCAAAAACATAAAAATGTATATTAATATATTGCTCATAAGTACTTGTATTTCCAATTAATTTATGTGTATTTTGCTATAATTGTGCTAAATATTTCTACTAATCAGTCTTAGCTGCGATTGCAGGGTATTATTGCCGTCGTTCAGCCTCCACAGCTGCGACTAATGGCTGCTAATGTATTGCTGCTCGTCGCTCGTTGCTGGCTGCATTTGCTGGGCGTTAAACATCAAACAGTTTGCTTAGCTTGTAATTTCGATTAAAGGATTTGCATGCATATCTTATGGCGGTTGTTGTTGTTGTTGTTGTTGTGATTGTTGCTGCTGCTGTTTGCTGTTGATTAAACATAATTTATGTTTGGTCCAAGTGGCGACCATTAGCGCTTGGGATTGCCCGGTGCGCTGCCAACGCATCGCCAGCTGCATGATAAATGTGCCGCATTAGCGCGCCATCGCGTTCAACAATAAATTCGCCTCGAAGGAGCAACAACAGACGAGGGTGCGAGCGAGATGGAGAGAAAGAGAGAGAGAGGGAGACATTGAACGGTCGAGTGTTTTGGCTGATCGGACGCTTCGGTTAATTTCGCTGCGGGAATTTTAAATCATCTTTAAATTAGGGTCATGCAAACTCAATAAACCAAATGCGGAAGTGTGTGCAATGAAGAGAAGGCGGCTTCAAGAGAGTGTAACTGTGTGTGTGTGTGTGTGTGTGTGTGCCGCTAATTGAGTTGTTGCTGCCACACACACACACACACACACACACACACACACACACACACACACACACACAGGCAGTCGGAGTCATCGGCATCGGCATCGCCAGCGAATGCGCCACACATTTGCCACAATTTGGCAAACAAATCACGTAGATGCTGCTGCCGTTGCCTGCTGCCATTGCTCTCTCTCTCTCCGTCTCTCTCTCCCTCTCTCTCTCCCTCCTTCTCGCTCTTTTCTTACTGCGCTGTCACTTTATATAGCTGCTCTCACATCGACAACACAGCTTGCTTTGCTTTTGTTATTTCATTTTAGCTGATTTTTACCGTCTTCCCCTCCCCGCTGCCTTGCCAACGGAATAACTGAATTTGTCCCGTTAGTTATCTGTCTGTCGGTGTGTGCGTGTGTGCGTGTGTGTGTGACCCCATCACAAAATACTCGTAATATAATACCATAAATTAGTTAGATTCGGGTGCATATCTCATACCTGCTGTCGTTCTCGTTTATCAAAGCTGATTGCACGCGCAGTAAGCTCAACCCGCCACAAATGGCTTCATTCTTCGTTCCATTCCATTGTTCCACTTATTTAGCGCTGTAGCAACACACTTATTTCGACTTTTTTTCAACTAGATAGCATAAAGTCAACATAAAGGTTTCTATTCTGTTTGTTGGCTTGAAATGAAAAGAGACTTTGGGAAGCTAGCTATCTAATGTTTCATTCCATTTCGTTTCACTTAACACCATAACTTTAAACAAATATTTTAAATAAATGTTGTTAGCAAATATTTTAAACAGCTGCTTCAAATAAATATTTCTAACAACTATTTCAACAAAATTTTGTATGAAAATATTTCAATAAAAATATTTTAAATAAATATTTAAGCCAAATAATTTAAACAAATATTTTAAGCATATGTGTATTCTAAGCAAATATTTGAAATTTATGGTATATTGTAAGCATATACTATATGTACACATACATATATTATATATAGATTATTTAATATTATATTTTACATTTTAGATATATACTCATAACAAATTTTTGGAATAAATATTTAATAATAAATATTTTAAATAAGTTTTTTAAACAAATGTTTGAATATAAAAATTAATAAATATTGCAATAAATTTGTATATATTCGAAATGAATATTTTTGTAATTTGTAAGTTTTGAATCTTAAGCTGTTCCATTCCATAACATTCCGCACAGCTTTGCTCTTGGAAGTTGTTCTTATGTTTGCAACCGTTTCATTCCATGTTGTTCCATAACAGCGCATTTAATCCCCCAATAAGTTTATTACTGCGTTGCATTTCCATTTCATACCACGCTTAACTATTCCTTTGTATCGAGCACATTCGTTTTAATATGCTCTCTCTCTCTCTCTTTCCCTCTCTCTCTCTCTCTCTCTCTTTCCCTCTCTTCGGCTTTTGTTATGGCTGTCGAAAAATTTCCATTTGCTTAATTTCGCTTGGCAGCGAAAAATGTAAAATGTAAATTTCCCGTTGGGTTCGCTGCAATTTTAAATGCTCTGCTTATCGCATCGTTTCACTTGGCGCCCTCTCTCCGTCCCTTTCTGATGATGATGCTTCCTGTCTGTTCTGGACTTTACTCTATCCTATCGCTCTCTCTCTCTCTCTCTCTCTCTTTCTTGTTTCTTCTCCATCTCGCTCTCGCTACGCTAAGTTTTGTGTCATTTGCATAGTTTATATGCATATGCATGAATTTTTGGGCAAAAGGCAAAGTATGAGAGGACGATGTGTGTGTGAGGCGAAGAAGGGGAGAGGCGGAGAGGGGTAAGGGGGCTGGTGCCACGCCCAGCACGTGAAAATTATCGACACTTAAAATGTTGCAAGCGTCGCTGGTTTGCAAGAATTTCCAGCCTGACGACGCTTATGTAAGCTTAATGTTTATGCAGCTTATGCTTCATAAATTCGCCTCCAACGAGGGGAATGGGGGAAAAGGGGTGAGGGTTGAAGGTTGAAGGAGGGGGGAGGGCAGCTCTGATGTCTTTGTCTTCCGGTGCGATGGCCGCCATTTTGTGCGCTTTTGCTTCAACTTCCGCTGCGCTGTGCCATTTGTTTATTGCCAGTTTTCATTGCTTCCCCTTCGCCCTCGTTTCCTTTGACTCTCTCTCTCTCTCTCGCTTTTTATTTCCCGTTTCTCTCTGATGAAAATATTTTTACGACAAGTTTTTCGCAAAAGATTTGCAACATTTGCAGAAAGCAGCGGCGGAAGTTCGGCGAATCAGCGCAAAATGAGCGCAGCGGGGAGGCGGGAAGGCGGAAGGGCGGGGCAGCAACTCAAATGAAACGCACATTTTGGCCATAAAACGCTTAACGCTGCCTCACCTTCCCCCCCCCCCTTCGCCCCTCGCCTGGATTTGTGCCCGGGATAACATCCGGAAGTTGTCATGTTTTATGTTTACATCAGCGCCAGAAGCAGCAGCAGCAGCAGCAACAGCAGCGGAAGCAGTCATGAGGGGCAAGTGGCATGTGGCATGCCCCATATGGGGTGGGAGGGGGCACATGGTTGCAGCTGTCTCGCTCGCTCATGAATTTTGCATGCGGCAGCAGAATTGCAAAATTATAATTAGGCAACTGAAGCTGAAACTGAAACTGAAACTGAGCCAAGCACACGAGCAGGTCAAAGGGCAATAAGTTCGCCACATTCCCATCTCTCTCTCTCTCTCCCTCTCTCTCTCGTTCCTTCCCTGCGTATCTGCTTCCTTTTTTGTGCCTCGTGCGCTGCTCTTTCTATTTCTGTTACGCAGTCAACGCACGTTCGCACATAAAGTTCATTTTATTAGCTGACGTTTCTTCGTCCTCATCGCTCCCTCTCCCTCTCTCCCTCTCTATCTCCCTCTCCCTCTCTCTCTGCGTTGCCAGTGATTCCTTTTGCATTCTGCTGCCATTTCTAATCTTGTGCTTGATGCGCACACCAATACACAGTGTGACCAGCTCGCACACAGCTCCCAACAGAATTGAAGAATGCACTTCATTTAATATGAATTCTATGCACCTCAAGATCTCAACAGCAAATTTATGTGCTTTTCGTTGTTTGCTTAATATTACTATACAAATTTAGTTTATTTCAACTTACCCAAACTTTACAAAAATTAATGCAATTTATTTTTAAGGTTGCAAAATCAAAACCAGGAGCTGAAACAATAAAAATGTTTTAATTACACGTTAGAAAATTGTAGGTATTTCATAATTTTTTGTTTTAATTGAATTTCGTACATTTTTAATTTTAATACAAACGTATTGAATTCATAATTATATTATTATTTTTATTTTAAACATGTAAAGTAATTTAATTATTTTGTTAATATCCACCATAAAAACCTGAGATTAAACTTGTACTATAAAAATGAATAAATAAAAATTTTTTGTTTTAATTGAATTTAATAAATTGTTGATTTCAATATAAAAATTATTAAAATTGTTAATTAACGATTTGCTAGCAATTATAATATTAAGGTTATAATTATTTTTATTTATAAATAAGAGCAATTTAGGCTTTCTAAAGCTGGCTTAAAATTATATTCTTTGTTAAGTGGCACAATGCGACTGAATAAACATATTTAAAGTTATTGATCTTCTTCTGCCTTCAAAAATACACTAAAGTTGACAAACAATACTATTTCTTATATATTAAAATTCTCTGGAATTTTAACAGCTAACGTGACTTCATGTTTAAAGCTTGTCTAACTTGTTGATAACTAATTTTAGAAAATACAAATTCAATTTACAGATTTAAATTACAAATTCATTTTAAATAATATGTTAAATTACATTTAAAATTTGCAAATTTAAATAGCCTCTATTTGCTAAAAATATTCGCGCAAAATATAAGTTTGCATAGAACTGCTGAATGCATTTTTTTTTAATTCTTATTTAATGGAAGTGAAAAATGAAATCAGAAATGTTCAACAAATTTGGTTTAATTCCTCTGCAACATTTTTCTCTGCAAATTTTTGTACATTTTTGGAATTCAATTTTGGAAATTATCTCAAAAATTGCTATTTAGCAAACGCTGAAAATAGTTTTAATTATTTTACATTTATTTTTTCAAATAAACTCAGAAGTTGCTGCGCTAATTTGTTCAGCAAACTGTGAAAATTGTTGCATATTTTTCGACTTTAATTTTCAAAATTAACTCAAAAGTTGCTGCAACAAATTTTTCAACATTGTTAAACAAACTATGAAAATTGTGAACATTTTTTGAATTTAATTTTCCAAATGAACTGAGAAGTTGCTGCACTAAATTGGCCACACTGTTCGCAACAATTGAACAATTGTATTAATTTTTGGAATTTTGTTTTCAAAATAAACTTGGCCACACTGTTTCGCCGAGTCTGATTAGCAAATGGTGAATTTGCTTTCAAAGGCTCTTGGTAATAACTTGTAGTTTAGCGCAGCCACGCCCCCGTTTTGGTCGCAAATAAATATTCAATTGCAAGCAGAGAGGGGGGGCGTGAAGGGGAGGCAAAGTGTGTGTGTGTGTGTGTGTGTGTGGCAAGGTAAAGAGCTCGTGCCGCCAAAATGGACGCGTTCAAATTGCAAATTGCGCTCGTTTACAAGCGAAATAAATGCGAGTTCGCGCCCCGCCATTAGGCCAACACCCAACCCCGCTCCCCTCGGCCTCTCCCCTCTGCCCCCCTTCGCACTTGCCAAGAAGAAGCCGACTAAACGAGCTGGTTAGAAAAATGAAGCGTCGTGCCGCAAAAGACAAGTTTGTGTTGCGTGGAAGGTCGCATAATTAGATAAGCAGCGGCAGCGCAATGTCTAGCCAAGCCCCCGCTATAAAAGCAACCGCCTCCACCCCTGCGTTCTTTGGATCCCCCCCCCTGGTCTCTAAGCCAGACATTGTCACAACAAGCTGCTGACAGATGACGCGTCATAAAAGCAGCGACGTCAACAATGCGCTGCCAAATGTCTGAGGTTGTGGCAGGTGAACGAAACAAAAAGCGGGGGAGGAGCGGGGGGAAGCGAGGACACAACATGCAATTATACGCAATCAACATAAATCATTCAAATTGCCACAAAAAGCGAAATGTACACTTTGAATGTGGTCGACAGAATTCACAGCTGAAAGTCGAAGCCGAAAAAGGAGCAGCTGTGAAGCATGGCAGAAAGTGGGAGGCAGGTGGCAAAGCTAATTTGCAATTGAAATGCCTAAGCCAAGACAAATTTTGTGCGTACGCCACGGCAAGGCAGGGACAAGAAAAAAGGACAGCAAAGGACAGGAAAGGACAACAATTGGGTAGCTGGGTAGGGTCCGCATTACGCATACGCCGCGTTGTCAACAATTTTCAGCTGTGTGGCGTGTGTGCCTTCGAGTCCTGCGTCCTACTTCCTGAGTCCTGACAAATGCGACAACGGCACGTGAGGCACAAGGCCAAGCCTGTCCAGGCAAATGTCAATGTCGGCATAACAACATTCTATTCGAGTTCGCTTCTCTGTTGCTCTCAAACAATATGATAGACATGGTAATCTATCTATCTATCCAACTATCGTATGCGTTTGTGAGGGCAGCATTCTTCAAGCACATTTTCTCTGCCGTTAAAGTTAAATTAGTGTACCATAAAAAATATTAAAGTATTTGGCGAAAATTTGCCATCTTCCTTAACTGACTGCGATATTCTATTGCAAATATTAAAATTGTGGGAAGCTTTTTATTATTTGACTATAATTTATTTTATATTCTAATGCAATTATTAAAGTTGTGGGAAGCTTTTTATTTATCAAAAATAAAATAATATTTGACTATAATTTATGAGTGTGTGAGGGCAGAATATGTCAAGCAAACAATCGACAGCTGAAGCACATACAAAAATCACCTTCATGTCAAATTATTGTACAACAAAATGATTAAAGTATTAGACAATAACTTTGCAAATTTATGAAATAATTTAGCCAACAGCAAACAGTGAAACGCAAACTTTAATGTTTGTGCTAAAAATAATAACAACAAGCTTCAACTAGAAAAGTGTTTAGCCACACAACAAAAATGTTTGTTTCATCTGCCAACTCAAAAAATCACATTTTTAACAATTTTATTCGATTGATTATATATAAATATATATAAATATGTAGTTGAATTATCTTTGAGTCAAGAATTCAAAAAACTAGAACGTATTTGTTCAACTATTCATTTTATACTTCCATATTCCACTTTATACGATTTAACATGAAAAAAGAACAACAAGAGCAGACATTTTTAATTTGTATTTTATGTGGACGGGAAAATCTAAAATTGGATTAATTCTCAAAATAACTTTTCTATAATTTGAAATGGAATTTCACGTGGACGGTGTCTAAGTTGATTTACATATTTCAAGTATTCAATTCATACATTCAGAATCGAATTAAAGATTGAAAATTGTTTTACACTGAAATAATTGCTGGCAAATATTCAAAATAAATCAAAGACTACAAATAGAGTTATAAAATATAAAATGGATTCACATGTTAATGTTGAGTCAAGATAATTCAAAATAAATAAAATGGATTTCAAATTGATTTATAACTTAATAGTTGCAAGCATTTTAAATGAGAATTTAAAACGCAACAAAAAACAAAAATGTATATAGTTCTAAAAATAAATATAAAAGATTCCCATATTAATTTGAACTATTTTGGTGTATGAAATTAACTAATTGATTTCAAATTGTTTTATACAAAAGAAAAAAAATAAAACGATTTGTAGTTACTCAAGTGGCTCAACATTATATGTACATTATATTTAAATACATATGTACATGCGAAATTTAATATCGAAACAATCGTGATCGTCGTGTGGTGTTTTAGTGTTCGCAAAATTGAAAGATGAACTTTGAATTTGAAAAATTTCACAGCACACAGAATGTGTGAAGAGATAAAGACAAGTAAAGACTTAAGATTGGATTGGATAGGAAGGGGGATGGGTGGAAAAGGAAATGCGGAAAAGGGATAGGGAATAGGGAATAGAAATGGGAAAATGTTGTGGTTAGTTTGGGCAAATGGGGATGACTATTTTTCCATTCTGTTTTCTTAATTTTTTCTCGATTTTTTTCTGTTTGTCGTTGGAGGGATTTTTCCAGCTTTCGTCGATCACTTTTGTCTGGTTGAAGGTGTGTTTTGTGAGCGGGGTGTTGAATGAAAGGCTCGAAAATTTAACGGCGAGTCAACGGAGGTCAATAACGAACGTTCGAGCTTACGAAGAAGGACACTCTCGCTCTCTCTCTCTCTCTTTTTATCTGTCTCCTTCTCTCGCATCAATCGAAAATTGTGGGCTCTTGATCCTCCAGTGAGGGACCAAAGATGTGCGTGAGTTTCAGCTGCGTGTAGACAATGACGGCCGATGGACACAATCCCAGCGCCTCCTCGAGCGTCACCCATTTGGAGTTCTCGTCGCCGGGACACAACACATGCATGTAGACAACGTCATCGATCACCGCGTGACTGATGATCGCCATGGGGCTGGTGCTGCCATTGGCATTGGTCATGGTTGTCGGATTGAGATTGATAACCATCTTCTGCCGGTATCTAATGCGATGAGGTAGTTTGGTGAGAAAGCCACAGTCAAGCACTGACCGCAAGAGACCTGTTCACATTCGTTATACATGCTCAGAAGTATTATTAAAACTAAGTTCTTTACCTGTGAAAATTAGCTGCAATATTAAGACCTCTAGAAGACCAGTTCACATTTGTTTGACATGCTTTAAGTATTACAATTTTATATTAAAACTAATTTCTTTGCTGCCAAAATAAACTATAATATTAGAAAAGACCTATTCACATTTGTTTAACATTCGCAAAGTATTGCAATTTAATATAAAAACTATTTTTTTCGCTGTCAATATGCAAAGCATTATATAAAGAGAAATTCCTCAACTCAATATTGATTTTTATGCATTAATATCTGCAACATTTATGGACCGATCTGTTTGAAATTTGAAGAATTGTTATAAAATATTATTCCTAAACCGTATGTTAGTTATTATTACAATGAAGTTTGGCAGATATATTAATATGCTGAAATAAACTCGTGCAGCAAAACGATCCACAAAAATATGTGTAAGAAGTTCAGCATCTTCATCTCTCAGATTAGATGAGATTTAGCATTAAATAAGGACGGACAGACAGGTAGATAAATTCTTTTGATGCTGATGCAGACTACAATGTCATTATGTTAAGACAGATTTCCATTTGCACAAACCTAATAGACCCCTTTATTTCACGTGAACAGGTCTAATGAAAAAAAAAACAGATGCCAACCTTTATGTTGCGACTCCAGGATTTCTGCGCAGCTCTTGACGTTAACCTAGATGCCAAAAAGAGTTGTCAAGTTGCCACACTTGCCACACTTGCGGTGTGTGGTGCCCTTCGCTGCTCCTGCTCAGGATGGCAGACGCTTTGCGTTTGCAATCTCGTTGTGAATTTATGTTAGTTGCAATTTATAAATTTTTAGATTTTAGTTGTTGTATTTTGTATATATGTTGAGTCAAACTCATTTACCCAGCCTGACACAGTCCCCAAAGGCAACTCGGCCGATCTCAGCCGTAGCTCGAATGTGATTCGAACCTTAAAACCGACTGATTCAAATAGATTTTTGAGATAGACTCAACATTGACTTAGAATAATTCAATATGCACTAGTAAGTAGATAAAAAAAATCGTTTCTTGGGCAGATGTTAGCTCAAGTAAATTAAACATATAATTTGTTCATTTTCGTTTGTCAAATGAATTAATTTAAATAAAATTATTAATCTTAATATTTAGTGAGATTCAAATCTGTGAATCGTAAATCAATTTTTGTGTATTCCTTACTTAATATTAATAGTAAAATATTGATGCAGGCATTTTTTAAAAATTACGACTTGTCTCAACAACTTTTTTTTAAGATCGTAAAGTATTAAATTAATGTCAAAGTATATTTTTTTTTACTTCCAGCTCATTATAGGTCAGCAAGTCGGGCTTCATAAAACAATATAGTTAATTGCTTTGTCTTTAATCCACCTGTCTCATTTGGCATTCCAGTCGTTCATTCCTCCAGCCTTTCTGCCATTCTTGCATCATTAATTTGTGCTGCTGAGCATGCCCTTTTGACGACAATCTCAACCACCTCAATTGTCAATCAGCTAACGTCTTTCAAAGGCGGCCCGAAGCTGTTTGGCTGGCAAGATCCAGAGCCAACGCCACAAACCCCATTTCGAGTCGACTCGTCTTTTAAGTGATTTGCCATTTCGTTGTGCAGATCCTAAGCCAGCCCTGAGGGCTGCACATACTGGGAGTTTTGTTGCTGGGCAACAAGTTTGCTTGCCACACACACAACTGCTTCTGGCCTGCCTCAAAGAACCAACTTATTAAATCATTTGCTGTCAACTTTTCGCCTCCTCTTTTCCATTTTCCATTTTCCGGTTTTTCATATGCAGTTGACGTTGCCTGCAAATTGCATCTTGAAAATGTTCAATTTTATTTGCGGCATTGAATCAAAATCGATGTCCTGGGAACAATTGTTTCCACATTGTTGTTGTCGCAGTAGTTGTCGTTGTTGTTGTGACTGCTGTCAATGCCATCGGCAATTAGCCAAA
Source organism: Drosophila ustulata (assembly GCA_035047365.1). Taxonomy (NCBI): domain Eukaryota; kingdom Metazoa; phylum Arthropoda; class Insecta; order Diptera; family Drosophilidae; genus Drosophila; species Drosophila ustulata. Next base: position 8,990,532 of record JAWNPT010000080.1, read on the forward strand.
GACAACAATGGAACAGCAATAAACATGGTCGTATGAGCCGCAGCTCCGGATATCCAGAAGCGAAGGATAAAAGCAGGCAGCAGGATCTCGCTCTCTCTGTGTGTGTGTGTGTGTGTGTGTGTGTGCGGGACAACAAATGAACTGAACAAATGAAAGTCACAGGACGAAGTTGTCGACATGGCAATAGAGAGATTCAGGCGATGCCACGCCCCCCTCGCAGTCAAGCTCTATTCCATCCTCTGCGCTGTGTTTAGCGCTTTATTTATGGCGGCAAATGCAACGCGTAAATCACAAACACACACACACACACACACACACACACACACACTCTCTGGCTGCTTGAAGCTCAACACAGGCCCCAAAGCAATTAAACTGCAGTGGGAGAGCGGGAAGGCAGGCGGGCAGAGCTTATGCAGCGACAGAGACAAACAATCAAACGGAAATTAATTGCGGGATGTGTGAAAAGTGAAAGGCAAAAGCCCCAAACTCGCGCACTGCGAAAGATAAAGACAGAGAGAGAGAGAGAGAGAGAGCGAGAGAGAGAACTTTGAAAGGCACGCCAGAGGATTGCAAATAGCAGTTAGTTAACATTTCAAAAAGCTGCTCGCATAGTGCAAGCAACAGCTAAGAAAAGTCCACAAACCAAGCAAAAAAGCTTAAGCAGCAATCAAATAATTAAATGCGAATGAAATATGCTTAATTACGAGCAACTGCATATGCTCCATAGAAATAATATAGAAAGGAAAAATAATAATAAATATGGTAAAAAAAAAATGGAAATATATTAAATGCCCTATTAAGAGAAGCTGTAAATGTTCTATCAAAATAATATAGAAAGGAAAAATAATAATAAATATAGTTAAAATTAATTTATTAAATATATGCAAAAAATATAAATATATTAAATTAATAATAATAAATAAAATAATATAAATATAAAATATATAAATATAAGATAATCAAATAATTAAATGCGAATGAAATATGCTTAAATAAGAGAAGCTTCATATGCTCCAAAGAAATAATATAGAACGAAAAAATAATAGTAAATATGGTAAAAATAAATGTATTTAATGTACATACAAAAAAATTGAAATATATTAAATTTATAATAATAAATAAAACATAGTGACTCTTTTAGCTTAGATATCAATCAAATGCAAAAGCTGCACATGCTCTATAAAAAGAATATATAACGGACAATAAATAAGACATAAATTTATTTACAAAAAAATATATACATTAAATTTATAATAATAGTGAAAACATAGTGGCTCTTCAAAAGTTGGTATACGAATTTTAGCTTAAATATTAATCAAATAAATAAATGCGAATGAAATATGCTTAATTAAGAGCAGCTGTAAATGTTCTATCAAAATAATATAGAAAGGAAAAATAATAATAAATATAGTTAAAATTAATTTATTAAATATAAGCAAAAAATATAAATATATTAAATTAATAATAATAAATAAAATAATATAAATATAAAATATATAAATATAAGATAATCAAATAATTAAATGCGAATGAAATATGCTTAAATAAAAGAAGCTTCATATGCTCCATAGAAATAATATAGAACGAAAAAATAATAGTAAATATGGTAAAAATAAATGTATTTAATATACATACAAAAAAATTGAAATATATTAAATTTATAATAATAAATAAAACATAGTGACTCTTTTTAGCTTAGAGATCAATCAAATGCAAAAGCTGCATATGCTCTATAAAAAGAATATAGAACGGACAATAAATAAAACATAAAGTTAATTACAAAAAAAATATATATTAAATTTATAATAATAGTGAAAACATAGTGGCTCTTCAAAAGTTGGTATACGAATTTTAGCTTAAATATTAATCAAATAAATAAATGCGAATAAATATCACGTATACGCAAATGATTATTTATGAGAAGCTGTCCATAGAAATATTTTAGAACGGAAAAAATAATAAATATGGTAAATAAAAATGTAGGAAATCTGCATAATATAATTATTTTACTTTATTTAGTTTACAAAATAAATAATGAAATACAAATGAAATAAAGTAAATTAAGAGAAGCTTCATTATACAACCTGATAATGATGATAATAAAGAAATATATTGATGATTTAGCAATGATCTGAGATGTTGGTATTTAATCGACAGCAAATAATCAATTAATTTAGTTATGGAATACTTTAATTTGAAAAGTAATTAATTCACAAATAACATATTATAATATTTAATAGATTGGATATTAAAATTTAATTTTGCATGGTAATTTCACAACTTTATTTCGCATAATCAATCCACTAATAATTTATATTTATATTTATGTTAATATTTCCACTCTACAACAGAACTCATATTTTAATTAAATCTTTAAAAATACGAGTCAAATCTTTATAAATATTATTTAATATCTCGAACATTCGACTAAACTGCAACAAAACCGCATTAGAAATTTATATCGAAACAGACTTAGAGTCGGAATTCGATATTGGCTGCGCTCAGTTGCTGGCGAAAATAATTGCCTTGAGTTGTGAGCATTAGAATTAGCCACTGATATTTGCAGGCCATTTATGCGCTTCAGGTGGCTAATGGTCGTATACGCAATATCGTGTTATCACGTATACGCACTGCTTTAATATCATTTATGTGTGTGTTTATTGTGCCGAAATGAAGCATCGTTTAATTATAATAAGATTGCACACGAGCTGCTCTTGTGCTGTTAACTAAATTATTTGTGCATAGCTCCGATTAGCATACAAATGAGTTCAGTTTTGGCTGGCAAAATTTTCCTCTTTCTTTTCTCTTTTCTCCTTTCCCTGTTGCCTGCCTTGCAATTCTTGTTGTGCCCCATTCGCGCTGCTTTTATTCCGTCAACTCATTGCGAGCGTCGGATTTTCAATATTCGCTGCTGCATCATTCACTTCAGCTCATTCGTCTCCCTCGCTCGCTCTCTCGCTGTTTAACTCTGTTGTTGTTGCTGCTGCCGCTTGATCCTGCTGCTCTGTTTGCCGCGTCCTTTGACGTGCTCTTAATTAAGACATCGTTACGCGCCATTTTCTGTGGCCTGTTGATGCGATGACAATTGAAGTTCTTCGCTCCACACAAACACACACTCGAAGCGCACTTGTTGTGCATTGAACTGTGCAATTTTTGGGGCAGCATAATTAAAATTTGCAGGCGAAACGATGTTGCATGCCTCATTGCAGCAGCAAATGCGTTAAATCTTGATGAAATATTTTGCGACTAGCTGCCATCAAGAGATGCTGCAGGTTTTGCAGCTCTGTTTGCCGGCGACATTCATTGCCCTGGTTGCACATGCCACATGCCACATGCCACATGAGCACCACATCCGCCGCATATGGCTGGCAACATCCGTTGCAGCTGCAACCGCTGCACTTCAACTTCAACTTCAACTTCAACTGCAGCTGCAACTGCAACTGCAGCTCTGACTTCACTAGCCCCATCTTGCTGCCCCAAGTTGCCTCCTGCTGCTTCGTCGACTGCTTTGGCTTCCTCTTTCTTCTTCTCTGCCTCCGCTTTTGCTGCTATCATCTACTCGCTGGCAGCTTGCCCATCGCTTGTCGCTTGACTCTCTGCCAGGTGGCTGCTGCCAACCATGCACACGATATTGGCAACCACAATGCAAACGCTTCGCCTTCCTCTTCCTCTTCCTCTTCCTCTTCCTCTGCCCTCTGCCCCTCTCTCCACACACACACACACACACTTCATAATGCTGGATAGCTGGCAATTTATTGCAACGACGACGACAAGTTGAAGCCAAGGTTAAGCACCGTTCACAGCCATTCACAGTTTGCTGCTCACATTCGAATTTCCATTTGCCAGTTGCGACTTTAAAAATGCACATTGAACTCACACACACACACACACTCGAGAGTTGAGTCGAAATTGTGTTGCAAGAAACACAGCTGCTTCGCCTTAAGCTGCGTTTAATTGAATTGATTGCACGTTTATTGAAAGACCATTTTCGCCCCGCTCAACATGAAGCACCCTGAAGAGCCCTTGGCTCAACTATATTGCTGCACTGCACTGTAAACTGTAGACTGTACCCGATTTGGTAGTGGCACATGTTGCAACTAGCAATAAATCGACTCTGTTGCAATTTGAGTCGAACGCAGCAGCAGCAGCCAGGCGAGTGTGCCCGACTCTAGCTACCTCGCATGCATTTTTAATGCGACATTTATTTGTTTCTAAATGAAATACAATATGTCTTATAGTTATGCATTTTAAGCAATTTTTAATTTCATTTTAAATTAAAATGAATTTACTTTAATGAAATTATATTTTTAATATTTTGCAATGATATATATACATATATATATATACATATATATATATATAAATTTCAAATTAAATTACAACAGAATAATAAATAGTTTCAAGTAATATATAATTTTTTATAGTGAATAAAGAAAGGAAAAAATCAATAAAAAATGTAATTCACTAATTCCAAGCAAAATACATTCTCTTTTAGTTATGCATTTTGAATAATAATCTCTAAATATTTTGTGAATTTCCTATTGTGAATTAAATAATAAATTAATATTTAATATAAATGAAATTACTTGAATGAAATGATTGCATCATAATAAATCAACTTACATTTATTTTAAAGGACAGTTAAGTTACTTAAATTAAATGTTGAAAATGTAAACCAAAAATTGTAAATGATAACAACAGTTTGCATTTGTGGTATATTCAAATTAATTACTTGAAATTAAATTGTATTATATTATATATGATAATAAATAATTTCATATACTACATATTATCTTAAAGTTATGAATAAATACGAAACTGTGAATTGTAATTATTGTGAATTGGTGGTTGTGAATTAAACCACGAGCTTGTTATGCCCATACTCGCATTAAGTGCCGGGTATGTCAAGTTGAACAGGTTGTGCTTCAATTAAATGAAGTGCAACAGAGTCTACGTTGAATTTGTAATAAGTTGCTCATATTGTTTCGTTGATTTGTTGAGCAAACTTTCACTCGCTTACATTGAAAGCTAATTGGCAATTGAGCACAACTTTCGAAAGCACAGATAAATTGTCGTACAAGCAACATTATTTGCCCAAAATATTTGTATTTCCATTTATAAATATTAAATTTAAAATTCTCGAGAAATACTTCAATTAAATTGCAAGTCAAGTTGCCACAATTGACAATGCGACAAATTGAAAAGGTGTTGATTGAAAACGAATCTACTTCAAGGACTCTTCAGTGCTGTAAAATGCTGCAGCTGCAGTGTTGAGTAATGCTCAAAAGCAACTCGAGAGTCAAGCACGTTGAATATTGCCTTTCTTATTGTTATTTGAGGTGTTGTCGAGCACTTGTCCGTGGCCGGAAAACAGTGTTAGGCAACAACAATTGCTGCAGTTATTTGGACTATGGAAAGTTATTTGGTTACTGAGACGTGTCTGCAGCTTGCTTGCCACGTTTGCCGCCCCTTTGGCCTGCCCCTCGCTTGCCCCTCGCTGTGGCACCTAGTTTCGCGGTGTCTGCAAAGGTCAGCAAGAACAAGTTCAACGACTGACACAAATATTTGCCAGGTTCACCTCTTTGTTATTACAGCTTGGGGTTACAATTGTATTGTGTGGTGTTTGGGGGGGGGGGCAACTAGCGGTAGTGTTGCCAAGTAGGGGGCGGCAGGGTTGCCAGTTGCAGCCGCAGACAAAACCGAGAGAGAGAGAGAGCAAGAGAGCGAGGAACATCACAGCCCAACAGCAACATAAACAATTTATGCACAACGAGCTCTATCAATGCAAAACTCTGCCAAGGGTTAAGAGTGTATAAATGTGTATGTGTGTGTGTGTGTGTGTGGAAGGGTTTGAGACTTGACTGCAGTTTGCCAACTTTTAGCTTTGCTTGTTAGTTTAGTGTAAACAAGCAGGCGCACCGGACGGGCAAAAACAAACAAAGGAAACCCGCCCAGGCAACAACAAAAATAAAACGCAAGAAATGAAAACAAGTGCAAAATGCTAAAGCGACGCAGCTGCTCGACTAACAGATACGCTGCAAAATCGATTTAACGTTCAGTTGGTTTGCTGGGTACATAGCTGAGCTTAAAGTTCTAAAAACTTATTTAGTTAAGGAAATTAATTGAATAATTGCACTACAATATCTGAAGATTAACTGGGTTTAGTTTAATAACATATTTATATCACATATTATTATTAGTATAACTTGGGCGTGAAAACTACTTCGATCACATATAACATATGAATTAACAATTTTTATTTTAATATATTTTCTACTGCTTTTAAGTGCTCCATTTTATATTATTTTAATAATCGTCACTTTAGTTTTGTAGGTAATACAAGAAATTGGAGTTCTGAAATATAGCTATATAATTGCACTAACATATCTAAGGATTAAGGCGATATTCATTATTCTATGTCAAGCTCATAAGCAACTATTTTAAATACTAATTTTTAACCAATACATTTTATATGTAAATCAATTATTTTTATTAAAATCATTTTTTACTCTAAACTATTCTTCATTGTTAATTTAAAATAATTTTTGTTTTTAATTCTAAATAAATAATTTATTGTTATTTTATTTATTTTTTGAATGTTTTTTTCCTTTTCGTAATTTAATATTGTAATTTCTTCAATGTCGACTTTTAAATTAACTCCATAAATCAAAATTTTTATCTATAAAAAATATAATACACATGTAATTAGAAAAGACTAAACTCCAATACTCCTCTACATTCACCAAAATATTTATGATATATTTAAAATTGTTTAAATAAAGTATTTGATAAAAAGAAAATTTTAATTAAATAGATGAACAACTAAATAAGCGATAGTTGTATGATAGTTTGACTTTAACCCAACTTATTATAAAATAAATTTGCCTTAAATTAACCAAAGTTTAGATTGCTTTTATTCTTTAGCCAACATTGGGTAAACCAATTTATTAGCGCTGGAATAATAGTTTCAAATGGTCAACTGTTTTTTTACAGGGTATAGAAAAGAAAACTGCGGGTCATTTGAATGCATGTTTGCTTCCGGAGGGTGAGCAAAGTGAAGAGAGGGGGGGGGGGGGGCAGCTGTGGTCGAGGGGAAAGTGGAAGAGGACAGAGGATAGCGCAGCGTAGCATCAATGATAAGCAATGGACTCGTGAAGCCGCAGCCACCAACGCTGGACGGCGGTCAAAGAAGTCAACACGCAGAGCAGGAGAGGAGACGAAGGGAGAGAGGGAAGCAGGACAAAAGGGGCAGGCAGCGGACAGCGTGGAGAGTGGAGAGCGCACGAGAGTGGAGAGAGAGGCAGAGTGGAGAGAGCAGACCAGCGACGAGCCAATGGTAAATATTTAGCTCTCGGCTGCACTTGAGATTAACTTCCCATACAGATGCACTCGAAGTGGGCGTATGTGTGTGTGTGTGTGTGTGTGTGTAAGCACAACACAAACACACTCAAAAGTGAAAATGGAAAAAGTTTTCAATGGTTTTATCATGTTTACTTTTATTTGTGTCACTCGAGTGGTTGTATAAGCTGCGCCACCGACCCGAAGCTCGGACCAGAAGCCAGAGACATGACTCCACACCAACACACACACACACACACACACACACACACCAACACACACACACATAGGTGGATAGACACTCACATATGGAGCACATTTTCAACACACTCCAGGGAGATCACTGGCAGCCGTGAAGTGTTTGCCTCGTCTCCCTCGCAACTCCCTTGAAGCCCTAACGACAACTGACAGCGTTGGATTTCGATAAGGACAAAGGACACACAATGGAATGTGCGACTCTATCTGCCTCTCTCTCTCTCTCTCTCTCTGTCTCTCTGTCTCTCTGTCTCTCTGTCTCTCTGTCTCTCTGTCTCTGGGGAAGTCTCGACTTGGCTGCTGCTGCAACTTAGGCAACCGCTGAGCCCACTTTAATGTCACTTCACTTGCCTGCAACAAAACCAATCGAACTGTGTGCATCGCATCGAGTCTCCATCTCCATCTCCGTCTCCCTGCTTCTCACCTGCTCTTGGCCGTTTAATAAGCTGCTAAGCTGCTGAACCCGACAGTCTGCACTCCAAGTCCCATGATTTGGCACAGTTTATGGGCATAGAGTTTTTGTTGGCCATTTTACGAGACACATCCAAAGACTTGGCCCAAGCTGCGCAATCCCCAAATGGACTTTCAACGAAGCCGCAAAATGTTCAAAACCTACCAAATTCGAATGGAACGATTTGGAATTGGAACAAGCTTGAACTTCTAATTGCAACACCAGAGGTGTGCACAAACAAAATGGAATCGAAGTTCTTTGGGGAATTAATAAATTGAAAAGAAATAAAGTGAAGTTAAATTGCATTGACTGAAATAAGATATTGACAGTACTGGCGGAATGGATGGAATGGAATGAAATGGTATCAAGTGCAACAAATTGGCATTGGAACAAGCCAAAAATGTGTAGAAATTAATGGTATCGAACAACTTTGGGGAATTGATAAACAGAAAAGGAATAAAGTGTAGCTAATTTGGATTAATTGAAATATGATACAAATACAATTGGAAAAAAGCGGAATGAATTGGTTTAAGAACAAACATGAACGCACATATGTTTAAATACGTTTAAATAAATAAAGTAGACTCAAATTGCATGAATTGAAATATGATTTGGACAATGGTCATGTAATTGAAAGAAAGGAATCAAATGGAAACTAGTGGAAGAAATTGTAATGAATTTAAAGTAATTTATTATTAAAATAGACAAACATCTATTGGCTTGGCTGCTATTCTATCCACAAAAATAGTGAAATTAAAATTAGAGCTATATGAAATAGAATGAATGGCAATCAAATTGAATACAAAAACTTCAACTGCTATTCAAATGGCTTAGCACGTTATTGAAATGGAAATATAAGACAATAGAATATTTAAGTATAGAAAAAAATACAATACTTAATAAATTCGATCAGGGGGTGCTTTAAATGTATTCAAAATTCAATTGGAGATATTTTTTTCATCATTTATTTTCAGTAAAGTTAATAGAATTTAATTAAAAGTTTCTATAATTTTTAAAGAGTATTCCAATTGGTTTCACAATTCAATACAATATGTATTTTTAACTTCAATAATTTATGAACAACATTGAGGGGCTCAGTTAAATGTTTCTACAATTGTTTATAATTAATTTTTTAACCGGCAAACTTTAATATTCATAAAGCATTTATAATTCATAGTTTATTTAAAATGTTTACTTTTATATTCAAAATTTTTATACATGATTTTATTACTTAAGTTTAATCATAATATGATTACTTTTTTTTCAATATCGACTCCTGTTAAATAAATAAATAAATTAAAATGAAAAACGTTTTATATTTGCCTACCATTCACAGGGTATTTGGCAGTCGAAACTCCCCTTGCTGTTGTGATGCTGGCTGCATAGATTTACACTTTACAAATAGAAGTTTTATTGACTTGTTTGCATAGTTTGCAACGCCCGCATGGCTGTTGTCTGTTGTCTGTTGTCACTAATTAATGAAAAATATACCCTGTTGGCACCCGTCACAAAAACCTATTCTATATTCCCACTCCCCTCTCGCTCTCCCTCTATAGACACATCGCCCTCATGGGTTGTTCAATTCGCTTTTCTGCGAAATTTTTCGCATTGATTGGCTCTCGATTGTTTTTTGTTTGTGGCATTCGCTTGGCAGGGCAAAAGCCGGCTTTTGTTCTTGTCAGCCTCTGTTATGTATGTGTTGTCCCCACCCCTGGCCCCAACTGCCTCTCTCGCTCTCTCTCTCTCTCTCTATGGACGCCCAGGGGTACGACAAGTGTGCGATCAGAGATAAACGCCAGCGTTTTCCATTGTTGCCTTTGTTACTGTTGCTTTGGCAGCTTGCTGTTTCTCCTTTCATTCCTCTTATTTCATCTTTTGTTTGGCCTTTTATCAAGTAATTAGTTCGACATCACACTTGCTTCCACTCTCCTCCCCTCCCCTCCCCTCCCCACGCCTGTTCTCTTGGCCTTTCTCGGCAATAATTGCTAAAGGTCAGATGCCAAGGCTAATTAAAATCGTTGCTCAGACGGAAGGATTAATCTTTGGCTCGAGATAAACAAAGGCTTCAACGGAAAGTCTTTAAACGTTGAGTACAAAATATAAATTTTGGAAAATATAACTGACTAACCAAACGATTGTTTATTTATATGCCTTCATAGTTTTTCTACATTAAGAATTCTAAATGAATAATATAAAATAGAATGAATTTATTTCATTCATTACTACTGCTCCCAATTCAAACCCATAAATCTACAATAATTATTGATACGTTCCATTATCTAAGAGAACTTAAACTAAACAAAATGCATGAAAATTTTCAATTATTATTTAAAAATATTTATCTTTATTCTTAAATACATACTAAATAAGATTTTTAAGTAGCTTTCTTGTTTCTGGGAATTTGACAGCCCCATAAATCTGCAATAATTATTGAGCTACCACCAACCATATTGAAGGCCTAATTGGCATCCTTATGTGGTTTCATTTCGAATAGACGATATTGATTCAGTTGAATTTTCAGTTCACAAAGTGGACACAAAGAGTTTGAATGCTTTGACAACTCGGCGCTCAATTAAACATAATTTGTTACAATATTTTTTTGCCCGGGCATATAATTTGCAATGCAGCTGCACAAAAAGCTCATTAAACAGACTGAAAAAAACTTGAACTTTCGAGTGGTTTACTGCTGTCATTTCATTTCCCTTTTCACCGCCTCTCCATCGCCCTCTCTAGTATCCGTCTATATTTTTCTCTGCCTTTTGCCCCACACGCCTTTGGTTTGGCCTTTCCCTTTTTGCACATCTTCTTTCCAGTCTTCTTTTATCTGTACGTTTCGTTTGCTGTACTTACAATTTTTAAGCGGATTTTTATTTTTGTTCAAATACCCTACATGTTTTAGAGGTCTGCAAAAGGGTATGTTAAGAAAAGCATAGCTTCAATTTGCATGGATTTCTTAACCTTTTTTATTTATTTTTAACAATTTAAAATAAACAGTTTTTTGAGATATATCAGATTTGTCAAAAGGCAACATTGCGAATGTGTCAACAGTTTTTTATAAGGTTTAGATAATATGCAGAACGTAATTTATTTGTAATTTGTACTACATAATTTAGTATTTTAATTAAAATTTTTATATTTATTTTTTAAATTTATATTTATTAAAATAAAGATTTTAAAGATAATGTAATTACATGATTATTATTATAAAAATGTGAAATAAAAGCTGAGGTGTATTGCCTTTGCATAATAATAATTGAATTAAAAGTTCTTCAGACTGTTTTTAAGCAGTTGCAAACTCTTTAAATAAAATATGAATGTCATGGAAATGTCTGAAGACATAAAGAAAACAAAATTTCTGTGAATTGAAATTCATGCACAGCATATTCGGCCGTCGAGCAGACTCGCCTAGAACGTTGCCTTGCTGCGCTTTTTATTTTGTTGTATTATTTTTATTTTTGTGCCATTTGAACTTTTAATGTGCGTGCTGTGCCACTGTCCGAGTGCCTCTCTAAGCGGCTCTTTGCCCTCTGCTTCTCAAAGTCTCTCTCCTCTGCAGCTTCCCCTTCCCTCCACGCTCGCTGCTTTCTCCCTTTCTCTGGTTAGCTGGCACGGCTTTCCGCAGCCCTTCAATTTATTACACACATTGCGATCCATTGCATTAAAGTTTAAATGCCACGCGCTGGCGAAACATTTCAATCAACGCCAACGCTTCCAGCAGCTGCCCCCCCAAACACGCCCCACTTGCAACATGCCACATCCGACTGCGACTTTGTGGAGGGCGAGACGCATCGAGACGCACTGCAGGGAAATGTGTGGCATCCATCCATACGCATTCCCATGGCAGCGATGAGTCTTTCCACATGAACACTTGGAACTTTTGGTCAGTTGCACTTGCAACATCTTCCCGCCCTCCATGTGTGTGTGCGTGAATGGGCGTGGCTCTGCTGTGGTGTAACAAGTCGAAGTGCAGTCGATACCATAAAAAAAAAAAAAAAAACCGGAAAAAAGAACATAAGTCGTGTAACTTTTCCATTGAACAACTACATCAAGAATTTCTATAAAGTGTCTGCTGCTTTTTCCATTCCTTGCCCCCATCTTAATGCCACTCGCTTTTCTCTGGGCGTCTCTCTCGGTAATTGTAACCATTCCAATTTATTGCATGCACTTGCAACGTTTTACACAATTATTTTTATTGCAAAGCATTTCTCTGAGATGCTTCACAAGTTATATGTGACTGAACTTTCATATAAAATTTGATTTGGAAATTGTAATGGAATTACTTGAGAGAGAGGAGCAGACAATGAGAAGTTACAAATCGGAACATTTTATAGACAAATATTATTTCTTATTCCGAATATCTAATTATTTATTAATAAATTAATTATTTTGTATTATTAGCTGAGATAGCTGTCATTAAAAATGCAGATTCTCATTTTCGTATTTACAACAGCCTAAATTTTAAACCATAACTTTTTCAGGAAGTGAATCATCCGGCATTCGAGTTCTCTCTACTAAAGTTTTTAGTATACTTTAAAAAATATTTAAAAACCCAAAACTAGCCCCAAGTATTATTTACGCAAACACAAATCAAATCTTTCGTAAATCCTTTAAGCATTTAAGTTCATTGCTGTGCAATTTATAAACTTCAATTTTCGAAGGAAAAAAATATAAATATATCTTAAATTTTAAGCCATAACTTATTTACAACAAGTGAATCATTTACTTCAATTGCTGAGCATTGAACTCAAGTCTAAAGCGACAAAAGCATACAAAAGAATTTAGCAAATAAATGCGTAAATATTATCAATAATTTATGCTTCATTTAAGCTCGAATTTTTATAAAAATATGGCAACAAAAGAACTCAAATGCCAACTACTTAAGCGCCTTGAAGCGAATTCAAGCTGTGCCTGCAGCTTGTTAACTTGTATTGCTGCTCTTGCTTGTTTGGCTTTCAGCGTGTTAACAACTAATCCATTCCCTTTCTTTCTCGCTCTCACTCACATTGCCTGCCTGCCTGCTTTAGCCCTGTTTATTTGCGATTTTCTTTCTATTATTTTGGGTTTGTTGTTGCTAAGCCCATTTTCGACATTTCGCAAATTGAAATGTGCGCAAATTTAAATTGCCGCTGCATGCTTTTAGGCGCCATCGTTAGCGGCATTTTCCAGGCGCTTGAGCACGCCAGCACACTCACACACACACACTCACACACACACACAGAGAAACACACACACGCATGCACGTGACAGATAGACAGCAGAAAGAGGCTCATTTAGAGCATGGTAAATATTGCGCATACGTCATGTTGGCTTTGGCGTTGGCGACAATTACCGTTAGCGGCTTGTGCAATTTATGCATTGCATACATCTCGGCGCTAACGATTCCCAATGCAGTGCCACATGCCACATGCCACATCTCCTTACTACTTCAGCTTACCGAGCTTGGGTCTAGACGGCTCGTGCACACAAATTAGCCAAGTAAAATTGGCTGCCACTTGACGTTTCCATTGCCAGTGCCAACAGCCTCCAGCGAACAGTCAACAGTCGACTGTCGACTGTTGACGTTCCTCATTGCCACGCCCATCGCTTAATGCATTTTAATTTTCACTCTACCATCGTGCCTCGTCCTACTCTCTCTCTCTCTCAGTCCCGCCTCGTTGTTGTTTCTATCGCATACACAAAAAACTATAAATTAAAAAGGTTTACAACAAACTCATGCGAAATGTTGGCGCTAAAAACTTTTCTGCTGCTTGCGGCCAACTTTTTTTCGCTCATTTTGCATACCCTGTAAGTAAATATCGCGTGGCTTTTGGGGGGTATGCTGAAAGAGCTGCTACATCAACTATAAAATTTATATGGAAAAATAGACTCCCTTCTATAAGAAACACAGAGAAAACAAAGTGCTTAAATCAAGAATAAATTCTTGAGTCTTTCTAATTTCAGAAAGTAAATTCTTTAATCAAACTCTAAATTCTAGAATCATTCTGAAAATAAGATTGTTTTCAATTTAAAAATGGAAAAAACTAAAAAATTTAACTCATGTTCTTGAATTTCCATTACTTTCATATCTCAAGACAGATTTTGATTAACAAAAACAAAACATAGTAAGATAAATAATAATAATAATAATTATAAAGTAAATATGTCGAGGAACTTTCTTGTACTATATTACAACGAGACATAATGCTGGAATTTAAACTATAAACCAAATGCACTACTCATAACGATCATCAGCAATTAATTCAATATTAAATCGCGTAAGTCTGTCAACACTTAATTCACAAAATTATTTATAAAAAAAACTGTAATGCTCTCAACAGTTCAATTAAACTAAAGATATCATGATGAAATTGTTCATAACTTCTTTTTTTTTAATTATAATATAAAACTGGCAGTATCTATTTCGAAATTCATAAATAATAATGGTGTTTAAGGGAAAAAACACTTTCTCTACGCATCACATTTCAATTCACGTCAACATTTCAATTGACTTTTGGTTGCAGCAAAAAATGCCACATAAAATTACAGGATAGTCCGTAAGTCTGTCCACTGTGCGTATACATATTTTTCTCAATTGTTTTGTGCTGTTGACAGTTGGGGCGTTGGGCGTGGCAGCGTTGCATATGTACGACAACTATGAAGCAGGCAGCCCCAAAAGAAAATGATGCGCATGATAAGGAACATGCGAATGAGGCTGCGGATGCGGATGCGGATGCGGAAGCGGTGAGGCATGACGTGAAAGAGCTCATTAAATTAGCATTGAAAATTATTTTAAATTAGTTCATTAAGTTGTGAAAAATGTTGGTGTGCTGCTAATGTTGTTATTGTGGTTGTTTACCAAAAGCGATTTGTTCCTGTCCTCGTGTTTAGTTTATTTACTTGTCTTTTTTTGCAACTTTTTGCTGCAGTTGTTGTTTCTGTATAATCCGCTCATGTAACTGAAATTAATTTGATTGCTGATGTTGTCTCAGCTGCTTCATTAATCAAAGTACCCCCAGCATCAGGGGACATCTTCCATCTCTATCTGTCTTGTTCTCTCTGTCTCTATCACGGCGATTTGCCATCTCTGTCGCCCATGAATAATTAAATATGGAACATAGTTATCCCTGTTGCCCGTCCAAGCGGCTCAAAACTTATCCATCAAATGACATTTGCGTTGATGCGGGTTTCCTGCTTTGTTTCCTCCGCTTCTTCCTTCCACCACCACCAAAACCAGCAACAACACAAAAAAAAAAACAAGGAGCGCACAGAAAATTTTACCAGCATCGTCGACCATTTTTGAATCTGGCCGAGAGCTTGTGGACTGTGTCTGTGTTTGTGTGTTCGGGACTTTGGGCTTTGGCTTTGGCGCTGTGGCCAGTGTTTGTGTTTCGTCTCAGCTGTGGCGCCTCTGCGCATCCATTGCCACTTGCCACTTGTTACGGTTCAGCTTTCGACATTCATCAAAAATTGTGTCAAAATTTGTGTACAACCAACCCCAAAAAGAAAAACAACAGCAGAAAAGATGTCGCACTTTTTGGTCGCCAGTCGCAGACATGATGATTTCTGCTCCCGGTCATGGCACTGGACATCGCCATGGATGTGGATGTGAACAAGGATGTGGATACGTCGTCTTTTTTTTTTTTGGCGTCCTTTATTTTATGTCTGCCTGCGGTTGGCAAATGTGCATACAACTTTTGCGTATACTCTACATCAGACAACAAGATGGAAATAGATAAATAGACCAGATGGTGGAAGAGCATAAACCATGTCAAGGAAGAGCGAGAATAGACAGACGGAACAAAGTAGACCCGGAGAATGATAGAACTAGTAGTTAGGAAAGCGAGATACAAATGGCGAAAGATACAATTGATACTGGACACTAAATTAACAAGAAGTTGACACTAAGATATATGCGAAGAGAATAGCCAGAGACAAAAAGAATTTGTATCAATTACATTTAATATATCTAATTGATAAACAAACACAAAATATGAGGAAAAGTAGTGAAATTCACATATGTAAAATAATTCATTTGATTGGAAGAAACATTCTCTATAAATTGATATAAAAAGAGATACGGTTCAAGAAGGTAAAAAGTATTTTATAAAATAAGTAAGCTCTTAATTTAAATTTAAATTTAATATATAGTAAATTCAAAGATATACGGACACACTTAATCGAAATCAAATATATGTATATTGAAAAAAAGTGTACTATGAAATTAATATGATTAAATACAAGTAGAGAAGAGATTTAATATATATTTAAAATGTGGTTTTAGTAAAATATATGCATTCAACATATAATAGTAACAGCTGCTAATTAAATAAAATAAATAAAATGAAGCAAACAAATGGAAAAACGATACATTAAAAATATGGCTGAAACTGAAGAAAGTGCCAACGACAAAGCTCAATTATCACTACTTAATCTTAATCGTAACGAATTAAAAATTCAGCCTAAACTATTTGTGCAGAATTTAAATACAAAACTTTGAAGGCAACTAGCAATGCAATTCCTCTTAAACCTTAAAGTTCTGCTGCTGGCCTTGCCTTTTTGGCCACATTGTGACTCTATTAAAATGCGGCTAAATGTTGATGTAGGGCATTCGAGTTGTCGTCTTGTCAAATTGAGTTAGCATTTTGTTTAAGTTCTGACCCGCCTGCTTTAGTTTCAGCTTCAGCTTCAGCTGCGGCTGCTTCACAGATTTCATCTTATAGCAATTTTCCCCTCCTGCAGCCCAGAATATTTGAGTGTGTGTGTGTTTGTGTGTTATCACCGCTGTCGCCGTTTTTTGTGTGCGTTTCCACCGAGTTTTTCTAACGCCCAGCATAAAAGAGGAAAACAAAAAAAAATATGGAAAACTGTTTTACCAGTTGTGGCTACAGCCAAATTTTCAATGGGGGAAAAATGGGGAGGAAAAGCCTGCATAATATTTGGCCATGTGGCATCTCATGCTGCTGCTTCTTCATTTCGTTGTCGCTGCCGTTGTGTTGTTTATTGTTGCTGTTGTGCCACACATTCGTAGCAGAGCAAAAACAAAATTGAAAACAACAAAAAAATGACATTGGCTTGTTATCCTTTAAGGATATACATACATAGTGGAGTTGCATGCAAATGCTGCCAGTTCTCCTCAAATGTTGTCAACCCTTTTTGCATACCCTGCTAAATATCTTTAGCATTTTCATAAATACAGGGTATTGGACAGTCGGTGGACGACGTTGAGCTCTGAGCTGTCGCCTTTCGCCTGTAACTGCCTGACTGCCAAATGAGTTTCGTGTGGTCAGCCGCTTGGAAATTTACACCTCCAGCCCACATGGCTGCCACGCCTCAACTTGCCACCTCCATCCCCGCACCCACCTCCAACGTGCAACGCCGTCAGCAGCCTTTCGTCATTGTGAATTTTATGCAAAACAAAAGGCAAAAAGGAATTCGTTTTATGAATTTGTTAACTACAAACACGAAATCAAGCTACAAAATGCACAGCAACAACACAATCTCACTCATGTGAAAGAGTGCAAGAGAGAGAGAGAGACACACACATAGAGTGCGAGAGCGAGACAGCTGCCTGCTGTAAAGTTGAAGCGAACTCAACTTTATGCTTAAAGCCTTTTGAGAGACAGCGGAAGCTGCAACTGAAGCAGCTCTCATACCCCAAAAACTGCACGGCTTAAATGTAGCGTAAGAGAAGTGTTTCCTAGCCGTGCTTCTTCTTTTCGCAGTACCCTGTAGGCATGGAAAAACTCCCAAAGGTTGACTTGGAAGCGAGATCATTGAGATTATATACTATTACTATAGATATGCTAAAATTGTCAAAAAAGAAAAACATAGCGCAAATAAAGGTACAATATATTAAAATTTACCCAAATTATCCATGCGAAAGTTTAAGAAGTAAAAAACTATATAAAATTAAGCAAGAATATTCAAAATCGATCGAATAATATACGATTTTAAAAGGCAGTCAAAATAATGTATGGGATTTTAAATTATAATTTGAATGATATCGATTTTAAAACTTATTTTCAATGCAAATAAATAATTCGAAAATGAATTCAATATTAAATAACAATATTGAATTTTAAGTTTAATTGGCCTGATATAGATTTTGAATTGTATATATTTAATTGAAATTAATAATGCAACAAGTACTTCAGAAAATATTAACAGAATTCGAATAATTTTGCAGAATAATTTTAGAACATTTCAAAGAGTAAACCATCGCTAAAAAACGGGAAAATAATGTGCTCAACATTGCTTGTATCTTCTCAAGTGCTTTGCAATACAAAATTCATGATGATAAACAAATTTCCGATCGATTTCAGTGTGCTGCAAATTTGTTGTAGAAATATAATATACAGGGTAACTGCTAGTCGAGTCGTAAGCCATGAATGTGGCTAGTAATTTGAAGTCCATTCGTTGGGCTTTCTTCATGAATTTCATGAGTTGTCTCCTGTTTCAGTTTCATGCTCCTTTCCTATATCCAATGGCATTGGCACTGATTATGCCAAGTGTCCCGAGGCGACTTCCACCTTTAGCTTTCATGCAGAGTCTTAAGTTTCCCACTTGTTGTTGCTGTTGTTGCTGTTGTTGTTGTTGCTGTTACGCAATCTGTATAATTGAGCAACAGACAGAAGCAGTGAACGGGCTGCTGTCCAGCACAGGCAACGAATTGAACAGCCGAAAAGAAGCAATTGGCAAAACGAGTGGAAACAAATTAAATGGCCACACAGCAAATTAAATACTCTTTATTCTCTCGAACTCTCCATATTGATATATAAGCTAAAGACTATTAAACAAAATATAAGCCAAGCACTATAGGTATATTCGATTTGTTATAAAAATAAAAATCGTCTTACGATAGTTAGTCGTAAATTTCTTCGATTTAAGAATTTTTCAAGAACTTTCTGGGATATACAATTTGATTCCATGAATTGTATTCAAACTGTGATAATTGAGAAAAAAGATAACTTCCCTATAATTAGATGAAACAGTTCTTTTTTGGGTTTAAGGTCATGTTGGATTTTAAAAAGTTACCAAGTGAACAATATTTCACTATATTAATAGATTTGTTTAGTATTAATAATTCTTATTACATTATATTAATCCCTTTTTGCATTAAAGAAAATTGCTAAAAGCTAACAAATTTGAAGTCATAAAATGTCTTGCTTATTAATTGTCATATTTGGTTTATGAGGTATTTTGAGTTGAACAATTTTCCAACATAATAATAGATTTATTTAGTATATGTACATATAAATTATTAAATCATTAAAAATAGCTCAAAATAAAAAAAACTTACCAAATTAAGTCCAAAGAACGTCTTTCGAATCATCTTACTCTTCAATTGCTGCATACGTAGGATTATTTGTTTAAGAACTTTTCCGCACTCTGGCAACACTTTAAGCTCTATCACTTTTCAAGCACTTTGCGGTATAACCTCACTTTGGTGTCCGTTGCAAGGCGTTCAGCATAGCTGAGAAGCTGTGGCCATGTTAATTTGAGCTACCCCGAAAATGGTTGACAATGGCAACGAGGGGCCATTAAAGTCGATGCGATGTTGTGCCGCTTTGGCTTTGCTCACTTGCCATTTTGGTCCAGGCAAAGTTGAATTCATTATGTGACAGGATTCGATTTCTTTACCCACACACACACACACATGTTCGCACACTTAATATATACATGCATGTGTGTGTGTGAGTGTGAGTGTGTATTTTCTTCTGCTTTGTATGGCACTTGCAGATTATGAATTGGCGATTATGTTAATGAGCTTGGAGTCTAAGCAGAGGCCAGTTCCCAGCTCCCAGTCTTCATAACTGAGTCATTCATATGTACATAACAAATATGTGTATGTGTGTGGGTGTGTGTGCTGCTGGGGACATTTTGAAAGGGTGGCAACGCCCGCTGATTACATGCTGTTTTCGAGCTGCGCTCAATTTTAATTAAATATTTGCAGCAGATTCTTCTTTTGTTCAGCTTACTTAGATTTTTCGTCTATGCTTTGGCTTGTCTGCTGCGAGAGCGAGACAGCGGGAGTAAATGAAGCCGGAGTCGCAAGTATGAAAATAAATAAGCAACAACTTTTTGACCGTTCGAAAGTGGGTGTGCTTGTGTGTGTGTGATTGTATTGCAAGCTGACCAAAACTATGCGAAAGTTAAGCAACAGCAACAACATAAATCGTGGTGATGGAAATAGAGAGGGGGAGAGACCGTTTGAGGTTATGTGCAAGCAAATTGCTCTCAAAAGTATGCAACAGAAACATTGCACTTATACAACTCAAGCAAAGCAAATTAAATTGTCTGGTACCAAAACTGTATATGTAAACATTTATATGTATGTATATGTATTTGTATAGCAAAGGTAACATAATACTAGTTGTTTGTTGTTATTTACCATTTTAGCATTTGCTGTCGTCTTTCCTCTAATCGGATCAGCAAGTTAATTTACATGCAATTCAATCAATGGCGCACTGTCTGTGTGTTAGAGCAGATACACATACAGTGCACTCGCCAAATCGGCATTCAGCATTTGGCATCATCAATTGCTATCTCGCTCTATCGTACCTTTAGCTGCCAGTCAGGTTTAAATCGCTTTTGCAGCAGATGGCATATCGACATCGATAAGTATGACTGATATGGCTGAAAGCTGCTCGAAGTTGATTGCCATAATATCGATAGCAATGTCGATTTCGATGTTTGAAATGCTGCTGATAGCCAGCGACAGCTGATGCTGATGAGGGTGTATGTGTGTGAGCGAGATACCACAACAACAATAAGCCGGATTTTATCGGCTGTGTGTGTGTGTGTGTGTGCGTGATGAAATTATTTGATAGACTTCACTTAAAACTCGCAAAAACTTGCTCCCATATTTGGCTTTCATTTGCTATCTGCGCTCGACGTTGACGTTTCCCATGCACAACATGTTCATTTCACTACGATTCATCATTTGGCTTCCTTTGTGCTCATTCGTGTGTGTGTATGTGTGCATGGGTGTGCATGTGAATTGTATCGATATGCGTGACGATGGCGGCGGCGGCGGCTGCAGTCGGAAAGTTAGCATAAAGCAGAACAGCAATTGGGCTGCGTCCAGCATTCAACGGTACGTGTCGTACACATACACAGAGACACACACTCACACGCATGTAGACTTCATTAAAAATTAATTAAAATTCAGCAAAGACGTCGAGAGAGGAGCGTAAATGTCGATGCCAGCGGCGCTGTGCATGTCGATGCGGTCACTCGAGTGCACAATTTACTTTTTTTTCCATTAATTGCAGCCAGACATTGTACATATATAAATAGTTACACACACGCACAAACAAGTAATAAATACCAACGACACGAACACGGCAGCGATCATCGGAACACTGAGATGGGCTTTTATGCGTGCGTGACTATCGATGCAGGTGATAATTAAGCAGGTCACACGCATCGCTGTGTGCTGGTCTCACTTAAAAGGGCATGCCGGATTACAATATACTAGAATCAAGTATACTTAGTAACTAGATCCATCTAGTATTTTATTTTGAGCATCTAGTACTTTTGGTAAACAGTTGCAATTTGACAGACTCCAAATGCACATCGATGTGCCATAAATGCCAATACCCAAGATGGCGAAAGCCAATAAGAAAAAAAAACAATGTTTTGAACGAGCAGCAGCCACACATAACATGACCACTTTATGCCCACCATTTTGGCTAATATTTACACACACACACACACATACACACTCCACAACACATTCCGCATTGTTTTTGCATAATGCACACACCAAAGTAATCGCACCCATTGGGCTATAAACATGCACACACACACACACACACACGGATACGCTTGCTTACACTTATACTCGCGCATATTTTGCATGGGAGTGTGTGTGTGTGAGAGTGTGTGCCGCAATGACTTTTGGTTTGCATTTTTCATGAACAAAACAGCAACAACAAGAAGAAGACGAACACGAAGACCAAAAAAAATACAAATAAGAAAGCTGATGGAGAGTGATCTACTGTGTGATACCCGCTACTCGTTTTTGAAGACTGCCAAACTCTTATCGTGTATTTAAATTCAATACTATTTCGCTGAAAATAAACCATAATGTACCATGAAATTGTTTTTTGAACAACTTTTATGTTTTTCGTCACTCTTGACACTGATCAAGAATATATGTATGTATGGGGTCGGAAAAGCCTCCTTTTGCCTGTTACACACTTTTTCCGTTCGCACCAAGTTATAATACCCTTCTACCCCATGGGTAGCGGGTATAAAGAAACGGCAAAAGCGAGCAGAACTTTTCAGGCTACATTTTCATTTGCGTTTCGTTTCCACTCTGTGCACTTTGGCGCTTGTTGGTTTTTATCATTATGCCAAATGCAGAGGGCGCCACGCCCACTCACCATGTATACACTGACTGACAAAGAGGCGGCAGATGATGTAGAAGCAGAAGAAGCAGCAGCAGCAAAGACGAAAGCAAAGCGGCTGAAACAAAGTGCCGTTGATTGCCGCACCGCGCCCTTGAAAACAACGCCCCAAAACACACAGCGTTAATGTGCATGTGTGTGTGTGTGTGGATGGCTAGCAGCACGCACACTGCCGTAATTACGTATGCCACGTAATGCGTTGAGCAAATTACGTAATGCGTACGCCAAACTGATCACAAAAACACGTAAATAAGTAGGCAGTTGGGTAAGAGGCAAAGAAGGGGGCGGGGCGGGCAACTGTGATGGCAAACATGTAATTGCAAAAAATTTGTTTAATGTTTTTGCCGGCCGCAGCACAACGTGCAAAACTACAAAATCTGTTTTACAGTGTGTATAATGAGGCTTAACACAAGGCAGGGGGCGTGACGACGCCCGTGAGGGGGAGGGGCGGAGGGCACGCGTTCAGCTCGGCGAGCTAAGCAAAATAATTAGACCTACACGCACACACACACAAAGCATAATGTATGTGCACGCTTCCATGTGTGTGTGTGTGTGTATGGAAATAGGTATTTATGTGCATGCCACGCCTATTTACGGCGTTGCCACAGTGGGGAACTCATCACAAAATGCCATGAATTTATTTATAAGGAAGCAGATAAAACACAATAATTAACAACAAAAAGATCAATTATTCTGTTCAGATAACTAAAAAATTTAATTAAAATTATATTGTGCATCTTGATTTAATTAAATAAATGTAGTTTACTTTTTTGAAAACGAACAAAGAAATCTTTAAAATAAATCATTTTTCCCAAACAATTGAAATGAAAACTTTAGTTAAATTTTTTTTTTAGTTAAATTTTTTGAGTTATTTACAATAATACTTTTTATGAATAATAATATTCTAATCTTAAACAATTTTGCATTTATTTATAAAGTTAGTTTGTGCTGACTTCCTATCAGATTGAAGCCGAAGCGGAAATACATAAAAGTTTCGCTCTTTGAAAGCAAATTTAATATATTCTGTAGGCACCCCCTCAAAAAAAGCTTTTTATATTAATATTTTTATTTAATACTTATTACTTAGTGCTGATTGCTAAAAGTTAAATGCTTAAAGGTTAATGCTTTTTGCTTTTGCTTTTGTTTTAGTTTTTGCTTATTGCTTAATGCTTAAGTGAAAATTTGAAGTGATCCAAAGCTTTCACGATCTTCTTAGCAGCACTATTAATCTTAAGCGCATTAAAGCCAACTGCATGCAATTTAATTGCAAAGCTGTTGGTGAATTTGTTGTTCAGGCCCATTGAAAGCTTGTCATGAGGCAATTTGCTAAGAATGGGCCAATGTAATAAGGTTCCATTACACATTTTGCTTACATGCAAGCTTTAGCCAAACGACCACGCCCACTGTGCTGCCAATATAACACACACACACACACACACACACACAAATACATAGAGAGCGCTACAATAAAAGCCGCAAGCCAGAAGCAGCAGCAGCAGCAGCAGCAATAGCAATAGCAGCATCTCTAGCAGCTTTTCAATGCGGCGCGGCGGCTGCTTCAACTAACTGAAATGCAGGCATGTGTTTAGGTGTGTGTGTGTGTGTGTGTGTGTGTGTGTGTGTGTGTGTTTGTTGCATGCCTCACTGCGCCTGGTTGCTGCCGGCCGCCGGTTGCCTTTTATTTTCAGCAGTCAACGCGGAAAAATAGAAGAAAGGAGGAAGAAACGAACAAAAAAAAATTGAAGAAAAAAATGCACACGCGACGAGAAAAACAGCAAAAGAAAAATCAAACAAACATTTCCAGCGAATAGATGGGGATCCTAAAAAAAAAAATATAAAACAAATATGAAAGCTGCTGACGAGTGTACTTCACTCTGAGATACCCGCTAATTTTTTTTTATTTTTTCTTGGTACAAAATTGTGAAATTTTCTTAAACTGGCTTTTGGCTTTATATTTACAGCTTTTTTTGGGAAATACAATAATGATAATTTCCATATATATTTTGCAAGACTTTAGAATATTTAATTTATTACAAAATTAATCTTACAATTTAGATAGACGAAATTCTAAAATCAACTTTATGTGAGTAGCACCCAAGGGAGTAAAATCACCAAATATGGAAATTCTAGCTGTTTCAGTCTCTGATATCGAGTTGTTATTTCAGACGGACAGACAGACAGACGGATTTTGATATCATTTAGTAATATATTTGCTTTGCTTCCAATGTGATTGAAATTTTTCTGTAATTCTTCCCGGAATTTATAATGTGTAACTTACATATAAAACTTATGAAAATATATCAATTCATTTTTTCAATGTCGTTTTTTCATAGTCGACTCCAATAAATAAATTAAATCTTTATTTTCAAGTCCTATGCATTTTTTCGGTTACCACTAAGCCAACAAACCCTTTCCACCAATCAGCTTTAAAGTAAAAAAAAAAAAAAAAAAAAATCGAGACCGGAAACGCCCAAAATCTCGGCGAGGCGTGGCTGCGTACAGACATCGTCATCGCCGTCGTCGCCGTCGTCGCCGTCGTCGTCGTCTTCGACTTGCAAAAGTGTTTTGCTATGCAATTTGAATAATTTAATGGATTTTTATGAGCAGTAAAACGCTTGAAGGATGCACTAGCCCACTGGCATCCTGTGCATACTCGCAGACAGCCAGATACGAGGCATACACACATGAGCGTCGCGCCGTCTGTCAGTTTGCTTTTTGTGCAAAATGTCCTGACGCTGTTGCTGACTGCAAAATCGCCGTAAATTTGTGTCGCCTTTTGCCTCGACTCGACTAGCTATTTATTAGCGCTGTCCAAGTGCTAGACGGGTATGCTAGTTCAGTGGCAGCCGAAAATGTTAAATAAAAGTGAAACAAATTTAACTTTTAATTTTAAGTTTATTCAATTCTTCGATTGCACACACTTAATTATTTTTGTATTTGCCAAAAATATCTTAGAGTCACAATCGTATAGGAGGGTATGATAGTTTAGTTGTCATTAAAAATAAAATTTTGTTATAATTCATGTGGAAGGATATGATAAATTAGTGGCAATCCAAAATGTAAAAAATAAATTCATATATTCTGATAATTCTGCTACTTAATTGGTTTGCTCACTCCCAATTTTTTTTGCTACCTAAAATAATTTGCGAGCAGTTGAGCACAGTTGAGAAAAAGTTAATAATTTAACGACAGTCGATAATTTTTTTTTTAATATTTAAAATAGGAAATATAGCAAGCTAAAAAGAGAATTGGGAATAAAAAAAATTATAGATATTCAGTTAGTCACATTTCGTTTGCAATATTCTAAAAAAAATAATATATATCAAAAATCCGATAATGATAAAAAATGATTGTAAAATATACAAATTGTTATAATTTGGTCATATATAATTTTTTGTATCCACGTTAAAATATTTACTGATTATCTAAAAGTCGAGCACACTCGCCTTTAGCTTTACGTACTCAGAGTTATTCAGTTATTTAATTTATTTAGTTGCTTTGGTCGCACTTAATTTTGTTGTATTCTTAATATAGTTGGCGAGTATCTAACAGTCGAGCACACTCGCCTGTAGCTTTCTTGCTTGTTTTGCTATTGCAGTTTACGTATTCGGAGGGTTTTGCTGGTTTCAGTTTTTGGGCACTGGAATCGGGATTGGGCTGCAGATGAAGCTGGCGATGGCGATGGCGATGGAGCTTATTCAATTTTGCAATCGCCGCTTTGCTGGCGTCGTCGAATCTCTGCAACTGGCTCCAATTGACTGCCGTGCCACTTCCGACGACGACGGCGACGACGATGGCAGCACCAAAGCCAGTCAAGCGTTTGGCTGCTCAATGCACAACAGCAGCAACAACAGCTACAGCAACAACAACAGCAACAACAACAGCAACGTGAACAACGTCGACGGCGACAGCAAATGCAATAAATTTTCAAGTCATTTCAACTTCCGGTGTGTGGCCCGATTACAGTTTAGTAGCTGTAAATATATAGCAACACTCACAGATACACACACATACACACACAAACGTTCTTCCTCTTTCTCTTCCTCTCTTCCTCTCTGGCTGCTCACACATGGCCGCATTTTAAAGCGCACATTTTATGTTGCCTACTTTTAAGCGTCGCGACGCTGATTTTACCATTGCCTATTTTTAAGGGCCAACTAAGCCCATCTCTCTCGCTCTCGCTCTGTCTTGCATTGTAATTACAGTTCAATCCACTGGGGGGCGCTAGCGAGCGCCATGTGAGGCAAAAATTATGAAAATCGTTTCATCAACAGACACAGTCGCTAGCTAGGTGGTGTGAGCGAGACGGCTGCTGATGGTAGCTGAGACAGAATGACGCCCACCGAAAACTTTCTTATTGCCGACACATTATTTGCCTTGTCATTGTCATAGGCTGACGTTGACGTTGATGTTGCTGTTGTTATTATTGTCAGTGGCGCCATTATTAGAAATATTTCCATTGTTGTTTCGTTAGCATCGCCTAGCATCGCGGTTTTTCTTCCTGTAACTGTCACATTTGCCCGCCACTTCATCATCATCACCATCATCATCGTCAATACAATGTGGACACATTTTCTTGTTGTGTGTGTGTGTGAGTTTGCTTCCTGCTTCGAGTGCAAGCCGTTCGGTTCCTTACTCCCTCTTTCTCTCTCTCTCTCTCTTTGCATCTCACTCTAGCGCTCGCTCACAATTTGCTTCTGGTGATTAGCGAGCGCAGCAGCGATAACGTTGCCACCCCGCAGAAAGCAAAATGATTGGCACTTGAGGTGTAAACGAGCGTATTTTACAGCACCGCACTTCAACAAGCTTCAAAAATAAAGTAACAAAGTTTATCAGCGCGCACGCAAAACGGAAATCACTCGCAACAAAGTGGCTGGCAACAAGGGGACAACGACATGACAGATCAGCACACAGCACAGTTGCTTTATCGATACGCAGCTATCGAAGCAGAAGTGCTGCAACTATGTGCTATTTATCGGACACTTAAGTGCTATCGATGCGCGTCTATCGAAGCACAATGTGTACACACTGCAAGTCCTGCAACTAAATTGAATTGCGATCAGCACGCAATTGGGACACACTGAAAGCATAACTGAAATTCAAATGTCATAAACGACAACTGCAGTACAATGTATTTTTGAACCAGTTATCGTATTATTTACCATTTACTTCTATTACTGCTAACGCTATTCGGTTGTCAATCCTATCCATTTGCTTGGTAACGCGTGTAACAAGACACATTGTAGCCATCATCAGCGTCAACTGCCGTTAAGTGCACTTGAAGTTGCAGCTCGCTTGCTGGCTTGCTGCGTCTCGTATTACACCCGATTATGGCCATCATTGAAATTGTCATTAGACGGCAGATGCTCTTCCTCTTGCTGCAGCTGCTGAGCACGTTATTAAACTTGCTGTCACTGCTCGCTAAGTGCTATCGAAGGGATGGGTGAAAGAAGGGGGAAGGAGATGCTGTGTAGACTTCTGTCAGCGCGCAAAACGTTAACGTTTGATTTTCGATTTTTCGCCACATTCCAGTCGCACATATTCACCACTTTCCAGTCTACACAGCAGCTTCCAGGTTTATAATGCTTTTAGTCAAGTTTCAAACCATGTGACCATGTGACAAACAGCGCTGCCAGATAGCTGGCTTGTTTGTTGAAAACGCCGGAAACGACGTAGCACAAAATTAGCTTAGTAACAAAATTTAAACTTTTTTGTAATTTTGCAACTATTACAATAAAAACTAATAAATAATAAACAAAATGTTGATAACCCTAGTTCTTAATACCACAACTGCGGAAATATGCAATTTAAATAAATAAAATTTACGACCGCGTAAATAAATATTCTACATTCTTTAGCTATTACAAATAAAAACTGGGGAAAAATTAAGCAACTTAATTTGTTAGTACTACAATACGAAATTAAAATATTCTAAAAATAAAAAAATGGACTAATAATATATTCAAATACAAATAGATTTATAAAAATGAAAAATACATATTTTACAAAATATGCCATTTAAATACAAATATTAATGGCGCCCAACCCTCGACCATTCAATGCCGTCCCTGTGCTGCCCACTAATTGCAGCAGCAAACAGATGTTCTGCGCAACAATTTGCAGCGGTCTGGCAACGCAAGCCAAGAATTTGTTATTTGCTTACGACAGAAAGTAAACTTATCATGAAAATAGATAACTATTGAGATGTAGATAGCGTACTTTTTAATTTGCAACACAATCTAGCATTATAAAAATAAACAGCGAACACCAAAGGTAAGTACATAAGTACGAACGCAACAAATAACCAAAAATATGACGACACTTGGCTAATTGTAACAGCAAATAAAAAAACATACACACAACGAGCTAGCAACATCAATTTTAAACACGCTGGCAACGCCGGCGCATGCAAATTCGTCATTTGCTTACGATAAAAATAAATTTATTATGAAAAGGAAATAGTACGCAGCTGAGATAACTATGTAGATATCAAAGTTCTATTTTTTCTGTTGATTTGTAACAAAAACGACGTAAATTAAATCAAGTTCAACCTTTGACACGCATTTGACGACAATTGGCTGATAACAAAAAAAATAAATAACAAAAATCGCAGGTGCAACGGTAAAAACTGCAAAAACACATGCAACACACACACACACACATACACAAATATATGTAGTAAAAACGCCGGTCATGTGAAAACACTTTTAGTTAGATGAGCTAAATAATCGAAATCTGTGGTATATTAATCGCCGTCAATTTCCAGACGTTCGCAGTCATGTCAAACAACGGACACACGAAACATGTGCAGCAGCAGCAGCAGCCGTCCACCGAGCCGATCCATCTACCCATAAATACCAGTGCCGGGTATGCGCAGGCAATGCTCGACGCCACGGTGCTGCCGTCACCAACGTTGCAGTCGCCGGCCATGCGTCGCAATGTCAGCGACGGCAATCTGATGGCGCCCGACGTGAAGGAGGCGCGGGTGCGCGTCATCTACACGGGCGGCACCATCGGCATGATGCGCAACGAACGTCACGGTGAGTTATCGTTATCGATCTGCATATTATGTGTGTCTTATTGATATCGCTCTGTTTAGTGCTGGCGCCCATTCCGAATGCTTTGGTTCGTCTCATCCGGAAGTATCCGAACATCCACGATGAGGAGTACGCACAACGAAGATTTGGTGCCAGCGCCTCGATGGCCCCGCTGGTGCTGCCCTTTGTGCAGGGCGAGGCGCGGCGGGTGCTCTACCAGGTGACGGAGTATTCGCCGCTGCTCGACTCCAGCAACATGACCATGAACGACTGGTCGCGCATCGCCAACGACATCTACGTGAGTAATCCCGGGATCAGCAATGGGTTTAAGCTGTAAAATGCAGAGTAGAAGGGCATTAGAAGGCAACTGAAAGTTGCCCAGATCACTTAGTAGTCCGTCTGTATAAATATATATGTATCTCTCTATGTATATATGTATATAAGAAATTCTAAATGTCTGACTGAACTATCAGCGCACAGCACTAATGGTAAAAGCCGAGAGGCTGACATTTGTCTACAGCAAAATTTAATCGTACAATAAGGCTGGATTAAATCATGCATTAAAATTTGTATGAAAATTTAGCAAGATTGTAATTCATAAACTTTAAAGGTTAGAGTCAACAAATAAGATGACTATACTCATACGCTATCTTCGCATCTCAAATGTAATTAATTTTTCAAAATTCCTACTCTATCTTAAATCATGCATGGAAATTTTTATGAAACTATGAATGGTAAACTATAAATTATGGTAATACTTTTCCTGACAATGCTCAAGTAATATCCACACATCTTAAATTGTATTTAGAATTAACGATGCTTCCGAAAATCGCTAAAAGTTGCAAATAATACGAACTTAATTCACAAAACAAACTACATTTCAAATGATTTTTGAGATGTTCATTAGGATAAACTTGAATTTATCTGGTACTAACTTGTTGTTTGTACGCCATGCAGCAATCGTACGAGTTCTTCGACGGCTTTGTTGTGCTCCACGGCACGGATACGCTCTCCTACACCGCTTCAGCACTCAGCTTTATGCTGGAGAATCTGGGCAAGACGGTGATCATTACGGGCTCCCAGTTGCCCATCTTTGAGACACGCACTGATGGCAAGGACAACTTCACCTCAGCGCTGATCATTGCGGGCAATTATGTCATACCCGAGGTGTGCATCTTCTTTGGCAATAAGCTGTGGCGTGGCAATCGCACTGTCAAAATGAGCTCCAACTCGCTGGATGCCTTCGATTCTCCCAATGTGCCGCCATTGGCGCAAATCGGCATCAATGTCAATGTGGATTATCGTCTGATCTTTCGGCCGTGCAGCGTGGAGCGTTTTTGTGTGCAGTTGCAGCTGGACGAGAATGTTGGACTGTTGCGCATCTTTCCCAGCATTTCGCTGTCCACGTTTCGTGCGTTCTTGGCGCCGCCCATCCGTGGCGTCGTCATGCAATCCTTTGGCTCTGGCAATGTGCCCTCCAATCGCAAGGATCTAATCGATGAGCTGCGCACCGCCTCCGAGCGTGGCGTCATCATCATCAACTGCACCCAGTGCCCCAATGGCGCCGTCGCTGAGATCTATGACACCGGCAAAGTGCTGCACGATGTGGGCGTCATTCCCGGCTACGATATGACTCCGGAAGCGGCGCTCACCAAGCTGGCCTACGTCATTGGCAAGCAGGAGTGGTCGCTAGAGATGAAGAAACAGGTGAGTCTTCTTTTAAACCAGTCACCAAAAATAATGAAGGTGACTATGTTCTAAATTTGAGACTTAAATTTATAAATTACTAAAAAATAATAGTGATAAACAAAATTATAATTATAGTCTAAGATTTAGAACATAATTAAAAACAAAACGAGTTTCATCTTAATTTTAGACAGTAACATTTTTTAAATTTAATAGACCAAAATTAAGGCGATCTTTAATTAATAAATTCTGGAGTCTAAATGTAAATCTATTTTTGAGAGATAAATAATTATATTTATACGAAAGTTGATTGAATTTATTAACATCTAATGATTATCGTTTAAATTCAAAATTATGGTTATTTTAAAGTCTAAATTTTAGTCAATAATCATTATTTTCAAGAAACAAAAAAATAATACAATTAAATACAAATTTAATGTTATAGTTTATCAAAAATGATCATTATCGCTGATATAATATTGTAATAATATATATAACTACTAATAATACTCACTCTAAACTACTCTGCAGATGATGCAATCGAATCTTCGCGGCGAGCTGACCTCGACAATGACACCAAAGATGCAGGATTACGATCTGGTCGATGCTGTGGCCCGTTCTCTGCACTTGTCCTCGCCCCAGGAACTGGATCAACTGGGCGCCACGCTATTTCCGGCCATGATCAATGCCGCCGTTGTCGAGGGCGACATCAAGAAGATCAACAACCTGAAAGCGTATGGCGCTGATCTTTCGGGATCGAATCATGATCATCGCACGGCGCTGCATCTGGCCTGCCAGATGGGCAACATGCAGATCGTGCGGAGTCTGCTACACAATGGCGTCTCCGTTCACACACGCGATCGCTACGATCGCACACCGCTGCAGGAGGCGGTGGCCACCGACAATCAGGAGATCATTCAGCTGCTGATCAGTTGTGGCGCCCATTTGACGGGTTCATCGCGTGCCGTCGGCGAGCAACTGTGTGCCGCAGCTGCACGTGGCGGGCTGCGTCGCCTGCAATCCTATCAGATGGCTGGCGCAGATCTGTCGCTCTGTGATCCATCGGGACGCACGGCGTTGCATGTGGCCGCGTTGCATGGCTTTGTGGAGCTGGTGCAGTACATGTTGCCGCATCTGGAGAGCACACAGGAGAAGGATATGCTGGGCCTGACTGCCTACGATTATGCGACACGTGGCGGGCATCCAGAGATTGCCGAGCTGCTCAATCCCGTGAAGAAGGTAGAAGACTGAGCTGCATTTTCAGTGAACGATGGATGGATTAGTCTAGTCTTGTTATTAATTTTATTTGTGCAATATCGCTGCAAGTGTCCGGCACACACGCTACTTGCTATTGGTGTCGTGTTGTGTTCGGGCCGTGCAGTCTCCTATGTTATATTATCTCTCACCTGTAGCTGGCGAGAAAGTCCAGATTTGAATCCTCGCCCATTAATGTACTTCAATTGCTTAGTATTTAGGTGGAAAGTAGTTGCATTTTGTATGCAGCATTTTTAAAAGAATTCTCACGCACTCGAATTCAACGGTTATTCAATAATAAAAGTATGCTACCTCAGTGAAGTCATAAATTATTTAATAATCGTATTAGCGCAGAGATAATGAAGTAAATTAAATTAAATTTCGATAGCACACAAACAGTTTGCGATATATCGATAAGCGATTTTAACATTGGTATATTTTGGTACGGACAGCGATGTATTAATATTCTCAAACACTCGAAGTAAACGTTTTTTCAAAAATAAAAATTAAATGAAAACCCTTAAATTCAATAGCAAACGAACATTTTGCGATATTTCGATAAGTGATAAGACGTTGATATTTTTGGTCAAAACATTTTTAAAAAATAGATACAAATATTTTTTGAATATAAAGCGAAAGTTTAAATTTCTTTTAATTGTCAATGAGTTATGAATTTATTATTAAATTTGGTAAACGATCTTTTGTTGTCGATAAAAATAAGTCAAGTTGCGGTCACATTATTAAGAATACCAAAAAATACCAGGACGTAGCTTGGTATATTTGGATACTAAGCGTACGGTCACGCAGCACAGCAGCACTAGCGCTGTAATGAAAACAAGGGCAGTAACAACGACTTTTAAGCCCTGGTGTTTAAGTTTTTTGTTGTTAAGCATTGCTTAATTATAATTGGTAAATACTTTGATGCCCATCAAGTTGGCTTGGCATACACAAATTAAAAACCAAGCCAAAACAAAACCATAGTGCAAACGTTCGTGTGTGCGTGTATATAGCACAAAAAAAAAGAAAGCAAAATACCATCCAGATTTCTATGAGTGCTAAAGCACACACGCACACATACACGTAAGTGGTCGCTACACAAACACACAAATAAGCACGCACACAGATGAGAAGTGCACACGTCAGTGCCACGAAGAAAAACGTTGAATTTGGTGACTGAACGCGGCTGATGAATTGATGATAATGTTGTTGTGTCCTGCTCTCTCTTCTTCCATTGCAGTCAATGTCGATAGTTAGCAGCTTAACGAACTTATCGAAACGACGACGACATTGGATTCATCCCAACCGGAGCTAGCCAGTGTGTCCTTAATTTCTTTTTTTTTTTTACCTTCCCCCTTCCCCGTTCTTTGCAACGTGTTTTGTTGTTGTTTTTTTGTGTAGTAGTAGTAGTTGAATTTGGTTGTTGTTGTTTGTCATGGACACGGAGGCTGCTGACGATGGCAGCGGCTCCACGGAACTGTCAGTCAACCAGGTGAGTGAGGATCGCAGATATATATTTACCCAACAACAACTGATTTCGATCTCTTGCCAATAGACAACGGCAACTGGGGGAAAGGCGCGGCTGGAAAGCTTGCGTGAGAATCTGTCCAAGCAGCAGGTGAGTCCATCACGCAGTTAATCCTCGCAAGAAACTGGCTAAAAGTGTATTTTCTAGGAACGTCTGCTGGCTTTTCGAGAGCGCGCCTTGAGGAAGACAACGGAGGATGGCGGCAGCAGCGTTGGCGGCGGCTTAAAGGGCAGCATGAGCGATTCAGTGGAATCGCTGCAATCGCTGGGCCACAAGCTGACACAGGCGGACACATCACTTAACGGCAGCGGCAGCGAGAAGCTGCAGATGCTGAACCAACGCACCGAACAGAATCGAGCGCTGCTCGAGCAGCGCAAACGCGACATGGCCAAATCGCTGCAGTCGGTGAAGTCGGGACTGCGGCACAGCTCCAGCAGCGAGCTGGGCGCCTCCATGAACGATCTGCGTGCCTTACAAGCGACGCCCGTTTCCCGGCATCGCTCAGCCGCCGATTTGCAGCAACAACTGCAGCAGCAGCAGCAGCAACAACAACAGCAACAGTTGCCCGCAGACGAGGCACGTCTGAAGCTGCTGAAGAATAAAATGAAACTAATCGAGCTGAAGCAGACGCGCAAGGAGCAGGAGTTGCAGCAGGAGCTGCACGAGCTGCGCCAACAGCTGCAGCAACGCGACGAGCAGCTGCAACAGCTGCAAAGCGAGCAGCAGCAAAGCGAGCAGCTTCAGGATTTGCGACCCCACTCGGATGCGGAGCTGCAGCAGGAGCTGAACGAGCTGCGCCAACAGCTGCAGCAACGCGACGAGCAGCTCCAACAGATGCAAAGCGAGCAGCTTCAGGATTTGCGACCCCACTCGGATGCGGAGCTGCACGAGCTGCGCCAACAGCTGCAGCAACGCGATGAGCAGCTGCAACAGCTGCAAAGCGAACAGCAGTCCCAAGGCGAACAGTTGTTGGATTTGCGACCGCGCTCGGATGCGGAGCTGCAGCAGCTGCGTGAACGCGTCGCGGAGCTGGAGCAGAGCAGCGAGCTGCTGGAGACGACGCGTCAGGAGCTGCAGCAGACACGCGAGCAGCTGCTGCTGGAGCAGCAGCAGAGCAGCAACTCGACGGACGCGCAGGTGAATCAGGAGCTGGCCAAGCAGCTGCAGGAACTGCAGCAGCAGCTGCGCCACCAACAAGAAGAGGAGCAGGAGCAGCGGGCGCAGCTCAACACCAGCAGCGATGTGGAGCGTGTGGCAGAGCTGGAAGCTGCGCTGGCCACGCAATCGGAGCAGCTGGCCGAGAAGACGACGGAACTGAATGTGCTGCAGGTGAATCTGCGTCTGCTCGAAGAGAAGCTGTCGCAGGGCGTCAAAAGCAAACCGATATTCCTCGACGAGCCGGCCGAGGAGGCCAGCGAACAGCTGCAGACGCAGCTGCAGCAGCTCAAGCAGAAGCTGGACGAGTCCAACAAGAGCAACATCAAGCTGAAGCTCAAGTGCAAGCAGGCCGAGAAGCAGCTGCAGCGCAGCGACGCCCAACAGCAGCTGACGCAGCTGAGCGCCCAGAACGAGCAGCTGCAGCAACGCATCACGGTGCTGGAGGACGAGAAGGGCCAGTGGCAGCTGGCGCAGGTCGACGAGCAGCCGGACGTCGAAGTGCGGCAAGCCGATGTCATCGAGCGCCTGGAGCAGCAGAAGGCGGAGCTGCAGCAGGCGCTGGAGGCGCTGCAACGCGGCTCGGAGACGGCGCGCGTCGAGTCCGAGCTGAGCGAGCTGCAGCTGGAGGAGCAGCTGTCGCAGCGCGTCCAGCAGCTGGAGGCGGAGGCGCAGCAGCAGCGCCAACAGCTGCAGACGCTGCAAACCGAGAAGGAGACGCTGGACAAGAAGCTGACGCACTACATCAACGAGAACATGGAACTGCTGGACAAACTCGAGAAGCTCAGCTCGTCGAGTTCCGCCGAGTCCATCGAGATTGTCGAACGGCCCAGCGAACGACGCTTCAGCCAGCGTCCGGCCAGCGAAGGTGACGCCGAAACGGAAGCGGAAACCGAACCACGCGAGCTGCCCAGTTTCGTCAGCGAGCTGACGCAAACGGATTGGACGGCGCCGGATCCGGCGCTGAACGAGAGTCTGCTGGAGATGCGCGCCGAGAGCGACGAGCTGCTGCAGAAGATCGAGCTGTTTGCGCACGAGCGACGCGAAGTGCTGGCCAAAATGGAGCAGCTGCAGGCGGAGAATGGCGGCCTGCAGCAGCAGCTGGAACAACAGCAGCAACTGAAGCAGCAGGCGGAACAGCAGCAGCAGCAGCTGCAGGCCGAGAACGCACGGCTGCAGCAGGAGCTGCAGTCGCAGCAACAGTTGGCGCTGCAGTCGAGCGACAAAGCGAATCTCTCGCAGGAGCTGAGCTCCATGCAGCGCTCCTCCGAAGTGGTCGCCACCTTGGACTGTGCGGACGGCGGCGTCGCCCTGTTGGACAAGTGCGAACGGTCGCTGGGCAAGCTCAGCTCCGAGCTGGAGGCGTATCGCAAGGCCAACGATCGCAACGCCAAGCTCAATGTGTCCAAGAAGCTGGCCAAGGAGGCCAAGAACGTGCACACACAGCTGACGGAGCTGCTGCACAAAGTGAAGGAGGCCAGCACCGCCGTGGAGACAGTCACCGTGGTCGAAACAGTTGTTGCCGTCACCGCGCCCAACGGCAAAGCTCTAGCGGAATACGAGCAGCTGACGGCACAGAATGCGGAGCTAAAGACGCGTCTCGCCGAGCTGCAGGCGGAGCTGGCGGCCGAGGAGGCGACGCCACAGCTGGCCATCACCAGTCAACGCGACGAGGAGCTGGAGCAGCAGCTGCGCGACCAGTTGACGCAACAGCAGCAGGCGGCCGCACAACTCGAGTCACAACTGCAGGCGACCATCGAGGAGCTGCGTGCGACGAACGCCGAGCAGCTGGAGCTGATTGGCAGCCAGAGTGCGGAGCTGGTGCAGCTGCAGCTGCAGGCGGAGCAGCACGACACGCAGCTGAATGCGCACGAAATGCAGCACGAACAGCAGCTGGAGCAGCAGCAGCGGCAGCGACACGAGCTGCAGTCGCGCATCGAGACGCTGGAAGGCGAGCTGAGCATCAGGCAGACGCTGGTCACCGAGCAGAAGCAGCAGCTCATCGCCAGCTACAGCGAGCGGGAGCAGGAGTCGCAGCTGCAGCTGCTCGAGCTGCAGACGAGCGAGACGCGCAATCGCGAGTTGCGCGACAAGCTCAAGAAGTATGCGCTGCAGCTGAAGAAGCTGCAGGCGCGACAGGTCAGCGAGGAGCAGGTGAAGGAGCAGCTGGAGCAGCTGCAGCAGCAGCAGGCGGCGGAGAAGTTGAACTGGCAGCAGCAGCTGGAGGAGCTGAAGGAGCAGCAATCAGAGCAGCTGGATGAGCTGAAGGAGCAACTGGAGCAGCAGGCTGCTGAAAAGTCGAGCTGGCAGCAGCAGCTGCAGCGTCTGGAGCAGCAGCTGGCCGCCAGCGAGGCGGACAACGATGAGCTGCAGCAGCAGACGCACAAGCACAAGTCCAAGCTGGCCAAGCTGAAGGAGGAGGCGGAACGGCTGCAGGTGGAGCTGCAGAACACGGTGCATGCGAACACCGCGCTGCGCCAGGAGAGCTACCAGCTGGAGCAGACGCTGGCGGAGCGGCCGAGCGAAGGGCGACTCGAGGAGCTGCGTCGCCAGCTGGAGCAGAAGTCTCTGAAGTTCGACAAGTCCAAGGAGGTGATCAAGCAGCGCAACGCCAGCATACAGAGTTTGCAACGCGAGCTCGCGGAGCTGCGCTCCCAGCTGCAGGCGCAGCCCGAGGAGGAGGCAGCGGAGCAGCAGCAACAGCTGGAGCAGCTGCAGCGCGAGAACGCTTCGTTGCTGGCGGAGAAGGCGAACTTTGAGCTGGTCATCGCACGACTGGAGACGCTGCACGAGGGCATCCAGGCCAAGCTGCAGCAAGATCTGTCCTACCAGGAGACGCTCGAGGCGCAGAACACGCAGCTGCAGCAGCAGAACGCCACGCTGCAGGACCAGACGACGGCGTTGCAGACGCAGCAGTCCACAGAGCAGCAGCGCGTCGAGCAGCTGGAGCAGCAGCTGCTGCAGCGCACGGCCCAACAGCAGCAGCATGCGACGGAGCTGCAACAGCGGCTGGAGCAGCTGCAGCAGCACGAGCAGACGCAGAGCCGCCAGCTGCAGCTGCTGGCGGCGGAGGCGGACGAGGCACGGGAACAGCTGGTGAGTCTACAGTCCACGCACGATGCGCTGCTGGCGCGGCACAAGCAGCAGACGCAGCAGGCGCAAGCGGAGCGCGAGCAGCGCGACAACAGCGCGGAGCAGGAGCTGCAGGAGTTGCGCGAGCAGCTGCAGCAACGGCAGCAGGAGTTGCAGCGACAGCGCAACGTTTACGATGCCAAGCTGGCCGCCAAGGCCACCGAACTGGATGAGTTGGAGTGCGATCTGAGTGCGCACATGGAGCGTGCGACGCTGGAGACGCGAGAGCTGACGCAGCGCTTGGAACGCTCGCAGGAGCAGCTGCAGGCGCGTGGCGACGAGTTGACGCGTCTCGGCGACGAGCTCGCCGATGTGGAGCGCGAACGTGCCGCATTGAGCAGGGAGGCGACGCTGCTGCGTCTGCAGCAGGACAGCGCCGAGCAGGATGTGCTGGAGCTGCAGGAGTTGCGCATGCAGGCGCTGCAGGACAAGACCGAAATGGACAACTTGCGCTCGCAAATCGATGCGTTGTGCGCCAATCACAACCAGGAGCTGCAGGCGCTGCAACAGCAGCTCGCCGAGCTGGACACGCTGGGCCAGAATCAGACCGATGATCAGGTCTACATTGAGACGGAGAACAAGCGGCTGGCCGAGCAGCTCGTCGAGTTGCAGCAGCGTCTCGACGAGCAGTCGGAGCAGCTGGCGAGGCAGCAACCAATCCCCGTTGCTGTGGCGCCGCCAATCTTTGCCACGCATCAGCAGACGCAAGCTCAGGTGCAGCCGCCAGCCGACGACGATTGGATGTCCGCGTGGATGCGGCCCAACAACCAGGGCAACCAGGCACAGCGACAGCCAGCGGAGCAGGTAAGTCAAGGCTACTAAAGCATTTGGGAATTGGAATAAGGAAAAACCTGATGGGGGAAACATAAATGAAAGCCACAGGAAAGACCTCACTGAAGAAGAGTTTCTCGGAAAACTACGAAGATGATGATTAAAGGGAAAGCAAAGATTTGTATAAGTTAAACCACCTCGGGGAATTGACATATGTTGAGATAATTGACAAGGAATGGGGAAAAACCTGAAAGTTTAAACCTGATCAGGGAACGTTTGTAGGTGAAAGCCACAGGAAAGTTAAAAGACCTCGCGGAAGAAGGGTTTCTCGGAATACTGTGAATTGACTTAAGCTGAGAAAATTACAGAAAAAACTAGACGAACTTTGGTCGGAATAGGTTGAGGGATTAGAATAAAAACGGATACAAAAATAAATGAGAAGAAACATAGGTGAAAATGTCAGGAAAGCGGTTGAGAATAATGGGAATGAAGAGGAATTGGAAAGGTCCTAAACAGGAACGAAGGCAACAGCGGCACCGAAATTAGATCCCTTGGGGGAATTGATGTGATTCGAGATGATAAGAAGGAGCGTATGAGATTCACAGGAAAAATTAGAAGGAGGTTGCTTTCATAAGGAAGTTTGGGTCTAATTAAATATTTAGGAGATGAAGTTTTAGCTCCCGCTAGAGCAATCTATGGCAAGTCCTTTGTCAGTCGAGTAAAAACAGGATAGTAACGGACTAAAAATATAATTTCTTCTGGCAGGAAAAGCTGAAAGGCAAAAGTTTCTAATTTCCATATGCATTACACCATATCAATTTTAAATGAATTATTATATTAATTCAGATTTATGGTTTACCTATTGCCGCACCGGCGATGTTCTTTGGCAACGACGCCGCCGCGGCGCCTTCGCCCTTCGACGAGATCGTTGCGCAGCCGCTGCGGATGAGCAGCCAAGGTTTGGGCGTGCCCCAAGACCCGACGACAGTGGAGCCGACCATCGAGGATCTGCAGCGCAACGTGTCCGATCTGGAGAAGCACGCCAAGGAGCTGGAAACGAAGCTGCTGGCACGCAACCAAGCGCTGGCCGAGCACGAGGAGCGACGCCAGCAGCTGGAACGCTTGCTCGCCGAGCGCGAACAGGAGCTGCAGCAGCTGAAGGCGGCAGCCGAGGAGCGCGAACGTTTGGCGGCCATTGAGCAGCTGATACAAGCGGAGCCAGTGCAGCCAACTGTGGCGCCAGCAGCGACGACAGCGGCGCCCACATTGGACATGTTCTTTGGCACAGAGACGGTGACGGACGGCGTGCAACTGGACTTGGGTTTGCCACAGAGCGAAGCCGTCGTCGAGCCACTCATCACACCAAAGAAGGCGTATCTGTGTCAGCCGGAGCAGCAAGCGCCGGACTGGGGCGTCGATGAGGATCCCTGGGCGAGTGCAGCGGTCGCTGAGCATCAGCAGCAGACAGCGGCGACGACAGCGACGTCGTCGTCTGTGGAACTGCAGCTGATGCAGCAGCGCATCGATGAGCTGGAGCAGCAGAAGCAGGAGCTGCAGACGAAGACAGCGAAGCTGATGAAACGCGTCAAGGAGTATCGCAGCAAGGAGCAGCAACAGCAGGAGCAGGCGAAGCACAGCAGCAGCAATGACCTCGACAGCGCCATTATGGATGAGTTGCGGCATCAGCTGGAGCTGCACGAGTCGCGGCAGGCGAAGAGCGAGGAGCTGCTGCAGCAGCATGCGCTGGAGAAGGAGAAGCTGGCGAAGCGCATCGATGTGCTGACCGCGGGCAACGAGCGCATGGCCGAGCTGAAGGAGCGCCAGGACATGGATGTGCAGATGTATCAGGCGCGCATACGCGAACTGCAGGACAAGCTCCAGCAGCTGGAGAGCTGGGGCGACGAGGCTCCAGCCGCTGCAGCTGCCACGGCAATCATGACACCAACATCCGAAGCAACAACGCCCGCTGTGGAAGCGGAAGCGCTGGCGAAAATCGAGAATCTGCAAGCGGAGAATCAGGATTTGAACAGCGAGTGCCAAGAGCTGCAGGCGCAGCTGCAGCTGGAGAAGCAACAAGCGCTCGATGCGCTGGCGCAAGCGCAGCGGGAACGCGAGCAACTGCAGCTGGACAAGCAGCGGGCGCTCGAAGCTCTCGCCCAGCAAGCGGAGCAGGAACGCTGCCAGCTGCACGAGCAGCTCCAGGCGGATCAGCAGCGAGCGCTGGCCGCGCAGCAGGAACGCGAACAACTGCAGCTGCAGCTGGAGGAGCTGAAGGCCAAGCTGCTGGAGCTGCCAGCGACGGTGACGACAACGGCAGCGACGACGACGGCGCCCAGTGACGAGAGCGTGGCGCTGCTGCAGGAGAAGGAGTCGGAAATTGTGCATCTAAAGCAGCGCATCGAGGAGCTGATGCGCGAGGATCAGACCGAGAAGCTGGTGCTGGAGATACTCACCAAGAACCAGGAGCTGCAGCTGCTGCGCATGCAGATCAAGCAGCTGCAAGAGGACAAGCTCGAGCGGCCCAACGAGGAGGCGAAGGCAAGCCACGAAGCCGAGCAGCAGGCGATGGAGCAGCTGCGTCGGCAGTGTGAGCAGCTGCAGCTGGAGAAGAACGACATGGAGGAGGAGCTGCGTGTGCTGAACAATCATGTGTTGTCCAGCTTGGAGCTGGAGGACAAGATGAAGCAAACGGTGCTCGAGCTGGACACGAAAACCATCGAGATCACCGAGCTGCGCAAATCGCTGGAACTGCTCCAGCAGTCATCAGCTCAAAGCCAAGCTCAGCCGGATTTGAATGCCTTGAATCAGCAGTGGGAGGCGCTGGTGGAGCAAAAGTGCAGCGAGGTCGCCAGCGTTTGGCAGGAGCATCTGGCGCAACGTGAAGCCGCCTTCCAGGCGCAGATTGAGCAGCTCAGCGCAGCACAGGAGCCTCCAGCGGCGGTCAAGTCAACGGTGGAGGTGAAGCAACCTTTGAGCTCTTCGCCTGCGCAGGACAATGAGATGCTGGCCAAGATGCAAAAGGCGCTGGAAACGCAGGAAATGGAAATCGTCACGCTCAAGGAGCAGCTTGCCATCCGATCTGCGGAATATGCGCGTCTCGCCTCACAGTACGATCCCTTCCGGCTACAGAATACTTTGGGAAGCGGTGCCGGAGGAGCTGCAGCGGGCGCTGGCGCAACGGGCAGCATTAGCCAGGAACCGTTGCCGGAGTATGTGCTCAAGGCGGACTTGGACTATGCTTTGATGATGCTGCATCAGCGGGACATGCGTGTGGAGGAGATGATACTGGAGTTGGTGCAATTACTCGAGGAGCGCGATCATTTGCAACTGAAGCTATCGGACACGCTGCGTCAGCTGGAAGCCGAACGAAGTAAGTGTCGATTAATCGATCTAGAAAACTATATATTTTATGAGACAGAAAACTACATTTATTTTTTATACAAAATACAAATTATTACGGTTATGCTTATTTATAAAATAACTTGTCGTGACCCCCTGATAGATTAAACTATCAAAGTATAGATCAAACAATCAGATATATCAAAAGCTTTCTGACAAAATTCCCTAACTTTATAGAATTTTAAAAGTTGTGTATTTCTTTATTACAAACCATAACATGTACTTCAACCAGTGCTTAGCAAAGACACGAACCAGTTATTGTTTCCAATGTAAATTTAACAATATTTAAATTTGAGAATAATTACTTTATTTGCTGAACAGCTATTAAAATAATTCTCGAACATAGTTAAGAAATTAGAACTAGTTACAAAGCAATTAAACTAAAATTTTTTAAATATCAATGACCGAATGATAATTACCAATTATTTGCATTATAAAATAAAATCAATCGTTAAAATTATTTTTAAAATCAAATTTAATTGAGCCATTTGCCAATATATATAATTAAGTAAGAATTGAATTGAATTATATCTGCTATTTATCATCAAATTTCATTCTACATTGAATTAGAACATATTTCGCATTATGTATAATATAAGACTTAAGTTTAATGTACAATCTCTTTAATAACTTGTTTTGTCATTGTCAGCCGGCGTTCCAGCTGCAGTTCAGCCAGCTCCTGCAGCGCCAACGGACAGCGATCCCAACAGCAGCGGCGGTAGTGACCTGAAACAGAAGTAAGTTTAATTTAAATTTATATATTTGGAGCACTTTCTAATTGCTTATGATCGACGGCACAGATTGGCAGAGCTGCAGACGGTGAAGCATTCCAAGGACAAGGCCATTGTGGATGAGCGTGAGCAGCGACTGCGACAGATGATTCAACTCCAGCGGGACATGGCCAAGACAACAACAGCCAGCACAACGACAGGAACGACGACAGCGACAACAACAGCAACCGCAACTCCCACAGCAAAACCAACAGCGACGGCACCACCAACAATTCCTCAGCAGCAACAACACCAGCTGCAGCATCAGCAACAACATCTTGATGTGGATCCATGTGAGTTGTCTAATAGTGTAGAAGAATGAGTGCGAAGGGAGCAGAGGAAGCCCTTAAAGTACACCCAAACCACGCTTAAGCGCCTTAACTGACATCAATTCAAATCGGAAACTAAGTGAGAAATTAAGTAAAACAAGGATATAGAAATGTTTGTTATAGTAAAGGTTTTAAAAGTGACCTTAATCCGAGAGTAATATAATGTGGCTTTTAAGTGCAAGTAAGGTAAAGCAAAGCGACAAGCAATAATGAGTTTTCGCTTAACGGCCTATTTTGTCGGATCCAGTTGAGGCCGCTAAGCGAGGTATGAACATGTTTAGGATAGCTTAATTTACTTATTTTTTTATTAATATAATATCCTTGAGCTAATCATTTGCTTTCTCTTGCAGCTCAATCGTCACTGCGCTCACCTTCAATGGTACTCATGGACTGGATATTAGGCAACAATAAGAGCGAGGACGAAGTGCAGCATCCCAGCACAGCATCGAGCAATTAAATCCGAGCTTCATCTTCCGAGCATCTCCCTCCTTCTCCCTCGCACGTTCCAAGCAACATCCGCCAACAACCACAACAACAACAACAATAACAAAACAATGAGTAGTTAAAGCGGCTTACCAATAATTCTTGATATAAACTTAGCGTTAGAGTTCTATATAATGTACCTTGGATGAATTGAAAAAAAGCAAAAGAAAAAGGAAGAAAAAAAATGAAAAAAAAACGACTAAGAAATCGAAATGAAAAAGAAAAATGAATAGAAAACAGCAAACAATTATTCCCGAATTGTGTTCGAGCATGGCGAACACGCCCACATTTTATGTTGTAGATATGTAAAAAAAATTGTATAAAACAAAGCCTAAACAATTAATAACAACACATACAAAAAAGTACGTAAACCATATTTTAAATCCGTTAATTGTTTAATTTGAATTTTGGCAAGATGGCCAACAATGGCGGGGAAGCAGTGTGTACATACGCCTGAAAGTTTGCGCAGTGAGTGCACAATAATTAAAGCGCGCTGCCATATTTAAAATGCACTAAAAGTTTAATTGGAATTTAATAACGAGTAATAATGCAATTGTTTAATTTAAATTTTGGCGTTAACAATAATTTGTAAGTGGAGAAGTGGCGCTTGCGCAGCATTAAATTTGTAGTGAGCGCATACTTTTTGCAGTGCACTCGCTGGACATCCTAGGTGGCTACATCCGTGCTTGAGCTTGGGCAGTCTGGCAACTGTGGCTGCGCAAGCTAGTCGCACATTTTTTAGCTTGTCTTGTAACTGCTGCGATT
Organism: Drosophila ustulata; assembly: GCA_035047365.1. Lineage (NCBI taxonomy): Eukaryota > Metazoa > Arthropoda > Insecta > Diptera > Drosophilidae > Drosophila > Drosophila ustulata. The sequence goes on from JAWNPT010000080.1 coordinate 9,035,275, forward strand.
TTACACAAGTGGATTTTTTTTTTTTTTTTTAATTGTTTTTTTCTGGTTTTTTTTTCAAAATGGTAGAAGAAAATGTGTGCTATACGTATTTAGAAATAGTATTAACAAATAGAACATTTGCTTTGGTGTGGTGTCCCATGTATAATGTGTATATTTGGCAGCCGGCAACAATTTTCACCGTTATACGTTATCAGTGTGTGCACATCGGTTTGTAAGAAAAAACATTTTAACGATTTCCGGCGGCGCAAAATTGCCACAATTAACCGCAACCATGTCCGAAACGAGCTCTAGACTAAAGAAAAACATATTGCGCCTGGCCGCAATGCAGCCGACGATGACCAGTTACTGCACGGTGGCACTGATCATTGCCAAATCCGAACCGAACATCTTTCGCGACAAGCTGAGCAGCGAAAAGCGTGGCGTGATCAATTTCACGCTGCGTGACACAAAGCGTCACATTGCCAACTGCAAATGCTGGGGCTCTGAGAGCAGCGTGCACGAATACAACGACATGCTGCAGCTGGGTGACGTTGTCGATGTGGTAAATGCCAAGGTGATGGCCATAACGCCACTGCCGCCGCTCAAGGGTTTCAGCGAGCAGCGTTATCAGCCGCGCGGCACGTTGTCCTGTGCTCTGGTGGTGAACGAAGGACACGGCTACCTGGTGAAGCACAGCGACGAGGATCTGCTAACGCTGCACACCATGCGCCAACTATGCCAACAACCACACAAACCATTCAGCTCGGCGCTCAAGCTGTCGGATGTGCGTTGCGGCAGCGGCGAACAACGTCCGTCTGCCTTCGTTGATCTCTTTGTGGCAGTGGCTGCGCTGCGCCCAGTGCGCGAGCTGAAGCGCAAGCAGCCACGCAGCGGCAGCACGCTGCTGCACTGCCTCGAGTTGGTGGTCATCGATGACAGCTGCCCGGGGGGCATGCTGCTCACGCTGTGGCATGCGGACTGGATACGACGCGCCCAGCGCTGGCAGCCGGGCAAGACGCTGCTGCATCTGATCGATGTGCGCGTCGCCCATTCCGAGTTCCATGGCTGTGCGGTGCTCAGTCATGCCAGCTGCACGCTCATCTACGAGAATCCCCAGCTGCAGAGGGCCGAATCGCAGGCGCTGCTCGAATTCGCAGCCAAGACGCCGCTGGACGCCTTTGATCTCTTTGGCCAAACCGATGCGGACAACTTGCCGGCTGGTAACAATTCGATTTAATTCTACATTTATTTATATGTACTACTATACTCATTTGGTTTATTGCAGCTGCTGAGATCCAGGCGCAGATGACGGTGCGTCAGATTTATGCGCGTGCCGAGGGCGAACTCCAGGACGCAACCAGCGACCAATTCACGGCCGTGCTCTATGCCATGGTAAGCCAGTTCGACATCGATGGCTTGGGCACGTTCATCAACAAGAAGTGGTAAGTACCTTAGCAACTATTAAGTATTTAATACTAATACCTTATTGATCTCATTGGGGTTTACTGGGGTTTCTGCCACTCTCGAATTTATAACTATTTCATATTGAAAAATAAATAAAATCATATTTTTCGAAACAAGCATAAAGATACAAATAATCATAAATAATAAAAATTAAAAATAATGATATACAATAATCATAAATAGTAAAAATAAAAAATAAAACCATATATAAAATCAAAAGTAATACTAATGAATACACACATAAAATAAAATAATTCAAATAAAGTAGAATCATTGATAAATGTGTTTTCAAGAAAAAAGGCACATAAAGTTAACCAAGTAATACAAATAGAAGGTACAATTATCGTTATTTAGTCAACAATATACAATATTGTTATATTTTAATACAACATTTTTATTTTGATATTACAAAATAATTTGTCAAGAATACAAAATTTGAAAAATAAAAAACAACACTACAAAATTAATAAAAAAAAAGTCACATAAAAGAACAAACTTTTTTTTAAAAAAAAAACTTAAAATACATCAATTTGAAACTACAAATGTTATCAAAATTAATTTTGTGAAGCTTAATATATTCTTACATTTGTATTATTTAACTCATTGTCAAAAATCACATGTATTTAAAAACAAAACAAAATAATAATAACCAAAACAAAAGATACAAATTATTAAAAGAAAAAATGATTAAACTAAAGACATATTCATAAGAAAATAATTCAAATTAGAAATAATAATTGTATTACCATTATAGCTATTACTGTTGATATTTTGTTTAGGTCGTTTTTTTTTAATACATATTTTTAAGTTCAAATTTCGTTGTGCAATTTTTTTTTTTTTTTTTTTTAATTTTCCTTTTACCTTACAGCAAGTCATGTCGTCGTCTCATTCCAAACAATCGCAGCGAATGCGACAACGAGCATTGCCAGCTGGAGTTCTCATTGGGATTCAGCGGCGCCCAGGTGGAGCAGTTCTTCAACATCAATATACAATTATCGGATGCGACCGGAACGCTGATGGAGGCGCGTCTCTGTGGCGGCGTTGCAAATCAATTGCTGGGTCTCAATGTTGAGGCCTTTGAGCTGCTACCGGACCGCAAAAAGACCGAACTCAAGAGGCGTTTTCTGTTAAAATACTTCGAGGTGAAGCTGCTCGTAAAAAAGTCCTCAGCCATACGTAAGAATCTCGCTATCATTGTGGTGGACATGGAACTGGTGCAGCTGGAAGAACTCATTCAGAAGGTGACTGCATTTTAAAGGGAATAACTCAGGATAATTTACTATAAAGAGGGAGAAATTCGTCAAGATTTTAGCTTAAGATTTGTGCAGTAAGATATTAGTTCAATAGACTTAGTTTTAGTTAGCAGTAAAACAGCTCTTAATTTGATTACTTAAGAAGCTTTAGTGAAGTTTCTTACCCGATTCTGCGGTAGCACAAGAGTAGTTTATAGAATAATACCCAAGCTTCAGTTATGAAATGTATATGAAGCTTGAAGACGTAGATCAGGCAATTTAATTCGCAGAGTGAATACTAATTTCAGTTATTATCTTTTGTAATCGATTCAGTTGAATACTATCTTTACTTTTGGAAAACTTTAAAATCACTTTTTTTATATAGTTCTTAAAGATATAATCTAATGCCTAGACTAAAATCAACCTAATATAACCTAATTGGAAGAAAACGAAAATAACTTAGGACGGTTTCTCCTTCAGTTAGGACTCGGAAAAAGTTGATTTACTATGAATATGCTAGATTAAACTTGTATTTAGCGTGTGATAGCAAAACAGGTACAACTTTTCTCAGCTAAAACAAATCACATGTGAAGTTCCTTATAAGATGTTAGATGCAGTTTTTAATATAAGTTTTTTTTTCATCGATTTTGATATATTTGTCATTTGAATACAAAATATGAGATTTGAAGATTTATATTATTTTGTGCTAACTTGAAAAACAATAAACATAAATAAGTTAAGCTTCATATTTTATAATTAATTTTTATGTAAAGAATTTTTTTTTTTTAGTTGTAACTTTTTTTCATTTAAAAATGTTCTAGAATACTAAGAAATAGACTAGTATTCTACTTTTAGAGTGATAACTAGTATTAATAAGTTCCTGAGCTCCACAAAATTGAAGTACAAGATAAAGCCATGAATACTACTAAATAATTCCAAAATACATATTATATTTATATTATTTTGTGCTAACTTGAAAAACAATAAACATAAATAAGTTAAGCTTCATATTTTATAATTAATTTTTATGTAAAGAATTTTTTTTTTTTAGTTGTAACTTTTTTTCATTTAAAAATGTTCTAGAATACTAAGAAATAGACTAGTATTCTACTTTTAGAGTGATAACTAGTATTAATAAGTTCCTGAGCTCCACAAAATTGAAGTACAAGATAAAGCCATGAATACTACTAAATAATTCCAAAATACATATTATATTTATATTATTTTGTGCTAACTTGAAAAACAATAAACATAAATAAGTTAAGCTTCATATTTTATAATTAATTTTTATGTAAAGAATTTTTTTTTTTAGTTGTAACTTTTTTTCATTTAAAAATGTTCTAGAATTCTAAGAAATAGACTAGTATTCTACTTTTAGAGTGATAACTAGTATTAATAAGTTCCTGAGCTCCACAAAATTGAAGTACAAGATAAAGCCATGAATACTACTAAATAATTCCAAAATACATATTATATTTATATTATTTTGTGCTAACTTGAAAAACAATAAACATAAATAAGTTAAGCTTCATATTTTATAATTAATTTTTATGTAAAGAATTTTTTTTTTAGTTGTAACTTTTTTTCATTTAAAAATGTTCTAGAATTCTAAGAAATAGACTAGTATTCTACTTTTAGAGTGATAACTAGTATTAATAAGTTCCTGAGCTCCACAAAATTGAAGTACAAGATAAAGCCATGAATACTACTAAATAATTTCAAAATACATATTATATTTATATTATTTTGTGCTAACTTGAAAAACAATAAACATAAATAAGTTAAGCTTCATATTTTATAATTAATTTTTATGTAAAGAATTTTTTTTTTTTAGTTGTAACTTTTTTTTCATTTAAAAATGTTCTAGAATACTAAGAAATAGACTAGTATTCTACTTTTAGAGTGATAACTAGTATTAATAAGTTCCTGAGCTCCACAAAATTGAAGTACAAGATAAAGCCATGAATACTACTAAATAATTCCAAAATACATATTATATAATATAGAGTATATCGCGAGGATTCATTACCAATACAAAAGTTACAAAATGAAGCTTATCCAGCAGCTGTAAGAAATGTGATCAACAAGGAAATAAGAGAAAACCTGGGGTATCTAAATAAATAGCATCTTTATTTCGCTTGGGTTTTTTTTGTTTTGTTAAATATTGTTTCACACATAAAACATTGCAACTGCAATACATAAATAGAATATACAATCCAATACAATACAATTTGTCAGTGTCTCGGCGACTGAGTCGCTCCTTTTTAAGTCAGACGCTGGGGGAAAACAGCGAGAGTGTGTGGAGGAGCGTCAGCCTTTTGTAAGGGACGAGGAGGCGTTATAACATCGTGTGTGTGTGTGAGTGTGTATAATATACTATTTGGTTTATCTAATTCCATATATATAATGTCTGTATGTATGTATATATGTATATATATATGCTTATATACGAGTAGTTGGAAATCAATTTCAATTCTTTTCATTTGGTGCTGTTTACTTGCTAAGATCACAATATGTCGACTCCAGTTACATGTTATATACTTGGGCAACGGCACCAACAAACAAACAAACATCAATCAATCAACGTGTTCAATTGTGAATCTTTGTTTTTTTCTTTTTGGGGAAATAGGAATTCGTTGTGTCAGCTACAGTTTGGGACAGGAATGTGGGAACAATTTGGTGTAACGCTTAATACTGCACAATCGAAACATAAATACTAATCATAACAATAATACACATTAAAAACAATAAACAAATGATAAAAGCACAAACAATTAACGACTACAAATAACACGGGACATTTTTGGGTGAGGAATTGTACTGTTTCCGTTACGGATTTTGTTTTCTTTTCAGCTAATCCTAAATATACTACTTCAAAATTCAGCTAATAGAAACGAAAACACTAGACACAGCTTAGAGCGAGTTCGAGTTCGCTATAGAGTATACACTGAGAGAGAGAGAGAGAGCATTATTGTTAACACATTCAACTAACATAATTAAAATACAAAAAAAAGAACAGAATAAAATAAAAACAATACGCTGTTGTCTACTTGGCGCTCGTCGTGCCATGATGATGCGGCCCACTGCTCTGATGATAAGGCGACTGCTGCGGCGGCGACTGATGATGATAGTGCTCCTTGGGATTCGCTGCATTCGCCGATGTTGCAGCCGTCGATGTCGTCGCATGATTCGCCGCACCGTGCCCCGTGCTGTGACTACTGGTGCAGTTCAGTGGCAGCGCGGCAACGGCAGCCAATGCTGCGGCTGCAGAGGCAGCTGCCACGCCCGCCGTGGCCGTGTTCAGTTTGCTGCCATTGGCGCTGTTCACCTTCAGCTGGCGTATCTCCGGAAAGAACTCTATCATCAGGATCTCCAGCAGCTCCTAAAAAGTAAGTACAGAACATGATAAATACATTCGATTATATGTGAGATATTTAATAATTTAATAATGTGTAAGCCTTTATTTAAAATTAAAGCTTCAGGGGGAAAAAGAACAGACATATATTCTGAATTAACGCTTTTTTTTTTAGATATATATATATATATAAATGTTTATCGCTACCAAATTAGGTTGCTCCAGTTCTCTGAGATAAATTTGTTTATGTCGACGGTCAGACGATTTTTTTTGTGATTTATTTTACTTACATAGAACAACTGCTTATTGTATGTGGGATTCTGCAGTGCATCGAAGACCTTGAGCACACCACGTTTGGCCGCCTGGGCGCCCACAAGATTGCACAGCACCTCGGGTATGTGATCGGTGAGCAGCGCCTTGGCCGCATTCGTCGTCATCTCCTTCATGTCCTCGCTGCGCACCGGATACGCCGAGGCCAGAACGCCGCCGGGCCAAAATGATTTCAAAATGGCCGAGAAATAATTGTGCAGCATGGACTCCTCGAAGAGATACGCGATCGATTCGCGTATCTGGCGATTGATGGTGCGTCCATAGGTGATTTGGACAAAGGAAATGATGCTCTTGCGCAGCCACTTAAAAACGCCGCCCATATCGAAAATCTCGCCCATCAGCGCATACATGGGCTCCGCTATGGAATCTTTGCTATCCAAATCAGCCAGCAATTTGGCATCGCTGCTCGTCTCGCCGTCCAGATACGTGGACATGTCGTCGTCGTCGCGTTGCAGACCCCAAAAGGGATCGCTGGCCTTGTTGCTGTCGTGCGCTTTGGCCGCATCGCTCTTGAATAACGTGGACAACGAGAATTTTGACTTTTTGGGCGAGGGCAGCGTTTGCTTCAGATGATCCGAGCTGGGACTCAAAAACGTGTAGATCGCCTCGCTGCCATTCAGATGATCGTCCTCCAATATGAACTGCAGTAAACAGACATTAGAATTCAAAATAATAATATTTATAGTTATTGCTGGCAATCTTACGTTAAGAAACTTTTGGATTTGTCCCTTGGCCTTCTCCTGCGCATGACGATCCGTCTTCAGGAAGAAGAACTTGAAGTTTGTGGGCAAATCGAGCGACTTCAAATTGGAGCTCACATGACGCAGCTTGCGTTGCAGCTCCTGTTTGGCACAATCGGGAATTGTTATTAGCAATAGTTTAATGATGATTTATTGATTGCGACTCACGTGCACTTGGTTGAGCGAACGCATCACAACCCAGCCACTGGAAATGCCGGAGGGACGACGTCGCTGTGCACGACCGGTGGTGCTGTCGCCGTTCTTGGGCGTTGCCAGCGGCGGTGCATTGATGTCCTCGTCCACATGCACCAGTATCATGAACTGAAGTGATTCCTTCTCATCGGACACCTATAAATAATTTAGTAAATTACGGTTGAGTGTGCTCGACTGTGAAATATCTGCAAGCTTTTTCGTTCTACTAAACACATCGAATAACAAACGAATAATATTATTAGAAGTTCGTCACGAAAGCTCTTTAAAATGCGCGAATGCGAATCAATATCTGCAAGTTTATGAAGAGGTTAAAACAAGATTTTTGTGAATGAATTTAAATTTGATTGATTTGCGCCCTTTCAAATATCTTGAATAACAAACGAATGATTTAATAAGAACTTCGTAGTGCAGGCCTTTAAAAATGTACTAATTATAATGTTAAATTCTTTAATTTGAATTTACCCCCAAAATTCCCATTTTGCTGACTAAGAGTTTGTAGACTAAGAGTTAGAGGTCGCCAGCTCTTGTAATCCCATAGAGATCCAGAGATCTAGCTCTTTAAATTGCAGAACAGACAGAAAGACGGACGTATTTTGTTTTTGTTTTTACCTCCACACTTTGTATGGTGGCCTTCCATTTGCCCAGATGCTCGGTCCAGGCATCCGTGCGTCGCAGATGCGCCTCCGTCTGTCGCTTCTCGCTCTTCAGCCACTCCATCTCCTTCTCGAGTATCTGCAGCACCTTCGACTCTGGCTTCACCGAGTATTTGAGCGCATCGAGCGCCTGATTCTTTTTGTCGATGCGCTCCTGTATCTGCTCCAGCTTGCGGCGGGCATACGATGTGTGGGCAGCAACATCGATGGCCGCTGGAGCACCGCCAGCGCCATTGAGGCCATCCACAACGCTGGCCTGCTCATCGTCATGCACATCGCCGAGCAGCGTGGGACACATGAGCAAGGTGGGATCGTTAAATTCGTTCGAATCGAGCGCCTCTTTCAGCTGACGATACTGCTCGCTGAGCACAAATGGCGGATAGTATTTGTCCTCCAATGTGCGCAAGATGTTACGCTGTATATCGTAGAATATATCCGGGCCCGCATCACCCAGCACAAAGGTCTCAATCAGTTTACGTTCGTGCTTATCGATTTGTATCTCTGGCTTCGGCACACGTATATATGTGTAGAAAATCTCGGTGCCCAGCTGATGAGTGGCACTTTTGTGCGAATGGCGCATCTCATCCACAGCGAGGTAGAAGCCGACCAGCGCACTCGCCTTCAACGGCTCCAGGAACAGCGTAAAAAAGCGTCGTCCCACCGCCGTATTGAGTATTTCCATCAGCGTCAGATCCTACAAATTAAAATTAATTTAAAGAAAGTTGTAAAATCGTTTAGATCGCACTCACTGTGTCGCTGGAGTAGTTGCCATTCCAGCCAAACTTGGCCAGATTCTTTTCGCACTGGCCTTTGGCCACCGTCAGTTGCTGCACGTAGCGCTTGAGCCGCACAGCGGCCGTTAGCTCTGATTTGGTTAGCGTATGATCCTCGGTATCGGGATCAAGTCCTTTGGCACGTTGCAAATTCTGCATGCTTGTGGCATGCATCAAATCGTTCACAATGCTCTTGCGGATCAGCGACAACTCCTCCAGATTGCCCGAGTTGTTGATGATCTTGAGGAACTCCTCAAAGCTTGCCGCATACTCGTAGCTCCGTTTGCTGATAGCCGCCGCCGCCAGACGTGTCTCAATGTTCTGCACCACCTTCTGATTGATGTAGTCCGGCGATGTCAGCATTTTGATCATCGGAAAAAATACTATGAATAGAATAGAATTTAAAAAGTGTTAATTCCATTTTAATACTATTCTTGTTTTAATTAATGAATTGGGTAAGTTTGTAATTTAATAATTTAAACCTTTTCTACTCAAGCATAGAATGTAATAATATAAGAGGAGACCCCTATTCTAGGCACTAACGACTAACGATACTCAAATTGATAACTTGGTAGCTATAATTTTCTATTCCCTAATAATTTCTATACCTACTTTAAATTTAATTTTTTGCAGATTTCATAGCCTTGCTGCAGTCATCAATTAATTAACAAATTGGTGAAGATTCAAGGATTACTTGCTGAAGCTTTAAAATCTACTTGCTGAAGATTTATAGATTACTTTTGAAGCTTTAAAAACTAATTGGTAAAGTTGTAATACATATTTGAATAAAAGTACTTAAGAGCTTACTTTTAAACGACAGAATCTCGCTGAGCAGCACTTTGAGTGGAGGCAGTGAGTAGCCGCGTGGCAGCAGCAAGATGACCATAATCTCGCACAGCTTGCGCAGAAACTCCATTTCCTTCTCCTCATCGACCAGGTACGAGTTGGTGCTAAACACGGGTGCGTTGCTGGTTTCCGCCCTAAAACCAAAGAAAGAATTTACACAAAGTTCTTTTCAGGATTATCAAATGCAACTTACGCGCGTGCCTCGGAGATGCGAATCTTCTCTAGATGCACTGTGACGCGATTGATCATGTCGACGGCAATGATCTTGGCCGGATCCATTCGGGCGGCTCGTTCATGTATCTTCTGTATGGCATTCCAAAGATCCTCGCGTATGACATCGTTGATGAGCTTTGGCTTGGTGACAACGTAGCTGCAAGAAAGAGAATGAAGAGTTGTAAGTACAAAGAACTATATTTTAAGGGAAGTCAAACTTACCCCAGCCAGGGCACCATAAAGTCACGGAGCACATACTCGATGATCTGCTGTAGCTGCAGATCGACTGTCTTGCCAAAGATCAATGGTAAATTCGATGGATTCTTGATGGGATTTGGCAAATCGAAAATGTGGCTTCTGCAAGAGCAAGATGTCAATTTGTAAAGCAATTTAATATGACCTATTAATGGTCGTACTCACTTGGTGGCATTATAGAGCAGCTTGGAGGGCAGTCGATTTGGCTTTGTGGGCTCATTGGTCGTAAATATGTAATGTATATAAACGGTGCCGGCGACAGCTGTGTGCCCCAATAACAAAAAATGCAGATAAATTTTTAATTAACGAATTTCTGATGATGGCAATGACAATCGTTTTACAAAATGGCCGCCTTTTAGTTTGATAACAAATGAGTCATGTGCCTTTAGATTACCAATTTGGATTTACGTATTGGCACTGATATCATGTCAGCTCGAAGTAGAGACTTACTCGGCAATAAGCTATATATACTATATGAAATTCTCTGTACTGACTCACTGACTCTGACCGAAATGCTACGAGCTGTGATTGTGCAACAACATTGTGATTTGTCAAAATTCCTATTTTAACTTATTTTAAATGATCAATATTGGTTTTAGTTAAGCTAGGACATGAACCACAGTATGTGCTTATCGAAGACACGAACCAGTTGCAGTATTTTTTTGCTATTGTTTATCTTGAGCGGCTGCATTTCAGCTGCAATTTTTATCGCTTAGAGATTGCTTTGAATTCCAAAAGCAAATCTCAAATGACACAAAATAGTTGTTTTTTTTTTTTTTATAAATAAAGTAGCTAGGAAACGGATCGTCTTACCTGCAAAAACCAGCACCAGGGAGTAGATGACGAATGCGAAGAACAAGAAGAATGTCGGATAATACCAAATAACGGCCAAAAGCGTCAATGTGATGCCGGAAATGATAATCTTCCAGTTTAATTGCAGCGCACGTAGCGAGCTAAGAGAACGAGAAGGGAAGCAGCAATAAATCTATTAATAATTGTGACAACCGACCACCATATAACCGCCCACTGTCCAATATTCCCCATTCATGCTTCCCACTTCCCGTGCCTGCTTCCAATCCGTTCCAATACATACATGCATATGCTTAAGGACACACACACACACAGTCACGCACACATGTTATGACATAGCGGGACACTGGGAAAGGTGCGTATTTAAAATAAGTGTGTCGTCTTCACTTACCGCGTTGCCAGCAGCGTCAGTCGCTGTGTGGGCGTCGTTGGCGGCTCTGGCTCAATGGGAAACAATGGGCGGCGTCCCTCCATCTCGACCAGCTGTTCCCACCACACACACACACACGCACACACACTTTCACTGTCTATATTTGTATTTGGCTTGTTGTTGTTGTTGCTGCTTTGTTGTAGTTGTCGAATATTTGATGCGTTTTGTACATTTTTTTGTAGTTGTTGTCGTTTCTTTTCTAGTGCTGGACTTAATTTGTGGCCTCTTGTTCGGGCTTTTGCCTTGTCCGCCACACTATTATAAATAGTTGTGTATAACCACTTCCGCCATCCCCCGCAACGCGCCCTTGTAACTTGCTGTCCCTGTATTAATTGTCGTCACTCTTACAATATTTGATCTCGTTCAGGGCGCAGTGATCACACAGCATCTGCTGAGCTATGGCAACAAGTTGAATACTGCAAGGATAAGGAGAGGGGCCAACTACAAGAGCAACTGCGTGTGATAAGAAGAGCGGCGCAGCAATTGCTGCTTGCACAGTTCTGCTGCTGCCTCCATAAAATCGTTTGCTCTGCTGCTGCGCTGCTCTGCTGTGCTGTGTTTTTGTTGTCGTCACCGTCACTGTCTCCGCCTCCGTTTGCCGCTGCGTAGATTACAACAAGTTGGAATTTGAGTTGGCGCCGTTTGTATATCTAGCTGTTCGCTCTGCTGTGCTGGTCAAGCCGTCGGCAAGCGTAATTGAATATCACACACACTCACTTCCACTTTCAATCGCATTCACAAATACAATAAACCGTATAAATCAAAGTTTGCCTACTGTTTGGTTGGTTGCTGCTTGATTTGTTGATATGCTATCGATGACGATAAGAACAACCCAATCGACACACCACCACCACATGTCACCAGCGCTCAACGATAACATATCGAACATTTATCGAGCGACAAGAAAAAAAACTGCCGTTAGTTTGCAAAATTGCCAATTTATTGTGTGCGTTGTGAAGACAAACAAATACTTGGTGAATTTTACTAAGAAGAAAAGCAAAAGTGTTTAGAGTTTTGTTTTGTTTAATTGTTTTCTTTTGGTAATGCACGTCTTGCGTTTCGAGTCAGTTTTGGTTTTTTGTTCTTCCATTTGTTCTGATTTGACAAGAAATGATAACTCCTTTATTGCTGTTTCGCTTGACGCCGCAGCGCAAGCTTGCGAGTGCCGAGAATGTTTTTCAACACCAGATTTCTAGTAAACTGCTCACCGAGCACCGCCTCTGTAAAATGGATGACCAGTTGAAGCAGTGCATGGGGCAGATAGCCAGCTGTCTGGGTGGCAATGCCGAGTGTCGAGAGTGCTGACTTTACATACGTTTCGGGCGACGGCGCAAACACACTCGGCTTGCGGATCTTCGACATGTTGGTGGCCACGAAGCCCGGCTGCACGCTCTGCACCAGAATCCCGTGCTCCTTGTACTCCGTCTGCAGGTCATCGCTGAACTTGTTCACAAAGGCCTAAAAGAACATCAACCAATTAATCATTTTCGCCGACAAATTCAGCGCTTCAAATTGTTTGACTGACAAAAGCTAAGCGCTACAACACTACTTAGTACAGGCAACTATTTGTACTATACGTTAATCGTTCAATCAGTCAAATAATTTGACATATACTTAGGCTAACTACCTTTGAGGAACTGTAGACGCTTAGCAGTGGATTGGGAATCACGCCCGCTGTGGAGGACAGATTGATGACGACACCTTTTCGTTTGACGACCATGCCAGGCATGAAGATCGCCGTCATGTGGGTGACGGAATGTATATTGGCCGCCACAATGTCACGCACAAACTTTGGATTGGCATTGTAGCAATCGAGGAAATACTCTGGATAATTGTAGCTAATGCCCACATTGTTGACCAGCACGCCCACATCGAGACCAGCAGTTTCCTGGCGTATGCGCTCATAGATTTCAAAGCCCGAAGTAAAGTCGACATCAATGACTCGCACCTCGACGCCGAACTCATCGCCTGGAAGTATGCCTCGTTAAATAAGCTGTTTTAAGCCGGGCCTAAAGCAAATGTCAACTTACCAATTTCCTTTGCCACAGTCTTTAGTTTGTCCAGCGAGCGCGAGATCAACACAAGCTTCAGTCCTTTGCGTGCCAACTACAAAGTCATTATACAAATAGTTCAACAATTAATTATGGAAAGTAATCAATAATGCTGCTGGAGAGGCCAGTTCCTAAGCGACAAGTATTGAGGAAAATCAGCTAAATATTTTAAGAAGAATTTACTTCTCAAGGAAATATTTTACTATACTACATCTAAATCTGGATATCGAAGATCATACTTAACATACAACTAGAAGATCAAGCTTTCCATAGATAAAATAACTCAAATTTATATACTGATATCGGTAAGTCCAATCCTCTCCCTTTCTAAAAACCTGCACTTAAATTAGGCTAATGAATGATTCAGAGAATATAGGATTATGTAAGCATTTAGGAAATAAGTTTTGGATAAGCGTCAAACTAGCCATTAACAATTCAATTGACCTGCATGCTAAGTTTGTGTTTGTCTGTATAATAATTTAACTAGCTGATCAAGTGTTTCCAAGTACACAGAATGCTAATTAGCATTTCCATAGAACGTCGCGATCAAAGAAAGTCCATACCAATAATAACCCTGTCACCCAAAAACATTACGTTAAGTTAACACATCCGCTGGGAGTTCAATTTGGGGTCTCTGAGCTTGGTGCTAGTTGTTGTCATAAGCGACAACGCCTTGACAAAGTTTCAGGTGTGCAAAGTGCTGATTAAGGTAAACAAGAATGGGGCAAAGTGATATGGATTTGCTGTTGTTTATAGCTAACTAGCTGCAGTCGTTGTTGCTAGATCAACAGTTCTGGGGTTATGTACATAGTTCAGATCAGTTCAGCTCGGATCAGTGTACTTTTCGGTACTTTCGGATATGGGTAATTAGCACTTAAGCAAAATTGCAATTGAGAAATGCATTTAGCGTGTAGAAAGCTATTTATGAGGCGCGACCGCTAATGGAATCCAATGTTCAAGTCATGCTCAAAGCTTAACGTGAATGCCATATGTCAATTCGTTAATTGCACATTTTTTTGCTGTTGACAATACTGGCCAAGTCATCTAAGCTAAGGGCATCGGGTGGAGAACATACCTCCCGGGCATAGGCCTTGCCAATGCCGTCCGTCGATCCGGTGATAACTGCAATGAAAGATAAAACAAACAAAATTGAATAAGTAAATTTGTAACCAATAGGTTAGCAACTATATTTGTGGTGTCGTAAGTGAGTAATGTATGTAGAAAGCCCTTATCAGTAGCAGTGCTGTCTAATTAGCTAGTTTGCGGCCAAAGGTGACTTCATATAAAAGCTGAGCAAATAAGTGGGAAAGATCGGGAAACACTTAAAGTTTAGAATCAGCTAAGTAAATTTGGTAGCTTTATTGTTCCGGTTGGCAATAAAGTTTGGCAACATGAGGATACACTTATTGACCAAATCTGCCAATTTTACAGCTTTCTCGCAAATAAGTTTGGGTACAGTGATCTGATCGATTAGGAGACCGGTAAACGCGTAACTATTGAAATCTGCCCATTTTCTGCTCTTTTCGTCTCTCTGCCATGAAGTTTGGCAACATCAGAACACGCGTAAAAGCCAAATCTGGCTGCTTTCTCGGCAATTTCGGCTGTCTGTAAAGTTTGGCAACACTGATCTGATCGATCAGGAGACCGGTAAACGCCTAACGCGTAACGTTCAACGCGTGATTTGATCGCGCACAAAGTTCACAGTTGGGCGGCTTGTTTGAAATGTGTTTGTTGGCTGAAGACTCACCTGCCCAGTCGCCCATCTTGGCGAGATTCACCGAGGAGCCGACCAACTGCGGTCCCAATATATTCGAGTAGATCCATGGCAGGACTTTGCGGCAGATCTGGAAGCCGACAATGC
The DNA here is from genome assembly GCA_035047365.1 of Drosophila ustulata. Taxonomy (NCBI): domain Eukaryota; kingdom Metazoa; phylum Arthropoda; class Insecta; order Diptera; family Drosophilidae; genus Drosophila; species Drosophila ustulata. The sequence goes on from JAWNPT010000080.1 coordinate 9,050,480, forward strand.
TGATGGCGATGCCGCTCAATATCTTCAATACATGCGAGTTCTCATCCATTTTGTGTGTCGAAATCAAAAACAATTTCGATTTTTTAGCGATGTGCTGGGCTCGGGCTCCGTTGGCTGCCTGACAGAATATTCAATTGAACTGTCGTCGCTTTTGCTGTCCGCTGTTGTCGCTGCTGCTGCGCTGCCGTCGTCGTCGTCGTCGCTGCTGCTGCTTTGCTGTTGTGTTTTGCTTTTATCGCTGCCCGTTTTGCCCGGCAGAATTGAATATATTCTTTTTTGTTTTTTCGATAGTGTGCGTTTAATATTCAAAGCAGATAGATTAACGAATGCGAGAGTTGGACAAAAATTACTGTGTTCTGCATGCACAACAAGAGAGTTTGGAAAATTTCTTTGGAAATTTAATTGAATTTACAACGTGAAATGACAACTGCGGCACGAAAAATGAAATGCCGACTGAGCATATTTATTTGTACGTCGTATTCGTATGTGTGTGAGTAAGTGTGTGTGTGTCGGTCTAGCTTCGCGCCACTTATGTCATTTGCGAGTGTATGGGTGTGCCCGTGTGTGTGTGTGTGTGTGCGCACACGCCTCGTCTGGCGACGGCAACAATTCGGGCTGCGCTCTCGCGCACGCTTTCCATACGAATCCATATCGCACCACACCACCACCAGCAACAATAACACGATAAGGGGGCACATACACACACGCACACACACACAGCAGCGCTCTCTTTTACGCTCACCCCAAAAACTGCACATGCGCAGGAAGCGCAGCGGCAGCTGCAGCAGGCAATTCGATGACGATAACTACAGCGCAATAAATTAAAAAAAAAAACATATATATTTAAATACTATACACACAAATATTCAATAATTTAATTGAAATGTGCGCTTTTAACGGACACGGCAAATATGAGATTTTTGAGGACTAGCCTCTGCAGGCTGCGCAAACAACGCACACTAGATGGCGCCAGTACTGGCATAAAGTGTTGCATACACTTGGGCTGCATATTTATTTAGCCCTGCGATGTAACGACTTTTTGAATACTTGGAACGGCAACTCTGCCAGGATGTGTGTGCTTAGCAACCCTAGGCAGCATTTTTGTGGCTGCGCGAGAGCACACACACATTAGATGAAATGCGAGATGCGAATTCTGCTATCTGCGGGCAGCAGTCTCGTGTCAAGTGCGTGCAAACCAACAACGTTTAACGTGGGCGCCGGCAAATGCAACATGGTCACATCATCCTCGGCTATCACGCTAAAAGTGAGCAATTTCGAGCCAATTTCTGGGTTAACACATAATACAATATGCAGGCCCAAGCTCAGGGGGTATTTATTGCTTACTAACAAGTGTTTACCCTAATTAAAATAATAGCGATTGCAATGTGTAAATAAATTAAAGTGTTTGGCATTGTGCAATATTGGAGGCACTTGAAAGTTGGCAAACGCAAAAAAAAAAAAAGAAATAGAAAGAAGACATTCTGCAATCTGAATTGTGTTAGGCAGCTGAGCGTGGCATGCGCACATCGCATCCTGACCTACATTCCAATTATTGGTCATCTAAGCAGCAGCCAAAAGTAGTTGCAAAGTATAAGAGCAACAAAAAAAACCACACACACAAAAATATAAACGAGAAAAAAAATACAAATAGATTATTATGATGTAGCAAGTGCAGCTAATAAAACGTGAACGTTTTCTTCTCCTTCAGTGAAATGGCCAGCAATCGATGAGGGAAAATACTTGAATACAACAACTACAACTACAAAAAAGAAACAAAAAACTCCATGCATCGCCACAAAACTCGCACGCATCTTAAACGCAATCTCAAATACAATTTCAATCTCAATCGCAATCGCAATCTCAAGCGGAGTATGTTAATTTGTAACCAAAGCATTCGAATTGTGACTAGATAAAGAGACTACAACAAGAGCAACCATAACAAGGAAAAGAAAAAGCGTAGAAGTAGAAGTACAACAACGACGAAAACTATTTGCATTCCAAGCACTTTCATTATATGTGCATATGCTGCGGTGAGTTTTCCCCCTTTTCGTTTTCCGCCCTTCCGCTTTGCGATTTTCGCCTGTCCTTCATTTCCATTTCTTGGGCTAATCGCCAAGTGATGAGTGACTGTTGACACTTTTGTTGATTGACGTTTGATTGATTTTGCAGTGATGAAATCTAGATTATTTTGGATATTAGCAATTATATATTCATCGCTACACCACATAGGCTCCGGATCCACCTCGACGACATGTAAGTTAACGAATTCCAATTTCCCAATTAGATTAATCAATTTCAAAGTAGTATCTATGACTAACATTTCATTTCAACTCAAATGCAGAGTAGTTTGTACTCTAATAGGGAGAAATGAATAGAATTGTTGAATATCAATAGATAATTAATCCTTCTACATAATTTAAATGTCCTTATCATATTGTCTATAATTATCAAGCTAGTTTAACATATTGGAATCAGAGTTTAGATGATGAATTCTCACAGCTGGGAAATTATTATTTTAATAATGTGAAAGCCCATTACTACATATTTTATTTGTATTCTTATTTGTAATTTGTCGATTTACTTATACTACCTTTTTATATTAACAATGAAAGTATAACATTATATTAATTATACAAAAATGTGGGAAAAAGAGAAGGACATAGAAATACAAAATATACGTATAATATTAATTGAGTTCTATATTTACAACCTATCTTTTTTCTCACGTAAAAGGGTAGCATAATTTTATGGGAGTGAAGTTTTTTTTTATGTTTTTATTATTGGATTATCTTACTATGGCAACTTAAGCTAGAATGAAAATAATAAAACTACAACAAATAATAATATCTATATCAAAAATATTTTGAAGAAGGATAGAAAGAGAGTAGATGGGAAATATAAACCAGAGAGCTTCCGTAAAATTAAAAATCATGTTCCAACAAGATTACTTTTATCTTAGTCAAGAAAATTTAAATTTAAAATTTGTTTAAGCTATTCTTTCACTTAAATCTCAAACTGTTTTGCAGTAAAACGTCCACGAGCTGGCGATCCGTTTGACACGTTTCCAAAAAACTTCTGGCAGGAGTTCTCATCCCCGTTCACAGACACGCCCGAGGATGAGGAGCTGGAGGTCACCGAGACGACAACGCACGAGCCCTTCCCGTTCTTTGCCGATCCGTATACGACAATCAACATAAGCACACAGCTGCTGTCGAACGTGTATCTGCATTGTCGGGTCAACGATCTGCAGGGCAAGACGGTGTCGTGGATGCGGCGCAAGGGCGACGATCTGACGCTGATCACATTTGGCCAGCACACGTACAGCAGCGATACGCGCTATTCGCTGGAGTTTGAGGAGCCCAACGATTGGAAGCTATTGATACAATTTGCCAACGAACGTGACGAGGGTCCCTACGAATGTCAAGTGTCCTCGCATCCACCATTGGTACTCTTAGTATACCTAACAATAATTGGTAAACAAAGCAATTGATTTTAATTGAAATTGTATAATTTACTGGTTGTATTTTTCCGATGACAGTTCCTCATGTGGAAATTCTCGATGAGCGAGGATCGGCCACGCCGGAGAAATACTACAAGGCTGGCAGCACCATTGAGCTGCAGTGCGTCATCTCCAAAATACCACATCCAACGTCCTACATCACCTGGCGCCATGGCCTTCGCTTGCTCAACTACGACACCAGTCGCGGCGGCATTAGGTAAACAAAATTGCGGAATTCCCTCAAATTCTTACATCCACTTTAATTGTTTCTTATGTTTCGTTGGCAGTGTCAAGACGGACATGCTGCCGGGCAGGGCATTGAGTCGTCTGTACATTGCCAATGCGAATCGCCAGGACACTGGCAACTACACGTGCATGCTGGGCAGCGAGATAACGGAAACTGTTGTAGTGCATGTGCTAAATGGTGAGTCAAGGCCACAAAAAGGCAGGCAGAGAGAAGCCCTTGTATGCCCCAGAAAAAGGAAGGAAAACTGTTCGCTGTTGCTTGACTTTTTAGTTAAGGGAAAAGTGATGTGAACACAATGAGAACGAAGCCTTTCAAGCGGTTGTCGGTGAAAGTCCTACCGCAACTTTTCCTATTAAAGCATACTTTTATGCGCGCATATAATAGTTGCTGGACTTCTGGGCACATAATATTATATTATATATACTTTGAAGCGCGTGCGGATTGTTGCTGGCCTTCTGTGCACACAATATTATTGCATACTCTTGCGCACAAACTAATTTAAACGCGGCAAGCAAAGGAATTATTTGTTTGCGGTCGACGACTGCCTCCACATTTTATTAGCTGGTTGGTTGCCCATCAGCCTTAAATAACTTTTGCGGTAATATTGTGTGGTTTCCCTCGACTCAATTCGAATTTCCTTTTATTTCGCGGGGAAAATATAATACATAGTTGTGTAGGCTTCCTTAATTTGCGTCAGTACTAAAGCTTAAATGCTTAATTTTATAAGAATGAGAAATACTCAATGTCAATCTAAATTTTTTTTAACCAATTTATTGTTTGTGTTAAAGTTTGCTAATTTGCAGTTTAAAAATAGCAAATACTTTATTGTATATGCCTATAAATTTTATATTCTGCATAAAGTTAGCTTTACATGTTGTGTTCAGAGTTTAGATAACATAAAATATCTTTTCAGCTGAGAAATGAATCTGCTAGATTATATTTAAAGTTTTAGGGACATGATTGACAGAGACGACAAACCTTTATTAATTTGTTATTTTGAAATATAATTTATTATTACATTTAATTCGCAATATTGTTATTTTCCAGGTGAGGAACCCGCTGCAATGCAACATGCGAATGGGACGCGATTCATGTCGAGTCCCGTAACTATGGTTGTGTTTTTTATAATATTTGCGATAGTGAAACCGTTTCAGCGATGACAACATTCTGAATGGCAGCAAATCGGTTGTAAACGGTAAGGCTATCAAGAAAATTCAAAAACAAATACTTAAAAAGTGGAAAAATGGGGAAAAGTATGATGGGAAAATGCAAAAACCAAAACAAAAACAAAAAAAAACACACACACACAAAAACCAAAACAAAAATCAAAAAACATACAAAAAATCGAACAAAAATCTTGTCCAGGATTGCATTTTCAACTTTTACTCTAATCATGGGTTGTTTAAAAATACATAGCATAAATAAAGTACTACAAGTAAGTTTAAGAAAAACAAAACGAAAAAAATATGTATTTAAAAAAAAACATATATAGAGCAAAACAAACAAAAAAATGTCGTATATAAGGGCGTACGCAAAAATACCAAAAACAATGAAATACCCAAATAATTGATTTTGCAATTTGAAAAATGAAATGAATGTGAATACAACTAAATCTCACTCGTACTACTCAAGGCCGTGTTTTTGTTGGCCAAAGTACAGTGCCAAGTTCCCCTTTTCCCATCCCATCCATCCATCCATCCAAATGCTAGTTCATTGCGTCGAAATCGAAACCACTATTCTATATGTTATGTGTACAGAATTTCCCCTCACTAGCCTAGCTTCTTGGAAAAATCAAATGGCATATCAGTTGGGATCATTGGAAAATATGTTTTATTTTTGCCTTGCAGAGCGTGTGACAAAAATTTTTACCTATCCGTCTTTCTGTCAGTCCGAATGTATACATATATATTAATTATATTATTAGTACTAAAGCTGACTTGTTAAAACTTTGCATTGAAGTGTGTCAAAAACAGGAAATGTTGAATTCAAATTCCGTCCGGTCGTCCGTCCTTATTTTTCTGCGAATATTTATAAAAATCTTAAACTTTTTAAATGTATATTTTTATATTCTCATTCCGATCTAATATTCTAAAACTATGATAACTGTATTTTATATGCTGTCAATGAAACAATCGGTCCAAAAAATAGTGTTGTTTCTTGAAATACCTCTGCAAGTGCATTTAAACATCGGTTTACCGAAGTAAGCTTGCCTCTCTCGTTTGTATGAGTTTTAAACAAAATACAATAACATTTATTTCCCGGTCCTTATTACGATTAGAGTGTTTTCATTTAAGGGTTTCTTGACAAATTGAAATGTGTACTTTCAATTAATTCGTGTTATTTCATTTATTGTTAAACCGCATATATCATAAAAGAAAAACAAGGAAACACAAAAACTGACGTAGACCATAGGCGGACTGTAGAGCACCCAAAAAACCCTAGAAATATTGAGAACCTAAAAAACAACAAAACGAAAATAATGGAAACCAAAAAAAAAATGCCATTCAAAATGGATACATATCTTTTAATTAGAGAAAAATTGTTGTTAAATCAGTTAGGTTGCGGAACCAATGACCATTTTGACCATCGTCGTATCGTAGTAGTATCTCTTTGGTATCGATACCTCGAGATACATCGAGACTAAACACGGACCAATGGGTAAAATACTTGAATGATTTTTCCCCTCCCCCCATCATCCAAGATATCCTCGCAAATAGCTTTCGCTTTGCGAAATTGTGGCGAAATTGTTTTTGGGAACACGTTGTGCGATATGTTTTTCAACATTTTGGTATTCACATAGAATAGAATTTACCTTTATACTTAACGCTTTAATCCCGTTCGCTTGGATCATCATTACTCATCCATCTCCTTTGTAATATCGGTCTATTAGAGCAAAAACTATCCCCCTACTCCAACTTCAGCTCCCACATATTTGGTATAATCTAAAAATAAATACATACATATATATATACTATATGTATACAAATGCGAAAATCAAATGGAATGAAATTTAAGTGTTAAGAAACTATTATAAAGTTGGCTAATTTTGAATGGTCCATAGTAGTTATTGTAAATTTTGCGATTGATGCAGGCGGATGTTATGAATACCGCACGATTATTATAATTATTATTATGATTATTATTATTATTAATATAATTATGATTATGATTGTGGAGTATGCCCTTAAATACAAACAAATGTTGGAGTGAGATAATGAAACAATACTTAGAGACTAAAGAAAGTGACGAAACTTTTAGAAGCATTTTGGTTACACAAATATTTAAGAATTATTACCATAAAAAAACAAAAATAAAAAAAAAAAAATTGATATTAATAACTAACGTAAATAAATACAAAAATATTTATGTATTCGGCCGTCAAATGTCAATGCCGTTATTTCTATAATAATGCAAAAATTGTATAAAAACTACACACAATTCATCACACACACACATTCACTTACTCTTACACACACACATTCACACACATCCATTCGCATACATTTGTTTTTTCTATTAAAAAAAAGAAAACAATTTAAAATCGATTAAAGTAGTTTTAATTTGGAAAAAATCAAATACAAAGCAGAACCAAATAAAGGATCAAATATTTTTTTTCTGAAAATAAGCCGGTTCCAATATCGATCAGTGCTGCGGAGTTATCGATCATTCCATTTAAGACCAGCTCAGCTTTGTTGTCGTACAACGACCGATAAGTTATCGATATTAAAAATAAACTGCGGTAAATTTAAATGGACTTGTAGATATCGAAATCTAAGTATGCAGATGGATGGTGACGTTGTTTGGTAGTATAAAAACGTGTGATCTGTTAGGTTATCTAGGCAAAAATTATGGGTGTGTATTATGTACTTATTTAACATTTTTTATTTAAAAAAATGGCATTACATTTTTAATTTATGCAAAAAAAGCATTTAACTCCCATCGTTACAGTCCCTTCTTCGTGAGTAAAACGAATGCAGTCACGTATTAAATATTTATACATTCATTCAGAGAATATCAATATGTATATTATGTACATAAACATAAAGCAATGTTCGTGATTACTTTCAAAATAATAATTATATATACTGCGCTAAATTAGATTATAAGTTATAGAAGAGAGAACAGAAATTAGGCGTCGTAGAAGACATCGGCGTCCGTGAACATTTTGATCGGTTGACTGGCCGTGGCATTATCTGTTTCCATCATTTCCTCGTCGCGACAATTGGCCGCCTGCAGCTCGCGCCTGATGTCCGGCGTCATCTTGGGATGAGATTTCTTTCTGCAATTGCCAAAAGTTAGTCTACACTTCGAAATGCAAATAAATTGTATGTGTTTCACTCACTTTATGAGCTGCAGCAATGCCTCCTTCTGCTCCGAGGAGATGTCGTTCTTGTAGCGCTGTGCGAATGTCAGCAGACTCTGATGCCACAACACGGGCAGTTCGCGTCTATCGTTCTCAAATCTGCAATGAATCGAAAGATTAATTAATAAATATGCACTTCAATCGGTAGCAAACAAACCGACCTGATAAAGTGATGCACAGCTGCATCGATGACGCGATAAGGAAGCGCATAGCGTTTGTCCAGGAAATAACGTATGAAGATCGAGTTGGCACCCGAATAGGCCATCTCACAGATCTTCAGCAGGCAGGCGGATGAATGCAGCACGGGAATTGAGCTTCTCGCCACAATGCTGCCAAAAATGATTGCCTCACGCAACGTACAATCGCCGCCCTCCAATAGCGGCAAGATGATGCCCTTCATAAAAGCAGCCGGCTTGAACAGAGCACGCTTCAGCGCATTGTACAGATGCATATTAAGCTTCTTGTACTCGCACAGATCGTCGCGGACACGCGGCAACAACACCAGGTTGTAGAAGCGCTGAGCCATCGCCTGGGACAGCACGGAGCAGAAGATGCGTGTGCCCTGGAACATGGCGGCAGCGCTCCAGTTGTGCGGCTCGGTGATGAACAGTATCTGCTCCCAGTTGCGCAGCTTGGGTATGATCTTGAAAGCCTTGGGGATTTTGCCGCTGCGATAGCGTTTGAGGACATCGCGCACGCCTTCGTACATTTCCTTTACCTTGGGATCGATCTCTTCGATCTTCAGCGAACCCTCGTCGGAAATCTTGGTGTGTATGTCCGCCTCCTTCTCCTGGATCTTTTGCATAATCATCTGGGACAGCTGCAGCGTGCGTTTGCCTTCCTTGGGCGCCTGCTGGAAGCGTTCGAAGGCGGCGACATCGTCATCGTCCATGCCCAGATCGGCCATAAAGTCGGTTTCGGTGACGTCGGGTTCCTCCTGCTCCATGGTATCCTCTAATGAGAGGAGTGAAGTGTGAATTATTGTTATCGTCATTATCACGTTTAATGCTTACGCAAATTGAAGTTGACGCTGCGCTTGGGAATCAGGCTTGGAAAGTTTTCCTCGTCCATTTCCAGCTGCTGTTGCCGGGCAGCCGCCAGAATCTTTTGGCTGCTCTTTGTGTCTAGATTCTGTCAAGGAAAGTGTTTTGCGTTGAGACATCTTAGGGATTTGTGTTATTTGATAATTTGTTAACTTACCGGCGACTCTTCAGCCCGCAACTTGACCTTGTTGTCCTTGTTTTTGGTCTTGGACACTTTGCCATCTGTGATTTGTTTCTCCAGGTTGACATTTTTAATTGTCGCCACGTTCGCTTTCTTTGGCTTGCCCATGTTTATATTTTTTTTCGTTCTTGTGCGCCTTCTAAAACTTGTCTTGCAATAACACAAGTTGAACTCTCACAACACGTGTTGTAATCGTTGTTTATCGTGTGTGGGTCACCCTGTGGCTAGCTTGCAACGCATGGTCACTCATATTTTTGACAGCTGTTATGTGCAGGCGTGTATTTGGCCTATCGATGATTTCACCGAAGTAGGGTTGATTCTTTCGATAACACATAAACAATATTTCGTAGAATTTACATCGATACAACATTGATGCTTTTATTGGAAACTCGTTATTTTTCGAAGTATTCAAAATCTTATATTGAATTACTCACATTTTGTTAACAAATTGATTATAAAATACTATGTGGGGATAATTTATTTCCATTTAGGTCTGGATCTAAATCCAGTTTTATGACGAATTATGTATGCATAAACATTTATTGTGCTCATCTTAAATTGATTTATTGCAATTACTAAGATCTCAATCTGACGGCAAATAAATTCTTATTCTCAATTATAAATGAATACATGCATCTAACAATATTTACAATGTTTTCGGCTTTTATCTTGTTAGATATGTTTTTGGTTTGTTATGTTGCTGTTATGATCTACGCACCACGAAATGATGTGTTGCACAACTGCTGCTATATAAATCGACATTCAGAATTTACAATAGAAAATCAAAATCTATGTTATTAATTCATTATTTATGTTAATTTTGATTAATTTCAATATATTTTGCAATTTAGCGCAAAAACATCGAAAGCGCCAGCAAGACATCGATAAGGGCAAAACTTCTAAATTATCGATAACATTTCCCAGATAATCGAATTTCGCCCACCCCTATTTCCCTTACCTAGTCTGTGTTTGACAAGAGCGTTTCTTTTTTTTTCTGTGTTGATTGCAGCAAGACCAACATAATGAAGGTGTGCAAAATTTTTGTGAAAAATATTACAACAAACGAAGTGAACATTGAAAATAAAGTGCAAAACATTTCGAAAACACTCTAAACTCAAGCAAATCACAAATGATGCATGCAAAATTCAAGTGATGCCGCTTAAAATACAAGATAACAATTTGCCCCCGGTCTTATAATATATAATTTTTTTTTGTGTACATATATAAGTGACAACAAAAATGTTGAAATTGATGAATTGAATGTGTTGTTTTGCAGCTCAACGTTTCCTATCCCGCTACGGGATGCCAAAAGCTGTTCGAAGTCGTCGATGAGCACAAACTGCGTGTGTTCTACGAGAAGCGTATGGGCCAAATTGTGGAAGCCGATGTGCTCGGTGATGAGTGGAAGGGCTACCAGCTGCGCATCTCCGGCGGCAACGACAAGCAGGGTTTCCCCATGAAGCAGGGCGTGCTCACCCACGGTAAGAAGTCGCTATCTCAAATGGTAAACAATATATCTTATTTAATTTGACTTGTCTGTTGTTTAGGTCGTGTGCGTCTCTTGCTGAAGAAGGGACACTCTTGCTATCGTCCACGTCGTACTGGCGAGCGTAAGCGCAAGTCGGTGCGTGGCTGCATTGTCGACGCCAACATGTCGGTGCTCGCTCTGGTCGTGATCAAGAAGGGCGAACAAGATATTGCCGGTCTGACCGACACCACAATTCCACGTCGTCTGGGTCCCAAGCGTGCCAGCAAGATCCGCAAGCTGTACAACCTGACCAAGGAGGATGATGTGCGTCGCTTTGTTGTGCGTCGCCCTCTGGCCGCCAAGGACAACAAGAAGGCCACGTCGAAGGCACCCAAGATTCAGCGTCTCATCACGCCCGTGGTGCTGCAGCGCAAACACAGACGCATTGCTCTGAAGAAGAAGCGCCAGCAGGCATCGAAGGAGGCTGCTGCCGACTACGCCAAGCTGCTGGTGCAGCGCAAGAAGGAGTCGAAGGCTAAGCGTGAGGAGGCCAAGCGTCGCCGCTCTGCCTCCATCCGCGAGTCCAAGAGCTCCGTCTCGAGCGACAAGAAGTAAGGAGAGGAGAAGATGAAGCGACAACACAACAAATGTGAATTGGTCAATGAACATCGTCTGCCCACATCGTATAAGAAACTAATTTGTAGCCATTTGTTAATAAATATGAATGGTAAAAGATAAACAACAAAAAAAACATACTCGGTAAATCTTCAGCTTCTTTTTTTTTTTGTGCGCCAATTGTGTTTAAAGTGAATCAACGTGGGATGCTGTCAAATCGAGTACTTTACTTGCTACTTTGTCTCGAAATGCAGGGTATTGTAGCAGCTAATGTGCCCCACGGCGTGGCAGCAACTTCAACTCGTTACACGTGAGTTGCAAGTTTGATATTCTTTAGTCTAGTCAAGTTCTTGATGTAGTCCAAGGGATTGTTTCAATGGCAACTGCCCAAATATATAAAACTAAAACTAAGAGTTAGTTAGATTTAATTGCTAAATAGTGTTCTTTATCTAAAATGAATTATGGTATAATGTAATTGTTAGATATTTTTAATGTTATCCAGAAGTAAAACACTATAAATAGCAAAGGGTTTTGGTTTTCTATAACAGATATTTAATGATTACCTTACAACCCTTTTAGGTTATAGTAATAGAATTTAAAGCCTTTAAGCCAGGGTCACGAATAAGGAACTCCGTTTTATAAACATTTGTTTGTCTATCCGTACATTTATACAATGACCAATGACTTTAAAACCTAAAGCTATCAGATCAGTTAGAAACACTTATTGCAGTCAACTTTAAGGTTTTCGCCAAGTTCCATTAAACAATTAATGAGTGCAATTTTAAGCCACGTTTATAATATATATGAGAAAAAAGTTTTACGACAGAAACAATGAAATTTCAAAAGATTCCGAGTTTCTGCAAAGCAGATGAAATTATTTAATTTTTCTGCTAGTAAAGCTTCCATATCTTCCGTCTCGCTCTTTGGTTAATGAAATAACTCAGATAGTTAAGGTTTCCGTTAATGCAATCAGTTTTATTTGTGAAATTCTGTTTGACAATCTAGCGTAGGACAAACGATAAACATCATACAAATCAGCTACAAAAAAACAGAACAAGAATCGACTAAGTTTATATCGTATATATGTTTTGTAGATCAACAACTCTCTTCGTTTTCGTGTGCGGAATTCTGCAGGGTCTGCAACTCTCTATATAGTAGAAGTAGTATATATATATATCTAAATATGTATGTATCAGTTTAAAACAAAAAGAATGTATAAATATATATATCAATGGGGGGCAGTTGGCTGAGCTCAATCCTTCCTTTCATCCACATGCAACACGTTAATACACACAATCCCCTGATCAACAACGACGCATCTGGGCTGCAAGTTATCTATTGGCGGTGGCCTCCGCTTCACTGGGCGCCTGCTGTGGCTCGTAGCGCGCCAACTTGGCCTCCTGATCCGCCAGCAGTTCGAGCAGATCCTCCTGATCCTTTTGCGTGGCACGCAGCGACTCCTGAGCGACATCGGCACGCTGCTTTTCTGCCGCCAGCTGCTGACGCAACGTCTCCAGCTCCTTGGTGAGTCGTATGTTCTCCGCAAAATACATATTCGCCTGATACCGCGCCGCATTCAGCTCCTCCTCATTGGGATTGGCTGCCGCGCCGCCAGCAGGAGTAGTACCATCTTGTGGCGCCGCCGCTGTCAACTGTGCCTTCAGCAAGGTGTTCTGGTCCGCCAGCTGCGCTTTTAGTGTTTGCTCCTGCTCCAGCTGCTGCTGCAGTTCGCCATGCTGCTGCTCCAGCTGCTTCGACGTCTGCTGCAGCGTTTGTATCTGCGTGTCCATGCCACGAATGATGCCCTTGTACTGTGCCACCAAAGCGGACGCCTCCGAGCTGAGCGTCAGTTCGGTCAGCTCAATGCCATCGACATCAAAGCCGCTCACGAGCTTGGCAATCAACGCCTCCAATCCCTTGTACAGTTTGCAGTACTCGTAGTCGAGCAGCAGCTCGCTGGCGCCCTTGGCACGGATCTGCGCCTGCTTGCAGGCCCGACTGTACGCCTCGTGGCGCGACACTTCGCTCAGCTTGTTGCAGAACGTCTCCTGGCCGATGCGCTTGATGATCAGCTGGCTGATGTCCTCGCGTCGCTGTTGCGGCAACGAATTGTCGTTGAACTGTATGCAGAGCCCCATCAGAAAGGCGCACATGCCCTGCACCAGATACTCGCGCTCGTCGTGCTCGTTGGCGCACAGTTGGGCCGTGAGATAAGCCATGGTGCCGGGCGTCTCCAGCAACGCCTTCACCGCACCCGGGCAGTGGGCCAACCAGACGCTGAGCAGCATGAGGAGACCCACTTTGCTCTGCAGTCGATAGCGTTCCTGTTGCATGAGATCCGTGCACTGCTCGAGCAGTGTTATGGGACGCACGCCGCCTGGCGTAGCGAGCAGCACACGCAGCAGCTCCTCCTTCTGCGCCACATTCTCCACTAGCGTGTGCATAATAGCGACTGCAGCAAACCAATTGGCGAGCGTGTCGCTGGAGAAGAGACCTGTGCAGAGCAGCTGACCCGTGGACAGCGAGCTGACATCGCTGGCACTCGAGGGCAGCAGCGTCTGCACCACCGAACGCTGCCCGTCCGCATTGCGATAGAGGAAGCACTCGAAGCAGTAGAGCACGGCGCAGCGCAAGGCGAGCAGCTGCTTCTCATTGATCATGGACATCAGCAGCACCACAATCGCAGGACGCGGCGGCTGACTGGGCGCCAGCACACGGCTCAGTTCGTCCTGATTGTCGCGATCGCCGCGCACCACCTCGGCCACCGCATTGATGGTCTCGGTGAGTATGTCCGCGGGCACGCCGCTGCTCATCAGGATCTCGCAGAGCGCTTGGAGCAGCTGGGATTTCTGCATGACACGCTGGCAGGCGTTGACCACCTGCTGCTGGTTGCTGGGCGTAACCAAGGCGCGCACCACCTGCAGCAGACAGTGGAAATTGGAGACCTTCTGTGGCGTCCAGCCGCCGTCCTCCAGATCGCTGCTGTTGCTGTTGTTCAGCTGAAACATGGGCGCCAAGCGTTGTATGTAGGAGCCCTCCTTGAAGAACTGCTGATTGCTGGAGTTGTTCTTCAGCAGATTGAGCAGCAGTATCAGGCAATCCTCGACCACAATGCCGCCATCCGAGCAGCCTTCCTCGCGCACAATGTCAAACAGACGATCGAAGGCGTTTTCGAAGGCCACAATCTTCTGGATGTTGGAGTTGCCTTTGGTCAGCTCGATGAGCAGCAGCAGCACATCGTTGCGTATCACCTCGCGACTGTCCGTCAGCAGATCCATCAGCTTGGACACGCCCATCGGACTGACGAGCACCAGTTCTTGCAGCTCTCGCGTCTTGTTGGCAATCAACGATGTGATCAACTGAATGGCAGCACGACGCACACGGAAATCGTACTCATCGAGGTAACCCATGACAAGGGTGACGTGCTCGGGACTCTTGATGAACATCTCCGTGAACTGTTCGCCCACATTCACGGACACCGCCGGGTTATCGGCCTCCTCATCGAACTCTTCGCTTGTCACAATGTTGCAGAGCGTGTCGAGCGCATAGCTAATGATTTCGGCGTCTTGTCCGTCGTTCTGCAGCACCTGCACCAGCGGCGGCATACCCTGGGCACCCACCTCGATGCGGTATTTTCGCGAGAGCGCCTTGAGGGCGCGGCAAGCGTCGCGCCGATCCTCGAGCAGCGTAGAGGAGAAAACACGATCGACCAGCTTCTCAACGGTTTCCGCTGCACTCGGCTGCTGGCCGGGTTCGCTGCTGCCCAGCACCGTTTTGATGCCGCTCTTCAGGAACTCCATCGCTCGCAATTGTTTGTTAACACGACGTGTTCTTCTTCAATATGCTGATTTCGCTTGCATTCGCATTCAGCTGACACGTCAAAAACACCCAATGTTATGGCGCCAGTGTGTGCACACCATGCGCGGTCACAAAATTATCTATATTCAGTTGCCCCTTTTATGTTAAATATCACTGCAAGTTGTCTAGTTTTTATTTTGCAATATTTTGCTGCACAAATTGTGTTTATTTTATCAGATACAACAGTTTTTAGTTTGACATTTTTCCGCTTTGTTTATTTTTTGTCCAGCGACAGTGTGTGCCTAGCAAGCGGTCGGAAAATAACGACTGTCGATAACGATGTCAGTCATAACTTAAAAGGAAAGTTAGCGAAATTCGCTAACTAATTGAATTTAATACATTTTTATTACTCTATTTTAGCAAGTCTGCATTTATTTTATGGATAATGTAAATATCGATATGTGTAATTCGTATTGTTTATATTGGGCGAGCGACAGTGTGTGCCTAGCAAGCGGTTATCGATTGCAGCCTGCTTGTTATCGGGTATTTTTTGGTGCCAAATTCGGCTGCGGCGACTCCTGAAAAATTCTGCGCATAGAGCAATACTGGTTGAATTTGTGTTTTTGTTGTAACTACGATCTTTTTGGCTGTTTTTGTTTGTGTTATGCATTTGTTATTAACAAAATGGGATGCCGCTAACAAATGCAAACCGTACCTAACATGAACCGTGCTGCACTGTGCGCCGTGCTCTGCACGCTCCTCCAGACGTCCATTGTGCACGCAATCTGCCCCACAAAATGCAGTTGCAAGAACATTTCCGAAAATATCCAAACATTACGAGTGCGCTGCGACGAACAGCAAATTGTTAACTGGCAGGAGCTCAACTTCGGCGACGATGTGCACAGCATAAGCAGCATGTAAGTGCCCCCCAAAATAAAACAATTTAACTTTGTAATTAATCGCCTTTTGTACACAAGCAATGCAAGCAAAAATGCGATTGCTCAGGTGAGCGAGGTGGACTTTAAAAGCTTTACGAAGCTGGAACGCTTGGATCTGTCGTCGAATCTGCTCAGCGAGCTGGACAAGCACAGCTTTGGCAGCAGTCTGAGCAACGTGGTGCGCCTGAAGCTGGCCAACAACTCCATCAGTCACATTTACGAGGGCACCTTCGAGCTGATGCACAAGCTGAAGCAGCTGTAAGTACTGGAAATCTTCAATGAAAAGTTATCGCTATAATTGATTTGTTTTTAGCGACTTGTCAAACAATCCGTTGGCCTGCGATTGCGGTTTGATCTGGCTGATTGCCTGGTCGAGTGCACGCGATGTGCGGCTGCATCCGGCGCCCAAATGCGAATCGCCGAGCAACTTTCGTGGCATGCCGCTCAAGAAACTCAAAGTGGGCATCGACTTTCGCTGCGAATCGCTGCTGCAGCCGCTGCTGGAGCTGGTGCCCAAACAGAATCAGGTAATGACGAATTCTCTATTCATTTTCCACGTTTATTAAATGAGGTTTCTGTCTTGTTTTAGATTGCCTTTGAGGGCGATGAACTGCAGCTGAAGTGTTATGCGCCTCGCGTGGCGATTGGAGCGCCGCGTGAGTCGGAGGATTTGCCTACGCGCGCCTACGTGTTCTGGGGCTGGTCGGACAAGATACGGCCGCAGCACTCCAACGACGACATCGTCTATCGCGATCCCACCAAAGTGTTCAACGACGTCAATTTGGATCCACGTCACTCCACCGACTCCGGCATCTTGAGTTCGATTTTGCGCATCGGCAGCTTGACGCAGAATCACACGGGCATGTGGGATTGCACGCTGCGCAGCCAGCAGGCGAATCTGTCGCAATCGATTGTGCTGCATGTGGTCGCCAAGGGAACGCTGTACTGCGAAGCGCTGGTGACGCACACGAACAAGGGCAGCTATCACTGGCCACGCACCATGCGCGGCGAGACCGTGCTGCAGGCGTGCGTCGAAGAGCCGAGCGAGCTGAGCAGCGAGCGACGTGCAACGCATGCGTGTGGCAGCGACGGACAGTGGCAGCAACTGAACACGGAGAGCTGCGTTTATGTGAGCGAAACGACGCGCATCTTTGAGCAGTTCGCCAAGGTGAACTTGACGCTGACGAAGGGACAAAATGCGCTGGAGATTGCGCGACGTCTGCACAACTTTACGCACATCCAAACGCAGCTGCACAAGCTGCGCGATCCGATGGATCTGGAGTATATAGCGCGCACGCTGCACAAGTATTTGGAGCAACAGCAGCTGCAGCTGGAGGCGCCGCAACAGCAGGAGATCAGTTATCTGCTGCTGGACATTGTCTCGCAGCTGCTAACGCTGCCCAGCAAACTCTTCGAAGCGGCGCAGCGAGCACAGCAGACGGGCCACAAGCTGCTGCACATTGTGGAGGCGGCGGCGCTGCAGCTGCAGCAAGCGGGCGAAGCGAGCAGCGAGTGGCGTCGCGAGCAGCGCAACATCTTCGTGGAGCTGTTCAGCATCAGTGTGGAGCAGTTTGGCAGCATGTCGTGCGTCTGGCTCGATGGCGGCCAGCGTGGCCTGCAGTGCAACAGCGCCAACGACACGATACCCATGTACGAGCACGGCGACATCGATGCCGCAATACAGCTGCCACAGCAGCTGCTGCTCGGCAGCAATGTCACCAATGCAACGACCAATTTGCGCTTGATGATCACGCTGCATCGCAATGCGAAGCTGCTGCCGGAACTGTTGAACGCCACGCAGACGTTGTCCTCGGCGGTGATAGGCGCCAAACTGTACTCGAACGAGGGCGAGTTGCTGGAGCAGCCGGAACTGCCGGCGGATGTGGATGATGTGTATCAGCAGCGCATCACGATTATGCTGCGTGCGCATCCGTATCACGACGAGCGCAGCGCACCGCAGCCCGCCTGGTGGGATGCGCAACTGGGCGCCTGGAATACGCGCGTCTGCCAGCAACACTATCAGCATCGCACGCTGCTCATGTTCAGCTGCAGTCGCAGCGGCTACTTTGGACTGCTGCAGCGAGTCGCCTACCTGAACGACTATCGCAGCGAGCTGGCGGGCGCCAGGTTCCGTCATGCGCCACTCGCCGTCTACGTGGGCTGTGCACTGCTCTTTGCCAGCGCCTGGTTCAACATCGTCACCTTTGTCGTCTTCGGCTGCGCCATACGCATCAATCGCGTGCAGCGCCATGCTCTGGTCAACACCTGGCTGGCCTTGGCGTCGCTCTGCCTCGCCTTCGTGCTGGGCATCTATCAGACCACAAATCTGCTGCACTGCCGCCTCTTTGGCCTGCTGCTGCACTACCTCAGCCTGTGTGTGCTGCTCTGGCTGTGCGTCAGTCTCAGCAGCATGTACAAGCGCCTGACCAAGTCGACGACGGCAACGTCGCTGCCACTGCCGCAGGCTGCCTCGCAGCTGGGGGCGCCACAGGAGCCGCAGCAGCGCAAACCCATCCTGGGCATCTATCTGGTCGGCTGGGGCATTGCCCTGTTGATCTGCGGCATCAGCAGCGCCGTCAACATGTCCGAATACGCCGCCTACAGCTACTGCTTTCTGCACAACGCGACGACGCTCAACGCCTTGCTGGTGCCGGCGGTGATTCTGCTCATCTTCAGCGGCATCCTCGCGCTGTGCATCTACTATCAGCTGAGTCAGCAGGCGGTGAATGTGCTGCAACAGCAGCAGCAGCTGCAGCAGCAGCAGCAACAGCAGCAGGGACAGCGACAGTACTCGGAGCAGGCCACGGAACATATTGATCTCGATTGGCTGGACGCGAATGGTTGCGCCAAGGAGGCGCCCAGCTGCTCGGCGCTGCAGCTGCAGGAGCAATACAGCACGCTGAGCAATCCGCTGAGCAGCATTGTGGACGACTACGAGCGCAGCAACATGTCGCATCTGCGCGGGCATCTCAGCTTCCTGCTGCTGTACGTGGCCGCCTGGAGTTCGGCTGCTTTGTACGTGCACAGCGAGCAGCAGCTTTATGTGATGTGCTTCGTGGCCAGCTGCGTGGTGCTGGCGCTCTTCCTGCTGCTCTTCTACAATCTGACGCGCAACGATGCGCGTCAAGCGTGGACGCAGCATCGCTTGCGGCACGCCAATCGTCTCGTCGTTAGCTACAACAACCAGCAGGCGGCGGGACAACTTTCGGCGGGCGCTGCAGCAGCTGGCGGCTCCAACGCCGCAGCTGCGATGATCAGCAACTCGATTGTGGCCTACAAGGCGGCAACAGCGGCCGCGGGTTCGTTGTACGAGGCCAACAACTCGGCGGGGTCGCGATCCAACAGCCAGTGCAGCAACAAGCAGCGCAGCAGCAGCGCACGCAGCATGCGCAGCCAGACGCGCAGCAACGGCCAGACGATGGACTGCAATGCGGCACAGCAGCTGCTCAACAGTAGTAACAACGGCATCACCATCATCAACAACAATTCGCAGTCGAATGCGGCGAATGCTGCGGCCAGTGTGGGCGCCACATCGTTGCTGCATCTGCTGCCCGCCGCTGGACATGAGCACATACCGAGTGCAGAGCTGTTCTACAATCCCAATCAGATCAATGTGGCCCGGAAGTTCTTCAAGAAGCAGAAGCGGCTGGCGAAGCGCAACAACTTTGAGCTGCAGCGTCAAGCGTTGCCGCTGCAGCATTACCAACAGCAGCAGCAGCTGCACAGCCAGCACAGTTTGAGCGACGCCAGCTCGGAGCAGCTTTATGCGCGGCATCACAACGCGATGACGCTGCTCGCCGGCGGCAGCAAGGTGAACAACACCAATCTGCACTACAAGTCGCCGCCAGCGCTGAAGGAGGCGTCGCAGCAGCTGGAGGCGCTGCAATACAAACGCTTTGTGCCCGCTTCGAAGATATTGCAGGCCAACATTTACACCAACATCCCAGAGACATTGACGCCGCAGCATGAAGTCATAAAGCTGCGAACGAGCGCCGTTCGGACGCCGTCGCTGCTCGACGAGACGCTGCACGAGGAGGAGCAGGACGATGAGCTGCTGACGACGGCGCAGGAGGATGACGATGCCAGTTCGCTGGATGAGCATGCGCCGTTGTATGCCAACACCATGCCCAGCTCCGTGGAGATCTTTCGCAGCACAGCGGCAACAGCGACCGTCATCAGCACATCGACGCCGCTCAAACAGCAGCCGAGTCTGGAGGCCATGAACAGTCTGGGCTTGCCGCAAGCCAGCAGCGTGGAGGAGTCGCCGCTGCTGCAGAAGCACGAGATCTACGTGTCCAGTTCGCTGCAGGTCACCAACAGCATTCGGCTGGAGGATGATTTTCCCAGCGTCTTGATACGCTACAGTCAGCAGCAGCAGTCCAAGTCGCTGAACAACATTAGCGACATGTTGGCGACGTCTGGCGATGCGGCTGCCGCAGGCAATGGCAATGTTGCAACAGCAGCTGCAGCTGCAGATGGCAGCGCTTTGGAGGGCAGCGCGAATTCGTTGCAGCATCTGCCGCAGCAGCCGCAGGCCGATGATGTTGCCGCGCACTTTAATCTGCCGCACAGCGCGCGCTTGTTGTCCGCCAGCCCGACGAACGAGAGCGATCTGAACTATCAGAACTCGGAGATCAGCATACGCAGTCATGGTTTGTATGCGCCACAGGCGGACAACGATTTGAATCTCACGCTCACCGACGACTTTCGCTGCTATCAATCGTCGAACGCCAGCGATGCCGACGTCGACATCTTGAACGAGTTCGACGACGAGTTCTTGACCAACAGCGAACCGCATTATAACCATGTGCTGCTCAACAGCAACAGCAACAGCGGCGCCGGCGAAGCTGCCGCCGAACAGCAGCCGGACGAGGACGACGACGACGACGACGATGATGGGGATGTGCATGATGTGCCGCCTGTGGAGCAGCAGGAGGATGAGGACGACGAGGCCATGAACAATTCGATTGATGAGCTTTACGAGGCCATCAAGTGTCGCAGTCCGCTCAAGAGCTGCAAGCCCACGCAGCTGCCGCCAGTTCAAGCGGAGGCGAGCTCCGAAAGATTACGCAAGACTGAGACGACGACAGCGACGAGTGGAGCGGCGGGCGAAGGCGTCAATCTGAATGAAACTGTGGAGGACGACAGCAGCCAGAGCAGCGTCATCTCGTACATTGATCCTAGAGCCAGCACCGAGCACCACAACAATCCCAGTTAGCTGGACGACAACTAGACTAGAGCTGCAGATGCAACAAGAGATGAAGATGAAGATGTAGATAGAGATACAGTAATTGATGCAGATCAACAGCAAAAATAAGTCTGAAGCTATATCAATATATACAATCCAATTCAAATTCGGTATAAGCAAATCCAAAGCAGCTAGAAGATACTTCCGTTAAAACTTGAGATTCCAATTAGATGATCTAAAGAATTACTCTTCCGATAAACAATGAGATTCCAATTAGCTTAAAGGTTTTTAATGCCGCTCTAGATTAAACAAATGCAATATACTCCATAGATCTGAAGCAACATGCAAGTTATAAATAGAATTAATCGAGTAACATCATGACAAGTTTGTAGCTATAGATAACTACACAAAACAGATCTGCATAATGACATCTTCAAACAATAGCTGTATCTGTATCTTACACTATATCTCTTCGCAATCTGCAGCCAACACTCACTACACTACCCAGATCTACACCTAAATTTAGCTAAGTTTTTAGACACCCTAGATATACGCATCCCCTCAATAGAGTCGTAAGTTCACCACACACACACACACACACATACACCTTTTATATAGTATTAGATTTGTACTTTTTATAATGCTTTATACATAGTCGTAAGCAAACGCAAATGCAAATCGTTCATGCTGCTTTATATAACTTAACTATATCTATAGCTATTTACTATTATAACTATGACTATCGTTCAATCATTCACCACTTAGCTGTACTTTTAGTATTTATTATGGCCTACACACATAGTCTGTAATCGTCATAACCTAATGAGATTATTATCATCCATCGAAAGAACCACCCACAACGAGATCGAAACCAAGGCGGAGATCGACAACTCCGACAAACAACTCGAAACTGAACAAATGCAAACGCAATGCATCGTTTTTTTTAACGTGTTAAATTTAGTAACTAATACTTTCTATATATGTGTATGTATTTTGTATATTTACAATCTTAAGTGCGAATATATAATGTTTATAAATCAAAAACAAACACGAGCTTTTTATTTTAATTCAATATATCCTTGGGATTTTAAATTTTGGGAATTTCACCTTGCAAAGTAGGAAGATGTATTGGAAGAATTGGAAATAGAGAGCATTTACTAACTGTTCCATTCCTTTCGGCTCGATTATGTTCGCCAGGTATTTAAGACAAGGAATCCTGCCCAGAATTACCTGAATAAACAATGCAAAATAATTTAGCTAGACCATCTTTGCTTTGCCATAACTCGGTCATATCCTGGCGTATCCTGGCAGGACATGCATTTTTATGCTCAGAGTGAGCAATACTATCGATCGACATTCAAGGATTGCCAGGATTCCACAAAAAATATTCTCATCAAGGACAAAAAATTTGTCAAGGGGGAGGCATGGAAAATTGTGTAAAATTTAAAAAATCCTTCGTAACTTCGCCATTTGAAGGACTATCGGGATGTCCTTTGGCATGAAGATGGGGCTGGATACACGATAGACGATTATGAAATAAAAAGGACGAATATCCTTTAAACAAAAAAGTTAGAAGGACTTTTTTGTTTTGAGAAAACAAGCTCTAGCTCGGCCATATCCTTGCATATCCTTATGAGTCTTGTGGCAATCAACTCGTCTCAACAAGGACTATCAGCTGGCCAAAGGACATTCCGATAGTCCTTTTCGTTTCCGAGATATCCATGATTTTCTCATTTTGTTGCGATTTCTTACATTTTTTTTCGACTCCGCAATTCAAAATTTGCAAGTCCAAAAATTAAAAAATGTTGCATACTTTTGGGGATCGGATTTTAGTTTTACTTGAGAACTAAAAAGCAATTTTGAGAGAAACACAAAATCGTGGATTTCTCTGAAACTACAAGGACAATTTGGATGTCCTTTGGAAGGTCGGTAGCTCTGATGTATATGTTTAATATTAACTATCGATTGTCTATTAAAAAATTTAAGACAATGAAAAAACACAATCAGAAATATGTCCTGAAACTTACAAGGGGGAGGCATGGAAAATGTACCAAAAATTGAAAAATCCGGCGTAACTCGGCCATTTGAAGGACTATCGGCATGTCCTTTGGCACGCAAGTAGTCCTTATTATACCATTGACGATTATGCAGTTCAAAGGACGAAAGTCCTTGCAGCAGCCGAGTTATAAGGACTTTTTCGCAAACAGAAAAATTGCCATATCTCGGCTGTATCCTTGCGTATCCTGACGAGTCCTGTGTCAAACAACTCGTTATGGTGTGGACCACCAACTGGCCAAAGGACATTCGAATCGTCCTTATAGTTTCCGAGATATCCTGGATTTTACGTATTTCGCTCAGTTCCTTGCGGTTTTAGTCGCAAAATTTGCAAGCAAAAATTTTGATAAAATAAAATTCAAAATTTTCCCAAATTCCCATAGAAAGAAGACTTTGTTTTTGCTTTGTAAAATTACAAATGGTTTTGATTTATTATTATGATAATTGTTGTTGTCGTAATAGTATTATTATAATTATTATTATTTGTATTATGGGGATACAGTGAACACATTTAACAGCTACTTGTAAAGTAGATACATTCGAAGGTCATTCGTTAGCAGGACTCTGGCTCAATCGCGAGTCCTTCAATAAAAAAGTATTACAATAATTTGCATTAATATTAAATATATATATATGTATATATAGTAGTGTAGATGAACAATATGAAATGTAATTCGAAGTTCATAGCACAAATCTAAAGATTAGTTGAATGTGTGCGAAGATTCGTGTGTTGCGTGTGTGTGTGTGTGTATAAATACTTTAACATTATCACTTAAAGTTTAACAAATAACGTTTTAAAAATTTAAATATGTATATATATATGAAATATTCGAGGATATTATTGCTGTTCTGCCAGATTTAACAGGCGCTGTGCGTGTTTTAGATACAAAATAACATGCAGTTGTTGCTTTCTAGGCGCTTTCTCAATCCAATTTTAACTTGTGAATGAGAATACAAAAAGGGGTTTTCCTGCGTTTCGTGCGTCCGCCCGTTTATCAGTTTTGAAGCTATAGCGATGGACAGCATATGGAAGCAAGCGGGTCGCATTGGATGACTATATAAAATAGCTGCAAAAAGATAAAGTTAATAACAATGCTTATTATATTTAATTTTCGTGAATCAACTTACTTTTTTTGTTAACAGGTTTGCGTTCACTCTGCCCGGATATTGTGTCTTCGGCATGCCGAAGTTGGCTTCTGTGTCAGCTTTGTAGATTCAAATGCTTCTGATGGACTTCCAGCGTCGCAGCAGCAGACAAGCCGAGCTCAAACCGCTGGAATATTGGCTAAATTCGCTAATGTTAATGTTACGTGTTGGAATGTCGATTTTCTCTTTCAAAGTCTGCAAAACGCAATCATTTAATGCATATTCAAGATCAATTTGTTGGAGCATTTTGTACCTTATAAGCTTCTGGTATTTCAGTGGGTGATCTGTGGACAATGGTGCCATTGATGTACAGCATATTGGCGGCACTCTCCTCGGGCAGCGTCAGCTTCTGGTAGGTGAAGCTCGCCTCGCGCTCCATGCGCTTCACAATCTCCTGGCAAGTGGCGCTCGTGCTCACGCACAGCACATCCGGCCCAGCCATGGTCACGTAGTACTTCAAGCGCTTCGAGCCGTTCACCTGCAAAGTCATGTCAAACAATTAAGTTCAATTCGAATTGAAAGGGGAATTGTTGAACTTACCCTGATGGGTGTCACTGGATACTCGGGATATGCCATGGCCACGGCACGGGCGCCTTCCTCATTCGTGAACGCCGAGATGCCAATGAAGAATTCGCGTCCTGCAGGGGGGAAATTATAATATTCAATAAAATAAGTTGCTACATTTCTTAAAGAACGATTTTAAATATAGTTACAGTAAAAAATCAATGGCCATAAACTCTGCTAAATAAAAACAATTTAAATTGAATTAAAAGTTATCTGTAAATAATTTGCTAAACTGTCTCTTTTTTTTTTAAATCAATATTACTTTTGTGCTGGAATTATAATGTAATAATAATATACATGAATTTGTAATACTAATGTATTTAAAGAAATACAAATAAGGTCCGTAACATAATATATTTTTCAGGATAATCGGTAAATAGTATAAACTAAAACAGCTTAAACGCCTCAGTTGCTATTATTGTAGTATAGAATTGAATAGAACATAAAAAGCAAAATTTTCGGGGTAGTTATTTTTAATATGAAGCTAAGTATTGAGGTCGCTGGTTTACGATTTTTTGAAGGGGCGTGGTCCAATTTTAAAACAAGCTACACAAGCAAGCAGTATTATCTTAACATTTAGTGACTCTTAGGAATGTGGAATTAAGTATAGCTTGACAAAAAGTTAGAATAGCCTATAACCCGCTGGCTGACAGGTATCAATATATGTATATTTTTTTGTCTTCCCTGTAGCTTCTCAATTATGTCCACTATTTATTCTGCATGAAATGGGAGTTCTTTTAATCTGGTACAAACTCGCTAAAGCTGCATAAATAATAGCTCTTATGGACGCTGCTATTGAGTCGTTTAAAGTGGCGAACAGACAGAAAACTGAACTCAATAGTGGCGACTGTTCAGTAATAAACTATGGACTTTCTAGGAGAACATAGATGCCTTCCGACTAAGCATATTCTGTATATGTCTGCTCACCCGTGAAGAGCACATCTCCTCCATCGAGCTGGGCATGAGGATCATCGATCTCGATCACCGGAATGTCCAGCTCCTTCTTCAGTATGATGGCCATGCTGTCGGCCTCGCGACGTCGCTTCGCGTTCTCGGAGCGTCCGATGAGGGCGACGCCGTTGCAGACGACGGCGCTGCTCTCGACGAAGACGCCCTCGGGCAGAGCGTCGTCGGGCGGCAGCTCAATGACATCGAGACCGATTTCACGCAATAAAGCGCAATATTGTTCGTGCTGTTGTTTCGCCAATTGCACATCAAAGCTGCCACTCTCCTGCAGCGCATTCGAGATTCTACAAATACGAGTACAATAAACAAATAAATGTGTGTTGTTGTGTGCTCAATTAAATTCAATAATAACAACTCGACGAGATGGGGCACATTAATTCAAAACACGGGGTCAGTGCGTGTGGGTGTTAAATTAACAACAACAACAGCCCCTCCATTGTGCCCCACCCAGACAGGCAACGAGCAACATCATGACCTAATTTCCAATTTGCTGCTTGGTCTCAACCTTTCAACCCCCTGTTTGGCAACACCTGGTGCGGTTTTTGGCGCTCAGCCGCTTACCTGGCGACAATGGCGTGCGTGTATTTGGGTGACATTTTCTTGGGGCGCTGCTTAAGTTAATCCACCGGGTAACGGTTACGGTTCACTTCTGCTCGCTGCTGCTGGTCGTCACCAGGAAAACACACAACGGAATTCCACTGCGCGTTTTGTATACACACGGTTGAGGCACGCCATTCACGCAGAAGCCCCGACACACTATTGACAGTCACACACCACAACTTGGCTGCTCACATTGTCAACACTGTTAACCAACAGCGCAGCAGTTATCGGTCCAATTATCGCTGTCTATTAACAGCGCTGTTGCAAATTTATCGATGTTCGTTTGGCAGCCATCTAACATAATTGTAGACTCTCATTTAATAAATTAATCTTTAATATTTTCTACGCTTCTTCCCTTAAATAAAATAATTTTCTTTATTGCAAGCCACATTTCACATTAATACTACAATACAGATAATTTGTCAACTGCTTTAAGCATGTTGATATATTTCCAAGAGGCGCGTAATATTAAATATTTTATATATTCTTTATTTTAATCTTACCATTTGAATGTCAACCTTTTGTTGAAAAATATAAATCTTTGCAAAAGTAACGTTTGTTTGCATACATTGCTGCTTCGTTTAGCAGCTCACTTAACAGCGCTGAACTCTGCTAATAACAGTCCTGCTCCACACTGCTCCACTTTTGACGATCGCAGCAAGCACATAACGAAACCACTTGCGACGGTTACAAAACACAAATTCAAAATACAAATTGTGTGTTACGCAAAACGGAATAATTGTCACATAAATTCTTAATATTACCATTTGCCATGTACCAGAATCAGGTGGTGTTGACGCGCGAGCGTCGTCGCTTCGGACGCCAGTGCATGTTCGAGGATCGCAACGAGCTGATGGTCAGCGTGCATCCCAGCAGCCGTTTGCGCCTCAAGTACATTATGGGCAACCCGCAGACACGCTCCATGCAACTGAGCTCGGTGATGGCGTTCAGCGAGGTGGAGACGGATAATGCCTCCTACGAGGAGCGCGGCATGTTTCACTACGAGGGCGGCTGGCCCAAGGAGGTGAACATGAACGATGAGGAGCAGACGCAGCGGCATCGCAAGAAGGTCGAACGTGACGATGCCTGGGGCGAGGAGGTAAAGACGCTGATACGCAGCACCATGAACACGGCCCGACAGAACAATGCCATCAACATCTACAATCATTTCTTCGACGACATACCCAACGAGGTGGGTCGCACCATTTGCATGCCGTTCAAGTCGCGCACCATCAACATCATACACGACATGTGGGTGCCGCAGCGACACATGTCCGTCATCAACTGGATGCCGAACAACAACAAACAGATCATGACCCAGTACAGCAATCTGTACAATCTGAGCGACGACAAGCCGCGCATGGTCACCGAAGATCCCACCAATGGGTCAACGAACGCTTTCTACGTCTGGGACGTCAAGAATCCGATTAAGCCGCTCTATCACTACGACAGCATGGAGGTGGTCCGGTGCG
This sequence comes from Drosophila ustulata, assembly GCA_035047365.1. Lineage (NCBI taxonomy): Eukaryota > Metazoa > Arthropoda > Insecta > Diptera > Drosophilidae > Drosophila > Drosophila ustulata. Next base: position 9,078,623 of record JAWNPT010000080.1, read on the forward strand.
CCAAGCTGTGTCCCAAGGAGGAGAACAATCTCGCCGCCGGCACGTATTCGGGCAAGGTCTGCATCTGGGACACGTTTGAGGGCGGCATGACCAACAACATTTGCCCCATGGAGGCGGCTCACCGTGAACTGACCTCGTCGCTCACCTGGGTGTATTCTAAGCTCAACACCGAGTTTTATACGGCCTCGCTGGACGGTTCCATCAAGTTCTGGGATACACGCGACCTCAAGATGCCGTCCAATGAGATATTCCTAGAACCGCGTCCGAATATGCGTCAGAATCGTCAGGATGCTCACGGCTGCACTGTGCTGGAGTTCGAATACACGATCCCGGTGCGCTTCATTGCCGGCAGCGATATGGGCTGCGTGTTTGTGGGCAATCGCAAAGGTCTCAATCCCGTCGAGATGCTGGTGGCGAACTTTAGCATCTGTGCCGGTCCCATACGCACCATCCATCGCAATCCGTTCTTTGTGAAGAACTTTCTGATCGTCGGCGATTGGCGAGCGCGCATCTGGTGCGAGGAGGTCAAGAATCGTCCCAGCACCATGTATGTGACGAAGCGCAATCAGCTGATGTGCGGCGCCTGGAGCACCGGACGCCCTTCGCTCTTTGCCACCGGCGACATGGAGGGCATTGTGGATTTCTGGGACTTGCTGCTGAATCAACGCAAACCCATTTATAGCATCAATTTCCATTCGACCGTCACGGCCGTGGTGTTCCAGCCGGGCGGACAGCATTTGGCCATCTCGCTGGCCAACGGCGAAACGCACATCATGAATCTCGACGAGGCCATGAAGACCACCAACAGCAAGGAGAAGGCTCTCATTTCAGACGTAAGTCGTAGTCGATGTTTTCCTAAAGAATACCACTATCCAGTACACATAGAGTATCTATTTATCATTTTGATTTTAATCCAACTTGTGTGTTTGTCTATCCGTCTGCATAAAGAAATCTCTTAACAAATTTGGAATCGAATACTACGTATCTTCAGAATACTCCAATTTTACAAATTTAATTAAAGTTAACAAAAATATTTATAGAATATAGTAATTTTAAAGGTAGCATTTCTATCCATAGACACTTCGCATAACTAATTTTAAATTAACAAAAATAAAATTCGTACGATGATTTAATAGATTAGAAAATAAATTTCTAGTTTTGGCATATATTTAAAATACACAGTTACTGAATAATTTGTATATGCATTTTGAGGGGATAAAACACTATTTATTTTTATTAAATTTGCATAATTTCAAATAGTGCATCTAGTGTTGAGGTTTGTTTTTTAATAGGATCAACGATTCTTCCGATCTTCCATGTTTGCGCTATGATTATATATATTTTTGTTTTGCACTAGAGTTTTCAAAAATTGTTTTTTATCCTGGCCTTTTCCAGATGTTTGAGCGTGAGATCACGCGCAGCAAGCTGCTGGAGGCCCGCGTGGATGAGATCAAGCTGCGTCGTCGCACTCAAATGCTGGAGGAGGAGGAGGAGCGTCAATCGAAGGCGGCGGCCCTTGTGGAGGAATACGTGCCCGATCTGGAGCTGGATCCCGACAATCCCGATCAGTTCATCAAGATGATCGAGTCCGATGAGCAGTTTCGGGTCGCTCTCGCCCAATTCCACGAGACACTCGAGAGCGTCGATCGCAAGCGGGCCGCCGAGAAGAAGGTGATGGAACGCACCCACTTCGAGCAGTTCTATCTGGACAATCTGGCCGAGCAGGCCAAGCTCGAGGAGGCGCGCAAGAAGCGTGCCGGCTCCATAACCTCCAAGGAGGCACGCGATCTCCGTGCGGCCAAGAAGAAGGCCGCCAAGTCCAAGTCCAAGAAGTAAATGCCCTCGAAAGCACTTTTAAATACTTGTATTACTTATGTATCAGAATAAAGCATAGAGTGTTCAGTTGAAATAGAAGCATTGCATTTGAAATTCGCTTAAGATATAAGTAGACATTGATTACCGAAAAGTATCAGAAAATTGCTGACATCTGAGCTAAACTCAGATTTCGATTAACTTCAACAAAATTTCAGGAAGAAATATAATATCCGAAGTGTCGAAATTCTTTTTCAATAAAGTTACAAATCAATGTCGGACAAATGTTATTGCACTGTTAAAATTATTTTTTTTTTCTAAATATCAGTTGTTAAATTAATTTTAAATTTTCAGCATAATATTTACAATACAGTTGGTTAACTTGTTTTTAGTACGAACAAACAATAAAATAACTTTTCCAAAATGTAATTGCAAATATTATATGCTACAAAATATAAAGTTTTGTTCTTTTCCGCACTTCATTAAAAACTTCAACATCAATAATAGCTAAATTAAACTGCTTATGAAAACTCTCTAATCGATTCACAAATTTATATTAATCTGAACCGATCCTTAATATATATTTTGTATTTATTTGTTTTTCATTTTTATGTTTATTTATTATTTTTTATTATATCCAACCATAATACAAAAAACGTCTATAAAACTTGGTATACTACATAAAGTTTATTATTTATTAAGTAACAACCATTAAGCTTGCTATATTCTCGTCCTGTATGTACATAAAGTAAGTAGTTAAACGTAAAAAATGTTTATATATATAGATCGATAAATCGATAAAGCTTTTGAGACTGAATGTCATTGAAAGTTTTCTTGTTGTCTCCACCTAATAGTTGTTCCCATCTATCTTTGTATGTTGTGTGTTTTATATTTGGTTTCATCTGCTTCCCAGCGAGCTTATTGCTTGTCGGAGTCGACGCCCGCATCGAGGAAATCGTTAACCAGACGCATCGCCTTCCTGGGAATCAGGCGTCCCACCTTCTCGAGGGCAACAAAGTGACGTGGCACCGCCGCCTCCTCCAGACCCTGTCGCTGGGCCTCAATGATGGAGCCAGCCGCCACCTTGGGCGAGATCAGCTGGAACAGATTGGGGAAACGGAAGCGTGGGTTTTTGCATAGACCAGTATCGATCATATAGGGGAAGATCGTGGTCAGCTTAATCTGTGAATAAAAAAAAACAAAACTTTAGACGAGGGCTCAGATTATTAAATTACAGGTCATAGTCACATTAGTCTGTGGGTTCTTGCGACGCAGCTCCTCGGCCAAGGCGGCCATGTAGCCACGCACGGCGAACTTGGTGCCGCAATAGGGCACCAGATTGGGCAGACCGAAGAGACCGGCGCAGGAGGAGAGGGCGACAATGTTGCCCTCGTTGCGCTCCAACATATCGGGCAGGAAGGCCTGGATTATCTGTAGAGAAAGAAATTTGCACGTGATTAAGCTAAGGACCATATCAACAGACCATATCATATCATAATCAGCAGCAAGCGCTAGAATCTAAGTTTGTTAATAATTTTAATTATAACTAACTAATATAAATAAATAAAAGAAACGAAAGTTAGGAGCTACAACATAACTTGGTTAAGTTTTTTTTCATACGAATTTTAAAGACTGATTTTAAATAGTTTGATTTGGAATTTTGAGCAACCCGTAAGGAAATTTTGTAAACTATCTAAGGTTAAAATTGAGGCTTTCTAGCTCAGCCGGAAACTTAAGTTAAAAAATTATGAATTGAATAATTAATTGTTAAAGAAAATGTTATAATTTTCATTCACCAACAATGATGCAATTTAATGCAAAAAACAGTATGCAATTTACAAAAAACGCAAATGAATAACGTCATTTTTAAAATGTTAAGAACAGCATTATAAATGCACAAAAATCAATACAAAATATGAAAATAGGGATAAAATATAAAAAAAATTAGTTGTTTAATTTAATCATCAAAAACGTCTATATCACAAAATTATAATACAAGTTGTATTTAATGCAACAAAATAGCAGATCTATGTTTTTTTGAAATGAATTATGAAATATACAATCGGCACAAATTACATGATCGTAAATTAATTACCAATTACCAATTCATAAAAATGTTTTTAGTAATGTTAATTAAAGCAAAAATGCAGTGTTCAAATTTTAATTATAATGAGAATTATAATAAATAATAAAAGGAATACAATTTATATATTTTAATAAATAATAATAGGAATACAATTCATATATTGTAGTCCCACTGTTATTTTGTTATAATTCATTTAGGAACTATGTTGTTAATTTAATATTCTGTCCAAAATACATAAACGTAATTAAATTGCCAATCATTCGTACTAGACCGCAACATATGTATAAATGTTGTGTTAGTAATATTAATTAAAGAGCAAATGCAGTGGTATCATTTTGATTATAATGAATTAATGAACCGTAAGAAATATTAATATAATCCAATTTATATATTTTAATAAATAATAATCGGAATACAATTTAAATATTGTATTCCCACTGTCATTTGTTTTATTTATTGTTAATTTAACACATTAGAAATTTGTATATAGTTAAGTTGGTAGGAGAAAATCGGTCATTAAGTCAAAGGTAGACTGGCGACTTACCCAGTAGTGGGCGAGCACATTGATGTCGTACATGAGACGCGTCTCCTGCTCGGTGTGCTCCAGCAGGGGATGGCAGGGCATGATGCCGGCGTTGTTGACCACCACCTGGATGAAGCCGTGCTCCTTGCGCATCCTGGCCGCCAGCTCGACGATGTCCTCGCGCTTGACCACATTGCAGACGTAGGCGTGGCCGGTGCCGCCGGCCTGCTTGATCTCCTTGACGGTCTGCGAGTTCGTCTGCTCGTTGACGTCCCAGCAGAGGACCTTGGCGCCCAGGGCGGCATACTGCAGGGCCATCTCCTTGCCCATGCCGTGTCCGGCGCCAGTGATCAGCACATTTTGTCCGGCCACATTCGAGAGCGGGCGCGTGGTGAAGTTTTTGATCACTTCCTCGACAACCGCGATCCAGAACTTGACCAGAAGCATCACAATGTCCACCACGAGCAGCACAATGTTGTAGATATCATTGTTGTTGGCCCCACTTCCGGCTGTGGCAGCTCCACCTCTGCAGAGAGAGAGAGAGAGAGACACATAAAAGCATTTGGGGCATTAGGTAAATGGGGAAGTGCGTGTCGTGAGCTAATTACCCACAACTACAATCTGTGTATTATAATTATTATTATTATTATTGCTGCTGCTGTTGTGGTGATTATGCGATCTAGAGCTGGTCTGATCTCCAGTTCGCTTGGAAATGCGCTAGCCGGAACCCGCAACTATAAAGTGAACTCATTGGCATTGGCATCACTTTTGTTTTGGCTTTATGTGTGGTCACCTGACCCTTGGCCACGTCTCATTTATTATTTTTTTGTTTGCCTTAGCAGACGAGTCTGTTTGAGAGACTCTACGAACAACACACACTTTTTTTTTGAAGAGGATCAAATTCACAACCAAGGTTTTGATCTAAAGTGCAATTAGTTATAGTTAAAATTGCAAATTAAAGTTGTACTGCATTCTTTACTTAAAAATCGAATTTAATTGTAATGATAATATTTTAAATTACAAGTTTTTTCAGCCTAATACTGATTTACTCGATCTATTAGAACTTAAAAAAAAATTAAAATGTATTCACAATATAAATAAAAACCCCAATCAAGGTTGTATTGCCAGAAGAAATTAGTCTAAGATAAAATTGCAATTTGTATTAAAAATCGGATTTGTAATTAAAGTCTTTTGAATTAGAAGTTTTGGGAAGAAAAAAATGTGTTTGCATTCACAAGAAAATACAATAAATAAAATAATATAAAACAACAAATATAAATTAGAATGAAATTCTATTCAAAGAAATCGGACTTTTTAGAATTTACATATTTAAGAATTATTTATATAGGAAAAGGAGAGCCATAAGACACAACACTAGATAAGGTATTATAATACGCAGTAATAATTTTACTAAAATGAAGAGTATTCTAAATTTTAATTTAGAACAAAATTTAATCTCAATTTAGATATTTTTAATAGTTTGTATTGCATTTTGTTTTTTGTTTTTGGGACAACAAAATAAGCGAATTTTGGTTCACAATATAAATAAAAACCTACCTAATATAAATAATAAGCTGCCTTTCGAAAATCCAATCTAGAATTGGCTCTACTTAGAGCTCGAAATAAAGCTTGAGTTGAGGGTTTCCAGCTTTCGTCAGCACTTTTAATCAGCTCAATTGCAGCTCAGTTTTGCCGCTCATTTTCCCATTTCTTTTTGTCATAATGGTCATAATGGTCTAACCTTACTTACCGCACATAACGACTTAAGAACACACGATGTTCTGCGATCTTGACCATGGCCATAACCACCCGCAACAACTTGTCATGAACTATGCTGACTTTTGATATATGCTATGTAAAGACCAACTTCAGCACGTAATGCTTTGAGTCAAACTCAAACTCGACTCTCAGCTGAGCTGGGCTAAAGAAATTAATTATATAGATGTTAACTACTATATAATTGAATCGTGTAAAGTATGACACTTTATATGAATTACGGTATGAATAATTTGAGCTGAAAGTGCGCAACAAATGTTTATTGAATTCAAAATACGTTTTAAGGGTCGAGATTAATTATTAGATAATCTCCCACTATATAGTAAACATACTTTTCTTATCGTAGGTGGCAAATACACAGTTAATGAAAGTCTAGCTGTACTTGTAAAGTCGTCAAGATTAACACATTACTCATATGTGGGCTATTAATTCATTTGATAACTATGAAACAGTAACTATAGAAAACTATGACAATTCGTATTTTATTTCTTTGATTTGCATTATCGAATTTTAGGAAGGGAAATATGATAATTAAAACTAAAATAACAAAACATATATTTGGTTTATAAAATACATTTTGATCACTAAATTTTATAGGGTATTGCAGCTGCGACTTTTCAGCAGTCTATTCATATTTCTTAATCTGTTTGTAAACACTTTAACAAGTGATCAAATTCGCATTAAAAGCCGCCAATAAAATGGATGGAATAGACACTTTCATAAATATTTCAAAATTTTTCAAAACTCCTCAGACTTTAAATATTTGTATTATAAAATTTTACAGGGTTTTGCAATTTTCCACAGTCTATTTAGATATGTTGTAAACAATTTTTAAGTGATCAAATTTGCATTGAATGCCGCCAAGAAAGTGGATAGAATTAATAGATAATATTTTATATATTCAAATTTTGTCAAAATTCCTTTGTTGTTAAAAATGTGTATTATAAAATTTTGCGGGGTTTTGCAACCGCAACTTTTCCACAGTCTATTTAGATATCTCTAAACATGAACATGTTGTAAACACTTTTTAAGTGATCAAATTAGCATTGAAAGCGGCCAATAAAATAAATACAATTATTGGACAACTTTTATGGTTTACACGTATTATTAACTAATAAACACTTATTTATGCCAGCAGCTGTCTTTTAATAATAACTCATTAGTTGTTTGTTTGCGAGATGCAATCAGCTAATTTGCAGTTAAAGGTTCAGCTGTCAAGTAGAAATTATAGGACACTTGAGCTGCCGGTAAACAAAAATGAAAATATGAGTGTGACTAACGTTATTAACTGGCCCAGAAAATGTCAACTTGAGGTGCAAAGTGAAGCCACTTGCAATAAGTTTTTTAATTACTAAATTGACTACTTTATGTTTGAACCGGTTTCGATTAGCTGGAAAAAAAAACTTGAACTGTTAAAGGGCCTTTCGAGCGGGCTTTGAGGGGGTCGAAAATTGCAAGGGCTGATGACTAAATGCATTATTTATGCACTTATTAAAAATGCTACTACTTCTATGTACATTGAACTCTTGTCACCTGTCTCAAGCCTAATTAAATCGTGATGATGGAATTTGATCAAATACATCAGAACACAAAAAGATAATGGGCTGCAGAAAAGAATTTAAAAAGAATTGTTATTGCTCTACTAAAGGTTATTCTTTTGCATCAACTAGAATATACATCGAGTAGAAAAGGAAAGAATTGTTTTGAAATTGAGTTCTCCAGCTCCTCATAATTTTGATATGTATTTTAAAATAGAAATTGAAATAAATTCAATATCAATAGTAATGTGGAAGTTTCCAAATTATTGACACTTTTTCTTATCAGTAAAAATAGTTTAATTCTGAAGAAATCAATTCTAAAGTTATATATTTTAAGGATATAAGTGAAAAAGCAAATAAAGTAAAGTTGAAGAAATAAATACAGAAAAAAGATATTTAAATAATTTACTAAAAGAAGTAAATTGCGCTAATAAAGTTCTTCCACTTTAATGACAATACATAAAGTGTATAAATTAAATATTTTTTTGCAGTCAAATTAATTCCCACATATTCCGAATTAATTATTTCACAAATAAAAAGTGAAATAAGAAAACTTTATTAAGAAAATATATGGTTTAAAAATTGAATATATTCATAGCATTAATTTTGGTAATTTATTTTTAAATAAATATGTAACAATTTAGTATTGTTTCATGCATACTAGTAATTAAAATAGAATTTTAGTGGTATCGTGATTGATAGCAAAGTTATATACTAGAGGGATAGGTCTGGAGTGCTAGAGGTACAGCTCTTGGACACGGCTAATCAGTCTATTAATACACATAGATCTTTTCGGGGGTCATAGTTCTTTTTTCCCCAGGCTGCTTATCTACACACACACACGCACACACACTTGCATATATATTTGGTAATTCGGCACAATTACGTGTCTGAACAATCAAGAAAAAAGGCAAAAAAAAATGTTTTAACTTCCATACACATGTATTAGCGTGATAAGATTATTATTGCCAGCTGCAGTTCAGTTGCTAGCCGCAAAATACAAATTATTTATTTATTTTTGTTTCGTTTCAATTCTTGTTGTTTTTTGTCACAATTTTCGCACTCACTTTATGCGTTACTAACCTTTGATTGGGCTTGGACATATTTGTGTGTGTGTTTATTTAAAAAAAATAATATTTGTTTTAGATGGTGGGAGAATCGTTCTCAGGATCTGTTGGAGATCGCTGGGGCACTTCAAACCGTTAGAGTCTGTTAACGAATTCGAACTGACGAAAGTAAACAGAACACGAATGCCACTTGCCGGTTGTATGAGTCGTATGAGTGATTCTATCATATCAAACTCACACTCACACTCACACATAGTATTCATCATAAAGCACTCACTCAAAACATTCACTCGCCTCGCCAGCTGCTGCTGATCTATATAAAACGATCGAGCGTCACGAACGTGAATCTGACTCTGAGTCTGAGTGAGTGTGAATGTGAGTGTTATTCAGCACTCAATGTATAAGTTTCATGAACAATGCGAGCGTATATTTTTTGGTATATTATTAGACAAAAAACAAAACCAAACACGAAACAACTCACTGATACAGAACATTCTCTGTGTCGCAATAGAGTCAGAGATAAGAACTGAAAAACTGGAAGCGTTACGTAGCTGAAATTTATCACTTTAGCAGCTACACGTAAATATTTGAAATACAGTCAACTTGTCATGAGTTAACGCAATTATTAATCGAACTAAACGCAAATATTGAAAACTGCCGGTAAATTAAATAGATTGCTATTAAATGCCTATAATTGCTGGCATTTTAAATATTATAAACTATAAAACTGTACTTCCAATTTCAGGGCGAGTTTTAATTTCTTACACAACAAATATTAAATGCTAATAATTGCAGCGATTTGGAGTTAATTGCGCTTTTAGTTTCCCTTTTTGTACAGTGTATAGCTAAAGTCCTCTACTTTCACTTTCCTTTCCGCTCTAAGCATTGCCATTATCAGAAGCAACTCAAATGTGTGGAGCGCACCCAAAAGATAACCCCGGATAAGGCATAAGTGACACATGCTTGACAGCTTCCCTCATTACACAATGGCCGAGGAATATTCTGTATCAATAGATCGCGGGGCAATGGGCAATGGGGCTACAAAATAGTTACGTCGTATCCACAGTCATAGTCAATATCGATATGCGAAATGAGACGACGCTCGTTTAGGCAGCAAGGCAAACGTGAGTATGACAACAGCAACAACAACAACAACCCAAACAACAACAACAGATACGATTCCAGTGGGCGATAAGCAGCATTGTGCTGAGTGCAGTTGCTCACAACTATCGCGTATCGCTTACTACAAAATAGAGCAACAACTATACATAAATATTAAGGTATTTTAAGCATTTTTTTTAAATCGCTTAAAATCGATAAAGAATCGTTTTGTTCTTATCATCTCATGAAATTCGGTAAAATCATCTTTATTTCTTAAAAATGTATGCAAATATTTTGAAATTATTATTTGTATTTAATAAATTAAATATACAAATTGAAAATCATGAATACTTAACCAAATATTAAATTTGTTAAATATTATTATTACTTTTAGGCATATTTTCTACGAAAAATTTGCAACTTTTTAATATTGTGATAATTTTCCTCTTTTGAAAGTGTGATAAATTAGCTCATTACTTGACTGAATGATAGCAGAACTATTTTAAGAAATATTAAAAATAGACTTTTTATAGAACAAGCGCAAATTTATGCAGTGAGAATGCATTTAATTTAAAGAAATATTGAGCTTATTTTGATTTAAACGTTATGGCATTTCGAATGGAACTATCGTATACAGATTAGTTACAGTCTTGTTGTGCGATGAAACTTAACTTGGATGCGAATTTCTCAAAATGAAAGATTAATTGAAATTACAGCAGACCAAAATATATGTTGAGTAATTTAAAACCTCTTTATTGTGGGAACATAACAAATAAAAAACTATTAACATAAACATATAAACTATAAATTTATAGTAACCAGATTCAAAATTGGCTGGGAAACGAACAAATTGTTAAATGCAAGTAAACAAATCATACGCAAATATCATTTAAGATACATTCAAGTTAGTGCACGCAACATGTTTGTATGCATTCTTGGAATAAATAAACAAAACAAATAAAATAATTATTGTGGTAATTCAAGAAGAGATCGGAAGAGGCGTAACAAAGGTCAAGTTCCAAATGAAGTTGTGACAATTGCAATGGAGCCAATCGCAGTTGAGGAAATCGCGAGATGATAAGTCGACAAACTCGTTTCGCTCGATTACTCAATGAATTGTTTAATGGAAATTCGAAACTGAGAAACTGCAAACAGGTAACTGAAAAGCGGCAAGGTTAAGTCTGGATCTTGTGAGAATGTGTGTCAAATTACGTATACGTAAGTGAGCATATTATTTCATTTATTCATTACTTTTATTCTTATTATTATTATTGTCTATATTACGGCTCATTCTCATTCTGATTCTCATTCCGGGGCAATTGCAATTCAAGTGCAACGTTGCTCTGGGTGCAAGATTCGCTGGCCAGCTAATCGAATAATTTAGCGCAACTCACAAATGGTGTCTCTCGTTTAGGTTGCATTGTCTCTGGGCAGTTGCAACGCGCGCCTGATGCAACAACATTTATTAGCGCCCCCAAAACATCAAATTAATCAAGTAGCTCAACAAGCAAACAGAAATATCAAATACGATATACTATAAGTGTAGCTTGAGCAATTTCTATGAGGCATAAGTCGTCAAACATGCAATGACAGATAAAACGATAACAAGTCAGATACGAAGACAGATATGAAGCCAATAAACAAAGAAAATATTTCATGTATACCCAAGACAGAGCAAATTATCTATATATATATATATAGACATATACATTTATGTATATACACGCATCAATAAACAGATGGGCGCACAGAAAAGTGTTGAAATATTTGTATCTACACATGCGAAAAGATTCGGAGATACTGGCAAAGATACAAATGCTAAATAGGTCATATAGTAAGCTAGTTAGTTTGTTAATAAAGCATTAAAGATACATACATAAAGATACATAATTTGCTGGGAACCGAAAAATTGTTGAACTCAGCTAATAAATATAAAACAACTCATAAGCATGCATAATTAAAGATACATGCAAAATTAAGTGCTATTATACTTAATTACATTATTAAATTGAAATGATTCAAAATACCTGTCTATATATTATAAGGCATGCCGAAATTGAGCATTACTCAACAACTTAAAATTGCAAATAAAAAACAACTTTACTACATTAAAAACAACTATACAGAAATGCACAAACAGATGTTTATTACAATTGTATATTAAAGATTAATAGACCCAAACAATAATATAACAAAAAGAGCTGCACGTAAATATAGTATATTAAAAGATTGATAGATACAAACAAAAATAAAATAATGCTGACGCTGAAGTGAAAGATTAATTGCTGCACGCGATCAGATAAAACCAAATTTCTAAGTTGAAATCATTTATTTAGCTAACTGGATGCAAAAGTTTACAGATAAAAGCAAAGTTCAAAAAGTTAATTGCAAATTGAAAGTTAAATAAATATGTGAATTTATAGATATACAACAAAATATCAAATATCAATAAATATTTAAGTAACGATAATTTTACTTGAGGAAACATGCATTACACCTGTATCTTTTGCACCATATAATTGTATCTTAATGCACTGCTTAATACGATCTATTAGATATCTATTTACACACATGCCAACAAGCATTTCCGCAAGCTATCTGAGACGCACAATCGTCGCTTTTGCTTTTGCGTGTTTGTATCTCAATCTCCGTCGTAATGTATCTGTAGCTGTATTCGTGCATGGTTTGGACCGTTGGGGGTCAGTTGAGCGACCTTAGATACGGCCAACTTCTAATCGACAGATTACAATTGCCACATTTTATACGAGATCTAACGGCGTCGATCTACTCAGCACTTGACTTTATCGTGACGGCTGCAGCTACAGTGCGAGCCAACTGAATAGGATAGACATTATTCATTTAATAAATATCAACAACAACTTTAAAGTAAATCTAACTGATTTAAATCGAAGGAATTTAGACACAAAATACTTTAAAAAAAATTTAATTTTGACCACAAAATTTAAAATAAATGTGAAGCCAAGGAATTTAACAACAAAATGGAGTAACAAAAAACACATTATTTATAATAAATTTAAGTGATTTTAAACTACAAAATGGTCGAGTATTTAAATTAATGTTAACGATTGTATGCGAAGGAATATAGTAGAACAGATACAATTGAAAAATTGAGTATTTAAAAACAATTCAAACTATATTAAGCCAAAGGATTCCACCTTAATATGTAGTAGGAAATTCCATATTTTAAATACATTTAAGTTAAGTGATTCAACCACAGAATTGTACTAGCAAATACAGTATTAAAAATAAATTAATTTAACCACACTACTTAAATTTTAAAAAATTATTAACTGAAGTCGAAACTATTTTAAGCCATGTGAAGTAGCAATATATATTTAAAGAAAATTAAAATGATTTTAAACCAATGGACATAACCCCAAAATTGAGTAGCAGATTAAGAACTTATTAAAGAGTAGGCAAATCAAGTATTTAAATAAATTTAAACAATTCAAAAACAAAGAACTTAGCTACAAAAATAAATAGCAATGTCAGCATTATCATTTCAAATTCTTTTATTTTATTGAATATGCATATTCAGCTGGTCTCCACTGTACTCTATCGTCTTTTATTGGTGGTGCTTATGGTAATCCATAAATAGTTATCGCATTCACAATTTATAAGCCTCAAATCGCCTTCGACTTCGACCAATGCTACTTAATCAGCATGACTTCACAATATTTTCCAACTTTCAGGCAACTAAATGCATTTTCTTTAATGAAAATGTTGAAGATTATCGCTGTCGCAAGCATTTTTTGTGTGTCGTGAATGCACTCAAAGTCAATGTGAATCACCGACATGAATGGCACGCATTGTGCGCCATGTAAATGAATGCACTTGATTATGATAACACGCCCCTTTAAATGGCTTCAACCTCTCTCAATTGCTACTCACTCATCCATTAGAAATTCATGATATCTCAAAATAAAAATACCAAATTTCTATGAAGTTAGTTTTGAAAAATAAATATGAATTTTTATATAATTCGAATTTGAAAAACTATAGTTAACATTACAATGTTATTAGTAATGCTGGAGTTGTAATTAGTTATTTCTGTAGAGTACAAACTCATTAAATTGAAACTGTATTTGTTAATGCAGTTTGTGATGCTCAATCCAATACTCGGGTATAATGATAAAAAAAAATCTTGCTTGAATAATTATAATTCTAATCGAGAGTAGATAGTAAATGTTTTCAATGCATTTTAATGCAAATGCCAATATTAAATCCAATACTACGATTCGCTGCAAGATACTTAATTAAATCCTGCCTCATAAAGAACTTATTAAACGTAATATTTTAATTAAAATTTAAAATAATATCCAATTATTTTGAATGCAATTTGCAATTTTTAAAGCCAATTCAAATTCTTGTCTGTTACGTACTAATCCAGAATCCAATGCTCAATTGCGCTGTAAAATATTTAATTAAAACAAATTATAATGTCAATGCAAATTTTTAACTTAATTTCAATAATGATATTAAATTATAACTTATAATAATGTCTATGCAAATTCTTAAATTAATTTCTGTAACGTATGTAATTAAAAGTCTGCCACACAAACAATTTTTTCTAGTAATGATTTAATTGATAAAAGAGAATTGCAGGTGCTAGAATTACAGGGTATTGCGAGAGTTTGCTAGACCTGCAGCGTGGAGAAGAAGGAGACGACGGCGCTGTCCGTGGGCAGGCACTGACCAAAGGCCTCGATCAGCAGAGGCTCGGCAGCAACGGTGCCCATGAAGTCATCCAGAGAGACCTGAAACAAATCGATTAGTAGATGAATCGAAAGATAGCTCAACTAGTTACTTTGCCATCTTTGTCGATGTCGAACTTTTTGAGCACAATCTCCACGAGATCTTTGACACCCTCGTCGGGATCCTCGTCCTGCGGCTGCTTGATGAGACAGTTGCGGAGCAGCGTAAACATCTCGTCCTTGGTGATGAAGCCATCCGTGTTCAGATCGTAGACGCGAAAACAGAATGCGGCACGTTCTGCGGGCGTGCCACGCAGAAATGTGGACAGACCGATGAGCCAACCCTCGAGACGCAGCGGCAAACCCTCGTGTGCTTTGTCCCAGCTGCAGAAGATGCGCTCCATCAGGATCTCCTCGGTGACGATGTCAAAGGTGCTGTGCAACAGCTCGCGGAACACAATACGATCGATGCCCTGCCCCCGAAAAATAGATCGAAAATTATTAAAAAGTCTGAGTTTTAGGAGTTGTTGACTTTACCTCCACTGCAGCGTGCGGCTTGGCGATGGCGGCGCTGGAGGAGCTCGAGGCAAGTGTCTTGGCCGCATATTGGCAGTTGGACACCAGCTTGCGGTAGATGCGGCACAGCGCGTCCAGTTCATCCCTGCAAAGTCATTCAAACAATCCCATTCAAGGTAAGTCTTTAATAAGTCATTGATATTAATTCTTGAGCAAGTGGAATTGATAGAATTGTCGTTTTATCAGTCCAAAGTAACTGATTAGTAAGTCATTAAAGGAGTTCTGGAACAAGTGACATTAGAACAATTTTCAATCGCAGTTTATAGTCTTTGTCGGTAATATAAATTATGTAAATAAAGTTTGGCATAATTATCGTTGCACAAAATTCGAAGGAAATTGAAATAACTAATTGTAAACCCTTAAATTAAATCACTAAAAATCCAGCAATTCTAGGCCGTTAAAAGTTGAAACCAATTTAATAGTCTTTA
This sequence comes from Drosophila ustulata, assembly GCA_035047365.1. Lineage (NCBI taxonomy): Eukaryota > Metazoa > Arthropoda > Insecta > Diptera > Drosophilidae > Drosophila > Drosophila ustulata. The sequence goes on from JAWNPT010000080.1 coordinate 9,094,245, forward strand.
CAACGTATAAATTCAAAAATTAATTCGTCACTTGAATTTGAAATGAATTTAAATAGCAAAAGTAAACATTGAGGCGTATAAATTATTAATTGAATTCGTCGCATAAATTTTACTTTAGTTTATTTAATCGAGCGGAACTGGAATAAATTAGTTTGATAATTTGAAATTTTAATATACATATATCAATATTATATATATTTATTATTTTCTTTTTAAATAATCATCTTGTAAATATTCGGCTCTTTAGTTAATTTTTATGTCATGTTAATTAATTTTCATGTTACAAAATTTGCTCTATGCTTTCTACACTTAATAAAATTATTTGAAAAATTAAAAAGCGTTTCTTTTTGTTCACAAAACGATTGGGAATTGTCACACTCGTTACTGTTAAAAAGGAATGCTGGAGGCAATAAAAGGAATAAAAGATTATCCTTTGTCAAAATGACATAGCTCGAATTTTAAATTGAATAAAGGAAAATAGGAAACAATAATTCTAAGTTCAAGCGTATACAAATATATGTACATATAAGAATTTCGTTACTTATTGATTAAAAATTAAATACAAAATATTAAAACATAAATTTGAAGTTCAAGCAATTGAAAATATATTCAAACTTGTTTACTTATGAAAACCTAAATAAATAATATTATATCATACAATGGTTTTAAAATAGGACGTAGTCAAAATGACGAAGGACAAAACTTTTGAATGACGTTCCAGGGTTAAACACTTTTGGAAATCACATATTGACAGAAGTGGGCGCACTTTTATTTTGATGGTTACTCACTTGGTGAAGCGCGTCTTCTTGCGCAGATTATCCAAGAGCTTGGGATTGATTTTGCCGCTCAGTTCGTCCATTTTGCGCTGTCGCTGCTGTTGCCGTTTGTTCTGCAGGGCAGCCGCTGCGGCCTTCGACTGGTTGCTCGAGTTACGTTTGCCGCTGGCGAGGAATACTGAAACCGTTTTCAGTATCGTTTTGTTCGCATGTAACGTGGATCTGCTACAACCGCCTCCACCTCCACCTCCGCCTCCAGCTCCTCCTCCTCCTGCTGCTGTTGCTGCTGCTGCTGCTGTTGTGGGCGCCGTTGCAGTTGTTGGCTGCGCACCATTTGTTGCCCCACCTCCTGCTCCACCTCCACCTCCGCCAGCTCCACTCTTGGCTGTTGGTGTTGGGGAGCGACCCTTTGGGGCGCCCGCCTTGCCTGCCAAACAAAGCGACAGCACATGTCATTATGGCCACTGTTCGGGGTGTTCATGTTGTGCTCCCTCCCTCTGCATGTGCATGTGTCAAAGTCAAATCAATCCACGCCATCGACACGCTCATCCACACTCGGGGCTCTCTCACACCTACACACACACCTACACCTACACACACACACACACACACAGACACAACAAGGACACCCAGGATACCTAGGACACCCCCGCTTCCAAGCTAGATGGGTGCCAAGAAAAGGCCAATATGCAAATAAATTGCCACCAAAATGGATAATAAACTTCTCGTATCGCTCGTAAATTGTGTGCAATACAAATACACTGCGCGAAATTGCGACTCGATAGCTTAGGTTGAAAAATGAAAAGTTATTAGAATTTTTACATTAGAGGTTTCATTTGCCATATATTCTAAAAAGCAACACTTCAATTGCAATAGAATTCAATATAATTTAATGAGCACTCGCTTGGAGACACTTGTTATTTCTATTCAACTAAAAAATACAACTTTTTGTTATTTTGTTATTCTAACCACATAAATAAATAAATTATTACACAAATTTGATAATATAAGAACTATTGGGAATTCATATCACAGCACTTCTGTTTTATATTATACAGGTAATAGAATTGGCATAACAAAATATATATGTATACTCAGTAAAATATCAATTAATGAACATTAAATTGATATTGCATAAATTATAATAAAAATAAATTAAAAAATTGTTTGATTGTAATTTTAGTGTAGATTGCAGTGAGTTGCCTCTTTCTTTGTAATATTTATTATATATTTATCTAATGCAAATAATAATAATGCAAATACTTGTGTCAAGATCAAAAAAAAGTTAATTCAAAAACTAATGCAATCAATAAATAATAATTTAGATGATGAAAAAAGTAACCTTTATTAAATTTCTTTTTTTAAAGATGTTTAGTAATTTAATTTAATTTTAATGCAAATGATAATGAGTTCGCTCCCGCCAATAACTTCCCCAAATTTCTCTCGGTGTAATCATTAAGACACAAGGCCTGCTGGTAAGACCAACTTTAACCGAAGCCATTACGAAAGTAATGTGTTGTTTACTCATGCAAAAACTTTATTGTAAGTCGGCAATTGTACGAGTTGATGGACTCATCGAGAGACTGAATGAATACTTTAGAAGGCACTGAAGATATCAACCTCGACCCCAACCCCAAACCCCAAAAAGAGGAAGATACTTTAGTTTGTTTTTTGCTCGCATTTATTGTCGGTATCTGTTCTGGGTACTATAATTTTATTAGTGCTCAGTACGCTGGCAAATGTGAGTTGGGGGCGCTTCAAAGTATGCAACAATGTAGGGCGTACTTCCCGTTATAATTTGTTGATTCACCGTTGCCCCAAACAACAACAAAAATAATGGGTGTTGCCACTGCAAAAGGTCTAGACTCCAGACACACACCCACACACACACTCGCAATCACACTCTCTTTATCTGTTATCGCATTGGGCAACCCTTTGCGACTGTTCGGGACCTTCGGCTCGTCTTGGCCTTTGCCTGATAGACAGACATTAGTTCGAGCTGTCCTGCAGCCGGCAGGGTCATAGGTTACGGTTCTTTCAACACAAAAAACTGCTCAAACTTGGCACCCCAATCGATCGTTTGTTTCAAAAAAATATACTCTGTTTTTTTTTTAAGTTTTCGATAAATAATTTCATTTTGAAAAAATATGATAATTGCAGTTTTAAAAGTTATCAGGTAAAGTGGAGACCGAACGTTAAAAAAAAAAACTTGGCAGCCCTCTAAATCGTTTGTTTAAATTTAAAAATTTTAAGTGTTAATTTCGAAAGTGAAGTAACATGTGAAATTCGCCAACTTTGTTATTCAACTGTGGAAATCAACACACACATAAAATGGACAATCCTATTGATCATCTGTTTAAAAAAATTATTTTTGTTTATCTTTATGATAATTAATTGAATTTTGAGAGTAAAATAAATGTTACGAAAAATGAATGTGCAAAACTCCGTTGTCTTAAAATAAGAACCCATCTCCCAAAAATTATTTTGGCAAAATTAAAAAAAAATTGTTAATTTGGAATGAATAAATTTTCCAAAATTTTGTTTTAGCAAAAAAAAGTTAATTTAAGAGTATAAATCCAAAATGTAATTTTCAAGGAAAGTAACTTATAAAGAATTTTGCAACTCTTGTGGAGATCAAATACTAAAATCTAATTATTCTATCTTTTAGATAAAAAAATTAGCAGCAGATTTCAGAATTAATTCATTACGTGCGTATTATGTCACAGAAAATTGAAAGTAAAAATTTGGGAAGCAGTTTATTCATGTTTTAAGGTTATTATTCGGAAAAATAACTTAACGTATTTTTTTTTAATTTACTAAAAAAACCTGGTAACACAGTTTTGTTTAAAAATTAATAAATTAAATATGATGATGGCAACACTAAGCACTAAATAGGCGATATTCAGAGAAGTCGATATTACATTAACACACAATTAATAAATGCAACCAAATAAAAAACTTTTAATTTATTCGAATACAGAGCAATGGACAATTGCAAAAGTTAACAACCCTATGCAGTAAATTGAAGAAGTAATTGTATTTATTTAACCTTTTAGTTAAATATTAAAATTTATTGAATTTCTTCATTAATTTTAGCTTTAAATCTTTATTACAGAATATACTTTGATCTGGCAAATCTAAGCACAAAATTCACATTGCAGCAATTTGTTACGCACTTTCCCTTTAAGTAACACTTTAATCGAGCAATTTGCAAAACTTCCTCAAGATTTTCATATTAAATGTGTTTTCTTGAGCTTTCCCATGATTTTTCCAACTTTTCACTATCACACTTTGGAAGCAAATTAAATTGCGTGCATTTTGTTTTTTAAGATCTGTTTTTTAAGATAAGATACCCATAATTGTTGCTGCTGTTGTTGTGGCTGGAGATTGTTGCTGATGAGAACTGGGCAAAAAACAAAAGACCGATTTTGCGGCGTAGTCCTGGGGCACGTTGAGGAATGCGAGCAGGAGCAGGAAAAAAATCAAAAGGAAATGAAAACAAAAGGGAAACGACTTCTTGAGCCAATCAACAAACTCAAGTTTCCAAGGCGAACGTGTCGACGAAATGTGAAATGTGTGTTGACAATGTCAGTTTCGCATTTGGCCCAAAGGCAATAGACATGGTAATAGGGTAGGACCACGCCGACTTAAGCGGTTTTATTGACAAAACAAGGACATACTGTATGCAGTATATGCAGAGAGTATCAGGGACTCAACCGAAACGCAATTGAGGTTACAAATCGGGGTTAACCCGAACTCGCTAACTGCATAATTTCTGCCGGAATCAATTAGGAAACTTCCAAGATTTAGGTTAAACAAAAGGCAGATAACCCAACTTTCACTGTTTTTAGGTATTTTCAGACCAATTACAATTTAATTTCAGGATTAAGAAGGTTTTAGATAAATTATAAAGGAATTCATCATATTATTTTCATTACTGATTAAAAATTAAATTTAGGGAAAGAACTTCAATATTAAAGAATATTATAAATAAAGATATTATATTGAAAAATAAACCACAAAATTGATCTTAAAAAATATGAGAAGTTAGTTTACTATTTTAATTTAATTTAGTTTTTAATAACTTCAATATTTAAAAATAGTATATATTAAATTAAAAAATAGCACAAGCTTTTTTATCAAAAATATAAGAAGTTAGGTGAACACTTATAATTATTAAAGATTATTCCCACACATTCATTTTACCAGCAAATCCCCTCTTAATCTTCCGGAAAATATTCGACATAAATCAAAAATGTTAAACATGAAAAATGCATTTTACTCTTGTTGGTTTTTTTTTATTTTTACATAATCATTTTTCATAAACACTTTTTGTTTGTTAAACTTAAGCATAAAATATTGTTAATGTTAGCACAATACATAATTATATATATATATATATTTTTATAGTATGTTAAAAATTACGTTTTAGATTTACTTCCATCTTGTTTTAATTTTCTTTTTCTTGCTAAAGTTTTTGTTTTGTTTGTTTGATTTGCTTAAAAACCATCTCAGGGTTATGCTCACTGTTACCTACTACAATTCGATCCCAAAACGTGAACAGTGTGTTCTACAAGTACACTTCGTATATGTATGCGTGGGTGTGTTATCTGTATCTGTGTGTGTGTCTGTGGGTTGTGTGTGTGTAGAGCTGTGTATTCTTTAAGAATAATCATAAAAAAGAAGACGAAAAATACAACACTGAAGCTAAGATCGAAAGAGAGAGAGCGAGCGAGAGAAATTGGAAATCTATATAGTTGATATAGGTAATAGGTAGTTCTTTATTTTATATACACAAAAATCGTAAATGTTTACTAAGTTGAACACAACTCGAGAATACACAACTCTACACGAAATACAATTAGTTAAAATTGTGTTTATTCAATATTATCATTAATTTGATTTTTTACTTTTACTTTGTTAATTTTACTTAATTAATCGAACGATTTATACTTTGTTTTTCTAGTTCTGTTCCATCGCAGACTTATACAAAAAAAAAAAAAAAAAATTACTAAAACTGTGGCACAAAGGGTGGAGGGAGGATGGGGGGTAAAGGTGTGTGGTGGTGGGGGGAATAAATATTAAGACATTAAAGCGTACAAAAAAAGTTATTGCATTTAATTAACACACAGTTTTCATTTAGTTGCCTACGTAATTACATAATTTTAACATAATCATAATAATAATAATATTAGGATAACAAGCAATGGATTTTTGATCTCCTTGTCAAGTGGGGGACTGTCTGTGTGTGTGTGTGTATGTGTGTGTGTGTGTACTTCTTTTTTTGTATTTTGTATTTTTAGAACCATTTAATTGCGTTAGATTTCAATTCAAAATTATTAATCCTTTTGTTGTTTGTTTGTTATCAGCTACTAATTGCTATATTACTAAGAATTGTTTCAAACTTTTGTTGCTTACGTTAATAAATAAATATATATACATGCCTATATATGCACACATCCACATATCATTTGTATCGTATATATGAATAGATATGTGCATATATACGCATGCATATATACATATCATATATATATATATAGATATATATATATGTATTTATAAGTATGTGTGCGCAGACCACGATCTGCGCCCTCATCGAATCACGTTCTTTATATATGTATGTATTGTATATATCATAATATTGTTTTGTTTTTCCTTTTCTTATTTGCTGTTGTTGTTGTTGTTGTTTTCTGCTTGTTGAAATTATTAGGCGATCTCCTCTGATGATTGTTCTCTCTCTCTCTCTAAACGGTTATCCAGTTAAACCGATATTATAACTCCATATCGCGGGCCTCATCCTCACTATAATCGGACATGCTCGACTCACTGTCGCTGCTCTCCCGTTCCTGCTGCGCCGCCCGCAGCGCATCCTCGGTCGCATACCGCTGCACATAGTCGGCGACCTTGCGATGATATTCCGCCGGCTCATGCAGATAGAGGGCGGCGGCGTCGCGATTCAATGGATCCACCGGATTCGGATATGTCAACAGCTGTGGCAGAAACGATTCAAAGATGTTCGACAGATCGTACAGCGCGGTCCAGGCCTGATTGATCACATCGAGGCAGACGGTGCCGGAGGATTCGTCAATGTTGGGGTGATAGATTTTGTTCACAAAACCGATGCTGGGCGATTTGAAGGGATAGTTGTCGGGCAGATAGACGCGCACCTTCCAAACGCCGCCCTCGTAGGGCGTGCCCTGGGGTCCAAAGAACTTCACATGGAACTCGTTGAGGCCGCCGAGAATGGTGACCTCGTGTTTTGATTCAATTAGCTTGATGACGTCATTGTCCATGCGTCGTTTACCAGCACTGGGCGAGGACATCTTTGATTTTGCTTTAACAATCTATATATCTCTTTTTTTTGTTGTATTTAATTAAATGTTAATGTTATATTTAGATGCAGTGTCGTCTTTTGGTCTCCTGCTCGTTGTATCCACTAAGGCTAAGGCTAAGGCGGTGATTGTTTTGTTGCTGTTGCTATTGCTGCTATGTTTTGTTTATTATTGTTGTTGTTCTTGTTATTGTTGTGTTGTTTTGTTATGTTTTGTTTTTGTTATGCACTGCTCCCCGCTCGCTTTCCGCTTTATGGCCGCACACGCATTGAGAATGTTTCGCAGCTGCTGCTGTCCGTCTGCAAAATAGAAACCGAAACAAAACTTTCAATTAACTGATTATTTTTTTTTGTTGTTTTCGTGCACATCACGTGCGTTGTCCTTATCAATGCTATCAGGCTGCATCTTTTGCTGCCTATTCGCACATTCAAATGAAATGTAGGTCAGATGCGGTTGCTGTCTCGCTCGCACCTGCACAGCCCCAAATCAACGAAACTATGTCAACGTCGCAGCAGCAGCGCAGCCTCAGATGCAGTCGCAATAACAATAGCAAAAGCAACAACAAATCCGTGACGTCGCTGCTACAACCATTCTCTCTCCCAGTCAGGCAGTCACTCTCTCGCGCTCTCTCTCTCCCTTGACTTGACTTGGCTGCAGGGCGAAGCGAAACGCATCCCAAGGACAATCGCCATCGTCACATTTTGCACTGCATACTTTCAGGCTGACTGTCAATCAGGCATTGAAACAACAAAACCACAGTACATGCTCTCGCTCTCACTCGCACTCCCACTCATCAATTCCAATTGTTTCACCCATTACATTATTTTTGCTGTTGTTCTGTGTTCATCATTTTGTTGGAGTGACAGGGGGAGAATCGCAGACGGCTGTTTGTTTCCAAACAAGCTCAGCTGTTTAATGTTATTGGCTGACTGGCACTGACTGCTGAGTACGAGCGAGTCAGCGCAATTGAGCGAGTGAGTAAGAGTATATATGTATTTATATATGTACATGTGTGCGTGCGTGAGCGAAGCAACCCCCGTAACAGTTGCAAAATATCAACAAATATACAGTGCGCACCACATATAATCACTTTTTGTGTTTTCTTTCACTGTTTCATCTTCATTAAAAGCACAACTGTGTTCCAGCTGTCGCCCCCTGTCGACCAACAATCGTACACATATGTTTTCTGCTAACTGGACGTTTAGCTGCCAGCACTCACTGTAAACTGCTGCTGCTGTTGCTGTTGGTCAAGCTCTGTGCTCTCTACTCTGCTCTGAGCTCTCTCTTTCGCACTTTCGCTCTCTTTCTCACTGCTGGGATGAGCTAATACATATGTCTTTGGCTCTCGCTCGCGTTCGCAGTGACTCTTCATTTTTTGTGTGTGTGTGCGTGCGTTGTTGTTATTTGTGTACACACACACACTAACTACAGTGGAGCTTTTTTTGGTGACTTGTTCTGCGCCAAGTTTCACTGTACTCACACAAGCAAACACACACGGAGTCGCAGTGTTGTGTTTTGTTTGTTGTTGCTGGTCTCTCAGCTGTGTGCGTCTGTGTGTGTGTGTGTGTGTGTAGCCCACGCTCTCGTTGCTCTGGAAGATCAGCAGCCACAACAACAAGACCACAGCGTTGCCTGACTAACCAAATGACACTCTCAGCTGCATATCGCTATCGATGTTTTTGTATTTGTGACTGTCTAATAATGATGGCACAACACACACACACATATTTATATACATACAACGTATTCATGTGTTTTGTCATACATATGTATTTTTAATAAAAGCCAATTTGAAAATGAAATGAAATGTAAATCAAATTGTTGTTGTTGTTGTCGTTTTATGCTTTCTCTCTATATTCTCTACACGCACACACACACGCACACAGCTGACTGCAATTCATTTGTATTGCATTTTCAGATAATTACGAAACTTTTTCAAAACAATTTCAACAAAAACACGCACACACACATACACACACACACACACACTCACAAGAGATAACACGGAGCTGCTGCTGTTGTTGTTTTTCTTTCTGCCTTTGATTTTGATTTTTGTTGCGTTATTTCTTTACTTTACTTCTTGTTGTTGTTTGTCGCTGCTGCTTCTGCTGTGTCTTGACTTTTGATTTGATTTTGCTCCGTTTTTATTCTGTGTTTTGTGTGTGTGTGTTGTCTACTTCAACTAGTTACTGAAAATTAACTGGCAACAGAGTTTGGAAGCCCCCAGCAAGCACAGCAAGCACACGAACATCTGAAAGCAGCATAAGAAGCAGCGACGTCGACGTCGACGACACAACAAGCAAAAACTGCGGCGCAAGCGACGGCGACTGCGGGGGACAGAGAGAACGGCGCATATTGAGAACGGGAGCGATAGAGAGAGAGCGCAAGCGAACTTTGTCGGAAGAGCGCGACGCGCCAACCTGCTGGCCACAGTGCTGTCAATTGCGCTTTTTCCCGTCAAATCTGGCCTTTCTACAGTTGTTTAGAGCAGCATGCCGAAATAATGGCTTTTTTAAGTAACAATTTTTGCATTTGATGTTCTTTTTTGAATATTGCAATAGTTAACAAATAAATAAAATAACAAAAATTAATTATTTTTAACTGTAAATAGATATTCGAAATTACTGTTTATAAACTGTTGCTACCTTTCTAATAAATGTAACGATTTTTCGACAGAAAAACAAGCTTATTAAATTTTGTTGACTGTACTAACTGACGCAAGAGATTCTAAGCTAACATTTTATTTTTACAAATATTTAAATTTATATATAAATATTTTTATGGAAATTGTTACAATGAAGGCAACTTAATTTAGTAAATATTTAAGTTCCTTTGAACTCTATTGTGTTTAGCTTTTTTTGCTTGCGGTTTTGTTGGTGCCAGCACTGAGAGCGAGCGAGGGCGAGACAGCGTGCAGAGAGCGAGAGAACACAGACACGAGAGAGGCCCCCACAAAGCACATGTACAAAGAAAATCATAATAACAAAGCGAGAGCCAAAGCCAAAACAACAACAACAGCAAAACTATACAAACAAATATTAGGCGAAAGAGCAGCAGCAGAAAGCAATAGCAATAGCAACAACAACAACCCGTCCGCAATTCTGCCAAAGCAAAGAAAAGCTATAATCAAGGACAGCAGCTGTAAAGCACACACGACGCCAAATGCAACGCACTCACACACACACACACACATAGACAGAGGCGGAACAAAGCAAAGCGCAAAGCGAGGTAACGCCGAAGCTTTCAATGCCCTTCATTTGCCAACACTACCACCAACAAAACAGCGTTTGGTGTTAATTCGCAATGACGCACACACACACACGCACACATACACACACACTCTGGGTTCCCCTCCACTCCATTGCCCCGCCCCAACCAGCACGAACAGTAGTTAGAAAATTAAAGTCCGGTAAGCAAAACTGCTAGGGAATTGATTTAAGTGCTAACCTAATGGGGTCAAATGCACACACACTTGCATTCATTGTGTATGCCCAGCAGTGTGAGTTATTAGTAAGCGAACTAGTGAAATCACTAGTGCATTTTGGTTATGGCTCGAAATCCCAGGGACCGCATTACAAGTTATTTGCAACATGTCTGGAAAATTGGACCGGTTTAACTTAGCGATAACAATATCACTTAAAAAAATATATTTTGCAAAATGAAGTGGCGAAGTCTTAAAAAGCACTTATCACCCCCTCGTTTACAACGTAGGTAGTCATTCAGTGTAGGGTGCGAAACCTGTCAGCTGATGTTGTTAACTTCTACCAACGGTCTAGTTCATAACTGTCTATGAAGTAGCTAGTTCGTAGCTAGTTTTACAATCATACTAAGGGGTGATTGAATGCATGACAGTTAAGGCAAACAAACTTGCTGTCACGTTAAGCTGGCATATAAACGTAGTTCATGCATTTCTGAGTAGGAGATAACTCCCACCAGTGTTGCCAGGTGATTAGCGCCCGCATTAGCTAGATTCTGAACAAAGATAAAATAAATACAATGCACAATATAATAGAAACGCATTTTCTCATTTCTTTTAACTTTATATTTTTAATTCAGAATCTAATCGTAAGTATGTATGTATGCATAATAAATATATCAGTTTTCAACAATTAACCACAATGTGATCATTGTTTTTATTCAGTTAATTTTTAATATTCCATACATAAAATCGTAAGTAAAGAGCTCTGATTTTTGTGTGAATTTAAAAATATGCTAGGATTCCATTTTCAAATATGCTAGATCTAGCCTGAAACAAGCCAATCTGGCAACACTGCCCCCCACTTCGGCCCTCTTCCTGCACACACACACACACTTACATCCCTGCATGGGTCGCACGGTCATTGACTGCGCATTAAAGTGCATAATGAGGCATGCGAAAAAGGGTATAAAATGTACGGGGAGGGAAATGGGCTAAGGCCAACGGCAGTTGAAAATGTTAAAAAGTCTTTTTAACATTTCTATAGCAACTTGTCTGTGTATCAGCTATATATGAGTGTGCGCATGTGTGCGTGTGTGTGTGCGAGAGTGCTGCTGATAAGATTTAAAACGCAAAAGCAAAGCCAAAGCAAAGCAAAAAAGGGAAAAGAAATCATAAACACAACGCAATAAGCGTGCAAAGCAAAGTGCGTAGTAGAAAAGAAGAAGCAGAGGCGAAGAAATGCTGCGAATATCACCAACTATGCTGAAGGAAGTATGATCGACTGTCAAATACCCAAACGAACATATTTTGTAAAAACCACAATATTAATTTGTGGATAAATTGAAATTCTAAAATATTAAAAACATTAATGGCCACTAAATTATAATACTCAACTGGAAAACTGCGTATTGGGTATTAAAATATGCCATTGTCATTTTTATTTTATTTTGCTGATAACAGTTACACATTTCGCATGTAAAAGCAAAGCAGCAGCTACAAGGATACACACATCCACACACAACATGCATGCACAGACATATTAACGGTTTTTCAAAAAAAAGGGAAAATACAAGAACAACGAGCGAAATGACAATGGCTATTTTAGCAATGCACGAAACGCTCTCACCCAGCAGCAACCAACAAAGCAACGCAAGAGAGCGAGACAAAACAAAACTGCAAGGGCTACACACACACACATAAGCACACACATATACTACATTGTGCATACGTAAGAGCAAAAGAGTTAGAATCGTCGATCTCTTTGGCTGGTCACACTTAACGGCTGACGAACTACAATTGTTGTTATTATTTTTGTTGTCTCCCCCTCCCTTTACAATCACACACACACACAAACATGCGCAGACATTGCATTTGCATTTTGCAAGACCTTTGATATTAAATGTTGTACTTAAACTTCAAGTGTCATTATTGTTGGTATTTTGGGGATACCTTTTTTTTGTTTTATTATGTTTTCTCCGTTATTGTTGTGTGGTTGATGATGACTTTGTGTTGCGCTGTTGTTGTTGGCTGCCGCCTTTGATTTTTACGCTTCGATACTTCTTCTCCACATTATTGTGTGCACCGACCGCCTGTGCATTTTATTTGCTTTTTTCGCTCGCGTTTTCTTACTTTTCGATTACGACAGCGACAATTGTTTAATAATTGATTATTGTTTAATGCCTGGCGAAAAAAAGTGCACTGCGTTTTGCTATCGCTCCATTCGTTTTCTTTCGCCTTCTACCGTTGTTTCTCTGCTCGTCGTCTTCGGCTCTCCAGCTGTTGGCCAGCGTGACCACAATTCGCATTTCTAAAATACACCATTTAACGACACACAGTCCAAGAAATACCACAGCGATTATAATAGCTGGTAACACTGCTCTAGTGAGTTGCTCAGTTTGAACAGCTGTTGGTTTGTTGCTATAAACAAATGCTATTAGGTCTAAAACAGTTGTTTTTATTCATATGCTCACAAATTTTATTTTATTTGATAAACAACAACGCGTAATAGCACTTTTTGTGTATTTAAATTTAATTGGAAATTTGTCCTAACTTGAAATATATCAAAACAGAATTGCTGCCGGCAATATTTAAATACCGATAAAAATAATGTAAATTATGCTGCTATTTGAAATGTATATGACGACCACAACTAAAATAAATAGCAGCAATTTGTGCCACTAGAAATTTGTGCCACTTAATACATTAGTTACTGTATTTTTTGTTTGCTAGCATTAACAGTTATTGCCATACTGGCCGCTGTTAAGCCATCACAGGGCTGTTAAATAGTACAGAGTGGTGGCAACGCTGGCCGCATTGCACTGGCAACACTGCCGATATGTGCAAGTCGTATATACACAAAGGAAAAGAGTTTGATATAAATTCAAATGCAAAAATCATGAGATTTATTGCAATCGACTGACTGCTCGACTTGATGCACACAACGCCACCATCGCCATCGCCACCGTCGCCGTCAATCACCGCCGAGCACTGAGCACAAAACCATACACACTCACAATCGCACACACTCACACACATACCCACATAACATACACACACAGCAAGTGGGTGAGGGGGGAGAAGACGAGAGACCGCTAAACAAAAATGGTAAGTTGCTCCTCCGCTTTAAGCTCCCAACTAAGGCCAGGCAAACAAAAAAAAAAAACAGACGAAAACAAGACGAAAACTGCAACAAAGAAAAAGGAGACACGCCTTACTGATGATAAAAGTGCAACCATAACAAAATAGTTATGCCACAAAACTACAAAAAAGCAATGCGTCATATGTTTGTTCTTCCTTTTTGATAGCACGCCGCATCGATGACGTCGGTGGAGGTGCTGTTGAATGAATTCTACCAGCCGACGACGAGCAATGCTCGCAAACGGGAGATCGAAACCAATCTGCTGGCCTTCAAATCACAGCCGGAGGCGTGGCAACTTTGTCTGCGTGTCGCCACCGCCAGCAACAGTTTCACTGAGAATCAATTCCTTTGGTTCTTCAGCACCTCGACCCTGGAGCATACAATTACACGCCGTTGGACACAATTGGCGGCCGCGGATCGTACCCTCCTGCGCGAACAGTTGTGGAACAGTTATGCACAGTTGGGAGCGTTGGGCAACTCGGCGCGACGACATCGCGACACTTTGGCCCAGCTGATTGCGTTGCTGGGCAAACGGGAGTTCCCCGAACTGGATCCCAATTATATGCAGCATTGCATGGAGCTGACGAGATCACGCTTTGCCCTGGGCATCAACTTGTTGCGCGTCACCTCCGAGGAGGTGGTGAGCAATCGGGGCGATCTCAACAGCGAGTGGAAACAATACTTCCAATTGTGGTGAGTACATATGAATGCAAATCGATTTATGTATATGTTTTATGTTTCCTATACCTTGTGTGTGTGTGTTTGTGTCTTTGTGTGTGTAGCATTTCCATGTGTTTGCCCGATGTTATGGATCTGGTCACCAAATATCTGTTAATCGCCGTCTGTCACATCAATGGCAAAGACATTCAAACCACCATACCGAGCACATTCATGGACTTCAGTCTAACCACAGCGCTGCCAAATGACAATCAATTAAGGTACGTATTGCACTTAGCTGCCACAACCTACGATATTACAACCTGCCCACTTAAATGTTGTTTGCTGTCTCTGACATCTAACAAAATAGTACGTGAGGCTGTTGAGCCAGTTAGGTTAGCGTAAAATGTTTCTTTTAAGCGTAAAGTGTAGTTACCTCGCTTAACGGCCACAACTGGCATTGAAGAAATAGGCCGCTAAGCAAAAAACACGTTTAAATGCAGCAACATAATATTGGGTAGTTTAATATGTGTCCGTTAATCACAATTAATCCTTAGTTTTTAGGCATTTTCATTATTTTCTATTAGTCGTTAAGCGATAAGACGCGGCAGAATTTTTTCTAGGCATATTCTTTATTTTTTTTTTATGAGTTTGTTAAGATAAATCATTATGTCGTTAGGTGCATTTTGCAACTAAATATAGTTGTGGCCTTTAAGCCATGTATGCAAGATAATTAGCTTTGTATAACTGATCAGATATCGCAGTGATAAACAATGCAAATTTGTTAGAATTAATGAGATTTATTGCTTAAATTTATTTGTTAGCTTTTAACTTCAGCATTTGCAAACTATGTTAAATATATTTTGTGAGTCTTTTCAACTTAATTAAAAGCATAAACTAAATAGTTAAATTCTTTGAATCGATTATAAATTTAATTATTTTTTTTTAACTTATATTTGGAAAAGTTTGAACAATAATGAAAAAAAAACCTGTTGCAATGGCTTATAATAAAATGTAGGCTTTAAATTCAAGCATTACTTTCTGGTTACCACCTGAATGATTATCACAAAACCCTTTCCAATCAGAGATTGTTCAACTTATCAGCAGTTACTGCTAGATAATTTTTCACCAGCCACTTCAAAGTAATCAAAACTTAATATAATAGTTAATCTTTGTTTTTTCTTCCCTGACAAATAATAAATATTTCAACTGTAGAAAATCTACTGCTAAACTTTGTATCTATCTAAGACAAAATATTAAACAATAATGCTATTTTGTTTCTTTCGTTTTTGCAGTTCCTCTGTGCTGGAGCTGCTGAGCTGTGTGCAGCATTTGGTCTCCTGGATACGCACCGATCTGATCTCTGAGTATTTCCTGATGAGCATACTCGATTTGTCGCAATGGCGCCACGACAAAGAGCCCATCTCGCTGGCCGCCCTCTCGGTGCTGAATGAGCTGCTGTATTTGCAGAAGCCGCTGCCATATGCCGGCACCCTGATGAACGGCGTCAGCGGATTGCTGGAGCAGCACAACACAACCAAGCAGCAGAGCGAAATGTATAGCGATAAGTTTCGCGAACTGTTGCGTCTGTATACCACAAAATATGCGGGCAAGCTGCTGCAAGAGAACGAAATGTTGGAATCATTTCTCGATCAACTCTATCGCTGCACCATTAAATGTAAGTGAAACTCCCCAGTTTAACAATTAGCATTTCAAGCAATCTCCCATTTTTTGCAGTGCACGGCGCTCTGGACTTTACCGAGAAACTGGACATCTGGACACCCATCATTAAGGTGATTGCACAGCAACCCACACGCATGACAGCCTATCACGGCGACGTCATGATGAAGCTCGTGGATGAGATTATGCGACGCACACAGTTTGAGATCAACAAGCCGGAACTGGAGCTGCTCGACAACGAACTGATGGAGGATGATGTGCGTATTAAAATTTAATAATTATTTATCTTACAGTAGTCGTCAAAATGTTTGTAAGGGGTTCTTAAAAGTATTCTTTATATTTGTTTCGCTGTTCATAGTTAGCAAATTTCAACATTGTAGCTATTTTATTATAAGGTTGCAGCTCACTTTGCTTTTCAATTTATTAGATCCTTTTTTACGTACAATTAGATATTCCAATTTTTAATCTTCATGAATAGCGAAATTTGCTCTTAACGTTCCCATTGCTCCGACGTCATCGAGTCTAAATCTTGAAATTCTATATGGAATTTAGAGTCTTATTATTTGTATTTGTCTAGGTATATAATTATTTACTTAACTTAGAACATTTTTTTTAAATTCGTAAATCAGTAAAATCTTGACTAGCCTAAAATTGTTAAATAATTAAATTATCAAATTGAAGTAAACAAATTTGCCACTTATTAAGCTGTAAGGTTCTTAAAATGTTTAAAATATATTCCAAATTTTATTTTAGAACAGGCTTATAATCAAATATGTAGATCTAATAGGATTTTATTTTACTAAGAAACTAAAACTTATCTTTGTATGGTTTCGATCGTAAAGCTATTTTATTGTACAGCTCTGATAAGAAACTTTTTTTTACATAGAAATGTATTTTTTGATGGCACAACAATCATAAAAGATAGGCTTAAATATAAATATGTAGATTTAAGCGGGCGTTCTTTAGCTAACCCCATTTAAGATGTATTTCTCTTCAATAACCCTCTATAAATATCTACCCCATTAGAGCTCTACTGATTTGATGTTCCTCTCTACTATTTGCAGACCCCCACAACGGAGTGGCAACAGTTTCTGGACCAGTGCTTCGAGTGCCTGGCGCTGTTGGCGACCACTCGAGGCGCTCACATTGTGTTTGCACAAGTATTTGCACATTGGTCGCGGCCACAGACGTATTTGCTGTCGCTGGAACTGGCGCTGGATCACGGCAGTGGACGTTGCTATGAGGCGGCCCGCAAGTTGAAGATGGCGAATGTGGGCGAAATATTGCGAGATTTTGCAACTGTTTGTCAGGCTGTTGTCCGCTTGGCGCCCCTCATGGACACGGCGACGGCGCCAGCGGATGTGGTGGACGAGATGGAGAGCCAGCTGCAGGTGCTGTCGGACAGATTGCTGCAAACGCTGCAGCTGCTGGCCAGCAATCGTGTGGGCAGCCACGATGCGGACAAGGCGAGCTTTCAGACTGATTTGGATAACCTGTAAGTCGTAAGGTTGGGCGTTAAGATACAACAAATTACTGATATCAATAACTTTAGATAAATTTCTTAGCAGCTGGCATTTAAATTAGTTGCAGTTAAATTTCTGATTGTCGCTGAGATTGAAATTTAAATTTCTATATATTTTTTTCTTTTTCGCAGTTACGCTCAAGTTTTATTGGCCATACGCAGCATTTTTCCGCTGTCCAAGTCGCTGAACAGCGAGCAGCTGCTGCACCGACTCTTTGCCATATTGGGCAGCATCTTTGCGTGCAACAATTCGTTGTCGGCCGCCTCGCCGATCGTTCAGCAGGCGGCCAGCGAGGTGCTGCTCTTCATCGCGACTGTGATACGACCCAAGTGTCTGCTCGACATACCCGAGATCCAAAGTCTAATGCAGGCGGGGCCACGCCTCGGCGCCCAGCTGCCGCGCCAGGTCTGCATCAATGTGCACATCAGTCTGGTCAGCTACATGGTGTTGCCGTGGAAATCGGTGCCGGAACCGCAACAGGATTATCCCCGACGCCAGTGGATGCTGCGCGAATACATCGATTCATTGGCGCGCAACTTCGTTGAGCTCGATTTGGCCGCGGCGGGCGAGAGTAAAGTGGCGGCGGCCACGCTCAGCTTGCTGGGCACATTCACGGCGCTCATCGAGTACTTCAAGGCGACGGGCGCCAATGCCAAGGATATGCTGGCCACCACATTCAAGGTGAGCGCCAAATACATTTTGAATTTTTTAAATTTACAGCTGTTAAGTGTATTAACAAGTGATAGGCTTACATCGAAGCTGGCTCTGTTAGCAAGCGGACTGTTATTTACCTGTCTGTTAGCAGTCATTTACATATGTAGTTAGCAGGCTGTCTGTTAGCAGTCTGGCTGTTAGCTAGCTGTGTGTTAGCAGCCTGTCTGTCTGTTATCCGTCTGTCGGTAGCAGCCTGTGCCTGTCTGTTGGCAGTTTGTCTGTTAGAGAGAAGTGTCCGTTTGACAGAGGTCCCTGATAAGAGAGTTTTCACTGTAGATTGCTTATTCTATTTTATTTATTATTTTTTATTCTTTATTCATGTTTTTTCATAATCATTTAATTATGCATTTCTCACTCTAATTACCAAGGATTTGATTTAGCTAATACCTTATAGTATTTTACTGTCAATGTATTTTTATTTTAATATTTTAGTTTTTGACTTTATGCCAGTGCACTATTATTTAATTTTAATATTTTAGTTTTTAAATCTATTCTAAATTATCAAGGATCTGATATGATTTTTCCATTTGAATTTCTTTCAACAAATTTGCAATGTAATAACAGCGATTCCTGCTGTTTATTAACATTCCATACTGCAGTGTCTATTACCAGTGCTGTCTGTAATGCCACTTAACAGTGCTGCCTGACTGTAACTTAACAGCGCTTCCTGCACAATTACTTAACAGCGTTGTTTTAGCATTATGTTAAGCAACAGACAGCGCTAAATTTAAACTTAAATATCACTTATGTTCTTTCACTTTCTCGTTCTCTTGCTGCAGCCCATCTTGAACAAGGCCTTGATCATCTTCAATAGCTACGGACTGAGCAGCATTGCCATGGCCATCACCGTGGCCGAGTTCAGCCTGAGCATGCTGCGCACGCTGCCGATGCACTTGGGAGCGCAGTTCATCAAGGAGATGATAACGCTCTTCATCGATGTGAGCAGCAGGTGAGTGCCATCTATCTCTCTCTCTCGCCGTCGTGTCAACTCTTTCTAAACCATAACTCCATAAATTGTGTAGGGAACAGTTGACGCTGAGTCGCCTGGCGGTGATGGAGAAGGTGCTGCAAATGTTTCAGCTGATTGTGGAGCAACCGGGCAGCGCTTCCTTGGCGCTGTTGCCCAACATCCTGAGCTTCAGCACCCAGCAGATATTGCCGCTGTTGCAGCAACAAAATGCGGCCACCGACAGCAGCGAAATCACGAGTCTGCTCTACGCGCTCTTCGACAGGTAAGTGAAGGTTGAGTTAATATCTTTTTGGACCAGCTAATCTTTGTTTCCTTTATTCAGTGTGCTCACCTGCAAGTGGCAATTCTTCTACAAGAATCAACTGAGTAATGGCCATGGTAATGGCGCCGCCAATGGCCAGCAACAGCAGCAGCAAAACTTTAACTGCAGCGACAATCTGCATCCGGAGAACTTTATGGCCATTATGAATGCCTACGGCCAGATGCTGGTCAGCGGCACAGATCCCAGCAATGTGCGCAGCGTCCTCTTGTCCATGCAGAACGTGAATGAGCGCAGTCGTCTCTATCAGCGAGCTCTGTTCAAGGAGCAGCTGTTGGCCTCGTTTCAGCGTGCGCTGCTCAACCTGTTGCTCAGTGGCGAGGGCGCTTTGCACTTTGACCTGATCGCCCAGGCGCTATACGCCATGGGCCAGGTGGACAGGCGGCAGCTGCACGAGAGCCTGCTCAACGCAGCGCTGCCGGTGGCCCAGAGTGCGCTCGAGGATATATGCCAGACAACTGTAAGCATTAGACTACGATCCTCGACATCATTAATTTTATATTTATTTTGTAGCAGAAGCTCTGCTTTAAATTATTTTCACACCTATTATATTTTAGCTTACATATTGAGCTTGTCTAAAGGCCACACTAAAAATCTAGCCTAGAAAAAAACGAAACATAATTTTATATTTATTTTAAAGTTTGAAATCATTTCATTACGAGCTTGGATAGAAAATAATTAAAGCACATATTTGTATTGCTTGCTTCGGGCTAAAAAGTTATTATCGAAGCAAATGTATTATTTGCATTCGTCAAACAAACTGTTGTGCATAAATATGTGGCGAATAACTAATTTGTTTTCCCAAATCGAATTAGTGAGCTAAGCTTACGCTATAGCTAAATAACAATTAAGCGTTTAGTGTGGCAAAAAAAAGTTGCTATAGCAACAGGTTGTTTTACTAATAGTAAATATTTAGATTTATATTTATAATTATATACAACACATTTTTTGGAAATTGGGAACTTAATTTAAGAATATTGCGCACACATTTCGGATACTCTTTTTTTTTAATAATAAACATATTTCTAATATTTTGCCGTCTCTTGCAGGACATTCCAACGTTTACGCAGAAACTGACACAGCTCATGCAGGATGCGCAGTGTGCGCATCTGAATGAAACCACGTAGGCTAAGGACGACATATATCACTCCGAACAACAAAAAGAACCACACAACACCATAAAAAACTACAACTAGAAGACACCCTATAAAAGGAACCAAAACCACAAATCGTCTGCTCACTCGCTCAGTTCTTTCGTTCTATGTATCTCTATTTTATGTGCTTCGTCGTTATCTTTTGTTGATTTGTATATAGCTGTGCTCTTTGCTTTTGTCTCGCTCTCACACTCGCTCTCCGTCTCTGTCGTGCTCAGTTTCTATGTTAAGTATACAACTTCAATTTGTTGGCGTGTTCCTTTTTGTTATGGGCAAGATATGCATTCATTAAACAAAAATGCGATCTACAAAACACAATTTATAAAAGACAATGTTTAGCTTGTAATGCGATTCCGTTATATAAAGAAAAAAACACACAAGAAAACAAAAAACAAAACCTACATTAATCTATTAATTATGACTACTATTACACACATAACTATAATTATTATTATTAATATTATAATTATGATTATGATTATGCATTATTTAAACTACATTATCACATGCGACAAACACACAACACACAAATCGATAAAAGTCATACTACATACCGCATACATATATTTAAATACTTCCCATGAAATGCATAAATTATTATAGCATTATTCGCTTCCAACTTACGTGGAATTCGATGACGACAACATCAACACATTTAACAACAACACAACACAGCAGCAGCAGCAACAACATCCACTTTTAATTGTACTCATTTAATTTATTATCGTGACAAAGTTCAGATTAGATATATGCATATATCGACACGTTTCGTTACAACAACATCAATATGGTAAACCTACTCTTAAGTATTCCTTTCTTGTCACCCAATCCCAATTCAAAATTCAAAATGCAAATACGATTTAATTCAGAAAGAGAAGACACTTCATTTTTATATTTTTTTCAAAATGCATTTTTTGTGAATGAAAAACCAATAAAATATATAATATAAATTCCAATTGTCTTTTTAATATTTGGGCGAATTAAGTTTTTAATTATTTTTTAATTTAATTCTCTGAAACGAGATATGTGAGATATATGTAAAAAAGAAAAAATAGAAATAAAATTGGGAAAATTAAATAAACTTATACAAAATATATATTAATCTTTGTCAGATCGTGGGCAAAATATATCGTCCATATATTTTAAACATATTGACTTTATAAATAAACTATGACTTCAGTGCACTCTACAAATTAAAGCGCGATCGGATATAAAAATAGAAACTATGTTATGCGTATATGTTTAACAAGCGGAATTAGTCCACGAATTAGTAACAAAAAAAAAAAAACGATACATATAAATACAAAAAATTGTATAAAGAGTATTTTAGTTTGGGTTAAAAGAGATTTTAAATAAATATTACAAGTTTTGCTTTGAGGAAATAATACAGTAGAAAGACCTGTTTTATGTAAAAAATTAAAATGAAAGAAACTCGAAAGATTATTTTATTTTAGCATAGGAATTTTTTTAATTTATTAGAAAGTGGTTAATTTAACATTTTTTTACTATTTTAAAATAACAAAAAATTGCTATAAATACATCTAATAAGACGATTTACACAAACACTTTATAGCATTGTCAATTCCTGTTCCAATTGGAAACTATTTGAAACTTTGCAGCTGTTGCTGGGGAAAGCATAACTCAAGGCTCGGGCTAGGCTAGGTAAAAGTGTGGTTATGGTGCGAGTTAAGAGGCAGTTGGGATAGGTTGAGGGCCGAGTTCCCGTCACGCGTTCTACACGCGTTTGCGACAGAACAATGAAGCAACGAAATTAATCCAATCTCAAATGTAAATATACAAATAGAAAGGAAGAGCACTTAAAATTCAACAACAACAGGAACAGATCAACGCTGAGAGGGAGGGAAGGGAAGGGAAGGGATAGCAGCAGAGACACAGGCAGCAAGTCCTTAAAAGCGACAGCTTCCTCTTTATTGTTTCTGCGCATTTCGGTTTTTGCATTCGCGTTCAGGTGTTGCAGACAAAGGGCAACAGAAACCGCAGACTGCTAAAACAAACAGATACCACGTGAAAGAGAAATGCGTGCTCAAAAACAATAATGTATAACTAAAACAGGACATGCAAAAATGGTGAAATTTTTAGGATATAGTATATTGATGAAATGTTTACAGATTATTAAATAATATTTTAAAAAGATATTGGAGATTTTCTTAAATAAAATATTTTATTCAATTTACATTTATAATTATTAAATGTCTTAGCTGGTTATTGAGTTTATATAGGTTCCTTAATTGGATATTGACATTTTTTAGAATAGGGTATTAAGAGGCCAATCTTCGGAATTGATCATTGCAAATAGTTGAGTTCAAAGAGTACTTACACGTCAGTGTGCCGTGTGCCATTGTTTGCAGGGTATATATCGGGTATGCCAACGAAATATATTACTGAAATTGAATTGAATTAAATGAAAAGCGAAAGCAAGAGAAATAATAACAATAAAAGGGAAACACGCAAAACAACAAGAGCAAAAAAAAAAAGGAAGAAAAAATATCACCCACTTCCGTTGCAGGTAGTTTCGTTTTTTCGTATTTTTCGGAACAGGTAGCAACTATTTTGCATATAGCCGTCGAGGCTCAGCGTAGGACAAGGGCATCCTGCGGAAGTGGATGGAAGCACTTTGGCTTTTTCTTTTATTTTTGTTTAATTGAAAACAGCAGGGACTGTAATGGGTTTAAGTTTTATAATAAATAACTCTTTCTTAATATGCCCAAAAATCAATTACAATTGGATTGGCAATACGTTAATACTATTTTTTGGGCAAACATACATATGTTTTAATGTAAAATGTAATAATAGTTTGGCAATAGAAAAATGTTATTAAATAAGACATTCAAAACTATAACATTAATGATAATGGAGAATTAAATTATAAATCAACAAATTAAACATTTAAATGGTATGTGTAGAATAATGTTGTATGTAGAAAAATAAAGACCATAAATCTTTGATTGAACAAAAAATTGAATATTTTTCTTTTCAAAGTAGTTGCAGTGAGAAATAAAAAGGCTTATAACCATCGAAACTCAATGAACAGGGAACTATATTAATTTTCTGTTGTAAAAAAATAGGTCAGGGAAAAATTATAAATAAATGACAAAAATAATAGGTTAAATAAAATGTAGTAAATCATATTTGTTTTTCGCGCAGAAAACTAAAGATTCATTGATTAACTTGAAATAAAAGGAATAGGGATTTTCTTGTTCTTTTACTTACAGTTGTTATAAGAAATTATATGTATATAATTAAAATAATAATTTAAAGAAAATGTTTAGAAATTTATGTTGATTTTCCGAATACAAATATTTCATGCAAAAATTAATTATTTGGGACAAAGTATAATTTAGTCGATCAAACTGATTTTTTCGAGCAAATAACAATCAAATTGAAAATGCATAAATTAGGCGTAAAGAAAAAGAGTTGGATTATTTGTCAATTATAATTAAATGTAATTTCTCGCTTTGGCAAGGAGTTATACACATTTTTTCCGTACCAAAATATTCCTCGCAAAAATGGTACATAATAAAAAATTATATTCCAGTATGAATCAGTCGATAATAATGATTTTCCGAGAGCAAATAAAGAAATGCAATCGTAAAGAAAAATAGGTGAATTATTTGTCAATTATAATTAAATTAAATTTTTCGCTCACGCAAGGAATTAAATAAAAATTATCTGTGCATAAATATTCAATGCAAAAAGAGATAAATTATTAAAATTTGTGATAAATGCTCAGTCGATAAAAGTAAAGATCAAGGTGAAAATACCTGAATTAATCCCAAAGAAGAAGAATGGATTATTTGTCATTCTGTAACTGGAAGTGCCGATAATCATTATTTGCGGCGTCTGTAAAATAGAATCGGGTTGAGTAACGACGACAGCGAAATCGCGATCGCGATCGCATTTGATTTGCAAATGCGATTGGATTGGACGCATACACTTGACACCTGGACAACTGGGAGGTCAGCCTTGGAGCTGACAACAGCGGACAACAGTCCACACGGTGATGGAGTATAATTACCCAAGGCGGCGACCAGACACCAAACAGTTGAGCTTGTGCAGCACTTGGAGACGCACACCTAAAACAAAGCCATCAGAAAACGAAAGGATGTCTGTGGAAACGGTGCAGGAGACGCTGCAACAGGCGGCGGCGACGGCGGCGACAACTGGCGGTGGCATTGGACTGAGTCCTTTGCTCACCGGCCTCGTGGGCACATTGATTGTGATGGCGCTGTACGAGTACTGGCATCGCAACACCCGTGAATATCGTCTGGTGGCCAACATTCCGTCGCCTCCGGCTTTGCCACTGCTGGGACAAGCTCATCTGGCGGCGGGCTTGAGCAACGCTGAGATTCTGGCTGTGGGCCTGGGATATCTGAACAAATACGGCGAGACGATGAAGGCTTGGCTGGGCAATGTGCTGTTGGTCTTTCTCACCAATCCAAATGATATTGAATTGATCTTGAGCGGCCATCAGCACTTGACCAAGGCCGAGGAGTACAGATATTTCAAGCCCTGGTTCGGCGATGGTCTGCTCATTAGCAACGGTCACCACTGGCGTCATCATCGCAAAATGATTGCGCCCACCTTCCATCAGAGCATCCTCAAGAGCTTTGTGCCCACCTTTGTGGAGCACTCGAAAGCGGTCTCCGCTCGCATGGCCAAGGAGGCGGGCAAACCCTTCGATGTGCACGATTACATGTCCCAGACCACCGTCGACATTCTGCTGTCAACGGCCATGGGCGTGAAGAAGCTGCCGGAGGGCAACAAGAGCTTCGAGTACGCTCAGGCGGTGGTCGATATGTGCGACATCATCCATAAGCGACAGGTGAAGCTGCTGTATCGCCTGGACTCGATTTACAAGTTCACCAAGTTGCGCGAGAAGGGCGATCGCATGATGAACATCATTTTGGGCATGACCAGCAATGTGGTGAGGGAGCGCAAGGATAATTTCCAGCCCGAGGCACGCGCCATTGTCGAGGAGGTGGAGCAGGCGGTGAAGACGCCAGCGGAGGGATTGCGCGACGATTTGGATGACATCGATGAGAACGATGTGGGCGCCAAGCGTCGCCTGGCGCTGCTCGATGCCATGGTGGAGATGGCCAAGAATCCGGAAATCGAATGGAACGAAAAGGACATCATGGATGAGGTGAACACCATCATGTTCGAGGGACACGACACCACATCGGCCGGCTCCAGTTTTGCGCTGTGCATGATGGGCATCCACAAGGACATTCAGGCGAAGGTGTTTGCCGAACAAAAGTCCATCTTTGGCGATCAAATGCAACGCGATTGCACCTTTGCCGACACCATGGAAATGAAGTATCTGGAGCGCGTGATCCTCGAGACGTTGCGCCTGTATCCTCCAGTACCCGTCATCGCTCGTCGCCTGGATCACGATGTCAAGCTGACCAGCGGCCCCTATACGGTGCCCAAGGGCACCACCGTCGTTGTCCTGCAATATTGTGTGCATCGTCGTGCCGACATCTATCCCAATCCCACCAAGTTTGATCCCGACAATTTCCTGCCCGAACGCATGGCCAATCGTCATTACTACAGCTTCATTCCGTTCAGTGCCGGACCGCGTAGTTGTGTGGGCCGCAAATATGCCATGCTGAAGCTGAAGGTTCTGCTGTCGACTGTGGTCCGCAATTTCATGGTGCACTCGAGCGAGACGGAGGCGGACTTTAAGCTGCAGGCTGACATCATTCTGAAGCTGGAGAACGGTTTCAATATCTCGCTGGAGCAGCGCAAATATCCCACGACCGCGTAGATCCTTGATGTGCCCTGTACATAAGCCTTTGACTCTGAACCGAATCGTATCCGTTAAACGTGTCTCCTCGTCAATCAATCAATCAACTCAACTTACCAGCAGCCGGGGAGAGGACAACAACAAAATATATATGAACAAAATAGAAATTTTTAACACATTTTTGGAGTTGGAAGAAGTGGAAGAGCAAAAAAAAAAAAACCTTAGAGGAAGTTTTGTTAAGTTTTCTTTTTGGTATACACGGTGTATATCTCTTATTCCTATCATATTTGTTTATCCTTATGCTAATCCCAAGCTAATGCTGCATTATTTTTTTTTGTGCTTATTAGAAACTTAGTTTGTAGTGTGATTTTTTTTTGTGTGTTTATACTATCTATTGTTTTTAATATTTATTAAGTCACATGGTTTAGATGAAACCCAAAAATAATGAAAAATATATGATGAATGCAAAGGCGGCCACAAGTGCTCCAAAAATATAAAAACTAAAGTGATTTTTATTTAATTAAATTTTAATTCAAATTATTTCGAGTTGTTAATTAGTAACTAATTATAAAATTGAACCTGAAATATCATTATAAAAAAATATATTGAGATATAATAACTATTAAATGCGAATAGAACAAATTTCTTACTGCTTTGTTGTGCTGCATGCAACTTAAGTTCAACTCAAAATTCTGCCAGATTTTAAAATTTTAATAAGTATTAATATTCGTTTATTAGATATTGAGAACAATAATTTAGTTGCCTTAAAATTTAACAGCATTTTGAAATTGTATTGAATTGACAATTTCATTTTGAGCAAATTTGATACTGCAAAACAAACCTAACCTCAAAGTGCATTTCCATTGATCATTGCCGGCTTTTATCAGATGCTAACAAACCCATTAAAGGGGTTTCTGTTTTCTTTTTCGATTTTGTTCGTCTAGAACACGCGACAGGTTCCGAAAGGATGTCAAGCGAAACCGTAGCACAAAAAGGGGTTTGAGGTTAGGTTACCCGGGGCGGCAATTGCAATAAAAAGCAAAACGAATGTACAAACTTCCGGCCGAGGGGCAAACAGGTAATAAATGGTTATAAAAAATGAAATTGCTAAGGATCTTCAAATAGTCGGGGTATTTGCCTAGCGCAAAAAAGGACAATGACCAAACAGAAAAAAAAACATAAAAACGTTTGGCGGCGTGATGCCGCATATGTGTGCGTGTGTGTGTGTGTAAAAGGACCTGCTCGCTGTTGTCCTTTTGGCCGCGCTACACCCCCTTCATTAATCTTGTTAGCAACGGGCCAACAAAAAAGGAAGTGCAGCTGAAACCGAAAGGATTTCCGTTTCGTAATACGATCGATGCTGTAAGCTGAAAATTGGATAAGCGACAGCTAATGACAACTTAGGGGAAAAATTCATATTTCATAATAAATAATAAAATACAATATGTAATATTTATATGTAATTAATTAATATTAAATTTTAAATTTAAAATTAAAAAAAAATAGTTGACAACTAAGAGTATAGTGCAGACCAACCATTAACGGTCTAGTCCGTAACTGTCTACGAAGTAGCTAGTTCGTGACCAGTGCGATGAAGACAAGTGAAAGTCAACACACACACATAGAGAGAAACTCACGAACACACACACACACACGTGATCGAAGTACGAATATCGATAAGCGATAAACTTGCCCGTCGATTTCAGGTTCCAATGTTCAGCGCACATTCTGCGCGCTTGATTAAACGTTCGCCATATGCTAACAATGGCATTTGCATTTGTCACAATCGTCGCCGATAACCTCGTCGATTAATCGCATTACTTAAGCGTTGGTCCCAAAAAAAAAAAAGAAACATACACTAAATGAGGTGTCAACTTAAGTTAGTGAAAGGTACAACATAATGCTAACAAATATGCACAATGTGCAAGTTCAATTCAAGGACAAAAACGAGCATCAATATTTTGACGTTACGCTTGCAGATTGCGGCGCATTAACGCAATAACTGCAGCGGAGGAATGCGTTAGCAGCGGCAATAAGATTGATCAATTATTGCCACATCGAATGTTAAGCTGAGCCTGTGACGTCACAGCTTACATACGATGCTGCTGTTTGTTAGAAGAGTGCAGCGATTCTAACAGCTAACAGCTTTGGGCGCCAAATTGTCTGTCCACTAACATAACAGCTGTTAAAATTGCACTTGTTATTAACAGCTCATTAAAATTGGTCTAATTTCGTTTACTGTGCGCTATTATTTGGTTAATTGACTTTAATTTGCATTGCAATTTCGTGCTTTTTGTTTAATTGTGTGCACAATTCGCGGTGGACTTCGGCAAATACGACAAAACATTAAGGGCACGTTTTTTTATGCGTTGTGCGAACATTTTCTTTTGGAAGCAGCTACAACAACAACAAAATCTGACCTTAGCAGCACCCCCCACACGTGGTGATCGTTGCTGTAAAATGCAAATATCGCCGCTCGATATCCGCGTTTATGGGTAACTTTTGCGATTAGTTCTTTTTAAGTGCTTAGCAATAGTAAATATTTAAGAGGCAGTCGCCTAATTCATTTGTCGCACAATTTGCAATTGACAGCAGAACAGCAACAACAATGCATGCAAAACAATATGGTTGCCACGCTACCCAGCAAACTTTTTTTGATAGCCTTGCAGGCATGCTAATTAAATCATTTGCGCTCCAGCAACAACAATGGTGGGCAAAACAATATGGCCGCCGCATCACCCAGTAAACATTTTGTGTGCTTTCAAAGCTTAATTTCAAGTGTTAAAGTGAAGAGTGATAAATATTATATTTAGTGCAGTTTCTTTAAGTGGCAATTGTGAAGCAGGAAAAAAAAATATTAATGTGTGTCGGTCAGAGTTAAAATTTGCTGTGCTTTGGAAGTGATTCCTTTTTTTTTCTTTTTCTTAATGTGTGAAGAAGATATATTTTATTAAGTGTGTTGCTCAGAGTGAAAATATATATATTTTTTTTTTTACATTTTTTTAAAGTGATAATTTTCAAGCGGAGCTGAAAAATATATTTTATTTTTAAAGTGCCTAATAATTTCTTAAAGTGCTAGTGATGTTAGTTATGTGTTATTGTTTGTTTTCGTTTTGTGTTTTAAATATTGTGATGTGAATTCAGTGAAGTGATTTTTAAATTGTGTAAAGTCAGATCGAAAAACCGAGAGGTGAAGTTCATTGCTGCACTGTGTGAGTCTCACTTTTATGTGAATATTCGCATTGAATATAGAGTTCTAAGAGTTTTCCATTATTATTCTCATTATAGTTGCAGAATGCATTATTTGCTTGTTTTTGGGCCAATGATTGAGCTGTTTCCGGGCATTTATTGTCACAGTAATTGTCGTGTGGAGCGACCCCACACACTACAGTTTTGGCCAAAAACGTCTCAAGATTCCTCATTCGAGGAATGTGCTGAATAAGAGAGTTCACAACGAGAGAACAACTCAATCAATGCAAAATGCTGCCTGGAGCGTCGAACAACTGTCAAAATTGTTGGTCAGACAATTGAGAGTCTGATGACTCAATGTTGGTCCTTTATCTGTTGTTGTGCCACCCTGGGCGCAATAGTCACAACAAGGAGCAGCAAACGCACGTGGACTCGAGACATCATCTTCCATGTGACAAGTAAGGAAGAGCAAAACATGTGCAGCCAGATGAACTTGGGGATCGTAACAAAAAACAGATGTTTACCTTATGTGCGTTCATTGAAATCCAAATTATGTAAATGAGCTGCTCGCTTCTGAATGAGAGAACGCAAAGAAAATTGTCTTTCAAACCGCAGTACAACATTTTGCCGAGTTGAAGCAAAAGAATTGAACGCATGCTAAGCGGGTTTCGGGAAAGTGTTAAACCTCCGCCCCGTTGTTGTCCTCCTGCTGTGTCGTTGTTGCAACCTGCTGACCTGGTTTAAGCGCTTAAGGACTTAGGCACAAAGCGCACACTTAAGTGCCTCATTGTCCAGTGAAGTGCAGGCACTCGAGGCTGCTTAAGCTGCGGCTATATCGACCATATCGGCTTAGTGTTTAAGCCATTCACCAAATCGTTTAATTGACACCGCAAAAAACACACAAAGCATTGCCCAGATCTGTTGCTGGGGACGCAAGACTTAACTTTGAACTGCGGCCAACCGCATCCATGAATGAAAACTACTTACAACTAACTCTAACCAAAGAAAAACGAAAAAATGAAGCCACGCCAAGATCTCTGGCTTAAGCGTCTTAGACATGATATGGTAAGTGCTTCATTTTATCTTATTTTGCTAACCGAAATTTTCCATTAATCTGAAATAAGTTCATTTTCTCTACCATGTATATGATTGGTTTCTGTAGAAAAACTTGAACCTTTTTAGTGGAAGATAATTTCAAATAACTCGAAATTATTAAATTCACCAATAAAACTTTGACGGTCTCCATTGCCCAAAGTTAGCTTATTAATAGTCGGCTAGAACCATTTGGGAATTAGGGTTCCCTATATCAAATCCACAATTATCATATAATTGATTGATTGTTAAGACCTTCAACTCCACACTTGAGATCATGCAATTCACTCACAAAACATTGACAACTTTCATTGTCCAAAGCTCAGCTTATTAATAGTTGGCTAGAACCATTTGGGAATTATAAATAATTATTATTAAACTTTTTTTTTTGTGTTTTTTTTTCTACTTGACAAATCAATATATAAATGTTTACGAGTTTAAAGTGGCTGGTAACATAGTGTAGGAATCAATTTAGAATAGTTGATTGATCAAACGAACGAACAAAAAATGTTTTTTTTTTTAAATAAAATAAAATAAATAAATAGATTCACCAAATTTAATAACATTAAAGTCGTGATTTAAAAGTGTGTTTTGTGTAAAACGAAGAATATAAAACTCACACATTATTATCGAGCTCTATTTTATTTTGCCTAATAATATAAAATTATTAAGCTTGATTTTCATAAAATCACTTGACTTGCATAATGCATAAAACTCATTATTCTACACGAATTTCTTTGAGTGTCTGTTATGATTACAAATAGTTACAGAAATAAATTCGATAAAGAAAACTGGGCGTCTTTAGATAGTTGAAAAATCTGATTTGAGGCATAAGGTATCAATCTATAAATACAGTTAAGGCTCTGTGCTCTCGATATAATTGGAGCGCGTGTGTTTAACGGCGACAGAGGATCGATGAGTAGCACCTGGAGCGTAACGCAATATGCGCAGGATCTGGCGACAGTGTGAATGCCAAAAGGAGCGCAAGTTGAAGGAGAATAAAGAAAATTTAGGCGGCGTAGCAGGCTTGGCGCACACGCCAAGGATAATGAGTTATTACACGAAATGATTTATGAATATTCAATAGTTGACATGATGCGCCTGTTGGGGGGCGTGTCGCGCAACGCAAGCGGGGGCAGCAACGCACCTAACTGTACACGATCGTACGGCATGAAACCAAATATAGCGGCAAAAGCGACGCAGCCGGTGTGAGGCACGAGTTTCGAGGCCCAAAAGGAAAAAAGGGCACAGAATCAGGCGTAAGCCTTTACAAAAGGACATAACGGAGCAGGAATCAAATTGATTTTTTGACAGCCAACGGGATGCGAAAATTGAAATACGAGCACAAGAAATCGAAGGTGAGATCAGAAGCGGACTGACAAAGAGCGAAAGAGAGAGAGAGAGAGAGAGATAGAGAGATGCAGGGCGTGTCGCATTACCTGGGCCAATATTAATAAGCATAACGGTGCCCGGGTGCTCACGATTTTCACTCATAACGGCGCTGCGATCCAGATGAACAGTTAGTTCATAGAGCAAAAATCCATATTTCGGGGCACCCACAAGGCAACGAGAGCCCTAGACAAACACACCTGGAACACGCTGTAACGGGGACTCGAACCCTAGAAACTCTGGACCTACAACTGGCCTGAATGACTGACTGATTGACTGACTGCTTGGCTCGTTGCCTGGGGGTTGTAGGCGCTACTCGAGTCTCCGTCTCCGTCTCAGCCACAGGCACTCGTATTACCCAAAAAACGGGCGCTGCAGATGCAACTGAAGATGCAACTGCCGCATTGTTTTGCCACATCAACTTCTTTCCTCTCTCTTCCCTCTCTCTTTTCTATTCCTTGGGCTATAAGTATTTATGTGTGTGTTTGTAGATAATTTTGCATCATTTCTGCTTTGGCGGGCTTTGTCTTGTGCCCCGAGCGCGAGGCCAAGGGCAGCTGCAAGCGCGGGCGCAGGACACAACGGTAGACAGACAGGACACAGAGCACATAAAGGAAACGATGTGCAATTAACACTGACTCTAATGGCCTACTAAGAGGCTGCAGCGGCCCAAGATTTAATGCCAGCCACGTTTTAATGAGGGGGAAATTGTAATAGAAATTTCTAGGCACAATATTCGGATTTTATGATGCTAAAATTCAGCATTATCTCTACTTCCGTATCAACATATTTTATGTACGGTCCAAGTTCGAATTGTTTGGAAAATATTCAATTTCTTTATTCTGATTATTTCAAGATGCTAAACTTCATTATCATTTTTGGCTCTTTATATGTATTGTATTTACGGCGTAAATATAATTTGTTTAGAAAAATCTATAAAAATATAGAATAATCTTTACTTTTTTGTGTATGTACATATATATATTTTAGTTATGAAGTCTTTTTTAAATATTCGAAGATATTCCTTTTTCGGATTTTATGATGCTTAATTTGTAATTCTTTATGAATGATTCTTGTTTACAGTGTTAATTCAAAATGTTTGGTAAATATCCGAATTTTGAACTTATTCTGGTAAAATGTAGAAAATTCTTTGCTTCATTATCAATATATGTATTTGATTTACGGATTTTTCGTTAAGAAAATTTCCTTGTTTGGATATGATGGTAAATTTATTTCATCAATTTCTTTTATTACTTATTTATGAATAAAAATGTACTTACGTTGTAAATTCGAAATGTATGTAAAATATACATACAATTTCCAGTTTTAAATCTTGATGCTATTTAATGAAGTCCGTCAAAAACTAAGGGACTCCTTAACATGTTCTACATTTCTAAAAAGATTTTGTTTAAGATATTGTGATTTAAAAACACTATACATAAAGCTTTTGTTCAGTGTTAAGCTCTAAATGCGATCTAATGGTTTTCCTTAGCACTCATTTAAATATATGCAAATCGATCTTATCATGTACGAGGATTTTCCCATCTCTACAACTTGATAAAGTTAGCAGCATAATCTCTGTGTCATCGTCAATTAGCCCCTCGTCAGCATTGCATAAAACTTGCGCCCAGATTTTCCACATGTGATCTTTCAAGTTGAACCCATTGCGGTTAAGCTGAAAATCCCAAAATGGGAAAAACACTTGCAACAATTCCCACGTTTTGTGTGCGGCGCACTCTCCGTGCTCGAGTCCTGTGCTGTCATTTATCAGGACACGGGGGGCGACTCGGCACTCATTTGAATAAAAAGCAAGTAACGCGCTCAAGCGCAGTGCCTCGAACCTTACCGTCACCGGGGAGGTGGAGAAAATAACAAACTACAACCCAACAGCCCGAATTCAAGCGATCGCCGTTCATTGCATTCGCTTATGCAAATGTTAAGAGATATAGAGAGAGAGAGACAGAGAGAAAAATAGAGTCCTGTGTGCTGTGTCCTTGCATGGTTGGCCGCCTATGAAAATGAACATGATATGCTGATTTAATTCCTCGTTTTTTTTTTTGTTGTTTCCCTATTGCCTGCTCCTGTCCATTGTGCGTGCGTTGGGACGAGTCCAAGCTCAGACCCTCGGCCCATAGAGCATATTGCACACACAGCAATAGCAACAGCAACAGCAATAGCAACATCAGCATATAACATATGGTCTGTCTGTCGTATCTATCCCCGTCTATGCTCTGTGTTTAATGCTAATGACGGTGCATGTTTCATTGTCATTAAGCGCACAACGAAAAATGTTTTTCAAAACGAAAAGCCGTTAAAACATTTGAATATTCTACGTAAACTTTATGGCAGTTTAATTTCGAAGGAAATTCTCAATAAATACTTTCAGTTGCCCTAATTTATGCTCCCACAAACTTCCAGTTAAATTATATGAAACAAAACCGTTAAAGCCTTTAAACATTGTAGCAAATCAGTCTTTTGCATTCTATTCGCTTTAAAGATATTTTTTTTTGGTTGAGAATTGATGTAGTTTGTTCTCTCGCAAAACTTTCCTTAAAGTTCTTTAAATCAAAAATGTTTTTAAAAACGAAAAACCGTTAAAACATTTAAAAATTCTATGTAAACTATACGGCAGAGGGAATTTTCTTTAAATACTTTTAGTTGATTTAAATTATTTGCATCTAAACTTTCTTAAAGTTCTACAATACACTTGTAAATTTAAATGTTGGCATGTTGATTATAACAATTCGTCCATTCAAAAATATTTCTATGATTTCTAAATATAAATGGAAAATTCTAGATATTTACCAAATAGCATTTGATAAGCAAATAATTTTTTGTTTAAGAAAACGCTACCAAAATTGAATTTACATGTAGTATAAATCGAATATCGTTGTATATTTTTGCGAAGGGAATTTTGAAGATTTTTCAAAAGTATTTTTAATGTTTTGTTTTTGGCATTTTACGTGCAAATAACATAGTTTATGTTTTATTCATTTGCCAAATACTCTGAAATTTTATGGTTATAAGGAAACTTAGAAGAATATTTGAAAAACATTCTAATTCATTCTTCTATTCTCTGAAATTGTGATGTCAATCAAATAAAAATACTGTGGTTTATTTTTGGGTTTTAAGCGCATATAATTATTGTTAATTATTTACGTTGAATTCAACATCATAAACATGGCAGCTTAACGCTAGACAAAAAAAATGTGGCGACTTAAGTTAAGAAAAAAATTGTTAATTATTTAATATTAATTATAAATTAAACTGTTAACGTGGCTCAAAGTTTGCATGTGATTTTGGGATACTCGATTTGGTTTCGGTTTAACACTAACTACAAGGACAGCTATTTACAGAACGGAGGAGGCGAAAATGTAGTTGGTGTTGTGTATTATTTTTTATGGGGGGGATATTTTAGAGACCTCCCACGGTGCCGGCATCCGATTTGGGCGTGTGCGCCTCCCACCAATCGATGGCGTCGATCATGCTCTCGTCGGAGAGGCAACCGCCGGCGGCGTTGGTCGATTGATCGTGCAACACATCGGTGAACTCCTTCTTGAAGCTGGGCAGAGCGACGACGACGTTGTCATAGAACGATGTCGCTGGTTCCTGGTCATAGAAAGCGGGCAGCACGGGTGAACAGAGCAATTGTTGTTGTTGTTGCTGTTGTTGTTGCGGGAAGTTGTTGTTGATTGCTGGCGGGGAATTGCTGGGGAGCTGCCTAAAATCACCCTCGCTGTATTCCTGTTTGATGAGTTGCTGTCGTTGTTGCAGCAGCAGCAGTTGTTGTTGCTGCTGCAGTTGTTGCTGCTGTTGTTGTTGTTGTTGTTGTGCGGCACACGCCTGCAACAAGAGTTCATTAGCAACGGCAACGGCGACAGGTGAAACTGCAACTGCTGCCACAGCCGCAGCAGCAGCGGCAGCGGCAGCAGCGTCACTTGCTGATGAACTGCTGTGAGCTGGCGAGCTGCTCGGACTGGTTGCTGTTGTTGTTGTTGGCACGGGCGATCGCGATAAGGCAGCGGCAAATTTTACACATTCACCGTTGCCGGCAGCAGCTGCAACAGCATTGCCGCTGCCCAGGCAATTTGTGTCGATTAATGCATTGAACTGCTCCTCGTCCAGGCTGCAGCTATCCGGCGTCAGCAGCTGATATGTGCTGGTGCCCGCAATGCGCACATATTGCAGCCCATTCAGTGTCGTCACACTCGGCAGCAGCTCCTCTGGCTCCTCGTGTTCCGGTTCCAGTTCCGGCTCCGGCTCCGGCTCCGGCTCCGGTTCCGGCTGTGTGAGCAGCGTCTCGTCGTAGTTGCTCAGCGAATCATCGAACTGTTCGTCGAGGCCGTCGAATTCGTCCTTGATGAACATGAAGCTGTCGTCGCCGCTGGATGAACTGTTCGATTGGCTGCAGCCGAGCGGCGGAAAATCGTAGCCCAACAGGCGCTCCAGGCTGCGTATGTACTCGACGGCCATGCGCAGCGTCTCCACCTTGGACAGCTTCTTGCTGGCGCCGCGTCCTGCGCCCTGTGCCTCAAATGCCACCGATACCTCGTCCGGAATGCGTTCGCGCAGCAATGCGAAGCCGTTGTTCACCTGCTTGACGCGATTGCGTTCGCGTGCGTTGCGTCTTGCCACCGCCTGTGGCAGCGGCAAACCCTTGCGGCCCGGCGTGCCCGCTGGCCGTGGCAGCAGCTCCGCCAGCTCCAGTTGATGATGTTGCTGCTGTTGCTGTTGCTGTTGCTGCTGCTGCTGCTGTTGCTGTTGCTGGAGTTGTTGCTGCTGCTTCTCGAGACTCTTTTTGCTCAGCTTGCTGCGCTTGACGGTTGTTGGCGTTTTATTTTGGCTGTTGTTGCACTTGGACTCCGCCAGCGGCCGTTTGCGTGGCATGGTTGCTGTTGTTGTCGTTGTTATTGTTGCGGTGGCATTGGCGTTGTGCACGCTGCCCAGCATGCCAAAGTCCTTGATCTTGCGTATGATGGTGTTTTGATTGCTAAAGTGCTGCTGCTGCAACGCATTGGCGCCGCTTTCGCTCAGCACATTGTGCACCGTCATCTTCTGAAACGGTTTGTTGGCGCCCAGCGCTTTCACCGTCTTGCAGTTCTCCTTGCTGCTGCTGCTGCTGCTGTTGTTGCTGCTGTTGCTTGGGGGCGGCGTTGGGCTGAAGCTTAGAGCAGCCATTTCTCGTTGAAGTCTAATGTTGCACTGACGAGCGTTGCTCGAGTTTCGCTTGGAATTTTGGTGTGGATAGGTCCTTGCGGCAGGACAGCTGCTAGCGTTCTGTGTCGCGTGCCCGACAAAATGTCATGGGGCGCTCTCAACGTTCGATCGACGCTGACGCTGGCAGCGCAGCGCAGCGCAACGGAAATGACTTCGTTGACTGACAACAATAATAGAGGCAGCGGCGACGGCAGCAGCGACGACGGACGACGCCAGCAGCGAAGCATACGTTATTTTTTTTTGTTGCTGCCGCTGCTTATGTAAAACATAATGAAATGAAAACAACAAACGGCATTTATTTCACACACACACACTCGCACATGACTTTTCATCCCCTAGCTGTTGGGTGTCCCTCACACACACACACTCTCGCACACTCTCGCACACTCTCGCACACTCGCACACACCTCAGTCTCTGCTGTCAGGGAAAACTAACATCTGATCGTAACGGCAACTGCCGCTCGCTCCTTTTACCTCCGTCTCTGGCCGGCTCCTACTGCAGCTCCTGCTCGTGATCCTGCTCCTTCGTTTAAGGGTGGTTTGCGGTCCAAGTTTTGCGCCTTTTGCCTTTTTACATAACGTGCCGCGTCGTGTCGTGTTTATATACCGCCCCTCGCACACACATCAACAGCAGCAGCAGCGACAGCGACAGCGACGGTGACTGCATTCTATTAAGCTTCGCATACGATCCCTAGCTCAAAAGATACGAGCGTGACAGCTAGCTGGGAATGAGATAGATAGCTAGATATAGGTAGATAAGGTACCTTGGTTCCCACACAGACGCATAGATCACCTTATGGCCAAGGCTTTCATTGGGAATAGTTACCAGACTTTATTATATTTTAAAACGTTATTGTCTGTGTTCTCGAGTTGGAGTTCAAACTCAGTTTATTATTTGCCAGCAACACAAGCTTTCATTAGTTTCTACTCACAACCCAACCTCGATATTTTTTAGATACGTTTTATTTTTCATCTATCTGAAGGATAATAAGTAAATTGTATGAGAAGATACATATTTACAGATATTTCTAAATTCATCAAGCTTACTTCGATGCTATTTTTTTTGCATAGTATTTGTGAATATAAATTTTAGTTATTTGTTTCAAAAATATTTCTGAAAAAATATTGATTTATTCAGTTAAATATTATTTTCAAATAACAATTTATTTATTTATATATTTTAACTATGACTATGAGCAGTCGACATTGCAAAAGTTAAAGTTAATTAATTATTTAAAGTAATAATAACTCATTAAGTTAAAAATATTATACTTAAGTAAGTCATAAATAAATTAGCAATTATAACTTTACTTAGTTCAATTGAAATTAAAACTATAAAAACGTATAAAGTATAATTTTAACGTAAAGTTCTAAATTTGGTTTGTTCAACCGTAAATAAATTGTAGTTCATAATATAAGTACATTTAAAAACATATTTTTTCATCATTTAGAATATATATTATTTAATTATTTAGTGTGGATCCAAAGTTTTAATGCTTTACGCTACATATATTAATTTAGATGTCAGTAATTCTTATTGAGAAGTCTGTTTTGGCTAACTTCGCTCGTAAGAATTATTCGTAGTTTCACTTCACTTGATAAATTTTCCCATATCTTTGTCGAGTGCTTTTGAAATCTTTTGCAAATGTTGCGCATTCGAGACGTCAACTCGCTTTAAGTTTTCCACTTAATCACTTGGGTGATCATTTTTGTTTCGCATTGTTCGCTGAGTTTTCTCCGTGAGACTTTTACGCCTGGCGCCCCGCAAATTGGCATTCTCTCAGTTTTCTTTTCGCGATGTAAGATTACGGATGAGGGTACTGTTGTTGCTACCCCCTGTCACCGGGTGTGGAGGGGTGTCCTATGATCATAATTCTTAATCATTGCACATTTGTCTTCTCCGGCATTCTTGCTTGTTGTTGTGCGAAATCATTTGCCAATTGTTGAACTAATTAAAAGAAAAAGAGGAGGAAGTGAAAGGAAAAGTAAAAGTCTTGGGTTAAGTTTGCTTCCTTCCTGCTGCAATTTGTATGGCTATAAATTCTAATTAAAATTGACAAGATCAGCATTTAGCAATGGGCATTGGCAGGGCAATTAGTTGAGTGCTGTTGCTGCACGGTGGGAAAATATATATCTGAAGAAGCTTGCGGCAACTAGAAACTAGTTTGCGATATTTTTGGGGAATAGATCGCTTCGATGCTACAATAATTTGGTTGCTTAATGGTTTTTGTTCAATGTTGTGCCAGGTAGTTGAACATTTACCTGAAACACACTACAAGAGTGCCCATTGTGTGTGTGTGAGTGTGTGTGTGTGTATGTACTTGCTACACAATTTATAAACTTGAGTTCACTTGAAAAGTTCAAGGAAACGTCTACGAAACAGAAGAGGAAGCAGCGGCAAAGGATAAGGACTACCGGTTTGGCCCTGCTTGCTTTTAGCTCCTTCGTTTGCTGCTTGCCACATTGAAAAGGAGTCAATAGTGTGTATTCCCTGCTTGATCCTTGATCGCTTTTGTTGCCGACAACAGCGACGACGACGACGACGACGACGCTTTGACTTGGTTGCGTCCTACTTTGCCGTTCTGAACGCGACACGCCCCGAGCAAGGCTTCAAAGGATCGTTTAATCTTTCTCTCTCGCACTCTCTCTCTTTATTTCTCTCTCTGTCTCGATCTCCGAGTTAGGCGCAGCTCCTGTGCTTTATGCAAGTCAATAATAGCCTTGGCACTATCTTTAAAAATTACAATAATAAATTAATAAATTTTGAACACTATTGTTGATCGTAATGATGATCGTCAGCAACATGAGCTGATCACGTTGATCAGCAACCCCTTTTTTATGTGTTTTTGAGTTTATAATTTCAATTCGGCGCCCAGACATCAACGGGGTTGAAATCACATTAATGCGGTGCTCACAAATATGTCAAGTCGGGCGATTATTATTATAAGCATTATAATAATTATTATTTCGCATACCCTATTGACATTAAGTGGCAATGGGTATGATGAAGCAAACAATTAACTTGTAATTTAAATATATTTAAAACGTTCTACAAAAAAGTTTTTATCTATAAATAACTTTTCAATATTGACTTTTCATATTAGACTCGGATTTTTTTAATATCATATTTTTATTTGTGAGTTTTCGCCACAATTTTTGGTTCAAGCAATTGAAATAATGTATTATTATTTGTGATATGGTTTAAATAAATATGAGTTTTTTTTATTATTATCCAAAAACATTGGTTTTTATAAAGTTGATTTATTTTTTATTGAATATAGATGGTTTAAGTTAATTTTCGGTGCCCAAGCAAACCAAAATTGTTTACAAAGTATTTCGAAGTCATATTTAAAATATTTTCTTAAAAGATTTTTATTTATAAATACATTTATTTTACTGTTTAACAGGGTATTCCCAAGTCGTGCAAATAGCTTGCTAGATGTGTAGCTCTAGCTGCTTACTTGTTTTATAATTCAGTTTTTAGTTTAATTCCTTTTGAAAGGGGGCCCAACACATTATGCATATGTGCTGCATAATAAATAACTGAGAATTTGTTGTGGTCTTTTTTGGGTTCGTCTCGTCTCGTCGTCGATCAACCCTTAACATTTTGCAGCAATTGTCTGAGCCTGGCGTATAAAAAAAAACGAAAATTTAATAAGTTTTCTCAACAATTTCGAGCAATGTTTAACTAGATTTTCATCTTCAACGAACCCGATACGATTTCAACTTTCAATCTTGCGCACATCCTGTGTCCAGGATGCTCTGCTGCTGCTGCTCTTCTCTGACTTTCATCTTCGGCGGCTTGAGAAAATACAACATTTTGTGTAAATAGAAATTAAAGCGAGTCCTACCTTCGTTTTGCCTCTGGAAATTTGTTGGGCTTGGATTCGGGTTTTGGGATTTATTTGCATTCGTTGGGCATCGATTTCACTGGGAATGGGAACGGAATAAATGAATGAATGAATGTTTGAATGAAAGCAAATGCATATGAATATAGATGAAGAGTGAAATTGGGAAATGTAAAGTGAAAGCAGACAGAAACATTCAAACATTCAAACATCCCTTTCAGCTTCGTCAACTCACACTTGCCGGGCCGTAAATCAATCAAGCAAAACATTTTAAGCACTTTCTCAGCCATAAAATTAGCTTTACGTGTTGAGTATGTTACTCTTCTTCATGTTGTAATCCGATCGAGCCAAGAGCCAACTGATGAAATACACGTCCTCATTCTAGCTACTTGTCGTCGACTCAAGTGCCCCTCCATGTGGCTGGCAGCATGTCCTTGCTTCTTGCATCTCACAGCATCTGTGCACAGTTGTGCGCACATAAATTCACTTTTCTATTCAGTTCATTTTTGGCAGCTCTCCAACATGCGAGTGCACATTGAGATTTGAGTATTGAGGAATTATGAATTTATGAGTGCACACTTTTGGGCATGCATGTATTTTCGTGAGGAAACTTCAAACGGAAATCCCTTGAAAATGTGTCTGAGAAAACATATGAATCAAAAGCCCTGGGGGGCAACAGCACAAGCATATGTCAAGTGGGAATCAAAAAATCACAAGCTGGTGATGGGAAGTGCAAGAGTCTGAGAAAGCGTTTGATTGCTGACTTTACCATTATTTTTTTATTGGAATAATATAGCTACTAATTTCCTTATTCAATTTTAGAGTATATACTTGGGCTTTGAATTTATCATTGTAGAATCGCTACAAAAGTTTTCTGTTACTTATTTTCTACCCATCTGAGAATTTATTTTGAATTTTTATGTAATATAAACGTAGGAAAAATGTCAGCAGATTTGATTGATTTTTGTATTCAAAATATTTTAAATCGTGTAGAAAAATCAACTTGACTCAACAGTTTCCTTGCAGGTTTAATGGATTTTCTAATAATACAAAAATTATTGTTCTTGTAGTGTATTTACATTTTACTTAAGCTTGATTTAGCAAGACTTAATTTGAGCTTAATAGATATGTATATTCACAAATTTACATCGTTATGTCTTAATCTCTCTATAACCAATTACTCCAGTGGGTTTTCAACGGAGAGAAGTATCAAAACATATTTTTTAGAAGTATCAATCTCCGCACCATCACTGTAGAAATTAATAAAATAATAATTATAATCTGCATCAAATTATATATTAAATGAATATCGTTCAAATACTCCCAGTATTAATCATTTATATTTTCCAATTTTTAATTAAGAATGTCTAAATGATAATTATTAAATGGAAACTATTTTAGTTGTATCAATAGTGACTGTAGCTATACAAAAATGTATACCATCAATATTAGCAACCTTTGACACGTGACATAAATAACTAAAATACATTTTTTAAAAATAATATTAAGAGCACTAGTGACAAGGTCTTTGATTCGTGAAGTAAATAAAAATTAAACATAAAATATTATTGACTAATAAATTGATAAATTCTTCAACTGGTT
This sequence comes from Drosophila ustulata, assembly GCA_035047365.1. Classification (NCBI taxonomy): domain Eukaryota; kingdom Metazoa; phylum Arthropoda; class Insecta; order Diptera; family Drosophilidae; genus Drosophila; species Drosophila ustulata. The sequence goes on from JAWNPT010000080.1 coordinate 9,137,034, forward strand.
TCGCGATTCGAAAGCTGATCGCTAATCTGTTGATGATCTCTCTAAGCACGCTAAAAGCAAGTAGAATAACCACTTGAGTGCAGAGTGTAGATCTATGGTTGGGATAGTGTATCCCATTGTCTGCTTGTCATATATAGTATTCTCGTATGTAGCGGCCGCGGCATGCGCCGAAAGTGTGCGATCGTGTGGAAGAGTCGACGTCCAGTTAGCCGGAACAATGGAGCCAGGAGTCGCAGTGGAAAGCAGCGAAATTGTAATTGAAATTGAAAGGTTGCAGGGGGTGCAGCATGGGATAAGCGCACGTGCGCAGGATATATGCAAAGGAATTGAATAAATTGCTACCTGAAAGCATTTGTGAAATGTTCCAGCACATGACAGTTTCTGTTTGGCGATGTTGTTGGGTGTTGGGGGTTGCAACTATCCTGCGCTATAAAATACGTTCACCCTCTCTGCGTTTTGCGAATCAACAAATGAATCGCATCGCAGCATTGCATTACGCTACAGGACAACGGCGACCGGCGACCGGCGACCGGCGACCGGTTTTTGGAACTAAAACGCCAACAACAACCACTGTGCGCGGTGGCCACAGCAAGGATCACAATCCCCCTCTCTCTCTCTCTCACTCTCCACTCTCCGTGTAGTGTAGATCTCTTTCTGTTTGGCCTGCCTGCCTAATGCCCATTGTTGGCTTGTCCCGTGTCCCGTGTCCCGTGTCCCGGGACTGAATCGCCATTGGCAGCCGCGAAAAACATCTGCTCCTGCTGCAATCGCTCAAATTGCCTCGTTGCCTCTCGGTCTCCTTGGTGGCAATCAAACTATCAGCAAATGGTACGTGCAACCCCTATTGGAGTTTTATGTTGCTGTTGTTGTTGCTCTGGCATTTTGTCAACAACAAATGTCCACCTTTGAGTTGCTGTTGCGCCGCTTTTATTTTATTTTCTTTTTTTTTTTTGGAGTGTGCGTGAGCGCGCGCGCCGTCATCCTACTCAGCCGTCCTCTGCCTCAGTCGCTTGCCTCTGCCTACGCTCCCCGCACATGAAGTTCCAACAGGATTAGTGACGCTATGCACACACAACTATATATATGTATACTCGTAATACATATACTCGTATGTCTACTACACTCGCGGCTCTGTCGGGGCGTCAGCAACTTTTTCATTATATTTCTGTTTTTTTGGGCTTTTGTTGGTGTCCTTTTTGTTGTGCGCTACAGTCAGAAATTGTGCGTGGGGCATTTGACTTGGCCCGATATTAATCATTTGAGATGTCATTGAACAATTTTTAATGGCCTCATGAAAGTCATTAAGAAATGTCGAATTCTTTTATAGTATCGTTCATAAAGTTTCTTTGAGATCAAGATCGAGTAATCAAGATTGCTTAATAAATCTATTGAAATTTTAGTCATTCATGAAACTCAATGCGAGTTTGTGTTCCTTTGTTGATTATAGTATTATATGTATTACTCTAGTAGTATGTGTAAAGTCCTATTGCGCTTTTCAATTTTCATTTCACTATTTGTAATAAGTTGAATTAATTAATTTTTATAAGACATATCAAGCAATTCTTCTTTAAAACTTGAATTGCATTTATGCTTGGAAAATTGATTAAATAAAAGACGTGTGCAGCAAATTTGTAAATTGCGGTCCAAAATATGCAAATTTGCGACGAACATTTGTTCAATTTTTATTTTAAACTTACTCATTTATTAAATTTTAATTGTTTGAATTTTCGACATTTATTATAGAATTTATTTTGTTTTTAACTGAAATCTATGTCTGTATAGTTTCTGCTTGATCTCATGAATTAATTGTTAAGAATCTTATGAATGATGTCCGAGCTTTCCTTTGTAAGGACTCGAGCTAAAGCGAATTGAACTGTCGTCCTAGCCGACTGCAATGGCAACAGTTTTTCGCCTACCCACCCCAATGAAAACTTATTCAAAGGAATGCGTGTGTGTGTGTGCGTTTACGGGTGTGTGTGTGTGTGTGTGTGTGTGCGTAATTGCAACTTTTTGCAATGGACCCAGAGGGTGACTGCGCAGGCGCAACAATAGCCGACGTGAAACAAAACAGCAACAACAACAATGCGTAATAAGGGGTTAGGGAAGCGCTCGGGAAGGGGGCGAGTCGGAGTGTAAGAGGAAGCACAATGCACGAAATTAATACGCGAACAATTGGAAATTGAAATGAAATCTATTTGAATAACTGATTAGATCGCAGAAAGCTCTTTTTTTGGACGCTGCATCAAACTTGTTGCCGATGGCTGCAAATATTAAAAAGGGGATGCGGGATGAAGGATATATGGTTGATGGAAAAGGGGTGCGGCGCACGCGCAAAGGGTCCTTCATATGGCATTTAATCAGTGATAAGTGCGTTTGCGGAATTATGCAAATCACGCGACCAGTAATTAAACGGAAACTTCCGTAGGTCTAGGGGAAAACTACCAGTTTGACATATGTAAGTAAAAGTAAAATACAAATGTAAAAGAGAACGAAATGAAAAAGGTAAAAAATAATATTAAAAAAAAAATTATAAAATAAAATGAAAATAAATTAAAGTAAAAATACAAATAATAATAAATTTAAAATAAAAGAAAGTAATGTATTAAAATACAAATAAAACAACAAATATAATTAACAATAAGATCACTAGAATATATGTTTGACTCAGAAGTTTATAGTGTAGTTGGAACTAAAATAGTTCTACATAGTTGAATTTCCTACTGTAATATCGAGTAGGGGATGATTTCTTGGAGTCTTAGAACGATTTCAAACTCGACCCAGATTTGAGTTCAGATAAAAATCGATTAATATTATATTTCTGTAAGCCATTGGCACGACAAATAATCCTGCAGTGAAATGCTGAAATAAAAGGGAATTTCTGACGCGTTCGGATCAAAATTATTGTATTATTCTATGCAGTTTTTCGGGGTTGCAAATAGATCAGCGAATGCGTTACACATTTACGCATGGAATTAAATTACCCGTTCGCCTAGTGAAAAATGAATGGAATTCTAAACAAAACAACAAAAAGGGGGAACAAGTAAAATCAACCACTTTAATTTGTAGAACGAAATGACCTTGCAGAGAAGTCGGTCGCCGATCGCCAGAGTCAGAGTCCAGCTACAGAGAGAGAGGGAGACAGAGAGAGAGAGAGATAGAGACAGAGACAGAGAGAGAGCGCTGGTCCGAGGCTTACATATTAATGAGTCGCGTGTGGCACAACTGGCCAAGGGACACACACAAATGAAATCAATGACTTTGGTGTCTGGTGCCCGCCTGATGTCCGCGTGTCCCCTATCACCTAGCACCTTTACCCTGCCCCTGCCCCTGCCCCTGCCCCTGTTGCTGTTGCTGTTGCTGCCACTGTGCCGCTCTGCTGCGCTTACCCCTTGTCATTGCCACTGTGCGCGCACGCGCGTTTTGAAGTCGCGCCGCTGCAGGTGTTGAATGAACTGGTTGCGTTACGCCTTATATATCATCTAGCCGGGGCAGGAGCAGTCTGAAGCCAACTCGGCCAACTTTAAATGGACACTCGAAATACACTCGGTTCGGGTCGCGTCTTTTAGCATAATTTTACATGTGACTCTTAGGCAAAGGCGGCAGGAGAGCGGAGAGCAGAGGGATTCGGTATTGATGGATCTTAATTAGTGCACGCATCTTTGATTCCTTTTTTTTCCACCAGCATTCCACATTGTTTTTATGTCGGTTTAGGGTGGAATTTCTGCGACATTAATAAAACCTTGCCAATCTTATTTTAATCTTAATTAACGGCAAATTATTTGCTTCAGAACTACATTAAATTGCTACAGTTGAATTAAATAAAATGTCGTAAATTGGTGACAATGTATTATGGGATAATATATTTAGCTTAATGAATAATATACTAATCAATTAATTCAACTTTCCTAGTAATAATATTTAGATTAATATATTTAGATTAATGAATAGTATACTAATCAATTAATTAAACTTTCCTAGTTGCTTAAGGTTAAATTCCTGCATGATAACCATATTTTATTATGATGGGATTAAATACTATTTCATACATTTTTGGTTTGTAGTATAGTGTAGTATAGGATAAAATATCTAACATAATAAAATAAATATAATTAAATGTAAAGTTTCTAAGTTAGTTAATGTGAAATTACTGCGTCATTAATGAAACTTTTCTTTAGTACTTGAAATTAATTTCCTTAAACTTTTATTTCATTATTTGATTTAATTTATTTATTCCAAATAATTTTGTTATATTGAAAACAATATTTCATTGCTACAGTTTTATAGGAAATTACTTAAATATGTGCCATTTATATTTGAGCTTCCTTAATTGCCGTTATTCCACTCAATAACCCTTAATCTTTTGGCTATTGTAATCGATGGCAGCTCAGTTTGTTGCTAGTTCTGCAAACTCTTTTGTGTCTTTAGCGTTGCTTTGATTCAATGATTTTTGTGTCAAGCGTTGATTTCCTGCCCGCTCTAATGATAATGATAATGATGATGATATTTCTCTTTTGTAAAAAATACATTTGCCGTAATTACCACAACCCGTTCTCTCTCTTCCCTTTGTATTTTTGTGCTATTCGTGGAAGCCACGCTTCAATGCATCCTTGAGAATTGGCGAAAAAAAATAAGAAAAAGGTTTGTCTGGCATTGGGAAATATTTACGGGCCGCTGCATTTAAGCGATGCGGTTAGACGTCGAGCTCCTGTTACTCGCGATGGGGATTTAAATGCACTTGAATGATCGCTTGAGCGATCTTTGAGCGCGCTGAATGCGTCAAAAGTGAATTGTAGCTCAAGGATTATGCGCTACTGAAGAATGCCGCCAGGATCAGGACAACGACGTCGACTACTTGCTGTCGCCAACTGCAACTGCGTTGCAAGTAGAAGTTGCAGTGTGCGTCTCTGCAGGGCACTTCAAAACAGCTCGACAATTAACCTTTAATCGCTGTTGTAGCACTTTGGCTTGTGCTCGGTGCTCGTTGCCTTGTTCTACCGATAAGATACTAACTTGGCCCTGTCATTCTAACAACCTGCGCACGACAAATTATGGCCCTTACGATAAGATACTGTTACAGCTGCTATAGCTTCAGCTTCTGCTCCTGTTTTATGATTAATCATTAGTTGCCTCTGGTTCTTTTCTTTTTTTTCTTATCCAATTTCATGGAATTTCAGTGCCCCATTGATGACAGACAGTAGCCTTCAGTCTCTGCTTGTTTGATTAAATGATTTGTGCATTTAGTCGATTCTTTTATGATTTTTTTGCTGCATTCAGGTTGGGCAACAATTGATTGACCAGTCCTGGCCCCCGATATCATGTTGAACCTGTGAATGGAACTCACTCCCTGATCGTGGTCTTTTTTTCTATTATTTTGGCATGTTGCAATGTTTACTCAAAACATGCCCTCGCCAAACAAAAACACGACAAACGCCCCGTATTTCTATTTCATTCGTATTCTTATATTTTACGGTTCTTGTATTCACAACTTTGTTTATTTTTTCATATTATTTTGCCCCTCGTCTGCTGTTCCTCGTCTTTTCGTTTTATTTTTGCACTTGTTTGTATTTTTGCTCAATTAAAAAGTTCCTTGTATTTCCTTCCAGTTTTTCTCATCTGTTTCTATCTCTGCTCATTGTTCGTGATGCGTGATTTTTGCTTTCCTCATTGTGACTTCTTGGGTTACCTTTGGGATTGCTCAATGTGATCAATGTGCCCACATGCTGTGCGTTTGTTGCGTGTCTTTGGGAAAATTGTGAACAATTTCATGCATTGTTCAACTGCAACAATTTTCTTGGCTCCTCGCCATTCACTCTGCATTCTTTATGCATTTTCCACGGAAATTACGAATGGCATTTAACAAAAATCAACTAGATATCATAGTATGATAGTCTTCTTTTTGTAATAGCTTGCTAGTTTTTTGTGACCTTTCGCTATATAAACTCCTTTATGGTACGGTCAGAGATCGCATCTTCGTAAAAATACTGTTACATAGAAAATTCAAGTCCTATTAAACCACATATTAAGAATGATAATATGTTATATTTAAAATAATTTTTTTATCTGTTTTATTTTTTGTTTTTTAACAATTTTCAAATAAAAAATCCATGGTTTATAATTATTTTTAAAATAGTTTACAGCTCGAATTATTTGTTTAACCATTTTTTTTGTTGAGATAGTACAACTTAAAGTCATTGTTTAAATAAAAAATAATGTTGCAAATAATAAAATTTGTATTCTTTGCAGGCCTTGTTTAAAGAATGAGAATTAAAATTATGGGCTTAATTACATAATCGAGAAGAAGAATTTTAATAGAAATTAAAAGATATTAGAAATAGAATGAAACATTTTGTAATATTTTAACATATTATTGGAATGACGTGATTGAATTTTTCAACTGACAAACTCAAAGTTAATTTTAAATAATATATTGTGTAATAGTTTAATGTTTTATTGGAATTAAATTTTCGGATTTAATTACAAAATCGTCCTCAAACACCTTATGATCGGTCGTTTGAATTGTTCGATTGATGAAATGATAAACTGTGCAGTATTTTAAATTATTAAGAAGTTCCGGAGTTCATGATATTCTATTGAATTTTATTAATAAAAATAATAAAATATTTTTACAAAGCTGAAAGTTAAATAGAAACGTTTAAAGTGAGTGAGATAAACCTTTGACATGTTATGCGCATTCTTTCGTTAAGAAGATTACGAAGAGATGCAGTTCAACTCTTTACATTGCACTCAGAATAGAATCTGTGCTTTACTTAAGAGCTCGTCCCATGTATGGCTACCTTTTCTATATCTTTTCTGTTCTCCTGCGATCCATTCTTGGTTGTGCAAATGTTTATGTTCGTATTTATGGCACAGAGAGCGTAATCCTTTTTGAGTAGCAGCCAAAACATTTTCTTAGCTGCAGCTCAAGAATATTGCGCAAATATGAGTCTATGCGAGCCCAACAATTGCCCCTCGTGTTCGTCCTTCGTCCTGCCTGGCTGGCTGGCTGGCTGGCAGGCTGTGTCAATAAGATATATCACTGTTGTTGCACTGTTGTGTGTCCATTGTTGGCCAAAAACATTTTGCAGAAACCACAAAAATTGGTACAAAAACGTTCCTGTTGTTCCAGCTTCTGGGAATGTCTCCTTAAACTGAGATTCAAGATTGTCTCACACGTTTTTTTTTCCTTCTTGTTCCATCCAAACGCCATCGCAGCTCTGGGAAAAACAACGATGCGAATGGTGCGTGATGTTTGTGCAATGTTGCGATTTTGTGTAGCGTTTTTTTATGCAATTCTTTTTTGTTGGCATTCTTGGTATTCGAAAGGATTAAACATATTGCTGCCAGGACATGTCAAAGGGTTTAAGCAGTTGTGCGTGGGGACAGTGACAGCTGCTTAGGGGCAGCATCTAGCAGAGAGTCTGAGTTTTTAGATGTTAATGCTGATTTTACTGAATATATTTTAGGTTATTAAAATTTCTCTGTTCATTTTTTTCATATTTTTCACTAAGAATGTCGGCCTTCAACATGGTTTTCATTTGTTTGTATATAAACCATTATCTGATCATCTTTTTTTAAGATATTTTCTTTTATTTTATTATCATTTACATTAATTTATTTTATTTTAATAAATATGCATTGTAGATTTAGTCCTTCGAGCCGATTTTTGTTTTATTGGGTATGGAAATTTATATGTTCTGTTCTATATAAATTTTAATTTGTTTATTTTATTATCATAGAATTTGTTGCGTATTTTTCTGTAAATTTCGATCACTCTTATTTTAGACTGCATTATTATTTCTTTATTCATCTGTTTTAAATTTATATTCATATACATATGTATTTTTGTTTTATTATTTCACTCCAGATTTCGTACATCAACTCAAACGTAGTTTTGTGTTTGTTAATTTACTTATTTACATTTTGGGATAGTTATTCTTATTTCTATTTATCTGAGCTTCATTTTCGATTTCCCTTATTTTATTCTCATTTTTTTCGCTGCCCAAAACTTCCGATTTTCTAGTCGTATTTAAATGTCTCCTTCAATATCCGATTTCCAACTGCCTTTTGCTCTAGTTTACTTGCTTTTCTCGTGTTTTTTGGTCGCGTGGTCGCTGCTGGGCTGGCGACACTTGAGACTTGAGGCTGCTGCTGCTGCTGCTTATCAAAAGGCGGCTTGTCGTGGTCCGAAAGTGAAATGGGACTTTAGATGTTTTGCCGACAATGCCGTCGTCGTCAAGTGTCCGAAGATCCGTTGGCATGTTTGTTTATTTAACTGTGCACAAATTAGACGACAAGCCAACGGACTCACGGGACGCTGTCTGGCATCTCGCATCTCGATCGACCCGCCATGCAACTCTCCGCTGGCTATCTCTAGGCCACTTGACCATTTGTTTTTTGGGACGCGCCTATTTAGATAAGAGGCACTCGAAAGAATCGAGCTCAGCTCAGCATGTTTGCTGATTTGCCTCAGTTTTTCTGCCGCATCTTGCAAACTTAATTGTTAATGCATAAGCAACCAGCAGAGAGGAGATCATCAGAGGTGGAGAGGGAGATGGACAGCATGCATCTAGATTCTAGAACCAGACTGTGTTCTGTGTTCTGGCTGCCTCATAAACATTTTGGGCTGCTGGCCGAGCGTCCTAATTAAGTCATTTTGCCAGCTCGTTACTACTACCGTCCGAGAATACGAGAGCGAATGCTAGACACACCGAAAATGCTGAAATTCCGCATAAATTCCGCGCTCACAAATCACTTTTATAATGGCCTGCACAATCTGTAGCACACTCAGAGAAATGTCAACTGTGTTATTAAACATCACACTTCTAGAAATTACGTTTTTGCCTTTATACCTTATTGCAATTATATTTAATTTGGATGTTTAGAAATTTTTATAATATTTCCACAGAGAGAACAATTACGTTCTAATAACTAGAGCAATAATCTTAAATTTGATAACTTCAATCTTGAATCTCGATTCGGTTGTAAAACGCGTACTTTTAAAATATGAAAGTAATATTTAAAAAAAGGATTCGTGACTTAATATTAATAATTGTTTATTAAATAATTTATTGCAGATACAAAATTAATTCATGAACTTTATCTTGATTTGAGTTCTGGTTTAAATTTTGATATTTTGGCATGAACTTAAAATAATCTTATTTCAAGAATAACCAATTTACAATTATTTTAGATTTTTCATATTGATTCTTGTATCCATTTTTGTCTTTAATTTTGACATGATTTTAACCATGATCTTACAACTTTTATTCTTGCTGAGTGCATTTTGGATGTTCTGTTTAAGCGAGATTTTTAAATAATCCAGCATTTTCCTGAATTCTTGTATTTTCGATCTTATATTCCGAAAAATTGTGTCGCTTCCTTGTGTCAACGAGAGTTTGGAATACTTTTTCTCAGAGTGCAGTTCCGAGTTCCGAGTCAGAGTCCAACGTTTGATGCCCAGCGCTATCTGTCGCGACGTGGCGATAAACAGTGGCTCAGCACACGGGATTTGGAGGGAATCCGAGGATCGCAGGGTTTTTGTTTTGTTTCCTGAGAGGTTCGATGCTGTTCGGTTCGGTTCGCTTTGGTTTGGTTTGGGACTAATGAAGCCAGGGCGTAAAGTGCTTGATTGGCATAGACCACACAGCGCCCTGAGCATCGACTTTGAGAAATTAATTTGATAGTCAGCCACACTCGCAACTCGCTGCACAGAGACAGAGAGAGTGAGAAAGAGAAAGAGAGAGAGAGAAGAGTATCGGAACAGGTATTACCTTAGTCTAAGGTAACTCGGTGCATTTTGGCCGCCTGTCTTGTTAGGCTAATTGACTTCTTGGCCACAGTGGCCAGTGGCCAATGTCTCTCAGGAAGCGGAGACCACCTTGCGCGTGTTTATAAGTTGTTTGCCTCAATGATGACAAGCCAAACAACCGACAAAACAGCAGAAATAACAAGCAGCCACAACCGACAAATGGCAACTCGCAACTGGCTGAGCGGCGCTTTAGCAGCTCAATTAATCAGCTTTAAAAAGGGTACTTAGGCTACAGGTGTGTGCAGGGTGTGGGAATTTCTTTTGCTTTTTTTTCGCATCGAAATAACTCGGCACATCACAAATGCTCGGCTCGAAACAACTTAATTTTCAATAAACGATTTTCGTTTTGTTTTTTGCGCCCAGAACGGAAATGAAAAGGCTCAAATTGTAATGATGACGAAAATTAATTAAAAGTGCGTAATTTACAAAGAGTTGAAATGAATGAGTTGAGTAAGAGAGATGAAATAATTAGTTGGTTATCAAATGCGAACAAACGATTAACTTGCAAATAAATTGTAGCCTCATCTACCACATTTGCTTAACTTAACTCTCCGTCTCAATCAACATTTAAAAATGTGTCAAAATTCTAATCATATGTATTATTTGGAGGCCATATAGAAACGTAAATTATATCGCTTTAAAAATATATTATTTTTAAAACGAAGATACTTCCATGTCATTAAAATTACGTTTTCTAAGTTAAGCCGATAGATAACAAGTAATTAATTTATAATTATATTGAAATATAATATTATGAAAATATGTTTCTGATTTGAATTTAAATACTTTGCTTCCCTGGCATTTATTGTCCAATTGTATTCTGAATATTAAACTTAGTTTAATTTGAAGAAACTTAATTTTTTATCGACTTCTGTCCATCTTCCGATGGGTTTTATTAAGGTAATGGTTAATTTACGATGTCGCTGCGTGTACAAATAATCTCATAATATTTACAATCAATTAGATTCCCACAAGGCATCTCAATCAGATTAATGGAGTAATGCCAACATTAGAGAAGATTTCGACTGAAATGCGGAGAGCGCAGAATGTGAACTGCTTTTGGCCCTTTGGGCTACACCCCGTGCCGTCCTTCGAACTAATTTTATAGATGGGTATATCAATGTCAACGTATCAATTTCAATTTCGATTTCAAACATGAGTGTTTCATAGGAAATTGTCAACACAAAAATCAGAGATGAAAGTGAAATTTTATATGGGTCGAATTGGATGATATAGATCTTGTGTTGTTGTGTATTGTGCGTCTATTGCTGCTGCTTCTTGTTGGCTACTGATTGCATAATAAAACGCCCATAATACCCCAGATTGTCGATCAAGGCAAGGCTTGTGTAGGTGTGTGTGTGTGTGTGTGTTTGTGCTTATAAATCAAATGCTGTGGAGCAAAGGAGAGCAAGAGGCGCGAGTGGTGCCACCTACGGTTTTTGTCGTTGTGTTTATGTCATGTTTAGTGTTGTTATTGATAGTGTGTTGTTGCAGCACCTGCAGCATGCAACAGTAGCGCGGTGTCTACCTGCAACCTGCCTTATCTAGAGCTGACATCGCTTTGGCTTAATTAGAATTCAGCTAGACCATAAATTCAACCAGCTCTACACTTCAGCTCCTTTTTCTCTCCTTTTTGGCTGCCCTGATCACCTTCTTTTTCATCTTCTTTGGGTTATGTCATCCCTTTGAGGGCATAATGACAATATTTTGTAACATAAATTACAACAATATTTCGGAGCAGTGACAAAGGCAAATCAAAAGCAGCTACACACAAAGAAAAAATATCTTAAATCGAGCCGAAATCATGTCAATATTGAAAAATTCTTCATTCACGATTTCTGTAATAATTCTAGTTTTGAATTTCTTGAACAAAATATTGTGTTGGTCTAATTGTTTTATTAGCTAATAAGTCTTTCATACATTTCATTAATTCTTATGATTTTGAAAGCTTTTCGATTTAAAAAAATTCTTGGAACTGGAACTGTTTTAAAAAAAATGAAAATAAATCAAGAATTTGTCCTTAAAAGAAGAGAGTTACAACATTCGTTCTGCCTAGATTGGGTTTTTTTTTTTTAGTATTTACTTGGACATCATCAATGATTTGAAGTTTATTTGTTTCGCTCATTTGAAGAATAATAGGTATTAATTTTTAAATTTGAGAGTTTTTCGATCTAACAAAATTCATGAATTCATGAAGAATTAAAACTTCAAATTCAAGATTTTTTCTTTTGTATTTAGAACGTCTTTTTTTTTCACTGTGTACACGCCGTCCAGGATCTGTAAAGCGTTGTAAAGGGTCCTGGGCTGCCCTTTAGCTCCTCTGTTGTTCTACCTCCCTCCCCTCTCTGAGTCTCCACAGCCCTCTCTCTCTCTGTGTTTCTTGTTTGGCTCGCGGCCGTGGCAAACGGTAAACGTTGCACCTGCGATCCTTGCAACAGGCAGCTGCTGACTTACAGGTGCGCGTGCGCAGGAGCAGGACACTCACAAACACACTCACACATATCTTTACACTCCTTTACACTCCAGTAAGGAAAGCGATTAAAAGCCAGCAGCAAGTTGAAGAAAGAAAGGGGGACAAAGAGTGAGGCAGAGAGCTGTGGTCAGAGGCCACTTGAACTGCATAATCCATATGACCCGCGGGTTCAATGTCTGATGACGTCAGCAACACACACACACACACAGACACAGACACAGACACTCGTAGAAGAGATCGTCTTTATTATGAAACTTCCTGCCTCAAATGACGAGCGGAAATCACAAAAATGAGTTCGCTTTCCGGTGCACAAAAGAAAGGGGAAATCTCGTTGCCAAATTGAAATGCAATAAAATTTACACTTGCAGCAGCAACAACAACAACAACAATTACTATGCAGTCGAACTCTGGAGTCTCTAGGCCCTGCATTTATGTTAACTACATGGCAAAATGGCAAGAGCGGCAACAGCAGCAGAAGCAGCCAAGCAGCGACAGACAATGCAACAAGTTGTTAATAGCAAATCCACTCTGGCACACCGCACAAAATTGTCGCATACGATTTGATGTAGCCCAAAACTTTGCAGCGCTTGGCAATGGTTTAAAATCATTTAATTACTCAAGAACAAAATCGATACCCGAATAAAATAACTTAGCTTCGAAAAAATCTAGAATCCCAAAAATCTTGTTTAAAGAATAGAATCTTACTTCGGGAATTTTTGTAAGAACTCAAGAAAATATCTATCAAATTAAAGAATATAGTTCATGTGCTTTTTAGAATATAATATATAAAATTTAATTTTGATTTCTTCACATATGCATAAATTCTTTAGAGAAATTCTGTCTTGTCATTATCACTAAAATTTTAAACTTACGAACAAACTTTTCAGTTTGTAAGTAAGATAAATATCATCATAATTTACTTGCAATTAAATTGTGTTGATATAGGTAGATAATTTTAGATATATAAGCCAGATAATCATCATTAGCAGCAGTTGAAATGCATTCAAATTATTGTGCTGGTGATGTTGTGAGTTTTTAAATATTAGTACAATAAGTATTTTAAAAAGAGTTGATGGTAGATAAAATTTGGTTTTGTCTGTTTACGAGTGTAAAACTTTGTCGGCTGTTGAGTGCGATCGATACAGAAGGCAGACGGACGGACGGAGAGACAATCCGCACTCGACATCGACATCGACATCGACATCGACATCGACAGACATCGAAGTAGAGAGAAACGACGTTTTCCGTTAACATCAATCTTGAAGATCTGCAGTTGAGCCCCCGCTAAAGCGAGACAGCGATAGCGAGACAGAAGAAGAGGAGCAGACCAAGTGTGTGTGAGTGTGTATGATAAACTGCAGGTCTAACTAAATGACCTGAGGACTATTGTGATATTTTATTGTATTAAATCGCATCCGACACACGACGAAGACGCTGCAGCAGCTTCTCTTCTGTTGGTGACTCTGCAGTTGGGTTTGAATTTGAGTTTCGATGCGAACGATGGAATGGAAGCTCGGCACAGGAAGCGCCAACTTGCGCCAATCTTTAAGCGTGTTATTAGTGTTTCGGCATATTTATTTATTATCATTTGGCTAAACTTGATCAAAAGAGAGAGACAGAGAGAGAGAGAGAGAGAGTGGGGAAGAAAACACGCTGATCATGACGAGACAGAAAGAAGAGAGAGAGAGAGAGAACTATAATACGATGTATTAAGGCTTTGGTTCAATCAACGTTTTTGATTACTTAACTTTTTGGCTCCTTTGGGACATTGCCACATTGATGACATAACTTGCGTAGCAGAATTTTTTGCTTTTTTATATGATGTGGAATGTTGTTGTTTTTCGCGTAATTTCTACATTTAAAGTGCAAGTGCTGAACTTGGAATTGGACCCAGGGGGATAACGCAAGTGTCCTTTTGAGGATCATTGACCGGGCGTGCGACGAACTGAAGATCAAAGATCAAAACAACACAAAAAACGGCGAACAGATCAGAACAATTAGTTTAATTATGCCGAGAACATGGCCAATGTTTTTGGCATGAGGTGACAACGATGCGACATGATGATGATGCCTCAGCAGCTCTCGGCGCAGCGCAGCTGTCTGTTGCACGCTGTGTTGCTGCTGCTGTGGCTGCAACAACATCATCAATTGGGTAATTTTAGCTGTGCAACTTGTTAGCACCGGGTCCCGCATGTGCGGCAAGCTTCTACGCGGCGGCTTCAGCTTTCCAGCCTGTCAGCCCCGTTGACGTTGCAAGTCAAGCTCCAAAAACAAAAAAAAAAATGAAAAAAATAAGAACGTGAGTCTTGAGTGAAGAGTCGTCGTCGTCGTCGTCGTCGTCGTCGTCTTTCCATATCATTAGTTGTAATTGATCCTGTGTGATCTTTTGATTTTGCGTCAACGCTGACGTTTTGCATATGTGAGCGCGCGCGCGCCCAAAAAAAAAAATGAAAATAAATGGAGAAAAATAAAAAACACCAGCAGCGACTTGTGGCACGTTCGGACTTCTGCCTGTCGCTCTGCTGTGCTGTGCTGTGCCTCTGCCCTGCCCCTCATTAACATGATCATCAACGCTGTCGTATTTGCTTGGCTGCCAGCAAATTAAAAACTCAACTCAACTCATTCCTTTTGCTGCGTTCGCTTTCTCAGCTATGTCAGCTGAGTCTCTGGGCTTTGGTCTCTGGGTTCTGGTCTCTGGTCTCTGGGTTCTGGGTTCTGGATGAGCCCCCATGCCGTCCCTGAGTTTGGCTGGCGTACGCAGTTTATGCTGGTTGCCTGGCCCGATGCCCGGTAATTGCCTGGCTCCTTGGCCATCATTTAAATAGCTACTGCGGGCGAATATTTAACTAACTAAGTGCTGTCAATACCTGCTGCACTTTTTGCCGAAAAAATACACGCAAAACTAAAGTAATCATAAAAAAATAAATTCAGCAGAGATGCACTTTCAATTTGCGTTTGTTACATTTTGCCCAATTGGGGGGCGCAAATGTTGCTGGCCGATTATACCCTATAAAATAAGCAAAGATTTGCATTGCAAGAAACTCATATTTTGCGATTTTTACAACAAATTTGAAGTTGAATATTTTATTTACAAATTGTAGCCGATTTGGAGTTTGTTTTAAATTAAATATATTTAAACAAATTATGTTGACATAATGTTTAAATAATTGTTTTCAATATTTCATTCGTTTTTTTGTTAGTATTGATTTTATTTAGCTAAGCTTGAAGATTACAAAATATTATATATAAATATTCTAATTATGATTTCATTAAAAAAAATATCTTAAATATAATAAATCAAGTATTTTTTGTAGTAAATAACATTTTGTAATACTCCATCATTTATTTGACATATTTAAAATTTGCTTAATTTACTATAAGTGGAATAAAAACAAACAATATTTTTTCGTTTTTAAAATAACAAATTGAATATACTGGGCATTATTCCAAAAACTCTTTATTACAATTAACATTTTTCGGTACGCTAATTATTTGTTATAATAACTGGAATTTAAAAATATATCTATGGTATGTTTAAATTCCTACTCGAGGAATATTTAGATTAACAATATTAATTGAAGTAATTTCCATTGTTCCATTACTAGTTTACAATAATTGGAGGTATTTTTAATAATATACAGGGCATCTGTTAGTTCTACAACAGCATCAAATCACTTGTTGCTCGTTATATTTTTTGACAATGTTTTAATTTATGTGCCGCAAATTTTGGGCTGTCATTGGTATCTGATTGGCATTGGCATTGGGATTGCCATTGCCATTGCGATTGCCAATGCCGCAATGACCAATGCAACAGGCACTCGGCTCGCGTTAAACAATCCCCTTCAGGGCTGATGGTGCCCGCTCCGCCCCCTGGGGCGCATTGAGTGTCATTTAGTTAATGGACCATAAATTGCGATTGCTGCTTTTTCAGTTTTTTGTTGAAGGTTTGGCCAGCAAATTAGACTGGAAAAATGTACAGACACAGGTAGACAATAATCGAATATCAATGTTAGCAGAGCAGAGAGGGCGGCAAGAGAGGGGAACAAGATTGGGGCGAACGAGAGGGAAACAAAATATCTCCAAGGCATAACAAGCTACAATTGATCAGGCAATGTAATAACTGTTGCTTCGTGTTAGATATTTGCTCTTGATTGATCACTGTGCAACTGTTGCTACTTTTTCGTGTATCTCTAATTGGTCAACAAAATGTTTTGAGGTGTTTCATTTCATTTTGAATATATATATAATTTATTATTATTATTAGTAGACGTTAAAAGAGTTGCTTTAGTAATGACAACTTATAAATAATCAATTTTTTTAATAGTTCCCCCTTTTTGATATAAAACTGGTAGATATAAATCATAACTTTACTGTGGTTAAATTGCCATTAAAGTAATAAAAATTTCAGAAGTCTTATTATCTAGTAGTTGCAACTATGAAATTGAATGCTGTTTGTTAGTCGTAAAAAAACGTGCCTATATTTTTATTACGTTGAAATTAAATTAATATAAACACATTTTATACTTTTCAAATTTAAGACTAGATCAAGAGTAAAAATTCCCTATCATAGAATTGCCTCGCAGATTTGACGCATCTAACTCATTATTTTAAGCCATTGTCAATGAACCTTAAAATGCTTAAATAAATGAAAAGCCAAACTTGAACTATACCCTTTAAATTTAAGTTAATTAAAGGCGAAACTTGAAAGATACCCTTTAAAGCACGACTTCTAAGAAGTATCTCTGTGTACTTTTTCGCTGCGATAAATCTAGTTTAATTTGCGACTGTTAACTGTTTGATCAACTCGATGCCATTCATCAGCTGGCCCAAACGGTAGCTGCAACTGCTGCCACATGCATTGTGCAACATGTTGCAGCTGATGAGCTGTTGTGCTTTCCATGGAAATGGCCATTGGCGATGGCAAATCTGAAGCGCCGTTAGGCTTCAGTTGCCCCTGGGGGCGTTGCAAAGTCAAATAAAACAAACGGTACATTTGGCTGGTAGAGCTGTGTGGCAAGTGGCAACGGGCAAGTGTGGCAAGCAAAGAGGCGCCTTGCGCCTATCGACAGGCGCATCAGCAAATTTGCGAATTTTTACGCTGTTGCAACACGCGTTGGCTTAATGCGAATAATCGCATCGAGTCGGAGGCAGAGACGAACTGCTTGCAACTGGCAACTGGCAAGTGGCAAGTGGCAATGTGATGAGTTGCCAGGCCTTAACCTACGTCTGCTTTTGATGATGATGACGTCCAGAAGGTTGCTGCTGCTGCTGCTGCTGATGGTGTTGATTGTGCGCCAGTCAAGTGTAAGCTGCACATTAGTCAAAAAAAAAAAAAAGAGTAAAAAATTGAAAGAAAAATACAAAATGAAAAAATACAGAGAACAGCAACAAAAATACAAGTTGCGCAGAGAACTTAAGCGGCTTAAGCGCAGCAAGGAGTCTCATGAATGAAAACATGCCACATACTCGATACTCCACTCCATACTCCATAGTATGCTCCATTCCATTTCATTCCATTCGGAAACTCGATTTGGCCAAGCAGCCAGCAGGTCAGCGACGTCTCCGATCGTTGCTGGATCGTTGGCATCGTTGTGATCGTCTAAAATGGAACTGGAATTTAAGCTCAACATTTGTTCTGTCTGCCCGACTGTTTGTCTGTCCGCCGTCCTTTCGGTCTCTGTTGTTATTATTATGAGCATGCCAACTATTTTATTGAGATTGTTATGATAAAAATGGTTCTCTATATGAATCAATATTTCCACAGTTCTACTAATTGTCTAGATCTGATAATTATATTTCGCACTAGATTTGTATGTATACTTGTATACAATATTTGTTATACTGTATTTCTTTTTTTATTATATATAGATATATCATAAAGTTTATAATATTAAAACAAATTCTTTGATAATTATTGATAATTTTATATCTACGCATAATCTTTAAATTTGCATCTATACTTTATTATTTCCAAATTTCTATATTCTTTTATTTATAACATAATAATAAATTATATAGAGCATTTTACGGATTATCCATATTACAATATTTCCTATTTATATTTTTATATTACTATGGCTTTGTATAATTATATAGGAATTTGGTATCATTCTATATTTATAATTCTGTATCTATACATTAATCCTTTTATATCTTTATTTCTTTATCACTATATTTCCAAATATCTATAATTGTCTCCATGTTTTCGTATATCTGTATGCATTTATTTCTATATTTTTGTAACATTTATATCCATAATTATGTATAAATTGTAGTTGTTGAGCATCTCAGCTTCGGCTTGTTTCCCACTCAATTTCGGCTACCAATTTTAATTATGAAGTTGCCACAAAAGAAGAGGAAGCAGAAGTATCAAAAGCCCTGTGCCTCTGTCTGCGCTTGCGCCTGAGACTGAGACTGAGAACCCGCTGACTCTGACTCTGACTGCGACTTTGACTCCAACTCTGACTTGGGTTTTTTGTGCAGAGTGTGTGTGCTTTTTTTTTGCGGGTCTTAATCCACTTGTTCAAACGCTGTTGATATTCATATGCTTTGTCAGTTGATTCGCTAATATGACGTCTGATGCGGCTGCCGTTGTTGCACGTTGCAAGTTAAGAGAGAGATTTGGCGGTGCTGGGGCAGCAGCAGCAATACTTTTAATTTTCGCGGATGAGGCGAAAATAAATAAAGCTTGAATAATGGCTAAGCTACCTCAGCAGCAGCAGCAGCAGCCGCTACAGCAGCGGGACAAAAGGAGTTAGTTTGGAGTAAGGTGTAAGCAGGAGAAGCGGCAGCAGGTTTGGGCCATCATCCAAGCGCTAAAGTCACTCATTAAACACAATTTTGACTGGGCTGCAACTTTTGCCAGGGCGCTTGGTAATTTGCCGAAGCACCGGAGAAGAACCCAAAAGGATCAGCCAGGAGTAGGATCAGGCGGCAGGCGATGGTATTTGATTTGTGCGCGATTTGATTTTGATTTTTATGCTGCTGCTGCTGCTGGTTGCTGGTTGCACGTGTTTGGGAGGAAGTGATCGCTGCAGACATCGTTGGTGTTGCTCACTCATCAGCGATAATGATGGGCAATTATATAGAGAGCGCGCCTTTCACAAAACCATAAAAGAAAAAGCCACGTATCGCAAATCCCACAGCTTCGGCTGCTGCTGCTGCTGCAGTCCTTAAAAACAGTCCAAAGCGTGTGGGACCAAAGGCAGCAGTGTGGGACACTCGCGTGGCTCCATTACGAAGTCTTTAAAATACACTCGCGATGCGGCTATAGACGAAGTCTGATCCGGAAATTCTATAACACTCGGAAGAAAGAGAATTGTAGAAATATTTTTGTAGTCGAAATTGCTTCAATATACAATTGATTTTATTTCCAAAATAGAATAGACACACATTGTATTGTTTAGTTCACATTTTTGACATTTCAGTTATTATAATGAGAGTTTTATTATTTGTTCATTAACAAAATTTTAGTGTCATAAACTCACGCTATATTTGCCATTTTTTCAAGTTAACATTTTATCCTTTTTAGTTATTATGGAATAGATAACTATAGAGAATATTTATATAATGATATAGAAAAGTATTCAAACGTTTAGTAGACATTGCATTAATTTTTTTTATTAGTATTTTTAAATCATTAAAATCATTTTGTTCAATTTATACATTAATAAATTTTTGATTTAACTGAAAACAGAGAATTTTTGTAGAGAAGTCAGCGTCACAAGCTTAAAATAATTTTATTCTATTTTTGTGTTGTCACTTTTTATGGTGCAAGAGTATTTGCAGTTCGTCAATGCGCTGCAATGCTATAACTGTTCATTATAGTATTTGAATTGCTAGTCTTCTTCTTGCACCCTTTTTTTTTTTTTGCGGCTGTGCGAATCCGTTGTCAATGGGGCAATTGATATATGGTCGAAAGGTTCGTTTGTCGTAGTCGTCGTCGTCGTCGTCGTCCACGTCGTCTGTCTAATGCCGCATTACTTCATTAAGCAAGCTCCGACTTTTAATTATGCGCCAGGCCACAAGAATTTTAATTTGAGTTGGAGCCTGTGCGAGACTCCTCCTCAGTGTTTGCAATTCATTGTCAGCAAACAAATGCGAATGGCTGTTGATGAATGCGCTGGAGCCACGCACATGCGGAGGAGGCTGGACCCAGGATATATTCTATGGCGCATTATGCGCACAAATTAATTTATGTACAGACGACGACGGCAGAAATTGGCGAGACGGCAGCAGCCACAAGAGCCTCCAATACTCCCTTCAAAACACTGCAGCTGGGTTGCAACGACTGTGCGGCAAAGAAAACACAAAAAAAATATGCTTTATATTTGCGAGGTATTGCCGCCTGACGACAGATGGCGTTAGTTATGCATGCGGTACATTTCGTACATAATTTTGAACTCAAAATTGAAATATCTAAATATCGCTAAGAATATTTTATACAGATACTTATTGTCGATAGTTATATTTATTACAATTCCACAATGATTTATGGTATATAAATATAGGATTTTTAAATGAAAAGAGCTACACTTTTACTCCAACAATAATTAATGGGTCAACTTGTGTATGCTTTTTTTTGTCGCTAGTTGGTTATAATTTAAAAATAAATTGTTCCCCTATTTATCGTTTATTTTGAGAGATTTTACAGCGCAGATAGAAAAGTCATTATATACACTGCTTTTCTACTCTTCCACTTTTGGTTAATCAAAGAATTGATTACTTATTGATAGTGTCAAAATAATTTGTATTACAATTTTTGCATTTTGTTTAAATGGTTTCTCTCTGTTGCAAAAAAGCCTACAAGTGAAAATATTTCCACATTATTTATGTATTACATGCCGATGTCAAATAATTAGAAATTAATTTTTTGTAATAGCATTTTTTGCATTTCAATGAAATCTAATTTTTGTTGTTGCAAAAATGTACATAGGTAAAAGTTGTACTAGTAGTATTTTAATAAACTTAAACTAAACAGGGAAATGGTTGTTTATAGAAAGTAAATATGATTTTTTCTTATATTTATTGTGAGGAAATTAATTCTCAAATTCAAGATTTCTATTTAATTTGTAGAAAGTTAATTTTCTCTCTGTGTGTGGCAAATGTTGCAGTTACTTTTACAGGGTACGTTGCGGTTGTGCAGATTTGTTGAGCTGGCTGTAAAGCATTGCGACTGGTTCACACCACAATTTGTGCTCGGCATTCACAGAGCTGTGTTTGTTTGTTTTGCTTTTTTTTCGCTGGCTGGCTGGCTGGCTGGCTGGAATGGTTTGCTCCCGTTGGGTAGCTGGCCGCGCAATTACGCGCTGCACTTTGATTCCTGTTGGCCAGCCCAACAGCAGCAGCCGCAACAGCAACAACAACAATTCGAAATGTTCGTGTTTAAGCGCTATTAAGTGGCAAAAATCGCGCGCGCATCAGCTTTGCCCCCGAAAACTGGATGAGCATGAGGCAGGCTCAGGCTCAGGCTCAGGCTCAGGCTCAGGCTCAGGATGAAGCTGTGTGGATCGATCACAGGTTGAGGTTGAAGATGAGGTGGTGGAGCATGTCGAATGTGACCACGCGCATGCTCAGTCAACGGCCTGGGCCGCCTGCGTGTTGCTTATAATTAAAAAAAACATGCCACGAAGCGAACTGGAGAGGGGCAAGGCAGCGGGGGGGGGGCGCACAAACAGCGAAATCAACTTATTTGCCTTTCCATTGAAATAATTAGTTCAAAGTTAAATATTGGCTGCTGCGAAGCAACTTCTTTCTGGGGCGATGACGTGCCATTCAGCCGGAGACGGTTGCACGACCGGAGGGGAGGGGGCAAGGCTTATCGCATTTAGGCGCGGAATTAATCGATTTGCGTACCGGGTGCGAAAACATTGGTGCGGCTTTAATTGATGCGTGCACAGCACGACAGGCCACGACGTCAGCTACTTGCCACTTGCCACTCGCCACTTGCCACTTGCTTGCAGGCGGGGCAAAATGGGGAGGGGGCTGGGGTTGTGTCAGTGATTGGATAGAGTTGTAAAGCTATTGATTAGCTGGCCCATCAGATATCAAGTTGTTGACTCTTATCGGCTGCGTGTCAACATTCCAGATTAACCAGCTCGACGGACGCTGTCAACAAGTCCGACAGCCGCAAGAAGCGGGACAGAAAGACGGAGGGACAGACGGACAGCGGCACTTTCGAAAATCACTTGCAAAGTCTTGAACAGCCTGAAGAAAGGTTGATAAAAGTGCAGGTTTATTGACACTAGAAATCAGCAATAAATGTAATAAATACCTTTTCAACAACTGAAATTATAACTGAAAAATCAATTTTAAAATTGTATTCGATTGTTTGAAATTTTCTAGAAATTAACTATATTTAGAATTGATCAAATTCGCCAAAGGCCATGCAACTTATGTTATTCTTACCACTTAGCTTATATTTTTTAACAAACCTTACTCTAATGATCATTATAATCTACAAAATCCATCAGTCATGGAAATAGGCGTATAATAATATGGACCTTGAGAACATACGAGTACATACATATTATTTTTGAATGCCTGTATTTAATAACAATACTTAGTCTTTAGACCACATCTCTTTTTGGATTCTTTATTATGTAATCTGTAGGCTTATAGTTAAAACTAAAGCTACAGAAAGAACAATTCTAAGCAGCTAATGCATTTTAGCTGGTAATTGTTTTTATGATTTTTGCACTTCTTAGTGTTCTTAAAGTATCGTATTTAACTATTAATAAGGTCAACGAATTTATCTTATATTGACTTTTATTTATTTACAAAACAAACAAAAAAGATTTTGTTCTTTTTTAAGTATAATTAAATGACCGCTTGTCAAAAAAAAAAAAGATTTTTAAATTCAGAATTGTTTTGAAGAAAGGAAGAAATAGAGAGAAGCATAATTTTGGCTTTCGATTAAAACCGAATCTGTTTTTATTCCTCTTTTTTGTGGTTGTGTCAAAAGTTGTTTGTCTATCTATTATGGATTTTTTTTATTATTTTTTTAAGCACAATGAAACACATTACTATATTTTCTTTATTTATCTGTGACTATAATAAATAAATTGTGCTACAGTGAAACTTGAATTTTCAACAAAATATGTATGTACAATTTACATACATAGGGTGAATATGTGTCTATTGATGGAGTCGTTGAAGTTGAACTATAGAATGTGAGTTTTAGTTTTACTGTTGTGTGCCTTGGAAGAGACCACCTTGGTACTGCCGACCAGGACGCAGCGGGCTGTGTGGAGTGTGTGGTCCAGGACAACGCAGGATGCCAGCGAGCGCACAATGCATGTCCATGAATTGCATAAAACGTAATGAACCCAACTGCACTATAGAATGAACAGTGAACAGTGAACAACTCAATTAACCGAGAGAGCATAGAATGTGAATGTGAATGTGGATGATGCATAAGTAGGAGCATAATGGACGAATGTTTGGACGGACACTGAGAGATGGTCGAGATGGTCGAGATGGATGGCGGAAAGCGGGAAGCGCTGTCTGCCAAACAATTTCCGGCCAATGGGTCGAAAATTGAATTGTCAGTGAATGGAGAGGAGAGCGAGTAAAAGATGAGCATCACAGCACAAGGATGAAGACAAGGACAAGGACAAGGACACATCGAGTGCAGAACCCACACACACAGTCTGCACCTGAGCACAGCTGGACTCAATTCTTTTGGTCCAGGGTAAGTGAACTTCAAAATAAAAACTTGATTATGTGGATACGACGGATGTCCGGCGCACAGGATCAGCGCATTGCACTTGGGGCAAGGCAGCAACGACGACGGCGACGTCGACGGCGACGGCGACGTCGACCGAGGCAGCGACTTGAGCAGCGACTGCGGCGCTGACAACTTTAGAGTCTGCTCTAATTTATGGCAGATCGATTATTGCCATCAAGTCTGGCTCAATCGATGCTGCTGCTCCGTGACACGCGTTGTCGTTTTCCTAGAAAAATCCAAAGAAAATGAAACGATTTTCAGTTTTCCATTTATTTTGTGCGCTATTGTCTGGATGCGTGTGAAAAACGAACAATGCCAAACAATGGCCAAATACGTTTCAAATACGTTTTCAATTACAAATTTACGATTGTCCCCTGTCCATTTGCCCATTGTCCTGCCGCGCAGCGTCCCATTGTCTATCGCTGCACACACAAACAAAGCGTGCGGCTTTGCAACTGCAATTCCAACTGCAACTGCAACTGCATATCAAATTCATTAGGATTGCCCTGTGCCCTTTGGCCCTGTGCCCTTTGGCCCTTTGCCCCTTGGGTCCTGGCTGGTGGCAAATGTTGAGCCAAGCTTTGACTTTGCACCGTCACACTAATCCTGCACAGTTATCATAGAGTGCCAGTGCTCTTTTTTGTTGCTCTTCCTTGAAAGGACACTTTGTGTTTGCCATGTGCCTTGTGACGGATGTGGAGCCATGAAGATAAATCATAGATTATTATTAGCAAGAGCAGCAGCTTCTTAGGCTGAGTAATATTATTGTTTCATTTGAATTCATATTTCATTTTAAATAAAAAAAGAAATATAAAAGCATTTGCAGTATCATTTGTATTTTATTGGTAGTTTAACCTTAATTGATTCAGATAGCAGAATAATTATTAAATTATCAAAATTTGGATTCAGATTAACATTTACATTTGGATTTGCAGAGTAATTTTAATGTGATTTTATTTTCCAAATTTTATTATTAATTTATCCTTAACATACTATTATTATTTGCATAAGAATAGGCTTGATTTCATCAACATTTTGTCTTTACTTATTTTTATATGTTAACTTATATGGTTTCACATGTTTATATTTATTTTTTTGTATTAGTTTAATTTTTATTTATTTCTAATTGTCCAAGTGCCACAAGCTTATCAATAAGAATATCTAGCTATTATAATCAACTTTAACTTTTGAAATTTTCTATATTTTACTAATGAAATATTAGTTTCTTTATTTTTTCATTTAAGTTTATATTCAATCTTCACAGAAATTGTTGCGTATAACTTTTAAATCCAAACTTTATGTTAGGTTAATTTTACTTTTAGGGCATTAGTTCATTTTAAATGTTAATGTAAATTTCATGAAGACGCGCTGATTGTTTTTTTTATGTCTTATGGCTTATGAAGACTATATTCTGAGGTTGAAAACTAAAGTTTTTCCTAACTTTGTTTTATTCAATTCAATGTTATCCAGTGCTTAAAGTGCATGTCTGTTAGTAATTATTTTGTATGCCATAGAGCATCAATAGTTCGTCTAGTCATAAAAAGTAGTTGCCTCTTGTTTGTTTTTGAGGCTGAGCAGCTTCCTCAGGTGGCTCTTTCCCGGGAGCTGCGTTTTCGCTCGCTTCGCACATAAAAATTAATACGCATTTTTAATCGCTGAAAAGTCGCAGCGCTGAGACAGGTCTGGTTATGGTCGCTGAGATCGGGTTTATTGGGTTGCTGTTGTTGTTGTTGTGGCATTGTGGCCATTGCCATTGCCCTTGCCATTGACAACTGTGCGCAAAGTTGTCAGCGATTCAGCTGGGCGCTGATTTATGCCACAGACATTTCCGCGACCAGTTTGTAAGCAGTACATAAAAATTTGTCAATTTAATTGAATTTACAATTTTAGAATATTTGCAGCGAGAGCAATTCAATTTTTATATTTTAGAATTTTGATCATGATTGAAATGTGCATTGCTTGCAGCATTTTTCAATGGCACGTCTCGTGGAATTTTAACACAAATTAAGTAAAAATACTTAAATGCGAGTGCACTTGATGCTGAGATATCTGCTCGATTATACTTATTAAAGTATTTTGCAACTACGGGCTACACAAGATTTTGTCTGTGAATCATCGTTGGGCAGAGAAATTTGATTGGTTTGTGATTGTATTGCCTGCAGCAGGCAACCAAAATTAATGAGTCGTAAGTCATGAGCATTTTGGATCTCCTTAAATATCTGACAGCCAGGATCAGCTAGACTGACTTTCTTTTGGTTGACACCACCATCACAAAAAAAAATCTTTTACGAGCATAACTAATTTTTTGGTCTTAGTTTTTACGACTTTCACCTACCGCAGAACGCGTTAACCCTTGCTGGGGTCAATTAGTAAGCCAGGCGATAGGAAACAAGCGACACAACAAATGGGACAGCGCATTTGGGAAGTCAAGACAGTAGCTGGCAAGGGTCTCTCGATCGCTATCGGACGCGAGCGGCCGATAGTTAGTGCGAGAGGGTTGTTTTAATTACGAATTAAAGGAAGAAATATATCCTTTTTGTCGAGCCTTTATCCTGACTGCCACTTTCTTTGGCTGGCTGCGTAATTAAAGTTGCCGATCTGCGTCAATCTGCGGCCTAATGAAATGTTTGATGGCCCACACGCTCTCCGCACTGCCCACCAAAGATGAGCCTTCCATCGGGGCTACCGATGTGGGTCAGACACTGTGTGTGTGTGTGTGTTCGACTCTGAGTGTGTGTGCGTGAGCTTCGTTAATGCCAGTGCTGGATATACATAGTTACTAATTGTTTGTTATTAGCGCCCTGTTCTGTAACTGTTTCTTTCTCTGCGTCGCAATACCCTGTAAGCGAGTTAAGGGGTGAGCCAAACTGTCAGAAGTTAAGTTTTCTGAACTTGAAAATGCGCTTTGAATTTTAATGTGCAATTTGTTATTTATTAATTTATATTTCACTTTATTTAAATATATAAAAGCCTTAAGTCGTATTTACTTCTGCATTTATTATTATTTTATTATGTTTATAAATAGGTGTTTGATTATTTTATATTTTGTTATAATTTTATTATTTAATTATGAATTTATTTTATTAATTGATTTATTGACAGAAAAACAAAATATTGACAACAAAATTGGAATCGTTATGTCCAATAAATTTTTTATATAGGCGCAGATTAAAGAAATAATAATAATGCGGAAAGAAACAAAATAGTTTTATATTTTATATTAATTTTTGGAAATCGAATAACAATAAATTGGAAAAATAATAAAAAATTGTATGCTATGTTAGAAATGGTGAAATATTCAAATGTTAAATGTTGGTGTTAGAATAAAATTTAAAAGAAATCAGTAAATACTTTTCTTACTATATTTTACATCGTGAAATTAATATTTTTGTGTTAACAATCATTTTTTTAAAAATCGGTTAGAGCCTCAATTTGTAATTGCATAGCATTGATATCAATCAAACTTGTAGATAATTGTATTAAGCAAATATTCTGCTTATTTCAATAAGATCTAAGTTTACTAGAACTTTTTATAGGGTAACTGCTGGTTGAGCTGCTGCGCTGTTCGCTCCAACGGTATCGTTTTTGGGATTATGCGCACGCATTGATTGTAATCTTTCAATTTTTTTGTACCTCGCTGTTGCCACTGCCAGCGAATGGGCGATGGGAGATGGAAGCTTGCAGTTGGGAAGAAGTGGAGCTGGGAGCACGTTGATCGATAGCCATCACAACTCACTTGATGGGCCGCCGATCTCAGTGTTGCTTGCAACTCGTTTTCTGCAATTTTTGTTTTGCTTATATTGTATATACTTTTTTCACTGCCTTTTATTTTTTTTTTGGTTTTTGCATAAAACGCACCTCATTTGCTTGAGATCGGGTTGAGTTTGAGTTTTTAAAAAGCGTTCAGCGCCGGCGTCGTCATCCTCATCAGCGGTATTCAGTCCGTTTTGCGCATCAGCGTCGAGGACCACCCAGGCAGTCAATATTTACCACCAAGGTTGACGGCACTGTGGAGAACTGGACACGGCACATGGCGCATCTTTTGCATTCATTTCGGGGCTGCAAATTAGAAAAATGTTGCACGAAAATCAATAAAAGCTAATGGATGTTCATTTTGGGGCGGCAACTAAATTGGAACTCTTTTATTATTTACCTCTGGGCTAGTTTGGCTCTGCTGTGCCGCACAATGCGAGATAATTGCACTCATTCAGCATGTTGTAAGTTGCAAGTTCAGTCCATCAACCTGACATCCTCACTTATAATGCATGCTGTCTCTGAAATTACGCCCGAAAGTACTTTAAGCAATTTCAGTTCAAATTTTTTGCTGCTTGCGACTTTCGTTGATTTTCTTGCTAGTTTTCAAGCAGCCCAATTTGAATAAATTTCCACTTATTTGCACAGCCTGTTGCCTTAAATTAGGAACGTGTTAAGCTAATGAACCATCAACGACTTCGAATTCGAGTGAATTTGAGCATTTTGTTCTCATACATGTACATACATAATAAGCAATTCATTTCACTTATTTATAAAGGCAATTTGTTACAACACCAAATTATAAAGAAATAATTTTGCTTTTTATTTATTGACGAAATATCAATATTAAACTATAAGCACTTGTTAAATAATAATTACTTAACTTGATTATAGTTCAGTTTAATTAGCAAATTAAACTAGCAGGAACTATATTCGTATTTTACTTTTAAATATGAAATTTCATTTTAAGAAAAAGTGATTTATTTGAATATAATAAGTGTAGCGTTGAATACAATACAATAAAACAATAATAAGCAACGCAGGCTTTTTAGTCTATTTTTAAAAGAATACTGCACAAAAGAATACTTTTAATGGCTTTTGTTCGTATTTTTTTGTGCAGTTTAATGTTAGTATGAATATATAAGTTGCCTTATTTCTTGTTTTGGCTGAAAAAAGTGATTTTATTTTTAGTTTAA
Organism: Drosophila ustulata; assembly: GCA_035047365.1. NCBI lineage: Eukaryota > Metazoa > Arthropoda > Insecta > Diptera > Drosophilidae > Drosophila > Drosophila ustulata. Next base: position 9,165,992 of record JAWNPT010000080.1, read on the forward strand.
ATTTTATATGAATTTTTTAAATGCAACTATATTACATTTTAATCAACAATACTTAGCTAGAGCAACAGAGAGTGTCAGGCTGTTATTCACATTTTAATAGTTGGTATCTAACATATCTATACTTTAATTAGCTAATTTCTTAGCTGTCTTGCTAAAATTTACATCTAAAATGTTGTCGTGCTTTTCTTCATCTGCCCTAAAGGACCTGAAATTTAATTCATAGTTACGAATATTAATTAATAAAAAATAAATGTAGCCCCAGAATTCAATTATGTTTGCCTGGAAAATAATTTAACTTGCAAGTGGCAGAGAGTTATAATAGTTGTTATATCATCCAAATGCGATGCACTATCGCAAAAACTCTCAGTACACACACCTCTCAGTACTGGGGAGGCATTGAAGGCAAGAAGCAAAGAGGGACAGACAAAAACTGCAAAGCCATTGCGCAAAGCAAATAAAATTATCTCATTACAAATTATGCCCGCAATGCTCAGAGAGCTGAGAGGAGGAGTCGACTCCACTGGACTCGACTCGGACTGGAGTCAGAAGTTGGATGCTTGTTGCACGCTCTCGATGCGCGTACGCTAAATAGATTATGTCAAATGATCGAAATCACATCATAAATTCAGTTTGCAGAGAGGAGGAGAGACCCACAACCAAAAACAAAACCAAAAATTCAATGCGAAACCCAAAACGAACGATGCCGCTGGGTGCGAAATGAACGCGTCTAAAATCAAATAAGCCAGGGCGGTGCAGGCGTGTAGGCGTGGTGCAGAGGGGAGGGCGGGGGAGGTGTCTTGTGGTCGGATCTTTGGATCCGTTGGCTGCCTCTTTAACACGTTTTAAATGGAATGGCGGGCAGTGCGGCATTGATTATTGTTTTGCATGTGCCCTGCGCGATCTGAGGTCGAAACTCTGGTAGCCAACGGCGCTTTGAAGGTGGAGCTGTAGCTGATAACGCACCACCACCGACACCAACAACGACTTGAGCTTTAGCTGCACCTGGAATGACGAGAGAGAGAGAGAGAGAGAGAGAGAGACACCGTCTGTGCAGAGGTGCAGAAGTTTGCTTGTTTGCCAGGCAAACAATAAAATATTGCAATGGCCAGCACAATAAATTCAATGGCTAAGTACGAATCAAAAGAATCGGGCATCGAAAGAATCGCATGAATCGCATGAATCGCGCTCTTCGATCGCTGCTTCGGATGACTCCCTCACACTTTGCGTGCAAAAATCGATCAGCGCAAAATGGAAATTGAAGTTTAAAAGCGCGCAGAGCCCGTGGCGCTTTAAATATATATGCGATTTACGCGCTAACGAGGGTTGATTCGAAAGTTTAACTAAAATTTGGGAAGTGGTGGCAAAGTAGAGTCATAAAAAAAACCTAAACAATTATTTATAATTCTGATGATGTAAGAAAATAGAACATTAGGGCATAGTGCAGTAGCTATTAATTACATATTGTATATACAAAATGTGTTTACTTCAGTCTTCGAATTTATGTAATTGATTCACCTTATTACAGTCAAGTAAAAGTGAGAAAAGGGGCTAAGAATTGAAAGCGAGAACAGAAACAATACAATTTGCTACAAATATTTTCAATTCAATATTCAATTTAGTTGTATATTTATTAACATATAAATGCTGTTATTTATAATATATACATTTACTAAGTTGTTTATTTATTTATGCATTAATTTATTGAAGCGGCTACGAAGAATATATAGAATAGTTGCATATTTATTTACATTTCATATTTGAATTTATTTATATATTTACGCATTTAGTTTCAATGCCCGAAATGAAATAGATGGTTCCAAATGATAATAAATTAATATCTTATCAATTAATATTTTATTAATAATTAATTCATGCTATTTAAATTATTATTGTTTCGCCATAGTAGATAAGTAATATTTTATTTACTTCTTCGCTAAATAAAATATTACAAGGGCAGTTAATTATTTATTATCAACTGCAGGTTGATCCAAAGTGTTTAATTTTAAATTTAAAAAAATCTTTATTGAATATCTTTAATAGGAACATTTAACTCAGTTGGTTGGAAGTTATATATCTAAATTAAATAAATACTAGTTGAATTCTTTAAGTCATTTGGTTGCAAGTTATATTTATTTAATATATAAATAAATATATAAATATATATCTAAATACTAGTTTAGTCACAACCCTCGCGTGTTGCATGCTCAAGATGCTGTGCAACAGGCCAATGACTTTGCGTTCAACTTTGAAGCCGCCTGTCGGCTTTTGCGTGTGAATTCGCTTTGAAATTGGATAGGTTGCAGTTAGGAAGGAAGGATTCGATGCCGGGCTTGGATCGATTGGTTTGGTTGCTTGCATGGCATACAACTATGGGAGTCGAGAAATTTGCTCTGGATTTGAGCACAGCTGGGCACAACAGTTGAGACTTGGTGTCTTTGGCATTATGATCATTGCCAGTTGAAATCAATTTGCAAATGGTTGAATGCCACCGCATCGCCCTGTGCCGTGCCGCCCTTTTGTGACACTTTTTCTCGTTTTTACCGTGCTGCTGCTGTGTGGCAAGTGTAAAAAATGCATTTGCTTTGGCATCACAAGTCATCATCGGTTGGGGTGATAAATTTTCAATTTGTTTGCCTTGAGTGTGACTCACACTTGCACACAGACACACACAGACACCCACAACGAGCATTTCTCTATTTGAACTCTGCTGCCGCTGCTGGTAGCGCAACGAATCCCAGTTGACACGGAGCCAACACAGAGGGAAGAAAGAGTGCGAGCCGACGTTCATCATGGCCCATTGTGTGTAGTGCAACATTAGGTCATGCCACATCAACTGCAGCTACACCTACCTACTGTGCAACACTCGCTCTCTCGCTCTCTCTCTCTATCTCTCTGCTCTACTCTATTTTCGTAGCCGACTCTCTGCATATATTAAAAACAATAACTCTTTGTGCCAAACTCTTGTTTCATTCAGCCACTTGGTGGGTCCAGCCAGCCAGCCAACCTCATAAATATTCCCAGACAGCGAGAAAGAGAAAGAGGGAAAGAGAGTGTTGACCATTATCTCTGTAGAGCAAGTGACAAGTCCATTAGTAATGCTGACCTCTGGCAAGTTAATTAGCATTGGGAAATCTTCTAAACGGCGGCTACTTTATGATCTCCTCGATCGATTTCCATTTTAATACAGCACTCAATACATTTGAATAAAATATTTTGTATTTCCGGTGGAAAGCAAAAGGTGTTTAAAAGGAAGTTTATAGAACTCAAAAGCATTGGAGAAACAGTCATCGTAAATAATCATTATTTGTATTCTCTGGTCTTTTTAAATTTATGTATTATAAAATAAACTATTTTTGCAAGTTTATATTAAATAAAAAACTAGGGAAATATATTATTTATATTTATATTTATTTTAATTTATTATTTATTATTTTTAATCGTTTAATGATTACTGCGCTTGTTTGTTGTGAATTATTAATTAGCGAAATTCACTTTTAGAACGTCGCATATATAATAAGTTGTAAAAGGTGAAACCATTTCATATTATTTTCAAAATAATGAATAATATAATTTTGTTTTAAATAAAGGTATTGATAAAGTAAATACCTTAACAGGGTGATTTCACGTCGGTTTTGCAACAATTGAAAACCCAGAGAAATATTATTATTATTACTATGTCTGCATTTCAAATAGATTTCTGAACTCTAAACTTGTTTTTTTTTGTGTTTTTTCGCTGCTCCCATTTTAATGCAGTTTCTGTGTTGCCATTTTGTCTAGCGTTGGTTTTACCCAACACCATTTTCAACACAAGAACACAAAATACTATTTGAAATCCAAATCTATTAGCCATAATTGCTAATCACCTGATTAGAATTAGAAGCTTGTGACACTTGTTGTGCGTCAGTCAATCGAGTAAAATCAACCGAAAAAAGGCTGAAAAATTACTAAGCATGATTGGAGCTCTTAGTTTCGGGATTTGTTTATATATTCTTTGTTGATTTCTTTGGTTGGGATCGCTTTCAATATCTGTATGCGAATTGATAGCACCATATCTCGAGTACGTATTTATATTAATAGAATTAAATATTTCCCTTTCTTTGGCATCAAAATCGTGTCACCATCCGATAAACTGTTGGTATTATTTTGTTGTTTTGTATAGCAGAAGCTATCAGCATCTGATATTGGGATGTGGGGCGTGCCATAATACTTATAGATATGAATAAAATGCGATAACTGAACATCTGAGCAAAGTTTAAGCACTTCCATTGGCCTGTCACAAGCACTTAAAAACAATAGATATGTTTACTTTATTACCTTGTAGAGGGGCAGCTATCAATTAAATTGATTTCCAAACTCAACCTCAACCTTTTTTCTAATAATTTGGAAAATTTCAGAAGAAACAGATTGAAAATAACAACTTCATTGAACGAATAATAATAATAAAAATACATAAGCAATGCACAATTGTTTTAGATAAGGCAGTGATTATTTGCAATAAATATCAGGTTGCCGATAGCGAATTCAAAATATCAACCTTGTAATTAATTATTTGCTTATTATAAGCTAATATTTTGCATTGAAGTCAAATGATCTTGAAGATTATTTAACCATTCGATTGCCATGAAAATCACACACAATTTCCACGGAACGAAGGCAATTACCGATAAACGAAACCAAAACTCAATTAGATATGTGACCCCTTCTAGAAAATATGAATCAGATATACAAATATATAAAATTGTCCATTTACACAGATAACAATGGCAACACGAGGCGCAAGAGCTTCAAATAGTTGGTTTTAGCTTTGTATAAACAATGAATGCGCTACTTTCCAGGTACTGTTGCCCTATATCGCAGATCGAGACTGCTTGAAACAGACACTTACATCGTATCTGCTAGACGCGGCTTACAGCTTAATCACACTATCGATTAAATGGTCGTTCTGAATTTGTTGATGGTGAAAATCCCAGACCTTTGAAATATTCCGAACTTAAGCCTCAAAATAACATAGATAATGCTTTTGAAAAAGTTCTCACCACACGTCGAAATAAGTGTCAAGAAAGTGAGGGGAAAACTTGAAGAGTCTTTAAAGGGTTGCAAATTGTTCATAAAAATAGAATAACAATTTCTATTTTTGATATAACAATTAATTTCAAAATTCTATAAGAATTAAACAAATTTTTATTAGACTATCATGTTCTATTATAATTTCTTTAAGTAACAGCAAATAATTCTGATTATTAAAAATGTAGTTACATTTTCTATTTGTCAAGAAGTAGCAATCCAGAAAAATTATATTTAAAAAATACAGAAATATTTTCCTTCTTTTACAATAACAATGATATTTCAAAATGAAAATTAAAATACTTTTAGGAGATTACAATTTCTATTATAGTTTTCTTGACGAAGCAGAATCATTATTGTCATTGGAAATCTAGAAATAGTTTTCGAATATATATTATATAGATTATTATTTCTTGAATTATCAGCAGAAGAAAATAATTGCTATTATCGAGAAATAATTTATACTTTTAAATTTACACAGGTTCTATTATGTAATATCAAATATTGTTCTTCTGAAACTACGAACTTATCATAAAATGTAGTACAAAATGGGATACAATTATTAGAAGTCTTATTTTGTAATTACTATAATTCAATTTATAATAGTTACAGGACCTTACAAGCTTAAAGGCATAATCTGTTAAGGAAAATAGCGATTTATGAAGTCATAAATATAATCGAAGTATTATTTACATGCCAGAGTATCAGTCATATAATTAAACTATTCGCAGAGCTGCGAGTTGCACAAATTGTTTATGCTATGCTCACGATAAGCTGGGGCCAATGAATGTTTTGCGAGGAATTCTAATGGGCCATCCAAGAATATCGTCTGCTAATAAAGTGGCCAATTGTCTCGCACTTGAATATTCGCATTACTTTTGCTGCTGAGCGATGACGTAAACACACTTATTAAAAGCAGCACTTGTGTCCGATGGTCGGATCGTTGCGACTGCCAGATAAGAGTATGGCACCTCAGAAGATATTAACCCCTTATCTCTGTGAGATCTGCTGTGATTTGATTGAATTGCACGCGTCTATTGGCCAATTGGCCAACCGATGATAAGAGCCAAAGAATCTTGGTATAAATACCAGCCGTGGCAGCTGAACGTAATTAGTCGAAGTTTAGTAGACAAACCATTTAACCCATTATGTTCAAATCAATTGCAATTCTGGCCGTCGTCCTGGCTCTGGCCAGCGCCGAGCTGCATCGCATGCCGATCTACAAGCACGAGAATTTCGTGAAGACCCGCGGCAATGTCAAGGCCGAGGTGGAGCATCTGCGTGCCAAATACGGCCTGCCCCTGACCCGTGATGTCAACGAGGAGGAGCTCTCCAACTACATCAACATGGCGTACTACGGCGCCATCACCATCGGCACTCCTCCACAGAGCTTCAAGGTGCTGTTCGACTCCGGCTCCTCGAATCTGTGGGTGCCATCGAGCACCTGTTGGTTCTTCGATGTCGCGTGCATGAACCACAATCAGTATGATCACGACAAGTCCTCCACCTACGAGTCCAACGGCGAGAGCTTCTCCATTCAGTACGGCTCCGGCAGTCTGTCCGGTTTCCTGTCCACCGACACCGTCGATGTCAATGGCCTGGTGATCAAGAGCCAGACCTTCGCTGAGGCCACCTCTGAGCCCGGCACCAGCTTCAACAATGCCAAATTCGATGGTATTCTCGGCATGGCCTATCAATCCCTCGCTGTGGACAATGTTGTGCCTCCCTTCTACAACATGGTCTCCCAGAAGCTGGTCGACGACTCCGTCTTCTCCTTCTACTTGGCTCGCGACGGCACCTCGACCACCGAGGGCGGTGAACTGATCTTTGGCGGCTCCGATTCGTCGCTGTACTCCGGCGACTTGACCTACGTGCCCATCTCCGATCAGGGCTACTGGCAGTTCACCATGGATGGTGCCACCATCGATGGCCAGACCTTGTGCGATGATTGCCAGGCTATCGCTGATACCGGCACCTCTCTCATCGTTGTCACCGAGGCTGCCTACGACATCCTGACCAACCTGCTCAATGTGGACGATGAGGGTCTCGTCGACTGCTCCACCATTGACACCATGCCCACTCTGAGCCTGAAGATTGGCGGCACCACCTTCACCCTGGAGCCAGCTCAGTACATCATCCAGTCCGATGGCGAGTGCCAGTCGGCCTTCGAGTACATGGGCACCGACTTCTGGATCTTGGGCGATGTCTTCATCGGCAAGTACTACACCGAGTTCGATCTGGGCAACAACCGCATCGGTTTCGCTCCAGTGGCCTAAGAATTGCAATAAACTGAATCGACTACAGCAAAGCATCGCATTTGATTTGAATTGAGTGGGAGAATTTGAACAGTCTCGAAGAATCTATTTTTTGGTTGTGGTAAACACTTGAGACACTTTACATTCCTGTGATTAGGCATGTTGTAATTGCACTTGACTGTTCCGTGGAAGATTGTGGGGTGATCGATGGTCGATTTGTGTGTGATTTGATATAGTTTAACACTGACCAGTCATTGATTTTCTTCTCTGTTCTCTTTACTGTGCGTGAACTGGGAATATTTCTTGCGAAAGATTAAAATCCAGTTTATTGAATATGAATAGAATGCTTTATTTCATAGAATAGGTTTTAAATGGAAATCTTTAAGACAATACCAAAAATTCAAGTATTTTCATTGTATTGAATCTATACATTGTAGATATAACAAATTAAGTGTTATGTGCTTAATGCAAACTTTGTGGTATGGAGCATTTCTCCACATTTTCTCATTCTTTTCTGTTGATGTTGATGAAACTGATTCTTACATATTATTTTTCGTAAACTTTCTGACATACCTTAGCTGCTCTGATATTCTTCTTTGACCTTATAATAAAATAATTGCAAATACTTTAAATAAATAAACTGAATGATATATAAATGAATTCAAAATGAATGCTTCAGGCATTAAACAATTGATCAATAAATAATCCTATGTAAATTATAACTTGCTCAAGAAGTTATTGCATAAAGTTTTGCTTAAGATGAGACTACATTAAATAACTGATTTTTTATTTAATGTGAAATGAATCAGCTAATAAATAAATAAATATTGGTATGATTTAATAAATCAACTAATAATTACGTGTTGCTAAACAACACGTTTTTGGTGGGGGTTTTGTTGGAAAATGTTGTAAGACTTGCAGCATTTCGTCGGTCAATTTTATTTGGCGAATATTAACCTTTTTTATTGGCTGACAATATATAACAGCCTTTCGATATTAAATGATTTAAATAAATCATTTAACAAAAGTTAATAAAAAGTATATGGATTGGAACTTCATTAAACTAATATAATTGAAATTTGTTTGCAAAATATGACTGTTTCTTTAGAATTTATTTCCTATTTTATACGTTTCTTCTCTGTGCTGCCTTAAATTATTGTTATGCTGTTTCAATATACTTTCGACGTAAGAATAAGTAAAGAAGGCAATGATTTGTTTATGTTTTGAATTTTTGCTGCTTTCATACTTACATTTGCGACTATAATTGGAGACAAGTAAGGAAAGGTAAGAAAAACAACTGATTAGCAAAACAAATGGGCTAGATACGTGAGCTTGAAGGGTTGACAAATTGGCAACGTAATATTGATTAGCGTAATGTACACAAATATAGTATGTTAGGACAAGAGGCACTCGAGAGCGGCATTTGGCATTTGTGGGAGCTTTCCCTTTGGCCATCCCTCGAGCAAGTGTGTAACAGACAACGACGCCGATAAAGTGCCCCGAACTAATGCCCTCTTCAGGAATCCAAATCAGAATCAGTGAAGTCATCATCACACCTGAACAGATAATACAAAAAAAAAACCTTGTGTGTTAGTGTCGATATTAACAATCTTATCGATTGCTCAGATTTGGCAAATGCCTGGCGATAAGCAATTTGGTATAAATACGCGACTTAGCAGCGCTTAAGAATTAGTCGAATTCCAGTAGACACACACACACTACAAAATGCTAAAGCAAATCACAGTCCTGGCCGTCGTCCTGGCTCTGGCCAGCGCCGAGCTGCATCGCGTGCCCGTCCTCAAGGTGGAGAACTTTGTGAAGACACGCGGCAACGTCAAGGCCGAGGTGGAGCATCTGCGTGCCAAATACGGCCTGCCTCTGTCCCGTTCCCTGACCCGTGAGGAGCTCTCCAACTCGATGAACATGGCCTACTACGGCGCCATCACCATCGGCACTCCGGCCCAGAACTTCAAGGTGCTGTTCGACTCTGGTTCGTCGAATCTGTGGGTGCCATCGAACAGCTGCGACAGCTACGCCTGCGAGGTGCACAATCAGTACGACTCGAGCGCCTCCTCCAGCTATGTGGCCAACGGCGAGAGCTTCTCCATTCAGTACGGCACCGGCAGCCTGAGCGGCATTCTGTCCACCGATACCGTCAACGTCAACGGCTTGTCCATTGCCAGCCAGACGTTTGCCGAGGCCACCAATGAGCCCGGCACCAACTTCAACGATGCCAAGTTCGATGGCATTCTCGGCATGGGCTATCAGACAATTGCTCAGGATGATGTTGTCCCTCCGTTCTACAACATGGTCTCCCAGGGACTGGTCGACGACTCCGTGTTCTCCTTCTACTTGGCTCGCGCCGGCACCTCGACCACCAATGGCGGTGAACTGATCTTTGGCGGCTCCGATTCGTCGCTGTACTCCGGCGACTTGACCTACGTGCCCATCTCCGAGCAGGGTTATTGGCAGTTCACCATGGCCGGCGCCTCCGTCGATGGCTATTCGCTGTGCGACAATTGCCAGGCTATCGCCGATACCGGCACCTCTCTGATTGTGGCTCCTGCCAATGCCTACGAGCTGCTCAACGAGCTGTTGAATGTGGATGATGAGGGACTCGTCGATTGCTCCACCGTCAGCTCGCTGCCCGTGATCACCTTCAACATCGGCACCGGCAGCTTCACCCTGGAGCCATCTGCCTACGTCATCCAGTCCAATGGCGAGTGCCAGTCGGCCTTCCAGTACATGGGCACCGACTTCTGGATCTTGGGCGATGTCTTCATTGGACAGTACTACACCGAGTTCGATCTGGGCAACAATCGCATCGGTTTCGCTCCCGTCGCTTAAGCAGTCGAATTTTCAGTGAATAATCATTACGTAGCACACGCATTTTGGGTATTATCAAGACTAACTCGAGGCAGTTAGTTTGTTGAGTTAATAAAGTGTTGTAATATCATTTAATGTACGAGTTTGTTTACGGCCTCTTTTGCTTATTCCACTTTTTATTGTTATCTAGTTGCCGGCGATTTTATTTTGAAGAGAACTTTTCCTAGAATCGTGGCTCTTGATAGAAAAACATGCTTCGCTTATTTTGTGCATAAACAAGAATTTATTAATTTATTTTGTGGATTGAAAATTAGCTGGAAATTCAATTTATTTAATTTCAAAACGTTGCTTATGGAAAGGCAATAAAGTCAATTGTATATTCAATATTAAAAGCATTTTAAAACTTTGTTTTGCCATGCTTTATTTATTGGATAAGCAAAAGAATATTCATTTATTTGAATTTTGTTTCCTTTGCTCATGCACAAAAATATTTCATTTCTAGAAATTTATTTTATTGTGATTATTTGTGAATAAGTAAAATTAATTGCTTTACAACAGGCAATTAGAAAACGGTTTCTAAATATGCACTTGTTTTCTGCAACATTTTTGCTGTTTATATAAACTTTTAGAATGCTTTCAATAAATCTAAACCTATGTGTTGCTTTGCAATGCTATATTTTATGGATAAACAAATATGTGTTAATATATATTTGTAACTTGAAAAACAATATTTGTTTTCTAGATGAAGGCTTTATTGATCGTTTCACAGATGAGTAATAAATCAAATTATCTTATTTTAGAAAACGGTTCTGAATACTATAGATATGATCTGTTTATTCCATATGTTGGGTTTTTATATTAATTAATAAATTAATTGAAATGCAGAGTGTAGCTTGCAACACTTAGTTTTTTGGATAAAGGTTTATCTATTTTGTATTTTGTTTATTTATTTTTAGTCTGTAAGACATTTGATCTCTTTTGATTAGCTGGACATATGGTTTAATTATTTTGTTAAAAGAACAGCAATAATTTGATGAGAAATGTGTATTCAATATTTTATTTTAGCTCTTAATATTAATATATGATTCACAAGAATTAGTTGCATATTTATTGTTGCTTTTGATGCCAATTGTTTCTATGGCCCAAATGAATCGACGCAAATTTCGCAATAATATTTTAAAGTTGATTTGTAAATGCCAAACTTCCGCATTGGCCGCTTAACTACTATCAATGTTATTGCCAGCGATGAGGGCATGTATCATCAATTATATATAAACAATTGAACACTAAAATGTATTGCAAATAATGCTTCCAACTTTGTCGGCATTTAATGTAACATTGTAGAATGCACAAAAACAAATCTTGATGGAATTTAATTTTAATGCAAGCTGAATTATTTTTCGATAAGTCTTGCCACAAAAAAGTTGTCCCTTAAAATCAGATCCTACCTCAATGCGGTCATTGAACGCATTGATTAGAATTTAAACCATTTGTAATGGAACTTGATTGTGTAGTTTTCAATTAATTCTACGTCGATGTAACATAACAATTATTTCGATTTGAATTAGTTTTTTTGTGGAGCGTCATCGATGACGAAGCTTTGGGCGGCAACGGCTTCGAGCAATAGGTTTGTGGGCGGGGGAATTTGTTGGGGCGCTTAAAATACCATCAGTGCCTTTAAGTTTTTTTAGATATCCAAAAAAAAAAACACACACCCCACAATCTTATCTATGTCGGATTTGCATTCGATGTGATTGATTTCCCCACACCGATAACAAAAGCCCCACCGATAACTCGCCCTATAAAATTGTGTGCAGTTGTCGCCAACGGTTTCAGTATCGAATCAAAGCCGCCAACATGTGGAAGACATTACTCATCGTGCTCGGCAGCCTGCTGCTGCTGACCGAAGCTGCCACCAAGCTGCAACGCATGCCGTTGCACAAGAAAATCAATGCGAACATCAATCGCAAAACGATAATGTCCGAGGTGGCACAAATGCGCAATCGATATGCAACCAATCTCGATGCAACATCCACATCCAACACAACGACATCCACAACGACAGCCTCGTCGCAGCTCAACGAGGAGAACCTGAGCAACTCGAAGAATATGTATTATTATGGCGACATCAGCATCGGGACGCCGCCGGTCGTCTTCCAGGTGATGTTCGACACGGGCTCCTCCAATTTGTGGGTGCCCGCCTGGAACTGCACCAGCTTGGCCTGCCTCGGCGATCAGAGCTACAATCCCAGCCTGTCCAGCAGCTTTGTGCAGAATGGCCAGAGCATTAATCTCACCTACGGCTCCGGCGGCATCGCCGGCGTTCTTGCCACCGACACTGTGACCATCAATGGCCTGGTGATTACCAATCAAACCTTTGCGATGACCACCTCCGAGCTGGACTCGAGCTTCGAGGGCATGGACTTCCAGGGCATTCTGGGCATGGCGTACAACACGCTGGCCGTCGACAGCGTTGTGCCGCCGTTCTATAACATGTACATTCAGGGTCTGATCAGTCAGCCGGTGTTCTCGTTCTATTTGGCACGCGACGGCACCTCGAGCAGCGGCGGCGAACTCATCTTCGGCGGCTCCGATCCGCGCTATTATGCCGGCAACATGACCTACGTGCCCGTCTCCATCGAGGACTACTGGATGTTCAATGTGAACAGCGCCCACATGGCCGGCGTCAAGTTGTGCAACGGTTGCACAGCGGTCGCCGACACCGGCACCTCGCTGATTGTGGCACCCACGGATGCCTATGAGACGATTTTCAATTTGGTTCACGCCAATTTGGATGGCAGCGTCGATTGCTCGTCGGTCAACTCGCTGCCGGTGCTCACCTTCAACATTGGCGGCACCGTTTTCGGTGTCCCGCCATCGGCGTACATCATCAGCTCGGGTGGCGAGTGCATTTTGGGTGTTTTGGCCGCGAGTGGCATCGATTTCTGGATCTTGGGCGACATCTTTTTGGGGCAGTATTATGCGGAATTCGATATGGGACAGAATCGCATTGGTTTCGCTTCCGTTCAGGGTCTCCACTATACGGACAATGGCAGCTCTTCGTTGTCCGGTTATGCGGCTCTTTGCACTCTCCTCGCTCTGCTGAATGTCTTGGGTTTTGTGGCCAAAGGATTGTGAATCTAATGTCAGCTGCTAGCTGCAGTAAATTATTTCTTTTTTTTTCGAACTAATTTAAAATACAAAATAAACAGTAAAAAAACGATGACAACAGAAACTTTTATTTGACATTAAATCAAATTATCGCCTTTAATTATTACAACTGAATTATACTAAATAAAAATATGATAAAATATATTTTTATTTCAAATTGTGTTTAAGGAAGAATTGTTTTAAATGCATATTATTAATATTAAGACAATTAATATATTGAAATGATTTGAATTGAAATTATTTCAAATTATTCCCTTAAATAATAATTCCATTATTTGGAAAATACATTAAAGTATTGTGTAGTTTCAAATGCTGGTTTCAAATTCCTTAGAAGTCAGGAGTTTTTATTAAACATATTTTATAAAAAAATAATTATATTTTAAAGAAACTTTTGATTAACTTTAACACGACCTATTGAGCAAGTATTAAAGTTTTAAGCATTAATTAATTATAACAAGTAAATTAAAGATGCAGTTAATAAAAATATAACCGAGAATTAATAATGCAAGATAAATTACTAAGTAATAATTTAAAATATATTTAAAATATATATTATATTAGCTGCGTGTTGGAGCTTACTTTGGACAGACTATAATATGTTTATAGAGCATTTTAATCCGATAAATAATGAGACAATTTTAGCAAGTCAAAGTTGATCAAAAAATTGAAAGCAATAGATGCGAGTGATATCGGAACAGTTCTCAGTTGGATTATATTTGAGATTGCAGCTCAGCTGATTGAGTTGCATCTGGGGCAGAAACCGTTGCACAAGAAGCAATCGACAGAAAAAAACGGAAAAACAACCCAACTAAGAGACTGGGATGAGTTCTGGCCGCTGAGAGTTGTTTGTGGAGAGTGCGCTTAATTGGGCCGCCAACGAAACGCGTGATTTATTGTGCAGGAGAAGAAGAAGCGCTGATGATGAGAAGATGAAGTGAACTGCATTTCGCATTATTTATGTGATGTTATTTTTTGTGCTTCTGCACGGGGATTAGGAATTATACGCAATACGCTCTGGCTGTGTAGCTGTGGCTGTGGCAAGCACACAAACCAAGTGGCAAAAGGCTCTCAGGGCTCCCACACACGGCGCAACAAACAAGAAAAAAACAAAAAAAATAATAACAACAAGAGAAGAGGAGAGGCCTTTGTTGGTGGGCTCGGCAGGATGGATTGCTGGAATCGAGCGATCGATCTCTAATGAGCGTTGAGATTTAATAATAAGAGTGCAATTGAGTGAAGCCGACTTCGAGTTGAAATTTATTGGCCAAGCAATTGCACATTTCGACGCTCATCAAATACCAATAAAATATCATTTGTTGTAATTGGAAGCGCAGACCACACGATCTGCACTCTTGGCTGCAAGTTGTGACCCACAGTTCACCGCCAGTTCACATCTCTTTCGATATCGATGTTGATCTCCATCTCGATCTTGTTTTGCTCTCGCTCTCTGTCTCTGTCTCTGTCGTTTTAGTTGCTGCAATCTGTCTCATTAGTTGGCAAAAGCGCTTGATTTATTGTTAAACTTGTTGTTGTTGTTGCTGTTGTGGCTTGTTGTGTTATTGCTGTTGTTGTCAATAAATCACATTAAAATATTTGCAAAAAAAACAACACTAAAAGCCGGCTCAGCGTCTCGCGACCAATCTGCGGCTCAGCTTGACAAATCTCTAAACGAAATCAGTTAACAACTTAACTAATGATTATCAACAACGGCAACAACTGCTACAGCAACAACTTGTTGCTCGATAAGTCGGACTAACAACTACTTTTTTGTTGTTGCTGCTTGCCACAGACCAAATGCTGGCTCGATCAGCGGCAATCAAACACACTCACACATCTCTGATAACGGCTTTGCCGCTTGATTCATCTGCGAACTGTGCATTTTGTGCATGCGCGTAGTTTGCGTCCAAACACCCAAGACAAAATGTTGGTAGGCCGTATACTCTTTTATCAGTATAGGTACATATATAAATAAATATTTTACGACATATAAAATATACTTCTAAAATACATTTACTTTGCATTTACGTTTAAATATGAATACAAAATTATGGGGTTTTATGTAGTTACTGATACACATGAATAAATATTACAAAATATGCATATACATATATATACTTAATTTATATTTAATACAAATATATTTCCTTTTACTAGTTTACTTTTTAATTTACTTAACATTAAAATAAATAAATATTTTATATAAATAGATTTATAGCTTAATTTGAATACATCCCCAATTCTTATAATTTTTCTACCAATTTGACTGCTCACTATATTATATTATACATTTTACTAATTCTATATTTATTTTATTACTACAACTGAACCCAAGATGCATATTGCGTCTATTTCTACGCTAGTAACTAATGCATTTTTAATACTTATACAAAATTAATTTTAATATTGTTGTTTAATCTATCATTTTGGCTGCTGAATATTATGAGTATTATTAGTAGAAGTAGTTGTTTATATTTTTTATCACCTACTTGCTTTGAATTACTAATTCTGCTAGTATTTTAACTTTAATGTTTATAAGTAAAATAATTACCAACTGGACAAACATTTAATACCACAATTTCGTCTGCTTCGTTTTATTTTTTCAAACACCTACCAATTTTTCTTCACTTATATTTATATAGTGAATTTTATAGTTGGTCAACAAAAATTCTCCACATGTAGTAACATTTTGCAACTGGGCAAATGGCAAATCTGTTTTGCTTTGACAAACAATATCGGCAGCACAACATCTTCGATATTGGCAGCTAAATATGCGACAACCCTAAAACTTGCAAGTCAAGAGATGGAGAAAGAGAACCCCATGTTGAATTTCAAAATATGCAAATTAAATGTAAATAAGTTTGCAACTATTTGGCAGAGAGAGAGAGAGAGAGAGAGAGAGAGAGCGAGAGAGACGAACGACAGCGTTGCCAGATGCAAAGTCACTGATAAAGCTAACCACGATGTTATTGTCCCCCTCGTCACGTTGTTATTGTTGTTGTTCTTTAGCAGTTCTCGGTGCACAGATAAGAACGAGTCAAACAATTTTCCATTTGGCCTACGACGAAAGAAAGCACAAGGCAGCCAAAGCAAAGCGAAGACCGAATCGAAAGCCTAATAAGAAGCACGTCACATCTGATAAGAAAAGTCAATCGATAAATTTTGTTAAGCTGCGCGCCGTCGAGCTGCCAAAGCTGCCAAAGCTGCCAGAGTTGCGGCTGCCGGACTTGCCAACTTGTCTCGCGTTGTTGTAAATACTTAATTGTAAAATTGTTTATTATAAACGCAATTAGTATGGGGCCGCCAGAGTGTGCGGCGTGTGAGTGGAGAGATAAATCAAGAAGGATAACTGCGATAAGGCGCGACGCGAATTGCATCCGATTCAGGAAGCTTTCTATACCCTGCAGCGACTATAGAGAGAGGGTGTCTTAGGAGCTTAAAATGAATAACAAATTATTTGAAATTTGTATCGAGTACAATGTTTTTGAAAAATCAATAACAAACTATTTATAAATATCATAGGGTTAATCATAACAATTAAAAAAAATGTAATAAAAATATTCAAAAGCTGTCTTTTTAAATTCCTTATAAATTGAACAACTTACATGACAGTGAAGTTGTTTATTGAAACTTTGTTATAGAGATCTGAACTATTTGGACTTAGGAACTAGCAGCTGGAAGCTTTTAAACAAAGCTGTTCTAAAAATAGTTGCCTATATACGATATGATGTAATTTTATTTTTGTGTCTAAATAAAAATGATTTGATTGTCTATGTTCTGAAAGTTTCAGAGCAAGCGATAGATCTGGAGCGAAAATATCGTAGCAAAAGGGGAATGAAGTTCGTTCTGGGTTGGTTTTAGGTTGGAATTCATTAGTTCTTGGTTTGGATTGGCAACTCGTATTTTCACTAGTTTTCTTTTGTGTTGACGTATAGCATAACTGTTGGTCCATCAGTCTATCAGTCTGTACATCGCTTCGATAACCGATAACATGTTTTTGGGGTCGTTCGTGTAAGTGATTACAGTTTATGAGTTATTGTTGTAGCTGCTGCTGCTGCTGTTATTATTGATATTATTTACTTTAATCTGCTGCATCGCGTTGTGACTTAATTGCAATGGGTAAAAGTTTTTGGCTAACCCCACCTCGTATTCATTCCCCTCGTTGAATGTGAGGCACGCATGCGGCACACTTTTGCACGACCAACAGCAAAATGTGTAATTTGTAGCAATTTTGGCAACGGCAGCGGCGGCAAGCAACAAAATGTTGAAATGGACAATGAAATTGGGTCAAACTTTTATAGTTGACCGCCATAAATGAATATAACGCGATCTGAACGGAACTGTTGCCGTTGCTGTCGACTGGATGTCAGTCCAGTTTTCGTGGTGCCACAATAAAAATTTAGTTTAATGAAAGTGTTTTTCATGCGGCAGTTGGAATTGGAGTGATGGCTTGATTGTGCGCTTGGATTATGATATATATATATACTTGTAGTTTGTGGTTCGTCGATCGATTACGACGATGACGATTACAAGATTATATTACGCGCTCAGCCTCGAAAGCGCGTTGAAAGCTCGCAGAACATTTTTGCTTTTGCGGCTTGAAATAATTTCGTCTGGCACTTTTATTTTGCCTTGGCATTTATGGCATAATTTTGGCCATCATTTGCTGCCGTCTTTATGGCACTTCACAAATGATCATAATCATATTCATAATCATGATGATGATGTCGATGATTCTGCTGCTGTTGATCTACATCAGTAGCAATGATCGGTAGTGGGCAACAGTAGCAGGGCAAAAAAAAAAACTGAACTTTGCCCCAAGGGATTAAGCGAATGCACAAGTGTATTTTAAGGAATTTCAGTTAGGGAAAGTTACGAATTAAAGCCGCATATCCTGTAAGTGTGCTATATAAATAAATGCATTTAATAATGGGCGGCAGGCACTTTAATATAACCAATTAAATGCAGCAAGTGAGAGTGAAATTTAAACACACAACACAAAATATTTAATAGCAGCAACAGTTGCACTGCTTGCCTGTCCACAAACATATTTGTAAGCAGTGCAAAGTATTTGAACTGCTTCGTTTGAGAACTGTTAAAATAAGATGCGTTTTATCTAATGAAATAAATTAGATATGTATTATGACAGGATATAATAAATTTAAATTTAAATACAAATTTATTTGTTGATTGTTTTACAATTTTTGATTAAAATCGAAAAATAGGAGTCAAGGATTTAAAAATCAATTAACAGCCATTAAGAAATGCATTTTATTTAATGTAATCAGAAAGGTGCGTGTATTTAATAACATGAAAATTACTTTTAGAAATTAAAACTTTAATATAATATTAACAATCAGCCATTTATTACTATCACTATTATTTAATAGAAGAAAATAAATAGTAAATAAAAACGTGTTACCCAATAGTAAGTTTGTCGTTATTGAAATTCATTATTTAAATATAAAAATTAGAGAGAAAACTAACAAAAAATTTGAATTTTTCAAATTTTTTTTTATAAATTTAATTAGCTGCAGTCTCTGGCATTTATTATTTATTTACTCTTATATGTATATAAAAATGCTTGTTATACTTACAAAAACATTTTAATTTGTGTTTATTGTTGCCAATTTTGTTGCACACACAGGATTATAATTTATATTCTGATTGTGATATCCAATAAATTGTCTGTCGATTAAAGTACTTGCAAGTGAGTGACTATAAAAAAGCCGAAACATTTAAATTGATGGGTAGGTGTGAACTTCCTTTGCATATAATTCTCGTCACTCAATCGCAAACTGAGCACTTAATTTATGCGGTAAACTATAAAACTTGTGTAGTGACTTTTGCACGTTCTCCCATCTATACAAAATAGTGCAGCTTAAGCTTATCTCTGTGAAATCTGATCAGCTCATCGGAGGCTCGTAAAAATCCCCACAAAAAAACGGGAAAAATAAACGCTATCAGTGTTGATCAATCGATCGGCGGATATTGATATTTTTCACAAGCAGCAGGAGCAGATGATGAGAAACGCTTGATATAATGCAGCCATTTACATTGTAAAGCATTTAAAAATGTGGCATAATATAGCGCTTTATCAGGTTTTAACTCATTAAGCCGGCGAGCAGCCCCAGAAGGCCAAAAGGCCAGCCCCCTTTCGGGTTTGTGCTTAACCGAGTGACTTAATTAGCATGCGAAAAATGCATTGGATATCAATCAAAAAAACCAAAATTGTTTCCAACTTTCTTTTTGCGCTTTTGGCCAGCAAAAATTATGAGCACTAAAGGCAAAGCCAAAGCCGAAGCAAAAAAAAGAAGGCAAACGTGCTGCTAATTGAAATATTCTTAATCAGATTTTATTTCGCAAGCGATTCGCTGATGCATTTAATCCGCAATTACTAACCAGACGCGACCGATACGCTCCACAACAGCACAACAGCACAACAGATGATTGCCAGGTTTGGACCAGACGATCCACTGACTCCTCGAGAAGCGTTCAATTTAGCGTAAAGAAAACCTAAAAATAAAGCTCGGCTGCTGCCGATGGAATCTGAAATCTGGGATCTGGCATCGATTGGCGGCGGCACGCACCGAACGCGCAACATTATTGTACGTTATGTTATGAGATGGCGACCAGTTTTGTCCTTAGCGCTTAACAAGGTGGGCGCAACGCAACGTTCGACATGCCCACATTTTGCGAAGAAAGTTGAAGCTTTCCAGGGCAAACCGGGCAACTGGAAGCTAACTCGTTGAGATTAAAGAGCTGCCGTTTAGTGGCTACTTAGCCGGCGATAAACAAAAAAAAAACAGAAAAAGAGTCT
The DNA here is from genome assembly GCA_035047365.1 of Drosophila ustulata. NCBI lineage: Eukaryota > Metazoa > Arthropoda > Insecta > Diptera > Drosophilidae > Drosophila > Drosophila ustulata. Next base: position 9,186,125 of record JAWNPT010000080.1, read on the forward strand.
CTGAACTGAACGTGAAATTGCATTAAATGGCGTGGCACTGGGACACGCTGTGGTGCCAGCGGATTTGGGGCAAGCTTAACAAGCTTGTAAGCTTAAATGGCTTTTTAAAGAGCTGCCGCATTGCCAAACAGTGTTCTTGCTTTCTGGAGTTAATAATCTGCACAGCAGCCGCTGCAGCAAGAGCAACTTGCAACCTACTGCTGCGCTGCGCTGCGCTGCGTAGAAGAACATGGAACTAATGCTATTAAGCGATCATGATCATCAGTTTGCAGACATCATGTGGGCCCCCAAACAACAATCTGTCCGAAAAGCGATAAAGTTATAATGGCGCAAATGTCGAACACAGTTCTGCCATGGAGCCCAGACAACAACCAACGACCGCGTCTAAGTCTGAAAGTCTGTTTACAAAACTGCCTGACAGAGTTTTGACTGCCGACGGTTGATGTCGCCGCTGCCGCTGCCGCTGCTGCAGCCACTGAACTTGATAGACTGATCTCTTGGCCGGCAGGACAGCATGTCAGATGAATGGACAACATCTTTCTGAAGCTCTCCGCTTCGCTACTAGCTGCAGGCGACGACACGCTGTGTCTGTCAGTCAGCAAACTACACACACATATCTCTCTCTCGCTCGTGGGTCATGAAGGCGGCACAGTGGGCGTGAAAAGTATACAGCGTGGCGGAGTAAGCAAATAATGCATTAATATTGGATGAAGACTGACATTACGCCAACTAACTCGAAAGCCAAAAGCAAATCAGTTTTAAGTGAGCCTAATTGCCTCGAATATCTGCAATTAGGCGGACTACAAACAACTTGCGACTTGTAGTTGCAACAAGCTTTGGCAATTAACGGTTTACAACTTGCAACAAGTTGCATTCAATGTATTTTTTTTGTTGTATTGAATAATCAATTTATTGGCACTAATTAATGCAATCTAAGAAACAATTGTCAGCTTTGATTTATCAACCGCTCCGTAGTCGGATTTATTTATTTAGGGAATTTCCCATTGCTGCAAGTATAAATCGTTTCAATTCAACAATTAATTAATTGCGACTGTAAAGTTAATTAAAATAGCTGCGATATATTTTTGTTATTGTCAATTTTAATACTGCTCCAAAGAATAAAAGTTGCTCTTAAACATTCATATTTATTTGAATTCCTTCGTTTTATGTAACGACTCTATATTATTTATTACACAGCTTGAAAATATAATAAAAAGTAGCACTCAAACTCTATTGTGCAAATAAATTCTTTCTTTCATAATTCTAAATAAATGAAGGTTTTAGTTTAATGAACTAAAATAATCTATTTTAAAATTCCAACTGAAATGGAAATATAAGTATAAGAATATAAATAAAAGTTCCCTATTACAAATTTGAATACAGCTTAAACATTATATTATAAAATACACGCTGTTATTCGTTATAATTTTTACAGAATTATATTGTGTGATATATTTTCTCATTTCCTCTCTAATTTCCTTTTTCTTTACTCCAAATGTTAAATGTTGTGATGGTTGCTTTCCTGCCAATTTACATGCATTTCATTTCTGCAATCATTTATAACAATTTGTTTCTAGAATAATCATTAATTATTCATCTGCAATTTGTGGCGCGATTAGTAGCTTTGCTTGCCAATTAATTACAAAAGTGATACGAAATGAAAGCGCTGATCTTTTTATTAACAAAGTTGCACTGATCGATGGCACTGCAAACTGAGGACAGAACAATGAAATATAAGCATGTAAAACTGGCAGCGACAAAGTTTCACTGATCGATCGAGCTTAGAACTCGATAATGGAAAAGAGCAATGCTTAAATTGATGACAAAAAATATTCAAATGATTAAATGAATAGCAGAAATTATTGCACTGAAATGTGCAATAAAGTGAAGAATATTTAATTGACAAAAATATATATGTATATGATTGTATGATTGTGCAGCAAAGATAAGAAAAATGTTATTTGGAATTAAAATAGTTAGTTGAAATGAATAACTAAAATTATTTAACTGAATTTACGACAAAGTTTCACAGGTAATAATAAATTTCCCACACTATGCAACAATGCAAAACATATTTAATTTAAGTTGATACCGCTCAACAATGAGCAACAGAATGTCGTAAAAAAATGTAATAAAAAAGTTTTAGCAGTTGCAAATTGCGATAGACAAAATTGTAATAGCATTAAATAATTGATCAACAATGTTGTGCTGATCGATCGAACTTCGAGTTGATCATTGTCTGCGGCTCCACTGTGCAACAATGTGGCAACTGTGGCGATTTCAGCCGGCGATTATCATTTCAATTACGAGCAAGCTGCAATTCGGCTTTAAGCTGCATTAGATGAAGGTGGATTATAATGGCGATACGTTGAATCTGGTCTGTGTCTGAGGCTGGGCTGGAGCAGCGATCGCTCAATCCCGCAGAAGACTGGAAGCGTTTGCATCTAAACACCTTCTCGGAAGGTGAATCAACGTTCGCAACCGCAATTGTCTTGTCTATAGCCCGAAGCTGCTGGCGGCTATTTGCACAATTCCGATGGGTTTTTAGTTTTCAGTTTGCGTTTTCGTAGTACCATAATTTAGGCGCGGGCGAGTCATATATCAAGAGCAGCCAGAGAGATGCCTTGACGTCGATGCCATGGACGGGACGAAGACGAGCTCTCGCCTGTGATATATGACTGCAATGTCCTAATGATAATGACGTGCCGAGGCCGCGACTTTTGATCGACGTTGCAGTTGTAGGCGGGCAAACAGACACATGGGCAGAAGGGGGACAGCTTATCTTCAAAAAGAGTTTTTCATTTAAAAAATGAAAAAAAAAGAAAACGAACGAAATTATTGATTTAAAAATTTGTTGCCGTTCAATAAAGAACGACGCGCGTTTGACACACTCGGCAAATGTTGACTTGAGGAGAGAGACAGAGAGAGGGAGGGAGAAGTTTACCTGGTTGATTTGTTGTTCGTTTGATTGGTTTGTTGTCACAGCACGCGACGCAACATCAACTCAACTGCTGCCAACTGTTTTCCTGGCTCTGGCCTGACACAGTTATGCAAGTTCACACACAACACCCACGCAAGTCAGTTGAAGTCGTCGTTAACCGTTTCAATTCCCCATATATGTGTTTAATATTTACATATCCGAACGACCGATCGCACAAATTTCTGTGTAAATAATTCCCCTCACTGCGATATCAGTTTCGAGTGTCATAAAAACGAAGAGAGCAAAATTAAATAACAACAAGCAACGCGCGCCAAAATCTTCCTTAAACAAACGCACATATCGCGCTCTCTCTCTCTCTCTCTCTCTCGCTCTCTCTTTCACTCGAGTTGTTCAAGTGAATTTGCTGTGCTCTCTATTGGCATTTACATTTATCATATCGCACTTACAGATAACTCTGATCCATCTAACTATTTATCAGTCGATCAATAGTCGCGTCTCTGTTTGCCTAACCAAGTGATTTACATTTTTACTGTGGCACACACGGAAACGATCAACACGATCGCTAACTGTGTCACCGCAACGACGAGATTATTATTACAAAAATAAAGTCTTTACTTCATTAATCAGTTCATTAAAATGTCGTATTTGCATGTGGAAATATTATCTACAGATCGTTACGATCTTTAACACAATTTTTGCTGTCAGTTGATTAATAACAATTTGCAATTTGTAGAACAATGAATTCTACTTTGGATTAAAGACACGCAATTTATAAGTTAAGCAGAATAAATTAAATATATTAATTTATTTTGTAGTAGTAGTCCTATGACTTTATGTCTTTATTAAGATTGTCAAAGTTATCATTAAGATTTTTTATGATATTTATTTATTTGCTTATCAAAATATAATTCAATTTTTTATTATCATTAATGTTGGATTATTTATTTTATAGTAGCCATGTGATTTTAAATTTTCAACATTATTTATAATTTGATGTGCACTTATTAGAAATCTATTTATTTGTTTAGCAGCATATAATTATTAGTTTTATTACCGTAAATTTAACCAATATTTATTGAAGAAGTTTTGTGGTTTTATGTGTTTTTTAAGTAAAATAATATATTGGTTCAAAGGATATAATTAGTTCATTTTAGTGTACCTTATGTTTCGGCAGAAGTCTTGTGATGTTATGTCTATTTTAAAAAGGTATTTATTTAAAATAAAATGTCTTTAGGTAAATACAATTTCTTTGTCTTGCATAGTAAAATAATAATATTTTTCTTTTATGTCTAGTGATTTCATGTCTTTTTGTAGTCACTTAATTATGTGGACCAATAAAATAAATAGTTTTATATGCAGATCAAATACAACAATTTGGTCGTGTTTTCATAACTAATTCGTTATATTTAAATTTGTATAGCTTTTAATCTTCAAGCCAGAATCAGCGCTTTGCTGTGATGCCGACATCGAAAGAAGAAAGCAACAAATTGAAATAAAAACAGCGAAAATTTACGATGCGCTCCGGACAATTCAAATTCTAACAAACTCTTCATCATCTAAGTGACAGTTTTCGTATGCAGGATCGGATCACATCATGCATACATGCATTGATCGTGTACTATATATTATCCATATATACACACATATATATATGTATATGTGCTGCTATGTAGTTTATCACACAGCGATCGTAAACTATTTTGTCTGCTGTCACATCCAAAAACTGAACTTCTTTGAATTGCTGTTGAATTTCCCTTGCCAACTCATTTTCATTCTGTGAGCTGTTTGCATTTTTGATTGATCGCTTTATACGTCGCACAAAGAATGAGAGTACCACAAAAATGTAAATGCAGCCAAACCACAAGCAAAAAAAAAAAAATAATTCGAAAAGAAATACATAAGTAAAATCAGGAGGAACGATTGGAACATTGGCATCGATCATCATTTGGCTCCTTCGCTCCTTCTACACCTCCCTTTCTCTCTTGTTGAACGTCAACAAATGTTGATAATCAAATCAAAGGAGAACACGGCAACAGATCAAGAAATTGTGATTGTACACACAGGTTCATGGAATCATCATAACATCAAATCAAAAAGTGAAAAAGAGAGAGCGGGAGAGCGGGAGAGCGAGAGAGAGAGATGTAGGCTCTCTCTTTTGCTGCTACCTACGCAAGGATCGCAAACGATCGACAATCGTTGATATTGCTGCATAATTAAATTTAAACAAATCAAACTGCCATTGCAGCAAAGGAAACAGAAATCAAGTTGTACATTGAGACCACCAGAGAGTGAAAGAGCTGAAATAATTTGCTGGTCCCAGCTACATACAGTCAGCCGATCAACCGATCAGCGATCAACCGATCGACCTACACACATATGTATGTTGAAGGCGAAGTAGCAAGTAGCAAAAACAATGTAAGAAAGCCGCAGTTGAGTGTGCTCGACTCTGAGATACCAGCAACCGATTTAAGTGTTGTCTATAAAATTAATTATAAAACAAAACTTTTTGAAAATTAGGCCATCATGTTTATTAAATGTTTGTAATTAAAAATCAATGAAGGAAATTTAATTACAACTAAAAATTTTGAAAATATTAAATTAGCTTAATATTAATTTAATATTTGCAAAAATGTTAGTTGTAATTTAATTTCCTTAATTTTTTGGTTGAAATCTTAAACCAAATGGATTTGTGGCGTGATTCACAACCATGTTTTAATATGTTGTAATTAAAACCATTTAAAATGCAATATATTTTATTAAATATAGACTAATTTATATCTGCTAAAATTCTATTTGCATTTTAATTTCTTTCTTTTATTGACAGAAATTCTGAAGCAAAGTTGTTACCCATATTAGTTAGCATTTGTTTCTACTATAATTATATATTTTTGGTTTTCGTGCTTTATTTAACCTTACAATCTTGCATTCATTTAATGCTAATGATATGAAATTAAATTGAACTGAGTTGAGCAATTGTTCTTTTAATTAGAAAATTTGTTGCGAATAATAAATTTTAGTTATTTACAATATTTTCATTAATAAGGAAACAAAATCTTGGTTTATTTTAACCTTATAATTTAATATTAACTTTGTACAGCAATTACTTTTCAACTGAAAAATGGATTGTTATTAATAAGTTTATTTACAATATTATAATAGACAAGAACAAAATGAGAGAAGCAAAACACACATAGAAAAGCACTAGTTTTTAAAGTCCAGAAAACTTCTATGCACTACTTTAAGACAAACCCTATTAAAACTTAATAAAAACATACTGAAGAATAAGAATAATATTCTCATAAGTAAATACGCTACTTTAAGATTGATGATTTCAAATATTTTCTTTACAAGTGTACAAATCATACAAAAATAATCTGCGGGTTGTTGTAGCTAGACAGATTCAACAATTCAAATATTACAAAATAAATAAACTTAGAAATTTGAAAGAATCAAGTTCCGGTCATACCCTTGTGGTGTGTGTGCATGCCGGGTATCCGAAGTGAAACAAGTACAACAAGTTGGAGCTGGGAGCTGTGTTTGTGGCTGTCTCCTGCGCTGATCGTTTAATCTAGCGCTAAAGATCTGGCAGCGTCCTACGTACCGAAAACCGAACTGAACTGAGCTCAACTGAAATGATTGAATTGTGTCTCGCTGTCGATCAGTCGGCGGCGGTGCGTGAGTCGAACCCAGACGGACTGCAACTGCAACGGGGACTGCGACTGGGACTGGGACTGATCGACTGATCGAGTTGGCTGATCGCCAGACATTGATATTGATTCGGTTTGTATGCAAAACGATCATCGCTCCAGCTACAGCTCCTGCATTTTGCATAATGCTGCTGCTGCTGCTGCCGCTGGACATGCAAAATACTCGCGTATCTTTTTTGCTAGTCACTTTGACGTTGAGTCCTGTTTCCGATCGCTGTCGCAGACTTTCACAGTTTTATAACAAATTTGATTGAATTGCCATTGCCATTGAGTTGGGGTCTTCTTTTGTGCTTTTGATGTCTGCACCTTGCAAATGATTATGAATTGATTTTTGATTGCGTTTTGCATATTATACGCATCGCATGCATATCTTAGGGATTCAAATTGTGACTGGGTTACCGTTACAGCCATTCGTCATCCTGTTTCCTCATCTTGTTTTTCGTTTTCTTCCTGGTAATTAGCACACGTGTCCACGGTAATCAAAACTGATCTCTGATCTCTGATCTGTGATCTAGGCAACTTGTTTGCAAATCTCTACGCATGTTGCACAATGATTGAGTCATCTCTCAGTTTCATCATCAGCATCTCGATCATCCATCATCGCCATAGGCAAAACTAAAAAAAAAAAAACACTGCGCATTGTCTTCGTCTTGTCCTGGTCAGTTTCTTTTTGTTTTGCTTCAGGTAGCCAAAATACTATTTAATGAAGTGTCCTCAGTCCTAAATCCCATGTGTGTGTCTTCCTCTCTAATGTGCCTTAATGTTTATGCAAAAATGCCGCGTTCGCCGTCGCATCGCTGAACAAAACTCTCCGGGGGTTTGGCTTACACGTGCTATGCTCTAGGGAATCGCATAGCCTCAGGTAGCTATCATCTACCTATGATATCAGCAGCTACACATGTGAGATGCAGCTACCCAGATAAAAACGTATCTTGATTTCCGTGCCCAAAACACGTTGAAGCGTCCCTAAATTCTAGACTAAATCAGTGTTTAGGCTGCTGGAAAGCGGATCTGTGCCTTACATTTTAATCAAAAGCTGACATCATTATACCCGCTACCCATAGGGTAGAAGGGTATTATAACTTAGTGCCAACAGAAAATGTATGTAACAGGCAGAAGGAGGCATCTCCGACCCCACAAAGTATATATATTCTTGATCAGTGTCAACAGCCGAGACGATATAGCCATGTCCGTCTGTCCGTCTGTCCGTCTGTCCGTCTGTCCGTCTGTCCGTCTGTATGAACACCTGGATCTCAGAGACTATAAGAGCTAGAGCTACCAAATTTGGGGACAGTACTCCTATAGGTCCTACGCAGATCAAGTTTATTTCAAAAGTTGGATGCCACGCCCCTTTCCGCCCCCAAAAGTCTGCAAAAGCCGTAATAATAGACCTAGAGCATTGAATTTTGGTATGCATAATAATAATTATATTCTCAATGATTCCTGTGAATTTGGTTGAGATCGAATGAAAAACACGGAAGTTATTAAAGAATCAATTTTATATGCAAAATTCACTTCCAGCTGCCCGCGCTTTGTTTGTTTAGTTGACAGTGTGACCAAAACGGTGTTGTGATTTTTACCCGCTATTTTCAAATATATACAAAAAACTAATTTTAGTATATTTGGTATATTTTTTGTTAATATATCATTTAAATTTTTTGTTTTCTCTCGAAATGGGTTGCGGGTATCATACGGTCGAGCACTCTCGACTGTAGCTTTCTTACTTGTTTTTTAAATATATTGTTTAATTTCTGCGTTCATTATAATTGTAAAAAATACAAACAAAATTCATTTAAAAAGAATTTTATTAAATTATAAAAATATGTCGTTTTAGAACATCATTTGCTTTTTGGTTTAAATTAAAATGAAATAAATAAATAAGACAAAACAATTCAAAATAAATGAGAATTCATAAAACGTCTTAAGTATACTCTTCTCATTGATTAATAAACATATTATTTGGACATTTCATTTATTTATATTGCATAATGCAATAATAAAAATTATAATAATTTTATTCGTAAGAAAAAACACTTCTCAATAACATAAATTGAGTAAAATAAATAATATCTTTAAATTATAAATATATTATTTACACTTCTCATTACTTGATGGTGAATAATTAAATAATATAAAATGGATACACAAGTAATATATCATATGTACATATGTACAAAAGTAATATATGTACGACTTAAGCATATACTTCTCTTTAAAAGAAATTGAGTAAAATAAATAATAACATAAAATAATACATATATTATTTAGACTTAAGTACATACATCTGAACATATAGTTACAAAACAAATAAATAATAAAATCAAATAATGAAGATATTCAGAAGAATTTAGTAAACCCTTAAATAAAATATTATATGCATTATTTCGACAGAGACAAACACTTGTCGATTTTATAAATTGAATCATTTAATTATGAATATATTATTTTGAGCAATGTATTAATAGAAATTTAAAAATAAATATTTTATTTAGACTTAAGCGTGCACTTCTCCTTAATGCGAATTGAATATAATCAGCTTTAATGGCCGTCATTTGTCTGAGTGGGTTTTGTGCGGTACCCACATAGTCTGAGCACTTTGAGCTCTGTGGCAAGTTGGCTCTATAAAGTGCGGCAATCTGTGGCAGCATCTGCTATCTGGGTGCGTTAAGCGCAAAGCTCAAATGTTAGCAGGCATTGCCAGCTGATAAGCTTCCATGTAAGCAGACAGATGGGGGCCGTTGATATAGGTAACATATCCATACATATTCTTGGTAGTTGGGAATCTTAAATCGATTTTTCATGTTGCCGCGCTTATCGCTGGATGCAGGAGGATTGGATGTGTAGGAAAGTGCAGCAAAGTTTAAGATTAGCCAAGTGGCAAGTTGATTCCATTATCAGTGCCGATGTAAGATATATTAAGAGATAAATAATGCTGGTCGCTGTGGACGGAGCAGCAACTTTATTAGAGCCTCTTAACACGATGGCCAATTGATAGCCCTTTTCATTGATTTGCTTTACGCTGTTTGTTTCTTTTTAGCTGCTGCCAAAAGACATTAACAAACTGGCGAGCAGATCAACAGATCAACGGCGATCGGTGCGATCAACTGTTTGCCACAGAGATACAGATTCCGATTCCGATTCAGATTCGCACTGTGATCAGCACCGATCAGTGATCAGCGATCAGTGGATCAGCGCAATTAAAATGTTATCGCTGTTTGTTGTTAATGTTGACGAGCCACAACGCAAAGACTTCCTGTGTGCTCCCAGTCACACTCTTCCAACTCTGCGGCATAGCAGGCAACGTGATGCAGCTTGTGCAAGGATAAATGTAAGTAATATTCTTCAAAGTACTTATCTCTAGAATAGTCTCGAAGTTACAGCGTTGAACCGATTTTTGAACAACCAAACTATTCATTTAATTTCACTCCCTCAACATATTAAATTATTAATTACAATTTTTGGCATTTGATCTGCATCTTAGCTGACGAATTAATACTTAACACTAGCTTCAATAGTCTTTGAGTTACTTATTTATTAATTTGATTTGATGTCAAATTATAATTTACATGCCCATTTTTAGATTCTAACTTGAAGCTTAGCTGTTGAATTAATTGTGCTTTACTGCTTTATAAATTTAACTTAAAAAAAGGCCTCTTAAAACAGTTTCTAAATCTTGGGAAAAGAAAGAATTAATTGAGATGAAAAATTTGTTTAATATTTTAGATGTGCAACCCACTCGATTTACAAATGACTTTGGCTTTGACTTTATAATAATTAACTCATTTTTAGCTTCGGTAGTAGTTCAGCAGTTTAGTTCAATAAAATCGCAACTATTCTAATTTATTAATTGCATATTATAAAACTATAATCGACTGGCCAATTTTACCATCGTCTCTCGGCTTAGCTGACGTATTAATACCGATTTAATACATTAATATATAAATCATACTGGTATAAATTTGAATTCACTTTAAAAATGGTTCATTGAGTTTTGAACAGTTTCATAAATCCATTATTTCAATTTTAAAAATTACTGCTCTACTTATGAAACTAATATTCTTCGTTTCCTCTCAAAAAATTTCTTTAGCATTTTCTTATGAAATAAATTTCCTTAAAATATAATCCGAAAGTCAAATTATATCTGATGTGCGAATTAACCAAAAATTAATTTATAACCAATCTGAAGCACTCTGGTTGATTATCCATCCAGACAGCTTAGTTGCAATATTAAAAATAGATTTATTATTTTAATGAAATATTTGAATAGCAGCTCTCAACCGGTTCTTACACTCTGTTGACTTGCTTTTAATTCAATTTGCAGTGAAGATGACATATTCATTTAAAGTGAGTGTATTATTGATTCGTTTCGCAGTCATTTGCATGGAGCTGCTTGTTGCTTCACGCCTTTGGCATTTCGCTGAAAACTTAATTTAATTAATTGCCAAACACACACATTTGCCATAAAAAAAAGCAGAGCTGCCCAATGCCAGCTCTCAGCTTTCAATTCTTCTTTTGCCGATGCTATTATGCAGTATGCAGTATGTATATATATGCAAGAGAGCTCCCATTTCGATCTTCACTTGAGGCGCAAACTTGAATAATTGGACTTGCAAGTTGGGCATTTAAAACTGATTCGTTTTACGAGCGCATTGCACTCGCCTTTATGATTGGCAATTAATTAGGCCGAATGCGAAATGTTCGATGCACTCATGAATACACTCGAATACTGCAGGTTATTTGTTTTTACAGCTACCGGCCTCTCATCGATACGCGCTTCGATTTGTTTGCTTAATTAATCGCAGCTGTAATAATAATAATAATAATAAGAATACTGCAAGACCTTCTTCTTGATAATTCTTTTTCATTTCTTTTTCGTAAGCAGGCATGAAATTAGTTTTTGTCTTCGAACTGAATCGATTAACACGCGCAATTGCATTTGAATGGCAAATGTGGCGCATTGCATTGTACTTGGCCATTGTCCGACTGCGGCCTTCACCTTCACCCTTAACCTTTTGGGCCCCTTCTCTCACACTTGGCCATTGTGTCCTCATTGTGCGGCCATTCGACATGGCAATAATAATAAGAATAATAATCTATATATATATATATATATATGCTATGCTAATCCTTTGGAGAGACGTGTGTGGGCTGCGCCAGCGCGGGATTAGTATTTTTTGGTTTTGTCAGTCTCGAGAAGAGAGAAAAAAACCAGAAGAAATGCATTTTTTTATTGTAATACTCGACGGACGAACGTGCCAAGCAAAAGGACGAGAATGCGCAGACCACCCGAAATGCGGCGAGCTACGAAAATTTATTGCCACATCCAAAAATGTTGGGACCTGTGAAAGGATCTACTTAACCTTGGCCTCAGTCGCCGTCGTCGCCGTCGCCGCTGCGCATGCGCAGACACTTCATTTCAATTTTAATTAGAGCAACGCTTGGAATTTCTTTCAATTTCATTTTTTTAGGGAAATTGTCTGCATCTCATTGCCAGTTCACATTTTCTTTTTGAATTTCGTATTTCGTTTGTTGTTGTTGTTTTTAGTTGGTCTGTCGGCGCATTTCGTTTGATTGTTGTGGACCTTTTCGATTATAATTAGATGGCAAAATGCCGCTGCAAGAAATTGATTGTTAAATAATTTACTTGTGCCACCTTTGCGGCGCTGATTGGTCTCCGCCGTTGCAGTTGCAACATGGCCAGCTCACTGGCGAGCGTGGCAGCAAAAGTAACTGGAAGTTGTGGCAGATAGAAAAGAAAATTAAATATTAAATAAATCAACTAGATATGCTGGCAATGTTTAATGACAGCGACTATAACGATTATAATTTGTTTGATACAAAAATTTCTTTTTTTTAATTTCAAATTTTACTAAAATGTTAGACCAAAACTTTTAGCTGCAAATATTATTAAAGATTGCGCTTAGCATGTTTACTGTTTGCTCCGAATTTCTTAATTTTATTTGTTGTGGAAATGTTTTGTAATAATATAATTTATAATTAGTATTATTTGCTACTTCCTTTAGTAACTGACGGATAACATTTGAATTTGTATTTCAAATAAATACAAAATAGTAATTAAAATCTTTTTTTCAATGGAATTTAAATTCGTTTCTTGAACAGTTGTTTTGTGGAAATGCAATAAGTTAGAATACTTTTTGGCATTGCCAGACTATAATTGCAAGCATAAAATTAATTTGTTAAACCTGCTTGATTTGCTGCTGAAGCCAGAGTATGTAAATAAATTGTTTGCTGAAGTAATTATTACTTCTACTGATGGTATATTTATTTATATATAGAGTATATACATATTTTTAAAGATTTCTTTCACTTTCGAGATTAAGCTTAGCTTCAAAATGGTTCTGTATTTCTTAGCTTATTTATTTGTGGAAATGTTATCATGTTATGTTAATATTAAACAAAGACCATATTTTAAAGCAGTAAATAATAATAATTCAAATAAATTGTTTGCTCTTTTCAAATACAATATTTGATTATGTATAAAGTATTGAAATTGTCGATCAGTTTTTTGCAATTTTCTTAGCTGAAGACATTATTATTTTTCTTAGCTAAAGAGACTCTTTGTTTTGAAGTGAAACTCTAGGGGCGGCCCTCGCATTAGCCACTTGCTGCACCCATTCCTGGAGTTGTATGCAAAATATGCCGACACAAATCAAAAATGAAATCGGCCAATGCCAAAGCTAACGAGGCGACTGTGGCAACTGTGGCAAGCTAGAGCTGCAAGGGGAACAGAACAGAAGCTACTGTGATTCTGCTGCCTGCTGCCGATTGCTGTGGCGACTGCTGTGGCAACTGCTGTGGCGACTGCTGTCTGCGCATGCGTGGAAGGGGGAAAATTAGGCGTAAATTTTTATTGGCGACAGTTGGATAAGAAGCAACGGAATTTGAGCTGTGAATCCGTTGTTGTTGTTGTTTGTTTTGCTTGGCAATGAGACGAGGGGCAAAAGCAGCTAAACCACTTAAGTGGTAACAGCCCCCAGACAAACAGACAAAGCAAAACAATGCAAAACATGAAAACACTTGTGTCCGAGTTTCTGGCGAAAGAAGGGTTAAGAGGCTGTTTGTTTGTTGTTAGGATAATATTTAGATTGAGGGCGGAACAGTAGCTGACCACAAAATGTCGAAATATTTCCGCCGAAAAACGGAAGAGTTGAACACCGCAGTTCCGAGTAGAAAGATGAGTTTTATTTTTTTGGCCGGGCAGGAAGTGCGTCTAGGCATTTTTAGCCAGAACTGCAGATAACTGCAGATTGATACCAGCAGAAAGATGTGAGTGTGTTGGCTTGTGTCTGGCGCGTGTGTTTTGCCAAGATGCTGGTCCCAATAGACTGACCCAAAACATATATATATATATGTATATATTTATTTATAGTGTTGTCCACCAGGTGTTCTGTTTGGCCGAGAAAGAAAGAGTCAAGGTAAAATGTAAATGTCGCAGCTGGGCCGTCGCCCTCGTGCCAATGGCAAAACCGAAAAACTGTTCAGCGCTAATTGTGTATAAATATTGTGACCAGCAACAAGGCTAAAACCACAGGGCCAGCACAACACAGTCAAATGAGCAGCAAAGGCTCTGGCTCTAATAGATACATTTTGGCCTGTGACAATTAGAAACTGCTTAGTTTTGTTTCGCTGCACAGCCAGCGGCATTCCCCGCAAGTTGACCCGACAGTTTAGCCATTGTTCGATGGCTCAAACCTACTCTACGCAGCATGCTAATAACAGTTAAGAACCCAAATTGCTAGTTCGTTGCTCATTTCAAGGTATTTTCCGCATGTTGTGCGGTCCTTGGTACCAGCATTGTTCGTCCCGACAATGTTTTGACCGCATTGCCAAAACCAAAAAAACAAAATATATATATATATAGAGATATTTTTGTACAACCCCCGCTGTTGGCAAAAACAATAAAACGCACTGATATCAACTCACTCCCTGGCTTTAGACATTAGACTTTTGGTGGTCTGGCAGTTGACAAAAACGGGAAAACTCATTGGCATTGTTCGATCGCGTTTTATATGCGTGACATCTCATTTGTTGTATGTATGTACATCTCTCTATTATGCCCAGTTTGTTCCTCAATTGTTTCTCAATTGAGTTTTCAATTCTTGTGTCTATTCTCTGCTTCGGCGATTCGAGATGCATTCGCTGCGATAAGATTGAGAGTGAGAGCTCGAATCACACATCTGCCTGCTACCGCAAATTGCATTAACTTGGCCCATGGACAATTGAGGCGTGATTGAGGCGCGTTGTGTGCGGTAGCTGGCTACTTTTTTCCACCTCTAACGACCGCAAATCCATTTGCCCATTGTTCCATTGCCAATTGTTTGGCGGCCGCCCAGGGACCTGACCAACCGATCGATCGATCGTTCCCTGAAACTGGCAGGCTCCTCCAAAGACCTTCGAGTTCAAGCGAAACATCGCATTCTCAATGCGATTCTGCTTAGTCAGACAGTTTGCAAAGCATCTTCACAGCCAACTGCAATTTTATCGTGTTTTCTTTTAATTTGCCAACGAGCTATTGAAACCGCATTTTAAATTCTATTTTGCAAAGTATTGTTTATTCATTATGTACTGATACAAAAATAATTACTTTTTATTATTTGTATTTATTTTTGCAAAACTCTGTTTGCTGAAATGAAACCGATGCTCTAAAATATATATTTGATAATTCATCTAGTTTTTTATTTTCCTGGGAAACTGTGCTAACACATAATAATAATTAACAATGCGTTTTAATTTGTTCGATTGTTTTTATTACCGTAAAGTTATGTTTAATATTAATAAACAGTACTTCAATAATTAATTAATTACAGCTATAAAAATGCATATACAAATGTACGCGTAACATTTATTTATTTACATTTATTTTCGCCAAAATATGATTAATCATAATATACAGATATAATAATAATTATTGTGGGCATGTTTTTCAATTAGAGTGCGTTTGAATTTATATTATGATGATAATGGAATATTTAAGGATATATTTGCAAGTCAGATGTAGATATTTTAATAATGGAATGATATTGTTTCTAGAGCAAACAATTAAGTGTGATATAATTGCCTGATCTTTGACATTTTGTAGATGAAAATTGATTTAATATTAGGGTAATGATAATCAATTATTTTGTAATAGCTATTATACAAAGGCAAAATATTCAGATATTAGCTAAATAATAATAGTGATATTAATAATAATATAACTCCCTTCTACATAATAAAAGTAGGTGTACTATATTTTAGAAGTCTTTGAAGGGCAGTTCATATAATTATACCATTACGTGTGAATTATTTATGAATGTTAGATAAGAATAATAGAATAGTGGAATACAGAACTTCCGAGAGATATTTTTTGAATAAAACTGACCTACTTCCTTGTGCTATTTACCAGCTACAAAAGTATCTTGCAGATACATTTGCTAAGCCGCAAATGAAGCTCTTATGCTTGTTGAGCTGCACACATTGTTTCGTAGTACATAATTGCGCTGTGGAACTGTTAGCTACAAAAGTATCTGGCAGATATCTTCATGAGCACTGTCAGCTACAAAACGTATCTGCAAGATGTCTGCATCAGCCCAGTCGTAGATCCTGCTGACTACGCACTAAGCTGCCACGCCTCCCAGCCCTGAAGTGCACTTAGTCTCTGCTGTTCGCGCGTGCTGCTCGACGGCTCAGAGCTCATTACGTCAGCCTAATCCAAGCGTCAAGCATGTCCATTTGCTGGTCAGGATCAGATGGGGGGAGAGGTACAGAAAGAGAGAGAGAGAGAGAGAGAGCTAGCGGGTCAAAGCTGTTAAGCGCATTCGATGCGCATGCCGCCCACATCATTTCCTCGTCTTTCCAGCGCTACAAAATTAATTAGTTAAAACCAAAAAAAAAAAAAAAAATAGAAAAAAAAGGTGTTGGAAATCTCTGATTACGCTGGTAATTTTAGACAGTTCGCAGCTCAGTTCGTTCTGTAATGCGAGTAATTCCCATCGCATCCGACACATTTTCGGCAATTTACAATTTCCAGCATTTATTTTTCTACTTATCATAATCATATTTGCCACGCCATCGTCGCAGTCGCCGAGTTCGTGAGTGTGCAATTCTACCACAGGAAACAACTCAATTTTGTTCGTATATCCTGTGCAAGGTGTCGCTATTTCATTCCCTCCTCCTCGCCTCTGTTGCCGGTGTTATTTTTGTGGTTTTTCTTCCCCGTTTCGTTGGCCATTTTTCCCAGCATTTAGGCGTTTGCACAAACACATTTTCGCTTCATCTATCTATATTTATTTTTGATGGAAGTAAATGGAAGAAAAACACAAAAACAATTTTATTTTGTCGCACTTCCTTCCGTTTAGCTTGTAATTACAAACGCCAATCATATTGTCATTGTACTTTGCATTGCAATAATATTTTTTATAGAGACTTCTATAGTTTCTAATTGCTGTCTGTTCAATTGTTGGTTGAATATTCATTTATTTACTTAGATACACTAAATTGTATACCCAAATTGTCCCATTAATCTATTATTGTTGCTCAAGGAAAACATTGTCCTATACTGTCTGTTCCTTATGTGATTATATTTTATATTTAGTGCTACAATTTTCATTTTGTCTCGCTCAGAGCTGCACAACTTCTTTAATAATTGTAATTTAAATAATAGATTTGCTTTCATAATTAATTTAACTTATTGTTGAACACATATTTTTTATATAAATGATTATTGGAGTTTCTTTTATTTTGTTGGTACAGTAAATTACATTTTTTCTTGAACATTTATACTTTTATATTTCTTACCTATTAATTTTATAATTTGAATTTTTTTTAGTTTGTAGATTGCTGGTTTAATTATGTTAGATCTATTGTTCGACTTTTAACCGTTCATATTTCTTACTTGAATCATTAATTATTTTAAATAGGATTATTAAGTCCCATATTTTACTTTTGTAGTGACATTAATTTAATTTTCTATTTCTTACTCGAGTCATTAATTATTTTTATTAGAATTGTTTAGTTCTATAGTTTATTATTTTCTTACTGTCAAATTTTCTTCAAGCTTTCTAGTGTCCTTAAATAAACTTTCTTACTTGAGACAATCATTATTGAAAAAAGTTAAATAGTTTTTAATTTCTATTTAAAACATGTCGTTTACAAACACTGGAATTGTGCCTGCTAATGCCCACTTAAGCTAAGTGCTTACAGGGCATCTTCTAGTCGAGCACTCTCCACTTGTTGGGCTGTCTGTAAAGTGTTGCGAACTGCTGCCAAGTTGTTGCTTTCAATGTTCAATGGGCACTTGCCCAGTTCTGGCAACTTTCAAATGCTCAAGACAGTGGCTGATCTACTTGAGAGAGTTGTGGTTCCCCCCATGCACACACAAGTCGAAGTCGTCGTTTACCCCGCCTGCTGCTACTGCTCGAATGTGCCTGTCAATGTCCATAGATATCTAAATTTGTTTTGCTCTCGAGGCGATGACAGGCGAGTCTCGGATTTAAACGCGTGTTGCCTGTCAATTACACGTCACGATATGCAGCTCAAAACTCTTTCACAACCGAACCAGACACGCGTCTCAGCCTCACTTAACACACAACAGCAGATACTTTTTTTTCCTTCATTCGATTTTCTTTTGGTTTCTCACAAGTGCGACGAGTCAGTCTGGTCCGTCAGTCATTCAGTCATTCAGTCAGTCAGTCAGTCAGTCCGTCAGTCAGCGTGTTGCGTCTGTCTTCATTATGCATTGACTCTTAAGACTTAATCAATCAACGAAGAAAGCATTAACTAAATACAACGACAAGTACTATACTTTACTGCCACGAAAGTAAGGCAAGAGTTTCTCTTCGACAGTCACAATTTTAGTTTACAGCTGGGAACAGAGCAAAATCAAATTATTTTAATTTTTCGAAATGTTTGTACTTCATTTAAACACCTTGCAAAATTATTTATCTCAATATTTTCACTTCGTAAAAAAATTAAATAAAATACAATTCGAAAGAATGCGAAATGAATAACGTTTTTGGAAATATTTGAAGTTCGTTTAAACAAATTAAAACAATTTTGTACATCAGTATTTTGGATTCCTTAATACCTTGGTTTGAAGACTGTTGAAATTTATTTATTTGTTGGCAATATGAAATTGACAATTACGAATGATTCGAATTTTTATAAATTGCTGTGTTTCGTTTAAACACCTTATAAATATTCATAGCAATTTTTTCGTACTTAAATTATATTTAAAAGCCCTTAAATTCGATATCGATTAAAAATGTTACTCGAGTATGAAATCGTTTGATTTTTTATAAATATTTAAGGTTTATTATACACCTTTAAGATATATTCATATTTAGTTTTATTCGAAAACAGCAACAATTTAAATTTATGTATTTTGTTGCGCTTATAACTTCAATTTTAAATATTTCGAAAATTGACTGGACAAGTAAAAGTTTTAGAAATATGTTACTCTTGATTTTTTTAAACATAATTAAAATATATGTGTCTAAATATTTTTGTTTATAGCGCTAGGTTATTAGGCAGCTTTGGCTTATGATATTTTTTATACCCGCTACCCATAGGGTAGAAGGGTATTATAACTTAGTGCCAACAGAAAATGTATGTTACAGGCAGAAGGAGGCATCTCCGACCCCATAAAGTATATATATTCTTGATCAGCCGAGACGATATAGCCATGCCCGTCTGTCCGTCTGTCCGTCTGTCTGTCTGTATGAACACCTGGATCTCAGAGACTATAAGACATAGAGACACCAAATTTGGCAAAAAGGTTCCTTCATACCCTACGCAGATCAAGTTTATTTCAAAAGTTGGATGCCACGCCCCCTTCGCCCACAATAAGCATTAATCTAGAAAAAGTCAAGTTTTTTTTTATGTAAATTGCGTATAACTCCATAACTCTGCGCTTGACACTTTTAATATACCCTGTAATTTTGGTAAAAATCGGATAAGTAGAACAAAAGTTATTCGTTAAATTGTTCATTAAAATTGTTGTGCCCAATGCATATGGACGTTTTAAGTGTGTGAATGACCTATAGATATAAAATTTGGTGACAGTATTCGTGTAGGTCTTACGCAGATCAAGTTTGCTTTAGATTTTTGCCACGCCCCTTTCCGCCCCCAAAAGTCTGTAAAATTCGTAATAATAGACCATTGAATTTTGGTGTGCATAATAATAATTATATTCTTTATGATTCCTGTGAATTTGGTTGAGATCGAATAAAAAACACGGAAGTTATTAAAGAATCAATTTTGTATGCAAAATTCACTTGCAGCTGCCCGCGCTTTGTTTGTTTAGTTGACAGTGTGACCATAACGGTGTTGTGGATTTTTATTCGCTATTTTCAAATATCTACAAAAAAAACAAGTTTTAGTATATTTGGTATATTTTTTGTTAAAATATCATTTAAGTTTTTTGTTTGCTCTCGAAATGGGTTGCGGGTATCATACGGTCGATCACTCTCGACTGTAGCTTTTTTACTTGTTTATTTATTATTCTAGTTTGAATTTCATAAAAAAATTCTACTGTTCGCACAAGATACAAATGAAGCTAGCTGACTATTGGAAAACCATAAATATTATTGTCATAAATTCAGCTCTGTAATTTATAGGCCATCACAGTTTATATTTAGGGTCAGGTTCATTTGAACTTTGTTTTGGCTATGCAAAATTGCTGTGGTTCAAAGCGCCGACTCTACAACTAACATAGTTGCCCTTTTGACTTTTGACCCGCCCCTGAATGAGGCTGTGAGTTGGTCAATGAAATCGATTTGGCACTTGTTCCACGAAAATGCTACGCATTGCCTCAATTAAAAATACGAACAACCAGAAAAAAAACTACAAAACGACAACCTGCTGCGATGTCGGCGGCATTTTGTGCTCTGAATTTCTAAATTGGCGGAAGCAAAAAAGACGCATTGAGAGCGAATGGAAACGGTTTCATTCTTGGGGGCGTGGACGATGTTTGAGGCAAATGTTTAGGCCATAATTGTTCACGCCTTGGTCGCGTAATAGATACTTTGATGCGCCGGCGTCTTGGCCTACATTAATAATTATCAGCCCAAAACCGAGCACATCCTGCCTGCCTGCCTGCCAGGCGGCAGGGAGACGGAAGAGACGCCTATGCAAAGCGCCACTAAACGATGAAGCGTGTGCCGCAAAATGCATTTATCGCATCAGAAGTTGTTCAATCGATAGCTGATTTTTCCCAGGAAAAATCCCAAAAACTACACAAAAATGTATTGCCTGCTGTGCGACAGGTCAATGTCGAGGCGTAGAACGATAGCGGATAGGGGTCGAGGGCTGCCCGCTGCTTGCATTTAATTGCAGCTACAAGATACTGTATCTTGTAGCTTGTGCTGCGTATCTTGTAGTTTTTGGCGAAAAACACAGCGAGCAGTGCAATGTGTGAGATAGATACATTTGTGCTAATCATAGATACAAATTATTTATTTTATCATATCTTTGAGCTGCATTTTGTGTAAGATAGAAATACTTACCATTATTATTATTTTCTCCTTATCCAGATGCGTTAGATAGAAATATTTGTGGAAATGATTGCTGAACAACTTTTAATTAATTATTTTCTAGCTTCATTTTGTGCGAGGTGCTAGATGGAAACATTTGTGCCAATAATCGCTACAAAATTTGAATTTAATCATTTTTTTTAGTTCCATAGATACAAATTATTTATTTTATAATTCTTTTAGCAACATTTTGTGCAATGATTGCTGAACAACTTTAGCTATGTTTTCTGCGACGTGTTAGATAAAAATGTTTGTGCTAATAATGATTGCTACAAAATTTTAATTTGATTGTGTTTTTTTTAGCTACATTAAATTGTATTATTTTTTGTTTGCTGCTTTTTGCATTAGATAAAAACATCGGTGCTAATGATGGCCACAAACTATTTAATTTTTATTTTTTTATCTACATTTTATGCAATGTGTTGGGAATATTTGTGCTAATGATTGCTACAAATAATTAATGTAGTTTCTTTTTTCTAGTCACATTTTGTGCATCTTTCGGTTGGTGTGAAATCAATGCAAGTCAACACCCATATTTCGTGTGTTGTGCTGCACAAGTGGGTGTGGCAAGCAGGCCGTTTTTTTGCTTGCCACAATTGCAATAGAGAAAATCAAATGTTTGCGGCAAAGATGCGTCAGAAGCGTTCGCTCTGCATTTGTGTTGCCTGACCTTTTAATGCTGTCAACGCGAGACCGCCGACTGTTGCAACATCTAGACTCTGCGCTGCTCTCTTTGCCGCTTCGTTGTTTGGCTGTTTGCAACTGAATGTGGGCCATTGCTGGTGACACAATGCCACAGACAATGGTGGCAATTTCACATCTTAATGCACATCAATGCGCGTTACCTTTGACCAGCTCAGCAATGTCGGCTCTCTCGCTTTGAACACCAGTTTTTTTTTTTTGCAAAGCGTATTTTGCTTTTTTGATAAATCGATTATCGCATCGTAGGAGGCAGTCACAAAAACAAAGCCAAGCATCGCAAAAAAAAATACTATATATAGTATAGAACTGAGGAGTTGTGTCGGCGAGCTGAGATCAAAGGGCATTCTCAGCGTTGTCAACCACATCATCATAGTCGTAGTTATAGTCAATGTCATCGGCATCGGCATTGGCATCGTCATTGCCATCATTATCCTCATCAGTTCTTTGTGGTCGCTGAATGCAGATCCATCGATCCCATCCATCGATCGTTTTGTAGCCGCACTTTTGTGGTTGACATTTTTGTTCTTCTTGCTTCACTTTTCTTGTGTTACGCTCGGTGACTTTGCTTTGATGCCCCGCATCTCCTTGCGATCCAGATACAATATTCGACTTTGACCCCGACGCGCGGGTTATGCTTGATCTGCTTTTCTTTTTCTTTTTGGTTTTTTTGCTTTCTTCGTTTTCTTTGCGCTCTGAAAATCTGATTTCTCCATGCGATTTTGGCCAAAATCTACTTTGTTTTTCTCTCATTACTTGTTTTTGGCGGCAACTCAGCGAATTGCCAGCCACAAAACGCAGCTTAGGTTGGTCAAGCGAAGAGTTCTGGCAATTTTGCCAGTGATAAGATTGGAGCTGTTATCGCTGGGCATCGCCATTAAAGCATTTATTTTTGAGCAGCTGTAGCTCAGATTTGAGATATTTTTCTAATGGAAAAGTATTGGAATTTATTTTTGGGGATCCTTTTTTTTTCTAAGGTGGGAAATGTTTTTGGGGAAGACGGTTTGCAGTATTATTATTATTATTCATTCACATTTTATGTTCTGAATAAATTATTTAAACAGTCTTAATGCCACTGTCGTTCTGGCTAAATTCTAAACTGTAGAATTTTATTTCGAACCGAAATTTATCTTATATAAAAATAAATATTTGAAAGCTAGCTTTTGCCGAAAAACGCAATTTGTATTATTATGTTATGTATAGAGTTAAAGTAATAATACTAATATTAGTACAATTCAAGCAATTTAAATTTTAAAGGTGCAAATTGTGCATAAAGAAATAGATCAAATAATTTATTGAATGAAAATCACTCAAGAAGTCTAATAAAGCAATAATTTCAGCTATGATTAATGTCATCCGTTTAATGAGAATTATGAATAATAATAAATGTATTAGTACTAGGTAGGCATAAATGTTTAACATAGCAATATAATTATTTAATATTTTTTGTTATATGTATTCTTTATTCAATATGGAGTAAAAAGACGCACTGTGAAAATACCTCAAGGAAAACACTTGGTGAAATGAAATAGTTTCGAATTTAAATTAAAATGGAATTTTTTAAAAAATATATAAAAGTTAATAATATTTTATTATGTATATTTTATTGAATATGGAGCAAAAAGACGCGCTTTAAAACTATGTACCTGAAGGAAAGCACTTGGTGAAAATAAAAAAACTCTAATTTAAATGAATATAGAATTAAAATTTACGACAGGCATTTAATAAATAAATAAATATTAATTATATAGAAATAAATAAAAGTAAATATTCATATATGTATATCTATGCAAAAATAAAAAGAAAACGCAGCTAGTTTTGCCTTCCTGCATCGCTTGCGATTTGTGCCTTTCGAATTCGCACTTTTCTCGCTGGAATTACCCGACTTGTGATTTCAGCGACTTAGGCGATGGCCAACTTAGTTCTGCCTCATCATGTGGCAAGAAGGTGTCATTGTTTTTGCCATTCGGCTGATCCCTCGCTGATCAGTTAGCTTGGCCTTTGGCCCGTGACATTGTCGCGCCTTTTAATAACAGACACATGTGTCGCCCCGTCTTTCATACTTGCAACGCATTTGGTTCCGGTTCCACTTGCCACAATGCTGAAATTGTTTGGCATTTTCCTGTCATACTTGTCGCAAAAATGCGGAATAGCGGAAAACCCAAGAACAGGTAGAAATCAGCATAGCGACACCTACGCATTGGACATGCTCGTTTCGCAGCCCAACAAAAAAAAAAGGACTCAAAAGGACACGCACTGAGAGCCGCCCGCGGATCGCCGAGAATAACTAGAAAAACTCTCGAGCTGCGCAATTCGCTTTGACTCGCTTGGGTGCAGCCATAAAATTCTCTGCTGACTCTGCGCAGCATCTCAAGAACACAAAAAACTGGAGCCGAGTCCCTCTGAAGCGGGGGAGCCTCGAAGGAGTCTAGGACACGCTTCAATGAACACGAATGAAGAGAGAGAGATGGAAAGAAATCAGTTTTCATTCTGCGCATCAGACAATGGCCAACAGGATATTCCAGTGAAATCCATTCAGTGGATTTTTGCCTTTGTCTCGTTGGCTTTTGATTTTGCTTTTGCGCGTTTGCAGCTCTGACATTTGATTGCCTGC
This sequence comes from Drosophila ustulata, assembly GCA_035047365.1. Taxonomy (NCBI): domain Eukaryota; kingdom Metazoa; phylum Arthropoda; class Insecta; order Diptera; family Drosophilidae; genus Drosophila; species Drosophila ustulata. The sequence goes on from JAWNPT010000080.1 coordinate 9,210,617, forward strand.
GAGACGACATGGAGCAACCTGCATTAAGGACACGTGTGTGTGTGTGTGTGTGTGTGTGTGTAGATGGATGTTTCATTGTTGGATCTGCGGTTAGTTTTCCTCATGTCAACAATCGAGTCAACATCGAGAACCCCTATCTGAAGGGTTGTCTGTCTATACATACATATATCCATCTATCCATCGTCTGCAAAGTCATTTAACTACCGACAGTTCACACTGTGCTAAATGTAGCGTGTGTTGAGCATCAATAAAATGCGATACCAACAACGAAACGAAACGAAACGAAACGAAAAATAAAAGTGAAATGCAATATCGCTCAGATAGTCGAAAGAGATATTGTACGTCTCGATACGGGGAGATGCGGGGGTTGCTCTCCAGCAGGTTTCTTGCCCAGATAGCAAAGCGAAATCTTCGTCGAAGTTCTAATGATCCGCAGTGTCGTGCTGTTACCTTAGATAAATTGCGATTTCCCTCTGGCAGTTGATAGGCAACTGTTAAGGGACATGATCGCAGCAAGATTTCAAATCATTTTGCTTGATAAGCAACTCCAAATTGAGTTGCCTGCCCAGTATTTAGTTGTAGCATAAAAGGAATGTTTTCAGTATTGAAATCTATTGAGTTGTTTTTAACTTCAAACGCAACAAAGTATTGGCAATAGTTTGAAATCAAAATTAAAATAAATATATATCAGCACTGTTTCTTCGATAAGAATTAATTATAATAACAAAGTTAAAATAATAAGTTCCATTAAAGTTCACAATTCAAAATAAAATAAAATATAAGGTTGCCAATAAATTAAGATGTTAATATAAATATAGAACATGTTGCATAAAGAGGGATCTTGATTAGTAATCATTAAGTCATATCTTAAAATTGAACGTCTACGTTATGGAAATAATTTCTTTGATAAGTCAACAAAATCGTTGTCAAAAATTGACAAAAATTACATTTTTTTTTTTGTATATTAATTAAGTTGCATTTGAGAACTCGCCTTGTGCTCATTAATTAGTTTTCCGTATTTTATGCTTATTTATTATATCTTATTTTATGCTATATAGAATTAGCAATATTTAGGCTATATTTTGGGTGAACTCTTAATAAAAAAAATTGAAAATCGTTAAGCATTTTAGCGATGCTATTTTTCATTACACTTTTCGTTAAGAACTCTATTAAAAAGTGTTAAATATGATTTGCATTTTCCCTTGCTCCTTTCTCTACTGAAGTTGTTATTAGGTTTAATATGAGTTACCTAAATCATAACATTGAAAACCTTTATTTCTATATTTTAATCAATTTTGATTCTTCGCACTTCCTATTGGTGTTAGTTATATTGTAAATGGTATAAATTTTCCGGCAGTTAATATTTTATTGTAAATAAGTAATTTTGATTAAAGGCACAAATTTTTTTTTTTGTATCCAATTTAGTATCAGTATCTTTCTGTTTATTAGTAAAATTTAGAATTGCGTTTTGAAACTCTGTACATAGTAAATGGTATAAATTATTCTGTATTTAATATTGATTGAGAATAAGTAATTTTGAAATTTTTTTTTTGTGTGCAATTTGGCAACAACATTTTTATGTTTATTAGTGAATTTGAATTTAAGACGCAGTGTAATTTATTGTAAAATATTTTTGTTAGCATTTGAATTGATAATAATGTTAGTTCCTTGTACTTGCTTTTGAAGTGTAAATTAAACTGTTGCCCGTCAAGTGCCTGGCAATAGTTTAATGCGTTTTCCGAGTAGTATTTAGATGCCGGGCACTTGATGCATTTCTGCCGAATAACAGCTCAATTGGGCAGTCGACAGTTCAGTGTAGAACCGAGTTTTGGACACTGTCTGGTAGCACTCGCTGTCGCCTGGTTGTTAATGGGCTACCGGGAAGGCGGCGGCGAGGTGATCGAGGGGGAGTCACGAGACTCGATGAACTCGATGCTGCCACTTGACGCCTGGTTAAGTGCGAAATGTGACAAGGAATTCGAGTTGATGGCAGAGATGAAGCGAGCATAAAAACCTGGGACCGTTTGAGACGGGCAACAAGCGCGCTCGTATTTTGACACATGGCACATAAATCATGTCCAGCGAAGCGCAGGCGCATAGTCATGGGATACAGTGGAAGGACGAAGTGGAAGGACATTAATACAAGTGTTGTGCAGCGCCCAGTTTTCTTTGAATTGCGACATGATAAAATAACATGCGTCTCGGATTTCCGAAGCGCTTGGTCTACGAAAATAAATAAACTGAGCAGCAGCCGGGCCAGCCAGGACACTCAGGACACTCAGGATGAGATGCAAAACAAATACGCACTTCCTGCGCTTGTCCTTTGCGGACATGTCTCGCTAAAGTGGCGCACAAAAGAAGTTACTTCCTGGACCACGGCAAACGAGAGAACACAAAAGGACGGGCCGAAAAATGAATTTATTGCAAGTTATTTGAGCTCGAGTGAACTCTTAGCTAAAATTGCATAAAACTCTCGCTCTCTCGGGAGCCTATTAAAGGACATTGGCTTAGTCTCGTATTTTGACACCTACGCTCAAGCTAAGCTTCTCTTTCGATTTCATTTTCTTATACACATACAACTACTTCTTATTTTTTTTTTTTGATATCCGGTAACAATGCTGCAGGATTTCTGCTCTCATCTTGGCTCGTTTCCTGGTTTTATCTTAAGCTGACATACAATCACATTTCGCATTGTCCTTTGCCGTCCGTTCCTTCTCTCTCGATCTCTTACTATTTCTCTACCTAACACACGCGCTCTTCCGCTGGCTTCCTCTTGTTCAGTTTTTGAGGCAAAATCTCCTTCCTGTTCGTCGTCGTCGTCCTCGTCGTCGTCGTCGTCCTGCGAGGCGGGTCAACACCCAGAATTCTCCAACCAACCTCCTCCCTAGATAGATCTTCGTTTGCACGTGTCCAGCGATCCGTTTCAGCAATTTGGGGGCGTGTCTCATTTGCATTTGCATTTTCTTTTCGCATTCCTTGCCGCAACTCGTGTCTTGGCACACGACCCTCATCGCCTAAGGGTTGGGGTTCGCTTTAGGGGTAAGTCAGTTCGCTTGACGCAAGTTCAGGAAGTGCATTTTATGCCTTGTGATTACGTCCAGCTTTCAGCTTTCCAGCTCTCTCGCCTATCATTATTTTGTATTCCAATTTTCCATTTTTTTTTTGGGGTGCGCCAGACACGTGGTCCTAGAAACTGGGTTTGTTTTTGTGATCGCTTCAGCCTCTCAGGCGTGACTGCCTATTTCCGCTTGGCCCGAGGCCAATTTATGCGCCATTAACACAGCGCACCAAAAATTGAAACTCGTTCCAAATAAATATTAAAAACGACAGAAAAGAAAATAAAACACGAAACTATATGCCGACAAATATTTGTGGCAATTTCCGGTGCAGTTGGGTGTGTGTTGATTATTGAGTGGGTTGCCAGGCGCCGGAAGTGACGCAAGCTTCGACTCAAAAGGGCAGACGACGCGCCGTGAGTCATAAAGGATACGATAAACAAGCGTCGAGGTGGTGAACAAACAGGAGACAGCAAAAAACTTGAAGATCAATTATATAAAAATGCGTTTCATTAAAATAAAAATACTTTATAAAGGTGGTGAAGAAACAGGACACAGCAAAAAAACTTAAAGATCAAAGATATAAAAGAGTATTTCATTAAAATAAAAATACTTGAATGTGTTGAAATAACGGGACACAGCTAACAACTTGAAGAACAATTATATAAAAAAGTATTTAATTAAAATGAAAATACATTATAAAGGAAACGATAAATGAGTAACAAAACTAGAGTCAGTAAAAGAGTTGAAGATCATATCATATCATATTGTTTATTATACATTTGAAGGAAAAATAATCATTATTTTTTGTTCCAAAAAATTTGAGAATAAAAAAAAATAAAATAAAATAAATAAAACTAGTAGTCAAGATAAATTAAATATTGCTTAAAGGATACCAGAAAACTATATGATCAAAAATTTCGAACTTGTGCCTTCAAAAAAATAAATATTTCATAACCTATGATATTGGGAGGCAGAAACTTTTGGCTACTGACACTTGAAAATGGGCTGCTATTTTTAGCGATGGTTTCGTATTCAAAAATCCTGTAGTTGCAGCCACTTGAGCTCGCTTGAGAGAGTGCCATAAATCATGGCACGACATCCAGATAAGATATTTGTTTGTCTACATAAGTGATGTTCAGTTCATTACTGAGTTGCTTCTCAGATACCTGATGCTCTAGTTAACTACAGATTCCGAAAAGTATTATTAAAGTTTCTAAAATTTGAAATATCTTCAAGTTATGAAGTAGAAATTGTCAATAACAATTAATTAATTAGTTAATTTTGATTCTTTTGAAGTCAAAAATATTCCAGGCGATAAAGCAATATTAGATTTAATTTTTTGTATGGTTGAAGATGTTTTCAAAATGTTGGTTAAAAACTTTAAAAAATTTGTATTTAAAAAATATTCTAAAGAAATTCAAAAGAAATAAATTTTAAATAAAATAAAATAAAAAAGGAATACACAAGATTTTAAGATTTCATTTAAAAATATTGCTTTTTAGATGACGAATTGCTTTTCGAATTCACATTTTTTTGTAGCTCAGACTCATCGTAGATCAGCTGAAATAGTTTTAAGATGTGCTGAAATGTCTTGGAGAAGTTTTTTTGGAAGTAAAAAGTTTGCGGTTGAATTTATGTTTTGAATTTGTTTTTGTATTTTGTTGGTATATTATTGCATTTCAATAATAATATTGCTTAGTTTAGTGTCTTCCATGCTTATAACAAAACTTAAAAATAGTTAGTTTAGTGTCTTCCATGCTTATAACAAAACTTATAGCTATGAAAAAAATTGTTGTTGTTTTATATCATTGTCTTCCATTAGTTATGCGCTTAAGGCTAGTCAAAAAAAATGTGCTTTTTGGGGGCTGGGACTTGTTTGTTGTTGTTTTCACTAAGGCAACAGTTGAAGGCTATTTACAAGTTGTCTGTACAAAGTTCGCTTGTGGCACTGAACTTATTGCTCCTGCCACGACGAGATGTAGTCGAGGAGCTCCTCATCATCCGGCTGCTCATCGCTGAAGCTGTCGAAGGACTCGAATTTGAATTGCTGCTGCTGCTGATGTTGCAACTGATGATGATGATGTTGCTGCTGCTGCTGCTGCTGCTGATCGTCGGGCAGTTCCTGCTTCACGTAGCTGGCGGATAGATCGGAATCGGTGTACGAGGGCGTCGGCGAGGCAGAGTGATAAGAGTGGCTGACAAAGGGCGTCTGCGTTGGACTGTCGATGTCGAGGCTGCTGTCGTTGTAATCGTTGCTGTAGCTGCCATCGTTGCTGCTCTCATCGCCCGAGTGGGCAAAGAGCGGACGCCTCGACATCGGCTGGCTGCCGTCGTCGAGCATGTCCTGCAGGCCGCGAATGTACTCGACGGCAATGCGCAACGTATCCACCTTGGACAGTTTCTTGCTGGCGCCGCGTCCCCCGTTCGACAGCGTGTTGATGACACTCTGTGGCAGATGCTGGCGCAGATTGACGAATCCGTTGTTCACCTGCTTGACGCGATTGCGTTCACGGGCGTTGCGACGTGCCACCGATGGCATTTGTTCGCCGCCACCAACATTGTGGTACGGCAAGTTGTTGCTGCTGTTGCTGCTGCTGAACTTCTTCTTCATTGGGCCGATGCTGGAGCCGTGTTGCATGTTCTGCAGCTGGCTGTTGCCCAGCGGCAGCTTCGGTGCAATCAGCTGATGTTGCACGAGCTGTTGCTGTTGCTGCTGCTGCACGAGTTGCAGTTGCTGCTGCTGCTGCTGGAGGTGATGTTGCTGTTGCTGGTGGTGCAGCAACATGATGTTGCCGTTGGTCAGCTGAAAGTGCTGATAGTTGTTGCTGCAGACGCTCGTCATGCTGTTAATCCGTTCGAGTAGTTTTCGTTTCGTTGGCAGATGTTGACTGTGTGGAATCAAATTCCGCAATGATAAACCTCGTCCTGCGCCTCGCCCTTAAATACCCGTCGCCAACCAACGCTGCCGACGTCGACGTCGACAGCGGCAGCAACGAACGTTCGCTACCTGCCTCAGCGCTCTGTGCCACAAGTGATCGCGTTGCTCGGCTCTCGGTTAGGGGTTAAACTCTTAGGGGTTGCAGCTCGACAACTCATGTGGGTGCCCAGCTATCTCGCTCTCTCGCTCTCGCTCTCTCAGCTCGTCCTTTGTGTCGCAGCTCCTTTTGTTTGCCCTCCTCCTCGCATTTTCATTTCATTTGAGATTTTTCCTACATCGAAATCGAGACTTAAATCTTCTATGTACAATACACACACACACACACATATATCGAGAGAGATCCTTGTCACAGGAATATAAAAATAAGAAGAAAAAAATTGTGTTTCGTAGACGAAGGACTCGCTTTTCAATGCACTTCCACTTTTGTCGTCAAGAAAATAAAGAAGACGAGCAGAACCATAATCATAAATAAGGAAAATGAAAATGAGAATGAAAATTGGAAAAGAGGGACACAACAACAACAACGGCGACAACGACGAATGCGAATGAGAATGAAACTGCGAAGCATTCGCCACAGCCACTTGCATGTGATCCATCATCCCAGCGGCCATTCAATGAGCAGAGGAGCCACTGCCTCAGTGGCACTTTCACTGCCCACGACACGACTGTGCCACTTCGCTGCCTGCCCCCCTTTGTGGCAGCACAGTGGGCAACTGATTGTGGCAATAATTACAAAATTTATCACTTGCCGTAATTTGCATATTCATAGTATATGTTTGGAAATAAGAAAAACCTCAATCAAAATGCCTGGCAATTAAAATTGAAATAGTTAAACAATTTAATTACTATGATCATTATCATATAATAAAAATTTATCACTTGCAGTAATTTACATTTTCATAATACATATTTGAGATGAAGGAAAATCTAAATCAAAATGCCTGGCAATTAAAATTAAAATAGTTAAACAATTTAATTACTATGATAATTATCATATTATACAAATTTGTCACTTGGAATAATTTGCATATTCATAGTATATATTTGGAAATAAGAAAAACCTCAATCAAAATGCCTGGCAATTAAAATTGAAATAGTTAAACAATTTAATTACTATGATCATTATCATATAATAAAAATTTATCACTTGCCGTAATTTGCATATTCATAATACATATTTGAGATGAAGAAAAATCCAAATCCAAATACTTGGCAATTAAAATTGAAATAGTTTTACAATTTAATTACTATGATAATTGTCATAATTGTCACAAAAAATCTCAATCAAAATAAGTGACAAATAAAATTGAAATAGTTAAACTAATTTACTATGATAATTATCGAATAATAAAAACATATTTGTAAATTCACACAGTTTAGCAATAATTATTCATATTATAAAATGAGATTCTAAATTCGACTATAAAAATGATTTTAAAATTAAATCACTGTTATAATTATTCAAATTATTGATTTGATTTCAATATGTTCATTAATTCTGAAATAGTTAAAACTATTCAAATTATTTAAATAATAAAAACATTTCTATATAGGATCATAATTAAATTGTATTTCATAAATTATAAAAAATATATATCAATAACTATAGAATTAAATCACTACGATAATAACTCGAATGATTCACACAATTCACAAAGATGTTGTAATAACATGAATAATCATAGTAAGGCATTTTGGGAAAAAAGTTTTTACAAAATCATTGTATAATCAAAAACTTCGTTTGCGAAAACCAAATTTCGAGGGGCTGAATTCACCTCATAATTCAAGAATGCAGTTCATTTAGCTATTCAAAAATATACTTTTTTTTATCTTTTTGAAAGCAACAGCGCTAATATTAAAATTATTCAAATAAATATTCATATATATAATCTATGACTTATGATTATGACTCATCATCAAATTTTAAATGTTATTTCATAATTTAATATAAACATCCTTTCTATACATTTAAAATAACTAATCATATACATATGTTTAATTTCGCAATTTTCTTACATAATGTGAATGCTTACATAAAATTATATCGAGTAATGAAATAGTCCCTACAACAAATTGCGGAGAGGCAGTTCATTATTTTATACCATTCACACAGCACGCCTGCGGATCTGCTGATCTAGTAAGAAATTCATAATTGGAATAGTCTTTTCTTTATTTCACTAAAAATAAATTAAGCATAAATTAAAAATTTGCTTTAAAATTCCTAATTTATTAATTAAATTTATTTTCATATTTTTTACAATATCAATTTATTTATTTTCCAATTATTTAATTTTTTGAAACAGTTGCAAGGTAATTGCCTTGATGATTATTGTTATAAGATTGTTGGAAAACAATTATAATTGACAATTATTGAATTAAATTAAGCCCAATAACTGGAGGTGATAAACTTTTTGTTAATGAAAGAATTCGTGACATTAATTTCGATATCTATGATTTTGTCAATAAGTCTTGCAACTTGCCTCACTGTGCAATGAAGTGTAATTGAATCAGTCGTGTGTCACAGCTCAGGGCTTTGGCGTTGTGTCTGACTTGGAGTCTGAGTCGCAGTCTGCGAATCAGAATCAGAATCAGAATGAGAATGAGAATAAGTCTGGGGCAGCATTGGCCTTGGGGCGCAGCAATAATATACGAGTGTAGCGAGAAGGCGCAAGCGCAACTGTTCTTTTGCATTAAGCATTGCCGCATTGCCGCATTTGACACGTGCTTCCGATCAGGGTGATTAGCATAAGCAACAACAACAACAACAAATCCCACAAGTGTGTGCCGTCTCATGCATATAAAGAGTGACGCGAGGCTCTTGTGCATTTTGGTTGCAACTCATTTTGCCTGAGCTTTGTCACGAAGCTGCAACTTGACGGCCGGCAAACGAACTTGACAGGCATCGCCTTGCAAAAAAAAAAACACAAAAAAAACTTGGCGCTTGGCTATTTATATGTGCAACAGCAGCGGCAGCGGCAAGTGAAGTGGCCCCCATAAAGCGCCCCATCATAAATTTGTTATGGGCCGGTGGCAACAATGTTGTTGCCCCATGCCGCATGCACCGTTACAGTTACAGGCCCCTCAATAATCCAATAAATGCATAAAAAACCCTTGATTAACATTGAACTGCAGCTGCCGCGGCATGGGGCATGGGGCATGAGGCATGAGGCATGCAACAAGCATCGCTTAATCGTAATCGTTTTTTAAAAGCTGCCATCATGCTCTAGTATTCCCATTTTCCACTTGCATTAATGCATTTCTAATATCCAAAACGTAAATAAAGGGGTAAATCCTTTGCGTCATCGCCTACACGCCTCCCGGCTCCTTGATCCTTGCAACCTTCCATTCGCTTCCACACCCACTAAAAATTATGCGCGAGACTGGGAAAAAAAATGTTTTGGTAGCATTTTAATTAGCTCTGCGTTTTTTTCCATTTCTTTGATTAATTAAAGTGCCTGTAATGCTTGCGGCACGGTGGCAGGGGCAAGTGACGACAGGTAGAAAGAAGCGACAGGATCCGCGTAGGGTTGTCAAGTCGGCCAAAGGACTCGTTAAATGTCAGCTAGCGGCCTCTATGCGACATTGTTAGTCCAATTGGATGTAATGGGAATGTCTAGGCTGCACTGTGGCGCCCTCTAGCGTTCACATGCATGAGTCATTAGAATTGTAATGGGAAACTTATTGGAATAGTTTTTGAAATCCATATGGGAAATAGAAAATTTTCATTGAGCAGCAAAAATTTCTGTATTCCGTTCTATTAATTTACTGAATTTTTCAGGTATTTGGCAATTTTATCAAGGATTTTATTCTGCATGATTATTAAACAATTATTTTAGAAGAATAATAATATTTTCAATTGAATTTCAATTCATATTCATTCAAGTTGACTGATTTATTGAGAAGTTTCTATATTTATGATAGCTCGAAAGATGAGGTAATAATTTTGCTAAAGTTGCAATATAATTAAACAATAATATAATTTAACATAATTTAATAGAATTTAACAAAAATATTTTGTTTTTTGAGATGCAACAAATTTACAAAATTTAGAAGAAGTTTCTAAATAAATTTCTGACAAAATTAATTTTTATTAAAGATGCACTGATGTTACACAAAATGATTATTTATATTTGATTTCTGAATAATTTCTAAATACAGTTATTTCATAGCATGAAGCAAGGCATTTTAATGCAGGAAGAACAACTTTAAATTACTTTTATTTGTACAGTCTTCAATTCTATTTAAGGACTCTTTTTTTTGTTGAGTGTAGCAATTAAACATGCTCTTCAATGGGCTCAATTGTATTTAATTTAATCGATAACTTAATTTTAGGTTATTATTGTGGTAAAATAATAATTTATCATTTTGCTACAATTTGTTCGATTATTTTAGAATTTAAAATATATAAATGCAACTAGGAACCCAAAGAAAGTAGGCTGATGAGCAAAAGGGTCACATGATTGCAGCGTGACTTCTCTTAGCTGTGTTTTCGGGGAACTCTTGAGGTTGCGGCACATGTCCTGGTACCGCGTGTCCTTCGGCAAGCTGCAAACTCAACGGAAGCGCATGGCCGAGTGAGAAGTGTCAAAGTCGCAGCGATATCAATGCATCGATATCGATATGACAATTAATTACGTATTTTATGTGCTCGGCCTAGGCGTCATTAAGCCTAATTGAGAATTCCGAACATCAACCAGAAGCAGCAGCTACTGAATTCTGGCAACTCGACAACGAAACAAGTACAAAAGTGACCCGATCACGTAGCGAGGGCGACAAGTGTAAAACGTGATGGAGTAGGTCAGAGTTGAGGAACTCGTATCATAAGCGTGAAATCTGGCAGACTTTGTTTTTCGGGCTGTGTTATCGTTATCGTTATCGCTATCGTTATCGTGTTGTGGTCATCACATTAATTTGACTTTTTATGGGTGTTCCGAGCGGAAATTGTCATCACTTTCGCGTGATTTTATTTCAGTTTTTTTTTCTTTTTTCGGTGTCTTGTTGAAAGCGAAGTGAAAAGTGAAACAAGCGGCTTTGGGTTTTATTTTTTTTATATATATGTATATATTTTGAAAAATCGCACGATCACACCTAATAACGGTAATTTACACGCACGCCACTCGCCGATAATTGCGACGCCAAATGTGCTGCTGACAGCGAGCGGAACCTCGGCAGGATACGCGTGAACTCGCAGCCAAAGCCCAAGCCCAATCCCAGCACCAATATCCAAAAGCCAACGCATCCCGATGAGCTGAGTGAGATAACAGGCAGCAACAGCAGCAGCGGTTATTAAAAACGTGGCGGTTTTTTTGTTTTGTAGTTGCAGTAACCGAATACGCCGCCAAGTGCGAAAAAGCAACAACAACCGCCAGCAACAGTAGCCGGAGTTATGCGATATTTAAATACCCTAAAATACTCTGAATCCTTCAGCAACTGTCTGTCTGTCTGCCATAAATATTTATTTTAAATTTTATTCCTTTTTAAAGTCTACAGTAATAAATAATAATAAATATTGCTTATATTTAAAAGTACTTTCATTTCAATTAAATTATGTCGACCATAAATAAAGTGTTTATCCGTATTAATATTTTTTCATTTTAAAGTCTTCAGTAATAAATAATAATAAATTTTACTTTTATTTAATTTTACTTTTATTTTAATAAAATTAAGTCGACTATAAATTAAGTGTTTATCCATTTTAAGATTTTTCTATTTTAAAGTCGACAGTAATACTTAATACTAAATGTTGCCTATTTTAAATTTTACTTTTAACTTAATGTTTATTTGGGTTTTTAATTTAATTTCGCTTTGAAAGCAATTATGATTATTTGTATTTTGTATTACTATAAATAATAATACAGAATGGGCGCTCTTACATTCACTACTATGAACTTTGACATTCAGAAAATTACAATGATTGAATTGAGTTAAAAATTCGAAATTCAAGTTTGCAATTGTGTATAAATTGTAATGCAAATGATTTTTTAATTCGAATTTGTAAAGTTTAAACGTTGAAATTTAGAGCAGATGTATTCCGTCCGTTTGTCCGCATTTCAGCTACTTCATTTAATTAATTTGGCAAACTTCTATAGAATCCATAGCAAGTAGTAAATGAAAAAATAAAATAAAGTATGTATGTGGAAAATAATAAAATCCATTTCCGTCTGACCGTCTGTTTGCTTGTTTCTATGCCAATTGTTCTGCAGTCAATGGGATAAAATAGAAATAGGAAATATAGAGCAAGCTGAAATTAATAAAATCTAGTTCGCCCCAAAACTATATCTCCATTAAATATTAAATATAAACTGTTCAATCGGTAAGTTTATCGACACTTCTCATATTCAAAGTACCCGCCAGAAGAGTATGAAAAAATGTTGTCGAGGTGTGAAAAATAACTGGCCAAGGCAGCAGCAGCAGCAGAAGGAGTCAAGAGGAGGGAAGCAGCTTGGCGGGGGAGAGCGGAAGAAGAAGAAGGGGGGGGCGCTGGGAGATGGAGATGGAGATGGGGGCAGCCTGTTCCTGGGCACGCATCGAAGGTGTTGAAAGCTTTGCGCTTCTAAGAAACGTTTGTCGTTGTTGTTGTGATTTTGGATGGTTGATATGAAAGGCGCAGCTACTTCTGAAGTACGACCGGTCTCCAACTCCCTCTCTCGCTCGCTGATGCTGCTCGCTGCTGCTGAAGATGATATTTGGCGATGGTGTCGAGGTGTTAAAATTACCCCAAAGGTACATAATAATTACCTTAAATTGCAAAAACAGCGAAATAAATTTCAAACTGGCAGACAACGCGCTTGGCGATAGGTTGTCCCCCTCATTGCCCCTCTTTCTGGCCCCCTCTCTCTGCTTCGCTTTAACAGCTTTGGCGCGGTCACGTTTGAAGCGCATTTAGCGTTGCCAGATCGTTGGCAGAAGCATGCAAATGCCTCAATGGGGCGTGTGTCCTCCATAAAAATTGAATGCTGTTGTGGTAATTAACGCAGCCAGGGCGCAAAGGGGAAGCGCAGAGGGATCGCATCGTATCGATGGGGACATTTTGTGCCCAAGTGGCCGCAAGAATAATGACAGAGCCGCAGACCGAAGGAGACAAGCTCGGGCCGAACTCGTTGCCACGGGCCGATCTATTTAATTAATTGCTAACAAGTTGAAAATGTTTAAATGGTTTATGGCCACAACAGACATAGACAGCGAGCGAGCGAGGATCGAGAGGCAACTTGTGCCTTGACAGCGCTTTGCATCCCTTTTAGCCATAAAGACAAATTGTTGGTAGCTTCTTCTGGCCCTTTTTGCAGGTTGCGGCCATAAAGCGGCCAGGCTTCTTCTCGGCTGCTTCATCTCGCCTTTTTGGGGAGCTCGCCAACGTGACGATCTTTTATTGGACAGGTCATGGCTAAGTGAAGTCAAGCTGAAGCCCTAAACGCATCATTCCCGCTCTCAATTGCTGCCCCAAGTTGAGCTTAATTGGAACTGCAATTTCAAAAAGAAAACTAGCTCGATTACATATACTTTTAATTTTTAATTTAATAAATGTTTTATCAAAACGTTTTGATGCTGGATTGTTCTGAAGTTACTCATTATCAAATTAAATTATATACATAAACGTATGTTCTATTTGGCCCAATGTCTCAACAAAAACAATAAAAATCGTCATCCCATAAAATTGGATTTTTTCTAACATATAATATTATATTACTTACATTTATTTTTGACATAATATTTTAAGAGTTGTATATTTAAATGTTACATCCAACTACATGTTATTAAACTAAAATGTTTGTTATTTATTTGCAGATACAGCCACTTGCATTTATTTATGCTGAAACTCACGTTCTTCAAATAATGTAAGTACATTTTACATTGCATAAGCAATTGTATTATTTTAATTTAATTTATACACCTAAGTGCTCTGAATTTGTATTTATTTTATTGCATTCTACTCTAATAATATTGAGCGTGATTAAATTTTTTTTTTAGCACAATCTTGTCGAGAGATACAAAATGTATCTCCAACAAGAATTTCGTTATCAAAATCAATATATTTACTGAGATATTGGCCTAAGAACAACAAAATTGTTTTTTTTTGTAAAATTACCATTTTAGAGTTCTGATTATATTTAAAAAATAGAATTTGTACTTTTTTAATGAAGTCAGTCTACAAAAATAAACATTAACCTTCTACAAAATAAAAAATATTAAATTAATCAATATTAATTTAAAATTATTACAGACAATTTTGTAGAGGAAATAAATTAATAAAATAAACACAACAAGTAATAATACAAAAGAAATTTTTAAAAATTCAGGTTTTGTTTAATAATATGCCAGATAGATATCAATCAATTAAAAATAAATTACCAAAATTTTAGCATTTTAGTTGGTATTTTTGGCAGTGCTTGATTCTTCGAAAATATGTATGATATAAAAGGTTTTATGATCGCAAAGTGTGTTGGGGTCCGAAGTGTGACGCAAAAGCGCAACGTGATGACAGTTTTGGGCGCATACAAATGGGTTCGAAGACGACATCGATGTCAACGCGTGATGCCGATCGAGATGCAGATGCAGATGGAGCTAAAGATCGTGATCACGATGACGATGGCGATCTTGGTGCGAAGCAAATTTATCACAGTTGAGAAATGAGTTGTGAGGCAGCAATTATCATTAAAAGTAACATGACTGCCGTCGCAGCGAACAAAAAAAAAAACTGGCACAAACTTTGCCCCCAGGGTGTGTGTCTCTAGAGAGCGACAGTTTGAGTTCACGATCTCAGATCGAGATCGAGATCGAGATCGAGATTGATCTAGCTGCTAATTAATGATTAAATGTTCTTTTTTTTTTGCCATCGAGCTCCCGTTGATCTTTTGCAAAACAAATAGTCAGGGAAAACAAACAAAGCTAATGAATTTGCGGTTATGATGGAGGGAGCACAGCAGGATCAAGGATCAAGGATCAAGCAGTCAGTAGCCGAACACGCGCCGTCGTCAATTTCGCAGAAAACTCTCTGTTACAATTTCGATTTCTGTAGAAAACAGTTTCGTATCGACTTCGACTTCGACGTCGACTTCTTCTTGTATTGCATTTTCTTTGGTAATTTTTCATGCGCGTAGTTTTTTTTTGTTTTTTTGGTCTTGTGTCGATTCGAAGCAGATGCAATTAATCTAAATCCAATTATAAGACAAAGCGGCCAAGGACCATTACACAAAGCCAAAGAGACTGCTAACAAATTCTTGGCTCCTCGATCTCGATCTCCTTGTATCTCTCCGGTGATATACACCGATTAATATTGAAATCAATACGCACTCCCGAGTCTTTTGTTTAACGCTTCCCGCTTCTTCACCCCCCCCTCCCCTGCCCGCTCTCTCTCCGCTCGCGTTCCCCTTTTTTTGTTCCATGTTGCCTTCGGGCTGGCGTATCACATTACTTCTTGGCCCAAGTTGCAATCTTGCTCTTCTGCGCCTTGCCATGTGGCTAACAAGATGCATAAAGTGTCTAAATTGGTGTTGAACCATATTACCCCTCGGCTTCCCCCCATCTCGTTGGTGGCAAAGACCAAAGCAGGCAACAGTCGATATCAATGTGGCAAGCAAAGAGTTGCAACAAGCTGAGCAGACGCAGATATTTGATAAATTCAAAGTTTACTTAGAGCAGCGCAGATTGGAATTGAAATTATTATGCAGCTAGTGCAGGAAATAAATTTAAAAATAACTAGAAACAACTTTGGTTGCATTGAACAACATAAGAAACTTGTAAATAAAATTAAAGAAAATAATTATATGAAAACTGGCATAAAATCAATCACATATTTTCTTAAAATGCTGCAAATTATTTAAAGTCATAAAAACACATTCTATGAAATTTAAATGGTGGTCCAAAATGGTATTTTCAATCTCAGTTAATTAATTAATTAATAATATTCATTTTATAAACTACAATTTCTATTTCGACTAGAAATAATAATAATATTTATTATGGATTGCATAAATTAAATTTGCCTTGTTTATAGCTTTCATTTAAAATTAATCCGAAATCATAAATTTATAATACATTTATTGCGTAACTCATTTGAAAGAAAAGAACTATAGCATAACTTCAATTTGAATAGAATTTATATTTATAAATGCATATTAATAAATATGACAATAATTCTAATTCAAAAATATTTAGATCAATATGCTATTATATAATTTCAATTCAAAATGATTTTTAAGTTTTAAATGTGTAATTTATATTTGACTTCAAGCATTTATCTGAGTACAAATAAATTCCCCTTAAATGCCAAGTATGATTAAAAATTTAATCCCCGAAAATTGAGTTTCGAGTTTTTTATATGTACTTATTGAAGTGGAGATTCCCTTCAATTCAAAAGTACTACACCATATTTCTGTAACTACCGGCGATCCTCGACTTATTGCTAAGTAACTGATATTGGGATATTAGAGCTTGCTTCTGAGAGGCAACTTACAGCTGTCCAAGGAGCTCACAGGGGACAACTGCTTACTCTTGGCCCATTGAGTAGCTCATAGGCCATAAGCCGCTGAAATAGAGTTTAGATGAGGGGCAGCCACAAAAAAGAGAGGGGAGCAGAGCGAGTGTGATTAGACCACACAACATAATATGAGAGCGATGCTCAGATTCTGAGATCTAATATCGGTGATAAGCGCATCAACTACTCCAACGATAAGTATCAAATCAGAAGAGAGATCGAATCACATCGAATCAAATTGAATTGAATTGGAATCGAAAGTCCTAAGTCAACACGATTTATGTGACTTAATTCCACCGAAAAGTGACAATTGCAATGCAACTGAGAGTGAGACGCAACTAACGTTGTAAGTAATATGCCCCGCATGATTCGATTGATTCGATTGGAGGACGAAAGGATTAAAGACAGCGCCCACGCGAACAATGGGGAATTAAATATGAAAAATCGATGGCCAGCCAAGGATAAAGTCAATGAAATTTATGACTTATTTAACGCGACCTCCTGCCACAAGGATTTCTTCGTCATCGTCTCATGACAATGCCTTTTTTTTTTTGGTGTGTGTGTCCTCGGAGGGTTGCCGGATCCTGTGGTCGTTAATAGCGCATTAATTTTCCAACAGGCCGAGTGGAAAAATACATATAGTTAAAACTACTTTGGCTTCTTTGTATTTGCTCGTTATGATTGTTATTATTATTCCTGCATTTTCTTTATCTGCGCGTATCTCGAGCTAAAAGGACGAAGAAAAATTTCGAAATGAAGAGAAAAAAAAACGTTATCCTGCAGCGTCGTTTTAATAATTTCATATTTCATTCGGACGCGACGGGGTTTTTATGTTTGGTCATCGCAGTTTGTGGAAATTTACACCGTCTATCTGCAGCTCAGATCTTTACTACATATAACCACAATAGTTCGCTGCCACATTTTTCTGTCCGTCCTCTCTGTCCCCTATCGCTATCTTGAATTCGAGCCAGACTCATTTTCAAGTCAAAAGTGCTGGAACGTGTCGTTGCCTTTAATTGCCATTTAAGCGATCTAATGAACCGATATCCTCACCGGCCACTTGACACTTGATCCTCGCCAGCCAAAAAGCTAAATCCAAGTGCAGAGCATATAAATTACATAAGCTGGCATCGAGTTCAAATCTGAGGATGAATACCATAAATGAAGTATATAATATCATTGCCAAAATTGTGCAATATTTATTTGGATTTTCAAATTGTTTAGCGTCGCTAGTTTTCATTTTAATAATGCCAGAAATAGTATTAATTTTGAATTTATTTTTAATATTATGTATTTTGTATGTAGTGATATTTTCAATATTCTCAGAGCTAGTTTTAATTTTGAATTTATTTTTAATAATATCAATTTAGTATTGAGTGATATTTTCTATATTCTCAGAGCTAGTTTTAATTTTTAATTTATTTTTAATATTATGTATTTTGTATGTAGTGATATTTTCAATATTCTCAGAGCTAGTTTTAATTTTTAATTTATTTTTAATATTATGTATTTTGTATGAAGTGATATTTTCTATATTCTCAGTTTTAATTTTTAATTTGTTTTTAATATTATGTATTTTGTATGTAGTGATATTTTCAGTATTCTCAGAGCTAGTATTTCTTTTTGTCACTATATATTCAATATTATAAGCGGTTGAAATTTTTAGAATAGACAGAAAACAATCCTAAGTCACTAACTAATTAAGGAACTAATTAAAATGGAAACATTGAATTCAAACGAAAATTAGGCTGCAAAATATTACAAAATTAAAAGCAACTTATAATTACAAATCAATTTTTATATGCAAAACATACAAACATATAAGAATTTAGAATTGTTAGCTGTATTTTATTAAGTGTTACTCTATAGAAAAATTACAATATTTATTATCTTAATGTGTATTTATTGAAAGACAACTAAAAAAAACAAGTTCTGTGTTTTTTACCATCTGCTTATAATAATGATTTTTAAGTAAGAGTTTATGATTTTATTATGAATGTCCAAAAATACATTCATTGCAGGCAAATCTTTATAATATTGAAGTACAACTGAAACATTTGATTTGATAAATGATTAATGAGAAACCTTAAAACTAAATAAGATGCAATAAAATGCTACAGTCTTCAGTTGTGTAATGCCAACTCTGATGAATTAAAAGATGCATTTAAAATAAGGGAAGTTTGCCGGAAGTGAAGAAAGTTGAGCAGAAGCTGCAAATTGCTCAGGGCGATTGAAATGATGTCGAACCCCAATCCAAGACAGCATTTAGTCGGCAGTAACTTTAATTTTCAACCCCAAGACAACTTCTTTCTTGATCTTTCGGTTATTTTTTTCTCCCTGTCGTGTCTTTTTTGACGCGTGTTAAACTTTCACTGATCGAGAAGCGTGTTTTGTTTTTTTTTTGGTTGATTATTTGCGTGCAACGCTGCTATTTTGAATGGCAACGCGAGATCGTTGATTGAGTCGAGACTCGTGACGAGAGGATACGGCAATTATATGTGACTTGTGGGTCAATTCTGGCCAAGTGTTGATAACTTTATTGCAACTGGCAGCAACAAATTGCGGAACTGGCTAGTTAAAATGTTATTAAGCCGCATCGGAGATCGGATTGCTGCGGATCGTGTTCCCAGATCGAGGACCTCACAGCAGAGCGCTAAACTAATTTTAATAAGACTTGATTAAAATGCAATTTGCCAACGAAAATTTATCAATTGTGTGTATCGTCGCAAGACGTCCAGACGACGAGATCTTCTCCTCTGACACGCATTAAAATCGAGATCGAGTTCGAGTTGAGCTGGGACGACAGCTGGCCGATGAAATGATTGTGGATCATCTTGGACCTCACTCGGTTAAATAAAGTCATTAAATTCAAATCAAAATTATGCTGCAATTTTGTGATTTTTGGGTGGGCCAATGAATTCAATTACCACAACAACAACAGCAACAACAGCAACGAAGTTGCTAAATTAAATGTAAATAATATCCGAAGGGAAATTCAATTCGGTTGTTTAGAGCCTTGAGGCTGGCCATTGATTTGCCACGGACTACTGTGCAACGAATGCTGCCACAGCTGCAACAGATGTCAACTTGACCTTGCAACCAGAACGAAATGCAACTGGCCAACTGGCCAACTGGCCGAAATTTTCACGGCTCGTCTAATGTTTTGCAAACAGACAAAAACGGAATTGTGGAATGTGAAATTAATTTGGGCAAAACTGTAAACAAATGTGCTGCACAATTTTGTCACAGTGCCACACTTGCAACGTGCTGCATCAGTTGCGCTGCAAGGCGCCTGTTCATTCGAAACTCATTTGAATGCATTCACTTGGCGCATTATGTAAGCTGCCTGCCCCCTTGCCCCACACACTCGCCACTCGCCACTCGCCACTTGCCACAAACGACTTGCAAGCAAGTTCAATGCATTTATGAATGAAAATTTCGCACGCTTAAAACACGCTTCAAGCTGCAAATATTGCTGCAGCCAGACAACTGACTGAAAGAGCGGCTGGTTGGGGCATGCAACGCGGCACTGCACCTGATAATTGACAAAACCTGACAGCATTGGGGAGACTGTTTTTTCGCTCATGATGTTGTTGTTGTTGTTGTTGTTGGTGCCGAAACCCGTACGGGAAGTGGGCAAGTCAGAGGCATTAAAAGAGGCTGAGCAAAGAGGAAAATAAAAATAAAAAACAAGACGCAGCAAAAAATAAATATAAATAAAAAACTGGAATGAAAATGCAAGTAGTTGTTGCCTTGGCTGCCAGCACACTTTGTCGTACACTCTACGACCGAGCGCTCAAATTATAATATAATTATGATAGATCTGCAAAAGGAACGGAATTTACTTGAGCTACTTTGAGCAGCTATTTATGGAATGCTGTTAATTGTAAGCAGCAAATTTAGCATTGCCTAGGAGTAAAGTTACTATTTATATTTATATTATTTTTAAAGTTTGATATACTATTAACATTAATATTTGATAATTATTTAAAGAGTAACAATCTAATCCATCACTGTCTGCGGAAATTGAGGAAAACCTAGAAAAAATGAAAATCGTTTTGTTAAAGTTTTCCAGTTTGTGTTGCATCAATATTAGACTGGCGCTGATGTTAAATATTTTAGTTTAATCTTTAATTGTACATTTTTTAAAGTTATTTGACATTATATGAGATTAGGTCTCTTGTTGTAGTTCTTTAGCATTTAAAACTAATACATTGAAGGACTTTTGAAGCGCTTTAAATGTATTCAAAGTCTCTGGGGTAATAATCATTTCACATATCATATTTAGTTAATCATGTAAGTATAACTACATATCAAATTAGAAATATTCTATACAAATTTATTAATTTTGTTAACAGTGCAATTACAAAAAAAAAGAATTATATTCATTTTAAAGTGAATTATTCTGTCACTTTCTATATTTAATAATTATAAGATATAATGCTTTTATTTTCTTTTATGATTATCAATAGAGCAAGATAAAATGACAAAATACTGCAAAATGTATATCAAATATTATTTTATTTAACTTTATATTTATTTTGAAAGTATTTAATCTGACACTCTAATACCTTAGCTTTTATTTAATTATATTGTTTACTTATTATTTATTTTAGAAATATTAAAGTGAAAGAACTTTAGCGTTTATACAATTCGATTACAAAACTTTTCTATTTATTGTTTAATGATGTACTGAAAAATATTGCTGGTAATTCAGTATCAGTTTTCTATATATTAAGCGACTTTATATATTATTTTTTTACTTGCAATTCGTGTTATGTTAGTGGCAAAGCCTTCGAGTCGTGTAGAGCAACGAGAGATGATGATATTTGACAGTTTGTCGCTGAGGTTTTTGCGGTTACACAGCGTTGATTGCCTAGACCAGAAGATGCTGACTGATGACTGAGACGGTGGAATGTTGTTGGAGATGAGGATCTTAAGTGCGTAAGAGTTAGAGAAGCGAATCGGTTAGAGACACAGACAGCGAGGTCAATAGACGTATTCCTGGAATCGACAGCAATTGACATATCGACGGATCTTTCATTTCACAATATTTGCCGGCACTCAACAAGTGTTGAGCGACTGCCAAGGATCAAAGGATGTTGCATGCATATCAAAACAAATATGGACATAGGATGTGGGCACTTTAAAAAACTGTTTGGTCATCTCGCATGGCGCAATCCTTTTTTTGGGTGAACAAAGAAAAGGATTACAAGCGCCAATCGCTGGCGATAAACTCTTGAACTCGCAACTTGCAACTTGCAACTCGCTACGCAGTGCGCGTGGCTTATGCGTTGCATCCTGCGCCAACGGGTAATTACACCACATGATTTATGATCGCAGGCAGCAGGCCCCAAAAAAACCAAAAAGAAAAAAAGCAAAAACAAAATACAGACTGCTCTTCGGTTTTGGGGCAACGTGCAGCGTGCAACGGACAACAACAATCGATCGATCAGTTCAGCTCTGTCCGCCCATTTTGGCCCCTTTGGGGCAAGCCAAGTGGCCCAGTCGGCAATAACAACTGCAAATACCCGCATAACTCGTCGGCCGCCAAACTCGCAGATACCTCGCAAAAATATGCAAATTTATTGTGTTCGCTAATTTTTTGAGCGTGTGTTTTGCTAACGTTGCCATTAAAATCAATGCCAGCTCAGTGTTATTCAATTTTATACATTACTTCAAATTGCAATAGAGTTCAACACATAAAAAAGCAATATGAGTATTATTATTAATAATTGCGTTTGTTCCACTTCGTAACTTTAATTCGAAAGAAATTGAATAAAATGTCAAGTTCAATTTAGTTTACGTTTTCACTGAATTTTTATATTTTCGTACTATTCTATTGTGGTTGTATATACGTATGTTTTACAATTGTACCTGAATAATAATTCGATTATTTAATTTAGTTTAAATAAATATGTATTGTATGCAATTAATAATATCCTTTATAAACTCTTAAAACGTAATTATATATTACTTTTTTTTAGCGCGAAATGCAATTCGCAGTTTGGCATAAACTGCATTAATTAATATAGTTTTATTTACTGATATTTTATATCAATTAATTTCAAGCAGCCATAATTGTTGCAGGGAATTATTATAATTTAAGGAAGTTGGAAGAATTCGAAATAAATTGCAAAAAATGATGTAGAATTTAAATTAATGTACTTTGTAGGAGTTTCTTCTTTTATACATTATTTAAATGATTTATTATTAATTGCAAACAATACATATAGTACATACATATATTTCATAAAATTTGCTCATATTATTTCTTTCAATTCATTTAATGAAAGCAATACTTGTTATTAAAAGTTGGAAAGTTACTTTGAAATAATTGCTATAAGCCTAGATATGAAGACTTTGCTTTAAAAATGATTTGAATGCAATGCAATTTATTTATTAACAGATTTATTTAATTAATGTCAGAGTATATTCTTTGCTCTGCATGTAAAAGGCACAGGGTATTCACAACAGCAACAACAACAGAGAACAACTTGCCGAGATGCGTTGCAGATGCGTCTTGGTGATTTTTATGCAAATGCAACAGTTGCCGCTGAGTTGCCCCCGCCCCCCTTGCCCCTTGCCCCAGATCCCCGCCCCCGCCCCCGCCCCGCTCGCTGCACCCACAACAACGGGCGACAGACTGAGCGCTGAGAGTGTTTGACAAAGTTGCAACGGCGACAACGACACCGCAGATTGATGACACAACTCTCGGACAGGCGGACAGACGGACAGACGGACAGCGACGCTGTGGCATTGAGAGTGTCGATCGAGGGAGGGAGGGGAAACTTCAAAACTATTTGCCGCGATGCGATATTAATTTTTCGCCTTACTTCACATTTATGAGCAAAATCCGTATAATCCATCAAAGAACATCTCAGACGTTTCGTGTACGTGTTGCGGAATTTCAATGCGAGATATCGCCACAGCAGGCGAAAGAGAGACAGCGAGACAAAGACAGAGAGAGAGAGGAAGAAAGATAGACAACACTCAGACACCCTTAAGAGCGCTTGGTACGTGAGGTTGCAACAGCGGCATCTGCAACTCGCAACTGGGCACTGGGGCACGTGTGGCAATGTCAAACATCATCGTCGCCTCGCCGTAAAATCGCATTTCAAGTGCCGGGCAATTAGATGCCAAAATAATAAAGAAAGACAACAAATTGCAGAAAGAGAGAGAGAGAGAGAGAAACACGCCACTTGACACGCTGTTATTGCAACGTGTTGCACGCCTGCCACGCCCAGTAGCAAGTTCAACTGTTTGTGTTGACAGCCCACAGCAATAGATAAAATCTCTGGCTTATTCTCGCTTCTCTGCGTCTTTCTAGCTACTTGAGCGATGTGCAAAAATAAATAAACAATAAATATGAAGTTTTCAATTGAGGCCACGTTGTTGGTGGTCGACTAGGCAACAAAAGTTGCTTTAATTGCTCTCGATAGTTGAGTCGAAAGTGGGTGGAAAAATAAATGCCTGTGTTTGTTTAGCCAGCGGCAAATTGCTGTCGATTTGCAACACGCGGTGTGTGGCATCAACTTCAGAGGCAAACCAAGTCTTTAAACTATCTCTGAGTTATATAAATTAATGTAAAGAAGTCTATTTATAAAACAGCATTTAGCTCGATCGCAGCTGCAATTGTAGTTGGGGAGCTTCTTATGTTATTAAATGTATTATAATAAAGATTTAAATTTCTTGTGATTAGTAATAAATGTTGCCAGTTATTAAATAATTAAAAAATTCATTCAAAGTTAAAAATCGCATTTCATGAAACAATTTTCTCTTCAACTTGAAGTAACAAATGTACGGAAGAAATTATGGAAAGTCTCCAGTAAAATTCGACATAAACATTGGCATAAAACATGTTCAATAATATAAAGAATTTAGGGAAAATATACCAATTTTAAATCGGAATTTTAAGAAACAATTTACTCAAAATCTTGCTTGATTGCTCTATTCAACATCAATTATTTATTTTATTTAATTACATATTTTGAATAATTTCATTTAAGCTATTACATTTTACTTCCAATTGACAACTTTAATAAAACTTGATTTTATTTTTACTGAAAATTATTTGATTTTACTTTCAATATTAGTTCAAATAAATAATTATTGCTGATTTAAAGGATTGCATTATTTATCATCAGATAAATGCAAATAATTGCTAGTTTTCTGCCAGATTAGTGTTGGCTAAAATGGAATCAAAATTGTTGAAAAATTTAAGTAAGACGTGCTTCAATGTCAGTTAAACATTTAGTCCCTTTACTTCCAATAGTAATTCAACCAAAAATAATGAAGATATTCATGTTGAGTGTTATCAAGATTTATTGTTCATTCATTAAATTCTGTTGAACATTTTCTTTTGATTCGATTGATTTTACTTACAATATTAATTCAAATAAATATTTTTTTTCTGAATGCTGCTTAAACTGATTGTATTATTTAGCATCAGCTGAATGCAAATAATCTTGCAGTAAATCTTGATTTAATATCCGGCAAACATTTTGTAGTTGTACTTCCAATAGTAATTCTTAAAACTAAATATATATATATGTATATAGATTATTTTCAATAAAGACGGAGTCCTCCAATAAAACAAATTGCTTGACTCGAAATCTCGACCTCCAGATTAGTGTTGGCAAAATAAGAATAGCTTAGCATTAGCCATCGATGATCTGGTCATGAGGAAGGTGTCATTTTTGTCACCTATCCACCAAGGGATGCTTATAGGAGAAGGAGGAGGGGAATGATTTTCGGTAGGCAGGTAGGCGAACCCTTTAGGCAGCTAACAAGGGACAATTCTAGGCGCAGGACGAAACAAGGACTCTGAGACGCGGCCACCCCGCGGGCAGGTGTAACATTAAGCGCCCTGAACAGGTCAAAGTGATGTTTGTCAGGGTCATCCGACGGACATTTTGTAATATTCTCTATACATATATTTTTGGTGGGATTTCCCGTGACAACAATCGTAGAGTCAGGGTCAGGCGCAGGGCTCATAAAAGCGGCGCAGCAAAAATTGCAGCTCTAGGAATTACCCGAATGTCATAAAAGCGTTTTGAATGGTCCCGAAACGAAAAAAGTGAACAGAGACAGACAGAGAGAGAGAGAGAGGGAAGCGAGAGAGAGAGAGAGAGAGAGAGAGAGAGAGAGGAGACTAAGCGCCGGCGCAGCGTCTGAAAGTTATCACATTGAGTATGTAACTACATTTATCACAATCTAATATGACAAGTCGAATAACTTTTGCGTGGCTGCAACTTGGAGACGTCGTTGGGTCCTCGCTAATTGGAACACATATCTTCGGCCGATGACGCCAGATGATGTACGTGCAACATGCTGGCGATTTATGCATCCTCTCGCTGCACAATGAAGATATCAGCGCTCACTTGCTTTCGACTTTTTCGTACTTGTGCAAATAGTTGGGCGACTATCAAAATTGCTCAAACAACAGCGACAGACCGCGACAGAGAGAGAGAGAGAGAGCAAGAGAGAGAGGGAAGGTTAGCGTCTTGTCTTGGCCCATCAATAATTCATAACGCTAATTAATAACGCCCCGTTCAAATGTTGCGTGCGAGATGAAAGCCAAAAACGCCGCCTTATGCACATAACAGGATAATGAACTCGACCCCGGGCTTAAAGCCAGGCTTCCAACTCTCTTGCTGTGGTGCCTTATTGAAATTCAAATAAACCTGGCCAACATTTTGATTGCGTTTCGGTCGAGTTATATTTTTTTTTCGGTTTTTTTTGGGGGCTATCGCTGGACTCACATCACGCCTTAGGTGTAAAAATAAATGTTTAAAGTAACAACTTCTTAAAGAGCTGAATTATGAGTTGCACCACGAAACGCCCGCGCCCCAAAAAATACGAAAAACAAAAACTGAAAATAAGGAGACGCTGCCCCATCAATCTGCGTGTCCTTAGAGCGAGCGAGAGAGGGAGACGCGAAGCCCTATAATTTGTACAAATTTGTTGGACTGATTGATGCGATGGCGGCGCGTTTTTTGTGTCTGCGCCACACAAAGTTGTAGAAGAATAAAAAACAAAATACCAAAATGGGAATCTATTAAACGCAGCTGTTCTCGCAGGCCGTATAGTATGTTATATTCATAAAGATAAACACGGCTGAACAATACGCACTTCTTCTTGGCCCGATTCGAGCGAAAGGTGAAAGTTCTTCCGGCGCTGTCATGCCCTCCTAATCCTTGCCTACTATTATCACAGTAGTTGTTGTTGTTGTTGTTGTTGCTCCCATCCCCCAACAGCAACAACAACACAAAAAGAACAACACAATTGCATTGAGTTGTCAAGTGTCAGCGTTGACATTGAAAGAATAGAGACATCGAGAGACGACGACGACCCTTTCCCTTACACTTTTCCTTTTTGGAGCACGACTCCGACCCAGATCTCCAGATCGGACAATGCACTGCTCAGCTCCCTTTTGTTCACATGCCCTTTAATGTGTCAAAATATAGTCTAGCGTCTCTTTATTTTGTTTATTTTGTTTTTGTCATGCTAAATGATTTATTATCCCCGAGCTGTGTCAGTTCTGGTTCAAGGCGTGGGAGCGTTGCATTCATACTCACGACAAACAAAAAAAAAAGGATTTCACTTCGACTGCTCACCAAAGCCGGAAAGTACAAGCAACCATTCTCAAAACTTAACTCTCCACTGACCCTGAGAGCCGTGTTGTAAATAAAACACCAAACTGTAGGGAAGCATTATTCCTAAAAAGGCTTTAATTTATTAAGCAGTCCCTTGGCTCTTCAGAAAGTATTCATCGTTTCAAATTATGCCCATACAAATGTATTAAAAAATAAGGAACATATAGAAAAATGTACTCTACAAATAAATACATTTAAAAATAGTTTAGTTCAATTGATGGAAAATATCTTTCAATATCTATAGAATAGGGTTGACAAAAAAATATATGTTTTTAATGCAATTCGTGGAGCATCTCGTAGTATCTAAAAATTTGAATTAAATATTCTTGAGAAAACATTTAAACTTTTAGTTTACAAAATATGTATATAGTTTAGAAATTCCTTTACGAACTAAAATATTAATGTATATATTAAACAACAAATATATTTTTAGATTCAGTTTGGAACACTTAAAATAAATCTTAATTTTCTCTTGAATATTTTAATGTTAAATATATCTTAATATCGATTTAAATTTTATATACAAAATTAATATTTTTGGTTAATTTCATTGAAACATTTGCATGAAAAATTATTTTTAGTTAAATTTAATATTTGGTAAACATGTTAATTAATGCTTGTGAATTTTAATGAGGTGATTTTTGTTAGCTGAATTGAACTAAATTAAATATTTTTTTGTTGGGTAAATTGGTGTCTTTTATTGAAAATCATTTTAATAAAGAATTCAAAGATTTAATATAGGTAAAAGCACAATTCTGCAAATATTTCTATTTATTTATTTGATTTAAATTGAATTTAAAACTTTCGCATTTAATTCAGCAACCATGATGGAAAATATATTGTTTTTATTTCATAATTTAAATCTTGTTTTTAACACTTAGTTTTCAAGCTTCGGTTTCAAATTACAAAATTGCTTTTCAGTGTAAAAACATTTAGTCATGTAAATAAGTCAGAATATACTTTTTATTTGGCATATCCGGTGCACATTTTAAAATATCTAAATACTGTTGACATTGTGGAGTTTTATCTGCGGAATCAGCCTGATCAAATGCCCCTGATCGATGACGTAGCTAATATTGTTTGGGTTGTTCTTGTTGCTGTTTGCTGGTTTTTTTGTAAAGTAGTTTGCCGCCTATTTCCGTTTTGCGAAATGTTAGAATTCAGCTGAATTAGCATATCTCTCGAAGTGTGTTTGAATTGTTGCTGGCGATAAGGTTTCCCGGTAACTCCCGCGCGCTCTCTCTCTCTCTCTCTTTTTTTCTCTCCCTCTCTCTCTCTCTGGGTCTCTCGCAGTCCAATTGTAGTGCACTTAGCACGCGTCAAAGGGAGGGAGCATTACTTTTATCAGCCGGCTGTGGTTGTGGAACCTACCTGCGCTTTTTCAACTAATTTACATTTTATTCCCCTTTTCCACGTGCCAGAAGCCCTCGAGTTTTTAGGGGCTTTTAGTTTTTCCAACGCTGCTCAACCCTAATCATCCCCCAGCTACCTGCAGACAACGAGCGACAACGATGATGATGATGATGATGATCGCGATTAGGTAAAAAGGGTTTTAAGCCAAACACTTTGATCTGCGTCTAGTGTCCGCCTGGCTAATCCGCTTGCTTTATGATTATTCACTGCGTTCGTCAAGAGTGAAGAGTGAAGATTGAAGCCCGCACATTCTGCACTCCAATCAATATTTATGCTCGCTGTTTCATCATCATCATCGTCATCGTCAGCAGAACTTGGCTGCAATTTTGCAGAACTGGATGCTGCAAACTCATCAGGCTGCCCGCATGAAATGTCCCATCGTCAAGTCAATTATGATGTTGCCAACTCGAGCTAAAATTGAATGCCTTCCCAATTACAAAACGCTGCGAATGTTTCTTGTTGCAAATATAGTAAAGTTGATAACAAATATTGCTTCAAATCTCTTGAAAACGGAAATTAAATCATTCCCCAACAAACTCTTGTCGTGTTCTTTGTTGCAGGTTTGAATTAAGTTCACTTTCAATAACTTATTATTTATGCAAGACGGTGCCAAAACATTAAAACATTTGAGTGATATCAAATTTTCTTTATTTATATTATATATATAAATATTTTAATTATATTAATGATGTTTATGTTATTTTTCTAATTTCAATATCTATTAATTTGCTCAAGCCAAATGGAGCATTAAGTTCATTATATTTTATTTGCGAAATCTTTTTGGAAACTTAATATCCTCCTAAATTTTAAATACTGCTAATAAAATGTTAGGAATTTTGTCTATTAACATTTATCAATCAATCGATTGTAATCGTTATTATACGATTAACACTTTTTCGTAACAATTGAGCTGCATTGCATTACAAGAAACTTCACAAATTTTCTCATTTCTGTCAATTACTTTGGTTGATCCGTATTGTATTATATTTCTTTTGATATATCGTCATCTTAAATCCCTCAAACCAAAAGTGCGAATACATGAAAATACACATATTAAATTAAGTTCATAACTATGTGGAAATCATGTTTTTATAAATTCTGTATAAGTCTTGAAAAAATACAAATATTAATAAATCATTTATAATTTCAGACATTAGCATTTTATTATGGCTTAAGAATATTTGCATCCAAATAATTTGGCATTATTTCTTAGAAATCTTCGAAACCAAAGAGTCTTATATTTTGCTAAAATAGCAATGCTAACAAATCCCTTTAAGCATATATTAATTTTTACTTGAAAATTATTATTTATGCAATTCTTTAAACTTATTTTAAATGTCACGTTTCTCAGCCTGCAAATGTATTTTGTATATCTCATTTTGTTTATTGTGCGCCTATACCAAAAATTTGAAGTAAAATCTCTTTCCATTTAATTTCAAACTTTAAATATTTTTCGTTGAACAATTATTTTATTTTTTTTGGTTTTCATATCGAACTAATGGAAGTTCTAAAAAGTTGTGATCGTAAACTATTTAATAACTATTTTTACTGGTATCAACAAAATTTCTACGCATTTATACATATTTTGACTTTAAACATAATATGCCCAAAATATATTGAAAACTATTTTTTTTGGGTTGATGTTCCTGGATAAAAAAGCTGAAATAAAATCCCTTCCCAACCAACCATTTAAGTTAAAACTCTTGTCGCATTTCTTGTTACACATTAATATATTTTCGTTTTTTTTTTTATCGTTTACAACAACTAATTAACATTGAAAAAAATTGTGCTTAAAAACTATTTTTACTGGTCATGTTGCTTACAAAAAATCGGCTTAAATTTACGAAAAAAAGAAAAAAAAATTGTGGCTTAGAAAATAAAATTATGGAATATGTTTAAGAAAAAAAAAAAATGAGTCTATTTACAGTTTGAGGCACTCAAAATCATTGACTAGAAGGCAACTGGCAGTCGTAGTGTGTGTGTGTGTGTGTAATTAATTAGTGTAATTTAATTTAATTAGTGTAGTTTAATTTACTGCTCTTGCCACAGCGAAATGTAGTCGAGAATTTCCTCGTCATCGGGCGTGCAATCCTCTTCGTCCAGCTGAAAGTGTTCGTAGGGCTCGAACTTGAGCTGCAGCTGGGCGTCGGCTGAGCTGGTGCTGCTGCTGCTGCTGCTGCTGGAGGATGAGGTTGGGACAGGCGGTGAGAGTTGCTGTGGTGCTGCCTCGTAGGTGCCCGAGTCAAAGGACATGCTGGAGTTGAAGGACGATGTCGGCGAATGGCAAGCGCCAGTTAAAGTTGCCGATTGCTGCTGCAGTTGCTGTTGCTGTTGCAGAAGTTGTTGCTGCTGTTGCTGTTGCTGCTGCTGTTGTTGCAACAGTTGCTGCTGTGCGGCGAATGCGGCATTGCCGTTGAGGGTGATGGGTGCGAGTGGATGGTTGGGAAACTGTTGGCGCTGCAGTTGCTGCTGTTGCTGCAACAGCGAGCTGTGATTGCTGATGCTGCTGCTGTTGCTGCTGTTGTAGCTGTAGATGTGATGCGTCGAGCTGCTGCTGCTGCTGCTCGTCGAACTGTTGCTGCTCGTCTCGTCGAGGCACAAGCTCAACTGTTGCACCATCGCGCCGCCGGCCAACGTCGCTGGCGACGGTCCGCCGTTCAGATCATCGACCAGATCCTGCAGCCTGCGAATGTACTCGACGGCAATGCGCAGCGTGTCCACCTTGGAGATCTTCTTGTGCGGCCCTCGGCCGCCTCCTTTGGTCAGATCGGCGATGATCGATTGCGGAATATGCTGACGCAGTCGGGCAAAGCTGTTGTTCACCTGCTTCACACGGTTGCGTTCCCTGGCGTTGCGCCTTTGCACCGACTGCGACTGATCCACGTTGTAGGGCAGCGCATTTGCGGTGGCTGTTGCTGTGGCTGTGGCGCTGGCGGTGGCGGTGGCAGCTGCCAAAGCCATGCCACGCGGCGTATATTTGCGTGTCTTGATTGTCAGCCCATTTCCGCCAGTTGGCAGCGATTTAACAGACTGTGATTGTTGCTGTTGCTGCTGTTGCTCGGGGGCTGGCATAATGTGTTGATAGCGTTGATACATTTTGGTGGCGCCACCGATTGTGGTGGGAAACAAATCGATGCTGTTGCCAGCTGCGTTTGCATTGAACACCACACTAGACATCTTTTGATTTGTTATTGTTATTGTTCTCGTCTCGCACACACACACGCTCACTGAACACAAAAACACACACAATTGGCGAAATCGATGTTCGTATTCGAAAAAAAAAAATTAAGAATGCTTTTAGTTTTATGTAAATTGGTTAGTTGCTGAGTTCGCTCTCAAGTTGATCGTTTGACACCTTGCACAAGAATGAGTCCCTTCGTCCTAAACCTTCATGTTTTGTACCTTTTCAATGCGCCACTTTGCGCGCTCTTTCGCTCAGCGCTCTCTCTCTCTCCCTGAGCGCTCTCTCTCTCTCTCTGCGTACCTGTGCAGCACCTGGCAAAACTGAGTTTCACTCACGCTACAGGTAGCGACATTGAGTCGAGTCGTGATCGTTACCTGTGCGCTCTCTCTCTCGCTCTCTCTTTGAGATAAGCGAATGCACTCGACTCGCTTTTGAGTGGAGTGAATTTTCGAGTCCGTTTTTGCAGTCGGGATCAGTCGCCTTGGCAGCTGCTGCTGCATTTTGGCATGCCAACAATTTGATTTCCGTGTTAATTAACTTAGCAAAGCAGCGCGCTGCTCTAAATTTCATGTGCAACTCACGCACACGCCCCTATATTCATTAGCGCCGCCGCCAAATGACGATTGCCGGATTGTCGTCTCCGTCGCCCACTAAAACGCAACGCAACGCGCTGGCATGCGATATGACCAAAGATGGAGCAAAGGGTCTGGAAGGACTGGCAAAATGGCAAAAAAAAAACGTCGAAAGCTGAGCTTATTAGCTATGCAGAGTCAGGCCTCGATAGGTGTTCAAACAATTTCACATATGCCTCTAATTAAACGATCAACAAGATCACAAGTTTTTCACTTCCGTTTCACAAACTGCAGCTCCGTCTCTCTCTCTATCTCTCTCTCTCGGATCGACCGCAGTTTGGCAGATTGATCGCCAGGTGTAAGATCGTCTCCTTCTCTCTCTGGTTTTGTCTGCTACCTCAACTCGTTCGCATTGTTCCACATTTTTGCCGATCATCATCATCAGCATTCGGTAGCCGTGTCAATTTTCCAGTTTTTCCGCCCAAAAACTCTTGACAATAATTTTTCCTTTTTGCGCTCGCCGGCATGACATATCCTTCAATCCTTTTTTTTGTGACAATATTCGCCCTTTGCTTTTCTTGTTTGCATGCCGCAGATTTTCCATTTTTCCTTTTGGGTAGCCGGCATTTTTGTGCATTGTAATGGAATATCTGCCATTATTTTGGCATCATTAACACTTTCATTGTGCGCACATTCGCATTGCAGATTTTCCAGCAGCATTTCTCTACGGTTTTCCTCCTTTCTCCCCACCGACATCTGCTATTCAAATTCATTTGATTAATGCAACTCGCTGCGACATGCTGAAATGCTCAAAATAGCCAAAAAGTCTCTTTGTCTCCTTTGTCTGCAGTTTGTGGCATTGTCAGTCGGTTGATCCTCCCCCCTTCCACATATGTCGCCATATCCTTTGATTCTGAAGTGCATTTGCGTAATGATCGTCGGACCAACAAGAATAGCGCTTGGCCATAATGGATGGAAAGCGAAACAATTCCAGTTTTTAGTTTAAATGTATAGGATTAAATGAAGGAATTAAATGTTTGTCCGGAATTCATAAGATAAAATAATCGGTTTTAAGGAGACTACATAAGTTTCTAATTCATTTTATTCATTCACAATTTTAAAGTCGTCAATTTAGAGCAACAATTGCTTGAAT
This sequence comes from Drosophila ustulata, assembly GCA_035047365.1. Taxonomy (NCBI): domain Eukaryota; kingdom Metazoa; phylum Arthropoda; class Insecta; order Diptera; family Drosophilidae; genus Drosophila; species Drosophila ustulata. The sequence goes on from JAWNPT010000080.1 coordinate 9,244,068, forward strand.
TGAGATTAATTTACGGCAACTTTTTCAAAATATTCTAGTAATTTCGAAATATTCTATTAACTCTGGAATGTCATCCTTTTTTTTTCAATACGTATTTCCTTCACCATTTTGACTACTAGCTATTTTAAAATGCTATAAACAGCTTCGGGAGAAAAAACGATATCAGCATCATATTATTTTATTAATTTATTTTAAATACATTTTTTGCCGGTGACTTTTTTCAGTTTTCAAACGAATTAAAAATTCGCACGTCGTATTAATTACTAAATTCAGTTAAGACAGCTAACAATAGAATTATAAATATAATGTATTTCTTTTTAATATAAATAAATTGAAAGATTCGTAAATTAAATTGATGAATTCTTTACCTACTTATAGCAATTGGCAGCTAATTAGAATGACGTTCTTTGATACGGCTTTAGAATTTGTATTGTTCATTTTGAGTCATTTTCTCAAAGTTAATATTAAAACTGATTATTTCCAATTAGAATGAATTTTGTATTATTGCAATTTATATAGATTTATCTATTTTCACTAAGTCCTTAAATGGCTCAGCGATGGAAAATTACGAATTAAAAAATTAATGCATAAATTGTAAACCTTTGACATTGAAAGAATGTTCATAATATAAACTATATATAGTAAACACTATATTATTATGTATTATATTGTAGTTTTGAGGCTGGAATAATTCTCAAACTGTAACGCTGCGTTCAAAGAGTTGCAGTTTCCAGATAATTCCTTGCTCAACTGATCTTTGGCTTAAACCGATCGGCGATCGCCAGCGTTTGGAAAGTCAAAACTTTGCAATTTTAGCAAGGGCAAGAATTAACACTGATCGCTGATTATGATCAGGTTAGATTAGCATATATAGTCTCTCTGCCTCCCCGCTTCTCTCTTCTTTTCCGCTAACTCTGCTCTCTAAGCTGATTGTAATCTGCAAGCGAGCAAGATCACTTTGAAGATCTATGAGAAGCTGCAGATTTGCAGCGGCCATCGAACTGCTGCTCAAGGCTTGAAGGTCCTTCTCACTCTCTCTCTCTCTCTGTCGTTCTCTCCTTTCTTTACTGTTGCTCCTGGCAACCGCAACGAAAAAACATAAATAAATTAAAAACACCTCCGCCCGCGCCTCGATATCCTTTGCAACGCTTGAAAGATTTAAATGCATAATTATTTTGATATGAAGCATAGTTCCGGGGCTCGTGCGTTAATTGCGTGCGAGCGAGGCAGCAAGAGAGCGAGTGAGCGAGAGAGAGAGAGAGAGAGACAGGACTTACATATCCTGATGACTGGGGAGCGTTTTTCCTCGAAACTGGAAATGCAAAAATGAATGTTGTTGAATGTTAATTGAAACAAGTTTCCGTAAGGACCTGAGCGACGTTCCCCGCCCCGCCCCTCGTTGCACCCGCACCCCTTGGCCTATGCGCTGCTGTCCCTGGCAACGCTGCTGCAGCCCTCTCGCTCACTCTCGCTCTCTCTGTTTCCCCAGTCATTTTCGTAGTTAATATTTTAATTAAATGCAGGCACAGGAACAACGAACACAGGCAGCAGGACTCAACGCGCCGCGACCTGACGCGTGGCAGGTGTATTTACCAGGATCTTGTCGGGGCACGGGCTTAGACAGCCATCTCCCTCTCTCCCTCTCCCTCTCGCTCCCTCTCTCTCTCTGTCTGTCTCTGTCTTGGCTGCAGCTGAAAATGAAAAGACAACACTATAAAATGGGAAAAGAAGAAAAGAAAACATTTACTAGGGGTTGCAGTCGCTGTATCCAACAACATACAACAAAAAAACACAAAAAATAGGGGAGCCAACAGCCCGAAGCCTAAAGTCCAGCATCGAGAGACTCGAGTCAAAGTCTGAATCGGAGTCGAAGTCGAAGCCACGCGAACGATTCATTGAACTTTGCACAGAGCTAAAGTTCAAGACGCAAAGACAAATCAAACTGCGACTTTGTGATCGTCGTTCAGCTTTCTGATTTGGCTTTTGTTTTTGTTTTTGCTCGCGATCTTCCGCTCTCTTTGCTTCTTTCTGCTTTCTGCTCTCTACACTGCTGTTGGGATTAGTTAACTATCGACTCTGTTTAAAAACATTGCCTGAAAACCAAAACAAATGAAGAAATTCAAATGCACTTTGGTTAATTTGTATATATAAAATAAAAATTAATAATTACAATTACAACGTAACTATAATCACTAAAATAAATATTGTATATTATTACAAAAAAATAATATAATGGTTTCCCTATTATTTTTTTTATTCATTTTTTGATATTAAATTAAATTAATGCCATTTTTGAATGCTACAGCAAAAGAGTGGATTTAAATTCAGTTAATTTAAATAAGTGCTGAAATATTTCACTGAAAAAAATAATTACAACTGCTATGTTTTTATTCTAAATTTTATAAATCTAGTACATTTATGGCTTCCTTCTATTTTTATTCATTATTTTCTTATTACTAACGCAATTTTGAAATCGTTTAGATATTTTAAGTAGTGTTTTTCTAATATTTCTAGTTACATTCATAATTTGATATACAAATTCACAATTAATGTTGCAAATCTATTATAATTATTAAGATAAATGCAGAAGGCAATTAAAAAAAACGATTCTGCTGCTATTTTTATTTATTATATAATTTTTCAAAAATTATTTTAAATTCAATTTTTAAAAGTTTAATTTAGGGAATAAATTTGAATGAAATTGAAACCAGTGTTACAGTTTTAATGTGAATTTTAAAATTAAAGAGTAACACTTTAATATAATTAATAATAATACTTAAATTACAGTTATTAAAAACAACATTAATAATACTTATGAATTATTTTAATTCAACTTTAGCTGCCATTTTACAAAAAGCGTTTTAAAAAAGCATAGAATTTGTAAGTTTAGTAGCTGAAAAGTTTACGTTGTACGTTTAGCAATAAATATTTATGCTGTTCTAATATCTCAGCTGGAGTCTAATAATAATAATGCGAGAGAGCATTAAAGTTTCGGTGCCTGTTGCACTAAGTAGAATCCCTTGAGTATTTGTTTTGTTGTTGTGGTTGCTGTCGATGCTTTTGGGGGTTTGCTTTATGAGTAGTCGCGGGCCACAGCGACAGACAGACGGACAGACAGACAGACACAGCTGATAACTATCATTACCCGCAGCGTAATGTATGTGTATTTGCCTCTGTGTGTGTGTGTGTTTTTGGCTACATTTCTGCGGTTGAGCCTCGAGCTGAACCCGCGTCTCACTCTCAGACTGCGACTGCGACAGCGACAGCGACAGAGTCTTTGTCTGTGTCTGATCATCATGATGAGAAGGAAACGCAGCCAAGTGGCAAGGAGCAAGGGGCAAGAGGCGAGTGGCAACAGGCGAGTGGCAAGAGGCAAGAGGCAAGAGGCAAGAACAAACGGCAGTAGCACGCACCATTAGATGCGGTCAACAGGAAAACATCTGCTCTTCGGTGTTCGTCTCCGTTTGTGTGCATTCATCTTGGGGTCAACAGCAAAACTCTAGGCACGACAAACATAGAAAGAGACGGGAGACGGGAGACACACAACGAGAGCGAGACAGATGATAATGATATTGAAATGAAAAGTGTTTTGAAGCGTGCATAAAAGTCGCAAGTTAGCCAAAGTTGTGGATGTGACTGTGACTGTGACTGTGGCGTCGTTATTGAACTTGATCTCTGATCCAATCTGATGCAAATGAAGCCATTTGGGGAGGTAGACTCCAATGATATTTATGGCTTACACAGTTGCGGCTCATTAAATTTTAATCAATTTTTGCCGTTCGCATTGCGATCGTAAATCGCAGTTTAGTTCGGGATTAGCGCATATAACGTTTAATTTTAAAAACGCATAAAATTTTGTAACAAAGTCTCTCTCTCCTTCTCGGCCCAAGGACCACAACAGACCTAGGAATATACATCCATATGGTATTTTGTTTTTGTGCCCCGCCGATCGTTCAACATTTTGCGCCTTTTAATGGGCTCAACGTTGGCGACGTTCCGCCTTTTGGAACTTGTTTCGCTTTTTGCTACAAAATTATCTACACGTCTCCCGTGGACAGCGGCAGCTCGCTTTATTGATTTTTAATGAAGCGAACGAAGCAACGATCAGTGTTTTTATTTTTTTTTGTCCTCCTGTTTTTCAGTTGCTTGCCTTAAATCTAGATCACTTCCTGTCTAGCCAAATATTTGGCAACAAATCATCAATCAGTTCACTTCTGACTGTGCATCTAATTTCGCTGCTAATTTCGACACCTTTTTTTTCAACACGAACCCAGACACACCTACAACGAGACAGAGAGACAGAGAGAGGGAGAGATCGAGGTGTGAAAACGAGACAAACATCGACAAAGAGTCGAGTGCCTATTAGTGGCAATTTTAAGCTGATTTACGCAGCAGCATGTTCCAATTAAAGTTCTCTAAAATGCCAAGTGAGCCTTTTAAAAACTCATTAATCACACGCTTAACTATGCCCCGAAACGACCAAAAGTCCCCAAGTTTCTCTCTCTCAGTCCCGAAAGATCGATTTCAAATATTGCGAAAAAAAAAGGTGCGAACCAATTTGCACCTCAGACGTGGCAAAAAAAAAAAAAAAAAGGTCGAGTGCTGTCTGCCTTGGTCTTGACCACAAGTCCTCGTCGTCTTCTTGGCCCAGCCTAAAAAGTTACGACTAATTTCTATGAATTTCACGCCTACCGAACACCATATATGTAGTTTACTCTCAGGGACACAACCCTCTGTCGCTGCCTCTGTCGCTGCGGCGCCAAGTTAATGGATCATCCAGTCATCCATCAGGCAGTAAAGTACGCCGAGGCGAGTCCTTGTTGCAGCTGCTCCTTGTTAGTGGCCTGCACAATAAAAGCTTAATTGAAATGCCCTTTAAGCCAGGCAGCCAGCGCGCTCTGTAGACTGTTTTTTGTTAATCCATTAAATCTATCATTTGCTTAGCTGAACAATCGGTCAAATAGTTCTATCAATAGATTATAAACTCGACAAGTCAAAAATTGTGCATCTAAAAACATTGGATGTATTTAAAAGCCATTAGAATTAATTACAGATACATTTACAAACTGCAATATTTTACAATACAATTGTTATACAATTATTTTATAATATTTACATATTTTATTTTTGAAATGTAATATATCAAATATATATTAACAGTATGCAATACGTTTATTATCTTTTCGATTATATTATATTTTGTTGTGGTACTTTTATTTTAATTTAATTTATTTGCGCATTTCAAAAAGTTAGATGCATTTACATGCAACAATACGAAATATTTACAATATCTTAGGGAATATGCCTATTATCAGCTTATGTTATCCAATTATTTTATAATATTTAAATGCAATATATTTTGGGCAACATTTATCTCAAACACGTATACATCAATGTTTTATAATTTATTTATAAATTTATAATTGCTTTATAGATAAAATATCTTTATCAAAATTAGCTCAGCAACATTTTATTATATTTTGAGAAAATTTTAACTTAAAAAACTTCTGAATTTTTTTGCAAATAAAATATTGGTTTTCATGTTGAACTATGAAATGAATATACAAAAAATACCTTTGTCAAAAGTAGTTCAACTATTTTTAACGATTCAGTTCTAAATTGTTTGCAAATTATCAAAAACTTTGTTAATCAAATGTATTTCAACAATATGAAGTTTCTTACATTTAACTATTTTTGACACACATTTGAAGACTTCTAAACTATTCCCAAATTTAATTATGGCTTGTCAACTAGAATTATGAAATGAATATATAACAATATAATGTCACTCACAATTTACCACTTTTGACAAACATTTATTTCGAAATTGTCTACAAATTTAAAATTGTTTTTTAATCGTAACTAGAATTATGAATACGAATACTTCGAATAAAACATTTATTTCGTGGCCATTTGATGCCATACTTAAGAAGTTGTCTGTTGTGCTGTTAATTATTTCTGGCAGATCAGCACAGCAGCATCTATATATGTATAGTCTGCATTGTCTTTGGTAGCTTTATTTCAGCTGTAAAAACTATAGATGATCTGTAGCATTAGCCATGCTGCGAGGCATTCTTAAATAGGTTCTTTACAATCGCTCCATTTACGATTGGAACTAAAGTAGCTTTTTTTTAATGCTCAGTATCAGCTGGCCATTGACGATGATGTGGTTTCAAATGCCGTTGGCTGCTGTTCGGTGCTCCCAATTAAGCCATTAAATCTAGACATGCACCAATTTAGGTGCCTTCAAATTATTCGGCGACCACACATTATAAATTTTCAAGGAGCAGCCAACCATCAAAATGCCGACTGTCGAACGAAACGCAACACAACGCAAAAAAAACAAAAAAAAAACGAGAAACTTTTGTCACAAAATGTCAAAGTCCTGGTGATTTACTTCCAGTTGTCTGGACGGGGCAACAAAAAACTGCAGTCCGAGTGGCAAGTTTTGGGTGTCTGTTGCTGCTATGTTTGATTGCCGAGAAATTAAAACGTTACGCTCCAAACTCAAGTTGACATGTGCCGCAAGATATTCTTCTGCCGTTCGTCTTTTTGCAACGCTCGGTTTGGGCCATCAATCAAGCAGGCAACAACGACTCTTGTCGACAGTCGAAGGCCAAAATGCATTTCTCGCAATTTTTACTAATAAAATTTCATGAATTATATGCAAAGCATTATTCAGTCTCTCAGCCCCCACGATGCTTGTTGCTGCCTCGTTTTTGAGGGTGGATCGATGCCTCGAATGCCCTGCGGCACCAACTTGCAACTTGCAACTTGCAACTCATACTCAACTTGCAATCTTGCACTCTCGTGTTATTCGCATTATAAAGCTTTCAACACCTTCTGCGAAACGAACACCTCAAATCTTTATTGCAGCTTCCAAGACCTCTGTCTTTAAATTGTTTCTGATTAGCCGAGTCTCTGCTCAATGAAGTCTTCCAACTCCAGTTGCGTGTTGCAGCATCCTCTCTGGTGATATATCTGCCATTGCGTTTCTTGCATATATAATTAAGGCGTTAGTTCTGCTCCGGATTCCCACTCTCGGCGACCCAATGCCAAAAATATTCAACGCACTAGACCAACTTTTTAGATACAAAACAAATTCCCTTAGTATGACATTTTTTACCAATATAAATTAGCATTACATGTTATATATATCATATATTATATTATATTTTCATATTCATATGCATATATTTTTTTATTTAATGACAGTCAATTTAGGTGCCTTTCAACGTTAAATGAACTCTCATATTTTTTATAAATTGCAAATTATTTCGTAAACTCAACTAAAAAATATAATTAAAAATAAATACCTAAAATATATGTACATATTTATAAAAATACTACAAATATTTAATTGAATTTGCTATAATAATAATAGTTATTCTGCATATACATCAATAAGTTCATAATTACTGAAATATAATAATAAATAAATTCTATATTACTTTTTCAGAAAATCGTTCAACTTAAAAATTATTGCCGATCTCAACATTAAACTTTGGTGAGTGATTTATTTGAAGCACATTTATATGCTATATTTTATATAGAAATTTACAATTTATTACATTAAATTTTGAAGCAAATAAACAAATACAAATAGTACTTGTATTAATTGCATATATAATAAACCAAAATTAAATTATTTCAAAACTGCTGAATTAACGTTCAAAAACGCCACTATTTTTCTGTGATCTGGTTTAATCTTTGTTCATTTATTTTTTGATAATTTAGAAGCTGGTGAATCTATTTTAAGAAATAATGAAGTTTTTGAAAAATTGTAATTTTTTTTCAGTGATTTATTTTAATTTGAATATCAATTCAAAGTAAATCAATTTTATGTAAGTTTTCAAAATAAATGTGACTGCATATAGACATTTCAACATTATTTTGCTGTGAAGTTAATTGCAACAAATTTCCCATATTTGGGAAAGTTTTCTAATTTTTAAGCGCACCGATAATTTAGTTGCTCATAAGAAATGACGTAGACTTATATAATATAAAATGTAATTTGAATTGATTGTTAATGTATTTTGCTGTCGTTCAGTTGCATCTTCATTTTGTTGTTTTTTTTGGAGCCAATTGACCACTGGGGGCTTTTGCTGGTTAGACCAAATTCGCCTCCATTGAGCCTGGCCAAAGACACGCAACTTGTGGCCATTTCCCCCCTGACGCCCCCGCCCCGCGCCGACGCCCTCGCAGACCGACAGACCGACAGACGGACGGACAGACACAACGTGGACGCTGTCTCTGCTCTCGAGATTGTCATCACCAAGCAGAAGACCTGCTTCTCCCTCTCTCCCTCTCTGTCTGACATGTTTGTTGTGGTTTTTGGTGCACAAACACACACAGGATGCGTTGGCTGTTTGTTGTGTTAGAATGTGTGCAAGGGAGAGGGGGGGAGGGAGAGGGAGCCCATCATCCAATGGGGGCCTAATGCAATAACAAATATTTATACTTTTTGCGATAAATGTTTGCGTTGGTTAATAAAGCGATTTGTTATTTCAGTTTCGTGCTCATAATTTATATGCTTAAATTGGATTAACTCGTCGATGGCTTCACGCATGCCCCTCCCTCCCCTCCCCCTTCTCCCCCCCTTGCCACACTTCTCTTTGTGTGCTTTTGCGAAGGCGTTGAGTTAAAGTTGGAGTTACAGTTGAAGTTGAAGTTGGGATTGGGATTCGGATTGGATTTGTTTGGTCTGCTTGGTTTAGTCTCCTTTGCAGCATCTCGCTAGCGCCGCAGGCTCTCGATACAACAACAACCATAACAACAACTGTCCCGCTCTGTGAAGGTGTGAAAAAAAATACAACGTCGAACACCAAGTTTATTTACTTTTATTCCGAGCTGTTTTATTTCTCTTACCTTGAGCAAAAAACATAATTTTGATGGGCTTATTGTAGTTTATACCCTCGCGAGGGCATAATCATTTTACAACGAGTTGTGGAAACGTTTTTCACACTTTCCATAACTTTAGCTGAAGTCGATGTCGAAGCTTTAAATTTAACTTTCTATATGCAGTTGAAGTTTATTGCACTTGCTTTTGATTACAAGTCCATCTCGTTTGCGGAACCAAAGAAAATAAATAAGAATATATTGATACATAATAATAAATAAATAAATCAAAATTTAAAATAAATAATGAAAAACATAAATATATAAATAAAAACACAAAAATCGCATTGAAGTTTTTTTTTGAAAATTATGCAAAATATTTTCGTAATGATTCCCAATCGATTAGAGAATATTTATTTTATTCTATGCAAAATCAATCATAGAAATTAATTTTATAAGCATTCAAATAAATACAAATAAATAGTTTTCTTTGTTTTCGCTGCCATTTTCAATCGTATTGAAATATACCAAATATATTTTTTGTTGAATCTGAATTAATTAGACAATATTTTTTAACATCCATTTATATTCTCTATATAAATTAATCATAGAAAACATTTAATTTTTAATTCCCTTATTTTCAAACTAATAGCATCGTTTGGTATACTAATTTTATTTTTAATATTTAATATATATTTTGCATAAGTATTTTCTTGTTGATCCCAATCAGTTAGACAGATATTTTGAGAAATCGAATATAGTTTATATACACTAGTCGGCAAAATTATTTTGACGAAAAACAAATGGTGCATATTTGTATGTAACTTTTCAATGGTTTAATATAACTCAATGATTTTTTTTTCTGTTTTACTTAGTGCTAATACAAACTTAAAAATAATGAATTCAACATTTTATCATATGAACCTAAAAAAATATAAGCTAAAGTTATTTTCATGTGGTGGCAAAAGTATTTTGACAAGTGCCTTTTAATATGATCAACAAAGTTTAAACCTAAAATAAGTAAAGGAAAAAAATTATTTAGTAAAATATATAATTTCCTTTAGTTTCAATGACTTTTTGCAGACGTCGTGGTACTGAATCGATTAAATTTTGAATGATCTCTGGAGATATCTCTTCCCAAAGGGAAGTGATCTCAGAAATGGTCTCCTCTCTGGTTTTATTCAACGTTACTGTTCTTTTGCGTTTTATAAGAGACCAGACGTTTTCAATTATATTTAAATCTGGACTTTGGGGTGGCCAATCCAAAGTGGTAACACCAACATCCTTCAAAAATGTTGTTATCATCTTGGCTTTGTGGCACGGTGCGTTATCCTGTTGCAGGATAAAGGATTGTCCAATAAGCCTGTCTCCAGAAGTAAAGGCGTTATCATTTAGAACCGACAAATATTGATGTTGGTTCATTGAGCCAGTGACAGGAACGAAGTCACCCAGTCCATTGTACGCCACACATCCCCAGAACATCACAGAGCCTCCACCATGGCTTACTTTTTGGCAAACAGGCCTCCTTTTTTGTCTTTGCAACATTGGCAGTCTCACATAAAATTTATTTTTTGATGAATTAAACTCAAAGGAGCTTTCATCTGTCCATAGAACGCTTCTCCAGAACTCCTTTGGCTTATTGAGATGTTCCTTTGCAAAGGACAGTCTTTTGAGCTTGTTTGCTTTTGTTATATACGGTACGTCCTTGGCTTTATAGGTCTTAAAATCGAACTTTTTTAATCTTCGACGGACTGTGCGCTCACTAATTGGGGTCTTAGCTGTTAAATTAAATTGATCTGCTGCAGATTGCGGCTTCAGAAGAACATTTTTTTTAAATTCCCGTACAAGGACTCGGTCTTCATTTAGATCTGTTTTGCGCTTAGCACCTGATCGTCTTAAATTACGAATGTCATTATGGTTTTTCAACTTTTTAATTTGGTAGTGCACAGTTTGACGCGACACGTTAAACTCATTGGCAATGTCTTTGACTGCTATTCCAGCGTTAAACTTTGCTACCATTGAAGATCTGGTCACTAAACTTAGCTAAGCCGTTTTACCCATGTTATTTAATAATTTTTAATGACTTTTTATTTTAATAACAACGATTAATATTGATCAAAGTTAAACACAGAAGTTGTTTGATTCTCGCGTGCTTAAAAGTGTGCAAATATTTCCATAAAGATGCTGTCAAAATACTTGTGTCACGCAAAAAACCGTTGTCTGCATGCATTCTTATCAGCAGAAAGAGAATGCGTAAGGTAAATGAAACAAAATTAGGCATGCACATAGCTAAAAATATATTCTTTCTTATGCGCCTCATTTTCGCACCGTTATTTGACGATTTCAAGCTACGCTAAGTTCAATAGTCAAAAAGAGGTTTCGTCAAAATAATTTTGCCGACTAGTGTATGTTAAAAAATATTATTTTAAGTCTATAATCCGTTTATCGTCTGCCCCCAAAGTGCATTAAATCTTCGGCAATCAAAGTGAACATTCGATGGTTTTTACTTTGCGCGTTCTTGTTCCTTTTCGGTTTTTAATCTGTGCAAATGCTTAATGGTTTTTGCTGTACATGGCAAATTACTTAACCGGCAAGTTAATGACAACACCTACAAAAAACGAACTGTCGGTTGTCGACCGTCGGAGCCTAGCCAACATAGGTAGCCGGGATCTGGGACCCGGGCACAGCTTGAGAGTCAGCAGGAGCTGTGGCTGCAGCAGGAACTAAGCGATCATTTACAGCCAGCGATCATTTATTTAAAAATTATTGCCACATCGATCACAGCAAGGCGCAGAGACACAAGCGAGAGACAGAGACAGAGACAGAGACAGAGAGAGAGAGAGAAAGAGAGAGAGTAAAAAACTGCAACTGCAACTGAGACACACGATCGTTGAAGTCGAAGTCGGAGTCGGAGACGGGAATCAGACTTTGGCACTGCCCTCGTGTGCCATTTCATTATTATAGGCCATGTCTCCTTGCTATAGATGGCTGCAGAGCGTCGTTTGACTCTGTTTTCTATACCCGGTCTGCACAGCGAACAAGGGTATCATAATCTAGTGACACATAGAAAAATCTAGAACTATATCGATGACTTAAATAATATATCGATGACTTAAATAAAATAAATATGACTAATTTAAAATACTGCTATAAAATAATGCAATTATGCTGATTGAACAGTTAACAATACAAAAACAAATTAATAATTTAAATTAAATAATTTAATAGTTCAACTTTATAGAAATAAATTTATGATATACAAATTGAATTATAATTTTTTGTATGTATTTAAACCATCAGTTTATTTATTTATTTAAAAAGGGGAGTCGAGTCGAGTATTCAGCTTTGAAAAAGATAATTTGAAAATTAAAAAGCAATTATAGACTACAACTTGTAAGTTATAAATTAAAATTTATTCATATATTTATTTAATGATGGGTTTCGACAGTGAAAATAAAAAAATATTTTAAAATAAAAAACTATAGATAAAATAATAAAACTTTAAGGACATATTTTAAAGCTATACATTTTTAATTATAGTCTGTAAATATAAATTATAAATGATTAATTCTTTACGGTATTCAAATTATAATTTAACTTATATTATTTTATATAAATTGATTAATTTCTCAAAGTTTTCAATGTGAAATGTTTTGAAGTAGAATCAATTGTCTGTAAATTTTGATATTTTTTTTTATCATCTCAATTGAAATTTAGTATTGAATGAATTATTTAAAATATTAGCTTTGCTCATAAGTTGAAGGTTAGTCAATTACCGGGTATTTGGCAGCCGATCTTCTTCGCTTACTCGCTTTTTTGCGCACATTTGAACCGGACCGGATATGCTGCACAACACGCACCAGCCGAATGCACTACATTTATTTATGGATCCGCCCGCTCGACTCTATGCCCCTCTCTCTCTCTCGCACTCTCGCGCCGTCTCTCTCTATCTGTGAGTGTGTGCTGGAGAAAATCAATTGTAATCTGTGAGTTTGATGAATTGATTTGAGATTGCGTAGATTGTGATAAGCGCAAAGTCGACTACTTGCGCTCCTCCTGCTGCGGATTGTGGGCTGTCATTAGATCGCCTCGCGATCGCAATTAACCAATACAGTACCATCTATCTCTCTTCCTCACTCTCTCGCTCGCACTTGGGGCGATAAGCATAGACATTATAGGCAATTTGTTGTAATTGAAAATTAAAGTGTCAGCCTGTGGCATTCATTAATGCAAGAGCCACAAAACTGCGGGCACGCCTCATGAGTGCTGCAACAGCAGGTTGCAAGTTAAGCCGGCCACACGAAGTCGGACAGTTTTGTCATCGGGCATCGGACATGATCGGCTGATGGCGATAAGACGCGCGGGCTTTACAAACTGCTGCAGAGATCCCTTTGGCCTTACATTAAGCTGATATGCAAATTATGCGGCCCCGGCTTATTCCACTGAAACAACTTGGCATCGCATCGCATCGTTTAAATTAGCGTTAGTAAAAGTATGCCAGGGACAGAGTTGGCAATTCCAGGGCCAAGGGATCGGATCGGTCAGGTCGAAGCCATTGCAGATTATCGATCGATCGATCGATCGCGCGCTTCTCTCGCTTGCACTCTGCACAGTATTTGTATTTAAAAATTTACAACTTTTGCCGCTGTGCCCTTTGCAACATTTTAATAATGTTTTGATGAATTTTATATGCGCCGCTTGTCGTCGCTGATCATCGCGGCTTTGATCATGGCTTTCGGCGCTTAACCGACCGATCGTCCGATGCTCAGCCTCATCAGCCTCCCAGTTGCAGCTTAAAACGCGAGTGTCAGTTTATGAGCTTCATTATATATTTAAGCTCCTTTCGTTGCTGTTGTTGTGATTGACGCACACTCTTCTTGCGCTATAAGCATCAGTACTTTGTCATCAGTCTGCACAAATTGCTGATCGACAGTCCGAGACAACGTATGTACATATATAGTATATGTAGTGTGTTCTGTTGGATCGATCGATTGCGCCAAATTCGTTGATAGCAGCTTGAAGCTCAGTTGCGCTTTCAACTTGCAACGACTCTAATTGAATGTAATCATCGCAACATTTTGATTGATTATGTCTGCAATTTGCTTTCAATTAGAAGATATTTAATATAATGGGATTATATTGTAGGAATATGTGGAAAATTAAATGGAAATTCAAAATGTCAGTTTAGTTCAAACAGAAAATCAATTAATCAATTCTAAGAAATAATATTTAAATGCTAAGAACAGAAGATAAATTAAATGTAAACGAAATACTTAAAATACTCAAAATAAATAATACGAATGAAGTTTAAAACTGATCAGCAAATAATCAATCATGGAATAGAAAAACTTTTAAAATAAACACATTTTGCATTCAACAAAAAAAAAAAAAAATTGGTATAGTAGATTCAACAAAAATTGAATCCTGTTTTTTCAACTAATATTCAATAACTCAATATTAAAACATTCGAAGGAATATTATAAAATGAATGAAAGTAATTAAATACAATTTGGAAGCTAGCTTTTACACTAAAAATCAATAGAACAATACAAATACGTAGAAAAAAAATAATTGTACACAGATTTTTAAGTTTTTAAACAATATATGTATATATTATGAGAATATAGATATGAAAAGGCAAGGTAAATGAGGTAGTTAAAATTTGCATTTACATTATTCACAAATTAATATAATAACTAAATGAAATCTTAAACTTAGTTTTGACACTACAATTCAATCAAAGAATCAAATAGAAAGATTTAAATAATAAACATCTACGAATTGGGAATAAATAATAGAAATAACACTTGGAAAACAAAAACAATGAATACTTAAGTTTGTCTTTATTTTTAGAATAATTTAAATAATACTCTCTTTAGAATAGATAGATTGAACATAAATAGTATGAAGAATATTTGTAAAATAAATAAAATGAAATTGTCAGATTGGAGTTTGTATAAGAAAGTATTTCTTTACCAAGAAAGTATTTCAATTATTTAATATTTATTTAATATTTGATCTCCTCGATCGTTGAAGAGTATTCGCAATGTGTAGCGTATTTAGCAGGCGACTATTTTGTCGTTCCCAGCTGGTCGCTTTTAATAGGCAGCCGCATTGTCGCGATAGGCGATCGATGGAGCAAGTGAAACGAGGACTTTGAGACCGAGACTGAGACTGAGACGGTGATCATGATTATGTTGTTGGCATTTTTAACGATCTGCCTAGCAGCGTCCTATGCATATGGATGAGCATACTTTGTCCTGCCCTGTCAGCCATTTGACAATGCACTAATTTACGAAACACCGCAACCCGCATGGCAGAGAGCGAGAGAGCGGCTGAGGGAGAGAGATAGAAAGATAGAGTGGGATCTTTGGGAATCGAGCGCAACGAGAGATCGTTAATCGATTAAGGGCTTTAAAGCCTTTTGTCTTTTTTGTGTGTCTTTGTGGCTAATAAAGAACGTGATAAATTACACGCACACAATGTCAGCGGAATTGAAATTGGTTACGCTTATTTTTCTCTGTTTGCCCCCACCCCCCTCCACCTTTCCTCCCCTTCTCACCCCTCTCGCTCAAGCTTTTCCCAGGTTGCCGAAAAAATGAAACGATCAGTCGTTGAATTGATCGTAGTTGGGGGCATCTCTGGTGGCCACTTGCAGCAACTTAATTTCAATCGTTGTTCAGCTTATTGTTATGGCTCCCTCTCTCGCTCTCTTTCTCTCTCTCTCTCTCTGTCTCGCTCCCACTTGGGCTTGCCCTGCTGTGAAAACAATGGAAACTGAAAATACAACTGGAACTGGAGCACACCCAGGGTGCATGCAGCGATAATAAAGTTTAAGGATCTGCGACGAGATCGACAATCAACTCTCCTCTCTCCCTCTCTCTCTCCCTCTCCCTCTTTTGATTTGCTTCTCTGTCGCACTTGCTTCACGCAGATATCGCAAGTCCAATTATAGTGTGCGTTGTTGCAATAAATTCGTTTATCGCCGCTACGTCAGCCAAAATCATTTAAAAGCGATCAGTTTTTGCTCTTCTCGTTTTTTTTTTTTTGTTATTGGTATTGGTTTTTTACTTGCTGGCTTTTTGTAGTTCAGATTAAGTGATTGGGCAAAGTTTTATGGGTAGTTGGTGGGGCCCTCTTCAGGGTATAATACTCTAGCAAGCGAAGTATGCACAAAACGAAAAGCATTGCAGAAAATTTATCTAGTAACTGATTAACAGCAGTTCGTTTTTTATGGCTCTGCATCTACATTTTGTAATGAATTTAATTTAAAATTTAAGTAATGTTAATCTACAATTACCATCGTATTAAAAATTATTATACATGTAGCGTTAGGATTATTATTTAATCAACAAATGAATATAAAAAATAGGATCTGTATAGTACATCTAAATCGGTTGCTCAATTTTAGTTTACTTTGATTTTAAAGTATTTATATGGTAACATTAATT
The DNA here is from genome assembly GCA_035047365.1 of Drosophila ustulata. Taxonomy (NCBI): domain Eukaryota; kingdom Metazoa; phylum Arthropoda; class Insecta; order Diptera; family Drosophilidae; genus Drosophila; species Drosophila ustulata. Next base: position 9,260,357 of record JAWNPT010000080.1, read on the forward strand.
AAGTCTGTATATATTGTTTAACTTTTCGTTAGTTAGAATTTATAATTAATTATTGATCAATGATAATATGGTTTCAATAATAATCTACAAGCCGAAGGCCATAGCAGTCAGTGTTGTGGAAATAAGTTAGTCGTCATTTTCATTTTAACTAACTAATATAAATAATTATAATAAAATGACAAAGAATAAAAATTGTATTTATGTCAATTTGCAAGTTTCATATGGATTAATCTATTCATGATTTTACGCTTTGCTCGGCACTCAACTTTTATTTTTCTTTATTTTAGAGCAATGCAATGATTAGAGTATTTGTTGGTACTTTAATTCAGTTATCCATTTGTGAAGGTATACAACAGCTATATATTTTACAATTAAATGTCTTTAAAATAGTGTAATTTATATATTTTTATTGCCAAAGAGTTCTATAATAGTTCATAAAGGGGAAGAGCTTTTGAGCTGTAATTAAATATTAAGTTTATAGGGCAATGAAATACTTTTGTGAAGGTAAATTTTTAAAAATTTCTTGAAATTCGTTAAATCACATTCACTTGCTAAGTAATAACTGCTTTAAGAAGAATATTTCAAGTGTATTTTACTATTTAGTTTACAAATATGTTTTATATTTTGTGGATTAAGTTAAACATATTTCTTATGTTATGTATTATATTATTATTATTATATGAATCCATGTCTACTATATTTTTGTGGCTGAAATTACTTTGCATTAATCGTGATTGTGAAGAGCATTTTGGTCTTCGGCTTGCAGTTGGTCTTAATGTTATTCGGTTAGCTTACAAATTGATTGAGTTATGTAATTGCGTTTCCAGTGGACTCGCTGCTTTACATGACTGCGCTTCACATTTTAATTAAACAAGCCGCGAGTGGAGAGTGATTAAAGAGTGGCAAGAAAGGGGGCCAAGGGGGACCAAGGAGGGGGCAACGGTTGTCACAACAGCAGCATTTTGGCATTTTGGCAGCGATCAATGCCATTTCGCGTGGCATGTCGAACCGAACGCTGAAGTTGAAGCTGAAGCTGCATCTGATGCCAAGTGTGTTGCTCCTGCTGCTGCAGCTTGCCCCCCCCCTGCCTGCCCCTTCTGGCTGCCCCATCGTGCAGTGGCTTCAAGCACATCATAAATCACGCAACACATCGAAGGCAACGTCGGACGTTGACGTCGCCGTTGACGTCTCTTTAGCATTTTAGCGCGCACTTGTTGTAAATTTCGTCAGAAAACGCGTCGACGCTGGACATGCACAAGTGTTGTGTGGCTGCCACCGGTTGTTGCCACAGCCAAAGCTCTTGCCACGTTTCTTTCTTTCCCTCCCTCTCTCTCTTTCTCTCTCTCCGGTTGATTTCGTTTTTTTTTTTTTGCCACATGACGTGCGCACAATGCGTGCGCATAATTCAGTTGCTGTTGCCGTTGCTGCAGCGCATCATCGTGTTGCATGCAACACGCCGCCCCATGCTGCAAGCGCGCTCATTCATTCATGCAACAGTCGCTCAGCTTAGGCTCATTGATTCACGGCGCACACACATTCCTTTTGCTTGCCACTTGTCAACACTTCATTTCGTTGTTGTTGCTGTTGCTGTTCACTCCTTTTGATAAGTCAATCATGCCAAGTGGCAAGTGGCAAGTTCGAGTGCTGCCGCCGCTGCTGCTGCTGTTGTTGCTTGTGGCATTGTTGTGCTAAATTTCGTTGGCTGAGCTTCGGCTTTGTTCTTGCTGCTTGCTGCTTGCTGCTTGCTGCGTATTGTTTGATCCTTTGGGCATCCTTTTGATGATCCTTCGATTTGCATGACATGCAGCAAGTGCAACATGCAGCGGCAAGTGCAACACCAGCGTCCATGGGAAACACCAATCGAATTCGCATCGCATTCCATTAAACACTTTACAGCTGACACTCTGCTCTCCAGTGTCTATAAATCGCATTGATTGAATGATGCACGTCTGCTGTCCAAATAACGTTGCAAGTTTACACATTTTGTTGCAGTTGCATTTTCTCACATTAAGCTGCAGACAGTCACAACTCCTTAATACCCATTACGAGTTGCACAACATAAAGGGTATATTGATTTTAGACCATCAAGAGCTGCTTTTAGTTAGTCTCTCTTAACTATCCATCTGTCTGTCAGTCTGCTTCTTTGAAGCCACGCAATTTTTCGTATAATAATCTATCTGAAAATGATACAATTATAATTAAATTAAATATTAAATTAAACTAAAATTATATTCATCAAGATTAAAATTCATTTCGTTAGTTTTTGCTATCCATCTATCTGTCTGTATGCTTATCTCAGATGCAAAAGCTGAAGCTTTTGTTTTTCCAATAATCTTTTTGGTCACAAGCAGCTGAATATGCCCTTTTTCAATTTTCTGTTAATAATTCATAATTCTATAATTTTATTTTCTTATATTCATTTACAAATAAATAAGAATCAACAAATGAATTAAATGCGAATATTGCTTACGTTTTTATTTTGATGCAGTTTAGTCAAATTTATGATTCTGTCTGTCTATTTACTTCCTTTAGCTGTATTAGAACGTGAGCTATAGAATTTGTTGTATAATTTTCCTTTTCGTTATACGCCTAGCTTAGAATTACCACGCCCATTTTAAACCGCCTTGAATTCATAAAAAATATCATAAAACTATCGCTTTGAAAGTTATTTCTGATAACAGATAAAATATATAAATTCCCTCCAACTCTTTCAGTCGTTTTCTGACCACGTAATTTGCTCCCACTTAGCACGAAATGTTTTGGCGAGATTTCCCCATTTTTCGGCATTTTTTGGGATAATCTTGAAAGCGAAACAATGTCAATCAGAGGGGAGGGGGAAGGGGAAACGATGCTGGGCAAGCGCATTTTGGCTTATCTCAAAAAAGTGTTGCTCCAAATATTTTTTCACAGCTCATTAAAATGTAATTTGAGGCGCGAAATGTTTTGCGCTTTGCGGCAAAAGTAATAAACCGTTGCACCGATATAATCTCAGTCGAAGAGAGAAGCAGAGTGAGGGAGAGAGGGGGGGGAGGGGAGAGCGGCTAAATGGCAACTTAGCGTTGCACTTGCGCATTCAACAATTTAATTAAAATGAAATTTTCGAATCACAGAAGAAGAAGGGACTGGAAATGCAACTCGCGATCTGGCCAAGATAGCACTTAAGCGGCTAAGTGGCAGGGGCAAGGGGAAGGGAAGGGCAGGGGAGGGGAGGGTGGCAAGGGGAAGGTGGAAGGAACCCGACTGGTTGCAATGCCGCCGCCAAAGTCAAAAGCTTTGGGTAAAAGCCATGGCGGGTCCCCTTGACGATGATCAATGATTGCAGCGCCGACGCGACGCAACACGTGATCAAGATCACAGCTATGAGAGGAGGGGGGCGGGGCAAGGTGCAGAGGGGGGCAGAGGGGCAAGCGGAGCATATAAGCGGCATGTAATGCGCCATGCATTACGCGTATCTGGTGTTGTCATCGTGTCAGTTGCTCGCATATTATTAATTGGCTGCGCCATAGAACTGGCAGCTAGCAAAGAGAATGGGGGCAAGCAGAGAGAGAGAGAGAGAGTGAGAGAGAGAGAGAGGGAAAGAGTGAGAGAGAGAGAGAGAGCAACTTATGCTGGCACTCATAAATGCGCTAGAATTTATGTGTTAATTTGTCTCGCCGCCAACTGTTGATTTATTTGTAATTATTTTTGTGGGGCAGCCAAGTTGGCTGCTGGATTGCAGTGTGGCAAGCTCGCTGGCCAATTTGTTGCATTGCCCAGCTCACAGACATAATCATTTCTTTTGTGCGCCGCAATTTGTATTGTTCGCATAATTAAATTGACGCTCGGCATTCCAATGCACGACGACGACGACGATGCTGCCTCTGAGACTGCGACTCTGCTGCAAGTTGCAAGGTCTGACAGTGACACGCGCAGTTGCAAGTTTGTGGCAGTTTTGCGGTATAATTAGCAACGATTAAACACTTGTCGTCCCACCCAACGCAGCAGCAGCAACAGAAGCAGCAACAACAGCAGGCTACAAAAGCATTTTGCCGACATTGTCGGATTCTTCTGCCACAGACTCCGAGTTGCAGCTTTTCAGGTCTATTTAGCTATTTTATGAGCTGCTTCTTCAGCTTAATTCTGCCGCATTGTGCGCTCCTTTTGTGCGTTCTGTTCCTGTGGCAGGCGCGGAATTTGTCAAGCGCAAGGACACATTGTTGCCTGCTGCAATTAGGAGAGGAGCTGCTGCCGCTTGTTGCCTTTCAGCCAATGGTCAATGCCAATGGCAATTGTTGTCAGGCTTGTTTGATTACCATGTAATTGCTTTGTCACAGCCCTGCCTCCTCCTCCAAACAGCGTGAGAGAGCGCGACAGAAACTCAAAGAGAGAGGCAGCTACATGTAAATACTCAATTATGAACTTATTGATTTTAATAAGCGTTATCAATTTGCAATATTTAATAACTACAGACTAAAGACGCAACTGAACCAACTGAACAAAGCCAGCACAGAAAATTTTGCTCCACTAACAAATACCCTGAAAGGAGACAACAGAAGTTTAGAGAAACCAAAAGATTACTTTTTAAAACTCAATATTCCAATATTAATTTTAGAAACTTAGAATCTCCTTAAAACGGGCAATAGATATAATTTTATAGTAATCATAAAAATAAATTACAAATGAAATCATAAAAATAAATAATATAATTCAAGAAATTAATGAGAAACATTAAAATGAAAAGAAAATAATATTTTACATAAATAATAAGTTTAAGTTGCTAATTTGTTTAACGTAATAAAACGTAAAATTATATATATACAAAATACAATAAAAAAATATCTATTTCTATAGATATAAACTTAAATATGTAAAAATGTATAGTAAAAAAATAAAATAAACTAAAATAAAATATATCTAAATATGTATGTATGTATAAACTTTTACTCATACAATATATAAATATATTTATTTTATTTTAGTTTATTTTGCTTAATTGTTAAATGGCATAATACAATAAAGTAACTAAAAAATAAATAGAATAAAATAAATTCACCAAAAATAGGTTTCAGATTTAATTGACAATGTGTACATAAAGAAAATATGTCAATTAAAAATTAAACAATATAAATCAATAAAGTAAACTAAAATATAATCAAATAAAAACGAATAATGTAAGATACATTTTTTTATATACATATATTTCTACTCTTACAATATCTCGCGCTGTTTCTCAGTTGAATTGTCAATTTTTACCGCATGTAAGCGATGCAAAAATGCTTTAACCATATATCAATCAAGCTCTTCGATAGCATCAGTTCCATCAGCCCCTTCGTCATAGTCATCATCATCATCAGCATTATCATTATCATCATCATCAAGTAACAAGGTCGCTAGCCATTCGCATAATTACAGGTCTCAGGTCAGCACTTGTCGCTCTGGTGTCGTTTATGGTGGTCTTTGCTTTTAATAGCTGCACTGCACTGCAATCAAACTTCCATCGGCAACTGTTGAAAGTCTGTAACAAAAAATACTATGGAAAATTGTTTCTGTTTTTATCAGTTTGAATTTCTCTTTGGGCTTTCTACTAAGCTATAGTAAAAATGTCCAGATTACAAACTCTTCTTTATATTAATTTAATTTGTATTTTTTGCTTTTCTATGCGTAGAAAAAATTGTATGTTTTTAAATTAAATTAAGTTTTATTTTATTTTATGTTGTTCTATTATATTCAATTTTGTTTGAACTCCTTTTTTGTATGCTTTTTTGTTTTATTATTTTTGTTTGTATTTATATTATGATCTATTACGTAATATGCATGCTTGTATTTAATTTAATGTTTAAATTAAATATATTTTTTTATGTTATATTTTTGTATATTTTTGATTTTATGTAATTTTGTTTAATTAAATCCATTGAGCGGATCAAATATTGCTACGGAATTCCCTTTTTTTTTTCGTTTTATAAATGTTTTTTTTTTATTTTTGTAATATTTTAAACTTATTTCAAACTTATTTCTAAAGCGATAGATGATGATGGCTTTCGGCTTTTTTAACTATTCTATTAGATTCTTTTTATATTTTTACTCTTTTTTGCTTTTTTTTAGTGATTAACCGATGTATGAAGTATAGTTGAAATTGCTTTATCAGTTCAGTATATTTCTATTTTATATATTTAGTATTTTTATTTGATTTGAATTAATTTCTTATTTTAATGAGTTCCTCGTATTAAATATGCATTAAATGCTTGGGGGTTTTGTTTTGACTTGATATTAATAAAATAAAATTAAATAAGCATTTTTATAACAAAGGAAGAAAACAATAATTTTCCTTAGTCGCTCTGCTTTCGCTTACGTCTCCATAAACTGATTATACGAAAATTAACTACAACTTGCCGTCTTGATTTCTGTGCTGATCCCTTTAGCTCTTTATCTGTTTGCGACTTGACAATGCCACTTCAAAGTGCTTTTCTATCGAATTTCGGCTATCTTCCGTATCGATATGTAAATGTTATTGGGGAATGCGTGAAGCCAAATGTCAGGCTGAAAGCTGTGCAAACAGAGCGCGAAGTCGCCACGAAGGACGAAGCAGACAAATAAATAAATATTTATAAGGAAGCAGCAACAGCGACAGCGACAGCGAAGGAATTCAAGACGCAAGCAGGACGAACACGCGCCGGGCAGGCCAAATAGATAAACAACGACAACCAAATAGACAAGCTGCAAAATGTGCAGACAGCGGACCGTTATGAGGGGACTGACTGCGATGAGGACACTGATTCGGTGGCAGGGACAGGGGCAGGACAGGAAGGCAGCGAAATGTGCAACGCGTGCCTTGGAGAACCCAATGCCACTTTGCGTCTCGAGTGATAAGAAGGAGCAAAAGGAGTAAAAGGACTCTCGACGACACCGAGAAAATATTAATTTACACGATTTGTTGTCAGCTGTCAGGCAAGCTGGCCTCGAAAGGCACCAAGTGAGCGAGCGAGAGGCAGACACAGAGAGAGGGAGAGAGATAGTGAGAGAGGGTTGCAGTCAAGGTGCAACTGCGGCAGCGGCACGTCCTCAATCTTGTCGTGGCGCGCGGCGACAGGCAAATATGAAACCCAAGCGACACGTTGCCAACCCCATCACACACACACACACAGACACACATCCTGAACACACACACACACACCCTTTTTGGTTGTGCACACACCTTGCCAATGCCTTGGAATCAAGCACGAAATCAAAGACATTAAACAGCAGTTGACAGGCGACGCCCCCGACATGTGCAACATTGCGTTGCAGCTTGTACGCTGATGGCTATGATTATGCAACACACATCAAACACACACTCACACACACCACACTCACACATCACACATCACACACACACTTGCTTATAACATTTGTTGCGGCCATGGGCTTGCAATTAGAGCAGCTTTTAGAACTGCGTTTGGGGCGTTGCTCGTCTTGTTTGTAGCCACAAAAGGGGCGCAATTTTCCGGCTAGCTGAGCTAATGAAAAGATGAAAAAGCAAACGGATTTGCCGACTTGCAACATTCTTAAATAAAAGTTGAGGAATTCGTGCAACAATTATAAGAAAATAATTATAAAAAATGCTGCTAATGAAAAAAGCCAATAAACAATATAATTTTCTAGACAGTAGAAATGAGGGATGCATATATGTAATTTCTACTTTATTAATTCTTAAGTATATTTGCTTTTTATTTGGTTTGACTTTCATTTATTCCCTTTATTTTATTTATAATTTCATTTCATTTAACTACTTATAAATGATTCAAGCTTCCTTAATAATGCAGAATAAATATCTTAAACGAAAAAAATAATTTGGAATTTGCAATAAACTAATCAACTGAGTTTTTACACAGACAGAAAAAACATTTAAGATCAAGAAAAATACTCTTGTTCGAAGCTGAAATCTTTTAAAAATTTAATTCTGAAGATAATTTCTTAAATCAACAAAAATCTAGCATAATTTTAGATTTTCTGTTATGAAATTTTTGTTAGTTAATATAGGGATAACAAATATTCTTAATTCCAAAATATATATTTTAAATGCAATATTACTGCAATAAGATCCTCTTTGGTAATATATATATTTTTAAAAATTTGTTTAGTTATCTTTATCACTCATTTCAAGAAGAAATACCAGAATTAAACTCTTGACTTTGAGTGAAATAATTAAATAATTATATAGAGAAAATGCAATAGAATAATTTACTGCTGATTTTTATAATTTTAAAGATGTTTTGTTTTTTCTTCAAGTTCTAATATTTTGTAATGGAGTTATTATTGAGCGTTTCGCAATTGTTATTCAGCTAGTTGCATATTTTTGCTTTGCTGATTCAAATCCGCTGAGCTGAGGCAGCAACCCAAAGCCGCAGTTTGCTGCTTATGATAGTTAAGATCTTTGCTGATCGCGATTGTGTTTTTTGTTTGTTGTGTTGTCTATGTCATAATTGTGGGCTTTAGGCATTTGCTTTGGTGGTCGGCGGTTTCTGCAAATGGGATTTGCATTACGACACACTCGCAAATTATGCAAAATTTCCTTACAGATTGCCGCATAGATTAGATCGACAAGCAGTAGCAATTTTTCTTCTTGTTCCTTTCTCTTTTTTTTTGGTGTTGTTTTGTTCTCATTCTAATTCTTTTGGATAGAAGAAAGAGAGTTGGCATAGTCCAGATCCGGTGGCTTAGCCGCAACTAAATGCGGCTTAAGAGCCTTGTTAGGCGTGAGATTTGTGTTTTGTGGTCGACTCGTTGTGTCGGCGAAATTTCAAATACACATTTCCCGGTAAAACGGAATGAAATGCAGGCCAAAAAATATCAATACACACAATGACAAGCGACCAGGATATATGTTAGGATTTGTTTACATGCAAAACACATAGTCTGCATGTGTGTGTGTGTGCCGTGTGTAACTTGTGTGTAATCTGAGCCGTCGACACGAGTCTCAAGTCTCGAAGAGTCGTCTCAGGCGATAAACATCAGCTTGCAGCAAAAGTCAAAGTCAGCCCGAGGCAATGAAGTACAAAAAAAAAAAACACATACGGCTGGCAACATCCTGAAATCTGAAATCATCTCTTGCCATCAGATACAGATGTAGGATTCTTCTTCACCTTTTAGAATCCTTCCATGTCAGCCGGCTATAGACATATATTATATGGGCCGCCTGCAGTTAGCCAAATGCTGCTGGGGCTGCTGTCTTCCCATTTTTTTTTCGCTTTTTTTTTGCTGGGCTGGCTGCCAAAATAATTAAGTCGTTTGTGCAACAATTAAATAAAATTCTTGTCCAACGAGAAGTGCACGAAAAACAAAGAATAAAGTTCTTATTTCGAATGTGTTTCTTTTTTTGTTTTTGTTTGTTTTTTTTGGCTCGCAATTTGTTTAATTGCGCTTGTGGCTGCAAGCGACAGTTTAACATACGAGACGACGCCTCAAACACAGCGTGAGAAAAGCCCAAAGCATTGTCCCAATGCCCCGATCGTGGACATTCATCATGCCACGCCGCGTACAGTGGCACTAAATTCAGAGAGAAACTCCACATTACACATTTTGTTCATATTTTAATTGTTTCTATTTGGTATAATTATACTTTATTCGAAAACATACTTTTATATTAAATATTCAATAAATTGTAATGATTATTTCTAGCACAAATAAATATTGGTTCTTGAATCGTATACAAATTTTGATTTAGAGAATACATAAGATAATTATATAAAACGAAATCAGAATTCCATTAAATATAAATATTGTTTTTGTTTACGGTTTCCAATTAGCGAATTACAATTTGTATTTACATTTTCTTTATTTTCTTTAATCCTAAAATTAAGAAACTATTCGCATTCTTACTTATTTTGCCTTTTTTTTATTTATTTAAATTTAATTTAATATGCATTTTTATTTGTATTTGAACCACAATAAGATAATATCTAAAAATGATCTTGGTTTACTAGTTTAATGTTTTAGTTTTGATAATTGCTATTTACCGGCTGAAAATCCATTTCAAAAGCGATTTTCAACCTTACTCCGTTGCACTATTTGAAATTACATTTTCATGCTGCACTTTGATATTTGGGGCCACTGTGCTGGAGCGTGGAGCAGGCGCTGTGGCGGCTTTCACTGCCGCCAGTGGCAGTTCATCTGTCCGTCTGTCCATCCGTCCATCTGTCTGTCTCTTAAGTCGGTGTGCCTGTCGCTGTCGTTGACGACGGCGTTGGCAGCCAGGGACTACTGTGCAACGCCCACTTTTTAGGGCGCGCGCATAATTACATTTTGTTTTTTTGTGTGCCCTCTCTGCTGTTGCAAATTCCAGGAGCTGTCCCGGCTCTCTCCCTACAGCTGTGAGCTGTGTGCCTCGGGCGGCGGCAGCGGCAGCGGCAGCGGCAGCGGTCACTGTGCAGCGGTCACTGTGCAGCGGTCAGTTGAAGTTGTCATTGGTGTGGCTGTTGTTTTTCAGATGGTGCGTGCCGAGCGGCAATTGTCACATGTACTTCATTGTTTCGGCCATTGTCCGAGGCGACCGAGGAGGAGGAGGAGGAGGAGGAGGAGGAGGAGGAGGAGGAGTGAACGGAGCACTCGAGACAATGTCACATGTGACATGTGGGCGTAGTTCGAGCAAATCGTCTTAGGCTTGTAAGTCCCTCTAGTCCTCCAGTTTGTCAAAGGCAATTAAGTTGCCTTTTGTTTCACGGGGCGTGCAAAGCGGTTTTAAAGATCTACGGATAACCAGCGAAATCTCACCTAAAGTCTCTCTCTCGCTCTCTCTCTTTCTCTTTCACCCTGCTCTAGTTTAGTTACTGCAATTGAGCCAATTTATGTCATTCGCTTCGCTCTTTGTCGAGTGGTTTTCAGGTTTGTCAACATCATCATTGTCATAAGCGGTCGCATCTATGGAAATCTTTGAAATCTCCTCCAAAATCGGATGATCTAGTTCTGCTTTTGAGGCTTGACTTTGCCACCAAGTTTCACGCAGTTGAGCACACAGCTCAGCAGATCTGTTAAATCCGCTGATCTAGTTCTTTGCCAGAGGCTTGACTTTTGTCACCATGTCCTACAACGCATTGTTAGCGTTGCATTGAGAAAGAATCCTCAAGAGTGTTAAAATAATCACTATTTGCTTTGGTCACGCAAGTTCGTCGCCTAAGTCATTTGTACACTCCAGTTCGTTGTCTAAGTCATATGTTCACTCCAGTTCGTTGTCTAAGTCATTTCTTTCGTCTAGTTCGTTGTCTAAGTCATTTGTACTAAAGTTCGACATATGTTCACTCCAGTTCGTTGTCTAAGTCATTTGTTCACTCCAGTTCGTCGCCAAGTTATTTCTACTCTCAAGTTCGTTGCCCAAGTCATTTGTTGAGTCTAGTTCGTCGCCTAAGTCATTTGTGCCGTCAAGTTCGTGGCCTAAGTCATTTGGCCAAAGTCTTTTCATCCCAAGTCAAGTTCGTTGCCTAAGTCTTTTGGTTGCCAGCAGCAAGTTTTTTGCCTAAGTCACTTTGCCCAATCAAGTTTGTTGCCTAAGTCATTTGACGCAACAAGTTCGTTGCCTAAGTCATTTGTTTTTTTGCTTGCAATTTTCATTGTCTGCCGCAAATCAATCAAAATGATGCGCTTTGATCGACATATCAACGACATTTAACGAATGCAACCGAAACGAGCATGCGAAATATATTTAACTAACAAAGCAGCCAAGGGGGACAAAGTGGTGACGAAGGACGGAGAAGAGGAAGGAGAAGAATCGAGGCAGAACTCGTCTCCAGGTTTTAACATAAAAGCAATCATAATCCCCACACAGTGCTGACAAAAAGTTGTCAATTAGGTTCATCAAAAAAGCGCGCATAATATTCCGTACCCACAATTCCACAATGCTCCACATGCGTTTTCCGTTCCCCCCCTGCCATCCGCCTCGCCCCGCAATATGTTAATGCGGCCGCCCGAGTAGTCAAATGGTGGAGCTCGCCGCTCTCAGCTCTATGTCTGGATCGGCCAAGATCAGCATGATGATGTTCATAATGATCAAGTTGATCGTCATGGCCAACCACCCAGGCAGCGATCGCATTTATTATGATTGCATTTTCGGGCAAATATTTGTTGTTGTTGTGGTTGCTGCTGCTGCTGCCCCGCAGCTTAGTTAAATGAGACATCAAGAAAAAGAGTCTCAAATCCAATTGGGATCTGGATCGCATCCCATTTTGATTTCCATAGAGCTGTGGCTACCGGTTAGCGCTTGATCTGCTGCTGATCTTGAGCCTGAACTCCTGCACTTGTTGTTGTTATTGTTAATAATGATGTTAAGTTGTTGTTTTTGCATGTAATGCCCCCTTCAACTCGCCAACTCTCGCTTGCCCTCTGTCTGTGTCTGTGTGTGTGAGAAAGCGAATCGTTGCAGACTGCAGCATTTAATGTCTTCATTACGCTTCTCCCCACAACAGCAAAAGCAAAACGCGCAGAAAAGCAAAAAAAAAAAAGAATAAAAGAAAAGGGGCTTCGATCGTTGTTGTTGCTGTTGCTCTTATATTGTTTATTTATGAATGTCATTCAATTTATTATATCATTGTATATTTGACTTGAGAGGGAAATGAACGCATTTGTTGCTGCAACCAAAAGGGCGCTGACCAGACAAACACACACACACACACACACAGAGAGACAGACACACTAACGGGCTCTTGTAGGAGTCGCGTTCGGATCGTTAGCATCGTCATCATCTTGCGAGTTTTGCTCTTGGACTGTTTTGTCGTCATCTTTGCAGCATTTGCATCATTGCCAGCAAGCTGATCATTTTGCGCTTCCGCTGCGAGTCCACTGCACATCTCAAGCACATGGCAATTGCTGCTGTTCAGAAGTAGAAATTCGTTTTGGAATTAAATCAGAATTATTAACATGAAAAAAAAGTCATTTCCCACTGCGAAGAAATCTTAAGTTATCAAGCTTATGATTTTGAATACTACAATTTTGAATGGACACTCGGTTGTTATGAAATTAGTTTTATTTATTTATTAATTTGTAAATCGACTTAATTTGCATTCATTAATTTTAATTTTCTATTTGTAAATCGAACTGATTTATTGAGCCATTTTCTAAGTCCGCATTATTTATTAATTCATTTATTAAATATATCTCTTACTATTTTCTCGGCAAACGTATTATTTTGTTATGGTTAATTTTGTTCTTTATTTAAATCAAATATGCCCTTTCATTACTCTTCATTATACAATTCAAGTAATGATATTGTTTCCTCAGAGTAAATATTTAATGCTATTTCAATTCTTTTTTCATATAAATAAGTTTTATATTGACTTTCATCATTCTTAGTATATGCAGTTAATATCGTTGAAATGTTTTCCATATTTTTCAAGAAATGTCTTCCTATTTCTGCTGCTGTTAATATCTTTACAATAATTTGTAATTCAACTATATGATATTTAAAATGATATTATTCCAATAATATTGAATAGCTTACATTTCCGTGATATATTTTATTAATTTTTAATAATTAGCTGACAATTTACTATAATTACTCCACTCCATAGTGCATTCATTAGTCGCTTTGCTTGGCTGTCTGTGGGAAACGAGAACGGGAATTTAGCTTGTGGTCAGTCGCCGCCTCGTTTGTGGCAATGTTCTGATCGCAAGCACTGCTCGATTATTGTATATCATCATGCTATATACTCTGTTCGTGTCTCCGCTCCACGGCGTCGTCAAAGCGATCTTTGGGGGCTTTCGAGGCGCTTAACAAGTTTGCCAATGCTTATGAAATGTGTGTGCGTGTCTCCGACTCTTGAGTCTCCTCCCCCTCCCACTCTCTCTCGCTCAGTCTGCCGCATTGCATAAGATAATTGGTGATTTTCATATCGATTTATGCATCCGCCTTAGAGACTAGAGGTCCAGCGCAAATGTTTTGTCAAAGTCTGATCAAATGCCCGATAAATGTCGCGCAGACCTTTTAGAGGACGACCCGCAGCGGGAGCGTATAAAAACAATAATTAAATCATAAATTTTGAGGCGTAGCTAAATCAATGTCAACACGCTGAATTTATTGCTCTATTTGGGGGTGAAAGTGATCGCGATCCAATCAAATCACAATAAAAATAGTCACACGCCCACAAGATGCTTGGGCGCTGATAGGCGAGGGCAAAACATTTAGTAAATATTTTTAAAGGATCGATATTGCCCGCTGTGAGTTGCGTTCGTGGTTTGACTTTCTCTCGCCGGTCGCGAGAAAAAAGGGGTGTAAACCAAGCCGAAGAGAAAAGAGAGAGAGAAAGAGACGCCTGCTGTGTGATCAAGTGGACTTTCTTTTGGTGAAGGGGTTTGGCTGCGACGCTGCGTTTCCTGGAAGGTCCTGGCCGGCCAAGTTGGCTTGTTAATGGCCATCATAATCAGCGCAATTATATTGCATTTTCCACATTTCCACAGCGCATTTCCAGGAGTTTGCTGTTAACAAATGAGCCGCGCCACTTTGTAGCGTGCCGACAATTTGCTCTCTGCTTATCCTTGTTATCCTTGCCGTGCAGTGCCATGCAACCACACGAATGTGCTAACGAATCTTGCAGCCGTCGGTCGCCATCCACAAACATTGCCCAATTAACGCGAACTCGCAAGACGAACTGAAATCGAAACTACGAGACGGAGAAACTCTCGCAACTCTCGAGAGAGTTTTGCTGGGCGTTAAACGTTCTCGCACCTCGCTGACTCGGCGAAAAAAAAAACACAAATCCACAACCAATATTCAAGCCTCCGAAATGAGCGCAGACCTCAAGTGATCGCGATCAAGTGCTTTGCACAGCCACTGTAAATAGCAGCGCTGCCTCTGTTTGCGCTAACTGTTCCAGCACAAGTCCTCGACAAGCAAATGACTTCGAAAAAGGTCGAGAAATAATGTGTATCCAATGGTTGAAGTATATTGAACATATCCTAGTTTTGTGTAGTTGGCAACATTTAAAAAAAATAAAATTTTAGTGTATTTCAGAATTATATAAAAGCGTTTATAATTGAAGCGTGTTTCATATTATTCATTTTTAATTAGACATTTAATAATTTGTCCACATAATATACTTTGTTAGGGTCTAAATAAATATAATTATGATATAATAATTTACAATTTATTTGCTCAATAGCACAGTTATTTTATTATTTATATATAATATTTATAGTTTAGTATTTTAATTTAAAATGGGCCATTTAGTTAATTGTTATGTAGACAGTGCGTACTTTCAGCAAATAATTAATGCTTTTCTGAATAACTATATAATATTGCATTTTACAGAAAACTTATTTGGCTTAATTTCATGCTTAGAACAGAGTTTAATTGTAGAAACTATTGTTTTTTCTTCAATATTTGAAAAGAAACATCAACAAAAACATCAGCTCATTATCCATATTAATAAACATCAGTTAAAGTTTATCAGCTTATTTGGCAACATTAATGTAGTGATGATTTAGTTGAAATTTTTTCATGAATAAATAAAACATTAAATATTAATATGATGCAATGATATTTAAGTCGCAAAAAATAGGATATCATATATAATCTTTATTTCTGTATTAGCACCAATGAATTCTATTAATTAGAATCGCCATAAAAAAACATGCATATTGATTGGTTGTTTTGCTGACGATATAAATATAAATTATTGTTTACAAATTTGCAATGCAGTTGCAAAGAAGGTCTCAATTGTTTTCTCAGCCACTTTCTCATGCGAATTGAGATCACTTCTCGGGCATTTCTCAATTAGTAGCATATGAGTCTCGTTCGCTGTATCAACAGCTCCATAAACTCTGCAATTAAATGCAAAACAAAGTAGCAGTTGATAGCCGAGACATTAGACGAAGAGTGGCAATCACAGTGGCTACTTGTTGTGCTCGAGTTTAGTTCATTTTCTCAGTAGGCGGTTCATTAACTGCCCCTCCGTCCGTCTGTCCTTCCGTCTGTCTGTCTATCAGAGTGCTCAAACGTGTTTTAATTTAGCTGCTGTGTCGCTGAACCTGAACTCTGATTTGAATATAAAGTATAGCTGGAATGGTTGTAATCTTTTTGTCCCTCTCCCTCCTCACTGTCACTTCCCTTTCTGCTTGGGTGGTGTGGACATCGAGGAGTCGAACATCGAGTGATACACTTCGACTGGGACTTGGACGTGGAGTTCGCATATCGCATGTCTCCAAATGCGTGCGGCTTACAACATTGAGAAGTGAGCGACACTAATCCTGAACAGATCCGATTACTACTGACAGCAGCAGCTCCACAAAAGGCTCAAGACTTTTTGCTTGCTCGCTCGCTGAGTGGTCGAGTGGCCAAGTGACAAGTGGCGAAACATCTCCTCCCAGATTGGCAGTTCGACGTTCGACATGCAAACCGAAGCTGGGAAACAACAAAATCAGAGACTAAAGTGCAATCAGACGCTTTGGGTGGGAATCGTGTCTCGTCGAGAATATTTCCTTTTCCTTTCTATCATTTAACTCGTTGCCAAGATCACTTTCTTTGCGGCGTGCAATTTTTTATGGCAAATATTTTAGAATTCAATTTAGAGTTTAGAAGAAAAATAAATGGATGTCGAAGTTGCTGTTTAATTTGATTTTTGTACCATATATATTTTTGTTATGACAAGAATATTGGCTTTTCATTTCTATCACTTAATTCGTTGCTAAGATGACTTTCATTTGGCGTGCTATTTGTTCAGATCAAGTATTTGGACTCAATGAAATAATACTTAAACCCAAGTATTATTAAAGTAATGAAATAACTTATTTATTTTAAGCAAAGCTTTAATTTAATAAAGTCAATAAGTTGATTTTTTTAATTTAAAGTCATTTTATTATATTGTTTTTAGTTATTTTCTTTGGGCGTGTAGTTTGTGGAGAAGAAGTAATTAGTTATCATATTTTAACTTACAAGTATTGT
Source organism: Drosophila ustulata (assembly GCA_035047365.1). Lineage (NCBI taxonomy): Eukaryota > Metazoa > Arthropoda > Insecta > Diptera > Drosophilidae > Drosophila > Drosophila ustulata. The sequence continues at coordinate 9,277,236 of JAWNPT010000080.1, forward strand.
ACTTGTCGCCGTCGGATTATTAAAGTAAAAAAAAACAAATAAAAATAAATCAAAACCTTCTGAAATGTTTATTCTATTCAAGTCATAAAAAGACTCTTTTGATTTAATCGTAATAACATTGCTACAAATTAATATAATTGACAGACAATTGTGTGTTTTGATTATTCAATCGTTTGCGCATTTTGTTTATTTAATGAATTTTTATCAGCACAACTATATATGAATGCAAAAGTCACTCCATCAAAATTAAATTTTACAATTATAAAGTAAGAACGTTTGTGCAAATAACTGAATTACAATAGATACATTTAAATGATATAAATTACTTTTATTATAATGTTTATATTTACATGTATTCGTAATGTGGTTTTAGGTGGAAATTAATTTGGACCTTTGTTATAAAAGGTTTCAATTTAAGTAATTTTTTTCTTTGCTCTATTGTTTTGTATTTCTCATAAGAACTCCATTTTCCCCCCTTTGATTTGGCGAGTATCTTTTTGATATTCTTTGTGATACTTTTCTCACTTTCTTCTTCTCAGCAATTTCTCCCCCGATTTGATGACAGATTCAACCTTTTTTTTCACCTTGTGGAAAAAGTCAACTATTTTTGGCTGGATGATATTAAGTCATTATTCAAGCTGTGTGTGCGCAACGATATTAACGACACGGCATTGTTGCGATCTCGCCATGTGATCGTAATACGAGCGCAAGTCCTTGATACAGATTCGAGTCCTTTTCAATTGGCGGCTCGTTAACAAATTGTTGTATTTGTTCAAATAGTAATTTTTGGGTGCTGCGCATTGTTCTCGCTCAGCTCCAGATCAGTTGCGTCATTGTCATAAATCGGTCGCTAATCGTTGCAGAGTCCTGGCATTGTCCTGATTGTGTGTGCACTGATCTCATTAGTACGCCCCATTTAACACCTTTTTTGGTTTGGTTGTGGCAGAGCCGCGGATCAGGTGCATGCCACAGTGGCGGCAGTTGCGTTTGATCCTTGCGCGCAACAAGCTGAATTTGGGCAACGATCTATTGTATGGGCCACAGCACGCCCCACTTTCCACTAATGATGCTTTTGCTCTCAAAAGGATCTTCGATTTCAACGGGCAATTGTTGCTGGTTCTTCTCACGCCGCGCAACGAATCGCGACGCCTTTCACGCTCCCATCAAATGTCCATTAATCGTCTGCCCAAATTGCCCGGCAGGATGTGAAGAGCGCACTTGAGAGAGAGAGAGAGAGAGAGAGGAATTTGCTGGGCAAATATTTGCATAAGCCTTTGCGGAAACCGGAAAACCAAAAACCAAAAACCGCTAAAAGCAAGCAGAAAAAAGGACTTCCCTTCCCACAGCAAAAAAGGAAACCGCTTTAGCGGATTTTTCCCTTTACAGCTAAACAAATATGCGAAGAGAGAGAGATGGAGAGAAAGAGACCGTTTGTAGATCACGCATTAGATTTCCTTGCCAAACCCACATCAAAATCGAAACGAAAATCAATAAAAACCAACAGATTTTTGACTGACTGAGTGAGTGAGTGTATTCGTGAATGAATGCATAAATAAATAACCGTTTGCCTGACTCAAAATTGATTTCAACGCCCCCGCCCTTTGGAACACGCCCCGCGATCAACAGCTCATCAGCATAACAAACGCTGGCAGATTTTAGATTTCAAACCCTTTTTTGGCACTTCCTTCTCCCCTTTTGATCTCTATCTCTCTCTCACTCTTCTCTCTGCTGTGTTATCCTGGCGACGTGCCTGCCACAGAATCTCATTTAATTTTTTTCACACCAACTCACAGGTGCTTGGCATACGACGCATCATTGTTGTTGTTGCTGCTGCTGCTGCTTGATTTTTATTCTACTTTTCCTAGAAACGCGCAGCATCCAAATTGATTCGGATGCGTTCGATTTGCTTAATTGAATTTCGTGTTCAGCTCAACGATCGACGATCGATTGTAGCAAAAAAAGAAAAATAAATTGAACCAAAGGAAAAGGCGGCTGCCGCATTAATAGATTCACACGCACGCTGTAGATCACAGGAAGAGAGCGAGAGGGGGAAGGGGAAGAGGAAGAGAGAGGAGGGAGGATGCAACAAATAATACAACAAACTGCACATTTGGCTTTACAAATATTAATAAATCAATGCGAAGAGAAAAACAGCGAAACGAAAACTCTAGAAAACATTCTATTTGGAGCAGATTTATTCAAGGTAGAAAAACACACAGAAATGCAAGCTATATTATTTATTTATTTATTGTTAAAGTTTGAGTATTTTATAAAATTTATTTTATGAAAATTAATTTCGCTTCATATGAAAAATAAATCATTTAAGTAGATTGAAGATACCCCTAGAAACATCAATAATTTAAGCATAACATGTAGAATAAAATAATTAAAATAAAATACGTTGAACGTATTCCAATTTACGCTTGACATATAACAGGAAGAAATATTTATAAATATTAAAAAATTTGAATAAAATAAAATATAATAATATTTAAAACAAAATACAAAAATAAAATAATTAAAATACGTTTGAGGTTTCTTACATTTATCAGTTCTAGAAAAAAATGTACAACTATTATACATTGTTGCAAAGTGAATTTTTGCACTAAAAACAGCTTTGAGTTATTTGTTAATATTTCACAAAATAATATTAATACTGCATATACGAATATTTTACAAATTTGTAATATAATTTGTAATTTATTCAGCCAAGAATTCCACTCGAGTTGGCGTTGACCATTAGTCAATTTTTGCAGTTGTGCTCTATCAAGTGGATCAGGATATTGTGCACGTTCGATCGGCTTTTGTCGGCCCAAGAACATAAGATGACGTTCATTAGAAGCAGCGTCTCCAACAATAAATGCTAAATGGTTATTGTATTGAGGGTCGCCCACTGACTTCGCCGTAAGATGCGCGCCAAAGTTGAAAGGTTTTCTATTTTCGCCAGGAGTTTTGGCTTGCTGACAAGACTGCGGCTTCTGCTCCTGCCGCGTGTCACGACAGAGAACGAACTATACCGAGAGAGAGAGAGAGAGAGGGAGAGGGAGACAGGCACAATGGCAGACCGGACTCGCAATTAGAAACACATTTTGGGCGCAACCTCTGAAGAGGCTTAAAAACGCCTCAAAAATCTTGGCCCAAAACCTTGGCCGACAACAATGCGAATAGAATGAAGAGTAGGGCAAGCCTTATGCAATTTACGCCGACTACTTTTCATTATTAACAATTGTCATTGTCAATTGTCAGTTGACAATGGACACGATTCCAGCTTTCCACGTGCACATCCTTGCCGGAAAAAAGGATAATGGTTCTTGGTGTGTTGCCGTTTCTTGGTTTCTCGGACATTCGCCACACGCTGCGCACACCGATGTTTTGGCCCACGGTGCATTTATTTTTGCGAGCCGTAAAATTATCTGCATAAATGTCACACTGTGGCCACACAGCTGGAGTTGCTCTTATGCAACTTTGGCTGGTCTTCAACGGAAGCAGCTTCAAAGCCAGCCGAATAATTCAGTCAGTCCTAGTCCACAGCTGACCTTGCATCCGCATTGAAGTCGAAGTCGAAGTCGTCTGTCATTCGCTGTGATCATAACATTTCATTGCCATAATTTCTTATGCAAATATCCTGTGGCAGCGTTGCGAATTTATTAATTACTCGACAAATGCCCGCAACGCAACAAAATTCGCCAAAAATACGAGTCTACTATGCGAGATCTCAGCTACCGGTTCCCAAACGGGGCGCCGTGTCCGTCTCTTGAGAAATCTCTCAACTCTCCGTCTCTTTTGCTGCCCTGTATAATTAAAATGTTCAAAAAAGCGACAGTGTTCATTTTTTCATCATAAATTTCAAAAAGATTGCAATTTTTGCAAGTTGTTTTTATATTTTCGTTTTCGTTTTTTCGGCGAGTCGCGCGCGCGCGTCGTGTATTTGAAGTGAGCCGCACGACGCGCGGCAATGACAAGCGCGCGTTGCTGCCACAGATTGGGGCAACATGTATGTGGAGAATGGCAAAAGCTTAATGGGCATAGAGCTCAGAGCGTTGAGCTCTCATAGCCACAGACTCTGGCATAGGGTTTTTGCTGGTCTCAGTTTCAGTTTCAGTTTCAGTTTTGGATTTCGGATTCAGATTCAGTTGCGAATTGAGGAGCACATTAAATTGGCAGCCACTGTAGCGCGCCAGTGAGGAGTCTGAAGTCCGCCAACCTGTTTAGCAGTAGCTAAATGTCTTTTCGACATCTTTATGCCCTGTAAAACTAAACAATGTTTAGAGAAGTAGACGCCAAAAAGATTCAGTTGAGGCTGAGTGAGATGTGAAATTTGGCAGAAAAGTGATTCACAGTAATGCATAATTTCTTTAATAATAAAATAGAAAGGCTGCTTGAAGAATTGCTGGAAGAAAATAATATTATAATGATATGAATAGTTCAAGTAAATAATATTTTGGGGAGCAGGTCGGTTACAAAACAATTGCCATTCTGAGTGAACTCGAAGTAAACTACAGCAGCTAGAATTCGGACATTTTATATTAAAAATATATAAATACATACATACAAAAAGAACTGAAGAAAGATAACTTAAATAACTAAACAAACTAATCGACACATTGAAATCAAAAAATATTAAAATGTGGTTGTATTTGAAGAAATTAAATTTCATTTTCATTTATATTTATTTATTCATTTACTTACCTAATAATCCTAAATCTACAAGTAAAATACTTTAAAATGATTGCCATCGATGTGGCTTAATATTTCTTAATTTTATTTATTTTATTATTTTAATATAAACTTACAATCTCTACTTACGATCTACTGCGAATATTTTGTATATTCTAGTCAATTTCCACAATGTTTTTGTATTTTAGATAGATAAACAGATTGCCGGTGAAGTTGCATTGAAATTAAAATCCAATTCCGCATTCCCTTAATTAATTTTAGTTTTGGTTTTCTAAAATATTGCAATGCGCACTCGATGGGCTGAACATTCAGTGGACTAACAGTTTTACAGGGTATCTGCTGGTGTGTCGAGTGCCGCAACTAGAGCAGTTTCACTTGGGTTTTCTTCTCATTTTGTTGCTGTGTGTTCGAGCAATTTTCAAATCAATCCAGGACCAAGGTCTGGGGCTGTCCGGCGACTCGAGGCGATGTTTTTGGCATGCGCGTGCGCAGCGGCAATTTGATGAAATGCATATGAAATCAAAAGTGAATTACCGAGAGATTCGCCGGCGACAACAACAACAACAACAACGTCATCGAGTAGCTACAACAACAACTTTAAGAGTCGACTAATTGGAACAGTCACGCAGCACACATTGCAGTTCCACATTTCACATATGCAATATGCAATATACATATTGTGTATTGTAGCAAAAGTAATGCTGGAATGTTTAATTGATGGACTGACGACATGAATCATTCGTTGTTGTCTAGGCTTTGGCTTTGGCTACAAGAATGCGCCCAAGGGCCGTCGGCACTCAAGTCGGGCAATTAAATATTGTAAATTTCATTATAAACATATAAAACTAAAGTTTGAAATAAATGCAACTCTGAAACACGCAGCCGTCAAAAAGGCAGCAACAAGAAGACACTGATAATCTTTTTTTTTCTTCTAGGACTCGTTTGCTCTGAATTTTATTGCAAACGTTTCTGAAACTCATAATGAATTTTACATGATTTGATATAGAACCAATTATTTCTTAGCTCAGTAGAAATTTTGTTACCAAATTCTTGAAAGGGTTTTAACTATTGTGTTTTTATTGATAAATAAATCAACTTTTTTTGATTGGTAGAAATTTAATACATATTTATATTATTTTCACTTATTTACTATATTTAATTAACCTGTTTCTTATTACATATTTTTTCTATATTTTACAGAAAATGTGTACACCACAAATATCATTGAAGGCATTTCTATATTTAGGGGTAAGTGCAAAACAATTATTTTTAATTTCAGCTTAAAATATTCACTTCACTACAATGTTGGGCTGGCATTTTGTTTTTTTTTTGTGTGTTCTTTTGACTTCTGCAGCTTGATGTTTATTCTTGCAACTCAGAAAAAAATGAACTTATTCAGCTTGTTTTGTTTCATTTTTATTTTGTGTGGCAATTAAATTCTGCTCGAGCTGTGGCATTGTGGCAAAAAGACTACAATTAAAAGAAAAGCATACAAAACGGCGGCATGGAGCCAAAACTGCAGTGGCATTTTTGTGATGAATTCGCTGCTCACTTTGTGTAATTAATTTAAATAATTTCGTTGGCCCCATTTGTGTGCGCGCAGAGAAAGTGCCTCGAGCTAATTGAGACATTTGTCGTTGTCGGCAATTAAATGCCCAAAAACCACAAAATGACTTTGTCAATTTTAGCATCCAGAATTGAGATAGCAACTGAAGTGGAAGAAGAAGCACAATGCATGCTCAAAGAATTAAGTATAGGAATTTATTTCGAAAGTAGATTGTTCTTTCTAGATTCGCCTTTGTGAAGTGTTATCAATAAGTTGTTCTTTGCATGGGCTTTCATTTGTTTCTAAAGTCATAAGTCTTATGGGAAATTATTATATTATATTACTCCATTTATTTTATTATAATATTTTGTATACCAATCCTTAAATAATTTACTTAGAAATACTATGAAATAGGTAAAGATTAGCTGCATCTGTGATTGAATTTTATTTATTCCTAAAAAAATCTATTTTATTCATATATTATTTTAATGAAGAATGTGTATATCAATTTTGTCTACATCATTATTATTGCTTTTATTTTATAATTTACATAGAATTAATATCAATTATTGGCTTTCTTTTATTGACTATTTTAAATCTATTTAATATAATTTTTTCTGGGCTTGGCAAAGAATTTTCAATGAATTGAATTTTTGCCATTTTTCAATGCAAATCTTAAAACTCTTGCACATTTTATTTTATTTTTCAATTAATTGTTTATGAATCTAACAGCAATTTTTAATGGGTTTTACTGTCTCCAATATTTGTAGCTAAGTCTCAAGAACTTCTTTCTTTTTTTCTTGACTTTCCCTTGCGAATGAGAACCCGAAAATTGAAGTACTTAAAACGTAATTCGTATATAATTTTTAATAGCTGTCTTTTCCCCTCGCCTGTTCAATGGACACTTGTCGCGGCCAAATTCGGAGCCTGCAGATTGCAGATTGCGTAATTGTCACTGTAGGGCAATCCAATTACTTATGAGCATTACTGTAACACACTCGTCTAATCCCCAAATGATTGCCCTTCATTCAGTTATCGAGTGAGCTGTGCGAGGTTTCCCCCGCTGATCACGCAATGATCGCATTGTTGTTGATTTTCCAGCTGGAAGGATAGCTGCACTATCAGCCAGGACCTAATCAGCTTAGCTAATGAAAACTTCAAAAAAAAAAATTGTACGAGTTCGTGCAACACGCAATTGTCCTTTTTCCATCGTCTTCCTTTTCAAATGTCCTTCAGCCTTCGGCTCGTGGGCGTTTTTGTAATTGTTCTGCTCGTGGAATCGGAATTCGAATTGAAAATTGGAAATGGAAAATTGTAACAACACAATGGAGGCTAAGCGTTTAATTTACGATCGCAGAGCGACAAGTGGAATTACGTTCGTATTTTCTGTCCTCATATTTTCTTTGACCTGCAATGATGAGGAAGAACAAGTGCATCTCCTTGACAAATTCTTGATATTTTGCGCTCGAGTTCTGTTGATGCCGCCGACCCGCAATTGTTTGCACTGGCAATGCCCACTTTTGCGTGTCAATAACTGCAATTGGCAATCAGGTAATCAGGTGACAATATCTCTTTTTATCTCATCTCATCGCTCTTTCAGTCGTTACTTCCCCTTTTTTTTTCGTCGAATGCCATCAATTGTTATTTTTTTAGTGGCAATGCCCACTTTTTATGACGGGTTCTCGCAACCGCAGTCCAAATAGGCGACAATAGCTGTGTTCCTCAACAATTGCTCGATTCCTATTTCTATTTGCCGCATTTTATTTTACGCTTTAGATATTACTCAAGTGAGAACTAGAGTTCAATTGAAAAGCAGCAATTGTTGCGTCATTTTTTCTTTTGGATATTTTTTTACTTATTTCCAAAGAATATTACTGCACATAATTGTAATATAATGGCATAATTTCATAAATATATCTCAATTGATTTAATTCAATGCTAATAAAAATTACAAACTTTGGGAAAGATTGGTTTTTGGAATATATTTCTAATACTTCATATCTCTAACAATGTTTACAGAATTATCTTCCGCTCGCTTGCTTGTTTAGATTTATTTTTAATTTAATTTAATTTAATTTAAATATTGTTATTTGCTCTTCTCGTTATTTGGCTAATTTATTTTTCAGCAGTACTCTTCTCTCTCTCTCTCTCTCTTTCTTGCAATGATTATTATATTTTACTCTCTAATTAATTTTTTTTGTATCCAATTCTTTTTTATTTTTCTCTATGATTTGCTTAATTTATTTTTAAGCAATACTTTTCCTTTCATTTAGTTCTCTAAAGTTGCCTATATCTAGAGTTGCCCTATCTCTCTCTTTTTCGCTTAATTTCTTCATGTATTTTAATCTCATGCCTCTTCTATTCTGATTAATTTCTCATTGTTAAAAATAAACCATATCCTTGGCGCTCTTTCGCTTTCTCCCAACTGCCCAACTTGGCTCCCCTCGCGCCGCCCTCTAACCCGCACTCTCCCCTCTTTCGGTGATCGAGTGGTAGTTGGTGAAATCTGCCAGCGTTGACAGGCAAAAATGTCACATAAATTACATTATTCTTTGTCAGCATTTGTGAGTCAAAAACCGTGTTCAGTCTTCATGTTAAACAAATAACTCACTTGCTTTTGGCTCTGTGTGTTGAATGTGTTGTTGCCTCGCTTGTTTTTTTATATTCAATGTTGCTGCTGTTGTTGTTGTTGTTGTTTATGCGAGTGTTATTTACGAGACATCAGTCTCTGGCAGACGAAGAAAACGCTTTTGCAGCGCTCTCGTGTTGTAATCAGAGCATCCTTAATAAATCATAAATTTATACGGCTCTCAGTCTCAGCCTCCTCGCTCCACAATCCCCCAAAAGCAATGCATGTAAAGGAGGCCTCAGCTGGCCGCAGGGCCCATGAATATAGTTGCCTGCCACAGGGGCATTCTGCATAACACAAACTCACATACGAGTATACCTATATATATATATATATATATGTATATATATGTATGTATTCGTATCTGGATCTGGAGCTCGGTTTCGTTTCCATTTCGATCATGTCAAACGTATTATTAACTTCACACAAAAAGCGTTCGATTTTGCACCGTTTGCTGTCGCCGAGTTTTGTCGTATGTCGCCCATTGCGACCGCCACCAGAGGCTTAGTGGCTGCCCCTGCCCCTGCCCCTGCCTCTGTGCCACTCTGCCCCTTGCCTCTTGCTGTGTGTGCATATATTATGCTGGGGCAAACCGGAAATAATAATTCGATAAATGCGGCATGAAGATGCGGCCCCAAACAAAACCGTTTCTTTTCGCTGCTGGCTGCGTTGCGAATCGTTTGCCAGACCCCAAAAACACAACATGCAACGTGCAACAAGTTGCAGTTGCAGTTGCTGTTGCTGTTGCTGTTGCAATTGGCCCCCATTCAAAATGACGGAAATGCGTATGCCAATTCATTGATCTATTAATGAGCCGCCTTCCGACAACGGAAATGCGCGTGGGAGTCTCTGATCAGTCTTCAGTCTCCACAGTCTTCTGTCTTCTGTCTGCCGTCTAGAACCTGCACATCCTGAACTAAACAGGACATGACTGCAATTGTTGTCGTTCTTTTCGCTGTTCTGCTTCGTTATCTGGGCGAAAAGCATCGCGAATTGAAACGCAGCAGCCGCCGGCTTCCGTTGCAATCGCCCCAAAAGCCAAAGCCCAACAATTCCCTTCAGATCTTCGCTTCGCTTTGCTTTTGCTTTACTTTTTTTCACTCTTTTATTCTGTTCGGGGGCGATCGACAGCAAGTTATTCTGCTTTTAGCTTGCTTTCCATACATATTATTAACTTGTCATCATGGCAGCGTATTTAATTAGCAAAGGAAGAACTAACTTAACAGACAGATCTATTGCTCCAATTAGTAATATAATATGAATAATATTTTTATGTAATCAATAATAATTTAGCTTAATAGTTAATATTATGAGTGAAAGGCTATGTATAGATTTAATAGAGTTATTCATATAAAACTAAAGAATGTAGTTGGTAAATTAAATAATGTAGAGTTAGACAATCTAATTGAATTAGTAGAACTGACAACTTGTAGCACTGAATTAATAAATAGTGATGTAAATTAATAAATAAAGATTGAAATCAATAAAAAAATATATAAAGAAATTAAAAATAAATTCATAAATATGTAAAAAAATTTAATACAAAAATAAAGTAAAATTTGATGTGTGCCTGATAGACACCAAATATCATGTTATTGGAATCGAATCTTTGTGTTTTAGGTTGCAATTCTAAAAAATATTATTTAGCGAACATTTTTAAAAATCTTTTTATTCAAAAAAACGTTTTGTATGTTAACTTGAGGAATGCGAATTTAGTGGATTATTCATTTATTTCAAGTCAGACATAATACCAGGAAATGTTAAATTACATTAATTCTAAGAGCCATAGTTTTTGTTAGTTTTTACTTATTTGAAGTTGTTTAATGTTGCTTGTGCACAAATAATAATCAATACAAAATATGTTCTTATATATTTCACAAATTAAAGATTCGTAAATAGTTAAAGAAAAATATTTTTACATAAACAATATTTAATTTCCCATTTAACCATTTGAAAATTAAATTGAACATTTCTTTTAAAAATTCTCTAACTATTTTTAAATTGAAATCAATCAAAAACAATCATGCATAATTGCTGTCTTAATTCCTTAAAGCAAGCAAAATCAGATTATTTTAATTGCCAGCATAGCGCACATTAGTTAGAGTATTTCAGCGTCGTTATATTCTTGCAGATCGAGTTTGGGAATGGACTTGGAATTGAGATTGGGGCTTGCATACATTTTGCACATATCTCAAAATTAGTTCAATAAAGCAGCGGGAATAAAACTGCAGGTATCGATCGATTGAGATCGTTTTGGAATTGTCGGCATTCAATGTCGATGCCGCCGAGCGCAAATAAACAAAACCCTTTTCGATTGATTAACTTGTGTTTCATATGCAAAAATGCAGCGAGTAATTTAAGTTGGAGGGAAATAAAAGTGCTGCAGCTTCTTCATTGCAGCCCAAATCGTTTGCATAATTTGCTTTGCGAGACTCATTTTCTCATCTGCCACTAAATTTGTCGCAAGCAATCGAGAAGAATGTAACGGTAATCGTACTTAAAAAAAGATGTTATATCAAATTGGGTAAACAAACTTTGTCTTGGCTTTCTTAACTTTAAATTTAGCAGTGCAAAATTATAGTGAAAACCTTTTTAATGTTTTTGAAGCTATCAGCAAAATTGTAGATATTTTTGGCATTCCTTACAAATGTTTCTAGAAAGCAGAAACAAAAATAATAATAATCTAGAATTTTCACACTTTTGTCCGATTTGATTGATATTTCCTTTTTGAATATTCTTTTCAAAAATAATTTCAATGATACTGATTTTATTCAGAAGATTCTTGATATTTCTTAAAATGATGCAAAACTGCAAGATTACAGTTTTCCACCAATATGAAATTAATTCCCTTTCAATATGAATTAATTTCGCTCGGAACGTTTTTGAATTGTATATAAAAATAATATTTCTCAACATATATCTCTCTTAAAGCTACTCTTTGTCTGTAGAAAATGTCAAATTCGCAACTAAATTAATTTATCATTTCTTTTTCTTATTTCATAGTAAATCAAAATTTCCTAGAGTAAATTTTTTCCAACTAAATTATTAACATTTTGAAATTGATTTTCCACTTAAATTTTGTGTTTCCCACTTAAATTTGTAGCTTCTTTTTGTAGTAAAATATTTATATTTCTTATTTATTTTTCATTTCAAAATGAAACTGCAACTTGAATAATGTTCTCGAATGTGATAGAAGAATAAAGAATTATTTTAAAGTAACTTTAATTTACTTTGTAAATTCAGTTTTTTTCTTCAGCTGCTTCTAGAAATTTTCCCACACCAAGAAAAGAGTTTGTGATTCGTTTTAAAATTGGTTTTTAGCTATAGCTATCAGTTTAATGTCCTCCATGTTTGTTGTTTAAAAAAAATGAACTTATTGAATAATTGTCTTCCATCTTAAACTAGTTGGCTTATAAACTAAATAAAAATACACAGGCACAAACAGCGCTCTCCTGCTTACAAATAATTTGTACAAAAAGGTATTCGAGAAAAAAAAAAATCAAATAAATACTTTGTGGTTGCTGAGGTAATACTTTGTTAATGTGGTGGTCAATGGTTGTGGTGGGCGTGGCAGTTGACTAGTTGCTGCCCGCAGAAGCGGCGATCGATCGTCCTGCTCAAAGATCGTCCTGCCAGAGCGAGATGTAGTCAAGGATGTCCTCATCCTCGGCGCCCGAGCTGCACGAGTTGTTGCGATAATCTTCATAGCTGCTGTTTCCAGCTTCACTCGTCTCCAGCTTCAGCTGCGTGGCAGGCGCGGCATAATAGCTGGAGGGCGAGGAGGACGACGAGGCGGAGGAGTTGCTGCAGCTGCTGCTGGGCGAGATGAGCTGCAGTTGCTGTTGCAGCGCATAGAAATGTTGCTGCTGTTGTTGCTGCTGCTGCAACTGTTGCTGGTAGCTCAAGTGTTGCTGCTGCTGCTGCTGCTGCTGTGTTTGCTGCTGATCGTTGTCGTCGATGAGCCGCTGCAGCCGTCTAATGTACTCCACGGCCATCTTCAGAGTGCTCACCTTGCTGAGCTTCTTGTTGGCGCCCGGGCCGATGCCGCGTCGCCCGTTGCTCAGATCGGCAATGATGGCGACGGGAATGTGTTGCCGCAGCTGGCTGAAGCCGTTGTTCACCTGCTTGACCCGGTTGCGTTCACGGGCATTGCGACGCACAACGGAGGCGCCACCCACCAGCATTGGTTGCTCCCCGTCCAGCGAATCGTCCGACAGCAACAGTTGCTCAAAATTGTGTTGCTGTTGCTGCTGTTGTTGCTGCTGCTGCTGTTGCTGTTGCTGTTGATGATGGTAGCTGATGGGCTTGGCGTAGGGCGTCAGCTGATGTTGATAGTGTTGCTTGCTGCTGCTCAGTGCCATTTTGGTGCGTGGAGAAGTTGCGAGTGCAGCGTTTAGAGAAGTGGAATGTGCTTCGACTTGTGGTTGCCCTGCGAACGCTGTCGCTGTTCTGATGCCCTTCCCTGCGCCGTGCTCGCTATTTATAGGGCTGCTGCCCCTTCGACTCTAGACTCTCGGGTCTCAAAATCTCACCTGCCTACCTGGCGAACAAAAGGTGCAACAACAGCAGCGACGGCGGCGGCAAGTCACTGAGGCAGCATCACTCAAGGATCACCAAGTGAGTCGCTCACTCACTCACACACTCGCTCTTTGAATCACTCGTTTGATTCGTTTACTCATTCACTCATTCGCTCGCTCACAGAGTTGCTCAGTTGCTCATTTTCTTACTCGATTCCCTAATGTCTTTAGTCTTCTTTTGACCCTAATGAAATCTTAAATGCTTTACTTATCATTGTAATTCATTTGCTGATATTTAGGTTAATATATTTCTTTCCTAAATTTATATTTTATGTGATATTGTCATAATTAGCAAACAATTTCTTCAACGATTTTAGTTATGCGCTTTTGTGCTTAAATTATTCTTGAATTCCTATTTAAAGTACTTAATATGATTATTAGTAAACTGACGCAGTAAGATTATTAAATGAAATAAAATTAATTAAGGGAAGCTTAAGGACAACGTAATAAATCATTAAAGTAATTATATTATTTTGTCGTATGGTATTTTAAGTAAAGGGTAATAAATCGTTGATGTTAAGTTATGAATTATAAATTCATCATTCAATGTATTTTGCTTTCACTTTTATAATTCATTCATTCTGTTTTCTAAATACAATTTCCTTTAGATTATTGGCAATTTGTAATATTTATTATTAATTCATTGATTCTGCCTTCCTTTATATATTTTTATTTGTATCAATAATGATTAATTGATTTTGATTTATTCATCCTGTCTTCCTTTACATAATATTATTTCTAATTATTATTATTGATTCTGTCTGTCTTTTAAATATTATTTGCTTCAGATATTATAATTATTAGTTCACTTTGCTTTTTAACTAATATTATCTTTGGTTATTCTATTTATTGCTTTGCTTTGTTTTACGTTTTTAGTCACTCTATAGTTCCTTTACTTTACTGTTTCATCATTTATTATTTTATTGCCTCTGTAGTATACTTAATTCTTTATTCACTCTAATTTGTTCTCGATCGCATCATTTATTATTTTATTATTTAATTTATTATCTCTGTATTACTCTATATTTGCATCATTTGTTATTTTATAATTTAAAATATTATTACTATGTGGTTATAATATATATTTTTTTGTTTAACTTTTCTGTTATATCATTCTGGGATGCCTTTATTGATTATTTTTCTACCTTAGACTCATTGCTTCATTCAGTCTCTGCTGGCTTCACTCACAGCATAATTCTCTCGCTTTTGAGCTGCACTCGCAGCTGAGCGAGTTGCAAGTTGCTCTCTCGATATCAAAACTCAAACTCAAATTTAGTTGGAGTCGGATGCTGAGCAGGTTGAGGCTAAGGCTGAGAAGAGACTCAGTTTCGAGTTGGTTCCTTGCTCAGATTGAGACTGAAGATCGAAGCTGAGCAACTTGCTCTCTCTCCCTCTCTCTCTGTCTTTAGCTCAAATTGAAGTTGGAGTTGAAATGGTTGCTTGAGTGGTTTTTAGTTGTGGTTGTGGTTGCAGTTGGCGCTGTGATCTGCTGCTGCAGCTGCTGCTCCTGTGATTATGTTGCCAGTCGGCTGCCCTACAGCTTTGTCTGCCTGCAACTCTCTTTCTCACCGCCATTCTCTCTTTCTCTCACTCTGTCTCTCTCTCTGTTGGCTGTCGCGTGCCGCGTTGCGAACCGGTTGAATTGGCTTTCGGCTTTTGGCCGATGCTTCGATTCGCTTCTGCGGTCGTGTGGCGATCTCTGCTCCTTCAGTGCTCCCCAACAGGCCGATGCCGCCCTTAAGAAGACGTTTAATGCATTAATGGTCTAGCTATAAATTAGACTGCAGACAGAAAACGGAGCTCAAGGTCTGGCCAGCAGGCTGCTGCTCCTGCTGCTCCTGCTGCTCGGTTGCTCGTCACCTCGACCCGCCGGAGGCAGTTTTCTATTAACACTTCTAATGCCTCGTTGTCCTTTATGCGCAACGTAGCAAAAATTGTTGCACCACCAGTTGCGACAAGGACACGACGACGATGGCGATACTCGAAAGCATTTTGAAAGCATTTAGCATTTAGCATTTAGCATTTTTAGTATTTCTTGTTTGCCAGTTGGCCCTTCGACATTGACTCTGTTGTTGACCTTTTATGACACTCGCTGGTTGCACGCCCTGGCGACCGTGTCAAAGCGATTGACAGGACATCGGGAGATCTGTGAGTCCTGCTGCGCCGCATTTAGCACTTGGCCATTTGGCCCTGCAGCCAGCCACAGCAGCGGGAGATTGCAAACTATATACGATATATATACTATATATATTGTATTCAGTATTCAATCAAAGAGTCAACCAGATGGCCACAACAGTTTCCCTTTCCTCTTTCTCGATCTCCCTCCGACGACCTTTGCAAATCCTTGTTGATGCAATAGACATTCGCTGTGCTGCAGTGAAAGGATCGTGCCGCGTTCGCTGATCGTGAGATTCTTCAGTATTGCGTGCTCTCCACTCTCCACTCTCCACTCTCCACTTGCCCCATCTCCCCACTCTGCAGCGCTCATATAAATTGTAAATTATTTTTAAGTTTTTAGCATTTCGCGTTCCATTCGAACGTTAAGCAGGCCGGTTCGGCACGCTTAATGCCGCCTGAACAGGCCACAAAAGCCGCCACCAAATTCCACTTTCAATACGACGCCGAAATGCTCTTCTTTTAAATGGATATTTAATTCTGCCTGTGACTGCAATGATTGTAATTTAATTGCATTTATTTCCGGCGCCAAGTCACCAAATGTCTTGTTCTAAAGAATTAGATTTTCGCATTGACGAGAAATAAGTTAAATGCAATTTGGAATTTATTAATGGGCAATTTTATTCCATAACATATGTGCATTTCGTATTTTTAAATTTTAGTATTATTACGAAATAATTTGAATTTAATTTGCCATAACCGCAAAAATGGACAACAGAATTCACTAAGATACTTAGTTTTCTTTTGTATTTTATATTATTGTCAATAGTTTTTTTTATTTATTTGACATTTTGAATTGATTTCATTTTTATTTTCAACATACATGTACATATTTCAAATAATTTATCATGAGCATTTTTTTTAATTTGAGTTTTAGATGCATTTTTATATTTGCTTTAAAATTGAAAATTCAGCAGATGATAATGATTAAGAGATTGATTATTATTTCTCGCTTATAAACTAACATTTTATTTTAACTATTTAAAATCGTAATTCAATTATTAATAAAACTAGTTTAGTCTCAATTATCTTCCATAGTTCCTCGATATTTTCAAGCTTCGAGCTGCAATCGGTGCTCATTAATTATGGCTATTTATTTAATGTATTTAGAGACTTAATGAAATGTGTGAGGTGCCATAATGACTGCTTGCCGCATACGTTGTGGCAAGTTCGCTCCGTTAGCTGTTGATGCCACAGCGCGAGCAGTGTGACGGGCCGCAGCAATCAACAATTGTGGATGCCGCCACCGTTCGTGGTGGAGAAGAGAGAAAAAAGTTGTTATGGCTCCAACAATAACGACTGCGAGGAGTGAAGAGAAGAGGAGCAGCATGCAGATATATTTTGCGATCGGCAGCAGGCGCTATCATTATCTGACACAAAAATTTAATATAAATTATGTTGACATGTTGGCTTAAATATGGGACTGAAACTGGCAACTGGAAACTCGAGCGAAGAAGGGCGCAAAATAATTGAGAGACTGAGAGACAGACAGAGAGACAGAGAGAGAGAGAGAAAGAGAGAGAAGAAACGCCTAGCAGGCCGCTAGTTCCTGACTGCCGATCTGACTTCTGATCCCGATCAATAATTGCTAGTAAGACACAGGCGAACAACAAAACGCAAAAGAAATGAAATGAAATGAATTCGCATTCGCATTCGAATGCGATGCGAATGGATTCGAAACTTAAGAAGCGGCAATGCGAATGGCAATCGCAATATCCGCGAATGAAGTCGTCATTAATATCGACTCGGGCCTGTCAATAACTTGACATCGCATCATCATTTTCTTTTTTTCTGTTTGCCTCATGTCGTCATCTCCCCTCTCTCTCTCTCTCTCTCTCTGTCTGTCTGGCTGACTGTCTCCAAGCGGCTCCTGGAACTCTTTTGAGTCTCTGTTTTTATTTTGTTGCCGTTGTTGTTTTTCTTTTTCAACTTTCAGACACTTTGCGGTACGAATTTTGACGCGCCCCAAGCCAAGGTCGAGCTTCCACGTATTTGTTGTTGTCATTGTCATTGTTGTTGCTGTTGTTGCTGTTGTCATTACTGCACTTTGCATAAGTTGAATGTTAATCACATTTCGACTGTGTCATTTTGAGTTTTCAATGTAATGCGCCGCTTGACGATGTTGCCCAAGTTCAGCTTTTGTTTTTCTTGCTGGCCACAGGCGACAGGCGACAGGACATCGATGCAATCGATCGCCAGCGATCTCTCGATTATTGACCACACAAAATATGGAGAGAGACAGCGCGACAGCAACAGCGACAGCGACACTCAGTCAGTTATTATCTCGAGTGCTTCAATTTAAAGCGCATTCCCGAAATTTAAACGACGAACACTTGAAAACTTACCTAGAAAACAGCCAAGGAGCTTTCTTTAATGATGTAGAGATTAATGTAACGGGGAGACTGTTTGAATTCAGCTGCAGATTTATTTTCTGGTTGAAGTTTCACTTACAACAGTTTCCAGAAAATTTGCTATTATTATTTATTTGTCTATTCAATAATGTTGATAAGGCAATCGCTTTAATGTTGCAGGTATAGTTCTGATTTATTTGCTTGTCTACAAATGCTCTTGTGTTATTTGTGACTAATTATTCAGCATTATTCAATGCAATGTTACTAATAATGTTTGTTATTATTGAGATATATTCTTTGAAATCAATATTAAAATAATAAATATGAAAACAACAGCAGTAATGTTGCATTTATAATAATATCTTCTAAATAACGTGAATACCCAAATAAATAATACAAAATATAAAAAAATGTTCGTTAATAATGACTTCAAATAACAATTAAAAAAAATCTACAATTAGCATTGAAGTTGGATCTATAAAAATACTCAGTTTGCACAATAGTCTGCTTAAAAATGCATAAATATATAAATAAAAAACAAATATATAATCAATTTATAATACAATAAATTATTAAATACTAAAATGAATAAATAGGTAAAGAATAAGTAAATAATAAAAATGCAAATAACTAAATATATATACATATGTTCAGTAAAAACACAAATAGGTAAATAGAGTCTCTAGGTCGTTGGCACTCTTAAGTAAATACAAAAAAATGTATTAGAAAATAATTTAATAAATATTAAAATGAATAAATAAATAAATGAACAAGTACGTAATTAATATTAATATTGATAAATATATACAGAAGAAAATAAACAGCAATAAGTTAATAGTTAAAGTTATAAGTAAATAACTAAATACATAAGTAAATCAACAAATAGTTTAATAGAATCTCTAAATCTTGTAAATGATCCTTGGAATTCTGAAGTCAATTTTCTACTCACTGTCTTTACTGTTCAACTCCTTCTCTCCCTCTCTCTCTCACCCTGTGCTGTCTCTCTCTCTCTGTCTCAGTCTCTGTTTGACTTGCCTTGTCGTGCTGTTTTACGCTGCCTGATGATCGAATTGTTGACATCTCGACTGTCAACTGTTCATGGCCATCAAATTGCCGCCTGTTGATGGTCACTTGAAAGCGCAAAAGCCGCACAAAACCACGAATCTTCTCCAGCTCCAGCTCCGATCTGCGAGTGACACCCACTCGGAGAGAGAGAGAGAGGGAGAGAGCGAGAAATAGAGAGAGAGAGGGAGAGAGCAGCATGGGGCTCCACAAAGCAACTGATTTATGTGAGGCTGTCAGCGGCCCCAACGAGAGCGACTTCTAAGGTGCGCATTTTGACGCCGCCGCCAATTCTATTGGCCGCATTCGCCAATGATATTTATGGCCAATAAGACTCAGAGAGAGAGAAGGAGCGGGGAGGGAGGGGAGGGGAGGTGGTTTTAGGTAGCTTGGGGATTTTTGATTAATTGTAATGCGAGAACTTTGATTAATTGCGGCCACGTTGCGGCCCCAACATAACAATTTGTTTTCGCATTGCATTAAATCAACGGGGCGATCAGCGAAGGCTTCAAGAGCGTCCCGAAGCTCGCTCCCCAACTGCAGCGATGCCGTGTGATTGTATGGCCAACACCTTGGCCACAACACAGTGTCCGATCCATCGATAGTATTTATGAGTTGTTTGCCTTAATTTATGAATGGCCCCCAAAAAATAAAAGCGATCGCTCTCTGCAGACGCTCGGCAATTATGCAAAAAGTTGTCAAATGCGGCCAAAATAAAAACGTGGCCAAGGGGCAGGGGGCGAGGGGCGAGGGGCGTGCCTGCTGTGACTATCAACGAATTATAATCAACAACAACAGCAACGACGACGACGACGACGACAATGTCTCAAAAATTACCAAACGAAAATTGTACCAGTTTTTTTTTGCATTTAACCCAAAGCTTCGCCAGCAATTTACATGTCTCCTCCTGATGCCCCTCGGCCCCCCCTCTGCCCCTGCCACCGTGTGGCAGCGCTGTCTTCATCCTCTTCAACAAAACCAATCAACGCGTCTGTCAGTCGACGTTGCAGTTCAAGTTGCAAGTCGCAAGTCGCAGGTTGCCGCTTATCGGTAGCCGCGCTGAAATCAGCTTCTGGCACATCACGATCACGTTGCGGTAACCCTGCAACGTCCTCCCTCCCTCTCTCCCTCCCTCCTCTCTGTGTTTGCTGCCCCTCCCCCTTTGGTCTATATTTGCCAGCCAGTGGCCGAGCCTTTGGCGATCCGTGCTCGTTGCTCCTGTCACAATTACAACGGCAAGTGCAGCAGACTAATGACAACCACGACGGTGGCAGTTGCCGCTGCCGCTGCCGCTGCCAACGCACAGTGGGCAGCTCTCGAAAAATACGCAACAGATTTATTTGTGGCAACAAAACAAAATTATTCGAGGAGTTTTAATTATAAGAGTTTATTTTATATGTATTGCTTTGCTTAGCTCCTTAGGTAGCTAAAACTGAAATAACTCCAACAAACTGTAATTTATATTACAACAGTTTATATTTTGAATAAAAATAAATATATACATTTTTTTTAGAAAAATATTTTAGAAAAATTACAACATTAAATACATTTTGAATAGTTAACTATAAAACTTAAATACGGTTTGAGAGAAATTATCGAGTTCTAGAAATATTTTATACAATATTAAAGTAAAAAGTTGTATTTTTATTAATATTAGTTGGCGTTTTACTTTCCCTTTTGTGTTGCATTCATTTACAGCTTACGGCTCTTAAATAATATAATACAACTGCAAAATGTTCACATCTTGTAATATTATTTATTTTCTTTTTACCCTGCACTTGATATAAGGAAAAATTATTTTATTGTATGATATTCATTTAATTTGCTTCAGCTAAGTTTGAATTCTATTTTATATTTTCTGACAAATGAATAAATCATACAACTATTTTATTTTTGGAATCGATTGAATGGAATGATTTATAATATATTTTTGTATAAATATAAACTTTTGTTTTTGATATGCAACATTTTTAATTGTTTTAGATTTGTGGAGCAAATAATTATTATAACTAGTTTTATTTGTAAATTGGAATTAAATTCCAGGGTACAAAGAGCTTTCTTAAAAAATAGTTAAATATACAGTGGATATAACATATTATTCATTTCACATTTGCTTTGCTATTTGCTATTTAAATATAAACTTTTTGTTATTGTATTTACTTGTTTATGAATTGCAATTGAGGTGCACAAATAACTCTACATAACATTTTATTTACTTTTCATCTGCTTTGCCAAATTTGAAGTAGACTCTTTTTCCATTATACAATTTTCTTCTGTTGACAATTTACTTAATGTATTTTGAGCTATTTTCTTTTTTACTTAGCATTTTAAAGTGTGCCATAATGAAGCTTACAATTGATTTTATTAAAAGACTGTTTAGCCACTGTGCGACGGCTGGGGCAAGTTGACACGGAAACTTGATATGGCACACACGCGTCTTGGCCCGCGACTTGTTGACTTGGCTTGGACTTGGGCTTGGGCTTGGGCTTGGGCTTGGGCTAACTTGGCCTGGTCCGACTTGAGTTGAGTTGGCTTGAGCTGAGTTGACTTGGCCTGGCCTGTGGCGTGCGCGTGCAGCGCAATTAACTTTGTTGTAAGGCAACCAGGCAACACTTTGACATTGACTGGCTGCCCCAGCCACTGTTCACTTTACACTGGTTTGCCACAGACTCTCCACAGCGAAGCGGAGAGAGCGAGGGGGGAGACTGAGACTTGGGGCACACGGCGACAATTTCACCTGTTGCAACGTGCAGCGCTGACACAGTAACTTATATTATTTGCATGCCACTTGCTGTTGCAGCTAGCGATATTTGCTGTGTGAACTGGTTTCTTTTTGTTGCTTCTTTTTTGGGAGTTGTCAGCGAGCAAAATGATGGCGTAATGAGCCGTAGCCTTTTGCCCGTTGCCTGTTGCCCGTTGCCTGCCACGTGCAATGCCAACAAAGTGGGCTCTGCCCCCGGGTCAGTGGCTAATTAGAGCACAACAATATTCAGGTGTGTCCCCGAGACGAGACGAGGCGAGGCGAGCGGAGGCGAGGCGAGTAGTCCTCGTTAACTTGATCGCCCGCTGCGCAAGTCCAGCCCTGAAGTGAGCCCAACTTAATCCTAGTTGATCCTAGCTGCACAGTGTTGACTTCAAGTTGACGCTGAATCGATTCTGACTGTTTTCAGCTGGCTCAAAATAAATGCTAACGATTTCTAGTCCAAATTTATCCTTGTACTTACAACACAATGTAAATGGATTTTGATTTTGGCTTCTTCTTAAATTAGTTTCTGAATAGATTGAGACTGCTGAAGTTATTAAAATATATTCCGCAAAATTATAACTGACTCTTAATCTATTCTAGCTGAGTCTAAAGTAATCTAGCCAATTTGTGGTTAACAGAAATTGATTTTTATTTCAACCAGCTAACATAAATTGGCTTCTGGCTATTTTTCTGCCGGTTTTAAGCCTCTCAATTTGAGTTCAATGTAATGTAATTTTAGAGCTTGAAATATAAGATCATTTATTGTAGCTGCATTTAAAAAGATGCTGCCTATTTCAAAAAGTCTCTAGTTTCTGGTTTATTCTACCAGAATTTCAATATAAATATAATAAATACATATAAATTAAATATGTATATTATTATTTATTTATTTTCTGTATGTATTTGCAAAGCATAAATAAAAATTAGTGGGAAAGCGAAGACATCTATATTAATCCTCAGTAATTAAATAAATTGCGATCGCGCTTCATATTAGTTGATTAATACTTGCTGAATATTTGTAAATATTTTTTATCTTGGAAATATTTAAATTAAACTGTTTTTTTTTTATATTTCCTAATCGGAATTTAATAAAGGTACTTTTTTCAATGTCGAGTTCAAAATAAAATAAATTAAATGAATACTCGCAGTTTTGGCATTTTAGCTGCTAACTTTAGCTGAATCTAAATACAATTTAGCGGTTTCTAGCTGACTCCAACTTAACAACTTCAAGTCCAGTTGACATGGTATCGATTCTCTGAGCTGCTCATTGACCCGCGCTGACCTCGCCTTATTCTGCTGGCTTGCTGGCCAATTAAATGTGGGTCAGCATTGCAATTAATTTTTGCAGCTTAGCACATCATTAGAAGCATCAAACAGGCAAACAGACAGCGGACAGACAGACAGACAGACAGACAGACAGACAGACGGACATGTTATGTTGCATGCCACTCAATGAGCCGATTGCGTGCGTCTTCTTCTATCGCCATCTCTGTCGCTGTCGCTGTCAACGGTCTCTGTCTCTGTCGTTGTTTGATTCTGCGTTGCTGTCTGCAATGTTTTGCAGCCTTGCGTCAGTCTTAACTGATTCTCATTGATTAATTGCCATCATTAGCATATGGAAACGGACGGCATGATTGATATGATATGGCAACTTGGTGTAGTACTCGACTCGGCCCCCAAATATGGACTGGACGCATGTTGCATGACCACCAACGACGCCGTGTTGTTTGTGGCACGCGGAATGCGGCTCTTAATGTGCGCAGCCCTTAAAAGGCCCAGCAGCCCAGGACAACAAGTGTAGCGCCAACTTTACAGCTTAGAGGCAAGAGGCACGCAAACAGAGACACAGAGAGAGAGCGAGAGAGATTGGGGCCAAGTCAGCGCGCTAATTGTTAACAAATTGTGGCCGAAGCAATTGCGGCCCTGCCCCACAAATGCCAGCGACACGCAACGCGAGGCTGCAACTGCAACTGGAGTTGCAAGAGGTCTGCTCTGGGGGCAACAAGTCACACGCAATCCGCGCGTAACTGAAAATCCATTACAAGCGGGTCACGACACGCCATCAACATCCACCGGGCGCAGCAATCGAAACCCAGCTTCAACTGCAACTGCAACTTGAACTGCAACTGCAACTGCAAATTGTGGCAAATACAGTAGCCATCGTGCCCACTTTCTGTCTGTCTGCAATCTCGGCTCAATTTGCGGCGGCTTTTGTGACTTTTATTAGATGTGGCTGGCAGTGCAACAAAATGTTGCAGGCCTTTTTTTATTGCGACAGACTCGAGAATCTTGATGAGCTGCCGAATTTAAAATGCATTTGGCTTGCAGAACAAAGTATGCAAAATTATGTTGAATAAATTACTTAAAATGATTTGAAAATAATTGAGATTCTTTTATGGATATGAATTTAGCTTCAGCTAAAAAAAAAATGAAATTATTTAAAACATTTTAATTTAGTTTTCGCTGTCTTCTAATTCATCGCCTAAATGTATTAAAAAGGTTTGCAAAATAATAAGAAATATTTAAGAAATATTTATATATTAGAAAAAAATACTGAAAATGAAAAGAAGTATAAATTATTTTAAAACATTTTAAATTGAATGCTATTTTTTAAAAGTATTCAAAAGCATTTATCAAAATTACCAAAATAACTTAACAAAATAGTATACATTATTTTTAAGAATTTCAATTCGATATATTATCAGAAGCATTGAATTCTCAATTTTTATGGCAATTTCATTGTTTGATGTGGTCAATATAAATAATCTACATTGAGCCATGAATATCTTATACATGGAGTTAGTTGGTATTTAGATCATCGGAATACAATTAAAATTTTAATTTAGATATTTAGTTATTGACAACGATCAAACCGAATCTAATTCAATTCAATTCATTCATTTTAAACATTATTTACTTATCTTACATTTATGTTTTATTTATTGTCCTTTCAATACTTTAAAAGGGACACTTATTTACCTTATTATCAATTTAATTAGTTTTATTTGTATTTTAATTATAATTAAGCTGAGCAACCATTTATTTATTTATATATTTTTATATATTTTGTGGTCATAAAAAGTCAATTTCAATTGATACATATTATTATATTTAACATTGAACTGAGAATAATGATTGTCAAACCATTTATTTAGATTTATTTGTATATCTGAATATATTTATTTACGTGAATAATTCAAACAATCTTGCATTGATTTTCTGCTCATAAAAAGTCATTTTCAATTGACTTCCCCTACAACACTTGAGCTTTTCTTGATGAACTGAGAACTGATTAATTGCAAATGGAATTGTATTTGTGGATCATTGTATGGCGACGACTTCCTTGAGAGAGTTGCAGTAATTAATGTTTCGATTTCTCGGTCGGAAATTGCATGTTGTGATCTTCATGATGATTGTCAAGTTGCGTTTCGTTTTTTTTGCAGATGCTAATGAAGAACAAAAAATAAAACAACGAGTAGTTTGCTTACATTGTAAGTGAGTTCTTGGGGCTGAGAGATTGTGCCTAATTTCTCTGAGAGTCTGTCTTTTCAATTTCATTTTGGCGCATTTACACGTTCCCATTTATGTGGCTGATTGTTGTGGCAGGTTGCAGCTTCAGTTTTTCAGTTAAGTTGAGCTAATTGGCCGCCTATAGGTCGTGGAATAAGTATGTTATCAATGGCTAGATTGCCGCCCCATAATCTGCGACCATCATCATCATCAGTAGCTGCTGCTGCAGTTGCAGTTGCACTTGCTGCCGATGATCGTCTGGGGGCCATAACTTTCCATCAAGAGTTTCAATTTCATTATTAAAACGCGTTTGTGATGCGACAGTGGCAATTGCTTCGATCACTGCATCGATCGCTTCGATCGCTTCGATCGCTTCCATCACGGGTAAAAGTGAATAACTACCTGTTTTTTTGTTTTGTTATTTTTGGGATGATCGAGTGTGGAGTCCCCTCATTTTTTTTGTAGCCGCCGGCCCCATTGGAAATGCATTTTCACTCTGGGCGCAGCCGCAAGGCAGCTTCATCATCATCGTCGGCTGGATGCCGTCGTCATCATCGTGATGAGCGACCGCAGGCAAAAGTGTGCTCCAGTTTAATTGAAAGCGGTTTTTTGTGTAACGGCCTTGATGCCAACAACAACAACAACAACAACAACAAATATTACAAGTACTACTTACAACAACAACAACTCGGACTCGTCCTCGTGGCATGCTTCAGTTCGAGGTGTGAGGCGTTATCAGAGCCCAAAAATGCACTTGTTGCACGCTCCGAAAAAGCTTCATCACTTCGCGACAATGGTTGCAACAGGCAACAGCATTCAAATATTTCATACAAATACCAAGTAATCAAAAAATATGCTAATTATAACTGTCTGTCCGTTCATTTTAATACTTACATAAATCTCAGCGTTTGCGCTAAGTTACATTTTTTGTCATTTTGAAATTTGTTAAATTAATAATGATCTACATTTCAATGGACCATCGAATAAGCTGTCATTAAAATATTTATTATTGTATTTTTAATATATTTTCGTCATAAACATTGTTATTAAAAATATATTTTATTTTTCATTTGTACGTATTTATATTTCTGTTTAAAGTATTTCTGCAAGCAATTTTTAAAAATATTAATTAATATATTTGGCATTAAATCGATTACAATTTCTGTTGCCATTCACAATTGTTTTAGTATTTTATAGTATAATTTAAACTACTCT
Organism: Drosophila ustulata; assembly: GCA_035047365.1. Taxonomy (NCBI): domain Eukaryota; kingdom Metazoa; phylum Arthropoda; class Insecta; order Diptera; family Drosophilidae; genus Drosophila; species Drosophila ustulata. The sequence goes on from JAWNPT010000080.1 coordinate 9,303,724, forward strand.
GATTTAAATTGTCAGATTTAATAGAAAGTGAAATTTAAGTATTACAATTATGTAATTTCCTGTAATAATATAAATATTGTCATACCATGTGACATTTCATATATTTTGTAGGCAGTTTGGGAGTCTTATATTATTACTTTAATATTCTAGTAATTATTAAGAACTGTGTAGTTTCTTTTAATTATTTATTGCTTGTAGAACTTTGAGGAAATTCTGATTGCAAGTCTGCAGAGCAGCGTGTCGCGCTGTCGAGCTCGCTTTGTCGCAGCTTTCTTACTTGTTTTGAAAATGTAAGTACGACTTGCTGTCGATGTTGTTGTAGCTGGCTGCATTACTGATTGTATTGACGAAATGGAAATTTGTCAATTCTCACCTGGCAGCTGGCTGAGCTGAGCTGAGCGCACGCAGCTCACATATTTGTGGTCTTGTGCCAACTAAATTGAACTGAATTAAGACCGAGACTGCGACTGAGCTTTTGCTTTGCGGCTTGCAGACTTTCAGTTTTGAATGCGGTTGACCCAGAGCCAAGGTCGCAACGGCAAAACCGGGGGAAAGCAGAGCAGGAAAGGTACAACAACAACGAAACAAATAAAAAACGATCATGAAAAGTCTTTAAGATAAGTTGTTGCTGGGCGAACAACTCAATTGGATCGCCAAGCGTCGGTTATCAATGGGTTGCCGGGAAGTACAAGAATAACCTTTTAATTAAACCATGCAACGGTTATGGGGCGACAACGATAACAAAATCGTTTGACGCTCTCATCGCTCTTCACGCGTGTTTGTCATATCGGAAACCCGAAGAACTCGAACTCAAACTCAATCCCAATCCTCTATCCGCATTTCATATCCGACTTTGGCTATGCCACATTTTATCGCTGTTGCTGCCTCAGCCGATTGTCGCACGCAGCGTTTGCCGCTGCACGCTGCACTTGCGTTTTTATCAATGAACGATTGAGCAGAGGCAACCCTAACTCAACCCTAACCCAAAACCAATCCAAAACTCTCAAACCTCAAAACTACAGCGAAAATATATAAAACGCTCTCATGAATGAAGCTGCTGCTGCTGCTGCCTGTGGCATTTGGCGAGCGATTAGATTGCCAGCGTTTTTATACCCAGTAAACAGACAGAGCGAAAAGGGTAGACAGAGACTAAAGACTTAATACCTAAGATTTGTTGACTTCAATAAAATATTTAATATTTTTAAGTGGGTTTTAATATGGATTCAATGAAATGGTTTAATACATATTTATTAATTTGTTTAAGTTCCTTTTGACTTGTATGATACATAAATAGTATAATGAATAATGATAAATAATTATACTATGATAATATATATTAATATATTATTAGGAATAAGCAAAACACAATTCAGTTGTCACTCATTGGACAGCAATAAATATATACAACTAAAAAAACATATTGATATACAAAAATTATAAAAAAGAAAATAATTTCGAAATATTATGAATCAAAAAATAGTGGAAGATAATTTAAAATTGTTGTTTTAATTATGCAAACTTAATAAATTATTATTTCACATATATTAAAGTAAAAAAAACCAAATAATTAAATTCTATTAGATATTCAATATCGTTTTTAGAGTGCGATAAAAAAATTAAATTGAATTAAAAGAAAAAAAGTTCAACTAAAATTTAAATGTAATTCCTTGAACTTAATGCGCATCTTAAAGGACTTAGTTGCTCTGGTACCTAGAAGTTAATTCTTAGTCTTGAATAAAAAGAATAAGAATACAATTTATTCATTTTCAAATTAAATTCAAAACATAAATTAAAAGTTATTCATGGAAATACTTAGATTTGTGAGCAATTGATGAGCAGCTGAATTACAGCTGAGGCTGCTCTAAATACGAGAGATTACAGGGTATGAGGGCAGTGCTGCTGTCATCTAAGCAATCATTACGCGACTTCAGAATGGGTCTGCGAGGCTGAGAGGCAAGTACATTAGTTGCACAGCTGCATTCGCTGGTCGAGTGGCGAGGCAGGATCTCTTGCTTTGCCTTTACCTGTCGCTGTCCCAGTCGAGATACTCGTATCAATGGCCGAGATACAATTGTATCTTATAGTTGTGTGTGGCTGGCTGGACACACGCTACACTTGTCCATCGCATCGACTATCAACATTTTTATGCGCCTGCCACCAACAACGCAACACTGCGTGTGTGTGTGTGTGTGTGTGTGTAATTGAACTGTTGTTGCAATAAAAACAATTTCGTTTGTTGTCCTTTCAAGTTTTGCTTTCATTGCAGCGACATAAAATGTCAATTGCAATAGATTCACTCGGGAATTGCGCGAAATAAATTAGACTTAAATATTTCATTATCATTAATTTCATTTATTATAGGAAAATATAGGAAAAGCAATTAAAATTGCTTGTAACTATTATATTATAATACAGCAGTTAATAGGAAAATGTAGAAACTATTTCCAGCAATCAGTGAATTAAAAATAAAAAAACATATTTAAATTGCTTCCCTCTTCTCCCTCTTCAAACATGTCATTATTATATATTATAATAATTCAGTAAATTTACAATAAATATGTATTAAACAAACGTGATTAATATTGCTTTCCACCTTAGGTTTTAATATGAAATTATTATATTTTATTGCAATTTATTAATCACACTTAAAGCAGGCCACAGGAATGTATAGAAATTTACAATATTTTGTAGAGTAAATACATTTCACAAAAAACAAGCGATTAAAATTCGCCTTTTTGGTTTGGCTTGTTTTTCTGCCTGTTTTTTTAGAGCGTTTTATGCCACTCAGCTTTACGCATTTCACGCCTTCACTTTTTGCTGCCATCAAAATCAATTACAACTTAGTTAAAAGACGCATAAAAATTGTTTACGCGTCGCTTTTAATTGAAAAATACAAAAAATCAGAGCAATGGCGAAACGAAAGACTTAAGCAACGAACTTGCTTGCGACTGACACTCGCTTAAATGACTTAAGCAGCGAACTTGCCACAGCCGCCGCCGCCTCGCAGCGGGTCACAATTGTTGTGAGTGTGTGTGCGAGTGTGTCTGTGTGTGCCACGCCCCATAGCGCCCGCTGTTTGTTGGCGCCTTCAATTAAGTAGCTCTATTTACAGCGGATGAGCTGCAATAAGAACAACAACAATAACAAGACTGCGGCTCAATCAGCAGCGGAAGCCATAAATGGCAGCTTGTTATTAACGCCGTCTAGCAGCAAATTAGCGAACTGCAAAAAAACCAAAAAACCGCCAAAAAATCAGCAGCAGCCGCAAACCGCAAGAAGCAAAAGTGAGGTAAAAATAAAATACTCGCGATTTATTGCATTTGAATAAGCGAAAACCGTCACTAATGATAGTGCTTAAGCAGGGAGGGAACAGGGAAGAATCGGAAGAAGCAGGAAGAGGCAGAGTGAGAACGTGGCGAGACTATCTCAATATTTGTTTTAGCTGCTGCCAGTCAATGAAAATTTCTATAATTTGCATGTGCGCGAAATGTGTTTTTCCTTTCGATTCTTGTTGCGATCCTGGGTCAGGAGCTGCCTATGTAAATCATGGCACAACACAAACCGCAAATTAGCCACACGTATGCCGGACTGCTGCTGTCCAATTCCCGAGTACGTTTCTCGTTAACTCGACGCGATGCGATGCGTTAATGTTTTTCAATAAATTTCCAGACACGATTCACAAAAGGGAAGACGACGCAAGGCATCCAATCCGGCAGCAGACGCGTTAATAGAGCAAGTGTTGTTTTGCTCACTTTTGGCGTTAAGTGTTTCGCACAGCAGCCGCAAGGAAGGAATGGAGGGAGAAGTGATGTGGAGTGGAGGGGAAGGGAGTTGGGGGTATGTTCGTAATCAAAAAGTAAATAAATGCCGGCTGCCTGCAACGAAGCTTTCGCCTTGTTTGTTTTGCTCTTTGGCCATTTGCGAAAGTCGCAAGCGAGCGCAAGTGCCACGCCCACTATGCTGGTGCAGCACGAACGCCCGCCCGCCCGGTCGCCTGGCATAAATCATGCACCCAAATGAGCCACCGAGCGGGCGGCAGAGGTTGAGGAATTCTGTAGGTAGACATCGCTCACAGGCACAACTCGCTGCTGTAATTATGTGTGAATTTTTGCACAGCCATCATTTCACAGCAGCAGCAGCGTTCGCTTTCCCCTCCCGCCACTTTACGTCGCCCCTTCAGATGTCCCCCTCCCATTTGCCACTTTAGTAGCTGCTCATTTTTGGCGGGCGTGTGCATGCAAATGACTTTGGGCTGCGGCGACGCGGCAGAGGAAACTCAGACGCAAAAAACACGTTTCTTGCACTTACAACTGCAGGCCGCAGGCAGCTGATGCTGCATTATGAATCAATATTCACATTTGAACAGCAGCCATTCAAAAGGCAATCGCTGAATGCGCGTTTTTATTAATAAAATTGCAGGCACTTCAGCTGCAGTCGCCTGAAAGCAGGCTGGAAATAATTTGTGCATGTGTTTGTGGCGCCATCTAGCGGTCAACTGCAGTGGTGGGTTTTTTAACAAGCAGCTAAAAGTATGCTATGGAAAAATGCTATCAATAAATGGTTAGCAATTTAAATGTGATGATTTCGAGATTTACTAAGAATATATAATTTTGTGTATTTATTTTAATTGCTCTAAATACTTAATAATTATTAGTTGTAGCTACAAACATCTCAATATTCCATTTTATGAAAACCATGTGCAACCGATCTACTAACGTAAAGGAATATGGAAAAAAAAACATTGTAAAATTTAGTATCTCATTCACTGCTATTTCCTTGCCCGCAGCTGTATATATGTATGTAAAATCATCACACTATATACAATTATGTACATTCCTGTTTAGCTGCCAAAATAGAGAGCAGAATACTCGTTGCTTATATCAAGTTATTAAATTTACTTAACAAAAAATGAGTGAAGCGGACACTTCTCTTGGGCGGACACTTTTTCCAAGACTTGCATTTTGGTAGAGATAATAAATTGATTAGCCTATAAACCTAGAATTGTTGCTAAATGTTTTGAAGGATTTACAAATAGCTTTCGGCTGCAAATAGAAGTATTTATAACATTAAATTGACCAACCTCAATTAAGAAATTGTATGAGAAATTGAATAGCATGAATTTCTTCAATTCAAAATTTCAGTAAAATTTCATCAGCTCAAACTTGCAAATAAAAGTTTAATTTAGCATATAGCAAATACGAGTACATCAGATGTTTAAATGATGAAGCAATGCAGATAACTTTGTTGTCTTTACTATAGACATAATTCGTTATCTTGGATAATTAAGCAACAAATAACTTTCTTCACTGAAGTGGACAGATATTAAAAAAAAAATGTAATTTGGGTACTCAGCATATTTCTTTGGCTAAAACTTGTATAGAAAAACTATGTCAGATATTTTAATGATGTTGCAGTGATGATGTTTTTAAAATATTCCAAAAAAATATCTGGGATAGTGCTTATGCCGAAATGAATATGAAATTTAAAGTGATATTTATCACATGTTCTTAATCTTGTTTTAATTAATGTGTAGATATTTTATCTCAGACGGTATCTTTGAATTACATATCTGCTATAATTATTTGCTGTTTAAAAATTATTCTTTGTTTTTGTTTTATGATATTCCATATTGCTCGTTATACTGGTAGCAATAATTTTCTAGTTATTTATTATTTTTATTCTTTTTCATATTTTCCATTTTATGTAGAATTGATATCTCTTTTGTGTTCAACTTTTTAGAGTAGCTAAAATTGGCTTAAAGGCCATTCCCAAAATAAATGCAATTATTAAAGAAACAAACGACAGATTGTATACAAAGTGTTAATTTATTATTCTTACATGGCTACAATGCAAATAAAATAGACAGCAGAAAAAATCAGAGACATGAATTGTGTCGGCAGCATAAAAAAAAAAAGTGGCAACGCGTAAAGCGTGTGAAAGTGTGTGTGTGTGTGTGTGTGTGATAGAGTGTGTGTGTGTGTGTGCAAAGTTGAAACAGTGCTGAAGAGAGTTCTTATCGATGTGTGTGCGATTCGCGTGCGCTTCTCCTCCATCCTCCTCCAAGCTCCTCTTCCATCTCCATCCTTCTCCTCGATCAGGTTTAATGGTGATGATGCCACCAGCCGGACTGGCGAGCGTTCACATAGCTCTTGAGCGCATCGCGCTGCTGCGGCGCCGGCTGGAGGGTGGGGAAGAGATGCGGACCGCTCGTCTCGTAGTTGATGCCGTTGTGCTGGTTGAAGACATACGCCTTGGGCACATCCAAGCCGCCCGTCGACGTCGAGACGCTGACGCTCGACACCGGCGATTGGGCGGCCGGCAGATAGGAGCGCGATGGCGGCGGCGGCGGCGGTGACGGAGTCCAGCTGGTGGAGAGCTGTGGCTTCTGGGCGGGCAGCACGGCGGGGCGGTACGAAGGCTTGTAGATGGGCGTGGCCGGCTGCTTGGGCAGCGCGACAGCGTTCGAGGGTCCGTAAGCATTGTTGCGCAGATCGCACACGGTGTTCTCGATGAGAGCGCCAAGGGGCGCGGTGTAGATGCGGAAATTGACATCGTTGTAGTCGAGATCGGAGAGCAGAAAGACGGGCATGCGATCGGACAGCACCCAGACATTCTTGTGCTCATCGATCTTGACGTCGGCGGGGAAAACCAACCCAACATCATCGCGATCCACGATGCCATGGAACTGCGGTGTGTACGGCATCGATGAGTGCCAGCATCCGATGGCATTCTGATCGATCAGGTTGAACAGCTCGACGCCGTCGTCGCTCATCACCCGGGCCGTGGTGTGAGCATTGCTGCCGCGCTCATCGAGGGCAATGAACTCGTGGTAGCTGTCCTCGGTGCGGGATTCGTCGCGCAGGATTCGCGTGGAGACCGCAAACTGACGGTGACTGGCCAGCGGACTGAAGTAGAGCGTGCGATAGCCGTCGGAGCGAATGGGCGAGAGGGCGATGCCAAAGATGCCCTCCTCGCCCCACTGGAAGTTCAGGCCGGCAATGTTGTAATCGCCGCGCAGGGGATCGGGGAAGAAATAGGAATGGGCCGAGAAGCGCCACGACTTGTTCAGCTCCCACGAATACGCGATCAGTCCGTAGCCCAATTCGTCCGAGAAATACGCGTAGGCGTCGTCACAGCTCTTGCCAATGTCGACGGCAATGTTGGCGATGAAGGTGTTGGGATTCGTGTCCTCAGCGCGCAGCTCGTAGCGACGAATGCGCGTGTTTGTGGTCAGGTCGAAGACGTTGACGGCATAGGGACAGGGATTGGTGGTGGTGTTGCCGATGCCCACGGTGCCGGTGTCGAGCACCCAGAGGCGGCCGCATTCGTCGACCTTGATGCGATAGGCTGTCGTCAGGCTGTTGGCGCAATCGCCGGCCGTGTTGCTGCGCCAGTCCGGATACGGGATCAGCTCGGGGGAGCCCGTCAGACTGTGATCCATGTTGATGTAGGTCAGCGTGGCCGGAATGCCTGAAAGCACATGCAAAATGCAGGCGAGTTAATGCGAGTTTGCGATGTCAACAGCGACGACAATTGCGGTGGCAATCACCAAGTCAACTGGCAAATTAATAACAAAGACGGCAACAAAGAGAACGACGTCATCATAAATCATTAAACAAGCCGAAATGAACCGGAAATTAGCCAAGACAGCAACCCAGGCAGCGGCGGCGAAGACAGCAGCCGAGAAAACAACCATGACTGCAATAAAGTCAACGGCCAAGACAACAACAATTATAACTATGAATGCAACATCATTATTAACTTGATTAACTTTACCATCATCAAGATTATCTGCCAACTAACAAGACAAAATAAACAAGAAATTAGGCAAGACAGCAACCAAGGCAGCAGCGAAGACAGCAGCCGAGAAAACAACCATGACTGCAATAAAGTCAACGGCAAAGACAATAACAAAGAGAACTATGAACGACATAATCAGATCTATTAACTTATTCACTATTTTGGCACATTGAGACTTCTATGTGTTCTTTGGTTAATACAGACGACAACAAAGAGAACAATGAATACAATAACTTTTCTACCATTACGATTATCTGACAGCCAAAAAAAGGCAAATAAAATAAACCAGATATTAGCCACGACAGCAACCAATACGATAAGCAAGAAGGCAGCCAAGACAACAACCAGCAACAATGACAATGACAGAGACAGCAACATTTTTATCATAATTATTTTCATCATCATTAGGTCTATCAGGCAACTATACAAAATAAAAAAAAAATAAGCAAGATATTTGCCAAGACGGCAACCAAGATGATAGCCAAGACAACAGCCAACACTTTAGCCAAGACAGCAGCGAAGACAACAACAGCGATTACAATAAAGCAAACAACAAAGGCAACATCGTCATCATAATTATTTACAATATCTTCTCCCTCATCATTTTCATAAAAATAATAAGATATCTTCATCATCAAAGTCTTCATAATTGGGCAATTCTGAAGCATTGTCGGCAACTCATTCATGAAAGACTTTACAATCATGCCACTCTTGAGCGTCGTCAAAGTCGCCATCATCATCATTGCTGTCTTCATCTTTAGCAAACTCTTTGACATCGTGAAAGTCGTCATGATCAACGCAGTCTTCATCATCAACGCAGTCTTCATCATCATCGCAGTCTTCATATTTGCCAAATTCTTCAACTTCAACCAAATCTTTCTCATCATTAAGATTTCCACCATTTCCAGTCTTCATCATCATCGCAGTCTTCATTTTTACCAAAGTCTTCATCCTCAGCCAACTTTTAATCGTAATTAAAATCTTCATCATTGGAGTCTTCATCAACATCGCTATCTTCATCTTTAGTTAACTCTTTAATATCATTAGAGTCGTCATGATCAACGCAGTCTTCATCATTATCGCAGTTTTCATTTTTCTCAAAGTCTTCAACTTCAACCAACTCTTCATGATCATTAAGATCTTCATCATCATCGCAATCTTCGTTGTCGTCTTCGTCGTTGTCTTTGAGCCACGTTCAGCTTTGACAGCCGCATTTCCGCTCCAGTTGACGCGCTTTGCCGGCGTTTGCAGGCGTGCGACTCGCAACCGCTGCCACCTGTCTTGGCCAACTCTGTAAATGGCCAGTCTTCCCCTTCCCCTTGCCTCCCTCCGCTCCCACAACTCTATTCAATTCTCTGCGCTTTTTATTGCACATTAGCTCTGACAAATTTGATTGTTCTTGCTGCAACTTTGACTGCATTTTGGCTTTATTAACTCGATTACCATCATAAAACACACACAGAGACTTGGCTTTGTTCACTTGTTGCCACGGGGGGCAATAATTGATTGCTGCGCTGTGCCACAATAATCATTTGGCGGCGCTTGGCAGCTTGTTTTAAAATTAGTATAAAGTTTTGATGGTTGCTGTTGTGCTACGCTCTTTAAATTACCGCCAGAAATGAATAATTTGTTTGTTTTTGAATTATGCTAGGCACTTAAAGAAATACTTAAAACAGACGAAATAAATATTTTCTACGCTTGCCAGTTAAATAGAGGCCAACATAAATATTTTGTTTATTTATAAATTATTAACTGGCGGAAATAAATATTTAGTTTATTTTTAGATTATTAATTGGCCGAAATAAATATTTTGTTCCGAAATACAAATTTATGGAATTATGAAGGATTAAATTATTATTGAAGACCCCCATTTTCCGTTGTTTAATATAAATTTTGTTTTTTTTTTTCTACACTGTAAATATATATTGTTTTTAATTAGTAAATTGTTTCGAAATCAATTTTTTGATCCCAATCTAATTTGCCACAAGTTTCAATGGAACATTTCTACTACAGTTGTGAACGTTAAGATTATTCGGGAAATTTATATGGCAGAAGGTCAGTTTAAAAAAGAAATGTACATATATATTAAAATATATAAAAATCCTTACTAATTTATTTTGCACTCGGCGGTAATTTTATGAAAATGAATTACATGTGTGCAACAGTTTTAACCAGCCTTAGATTTTTGGATCAGCCCGAAGGGCTGAGTTAAAATAGTAATATAAATAAAAATAATTGTAACTTTGCTTTATATTCGAAATGAATAAGATTTATATGCCGTTAAATGATGACTTAATCAATCAGATTTTTGGTTAATAATTTGCAGTTCGAAATCGTTTAATGTGTTTGATTTTTGTTGTCAACATTTTCCGCCCAGTCTGTGCAACAGTGTTGCAGAGTTGGAAGTTGGAAGTTGGAAGCAGTTGTCATTTAAATGAACGTGATTGGTAAATTTGAGCCATTAGCTTGCTCAACCTCAGCCACAAGTTGCACGACAGTTGCAATCAAACTCGTATCAAAGTCGAGAGCACTAAGTGGATTTCTGTACGGCCAACTTGGCAGGCAATTAACAAGACAAGACGAGACGAGTATCTTAATCTCAATGCTCGGTGGAGGATCAGTTGTCCAACAAGCTGTATCCTGCATCCTGACTGCGCATTTGCTTTAATGATGCGTTGCAAGCCACATTTAAATTTCATATGTCAAGCGATCAAGCGATCAAGTGGCTGGAATTTCCTGTTGAATGGATACCATAGATATTTTGATTGTTCCGACTGGAAGCCGCGCTCACATTTCAAACAGATGGGTTACAAAAGTAAATAAATAAATAACAATGTTGAAAACGGTGGCACATTTGATATCATTAACATCGCTTGGCGCATTTGCAAATTGTGCGTGAGTTTTTGCGGGGCGGCCAAATTGGAATTTGTGAACGAAAAGCGAGCCGTCAAACAACCAGTTTGTCAAATCACATAAAGCACATTAAAACACATTAAAGCCAAGAGAGCTAAAGGAGCTCAGTGAGCTGAGAGCCACATTACAAATCGCTGCCGATCGATTTGCAATTCAATTGCTGCCTGGCAATTGCAATTGCAAATGACATGACAGACAATTTGCGCCGACTCTTTGATTCTGTTTTTATTTCGATTTCGATTTTGATTTCGATTCTCATTTCATTTAAGTAATATGAGAACCGCACACAAACATTATTCAAAACTGTCTTGTCGCATAAAAGTCACAATAATATTTACATTGTATTATTCAGTGGTCTGTTTTTTTTTGTTTTGTTGTGCACATTGATTGATCTTGTAGGCCTCATTAGAGCGGCTCGTTGTCAACTCTATATATTTATTGTCTTTTTTTTTCTGTTTGTGAACTGCAATAATTGTAAATTATGGAGTCTTACTTTTGATTAGCTAATTGATCTGCGTTGTGGCTTTTATGACTTTCGCTCCGTCGCCTTTATTTTGTGCCGCACAAAATCCATTGAAGCGTGTGCCTCACAGATCGTTGATCGCAGATCGGTGATCGGTGATCGCTGATCGGTAGACCTCAGAGCTGTGGCTTTTTGCCCTCAACTCATTACCGGGTCGACCTTCTGGGCCTAGCGGATACTGCTGCAGACATTGGCATTCCAAATCTGTGGGCTTTGTTTGCTATTCTTAAGACAACTATTCAGAGTGCCGCTTCAAGGCTGTGCTGCCTATGTTAGAAAGTTACTCTCAGGGATTAACATACATCAAAATGTATTGAGTTTTTATAACAATTATAACGATTTATGAGACGATTACAAACATTTTCAAAATGGGCTCCCTTCGAGATGCTTGTTTGGATTTTTGAATGGATTTGCAAACGAAAATATTTATGTGTAATTCATATGCCTCTCCAAATTCACCATTTATATTTATTCATTTCTTTTATTTATATTTTTGCCAGCTTAAGTGTATTCAATTTATTTATAGTTACAGCCTCTGACTCAACTTATGCATTAATTTTATTTATTTGTTGCTTGTTGAAAAGTGTCTTGAATTTATTTATAGTTGGATAGCATTTGAAATATTTATTAATCTGTAATTTATGTGTCTCAATTTATTCATTTATTTTATTAAGTTTTTGCTAGCCAAAGTGAATTAATTAATTCAATTAATTTTTATTTACAGCATTTTAATGGTGGCACTTTACTCAAGCAATGGAAGCAATACTATTTAAAATATTCCAGGTAATTCATGTTCAATTAAGTTAGAAGTAAAAATATAGTCTGCTACATAATCTTGAATTGTCTGCCATTTAATAATTAATGTCGAAATTAATGAAATGTTCCCTTCACGAATGTATTTGTTTTTGCAATTTGAATACTTGTAATGCAAATATTTTTATTGGCCATTTCGTAGGCCAATTAGGCATTTCGTGTAGAGAACAGCCAAAGGTTAACTCAAGTTTGAATATGAATACGAATACGATTACGAGTATTCACACTCGTTGCACTCGAAATGCAACTCTCACTTTGCCAGCGTACTTAAGTGCACTTGTATTTATATATTTAATTTTTTGTTTATTTATTTGCTGACCATTCGTATTTGTAACGGTAAAGCTATAGTCAAGGCTGCGAAGAAGCCTTCACAATTGGCACTTGGTATTATTTATTGGTTCATTTTGATGAAGAACCAAACCAAACTCAATGTTATTCACTCTGCTTGAATTTATTTATATTGCTGGCGATTTCTGTTTAATTGCTTTGCAGTTGTTCTGCAGTTGGAAAAGTGTTTCAACTATGCTGAAAAGCTGTGAACAACATGCGTAAATATTAATGCTGCTTATAAATTGATAATTGATTGAATTTTTTTCATCTCAAAAATTCTATTAAAATATCAGACATTTTATGAAATTTAAAAATATAATTTGCCCCATTATAAATTTTCTATAATTGTTCAACAAAAATCTAAAAAATCATTTTCATAAATAATAAAGTGAAAATGGAAAATATCTAACATTTTTGGCACAAATTTATTTTTTTGGAAAATGTCCTTAAGGCAAATAATTAAATTAAAGAAAAAGCTTCATATGCAAACTGTATTTGTTTATTATTCAAGAAATAGTATTTGAAAAAATTTAAACTTTGAATAGAGAAAATGTATATTTTTTTATCGATAATTATTGAATTGATTCATAAGCAGTTTAAGTGCAGCATTACTTTTGGAAGCTTTGTAACTTATAGTGCATTTTAAAGGATAATGCAGGAATAATAATGTACAAATATTATTTTATAGAAACCAAGGCAAAGTTAATAAAAATCATCATATGAAAAGCCTATAAATTATTATTTAAGACCAACGATTTACATAAAAAATATTATTATAAAAATTTTTTTTTTTTTAAATTATTTAATTGCCAATTTACTTCTGCATCTCCGTAACTTGAAGTAGAGTATTAAGGATAACTCATGTTTATTCAAAATGTTGTTACACTTAATGCAATATATGTATGTTCAAAGTGCACTACAATTGTTGTATCAAACAACGACATCTCGTTTCAACAGGTGTATGTATGAGCTATACACTTAATGTAATATATATTCGGAATGCGGTATAATTGAAAATGAACAACAGAGTGGAGCGAAAAAGTACATCTTGTGCATTTCAGCGGGTAGAATAAGCCAAGACAGGTCGGATTAGCGGCAACAGACAAGTTACCAAAAAAAGAATCGAGCGTTGCACACGAGATGCATAATCACTTCATTAATTTGGTTTTGAATGCGTCGACAACAACAACGCAATGGGATGCGTGGAATCGTGGAATCGTGGAATCGTGTAATCGCGTAATGTGTGAAAAATGCCCATTTAAAAGTTCGCTGACGACGGATTCGATTTTGTTTTTTGGACTCACCATCACGCCAGCGGGGAACGGTGACAAAGAGTCGATTGCCAAAGTGCTCGACGCCAACGGGGAGGGCGTTCTGTGGAATGTAATCGCCGGTGGCAATCGCCTGCTCCTTGAGCCGCTCGCTGGGAAAGGCGAAGTCCAGTTGGTTCCAGCTGTAGCGCTCCTGCAGCTTGTAGGCGGCCTGCGTGGAGCCGAGCCACAGGACGAGCAGCGACGACAGGATGCGATTCATTGCAGTGCTCTAGAGTTCTCTTTTTTTTTTTTTTGGTCACACTTGCCACACACTTTACAGCGAACTTGCCACACACAACGACAACAGTAAAAAAAAAATAAGTTTCTCTATATTGATATAGGTACTATATATGCGATTTGCGATTTTGTTGATCGAGGACTCCTTGTGGCTGTAAGGGAGGAAAACTCAGCTCGAGCGGCTGCCGCGTTTCTGACTGTTGGCCATAATTTAGCGCCGACGTTTTATATAAACTTATTTTGCAGTCGACGCCGACGCAGCCAACGCAACGCCTCCGAGGCTCGTCTGCAGCTCGGCTTCGGTTCCGACTTCGACTTCGACTTCGGCTTCAGTTACGACTTCGGTTGCGACTTCGACTTCGTTGGGGTTCGAGCTTTTTGTCTTTCTTCCATGATTGATTTTCACGCATGTTTAGATCGCTCGCCCAGCAATTGCAGTTCCGTTTAATGAATTCGCCATTTAATCAAAACATGGCCAAAATCACAAATACAACAACAACAACAACGAACAAAAATAAGGCTGGCAAAAAGCCACCCGTGACCTAACTGACCACGGCCCCTCGCCGACGCCTTTCGCTGCGTTTTTTAATTGGCCTCAAAAAACTTTTTGGTTTTCAGTTGTTTTTTGTGCTTCAGTTGGGCTGTGATTTGTTTCTGCGCTTGACTTTGATGATTCATCGCCGAGGGTCAAATCGCGCGTAGTTTCCGCCTAAGGTGCATATACCCTTTACTTTTGGGCTACTTTCGCTCACCTGTCCCATTCAAATCGAATGCTTTTTATTTGAACAGAACTCCCACTTTAGTTAATTGCACTGATTTGTGTGGCAAACGTGTTTTTTTTGTTTTTTATTTAATGTGCTTAACTCATTGGACACATTTTGTTTGAGCGACTTCGACTGGTTTCTGTGAATTGCAAATTACGGAAATACAAATTAGAGATCTTTAACTTTGAAATTGAATTGAATTTCAATTGACATAAATCATAATAAAATAATCGCAAATTGCAGTTAAATTCACAAATACTAACGGCTTCTGAAAGTTTCAGATATTTTTTTCAATTGAGAATTGATTAAAAAACTAAATTTTTAGATAATTGCAAAATTTAATTTAATTTTAAGACTGGCATTGGGACATTGTTTTTGTTAAACAACAATTACAAAATATCCACTTTCAAGTATCTTTTAATGATAAAATTCAAATTATTGTTTTCAAATATGTTTAATTTATGTATTTAATAGAAAAAAATTGTCTACTTAATTTTGAAATTACAAAAATTAATTTTCAACCAATTCAATTTTAAAGGAAAAGCTTATTTCATAATCTCTGTTGGATACATACAAAAAAATAAGTATTTATATATTTTATATTTCTACTGCGTTTTTTAAATATAAAATTAATTTTTTATTAATTAAAAGATGATTATAGTAATCTTTCTATACATATTTTTCAACTTCATTTTTTATTGAATTTGTTTTATTTGATTAAAAGTTAATATTTTGAGGGATTTATTCAGAATGCGGTATGATTGGAAATGTATCGAAAATTGACACCTTCAGATGGTGAAAATAGTTTGCACATTTTTGCGTAATCGAAGACAGATCGGATTAGCGTCAAGAGACAAGTTACCAAAAAGAATCGATCGTTGCGCACGAGATGCATAAATTTGTAAGGCAGCCTTTTGATGGTCTGTCATAGTCGATTACTCGATCAATTTGTTATTTATGCTGAGCGCAAGACGCAATGGAAATCGGAATCGCGTAAGCGAAATGTGCGAACGATTTCCATTTGAGACTGCTAATGATGACCAAAGCTGGAGCTGATTAAATGGAGTTGTATCGATTTTGGATTTGCCATCGAAGCGTCGATTGCCAAAGTACTCGACGGCAGCAGGTGAAGCATTCTGTGGAGTTAAATCGTCTGCTCCACACATTTTAAAATTAAATAATGTATAATGTATTTAAATAGAAGAAGCAAAAATAATTATCTATATTTCCACTCCACATTTAAGCTTATTGTAATGCATATACAATTTGTTTCTTCTCTTAATTTGTTTTTAAAGAATGAATTGGTAATAATATTACAGTATAATGTACCTCGCCTTTCGAGGCAATTATATTAAAAATGCAATTAACTTAAGCCTGTTTTTGGGGCAGTTAAGTGTTGAGCACTTTCTACCGCATAAAATAGAGTACACTTGATTCGTTGTTGGCCAATTTGCTTTGTGTGTATCGCGTTCATTTGCTTTTTCTGCGATTGGCACAGCAATAAATTGTAATTGGTTTTTTGGGCAAATGTTTTTTGATTGTTTACGCGTGAACCGGAGCTTAATGCTTGGTTGCTATGCTTTAGGGCCGTCTATCAATGCAGTAGAGCAATGTGTGTGTTTGGCTTAGTCAGCGGTGCAGAAAGTGATTTCAAGATAATGCCAATTTCGATTCGATTTCGTGGAGGAAAGTCAGATAATGCCAAGATCGAAGCTCTCGATAGTCAATGAAGCAACGACAATTGCCGTTTGCAGCGTCGGGTGAAATGAACTCCAGATTGAAGTGCCGAGCTGAGCTCAATGCACCACACAACATACAATGTTGCTGTAGTTGCTGTTGTTGTTGTTGTTGTTGGCCACGTCAAGGTGTTGTGAACATTCAACAAACCGATTAAAGTGCCGCCAAAATGTGGCCGCATTAACGCATTTTCTGCATACACTGACCGCATGTGGCAGCATTAGGCTGCAACCAAACACTTGACACGGCTGCATAAATGCGGTGCCATTGCGAATGCAAATTGCCTCATAAATAACACCTTATTACTCTCCACTGGCCGCAAACGCCAACATCTAAAACACACAAATTTATTATATATGCTTTTTTTTGTTTTGCGTTTTTCGGCCAAGAAGCCGAAATCATAAAAAGCCGATGCGGAATGTGAATAGTTGTTCAAGCATCGAAAGTTGCTGCTCCACATCAGCATGGACATCAGCATCAACATCGACATCGACATCAGCATGGACATCAACATTAATTGATTTATGATTTGTTTCCATCACAAATGTGCCGCACTTTATCACGTGAACTCGACAGCGAACTACGCAACGAATCAAATCACTTTCACTTTACCTTCGCATAATGCCAAATAATGCGGGGGAGGATATAGCGTAAGCTGCAGTTTTTCAGTTTGCCAATTCAGCAGATTTAAGCGCACTTTTCATTTATCTTTTTAGCCATATTCATCTCAGCTAAAGCAAATCAATTATGGCTCTAGTCACTAACAATTTGCATTAGCAAGTATTTTGCTTAAAGTCTGAACAGACGAAATATCCATCAGCATTTAATTTTACTTTGCAGAACTATTT
Organism: Drosophila ustulata; assembly: GCA_035047365.1. Classification (NCBI taxonomy): domain Eukaryota; kingdom Metazoa; phylum Arthropoda; class Insecta; order Diptera; family Drosophilidae; genus Drosophila; species Drosophila ustulata. The sequence goes on from JAWNPT010000080.1 coordinate 9,321,002, forward strand.
TAATTTGACTAAGAGTATTATTTAAAATATTCAGACCTATTTATACCCGCTACCCATAGGGTAGAAGGTTATTATAACTTAGTGCCAACAGAAAATGTATGTAACAGGCAGAAGGAGGCATCTCCGACCCCATAAAGTATATATATTCTTGATCAGTGTCAACAGCCGAGACGATATAGCCATGTCCGTCTGTCCGTCTGTCCGTCTGTCCGTCTGTATGAACACCTGGATCTCAGAGACTATAAGAGCTAGAGCTACCAAATTTGGGGACAGTACTTCTATAGGTCCTACGCAGATCAAGTTTTTTCAAAAGTTGGATGCCACGCCGCTTTCCGCCCCCAAAAGTCTGTAAAAGCCGTAATAATAGACCTAGAGCATTGAATTTTTTTTGGTATGCATAATAATAATTATATTCTCAATGATTCCAGTGAATTTGGTTGAGATCGAATGAAAAACAAGGAAGTTATTAAAGAATCAAGTTTATATGGGAAATTCACTTGCAGCTGCCCGCGCTTTGTTTGTTTAGTTGACAGTGTGACCATAACGGTGTTGTGATTTTTACCCGCTATTTTCTAATATATACAAAAAACTAATTTTAGTATATTTGGTATATTTTTTGTTAATATATCATTTAAATTTTTTGTTTTGTCTCGAAATGGGTTGCGGGTATCATACGGTCGAGCACTCTCGACTGTAGCTTTCTTACTGGTTTTATACAACAACAGTTTATTAATAAAAAAGATTAATTTAAAGATACGAGTATTTAAGTTGACCCCGATTTTATTTAACTATTTTTTAAAACTAATTCAATCGGTCATTTGCGTATTTATGTTTTTTAGGTTGTTTCTTTAATAGTAATATTTTCCTTTTTTGTCATCTGGACATTGTTCGATAAATACGCAGAACTAATTAAATTTGGCTTGGCTTTTTTAAATTATTTTTTAAATTTATGCATAACTATTTAAATCAGACTAAAGTCTATTAGAAAATTATTTAAATACTAATGTTCTCTTTTTTACTATGTATAACTAATTAAATTCGACTTGACTTTATTCAAGTATTATTTAAAACCATGCATAACTATTTAAATTTGACCAGAGTCTATTCGAAAATTACTTAAACACTAATGCTTTCCTATTTTACTATGCAGAACTTCTTAAATTCAACAACAAATATTTTACCAATTTGTCATATGCACATTTTTTCGTTGCTATGCAGAACAATTTGAATTCGACTCGACTTTATTAGAGTATTTTTTACAACTGCTACTTTTATTGTTTGCTGGCACTTAAGCTGTAAATAAGTCAAGCGACATACTCTACTTTTGTTTTGAGTATTAATTAAAATAACACAATGGGACAATTTGTCACATTAACAATTGTTGTGAAGCTCTCCCGCTTGAGACCAGGAAGGAAAAACCAAATTTGTCACAAGTCTGTTGAATCTGAGCGGACTTCTTTAAGGGGTGTGTAAGCAAATAAAAACAGAAATTTGATCGCAGTAATATTTTTTACTTATTTCTCTGACTTGCCCGGAAGTTTTCGTATCTTTAGAATACTTACTTTGCAGAATATTTAATAATTATCATGCGTTAAATTTCACAATGGGTTATTTCATATTTTATTTATTTAGTTGTGGCTTTTTCTGCAGACTGTTTAAAAAATACCAAATCGAAAATTCATTTCAAATGAAGCTTATAAAAATCCAGAGACTGAAGTGTTTTGAAGTATCTTTTGAAATACATTTTTGTCGACTATTATTATGTCATATATAAAACTTAATTTGGAATGAAGCAAACAGAAAATCAAATGCAGAGCGTGAAATGTTGGTAACCCTTTTTTTCTCTCACTTATTGTAAGTACAAGTTCAAATATAAATTCAGCTTTGTCGTTATTTTTAATTAGTTAATTTAAAATTTCAAAAAATAAAATCTAGAGTGTGGAATATATTAAAAAATTAAAATTTGTAGACTGGCATTTTTGTTATGAAAGTCGAAAATATGTGTTCCCAAAGGTGGAGGAATGACACGAGATGCATTGCGTCAGCATAAATTAGCCATGTTTTCGATATGTTCATTAATCTGCAATCAAATACTCAGCAATTTGGTGCACAGTCCATTAAAAGAGCGTATCAACGAGTTCGAGTCGAATTAATCCGAGTTTAGTCAATCCAATGGGTGGCGTCTGTTTTTGGATTAAGTCGCGGATCATAGACGGCTCCATTTGGGCGGCAAAAGAGCACCGTCCGTTGGAATGCAATTTACAACTGTTGACGCGAAACTATTTTGGGAGCCGAGGGACTTAAAGGAGTTAATCTATTGAGAGCAATGTGGAATTTCCTTAATGAATTCCGAATGTTAGAACATGATTCGCATTTTCTATGCGCTCCATTGCACAACGCTCATTCGCCCCGGTTCCTTTTCTATTTTAAACTAACACACACACACAACACGCATAATTAATTACCCATGTATTGACAGATGGTCAGCAACAACAACAACAACAACAACAACAATAAACAACCGCAGCAGCAAGACAACAACACAACAACATGGAACCGACGGTGCAACATTGTTGAATAAGTTGCCACCGAACATAATAACGTGCAACAACAACTGTGCGTCGATGGTGGGTCAGTTGTGGTTGGCTAACGAGTGTGGTTCAACAAGTGCGTGTAAGAGGAAGCAGCACACACACACACACACAGAGAGAGGGGGGGAAGCGGGAAGGCCTAGACGATCCGCAAGTGCGATAGTATTGAATTAATGCAGCATTTTCATGTATTTATGTATAATTTATGATTTGTGCTTCAACGCTTGTCTCCTCACACACATGAACAACAATTCCTCCCCCCCTCACCCTCTTGGCACATTCGGCAAAAACAATTTTCCCAATAATTAAAACAAGTTTGTTGTCGTCGTCATCGTCATCGTCTCATTTCGCTTCGGTTCGTTTCGTTTCGCTTTTAGCCACAAGCAAAACAACTTTATCAATTGGCCAAAAGCGATTGCTTAAAGTCTTCACTTTATGGCAGTTTGCAGCTGCGTGCAGCCTCCTCTCACTCCATGACTATCTCCATGGCTACTATTTGCGTACTTTGTGGTCTTCTCTTCCCATCACGATATCAGTTTAATTTCCATTTCATTTGCATGTCGCGCCAAGAAAAAGTCCTTTGATTTCGCCTCATCGAAGCCCAAATGCTCTGGCTGGCTTAGAAAATCATGATTAGATATTAAATAGAAATATTAAATTCAATTTAAAGTATTCATTTCATAATTCATTTGATGTAATTTAATTTGTTTAATTGAATAACATTGTTTCCAAATGTTTAAAATGCTCTGGCACTCATAAATAGCAGCAGTAAATTTAATTCAAATTTTGTTCAAGTATTTTGCTGAATTTGCTGTTCATTTATATTTTCCGTCATTCAATTTGTTCAATCAAATAACGAATACAATTATTTTCATTTAAAGAATCGAATATTACGGTCGTCTTTGTTTCATATATTAAAATTGCCTGCAACTAATTTTCAAATAGAAAATTTACTTAGAAAATAAAAATTATATTCTAGGGAAGTTTGCTTACATTTCTAATTTTGTATAGACTAAAAAAGTATTAACTGCAGTATAGTCTAATTTTGAGTATTTTTCCTATAATAGAAATAATATAGTAGTCATAATTCTTGGCAACATTTTCTCAAACAATTTGAACTATGATTATTCTGAGAAGTACTTGATATGAAATGGAGTCAAAATAATTCAAATTTCATAACATTTCATTGTGTTCTTAATATGTCACCTAAACGATTCATTTTATTACCTTTGACAAATTTAATAATTAATATTAATAGCGCATCTACTCCACCATATATGTAAAAGAAACTTAAATTGCTGATATGCATAACATATCAATCATATGAAAGTTTAACAACATAACAATTTATGTTTATTATACAGCTCTCAAAAATCTTCAGATAGCCTTGAAAATATTCATACTTGCTTTGTTGAACTTGAAAAATATATAACTTAAAAAACCTATTTGGATAAAGTGAAAACAGAAAACAAGTAAATAAATAGTAATATTAAATAATCGAGTCACTGAAAAATAAAAGTCATAAAATATGTATTTTATATTGGTAAATTATTAATTACCATCGTAGATGCGTTGCGAAATTATAAATATAATTTTATTTTAAGTATTTTTTCATTGATTGCTATTTCTTGCCATTCAAACTTGAGCTCATAAATTAGGACTCTAAGTGACCATATTTAGCACATTAATAAACAATTTCTTCAACTTAATAAAACATTTTTATGAGTACTTCCAATTATATTGGAATTATTAATAAAACTATTTTTAGCACATATAGTTATTTTTTTTCCTAGTAGGTGCTTTTTTGGTTGAATTATTTACAATTTGGAAGCCATGAGTTTCAAGTGCGAAAGACCTTAAAGGAAAGTGTGATAAACAAGCCGATTAAATGTACTCTAGTAGAGTATGAAAAATGCATTTAATTCATGTTTAACGAGGGCTCCACACACGGCTTTAGTCCCAGTTCCAGTTGGTCTTCGAAATCATTAACTGTTTTGGTTGCAGTTGCAGTTTGGTTTGGGCGTGTTTGGTTTTTAGCTTTAGTTTTCAGTTGTCAGATTTGGTTTCGGCTTGTGTTTTGGTTGTTTGTTGCCACTAATTATCTGCTTATAACTGTCTGTAAATGGCCGCATTCACATTTTCCGCATCCATTTGCTCCAAACTGGAACCCGAATCCAAAATCCGAACCCGTAACTGAAGCTGAAGCTGAAGTTGAACCTGTTGCACAGCCAAGCTTGCAACTCCTTGTAAAAAATGCCGCTGCAGTTCCCGCTTCAAGTTCAATGTCATTGGCCGTGACATGCATGAGAGTTTTTTTTTGTTTTTTGTTGGCTTTTGATTTATTTGTTTGTTGAGGCGGTTTTGTTGCATTTTGGCCATTGCAGCAACATTGTGCGTTGTGTTTCTCTCGGTTTGTCTGCTCAGATTTCCTGATCCGATGCAAATGCTAATGAACGTCTTGTGGAGTAGAGTACAAAACACAGACACATTTGGCTAACAAGCTGCCTGGCTGCCTGGCCGACAGCATTTTGGCCAACAACGACAACAATTGCCACAGACAGTCATAGACATAATTTGCGGCAATCTCTTCGCCTTCTTCTTGCTGCTTGTTGTGTCAGCGCAAACTTGTCGCCCCGATGTCGATGAAGTCGAGGTGGAAATTGATTGCATTAATCGCTCTTTTGTCTTTCCTTTTTTGCCAAACACCGCCACCGCCACCGCAACCGCAACCGCCACAGCAACTGAGACTGCTATCAATGTGTGATCACAGAGTCTGCTCTAAACACAACAACTCAATTATCTAAATCACTCGCTTGGCATATACACTTGACAATCTCACACACACACTCACACACACACTCGTGAATACACTCACACACACTCAGAGGCGCGCGCAGACAGCCTCAGTTTGAATGGTAAATGAATGAGTGATCCGATAAGCATTTACAAATCTTTCAGACACGAGCCAAAGTCATTCCAAAGACATTCGAGTTGCGGCTTATTCTCTACGTGCCTCGCATACCCTGCATATTTATGTGGCTTTGCGCCTCTTATGGGGTAGATGCACTCTGCTTGTACTCACTTTGATTTGCATTTATTTTGCAACATCATTTATTCGATTTAATTTAATTTGCAGAGTACTGTTTGATGCTTATATTCATTTGATTTCTTACTTATTTTTACATTTTATTTATTTCGATATAGTTGAAATATTTATGGAATACAAAAGTATTTTACTATTTATTGATTTATGAATTTCTATTCAATTTAATTTCATACTCACTTAATTTTACTTTAATTTAATTTATTGAATACTTTCAAATTCAATTTAAACAATTTTCAAATATATAGAATAATATTTCATGCTTATTTTGATTAATTACGATTTTATTTAATTTATAAAATACTATTTAATTTGCTAATTACATTTCAGTGGTATGCATAATTGTTTTTTACTTTGAATTTGAATTTTCTGCAGGCCTAAGAATAATTTTTCTAATATTTTATCAATATTATTTATATTATTAATCATTGCTCAAATGTTATTCATAGATTAACTATTCTGTGCTCTAAATTCGGGTATAATGATCAAATAGACGATTTTTTAATTTATCAACTTATTAATAAACTTTTTGTCAATATAGGAAACCACTTATTTAATAGCACACAAATTCCTCGCACAATAACTATTCTGCGCTGTAATGTCGTAATCCAATAGAAAATATTCAAATTTCTTTTTATGAAATTAATTTATTCCCGGATCTCTTTTAGTCGAGTAATGAAAGTTGGAATTGTAATTCGATTGAAAACTAATTGATCAGACTGTGCTCCTGTACTTTACTTTACAATCAGAAATCTAGGGTAGTTTTTGGTCCAACCGAGCCTTTCTTGGCCATTTCAAAGAAATTCCAGTAGCTCTGAGCATACATCATAAGATAACCAAATACTCATAGCAAATGAACACGAGCGCAGTTTAGATTGTGAATCTTCGCACAGCGTCAAAAAACTCAGGCATTTTGTTATTTGGATAAGCTGAATTTGTTAACGACAGAGTACAATATTTAGTAGTTCATATAGATACTAAAATACAGTATTTAACAGTTCATATGGATACTTATTTAATAATTAAAATATAAAGTAGTAGTTTATGAAAGAAATAATTGGTTTTTAAAATTATAGTTGCAATAAGTTAATTTGTACAAAATATAGCACAGTATTTAACAGTTAATATAGCTAATAAAATACAATATTGAACAGTTATTATAGATAATATAATATACGAGAAATTAATATTTATAAAAAGAGTCTAGTATTTTATTAAAGATTCGACTCTTTAAAGAAAGAAATGCCTTTATAATAGTTTACATAATTAGTTAATTTGTAGAAAATATAGTACAGTATTCAACAGTTTATATCGATGATAAAATACAGTTCATAGTAGTTGTTATAGATAATATAATATATGAGTTATATTGACTATTTTAATAAATAAAAAAAAAACCTACAACTTAAAAGAGTCTGGTGATTTTTGAAAGTTAAGAGTCTTTAAAAAATAAATGCCTTTAAAGCAGTTGTTGTCTGTGGTTGGTTACCACCACCAAGGGGGCGGTGGGCGTGTGTGATCGGCGACATCGATGTAATCGGGGTTGATAACGTCGGCAGAGGGCTCCTCACCGTCCTCCCCCGAGTCGTCCTGCAGCTCCTCGGCCAGCTCGATGGCATCCACGGGCACCACAGGCGCCGTCCAGACCAAGGGGGCAACCAGGGCCAAGACGAAGAGCAGACTGAAGACAATGTGCCACTTCATGGCGATCACAAGTGATACTATCTGCTCCATTCTCCCGATTCACCGGCTTATATATGATGCCCCACAGACTCGACTTGCACAACTAACATTCGCGATCGCATCTTTTCTCATTGTTTTCTAAATTTTTACCCAATTGTTTGCACACCTTTTGGTTATCGGAGACAGTTTGTTTATCTCGAAAGTGGGTTATCTTAATGGGCATATAAAACTGACGCGATCATCAGATTTGCCTATGGGGAGTTTGACATTTCGTTAGTTAGATAGACATTTATTGCACTTCTACACGCATTTCGCTAGTCATTGTTAATCTTTAATATTATTTTAAAAAATTCAGTTAAACATTTAATATCATCTTAAATATTATTTTATTATTTATGACACTTTTTCTTTGGCTTAGATACTTAATAAATTGTGTAGAAATTTTAATCTGGCTTTAACTAGTTTGCAATTAGTTTACGTACATCACTGCCAAAAGTGATGAATGAATAAATATGACGCCTTTGTCTTGTGTGGCCATCTAATTAGATAATGCGAGATAATGGAAAGTAGACAGACGGATCATATGAGCATTCGCCAATAACACAACGATTTGTTAACTTTTCGTTGTATTGAATTTCTCTTGACCTTGAGCCACATTTCTACTCACATCTCTTATCAATTGTCTGAGCTTTTGAATAATGTATCTCTATCTCTTCTTTCTAGCTCCCCCCATTCAAAAAAGACGAAATGTTTTGTGGGTAAGTTTTCTCTCTTTTTGATTTAATTTATTTGTGGTAAATCTGTAATCTAAACTATTTAGTTATTGAAAATAGTCAATAAACTAAGATATTCCATTCACATAACTTTTTTATTTTCATTTTTTTGTATACGTTTTTATCTAGTTTCTTATAAAAGAAACAATTTTTTGTCTACAACTATTTTCATCCGAATAAATAGAAATAAATTCATTCACTTTCTTCAAACAATAAATGAATTTTTTTATCTTCTTCTCTGAGTTTTTAATTTCAAGTCCAAAGTTTAACTAACTAAAGCCATAAGGAAATATATATTCATTTTATCTTTAAGGCCCGGAAGATTTTTCATTCAAATAATTATTTTTCTACTTTAATTTTTGTTTATTTTAACTATGATTTTTCATCCAACTGAATTTGTTTTATATTATTAATAGTTTTCTGCAGCCTAAAGGTATTTAGATATTGATGATTTTCTATTCCCCTTTCTTATAAAAAATTGAACCTATTACTTTTTAAATATTGTGCTTCTCAGATTTTTCCATTGCGAATCCAAAGCTCAACTGAAAGCCGTAAGGAAATATATATTTGTAGTTTAGAGACCGGAAAAACGGCAAGTGGCTTCCAGATGTGTGTAAAATATTAATTGTGTGATTTTATTGTGACAAGTTTTCGGCACATTTGAATTGTAAATATCATAAATTACACATTTAAATATGAAGAGATGCTGATAAGGCGCGATAAGAAAGCAACTTGTCTCGCAATCCAGACAGACGGACAGACAAGCTGTTTGCTAGGAAATCGCTGACAAATGTGTAACGTTCACAGCAGATACGCAATGGAAATTGAGCAAGAAAAACAAAAAAAAAAACGTGAAAAAACGAAATCGAAATGTGAAATTCGAAATGCGAAATGCGAAATTTAATTGAAATTGAAATTGGACACTTTGCTCGCCTTGCTGTTTATGTGCGTGCGAAATTTGTACGTTCATTATTTTTTGTATTTATTTGTTATTTGTTTTCCTGGTGAAAAGTTGTCATTGTTGATTTGTTGTCGTTGTTGTGGTTGTGGTTGTTGTTGGAGTCGAGTCAAGACTGCCATTTTTGGCTCTTTTCAGCTCAATTAGTTTTCAATTAAAAAGTATTTAAATCTCCTATCTGCTAACGAGACGCTGTCGATGCCATTCCCGTTTTCGTTAACGCCATCTGAAAATTCTTGGAATTGCCATCAAGTGTTCCAGCTAACGAGGAAATGAGCTCACAATATTAATCGGATAATTTGTAATTTGTACAGGCTGCACTCGCTAAAACAGATTACAAATCGTTAATTGTCTTATTGACGTTGATTGGCGGATTATGCATTTGTGTTTTAATCACTCCTAATTCAGTTGAGTATGCAAATCGCATAGTTTCAAGACCATTGCATTGTGAACTACTTAATTTAACTGCACTTAAGCTATAAAAAATAAACTGTGCAATAGTGCACTTTACGAAATGAGCCACTCGATAATCATTTCAGTTTAGTTCAAATTCCGAATGGCTCTCATTACCAACTTGGCAGTCTGCACAATCTTTTATGGTGGACAACTTCGAGTGCTTTAAGCTGCTGAAATTTTATGGAACAATAATAAACACATACTGGCTGATTAGAGCCTGGCCACTTTAAATTTAATATTGTTGTTTGAATGATACCAAAATCAGCTTTACTTTCTGTATTGACGAGATCGAATGAACAATCTTATTGGCTCACCAAATTAAATTCAATAAATATTGAAAACACACTTATTAGTCTTAGCTTTAATATATTCTAAATAAAAAAATCAAATCTCCAACAAACTTGATACTAAAATAATTATTATTAAAATCTTCTTTAATGCAGTTTTTAAACTTGAAAAAAATTTTTAATTACATTTAAATATTTTTTTTTTAATTTAAAAAATGTTAATATTAACAATATGAGATATTCGATATTGAGCTACAATTTAATAATTAAAATTTTTCTAACTTTCAATTTTTCTTAATATAATATAATAATTACAGTTGAATAGCGTTTACGATAATATATATATTTTTTTTGTATATATTCTATTGATATAACTTAATAATTTAATTTAATTAATGTTAATAATTTTGTTAATTTCATATTATTGTAGTTATAAGATAACAGAGCTTTGATATATCAGTCAATTTCACTTAATTTATTATTTAGTACGATTAAATTATGTATAGTACGATAGTTATTATATCGACACTTGCTTACATTAGTTTATCATTTATTAATATATTTGATTAATTTTAACTGTACGAATTTAATCATTATGTCAGCTTTACCTTGAATTAATTTAAAGTGCATTTATTTAATTCACACACTTTTTCCACTGCAGCGAGTGCTCACTGTAGTTGTATTTCTCGTAAGCAATTATCGGGCAACGATGATCTGCTCTCGTACAAGATACATGCGCCCCATGTGGGTATCTCGAAGTGTGTTTTGAGCCACGTTGGTGTCTCGAAGTGCTTTCAACATTTAATTGGTTGTTACGAGTGCTCGCATTACTTGAGCACCCTGCTGGCAATGTGAAGGACTCCAAATTATTCGAGATCGAGTTCGAATTGAATTTGGATTTGGAGGGGGAAACGCCCAAATACTTGGCGTCTAATTATGCATAGAAACGGTGCTTGTGAAATTGCAATTGTAAGTCGATAACTTGTAATTTGTAATTGGTAGCCCATCATGGCAGCAACAAAAAGCAAGCAAGCAAATTAGCGTCAGGGCAACATTTAATTAACTGCTCAAGTATTTATTACAGCAGTGAACCACAGTTGAGGCGACTTGAACTGCGAGTGCTCGACACAATCAAAATGACAGCTAGTTTGGCTAATACTTGTCGATGCTGGTTGCTGGTTTGTGTTTGTGTTTGTTTATACAACTGGCTTCGTGTTGGCAGCAACATCATAAACTATGTTAAACGAAGTTCGTTCTGGCAGCCCAGCGACCTTGTCACGGTTCTGCTCTGCTTCGTCTACACAGCTTTTGACGACACACGGACAACTGCACAGACATCGACATCGCAATGGCCACAGCGATCACAGACTGTAAATCCATTTGGCAATTTTGCAAATCGCAATCGCGAATCCAAGTGCCAAATACGTAAGACATATCTGCTCAAAAGTCGTCCATTCCAATTCCAATACACATCAAATTGTGGCATTTGGATTAAATTCTTTATCGGCAAAACGAATAGAAATGTTGTTGCCATAAAAAGAGTGTAGTTATTTTTAAACCATTTTTCCTTTGTTTGTAATCATTAAATTCGCTATGCCCAAGACCCTTCTATTTCAGTCGCATATTACTATTAAATAAATAGACTAGGAAATACTTTTAGCATTAGCTATTGATGATCTGCCGAAAGCCCTTAATTTTGGGCTCAATTAAAAATATGGTTAGTCACTTAAACACTTTGTAGAAAGGGAATAATGTATGTAGATTAAAGATTGAATGTAATAATTTATATATAATTATAACATACGTATTAATGATGTAAGATGGAATGGAAAAATAAATAGCAAATTCGATGCGAACTTTGTTTCTGGATGCTCCTTCTTAGTTAGAATATATACCTTGAAATTTGTAATCGCCAGCTTATTTAAGTCAGTGAGTCAGTCAAGACAAATAATTGAGAAATCTTTGAACTGATTGTTCATGCTGTGAAGATTGTTGATTTTGCCCTGGAAATGTTGGAATATTTAATAAAAATTAATTAATTATTGCATATGTGCCAGCAAGCTATTCATACGAACGTTGAACTCTTATTTAAAATTGTTTGAGTTTAAGTTTTGAGAAAAGTCAAAGTATTGAAAGATTAAAAGTCGTTAAATAATTAACAATATTAGAACAAAGCGTTTGCTAGCAAATTTTCATAAGAGCTTGAACTTTAATTTAAAATAGTTTGAGTTGAAGTTTGAAGAATACTTATTTGAAGTAAGAGTAAGTTCTTCATACAAACGTTGCACTTCAGTTTTGAAGTTTGAACTTTGAAAGATTTCTTATTCGACGACTAAAGTGTTGTGTATGTTAGAATACTTAGTAGAATTAAGAGTATGACTGCAAACATTGCATAGGAATTTATTTTTTTGAGAGAAATTGCCTTATTGAAAGGCGTTCAATTTATTTTCGGTTAATTGCAATCTCCTCAGACAGTATAAAGAATTTTCTACTATTATTATTTTCTATTATATTTAACTATTAAATTCAAATTAATATCCGCTGGTTGCGGAACTCTTTTGAAGCCAAAAACACGTTACTTTAATAAAGTAATTTCAATTGCTCGCCCAGTGGGCCATAGTTCACTTGGCGTTGCACTGATTACGTATACGCCCCGTATACGCTAACTGGCAGGGCAAGGCTGGCAATGAATTGGCTCTGTCGTATTTCGAATTGCTTGTGAGTTTGCCATTTTGCAGACGGATGTTGCTGCGTAATGGTCCAAGAAAAGCCGCATGCTGCAAACACACCCCTCACGCCCCTTGGAGCACACAGCAAATTGGGCAACAAAAGCAAACAAAGTGGCGAATTGTGACCCCCGCGTGCCCCCAGAAGCCAGATGGCATTGGCTGCCGTTGCCGTTGCCGTTGCTGTTACTATTGCTATTTCTGTTACTATTCGATCAATCAATCAAATTCCACATAAAAACTGTGCAGCATTTCACTTGGCAACCGCCAAAAATAGTAGCCCAATAAAGGTCGTGTGGGGAGTGATGGGCCAAGAGATATCCAAGCAAAAGTAGAATATAAAATAATAAAATTACTTTTGAAATGAAGCGGCGGTACATATTTTTGTATTCTATTTTTGCCTGATCAAACATAAAATAATAATATGAGATAATTATGTTCTAGTCCTGGAATGTCATCATTCGTCAAAAGGACAATACGCTGTTTTAAATGCGATCGAAAATGGAAATCAATAATTTGAAGTTCAAGCAAATCAAAATAAATAAGAATTTCGTTATATAATAAATTAAAATTCAAGATATAGAAAATAATAAAATCAATTTTGGTTTAGTTGTATGGATGAAGAAAAAACTAAACCAAAATGGATTTTTTATTTCTTTCCACAATTATTTCATAGCGTTTTTAAATAGGTCGTCATCAAAATGTCAAAGCTGAGCTCAGTGTACAAAAAATAATAATAATGTTCCAAAATTAAATACTCCACTTTACTTTAAATAAACACTTATTTATTTAATATTATTTGCAGCAAAACCTACATCACAATAACGCAGTAAATAAGATAATTATATACAACATATCTACAGTTTTATTTGTTATTATTTTCATCGAAACTTCCCCATTTCTCTGAGCAAATGGCGAAAAAAACGGAGAAAAAAGTAGCAAAATTATGGCATTTACTCCAATTAATGTTATTGTGAGTCATGCCACTCTACATCGCATTTTACAGAGTATTAAAACGACAACTCGACGTTAGTTTGTTGCAAAAAAACAAAACCAAACAAATAACGTACACTTTATTTGCACGCACTCAGAAGCTGCTTGCTATGCGCGGGTGTGTGTCTCGGCTAAGCGCAGCCTCCTGAGCTTTAGTCGAGTTCACAATCGTGAGCTTAAAACTAGTTACGAGAATAGCAAAAAAAAAACAAAAAAAAAAAAAGGAATTATAGACGATGGAGCATATATAATACTCGCAGTGATCAGACTGCATTTGAATAAATTTGCATTAAACTGTGCAGCTTAAAACCACCAGGTGGGCGGGGCAGGTGTGTTGTCCCTAACATCGATATAGGCGGGATTAACTTCCGGCGGCTGCGACAACGACGAATACGTGTTTTGACGTCCCTCCATTGAATCCAGATACTCTTCCCCCTCCTCCGCCTGTTCCTGCTCCTCCTCTTGCTCCTCGTTGAGCAGTTTGCTGTTGTTGCGCCAACTCAGGCGTTTGCTGTTGCTGCGCTGCGAGACGACGGGAGCGGAGGCGGAGGCGACAGGGGACGAGGAGGAGGCGGGAGCTTTGCGCTGCAGTTCGGCCTCATTAATCGCCTGCAGCGTGGCCGCCCACAGTCGCATTATATCCCGATTATCCAGATCTGCAGCCGGGTGGGGCGGGGAGACGGGACTGGCGTTGTTGCAACCGATGCGGACTGCGAGTAGCAGCACAATAATCCACTCGAATTGCATGTTGCAGCTGTTCGAAGTCGCTGATAACTTTTGCTTGGCTCGCGACGTCTGCGTTCGGCTTTTATACGCCCAGTATGCGAAAGAAACAGATAAATAAATAAAGCGTCGCCCAATGTTAGGCAAGTCTTGACATCATTCGATTCTATTTGAACTGCATGAACTGCTCGCAGACTTCACATATAGTACATACATATTGTCGTAGAAATGTGCTTACGTTACGTAACGGCGACCGTGTGCCACAATTACTCTTACGTCTTACGTCATCTGTTTGCCAATTAAACACACACACCAAAAACAAACGCAAACACTAACTCAAACAGCCAGAGGGCTTGTCACCCCAAAAGGTCAAGATCAGCCAACGCGGAGAGTTCTTTGCTCTATTGACAGGGTGTCACGCAGTTGAGCAAACACATCCACATACTATAAATGTATTAAACAAGTAGATAAAATCAATCTAGAGCAGCATATTGTCATTCAAAACAGTTGGATTGCTTTGTGCGAAATATGAAAAGACACAAAATATGGGAATTATGTGAACACTTTAAAATGTCAATTAAAACTATTAATTATGTTATATACTGACCAGCAGACAAGAAGAAAGTATTAAGAATGACTTTATTAGAGTGAAATAACTATTAAATCAATTTTAACCTCACATTTTTTGTAGCATTTGTATATTAAAAATAAGTATTTCAGCTTTTCTGAAAAGTTTCATCAGTTGTTTATAAAGTATTCAAACATTTATGAAAGAAAAAAATAAAGTTTACATATTCTTTATGCAGTAAATTTCATGTCATTTAGAAATCTGTTACTTAAGAAGTATTGTAGTAGTTCGAATTTTTAATGCTGCTGTTTTATGTAATTTTGGTGTAATTAAAATAAACATTGTTTAACAATTTTATCAGTATTATCAGTAGTTTAAAGTACACAATTAAATGAGTCAATTTTTAATTAAGAAGAATTAGAAAATTCTTAACACAAAAAAAAAAACAATTTTAATTTCCATAGAAAATTTGCCTAATAGTAACACATAAAAACTATGCTTAATATTTACAAATTTAAATGTTTTTGTCAGGCATTTAAAATTGCAATATATGAGACGCGGTATATTTTCATAATCAGGAAAATGGAAATAAAATGATTGCATTTGTTTATTTATTTATTTATAGATCTAACTTAATAATGATAAAATTATAAGCTAGTTGGTTTTTTTTGCTATGGCAGCGTAGGACCTCAGCACAATTTCATTTGTTATTATTTTCAAAATATCTTCAATTTCATCTTAAATGATTTCATTTGTTATAATATTCAAAACATATATTAAATTGCATGGAAGCTACTACACATTTGCATGTTGCTTGTATGCCTTGTCCCACTGTGCACACTGTCGAAATAATGGGAACTGAGTCGAGACAATTAATGAGCCACCAGCTGCTGCTCCTGCTGCTGCCGCTGCTGCTGCTGCTGATGATGTTGCTGCTGCTGCTGAGCTGCCTTTTATTTGTTGACTGCTGCTGTGGGTCACAATAGCAAAACGTCAGTTTGCCAGTCCATTGCCCTATCCTCGTTCCCTCCCACTTCCGCCTCCCCAACCCCTTCATGCCACAGTTGGGTGGGATATTTTTTGTTGGGGCGGCGGCAGCACGTGCTGCACATTATAACGGTACATTTGCTCAACGACTCGAACGCGACTCGAAGTCGAGTCCACTCACGATTCCCGCTCGACTTTGCGCACAATCGACTCGACTTCGTTTCGAGTGTAAAAACCGAATCGTTGAGTGAATTATTCACACTCGAAAATAAAGGGAAATTTGCGAGTCGAGGGAAATTTTCGCTTGTTTATGATTTGCAAATTGCCGGCAATTGGACTTCGGCTTCAGTTGTTGTCTTGGCCCAGACTCTTTGGCCATTTGCACTACTCGCACCCAGAGGGCCAATGAATGTCCTGGGCAGGGCACGTGTTGATTTCCATCTCGACTGGGACAGATTTTGGCAAATGGCGCTGCCAACTTGTCGGCAACTTGACAGATTAGTTGACCACAGTCTGCTCAAGGTTCACGAAGTTTGGCCATAAGTGGCTGCATAAGATACAAATTAAATGCTGGTAGCTGCAATTTTAGTGCATTAAGACTGACTGTATTCAACATATTTAAAGTTATGCATTAATGTTTAGTTTCAAATGTGAATTGTTTTATACACTTCACTAATTTTAACAACTTGGCTTCTATTTGATTTGAAAGAAAAATTCAAATAGAATCTATTATATTATTTTTATTTTCTAAATTGAGTTGATTTATATATTTAACTAAATTCTGAAATTAATTTTAGAGTTGTTTTCTATTAGATTTGAAAGTACATTTAAAATGGAATCTATTCTAGTATTTAGTATTTTCAAAATTATATTGATTTCTATTTGTAACTTAATTTTAGAATTCAGTTTAGCTATAAATACCAAATTTATTACTTGCGATGCATAGGTTTCTAAACTGCCTGTGAAAAATTATGTAAATATTGGGTACTCTATAATTTTATTTTTCTTTATTGATTGGATTTATTGTCGTGAATCATTTTCAGAATTTATTTTGGAGTTTTTTTCCATAAATGTAAATTGGAATCTTTGCAGTCCTAAACAAATATTAGATATTATATAATCAAAACTAAATGCATTTATTTTCTAGTCTACATTTAAGAAATTGTTATCTATAAATATAAATTAAAGTCATTGCGGCTGTAAACTGCAACTGAACCCGTTGCTTTAGCTCTGCAATCCAACTCTTGCCTAAGCTGCTTTGCAAGCAGATTGAATCAAAGTATTTCCTGTAGCAGCTTTTAAGACTACTTCGTGAAGCACTCGTAAAAAATGCAACTACTTTTTGTGCTATTATTACTACTGCGGTAATCTTTATCAGTGTACTTACTTACCATTGATTGTTTATTAAGACAGATCATTTTAAATCACTGCCTTGTTTAAATACCGTACTTTGCAGTTATTTATGCTGCTTAAGCTAAAGCCATTTTAAATAGTTTTAAACAGACTAATGGAACCAGCTTCTGCTTCATAGCAGCTCATGTCGAAGATATGTAGTTGAGTTTATGGCACTTTAGTTCTGAGCCAAGTCTGTGAAAATCATTATTCATTAGCAGTTTTATGAGGCGAATGCTTTATGGCTGCATCATTATAATAAAAGGCATTGCGATTCATTTGCCGCAATCATCTCGGCTCATTGCTCACATCATTTGTAATCGCATAATTAATGCCGAAATGGAGCTGTAATTGGCGGCGAATAAAAAACGCATTTGTACAAATATTTCGTATAGTCTTTACTTATTTTTTGTTGTTTATTTAAAAACGTATAATTAAAAGTCGTTTGTTTATATTGTATCAAAAAAAAAAGAAGAAATGGGGGGAGAGAGAGAAAGAGGGATTATATTATAACATCTTGCATAACAACAAGATCTTGAGCTCTATTATCATCTCTGGCATGCCCAAAATAGCTGGAATTCTTTTTTCGTTTCTTATCTTTTCTTTCTTTTTATAATCTTAACGTTCTACAAGTGGCTGCGTTTTGCTGTTTTTTAGTTTTTTCTTCGTTTTGGTGACTTTTTTGTTTTGTTTTGTTTTTTGTTTGTTCACAAAGTGGGCGAGAACTTAAATAATATATTTCAATATTTTAATTATTGTATGTGTAAAAAGCTAATCGCGTTTTAAGAACGAAAACAGGCAAAAAAAATAGGGAAACAACATTTTACAGAAGAAGAAGCAGATGGTTTAAAAGGTATTTCTATCGCTGGCCACTCAAATTAGGAGTCTAGCAGCACAAGCTGAAGGCGAAGAGGGAAAACAGTGGGCGGGGCAGCAAGTGTGGGGCAAGGATTGCTTTCAAGGGGCGGGGGCGAGGGCGTGGCAACTGCACTTCCGCAACAGCTTCATTTCCGCATCATCCGTTTGAAAGTGTCACGCTGAAATTGTGTGTGTGTGGAGAAAGCGAAGTGCGAGAGAGGGGGACGGGGAAAATAGTTGCTGCTGGATTTAGCGGGTCAACGGGTGAACCGGTTAACCGGTTTACAGTATTGTGCCGGGCTTTCGCAGCGGCAAACGACGACGCTGTCCAAGCAGCCCCAAGCCGCGCGCCTGCTGCTTCGTGGTGGCCTCGGCGGGCTCAGTTGTCTCCTGCTCCTTGCCCGCACTGTCGCCGGACTCCTCGGAGTTGGCGGCGGCGCCAGCGTCGTCCTTGGCTCCTGTCTGCTCGGCGGAACCATCGGCGTGCTCCTCCTCAGCGGGTGCTTCTGCAATCGAGAGAACGAGTTTAGTTTCAGATAAATAGAATATATTGGAGCTAATATATGAAAAGAACTGGCAGAATAATTCTGCTCAGTTGGGGAGAAATAAGAGAGCGGAATTTTGATAGAACCTGCGACGAATTAAATTCCGAAAAAGTTCTAGATCAGTTTAGAGAATTTCGTTGGCATCTGAGGAGTATATGTAGGAACAGAGCTCGTAAGGAATTGTTGAAATTCTCAAAAATATAGAGATACAATCAAAACATGTTCCGATGGAGCTCAGAACAGAATTTTCGCTAGTAAGAAGCTCAGGAAGAGCATACATAAAATAGAAGTTACAACTCAGGACAGTTGATGTCTGGGATTTCCTCTGAAGAAGTTCAGCCCTCAACCAGCTAGTTAAAGTTTGACCCAAAGAAGTTTACTTGTAAGTCTAACTAAGCTGTGAACCTTCCCACGATTATTTCCGATGAGGCTCAGGACGGTCTCAGGAATATTTATTTAAGCTCTCGGATAGCTAATAGAAGCTTTGAAGGATGTGAGGACGGTACTAGCTGACAACCTTCTGTAGTTTATTTCAGTAGTATTCGGAACGAATGCGATCGGATATCTAAGATGTAGTAGCTGAGAACCTTCTCACGATTAGTTGTAAACTAGCTCAGGAGAAGCTCAGAGCAAGAATTACAGAAGCAGTTTGAGCGGTACTAGCTGAGAACCTTACGATTAGTGGGTGAGGAGATCTCAAAGGAGAATCTCATAACGTCGTACTGAAATCAGAAGCAGTTTGGATGGCAACTTTGAGTCGAGCAATCCTACCTGTGGTCGAGGTAGCCGCCGCCGCAGCGCCGCCGAGATGCAGACGACGCTTGGCTAGCAGCGGATTGATTTTGCGTGGCGCCGACGCTGGGGAGGCGGCGCCTGCTGTGGCAGCTGGCGAGGCGGCGCCGGCTGTGGCTGCGGCAGCCGGCTTCGGCTTGGCCGCATCAGTCTTGTGCAACGCATTGAGGCGCGGTCGGTTCTTGAGGCGATTGAGACCGGACACGGGTCCGGCATGGTTGGCAGCGCTGCCGGCAGCGGCATCGCCCTCCTCAGTCTTCTCACCGGCCTCGCCGGCCTCCGCCTCGTTGCCCTTCACATCGTTGTGATGGCTGCTGTCAGCCGCCGAATCCTCAGCTCCCGCCTCCTTGGGCGCCTCGGTACTTGCGCCAGCGCGTCCCAGCTTGCCACGTGGCAGCAATCGGTTGCCGCCGGCGCGATGCAGATTGAAGCGCGATGGACGCGCAGGCTCAGCGGCAGGCGATGGCTTCGCTGCTGCGGCCTCCTCGCCCTGGCTGCCCTCCTCGGCGGCACCTCCTGTGCTATCGGCAGCGGGAGCCTTGGTGGTTGTGGTACGACTGCGACCTCGCAGATTCAGACCGGGACGACTGCGCAGCGTGCTGCGTGCTGTGGTGCTGGGCGCCGCATCCGCTGAGCTGGCAGCGCCGTCGGAGCTCTCCTCGTCAGCCGCACCAGCGGGCTTCTCGGTGGTTGTGGTGCTGGTACCGCGCAGGTTGAAGCGGTTGCGTGCTGTAAATTAAATGAAAGTTAATGTTAGTTAAAAGACCTTCAGCGGTACAAGCACTTCTACTTACGGCGACCACGCGCAAAACCGGAGCTGACGGGCTTTACTTCCTTGACGGGCACAGCCTCCTCCTCGACAGCGGGCTCGGCGGCGGGTTCAGCGGGGCTGGCGGTGGTGCGTGCGCCGGGACGTGAGCGACCGCCAATTGAGGGACGCGAGAAACGATCTGTGGAGCAAACCAGCGAGGTTAGATGGGCACTGCAATAAAACCTCCTCAAGGTACCACCAAATATGCAAGCTAAGCTCCTTTAAACAACTTTCTGTGCTAAATGTTAAACTATGGAACTGTAGTTAGAAGAACTTGATATTTAGAGACTCAGCAAGCTAAACTGTTTCCCCAAGTTGATCCTTTTGGCATTAGGTTCAGGGCTGAGAA
This sequence comes from Drosophila ustulata, assembly GCA_035047365.1. Lineage (NCBI taxonomy): Eukaryota > Metazoa > Arthropoda > Insecta > Diptera > Drosophilidae > Drosophila > Drosophila ustulata. The sequence continues at coordinate 9,341,597 of JAWNPT010000080.1, forward strand.
AGGTTTTCGATTCTCAAACAACGTATAACAAAGTATAAGCCCATTGTGAAATCCCAGCAGTTCTACTAATTCTCTCTGTCGGTTCCTTGAACCTGCTTTTTGAACCCTGCTCAAACTCCTTGATTACTTAAAAAGTGATGCACTCGAACGCAGCCTTCAGAGGTAGGAGCGATATGAAACCCTTTAGGCACCGACGTAGATCTACAGAGATCGTAGCTATAAGAGAGATCATGCTTTACTTCTGTCGGTTCCTTAAACCTTCTCGTTGTAGCTGCTGTTCAAACACCTTTAGGTTTTTCTCACTCCACGTCTACTTACTTCTGCCAGTCTTGGTGGGTTCTGTGGGCGCCGACTCGGTGGTGGTTGTGGTGGTGGTGGAGCCGCCCTCGCGCAGCTTGAAGCGGTTGCGTCCGGCGAGGCCGTTGAGGCCCGACCGCCGGCCGCCGAAGAGCGAAGGTGCCGCCGTTGTGGTCGTTGTGGTTGTGGTCGGTGCCTCCGTCGTCGTCGTCGTCGTGGTTGTGGTCGTTGTGGTTGTGGTCGTCGTGCTCGACGCCAGCTCCTCGGGCACTGTGGTCAGGCTGCCGTCGTCGTCGCTGTCGGTGCTGGCGGTGTCGGGGCTGAGCGTGGTCTCATCGACGCCATCGGCAGATGTGGTCTCCTCCATGTTGAGGTTCTCGTTGGTCAGTATGGCGTACAGATCGAGGGCGGCCTTCTCCATCGAGGGCGTGGTCTGTTCGGCCTCATCGTCCAGCTTGGCGGTGATCTCGCTATCCTCCTCCTCCCTGGCGGCCTTCTCCTTGGCAGCGGCGGCAGCAGCAGCAGCTGCAGCGGCGGCAGCCTCCTGCTCCACAGCGATGACGGGCTTCAGCTCCTTGTCGCCGTTGCGGGAGCCCTTCTGCTGCTTCTCGTCGGTGTTGAAGGTCTCGCTGTCGACGAGCTCGAGGCTGGGACGCTTGACGCTGATCTTCTTGCGCTCCGCGGCCGTTTCCAGCGAGTCGAGCGCCGGCGTCGGCTGCACATCGATGTTCTTGCCGCGGCTGGGGAAGCGTGTGTTCAGCGGCAGACGCTCCGCCTCAATGTCCTCCGAGTTGTCGACGGCAGCGCGTCCCTTGGCCTTGCCGCTCTGCAAACTGTTCTCGCTGGGCGTGGCCGGCGTGCTGCGATCGATGTTCGAGTAGCGGGTCTTGCCGCGTGTGTCCAGCTCGGCGGGTGCCTCGGCCACCGCGGGCTTGGCCTTGCTGTCCGCGTTGGCGGCGTCGTCGTCGTCCTCGTAGTAATAGACGTACTCGTATTCGTAGTCCTGGCCGTTGGGTCCCTTCTTGATCTCGATGCGGGACTTCTTGTTGTTCTCGCTGCCGGCGCCGTCGAGCGCAAAGTTCTGATTGACGAAGTCGTCGTGCGGATCGACCAGCATCTCGTCATCGAGAGTGTCGATCTTCTTGGCCGCCGTCGGCTCCGGTGTGGTCAACAGCAGCGCCGGCTGCTCTGTGACGCCAGCGGACTTGAGGGCCAGCTCCGCTTGAGCGGCCTCCTCGATTTCGCGACGCACCTCGGCGAGCTCCTCCTCCTCGATGGCACGCTTCGCCTCGATGCTCTTCATCACGTCCTCGTTGATCAGCGCACTGAGCACGGGATTCAGTTCGGGACGCTCCTTCGTGGCCAGCAAATTCATCGAGTAATCGGGGGAATCTGCGGACCGAACGCTGATCTTGTGCGCCGTGTGGAAGCCCTCGTCGCCGCCCTGCGCCCCCGATCCGGGCACCTTGTGTGCTGTCTCGAACTCCTCGCGCTTCACCAGCGGATCGGACAGCTGCTTCTCCAATGGCACCACGACCTCCTCGCTGGCCACCAGCATGGCCAGGCAGCCCAGTAGACAACTGCAAGGCGAGAGAGAGAGAGAGGAAATCCAATTAGAATATGGCAAATTTGGAAAATTTAGAGAGAAGTTTCAGAAAATGCAATTTATAATAATAATATTTAGAAATTGGGACAATTCGTTTAGTAGATGTCAAATAATTAACAAATATAATAATAATAAATTAATTTTGGCAATCTATAAGGCAGGGAATATATAATCTGTATAGGATGTCGGAACCTAACCCCAGAAGCGTTTAAGTATAGATCAAAAGTAGCTCTAATTTTCAATCTATCTATTTCTATTTATTATTTGTTATTTCTTTAGTTATTAATTTTTAATCATTTATTTCTTTCTAGCTAATCATTTCATTTATATTCAATTATGTTATTTTTTTTTTTATTCATTTATTTATTAGAAAGAAGTAAAATCATAGAATTAATAACAAACTGATAGCATAAGATTGATTTCTGCCCACATCGCACACTTGATCTTCCCCAATTGGCTGCCTTGACTAATTGCTAATCATAATCGACACCTCGATAATTAATTTCTCAGTGAAACTCTTGCATCATCGCATGATCTTTGTTGCAATCGGTTGAATGGAGATGCATCTGGTGCGAGTTTGTTAATCAGCTGCTAGGAATGAACTTGACCCACTCTTTTAAGGCTGGCCATTGATTGATACAATGCCCAATCAAGCTTAATCAAAGTGCTAAAGAGTCTCTAAAGTCTCAGTCTCTCGAAGTCTGCATTTGAAATGAGTGTTTCTTGCCGTCTACTCAATGGCTGTCTGCAGCGTGTCTATTCAATGTCTGGCAGTCTCGGTTCACTCGGTGATCATGACCTAGTCTCCCATTGCGTTCCCCTCCCCGAAATTGGGCATTGATTGAGTATAATTAAATCATTTGATCGGATTACGCCCCGAAAATGATTGCTTATCTGATGATTGATTTGGCTTGAAGCGCGATCGCGTGATCTGCCAATGATGATCAATCATGTCTGGGCGCAGTAATGCAGTGATTAGATGTCGATGCATCGCACAGAAAAAACCTTTCACAATTTCATTGCGCATGCGATGCGATGCGATGCGATCGTGTGCAATTGCAGCAATAGTTCATTGGGCTTTGCGAATCCGCATTGCGATGCAGTCGCCGAGATCGGGGGGATCGACGATGGCTCAAGGCAAACCAGCAAATGGCCAAAGAGTAAATGAAATATATTGACCACGGGAAACTTGAGACAAGGAATATATGTTGTGCATATAATACCAGATATATGTATGTAAGTAACATAACATATAGTGTATATAATACTCTCGTAGTAACCAAAAGCGATCACGTTCACGTTAACGTTACGCGAACCGGTTTGCGAACAAAAGGTGTTAACCCATTTCGATTTCAATTTCGATTTCGATTTCAACAGAGCTGCGGCCCAGCCTCAGTCGCCGTCTCCGTCTCAGTCAGCTAGCAGTCAGGCGGGGAGTCAGGGGTGGAGAAGCTGCTGGGGGCCGAGGTGACTCTGGAGTCGCCGGCAACTGTTCGATATTTAAAGACTAGACGCGGGGTCGGGTCGCCTCCGTCGCCTCTGTCCATATGTTGCCGCTCTTGGCGATAACTTTTAACATTTTGAATTATGTGCAGTTGGCATCGTTTGCAGCCCCATTCGCTTTTTTCTCTTTTCTGTATTTAGTTGCTGTTGCTGTTGTTGCAGGCGAACAAGTTTCGACAACAGCTCGTTGTAAAGGTAGACAACTTCAACTTATTTTAATTGCAACAGCAACACTAACAGCAACAACACTAACAACAACAACACTTACAGCTGGCAGCCCAAATGGCCCAAGAAACAATGGCTCCAAGAAAAGTTATAATTATGTCTACACATCGTGCAAATTGCCAGCAGAGGAGCAATTCTTTTTTATCTTTTTTCTTTTTTTTTTTTGCGAATACCCTGCAACTATTAAGCGAATGTTGTATGGATGTGATGGACTATGTGAGCTGGAAGGGAAAAGTGAAACAGAAATATATTTTTGCATCTTTGGCTATACCTGATATGAATTAAATATTAAACTGTTTTTTTTTAAAAGCTGTCAATGTAGATATTTAGTTATCATGAAATAGTTCAAATGTCTAAAATAATATAAAATGAAAAGGCCAAATAGAAATTCAGTTAATATATATTGTTCAAGTAAATTATTGCAGATGTGAAAACTTTTATATAAATAATTGTCCTAACAAATTACATAAATGATACATGGCTATAAAGGGGGAGCAACCAAAATTAATATTTAATTTCTATAGCTTACAGATTGATAATATAAAGCCGAAGTAGATATAGTTTAATATGAATTAATATTGCAATTCTAGTAAATTATTTTAAACAAGTATAAACTAGATATCAGAAATAGTCTAGCAAATTACCGCGATTATATATGGTAATAGAGAGTGAAAAAAATAATAGAAAATTTGAATTCTATAAAATAGAAGTAAAAAACAAGAATATAAAATTTGAATAGCTCTTTCTACAGGGCATCTGCTGTGTCTATAACTCCCCGATTGTCAGGCATTCGCTTTAGCTCTAATTGTGTTGTCTGAGGTAACAGCGAGCCAAGAAGCAGGGAGGAGGGACGGAGGGAACGCGCAGGGGGAGGCAATAGTGCTTGTGGTTTTAGAGTCAGCTGTCCGACTTCTTAGGCATGTTATGCATGAGGTGACAATGCGCACATCGCCTCGCAGCATAACAACACACTATGCAAGAGATCCGCACAACACAAACAACAGAAGAGACAGACGGACGGACGGACGGACAGACAGACAGACAAGCAAAGAGCCATAAGCGAACAATGTGCAATATTGGCGATGGCACAGTGGGCTGGCACATGCCAAAAATGGCACCAAAAACAAAAAGCACACACAACAAAACCATTAATACGCCCACATGGAAGATAATTGTTGTCAGTTGTTTTTAGCTTGATTTATCGTCGTGGCTGTGTGTTTGCTGCCTGACGGGAAGTGCAACTTACCGAAATGATTGATTGAGGTAGATAATTTGATGTCTATGATGCCATCGTAACTGTCACTCCTTAAATTTTACATTTTCTTTTACCAACTGTTTATTGCACATTTTTAGTGGGTTCAGCCATAAGTGTTGAAATATGTGAAGTTTACTAAGCAATATTTTGCATTTCAAATCATTTGCGGCTAAATAGTTTCTAATTTTAATTTGTTATTCTATTTTTTTATTCAAGAAACGAATATCTTTTTAAGCTGCTATTAAATGTAATTTGAGGATTGTGGATATAATTTAAGCTGATAATATATAATTATATATAATTTTGACTGATTTGAATAATTATTTGACGAATTTAAAACATTTCAAATTAGTTTCTATAAATGTGTAACTCAAATTTAAATGAATTTCATTTTATTGCAGGAATGAAGATCTTGTTATGGATACCAACAGTAAGTTCAAAATATAATAAATCCAATAATATATTCTTGCTGATATGAATAATCATGTGAGTGCAATATTAGACGCATTTTAGCCTTTGTACAAACAATCGATTATTTATAATATTTTGCTTTAACTTTTCTTGTGATATCACTCGAAGAGTAGCAGTAACATTATTGAGCACACTCATGTCACAAATTCTTCCGCTACAATTGATTTACTGGCCATTAGTATGTGACTAGTTAAATTGTGTAGAAATGAAACCGGCTTTTAGCCAGACACTTGATTAGGTTCTAGAGTCGGTTACATTGAACTCTCAGAGCGCCTTTCTATTCAACACTCACTCGCACACACACACACACCCATTAAATGCATTACATTATTCTAGGCACACACTTTTACTTCCTCCTTGTTATGCGCTTTTAATTTCTTCGCTTGCATTCTATTTTCAAGGCGTGTTCAATTGATTGCGCACCACGGTGACACAATGTCAGAGAGCAGAGTTAACAGCAACAACAACAACAGCGAGTGTGTTGTGAATGTGAATGACTGATTAACTGTGCTTAACCGTTAGAGTAGGAGGGAAGCATTGCGAGTACTTTTGAGCATGTAACGTTAGAGTTGGACAAACTGGCTGAATGAGCGAATGCCTGAATGAATGAATATTGCCAGCTTTTGTTTTTGTTGTTGCCCTGCCATTGTCTTGTCTGGTTTCTGATCACATTGGAAAGGCCACTTGGCAACTCTCTGGGCGACGCTTTTCTTATAGCTTCGCCTCATGCGGGGGAGCGCCGTCTGCGTCTGTGTGTGTGTGTGTGCAAGTGTGTGTGTGTGTGTTGGGTGTGGCATGCATGCAATTTGTATTTATTCATTTGGCAATTCATTTGTTGGCCACAGTTGCAAATGAAATTCGAAAATGCCAAAAAAGTGGCAGCCGCGCATGCGTTTTGACGCTTTTCGGCCGGCCATTAGATGCGGCGCCGTCGCCGTCGCCGTCGCCGTCGCCATCGCTATTGCCTGGCTTGGGTGTCTGTGTGTTTTATAGTCGCCGCTGGAGGCCATTGACGCCGTTGCGAGCAGCGAGCAGTGAAGCAGCAACAGGCAACGGGCAACAAGCAACAAACAACAAACAACAATGTTGCTCAAATGTAAAATACGTACTTTTTACGTTGTTGTTGTTACTTAGTTAGTTTTTTAGCTTGCTGCATTGTTGTTGGATGCGTTGCAAAAAGGTTTTTGACTTCCATCTTCGCGCTGACCTTTCAGACACGCAGAGAAACCAAAACCAAAACCAAAACCAAAGTCGAAGCGTAGACAAAACAAAATCCCAATTAGCTTGGCTTTTGGGAATTTGTGGCCTTTGCATTTGGCCTTTTGCACAACCGTTAAAAAGCCAAAAGGCTGTCATATTTAAATGACTGACTAACTGACTAACTGACTGATTGACAGCCAGACAAAACTCGTCGACCAAGGCCAACAATCTGCATGCCAAATTCATTCACCTTCCCTCTCCCTCTCGCTCTCGCTTGCTGCCTGTCATAAAACGCTGCATTTTTATGCTTGCATTGTAAACTGGCCAGCGAGAGAGCGAGCGAGAGCGAGAGCGAGAGCGAGAGGGAAGACGATGCTGCATCCTTTTGCACGGGCAGCTTAAACATTGTTGTGTGCGAGAGAGTTTATTTGTGTTTATGGGTAATCACTGGCCACACAGCCAAGTTAACAGCACACCAACAACAACAACTCCTCCGTGTGTGGCTAATGTCAAAAGGTGCTCGCTGTTGTTGTTGCTGCTGTTGGCTATGGTGCAACTTGTGGCCAACTGCAAAACTGGCATCCAGAATGCAGTTAAGCGTAAAATTGGCCAATTGCCCAGACGCTGTGCACACGCTGCGTATACGCAACGTGCTCGAGGGACGTTGTTGCCGTCGTTGCTGCAACTCGAGCAGAGGATAAACGTCAAGCGATAAGCAAAGCTAATGCTACACCTCGAAAGAGGCGAAAACAAACAAATACAACCAAACAACAAAAAGCTAAATACTAATTGAGAGAAATATATTTATGTATTTGAGATATTAAATGAAAACAATTTCCTAGCTACAATACTTATGAAAATCGAACAGAATTGCATTTATGTTTGCACAATAATTTATGCATTGCAACTAATTAATAAAACAAAACATTAAGAACAAAAGAAGTCAAGGCAATGGAGCTAATTAATTTTGATTTATTTACTATTTATCTCTAATAGAACTTACGTTAAAGGTATTGGCACTTCGATGGCAATGAATTAATTTGCATCTGAATTTCTGTCAAGATTTTTAGGGCACAAAGAAAACAGTCCGAATTGAAATGCTTTTATTAAATGTGAAACATTTTAATTCAGACTGTTTCATTTGAGCTTCAAAAATCTTGAAATTCTTTCCTCTCTTTGAATTGTATTCTAATTTATTTATTTACTGTCCTTATTCCTCGGCTACAAATTTAATACTTTGAAATTTTTTTATTTTATTTATTTACTTTAAGGATGCTATCTCTAAAAGCTAAATACTTTAAAATAATTTTATTTATTTACCTCAAGAATCCCACCGCTATAAGTATTATATTTTTAAATTATTTTATTTTCATTATCTTCTATAATAACTCTACCACTTATGGTATAAAATAATTATTAAATATCAATGTGACTAACACAATAATGTAAAAGAATTAATTGGCTTATTTATCTCAGCAAATTATTTAGAAATGATGCAATTAAAACACTTTTTTGCCACATGCTATTATTTTAATTGCATATTGCAGACATTTTCGAGGCCAAGATCTTGACCACAATGCTCTAGTTTGCATCCTTACAATTGAAAAACATTCCAACTTAGAGCTGAAAATCATCTCAGTTCTGAATACAAATTTTTGGTCAGTTGCAACTGCAACAATTAAATCTGCATTACCTCATGCATGATGGCCAGAGTTTTTCTTTTACTTTTTATTGGCATCAAATGTGGTTAATTAGTGTGTGTTCTCCGACTTTAAGTGGTTAATTCAAAGTTCATGTCGATGATATGAATGTTGGCCAAACTTTTTAATTGAGCTCTTTCGCTCTGGCCCTTTTTTATGTGTGCAACTTTTGCATTTTTGTGCTGTTGTTGATGGAAATATAAAAATATTTAATACTCACATTTTGAGCAGCATTTTAGCTATTTGTGTGGTTGTTGTTGTTGTTGTTGTTGTGGCTCCTGCAGCAGCTAAAGTTGTTGTTGTTGTTTTTGAATTTGCACTTTTGAAAGTCAAATGTTCAACTATTGAGAAAACAGTAAAAAAAAAATAAAAACGGGGAAAAAAATGTGTGTGAACAAAAAAACGTGAAAAAAAATGTAAGAAAAATGTTGCGAAAATTGCGTGAAATATTTCAGGAATTTTTTCTTAGATATTCGTTAATTAATTGAATTTTTCGGTTATTATTTTGGTGTCGTTTCGGACGCGTTTTCAATTTGTTTCGTTGGACGGCTGTAGTTTTTTATTTGTTTACTTGTTGTATTTGCTATTTGGAGTTGTTGTTATTGTTGTTGCTGTTGTTGTTACAATTTGTTGCTGTTGCTGTTATATTCACATTGTTGCACTTTCACTTTTCACTTTTAGTTTTCGACACAAAAATCAATTACAAATCTCGAAAAATCAACTTCAAAATTCAACTTCAGCTCCCCCCCCCCCAAAAACAACATTTGCATGTGGCAGCGCCTTCGTCTGTGTGTGTGTGTCTGTATGTGTGTGTGTGTTACAAATTTTTGAAAAAAATTACAATAAAAAAAATATATTCAAAAATAAAATAGGATTTTGAAAATTTGAAATTTTTGGTGATTTTTTAGCGGAAATTGTTCAAGTTTGTTTTTTGAGTTTTTTGTTTGCGTTCGCGTTGCATGTAAAATGAAGTCGCGGCACTTGAAGCGGCTGCCTTTATATGCGGCCAACACACACACACACACACACACACACACGCACACACACACGCACACTCGCAGAGTTGTTGCTGTTTATACCATGGAATTGTCGTCGCCGTCGTCGTCGTCGTCGTCGCTTTGCCTTCGTCTTCGTTCAATATTCGATATTTATTACTTTTAATTTGGATTTTTTTTATATATTTTGTATTTATATATTTTATTGTGTTGTGTTGTTTTTTTTTTGGTTTTGTGTTTTTTGGGTTCGGTCCGATATCGGGATATATTTATATATAGTTTGTGGCTTGTGATCTTGGCGCAGCTTTCGGAGCAATCACTTTCGATTTCGCTGCCAGCTGAACGTGAAATGGCAAAATGATGAACGCAACAACCATCGAAAACCGTTGTCGTTGCCGAAGCGTCGCAGTCGCTGCCGCTGCTGGCGCTGGCGTCGCAGTCGCAGTCTCAGTCGACTAGCGGCAACATAACTGCAGACAGAGACGGAGCGACAGAGAGCGAAAGAGAGAGAGAGAGAGACCGAGAGCGAGTTGGCAGGAGCGCTTTGGCTTTTGGTTATGGCCATGTTAACACTAAATCATTCACACCTGCTGCTGTGGTTGTTGCTGCTGTGGTTGTTGCTGTTGTGGTTGTTGCTGTTGTGGTTGCTGCTGTTGCTGTTATACTTTCTGAAACGCAGTCGTTTTTCAATGGCGCTGCGACATACTAGGAAGTTCAGTCGAGCCAAGCTGCAGCACTTCAAGTTGCTCTCGTTGTTGTTGCTGCTGCTCTGCTTGCAACTGGCGGGGCAAAACCCAGCGACATTCACTTGCATTTCGGGGGATTCTCTGTACCGATCGCTGCTCCACTCCGCCACGCTCCGTCTCTCTCGCTCTCCCTCTCTCTCGCTCTCTCTGTCTTGCGCTCTCTTTCTTTGGTATTTCATAAGCACAAACCAAACTGGTATCTGCCGCTGCTGCTGCTGCTGCTGCTGCTGCTGGCCTCAAGGCCGTTCGTCGCCGTCGCCGTCGCCGTCGCCATCATCGTCAGCATCGTTGATTAACCGCATTACACATACGACGCGTTGGCTTTGCTTGCAATTAGCAGGGCAAAAGCGATGGCCGCAGCCGAAGACGAAGCCGAAGTTTGCCGAAGCCGAATCCGGGCAGCAATCAACGACGATCGCAGATCATCGCCATGTAAATTATGCCAAAGATTTTGTCGCTGCTCCGGCCGGCTTCTCCCCTTCTCCCTCTCTCTTCCCCTCCCCCTCTCTCTCTGTCGATCTGTCGCTCTGTCGCTCTCTGGACCAACCTGATCAAGTTGACCAACAGAGTCAACAACAACCGTCTTCGCCTTGTTGTTGTAAATATTATTATTCAATCGTTTTTAGCTTATTGATTAACCGTTGTTCATTTGCCTATTTATGCAATTTTATCATTTATGCCACACTTTTTTCACTCTTTGCCTCACGGTCTCCCATGACTGCGAAATGCACTATAAAAATATATAAAAACGGGAATCTCAATCGAGATTGTGACTGCTCACAAATGACTTTCGATTTTCAGCCCGACAAATGTCAATTTATTGCAACGAGACCATAAAACACACATTTTTTCTTAGAGCTGTGAACCATTTGGAACGCGGTTCACGAACTTGGTACAGAACAGGGAACAGAGTTTAATATTGTATTTAATGTTGTATTGGAAACTCTTTTAAATTGTATAAAAAGTGGTTCAACAAAATAATTTCATTATAATTCCACATTAATAAATATGTATTCATATCAGTATTCTGAGTTTAAATTTATTTTTTCATTCAGCGCTAAAATATTTAAATTAATTGCATTGAATTCGCAATCGAAAAGTGTTTCAAAATGCTTACAAATTTCCATAATGTTTCACTAAATAATATCATTATTACTTAACTGTCTTTAAACCGGTTCAGAGACTCCCAATGATTGCAATATGTTTAACATAAATTAAATTTGCAATCGAAAAGGGTTGAAAATTTCCATAATTTCATTATTAATTAATTGGTAATAAGAATTTGATCAGTTCGAAATTTTAAACCGGTTCAGAGACTATAAAACATTTCTTAGAGCAGTAAAGAAAGACAGCTAAACAAATGAAATTTGCAATCGAAAAGTGGATCAACAACTGGTTGAAAATTTCCATAATTTCATTATTATTATTTAATTGGCAATTAGAATTTGATCAGTTGAAGATTTGAGACCGGTTCAGTGGCTTGTCAAATCTTAATCAAAATAAAATAGGCAATTGGAACATTTGCGCAAAACCGGTTCAGAAGTGGTTTACCCACAAAAAATGGCTTGTCATCAAAATATTGGTTGCGGATTAAAATGTAATCAGCTTATGGAATTAATTGCTAAACTGATGCGTTGCTGCTGCTGTAATAATAATCGCAATGCGAACGGGTCGCAAACCGGTTCGAAAAGTGGTTCACAGCCAGCGTTAAGTGCAAAGGCAACGCCGTAGTTGTAATGCTGCAAGTTTCGGCGAACGCAGATCGAAACTGGTTCAAAAATGAGTCAAGCAACGTATTGAATTTCACACTCTCACACCACCTACACCATGAAGGCTGCGTGAAGAAGGGGGCGAAGAAGAGGTGAGAGGTGTGTGGAGAGTGGAGAGTGGAGATGAATTGAGTTGTGTGTTGGCATCACTTAAAGGTGTTTTTTCAGTGGTTTTATAATGCTTATTTGGTTTTGTTTCAGGCGATTGATCAATCGCTTTTCTAATTAGCATTGATCGAGCTGTGCGTTGCTTTTTATTTATTTTCCAATTCCATATCAATATTTGCTTCACTTAATGGATGTCTTGGCAATATTTGGCCAAAAGACTGGGCCGAAATCAGGCCAGCGAACCGGGAAGCAATCGATGCACCCTTTATTCCACAAAGTTGGTCATGTAACTGAATCGCAGCTGCTTGAAGTCTTGTTTTTTGTTGTTTTTTGCATCATTATTGCGCTGTTTCTCCTGGCTTTGTGGCCTTGGAGATGCCAGGCCGATTAAGTTTCAAGTGATCGTCGGTCGCCTGCAGCCAGAACAGCAACAAGAAAAAATGAGTCAAGTTATGCCGAGGTCACGTTGATCAAGTTACCAGACCTCAGACTCAGATCCCCTCGTTAACAGAGCCGGCCAAAAACAAGCAAAACAACAACCACAATCAGGACAAGCCTGAAGTTTGGGGCGTGGCGACAGTCGAAGGACACACGGCACAACAATGCTAATGATCGCAATTACACGTCATGAAATAAGTATAGTCTCTTTATGGCAGCCTGATCTGGAACGTGATCGACCAATATCCAGACTGCTGCCCCACTTGCAATAGCTGCATTTCAACATTTCCTGCAGCACATTAAACAAATGCATTATGTATTTGTATTTCCATTTTAAAGCATTTCAACAGAAAAATTATGAATAATTTCCATTATTGATTATTATAGTAACATTAATTTGATTTGACGAAAGTTAATAAATATAAATTCATGAAAGTGTCCAAGTCAAAACAAAAGTTGCAGATACCGCATGAAATTATTAAATATAAATTCTTTCGAGATTAGTTAAATAAAAGTGAAGTATTTGTCCGAATTTCGAAATGCCAAAAGTTTTAGATGAATAAATATTCTTGTGCATTGTGGTTCAAATTAGTTAAGACATAATTAAGTAGTTGACGAAACTGGAAATTGGAAAAAAGTAATAAATAGATATTGGTAGAAGCCCAATAAAATATTTGACGAAATGGAAATAATTTTACTCATTTGATTTATTTGGAGCCAATTTAATTCGTTATGCTGTAAAATAAATATTTAAAATCTACAAAAATTGCTAGCACGTAAAAAGGTTTAACTCGAATTAAATGTATTTGATAAAGTCGAATTAAGTTTAAAGAATTTGAGGAATTTGAATCAATTAAATTTTGTAATTTACCTGCGTTTGTTTTAGCTCTAAAGCTTTCAGTGAATTTATTTATTAATGTGACAAATGTGTTTGAACTTAGTTTAAACTCAAACAATGCGAGACAAATCTTTTCACTGTGCCACAAAAAAGGTCAAGGTCAGCAGAGAAACTTGCAATGTGGCATTTCGCATTTTTGCAACTTGCAACTTGCAACTTGCGATTTGCGATTTGCAGCTGTTGAAGTCGGCTTTCAAGTTGCTGCATAATTGCGATGTTGATGGCGATAAGTTGATGCAGTTTTTTGGGAACCGCAACTAATTAAGTCTGGAGGAGTTAAGTTGGGTCACACTTTGAGCCTCGTCGTCGTCGTCGCCGTTGTTGAGTTGCTAATGGGCTTTGAGCGTCGAGACTTTTATCGTCTTGGCAGCATTTAAAACTTTGTTTTTTTTTTGTTTCTTGGCTTAATAAAACAAGAAAATAAACAAGCAAATGACATTCAAATCTTTTTGGTATGCGCCTCGTCGACGTCGACGTCGCCGTTTTATGAGTCGCCAACGAAAATAAATAAAATACTAATAAAAAAAGGCATTTTCAAAGGAACTTAAAAGACAGTTACAAACACACACACACACACACGCAGTCGGCGTAAAAAATAAAAATAAAGTTGCTAAGTAAAAAAGTAAAAAATATGTAATAAAATGCAAAAAAAAAAAAAAATTAACAACAACTGTTATACAACAATTTGTGTGTGGAGTGTGTGTGTGTGAGTGTGTGTGTGTGGAGTGTATAAATAAACAGGAGTGGCCAACTTGGAATGTTAATGCGCTGCAATCGTTGGTGTTGCCGAGAGCCACTCCAAAAGCCAAAAGCGTCGTACGTAGGCAACAACAACAACAACAACAACACGACAGTCGCAGTCGCAGTCGCTGCTGGCGTCGACGGCGCTGCTGGCTACAACGCCAACGCTCGCATCGCTTGCAGAGCTCCGCTTGCGTCGCCTCGCCTCACTTCTCTTCTCTCCTCGCCTGGCGTCGGCCCTGCGTTGTGCCCAAAAGTTACGTGAACTTTGCACAGGGCAACGATACCAACGAGAGAGGAAGACAGGGAGAGCGGGAGAGCGAGAGTAGGTGTAACGGAAAGGGAGGAAGAAAGAGGAGCCTCAAAGGGAAAAAGCGAGAGGAGGTGAAGGTGTAACAGAAAGGAGAAGAGGAAGAGAGAGAGAGATTGAGAGCTGGTAGAGGAGTGCTAGAAAGGAAAAGAAAGAGAGAGGAAGAGAGGTGATAAAGCTGCCAACAGAGCGACAGAGACAGAGAAGGAAGCAAGCGGAGTTACAAAAGTATCTCGAAGGGAAAAGGAAAGGGAATATGTGAAGGTGTAACGAAGGCAGAGATAGCGAACGAGTTGCTAAAGGAGCCAAAGAGAAAGACAGAGAGAGAGAGAGAGAGAGGAGTTGTACCAGAGAGGAAGACAGAGAGAGAGAGACAGAGGTGGTAGAGGAGTATTAGAAAGGAAAAGAGAGGTAGATGATAAAGGTGCCACAGAGGAAGAAGAAATTAACTCCACTTGCCAAGTGTCTCAGAGGGAGAAAGGAAGCAGATGTTAAAGGTGTAAAAGTGGGAGAAAAAGATCGCGATAGAGTTTATAAAGTAGCCAATGAATAACAAGAATTATATGTAATATATATTTATTTATTTAAGTCGAGAATGCGAGCAGTTCAAAAAGTTGTATTTTAACTACACCGTTTGGCAGTTCAAGTGCAATCAAAAGGAGATTGAAGCTCGAGATATAGAATGAAAGACACAGCGAGAGAGAGACAGACTGAAAGAAAGAAAGAAAGAGGGAGGGAGAGAGCTAGAAATAAGCGCAGTCGAGGAGTTGGCAGCGAGCGAAGTTGTTGTCCACCGAGTGTGACAGAGAGGCGAGGAGAGTGCGAGGGAGATGCGGGCTGGACAAAAGCCAAAAGAATTAACTGGCCTGCAGTGCCCCTCCCCTCGCCCTCCCCTCCTCCCTTTCCCCCCACAATCAGTCTAGTGTGTGCGGAGAGTCAAGTAAAATTTATAACTGTCAATTATTATGCAAGAGTTGTGAGCAGCGGCGATTTCGGCTCCTCGTCCCGCCGTCGCCGTCGCGTCGCGTCTCGCAAAAGCAATCAGGAAATACCCGAATCCAGAGAGTGCGAGAGAGAGAGAGAGAGATAGAGAGGGAGTTGGAGTCAGAGAGAGAGAGAGAGAGGGAGAGAGACAGCAAGTGGCTGGCAAAGTTGTAAACACTTCACAAGCTCAGGCCCAAAAAAAATGAGTGTCGAAAATACCAAAATAAAAATAACATAAAATTCCCTATATATCCAAAGTGGAGACAACACAACGAAGAAGAAGAAGACGAGACGTACCGCAATCCAATCGCATAATCGAAACACGTAGTATTCCTCCCCCCTCTCCTTGCCCCTTGCCACTCCCCATTGTCCGTTCTCAGTTCTCAGTTTGTCGCGTCTTCTCGCATTATTTTTAGTGCTTTTCTCGTTAATACCCTACGCGATTCTCCTGCTGCACGATTCTTCTGCGGAATCGGGGCGGCTAATAAGCTTATGAACTTTATTTTATATATTTTCTTGTTCCGCTTATCTGTCATCTGCATGAATATCGCTTGTCTGCATCTCTCGCGCCGAGTCGCAGACAGGACGCGACGCTGCTAAGCGGCTTTAAGGTCGCTAAGCACTCTGAACAACTTTGTGTCTCAACAAATTCTCGACTTAAAGCGCTTGCGAATACTTAACAGATAGTTATGTCACACTATTGGGTAATTGAATTTAATCACTTTGCATGAAAAGAAGCAATGTCAATCAATTTACAATCTAAAAAATAATTATCGCCTGCTCTCTAGAGAAGGTAAAACTTTTTGTTGGGTTATTATAATAAGAGGCAGAAAAAAGTAAAGAACATAATTAATAAAATGTTACCAACTAATTAAAGTTCGTTAATTATCAAGAAGAGTTTAAGTACATAATGTCTCCAACGCATATTTCGATTTCAAAGCTCGATATCTTTTATTGTCAATTCTTTTAGCATTGAAAATCTATTCTCATAATCAAATGCTATATTAATAAAGACAACAGTTTTACTGCTTTAGCTATATTCTTCAATCGATTGCTGACAATTCTTGTAGTTTTAGAAATTTTATCTTAAATATAAATATATATTTTCTATTTTCTGTCTATATTCTTCTATCTTTTGTTGACAATCTGTACTGATTTTTAGCTGTCGTTTTTAGCTACATTTCTCTTATGACCAATAATAATTGTTAATCTTTGGTTGTCAACTCTAGAAACTATAAAAATCACTTTTATATAAATTATTAGCTGGCGAAATTGATTTTTAATTTATTTTTTATTAAGTCATTATTTACATTATTTTAGAATTAAGTTATTTATTATTTTTCTATAATTTATTTATTACGTAGTTGCTCAGTATGTAATTTACTCATTATTATTTATTATTTATTTATTTTGTAAGTCTACAAATATTTTCTAAATAAATTATTAGCTGGCGAAAGTATGTATTAATGATGTATTATGATTTATTATTTATTATTATTTATGTATTCTTTTAATTTACTCATTTAATATTATTTAGTTATTATTTATTTATTTTTTATTTATTTATTATTTATTTAGTTGTTATTTGATATTAATTTATTAGTTGTTATTCTTAATATATCTAGTTTACATCAATGTATTCTCTAATTAATAACAGAGTATCTGTCAGCGTCTACTAAGTTTCATTGCCTTAGCGGTCAGTCAATTATTTGATGACTTCTTTTTTGTTTTCTTGTTCACGCAAAACACTTTTTATATGTATTTTTTGTAAATTGTTGCGCGTTGTTTGTTTTTGTGGTTTTGGGTTTATATTGGCCATTGGCTGCCCCATTGTCGTTGTTGTTGTCGTTGTTGTTTTCGGTCGTGTTCTTGGGAGTGCCAAGTGTCGGTCCAGGCCGAACCCCGTCTCAGGCCCATTCCCATTCCCATTCCCAGTCCCAGTCTGAGAGTCAGTCTCAGTATCAGTTTTAGTCCCCGTACAAGCCCAATTCCAGGCCCTGTTCAGGTTCAATGTACGTTGTGAAGAACCCTAAGAGAAGGCCTCAAGTACGGCTCGAAAGAGTCAAGAGAAGAGTGAAGAGGGGGCAAGTGTATTTACTGCGTGTGTGTGTCAATAATAAAAGCAATCGTCGGCCTGGTAATGAGAATGATGATGATAGATTTTTGATGTAGGCTGCCATTTAATGATTCACTGCAACTTTTTGCGACAACATTGAAAACCTCGACAGTTGATTCTGCAGCGAACAAAAAGCGAAAAAGCGAAAAAGCGAGAATTACGACCTTCATAGATGTTTTCACGATTTCCGGTCTGATGGAGGGTATTTTTCAGTTTTAGTTTCAGTTTTTGTAGTTTTTTTTTTTCATCTTTTAGTATTCCACGAGTCAGTCTTCAATTTTGAAGTTCGAGTAGTGCATAATTAAGTTTGCAAGTTTTTTAGCAGCAGCAATTGGAGGTCTTTTTCATCAATTTATAGAGCAACTCACTGAAGTGTGAAGCAGCAGCGAACGAAACTGAATTAACTGCATACTAAACAGATCATCGAGAAGGACAAAGATCTAAGCGAAAAGCAACTGTGCGAAACAGGAAGACAAACGATCCAACGTGCCGATCGGCCAGATACTATAATGACAAAGATGACAGATGTGCTAAACAGCAGTCGCATAAGTCGCACAGCGAAACAATAGATCACTACTAATGGAATTTAGAAGAAAACTCAATATAAACGAGCAACTCGAATAACAAATTCTATAGAAAATTCCCCTAAACTCTAATTAAAAAAGTCTGTTTAAAATTAAAGAAATTTAGTTGCAGCAATATAAAATAATAATATTTAAGTAGAAAGATTAAACTGCAGCATAACTAAATACATCAAATTTTAAGCAATCAGAAGAATATATTGGAAGCAATATTCAAAAGATGTGTTGCTCTGAAAAGATGTTGGCAAAACTTCCAGAAACATTAAAAAATGTTTAGTACGTTTTATTGAACAAATATTTGCAAACAAATTACTTCATCCTATACATAATTATATTAAAAATTAATTAAATTGAGCGGCATCAACAAAAAGCATATTCAAGTAAAAGACTGAAACGCATCATAAAACATTACAACTAATTTTAGGAAATTAGAAGATAAAGATATTTATAAAAATATGGGAACAAGAAAATAAATTTTATAATGAAAATCAGCTTTAAAGAGATTTTCAATAAATCTGCACTTAAAAGTGAAACGAAAACATTATTTTCGACAGCTCAAAAAATTATTTCAAATAAACTAATAATTCATATTGCGATAAATGATGTAAAATACATGATTTATTACTAGCATAAAATATATGTACATATATTAATAATATATGAATTATGTCCATTTCTAATTCAAAATGCTTAAGAAGTTTTAGTGAATATAAGTTTATTTTCTGCAACTCAAAAATGTATTTCAATAAATTACATTTCTAAGCCATTTATTTAATAGCCTTTGTGAAAATGCAAAATGTGTTTTAAACGTATGAATTTATGTGATTAAGATAAATTAGCAGCCCCTAAACAAAGATGGTATTTTTCATAAATTATTAAATATTATTTAGTTTGTTGGTGCAATTCCCAAAGCTGTTGCGGCTTGATTTAATAGACAAGGTCTGAAGCAAAAACATTCTTCGTGCTGCAGCAAAAGCGTTATTTTTTTAACTGAATCATGCATTCAGCTGTTCAACAACGAGTATTCATCATAATGAGTCGTGTTTTCTTTGGGTCAAGTCTTGAGCGGAGTCTGCGAAATTGTTAGATCATAAATCTTGAGCGAGAGAGCGAGCGAGAGAGACCGAGACGGAGAGAGAGAGAGAGAGAGAGAGAGAGAGACGAGGCTCCCCGCTGCTGTCTAATGACTGTCCAGCTGCAGTCAGCTCACTCAATCATGCCATCAGTCAATCAATCAATCAATGCGCCATTGAAATTATGCAGCAAAGCGACGCTCCCTCTCTCTCTCTCTCTCTCTCTCTCGCTCTCTCTCGCTCTGGCAAGTGCAAAAAAATAGAAAGAAAACTTCAAATATTGATTATTAAATTATGAGGCAGTTTTGTTGCCAGTATTCACGGTATTCACACTATTCACAGTATTCGTTCGGTATTCAGTGTTTTGGCCTTTTTCGGGTATTCAGCATTTAATCGCGTTGTAGTTTTTGACCCACTTTGAATTGTTGCTGTTGTCGTTTTTGTTGTTGTTTCCTTTTTGCTGCGCTCTTTTTCATTACAAAATTTGTTTAATTTTAAATTGTTTAACTTGAAATTGAGTCACGCCGTCTGACTGCGCAGTCGGCAGCGACGTTGGCAGCGGCAGCGCAGCCTCGAGAAGTTACATAAAATGGCATTAAAACGATGCAGAGATTGAGTTGTGGGGACCAAGCATAACAGCCAAGCAGAAGAAGCGGAGATAAAGAGAGAGAGGAGGAGGGTGAGGGAGAAGAGAGAGAGAGGGAGGGAGAGAGGAGAGTCTCTGCCCCCCAGGCGAAAAACCAGATGCGAGCCAAAGACGCAAAGACGCAGAGACGTTTGGCATTTGCATGCAGCTCAAGAGTGTTCACAGTGCATGTGTGTGTGTGTGTGTGTGTGTGAGTGTGTGTGTCGATCAGGTGGAACAACAACAACAACAACAGCAGCAGCAGCGAATGCGATTGACAGACGGATTCAGATTCCGATTCCAATTCAGACTCAAACCCAAAGCAAGCCGATCTTCGAACCCCGCAAAAGGTGAACAACTTCCCTGCTTCTCCTTCTCCCCCTGTCCACCTCTCCCTCCTTCGCTCTGCTACAAATTCTCTTCCCATTGTTTTTCACTTTTCTCGCTTTGGCATTTAACAGTGTGACATTTTAACGCCACAGTCATTGCTCATTGCTCACTGATCGCTGTTGATCGTCATCATCAATCTCAGCTTAGCAACTAATTCTTCCGTCTTCTGTTTCTTTATTGTCTCCTCCCTCCCTCTTCTTGCTTCCCTTTGCCAATTGACGACAACTTTATTAAAATGCTTCTTTTTTTTTTTTTGGTTTTTTGTGATTTTTGATTATTTGATAATTTGCATCGACTCAAAACCCAAAACTGAAAACTTGGTCTATTTTGTATGGCCTGATGGCTGATGGCTCTAACCGTGGCTTCAACTCCAGCCACACTTGTTGTTGTTGTAGCTGAAGCTCAAGGCCAAGCCCAGACGTCAGTCTCAGCATTCAACATTCAGCATCAAGCATTAAGCATTAAGCGTCAGCCTTAGCGACAGACAACTTTATATGCTAACTAACTAGTTGAACTAGATTTGAGTTCGCTTCTTCGTGTGTGTGGCTCGATGGCCCGGTTTTTGAGTTCGATTCGATATTGAGATCGACGCAGAGACGACGACTGAGACGGAAAGGGAGACGGGGACGAGGGGGGGGAAACCGACGTAAATCGAGCTGAGAGGTGCCAAATGTGTCTGGTTCTCAAGCAACAATTACAGATTCTAATTTCACTGCATAAATTTCATTTCATTCATATTCAAATTCCAAATTTAATCCATACTTCAAGAATTCTTGCTGTGATTGCAACGCAGATTTACATTTTATTTTATTTAAATAAAAATCAATTTACTTTACTTTACTGTTGTCATTCTATACATTTTAGTATTAAATTGAAATTACATTTTATTCTATTTAAATAAAAATCAATTCACTTAAATTAAAAGTTGTAATATGTATAAAATAAATAGTCTTATTCCATACATTTTAAATTCCTGCTGTGATGACAACTCAGAATTTTAATGTAAATTGTAAAGGTTTTATCAAAATTAAATCACATTTTATTTTATTTAAATAAAAAACATTTGGGCTTGTATCTCTACTTCTTAAATTCTTGCTGGGCAGAATTTTAATGAAAATTACATTTTATTCAATTTATATAAAAATGAATTAAACTTTAACCAAAACTTTTACTGGCATCAATTCAAACCGCGTGTCTTAAATTCCTGCTGTGATTGCAATGTAGAATTTTAGTGCCAGTTGTAGTTGATGTTGTTGTTTAGTTTTATTTAATTCAAATTCAGTTGTATTTTATTTATTTACAATATGCAAAAATCAATTAAATTTATTGTAATTTGACTTTTGAGAACGATTTGAACTATTACTATCATCTATTTAATCTGTACCTTAGAAATTCCTCTTGTGAGTGCAATGCAGAAATTGTCAAATCAAATCAATCAAATTAAAATTCAATTTATTATTTTAAAAAAACAATAAATCAATTAAGTTTATCATTAGTTTTTTTGAAAATTATTTCAACTTTTCTTGTACTTTCTTTGCAGGAAAATCTAAAATTCTTTTAATGTGGATATCACGAAAGGTAAGTCTTTAAACTTAATTGTTTTTGCCACATACGTCTACAGACTTATATCATTATCTTTAGCAATAATAAATTAAAGTTTAAGTTATTTTTAGAGATTTCAATAGATTGATATTAAATTGAATTGTTTTTTCAAAATCAGTTTGAATTTGTGCATTGTCTTTTAAATGCACCTCAAAGAACTCTTACTTAACTTCCCCCAATGAACTAAAATTTATGTATATCGCATTGGCTAAAGAAATGCAAACAAAATTAAAATTCATTGGTCAAATTAATTTAGATTCAACATTTAATTAAAGTTAAACTAGTTCCCCACTTATCTGCCCATTTTATTGCCGAATTATTACTGATGATAGTCTCGCTGTCTGACTAAAAATTCAATATTGACTAATGAGATCAAGTTGCACATTAAAATGGAAATAAACTTGCAGTTGTTGTTATTTGTTGTTCGCTGAATGGAATTCAAGTTCGGATCGCTTTTGTTTTCTTCTATGCTGCGACGAGAGTGAGAGTGAAAGATTATGCTAAAGAAATGCGAGTTGAACGAACGATCGAACGATCGATCGATCGATCGAATAGTAATTTGTTAATGTCTGCGATGCGATGATTAAGAGAGCGGAATTAGCACCGAGAAGAGTTCTGCCTTGATGATCAGCAGCGATTAGCTGGAATTGTGAAGTGATCGGTGATCAGTGATCGGTGATCGGTTAGCGGTAACCGGTGTCCAGTGGCAACTGAAAAACCCGAATTGAAAACCGCAAAATGTGATGAATAAGTTGTGGTGATCACCGATCGGTGCTTTTGGTGCTTTTGGTGCGGGGTGATCGTGATCTACTTGTCAACACCTACACGATTTTTGGGCTTTTTTTCGAGTTCCGGTTTCCAGTTGCCGTCGGTCGTCGGTCGTCCGTCGTTTTGCTATTTGCCTTTTGGCCATTTGCCTTTTGCCGTTTGGCGTTGCGGTTAAGTGATCAGCGCTGATCGCTGATCGTCGCTCAGGTTATGCATTTAGCCATTTGGCCATTTGGCATGCGGCTTGTGTCTTCTCGACTTCGACGCGTCTTCTCTGGCATCCACTTAGCCTACAGTCTTAACTAATTATGTGTGTGGCCGGGGCGAAGAGGAGAGGGGGGAATTGATTTTAATTTTATTTTAGTTTATTTTATTGCTGCTGCTGTTGTTGTTGTTGTTGTTGTCTTTTGACACGCTGACGTAAGGCGAACGAAAGACAAAATTGATAATAAAAACAAAATGATGATGGGCACCAAAAATGTTGTGTGTTTTGTTGTGTGTTGTGTGTTTTGTGGCTCGCTTGATTGGTGAAAAGTTTTTGGCATGTGAGTTGCATAGTATTCACAGCATATATTCATATTATTCATTTGTAGTCAGCGCTGTCGTTATTGTTGTTATGCTTGTGGCCTCTAACTGTTGCTGTTGCTCTTGTAGCTGTTGTGCATGAATGGAAAGTGCACTGAAGATTCGCCATCTAGTCGTAATTGTGAAAGAAAGTTGTTGGATGAACCGAGGCAATTAGCGACACACTCACACTCACAGCTAAACACTCACAAATGCAAATGAAAATCGCCTTTAACATTCGTTATCTCTAAGCGATTGTTTAAGCTCTTCACATTTGACACTGACATTTTAATACGTAAGCTGTCTGCATAATTATCAAGCGAGTTCAAACATTCAGTTTAAGCACGTCATCGCATTTAGATCCTGAGATACGAGCTCAGATCTCACCGAACCAAAGGAGAATCAAACTTCCAATTTATTGCGTGCAAGTCTAAACTATCGAATTAGATGGCAAAGAAATAATTATATTAATTAGTTTGCACTGAAAACTTAATTTCAACTATGTGCCCTTTATAAAATTCTAATTTATGAACATTGAGAAAAAAGACCTAACAGGGAACCAAATCCCAAAATCAATGTCTCGACTGAGAAATTACTAAATTATAGATTAGCTGACTTTACTGGCAATTGTTTAAGTATGACATTTTATTCGCACACTAAAATATATTCCAAATATAAATCAAATAAAAGTCAAAACTATAGAAAGGATCAAATAATACATTTGTATTATTTGTATTAAGATAAAAGTAATTTTGTGTGCATCGAAAAAATTAAAATATGCAAATTTTCAATCATCATCAATATTGATTTACTAGACAATAAGTAAGTAACTTAAGAACAATCTTGCATCAAAATCTGAATTGCGATTATGTGTCGATATATTTATAAATACGACATTTTAGTTGCATTACAAAATAAATTTAAAATGTATTTGCAAGCAAAATAAATATGTTCTTTTCGCCTAGAGTGAGGCAAGTGTAAAAGGAAAGGAAACCATTGATAGACATTACGAAGTTCAGCAAGAAAAGTTCTATTGATATTTTGGTAAATAAATGGAAATGCTAGCAATATATGTTATTATAATTAGCTAAGCATCAAATTTATTTACTTGATTTTCATGTGAAGAATTTTAATGTTTTTTTTATTGATAAGATTCGTCGAGATATTCTCATTATTATGATTATTACACGTAAATAAATTGAAATGTTAGCAAAGAGAAGAGAAGAAAAGTTTCTTCAATATATTTTTTTTTTTTTCATTTTAATAAATAGAAATGAATGCAAGTTTAGTGATTCGCTCGGTTTTTGGGAAGTGTTCTCGACAGACACAAATGGGCATAAGAGTAATATCGTAACACATTTAAAGTCTTTCAAAAAGTAGTTTTCATTGTCGTGATGATCTGCCGCTGAGGAAGCAGCTCTGCGTTGAATTTGCAGTTGGAATTAAATTGGATTTCCATTTGGAGATGGAACTGGAATTGCACTTGGACTTCCAGTTGGACTTCCAGTTGGAAATCGCGGGCATAACTCGGAATCGTGAGCTGTCATCCGCAGACCAAAACGGGGATTGCTCGGCGATCGCTCTCTCGTCGTTTTCTAAAAATACCAGCAACAAAATGCAACAGCAACAACAACAACAACATTATGGAAGTGGGCGACTGCAGATTTCAAGGCTAATTGCGAGCGAGATCTTGGCTTGAGCTTGAGCTCGAGGTGGCCATTTATTCATTTGTGCAATTGGCCAGCTGAATGCTGAATGCTGTGAATACTGTGAATACTGTGAATACTCGAAGATCATGTGATACAATCGCCGCATGCTTGCCACAACTTGTGGCACTTGCTGCTCAAAAACAAAAAACTCGTTGCTGCAGCGACGACGACGACGACGACTTTCATTATTCGATATGCGAAGCGATTGAACAATCGATGGAGTGTTTTTTTGGAAATTGGCAAAAGCAAAGAAATTGCCGGCAATAAATACGAGAAACAAACAAACAGAGACAACAACGAATAACAACAGTGAGTGCTGTGAGTTGTACTCGTGAGTACACTCGCATGTATTGTGAGTGCGCCAAACGCCAAGCGAAATGCACTTAAATGGCAAAGACCGTGAAAACGCTAGAAAAAACATAACGTCCGATTGCCCCAATACCCTGCAACGGCAGCGACACAGCGGGTATATTGACAGTGAAAGAAAGTGAAAAATATATAAGTGAATTTCCAAAATAATTAACATATTTAATTTTCTTACATATTTATCTCAAGAAAATCGAATACAATTTAACACATTTCTATATTATTTGAATGCCAGCAAAATGTTGTGAAATTTATTGAACGAATTATTAAATAATATATTTGTATTTAAATTAAACAATTGCAAAACAGAGAAAACTAAATTAACAATATAAATATATAAAAAAGAGATGAGAAAACAATAGATATCGAGTCAATATTAAATAGAGAGGAAAAATGCATAAAAAGAAAATAAATTAATGTTAAAATGCATGTCGAATTTCTTGATTTTAAATAAATGTTGCACAGGGAGAAAGTTATAGATATAGAGAAAAATAAATATAAGACAGAAGGGTACATAAAATTTGAGAGAGAAATTGTGTTAGATAAAAAATTTAAATTGATCTTAAATAAAAAATAAAAATAATGAGAAAGAGAGGATTCTATAGATATTGAGCTAAAACATATGCGGAGAGAGGGAAAAAAATATATATTTAAAAAAATAATTGACAGTAAAGAGGAAAATCATAAATATAAAAAAATTGACTTTAAAAGTCGTTTTAAAATTAAATTAATAAACTGTCGCAGAGAGAAGAAAATTTACAGGAGCAACAAAAATAAATAATAGGTAGACACGAAAGACATAAAGCAAACTATGGGAATTTACATAAATAGAGAACGAATGGCTTCAATTGATTTGAAATTAAAAGAAAACTTAATGAAAATACATTTTTGGAGTCGGAAAGTGGCTGAGTTTTTATTTAGTTTACAGGGTATGCAGCAGCCGCGTTCATTTCACGTTGAGCTGCCGCAGCTTCTTTGCTTACCATTTATTTAGCGTTTGATTTGTTTGGTGCTCAGCTGTCGTCGATTGGAAACTGTGCGAAATATTGATGAATGTTGATCGAAAATGTTGCAACGACCCCGCGACGCACAACGGCAACAATGTGGATGATAATAACAGTAATAGTTGCAGCAACAACACACAAAGATAACACTTCACTAAGCGCCCTTTTCACTTTTTATTGGCGCGCTTCATCAGCAACACAACAACGCAACAACAAGCGACTTACAACCAAATATAAATGGTAATAAAAATAAACAACAAAAAATACAACAAAATAAATGCAGTTGTCTGTGTTTGTGTTTGCTGAACGTTTTGTGGCAGAGCCTTAAATCAGCAGCCGAATGTGAATGTGAATGTTAGTTAACTGCAAAGCCGAAGCGCTTTTTTCAGGTGACTTTTTGATGTGTCTGTTGATTTGTTTGCCTGTTTATTTGCAGCGCACTCTCTTTGCCAGCAGGGCTTGACTATCGTCTGCCCATCAGTTTCACTTCCTACAACCCGCTCCGCCCCTCCCCGCCTGCCCCCCTTTGCGGCAGACACTCTCTTAAGCATGCAGAGCGCTCTTTAAACGCGTCCAATTACCTCCACAGACTTGCCGTTAATGCCTCGAATTTCGACAAAAGCCGAAACACACAACAGACAGAGAGAGAGAGAGAGAGGGAGGGAGAGAGGGAGAGACAACTGTACGTATACATAATGTATGCCAAAGTGGGAATGGAGATCGTTTGGCATTAGATGCAGTTGAGAGGGTGCAACAGCTGTCTATCTGTGTCTGTGTGTGTGTGTGTGGGTGCAGCGTGGCATGAAGACTTTTGGCTGCAAGTTTGACTCGCATCGAGAGTCGAACTCCAACAGCGACGGCGACTTCGACTTCGACTTGTTGCTTGACTGCCTCATGGACTCTGCCCGTTTTTTATTTTTTTGTTGCCAACCGTTTGTTGCACACGACCAGAATTGTTGATGTTGTAATTGTTGCATTTGTTGCGTTCGTTGTGCGCTGCGCTGCGCTGCGGTGCGGTTTCTATATTATTTCGTGTGTCTGCAGCTCAAAACTGGCTGTTGCCTTTTTTATTGTTGTTGGGCAAGCACAGAAAAGCGCAGCCCAAAACAAAGACTTGTCACGCAGATCGTTTCAGATTGTCTGCGCATGACTCACAGGCGGCTGGCGGCACATTCACCTACTTGCCACTCGCCACTCGCCACTTGGCTGCAATGCGCATGAATCACATTGCTTCAATTGGCCATTTTCTTAATGAACTTCCGTTCGATAACCTAGAAATTGACAGTTGCATTTTAACTGCAGTCATTCTTTACTTCAAATTAAGTTTAGTTTTTGTTATGAAGTGCCATTTGAAAGTAGTTGCAATTATTTATCACTTATTTCTGCATTCATTATTAACTTGCTTCAATTTAGTTTCGTTTCGAATTCCATTTTTAAACTGCGCGCTCTTGTGCATAGCAAGCAGCTGCTGTCCAGCAACGCTGCGTAGCAGGCAGCTTTGTTTGTGCATGCTGCTGTTGCGTGTCTTCGCTAAAGTTTAGCGCGGACATTGCGTTAGCAGTGTCGAAACGGTTAGGAGCGTGTCTAAATAAGTCAGTGTGCTAAAAATTGTTAAGAGCGCGCTGCGAGCTAGTTACGCTCTTAAATAAATAAAGTAGCATTTGAATTAAATATAGAATAAGTAAAACAATAAACAAATAATTATTTTCATGTATGTTATTATTTTCATTTGTGCCGTATTTAAATTTAAATTTGTACAATTAGTGTGCAATTTATTAACAGCCTTATACCGTGTATAAGACTGCTGTTAAATTTAGACTGCTCTTATACTGTGCCGCACAATCGTTCAGTGCGGTTACCTACGCTGCTGTAGCCGGTACACAAACCACAGCCCGACTGTTCCCAGTGTCACCACAAACGCCTTCCACACTTAACGAAACGGAAGTGTGCGAAAAGTGTAGCAAGGCTTTAGGCGTCGACAGAAATTGTTATACAAAAGTTGCAGACATAAAATGAATTAAGATTAGATAAAAACAAAATATTAGTGTAAACAGCAAGATAATTATGGGCGGGCAGTAAAAGCATAAAGCGAATAACCAGCGACGAATGTGAATCATTATGCTGAGTTGTGATTGATTTTATGGGCAGCAATTGCAATTTGTTGTTGTTGTTGTTGTTGCCAATGCTGATAATAATTAATTGAGAATTTATTAAGAGTGCTGGTGGGAGGGTGGAGGGGGAGGGAAATTGTGAAGGTGGCAACACAAAATTTCCCATTGTTATCCAGAGATCGAGATGACATCATGCGACAGTTTGAATGAAATCGATCGCATGAATGACCTAATAAAATACTACAATGAATCAACAGCGAATTGCAGCCGAAAGTGCACTGCAAAATAGGCGGAAGGAGGGGAGGAGGGGGAGAAGGGGAGAAAGGGAAATTCAGAGCCAGACTCATGCTTTGAATTTCATCAGAAACAGACGCGGTGTCGCCACACACCCAACACACACACACACACACGCTTGCCACACCCTCATTCGCCTCTTCCTCCCCCCTCTGCTATGTGGGCGTCAATTGGACAACGCGTGACGTGAGCGAAAGAGAGACAGAGAGAGAGAGAGAGAGAGAGATTGAGAACCGTGTTAATTAATTGCAATCGTAGCAATAAAATATTCCAATTCGTTTAATCATCTCTTTTAATTGCCTCCCCCCGCCTTCGGCTGCCACGCCCCCTCCCCCTCCCTTGGTGTAGCATTCAAATTGGAAATCGACAACATTTCATCTCTGGCACATTTTGCGGAGTATTTTTTCTATTACGCATTGGCCTCCATTGAACTTGTGACGCCTTCGTTTCATTCTTGCTGCTGCTGCCCCAATGTTTATCACACGCACACACACCTACACACACACACACACACCTACACACCGACAATGATGCACAGAAGCCACCCACAACCGAAGAAGAAGAAGCAACAACGTCTAGTTGAAGCACCTCTATTCGCATTGCGAACATCGCGAACGCAGACTAAATAAACTAAACTGCCAATTTGCCAATTTGCCAATTGATTGAATCACTTCTTTTCTTCGCCTCCATCACGATCTGCTCGCGTTTGGCTGCCAGCCACGACTAAGCGCATACCCTGTAAATAATAGGAAATGTAAATGGTAATAATATATATGTATGTTGAACATAATCCATGATGCATCTCTGGAGAGAGAGAGAGAGAGGGAAATTATTAAAATAATTAATTAATTATTTTTATTATTAATTTTATTTATAATTTTTTTATTATTTTATAATTATTTATTTATATTTTATTATATATTTATACCATCCATATTTTATTTTATCTGAACTGTCTTCAGCTTGCATCTTAAACTAAAGTCTATAAAGTCGATGGGTTGCCTCACGCATACCCTGTAATTATCTCGTACCCAAGCTGACTGCACAGCCTAGTAATTCAGCACGACATTTTCATATGAAGCAGTGGACGATTTCCCTTTAATCAATACAAATTAACTGCTCACACAATTGTGTATTAAATTTATCGTATTCAATATTTATATAGATTAAATTCATATTTATTTTTTATTTTATTATCATAATTTATTTTGTTGAAAATATATTTCAAGTATTAGAAAAAACGTTCTATTTAAGCATAAGATTAGAAAGCTCTATTGAATTGATGTTTATTTTATTTTATGTTCTTCTCTATCTTTTGGAAATTAAATTATGTAATAAATAATACATATACATAAAAATTTAAATTTTAGATACATTACTCAATTATAATTTATTTTAATTTGATTTTCTCTTGTTTTATTTTAATTTTCTTTATTTTGTAATTTTATTTTGGTTCCATTTGATTGCGTATTTTTATGGTTAATCAGAATTAGGTGTAGTTAAATTTAATTGCACAATACTCATAGAACACGCATCGTGTTGTCTGATCATCGATAACATCGCCAATCGATAGCTGCTCTCATCGTGACACATCAGATTGTCGTCACTCTGCATGACTATTCGTTGGGGTTGCTATCGATGACTTCTGGTTGATAGTCTGATGGATTGATAGCTGGAACTGTGACACATTGTGACTGTCATCGTCCATGAGACTGCCGCTCGAAATAAAGAATCAAATGCAAGTGTATATATATATGTATATATATATATTATAGGAATGGAATAGTAATAGTAGAAACACACTTTCAATACAGACATTCGTCTAATAATTAACTGCTTATTAATTAATTGCAACTTATTCTCCAAGTCATATTAAGATTTATGTTTAATTTATTCTGGCGAATCATTTTCAATTTAATAAAATAAAAATTAAATTTAATATAAATTACATTTGTATGACTTAATTTAAATTAAATATTTATTGGTTGAAGAATCCATACAAATTTAAATATTTTGGCACAAAGTCAACTTGCAAATTAGAATGATAATGTTCAGCTTGGAGAATATTATCAATTATTATTTAGATATTTTCGTTATTCTATTCTGGGAAATTATTTTAAAGTCGCTTTAATATAATTGCATGTTTAATTTATTTTATAAAGTATTGATATAAACAATAGAGGTATTAAATATTTAAAACAAAATGACCCAACTTGGAAATTAAATAACTAGGAAAATATTCTTAACTATTGAAAATCATTTAAAATGTTATCTAGCGAATATAATATTATTGAAATTTAGTTAGTAAGGCATATTAAAGTCAATAAAATAATAATATTTTATATTAATTCAAATTTATACTAACTAAACTTGCAATGTAGAATAATAATTATTTTTTACTAATGTTTGGGTGAAGAACTAAGTTAATTAATTTATATTAATATTCATATCATATTTAATGGAAATGAGCAACCCCGAAAAGTGTGACAAGTAGAAAGCTAATGACTGGTTGTGGTTGAAATATGAGTGTTCCATTTAGCAATAAACAAGATTGGGATCTCTAGGCAATGCTAAACAAGGAAGCGCTAATCAAAATGGGTTAATAACTCAAACAAAAAAGGCCGGACAACAAGTTGTCTGAAGTCGAAGACTGATAATTGAGCAGTTGAGGTTGAGGTTGAGTTGGAGATTGAATTGGAGATTGAGGTTGACGTTGAGGCATTCCCTGACTGTGTGTTGGCAAATCACACCTGCGAAATAAATTAGATCAATTTTGATTTAGGCGAGTTGTTGTTGATGTTGTTTGTTTTATCATGTTTGCGATGTGATTCCCATGATTTCTCGGCTATCAGTCGGCGCGTTGCGTTGTTTTATGGCACTCGCTGAGATAACCATCCCAGAGTGAATGTGAATGTGAATGTTAGTTTTGATAGCAGTCAATTTTAATTTGCGTCATCGCAGCTAATATGCCTCGCATTGTCTCTGGCCTTTGTCCAGGGCATCGTCGTTAAGCATTTCCATTTGCCGTTTGCCGTTTGCCGTTTGCCATTTGCATTCGCAATTTGGCATAAATCGTCAATGAATTTTGAAGAAATCGAAATGGGTTTATAATGGATAATGGATAATGGGTAATGGATAAACGCGTAATTAGAATCCAAACATCAACATCAACATTAAATCCGAAATCCGAAATCGAAATCGAAATGAAAGGCGCAACAACTGAATGAATCGAATGGAATGTAAATCAATTTACGATTTCATTCCAAATCAATTTTTCAACTGCGCCCACAACAACTAAACGCAGTGGCAAAACAGAGGCGGGGGAAGAGGGGCAAGAAGGGGGAGGAGGCAGGTGGAGGGAGGGAGACGGAGAGCGCAGCTTTGTTCATTACTCATACGCCACGTTGTGTTGGCCAATTGACGTTGTAAAAACGTTGGATAATAAAACGCTTAAAGCTAAACGATGTTGGTGTCGTACATTATTGCCCTGAAGCCAAGGCGACTCCTCTAAATACCCCCTCTCTCCCCCTCCTTCTCCCTCTGCTGCTCTCCCAAGCTTCAGTTGACACAGTTGCATGCGCTCATTGGATACCCTGTAGAGCAGCATAAAGTTAGTGCGGGCATTTATTTATATTTTATATTTATTTATTTTATTTAATTACTACAAAATTATAAAATATTCTCCCCAAAGACAGAGTAATTATAGATGTTGCATATTAATTTATTTATTTTTATTTATAATTGAAAATTTATTAATTATGCCACAAGCTACTTTAGTTTTACTAATTAATTCAAATTCCGTTTAATAATAATTTACCCATAACTTTTATTCTGTAAATTTGTTATATGCAATATTTTTATTAATTGATTATCATTCATCATTGTTAAGAAAAAAGTATTTTAGACGATTCAAATCAATTTAATTTTAGTCTATACAAAATACAGTTATTACAATTGCCGAAAACTCATTTCATATTAATATGTATTATTCAAACCACTTTATTGTGAATATTTCAATTAAATATAATAGTGATGGATTTTAATCAATAATTATTAAAAATAGACTATTATGGGAATGACCATTAAAATGTGCACTACAATAAAAAACTATTTCATTTGTTGTTTACAATACTTTTATAAACATATACAATTAAATTGATTTGTTGCATTTAAAATATATTTTTATAATTTGTATAATTTAATGGAAAATTTCAATTGAATAATAAATAGATCATATAAAATTTATTAATGTTCTTCCTTAACTTATTCATTTAAAATAATATTTTATAATGCATAACAATTCCGTTATGATTGATTAATGTCCATTAAATATGCATATTAAGTATACGCGCCGTTCGATATTTGAGCTGCATATTGAGCACAATTTGTTGGCTGTTAATTTTCCAGGGTATCGCAGCGTCAGTCACGATCTGTTTGTGCGCCATTCTAGCATTCTAGCTAGTTGGGATTTTGTATTGTTTTTATGGGCATTTGATGATGTGTGATATATGACACGCAATGAAAAGCACAAAACATTATTATGCAAATGCGACGCTTTGTTTTATGGCCCATAAAAGCCATAAAGTTGCCCGCCACCTTCGGGTTGTCAGGTTGCAAGCTGAGAGCTTGCAACTGCAACTTTGACTGCGAGCGAGGCAAATTAATTGCAACTAATTACCAGCAACAGCCGCAAAAAATGCCACAATCGGGCGAAGTCGAAGCCACCGAGTGCGAGACCACACGTGCTGTGGCATAAGCCTAACCTCGCTGCCACATGCCACATGCCACATGCCGCAGTATGAAAAACCCGGAAGATGATGCTGCACAACTCCGTCTGTCCGTCTGTCTGTCTGTCTGTCTGTCTGTCAGCAGAGTGGCAGCTAGAGAAATGGCAATGCGTTGATTAAACCAAGTTGCAACATTCCTTCTCCTCCTCCTCGGTGTGCGGCACGTTGCAACTGCAACTGCAACTGCAACCGCATCTGCATCTGCAACGGCAGCAGCGCAACAATAAATGCAGTTTCATTGAAGTTAATCAGCCATCGCCCAGTCAAACAGTCGCTGAACCCGGCGCCGATCTTGTCAAGCGTTTTGCATAAGCAAACAACCAGCAACAACAATTAGCAACAGCAGCAACAGCAGCAACATCGACTAACAGCAGCAGCAACATTGAACAAGCAACAACAACACATAAAACAAATTAACAAATTGAATGAAGCATTGAGCGGAGTGGCATCTCGATACACTGCAACAAAAACCTGTCGCTCAAATTGCTGCAAATCATCGTTTTAAATGAGTGCCAAAGGCAATTTAATGTAGTGCCAAGTCAGCTGCAATTTAAATGAAAATGCAAACACAATTCAAAGCAAATTGTGTCTATGACATAATATTTGAAAATTAATAATAATATTTATAAACATATTCATATTGAAGATAACACTCAAGATTTATTTCAACGGCTTGTTATTATTTTAATTATCTCTGCAAATACATTTAACTTATTTTTCTCACTCCGTTTGAGTTGCAAATGCAAACATAATTTAAAGAAAGTTATTCAAGTTTAACTGCAATTTTTATTACTCAAAATGCAAAAACCTTATCGACAAATTGACAATCGTATTCAAGTAAAATCTGCTGAAATAAACATACAACATTTATTTGTTGTTGTAGTGTCATTTAGTGTTTTTATTAAATTCGAGTTTAACTCAATTTCGAATACGCATTAAATTAATTTGGTTAAAATTTATTCATGAAATGCAAACGACTTATTTTGAAGTTTTAGTTAGTGGTTTTTCTATATTTCGTGCTCATAAAATATATTGGCTGTTATAAGTACTGTTGAAAACTGTAATTTTATTTAATCTCTATTCAATTTGTTCATACTTGTTCTATATTTTATGTTGTAATCTGTGATAACTTTACTCAATTTAGATTTGCTGTAAGTCGGCAACGCTGTGTGGTTTAAGAGTTGCAAAGAATATAAGGACAACTAATGCTATACAATTCTATATATTTATTTATTTAGCTTGGAATTCAATTCCAATGTGCAATAACACTATATAATTTAATAAATATATTGATGTGCATTCAAATTTATATTAATTATGATTATATATTATAAACAATTAAAAAATGCAGTCTACAATAATAGAGTCAGTGCAATCGTTATTTAGAATTTAAAATATATATTTTATTTTGTATTTGTATTTATTTATTTATTTATTCTATTTAATTGCTGCATTTCCTACAATAATATAGACAGGGCAACCGTTCTATAGAATTGAATAATTATATTGATTTATGTTTATATTTATATGAATTATATATTTAATAGTATTGCATTTTTTATTACATATCTGCATTTCCTAGTTGGCAATTTCGCTCAGTGCAACACGCTGCACGTTGCACGTTGCACGCTGTGGCTGTGGCTGTTGCTGTTGATAGGGTCAGCTGCTGTGGCATGTTCTCTTTTCATTTTTCGCGAATATTTCTTATTTCACTTATTGGAATTTATTGTGGACGTTTGCATATTTATGTTGCAGTTGTTGTTGATGTCGTTGTTGTTGTTGTTGTGTTGCATTAAGATGAAGCAGCTCCGATAATGTCATTGGAACTTATTCGTCTCGCAGCCTGCTCGGCTTGAGTCCCTGCCATTTGAATTCAAATTGAAATTGAAATTGAAATTGAAATGACTTTGTTGCAATGTCGTCCAATCAAATTCGCATTTCGTTTGGCGCCGCCATTGAATTGTCTACCAAAGTGATTGTTCCCCCTTCGCCTTCCCCTTCGCCTTCTGCTCTGCGCTGCAAATGTAATTGCTGATAAGCTCAATCAATTGAATATTGAATCGTCTCATTAAAACTCTAAGCTCTGCACTCGTTTTCGTTGCATGATTCACTCGGCGTTAAGTGAGTGGCTTTTGGGTAGTTGCAACTGAATATTAATTCACTCTGACAGCATAGATCAATCAGCCAAGATCTTTTAATAGGAATAGTTAATAGTTAATAGTAAAAATACTATTTTTATAACTTCAATTAAATTATATTGCAGAATAATAAAGCCAGAGCAAATGCGACCTTCATGCTGTTATGCTTTTATATATTTTCCTGCTTACTGGTATTTTATTTATAATATTTATATTTTCCGTTATTTGCAGTCCTTTCTAGTAAGCCTTTGTCTTCTTTCCTTTGGCATGCCTTTTTCTGCATTTAATTTTCTGTCAATTTTAAATAATTATTTAATTAACGTAATTTATATTCTTAATATGTAATTTATATTCTTTATGCTTAAATACACACAGCTCAAACGATAAGCGTTAGAAGGTTGTAGCATTTACAATAATTTACATTATCTGATCGTGAATTATTCAAAATTCCTACTCTTAAATATTGATTCAAGTTAATATGTAGATCCAATGTATTTCATATAAAATAGGCGCATTTTATTTTTGTTCAAAAAACAAACCACTAAAAATTACTTAAATAAAGCAACATATTTTTTTGACTGTTTTGTAACTTCAAGAAAAAACAAATTATTACTTTTGCTTTACCTTTACGTTAAGTTCTATAGTTGATATTGGTTTCCCTCCACACAAATTTCTTTAATAATATTTTTCTTCTAAATACACTATTATTTTTTATTATTTATTTAATATTAATCTTTTAACTCACTCACTCACAATTGCAGATTTTACAACTATAATTTGCTATACGTATAACTTTTGCATTGATGATAATTTAAATATTTTTAATCTTATCCCTTCTTTTCATTGCAGATTCTTCCCTAGGTCAACGTGAAGCGAGTTGAACTGCGGAATTGGTTAACGCACAAATTCGTAGAATAGCCAAACTGTGGAGTGCTGATGTAAATAAATAGCCAGATTCAACGGAATCTGCCTGTAATTGAATATAGCATTCGATGTTATTTGTTTCAGTTTTATTTTGACTATATATTGATTGAGTTTCAGCGAGATTGCAGGGTATGTTTATGGCGTGCCGCCAATTACAGTTGCTGATTGACACAAAGCGTCAATAACAAGATGCATAAATAAGAAGTTCAGCCTAAACAACTCGACAGTTGTTGATGTGGCAGCGATGACTCTACCACATGAAATGCATGCAACGTTTTTCCGCCTGGCATGTAAAAAGTTTTTCCGTTTTTCCCTCGAAAGGAATTCAGCGCTGATTGGCAGCGTACGTGCGGGCGTGCTGCAAATGTGGCAAGAATGGGCGCACGGGAAGGGGAAGGGGGGAGGAAGGGGAGTGCGTTGTTATGCCTAGTGTCAATTATAAGACATGCCACAGAGAGACAGACAGACAGACCGAAAGACTCTTGGCCAAGTGCTTTGGGCGTAATTTATGCACGGCTCATGCAAATATTTACAGTGAGCGAGGAGGGCAACATTGAATCGATCGATCGATGGATGGATCGTCGATCTATCGATGCCATCGATCAATCGCAAGAGTCGAGAGTCGAGAGTCGAGAAGCGAGTAGCGAGAACCGAACCTAAATAAATGTCAAATAAATAAAATGAACAGGCAATAAAAGCTGACCAGCAATGAGGAGAGCGAAGGGGGGCAACGACGCTTGCCACTTCAAATGGAGGTGTGAAATGTGGCCACTTTAATGAAAACAATAAATCTTCATCACTTGCGAAAAGCGAATCGCATCGCCGCGCAATGAATTCAACTGGCAACAACTTGCAACTGGGCAACGTCTAGGGTTGCCGGGGTTGCCAGGGTTGCCACAGCGCAGCCAAGAGAGAGAGGCACTGAACGGTCGACGGTCGACAGCCGATGCAGCCATCGCTCACAGTCGCCTCACAATTAGTAATTTATTGAATAAAAATGCACTTACAATTCAAACGAAACAATTTATTTATTTTCTCCCTCTCCCTCTCCCTCTCGCCCTCTATCTCTTTCTCGCTCGCTCTTTTTCTATCTTCACCGATCATCTTTTTTTCTCCGTTCAGCTGGAATTGAAACGGAAGCGTGAGTTTTTGATTAATCGAAATGAAAATACACAAAAGCAACAGAAAATCAAACAAGTGTTTAAAGCAATAAAATGACAGACGTTCCAATACCCTGTAGTCTTAGCAAATAAGTATCGTAAGTTCGTTGACCTAAACAGACAAATTCTGCAACAAAATCATAGCATATTAAAAATGCCGATACTTGACCGGAAAATAGCTATATCTCGGCCATATCCTGCCGCAGATCAACAGGACTTATTTCGCCATGATCAGGGAGAGTAACTCTACCGATCTGCATCACAAAATATAGGGGTCATCTAGGAATCGGGGACTTGAAATTTTTCGGTTCTCGAGAAAAGTATTTCGAAGATACAAAAGTATCTCAAAGATACGAAAGTCTCTCAAAGATACAAAAGGGGATACAAAAGTATCTTAAAAATGCAATAGTATCTCTAAAATGATACAAAAGTATCTCAAAAATGATACAAAAGTATCTCGAAGATACAAAAGTATCCTTTGTACTTTAATATCTTTTGGAATATTGGCTAAAAATAACAAAAATCAATATAAAATTTGCCCATAAAATTTTACAAGGGGGAGGCATGGAAAATTGGCGATAAATCAAAAAATCCTTCGTAACTTCGTCATTTGAAGGACGATCAGGATGTCCTTTGGCATGAAGATAGTGCTGGATGCATGATGGAAGGATATGATATCCAAAGGACGAATATCCTTTAAAGAACCGAGTTAGAAGGACTTTTTTGCTGAGAGAAAACATGCTCTATCTTGGCCATATCCTTGCTGATCCTTATGAGTCCTGTGGCAATCAACTCCTCTCAACAAGGACTATCAGCTGGCCAAAGGACATTTTGATCGTCCTTTTCGTTTCCGAGATATCCAGGATTTTCTCATTTTGTTGCGGTTTCCTGCATTTTTTCGACTCCGGAATAAAAAATTTGCAAGTCCATTAAATAAAAAATGTTGCATACTTTAGGGGGTGGAATATAAATTTTTGGTCGAAAACTTAAAAGGTGTTTATCTCGGAAAAAACTAAAATTATGTAAGGATCAAATTTGAACGAAAAATAGCTATATCTCGGCCATATCCTGCCGCAGATAAACGGGACTTGGGTTGCCAGGATCAGGGAGAGCAACTCTATCGATCTGCATCACAAAATATAGGGGTCATCTAGGAATCGGGGACTTGAAATTTTTCGGTTCCAGAGTCAATGAAATTATGCGAAGACCACAAAATCATGAATATCTCGAGATCCTGCAGGACGATTTAAATGTCCTTTGGCCAGCTGATAGTCCTTGATAAACTGCGTTGTTTGAGATATCGCTTGCAAGGATACGCTGGGATATAGCCGAGTTATAGCCAATTTTTGATTAAAAAAAAAGTCCTTGTAACTCCTGCGTTTACAGGACGATCAAGGATATTCTTGCGGCTTCGTACTTCTCTTGTCATACTCTATCAGTGTGCGAAAGGACATCGCTGTAGTCCTTCAAATGGCCGAAATAGACAGGATATTTTGGTTTTTTGACGATTTTTCTATGCCTACCCCTATAAAAAATTTAAGGATCAAATTTTGAACGAAAAATAGCTATATCTCGGCCATATCCTGCCGCAGATCAACGGGACTTGGGTTGCTAGGATCAGGGAGAGCAACTCTATCGATCTGCATCACAAAATATAGGGGTCATCTAGGAATCGGGGACTTGAAATTTTTCGGTTCCAGAGTCAATGAAATTATGCGAAGACCACAAAATCATGATTATCTCGAGATCCTGCAGGACGATTTGAATGTCCTTTGGCCAGCTGATAGTCCTTGATAAACTGCGTTGTTTGAGATATCGCTTGCAAGGATACGCTGGGATATAGCCGAGTTATAGCCAATTTTTGATTTAAAAAAAAGTCCTTGTAACTCCTGCGTTTACAGGACGATCAAGGATATTCTTGCGGCTTCGTACTTCTCTTGTCATACTCTATCAGTGTGCGAAAGGACATCGCTGTAGTCCTTCAAATGGCCGAAATAGACAGGATATTTTGGTTTTTTGACGATTTTTCTATGCCTACCCCTATAAAAAATTTAAGGATCAAATTTTGAACGAAAAATAGCTATATCTCGGCCATATCCTGCCGCAGATCAACGGGACTTGGGTTGCCAGGATCAGGGAGAGCAACTCTATCGATCTGCATCACAAGATATAGGGGTCATCTAGGAATCGGGGACTTGAAAATTTTTCGGTTCCAGAGTCAATGAAATTATGCGAAGACCACAAAATCATGAATATCTCGAGATCCTGCAGGACGATTTGAATGTCCTTTGGCCAGCTGATAGTCCTTGATAAACTGCGTTGTTTGAGATATCGCTTGCAAGGATACGCTGGGATATAGCCGAGTTATAGCCAATTTTTGATTTTAAAAAAAGTCCTTGTAACTCCTGCGTTTACAGGACGATCAAGGATATTGTTGCGGCTTCGTACTTCTCTTGTCATACTCTATCAGTGTGCGAAAGGACATCGCTGTAGTCCTTCAAATGGCCGAAATAGACAGGATATTTTGGTTTTTTGACGATTTTTCTATGCCTACCCCTATAAAAAATTTAAGGATCAAATTTTGAACGAAAAATAGCTATATCTCGGCCATATCCTGCCGCAGATCAACGGGACTTGGGTTGCCAGGATCAGGGAGAGCAACTCTATCGATCTGCATCACAAAATATAGGGGTCATCTAGGAATCGGGGACTTGAAATTTTTCGGTTCCAGAGTCAATGAAATTATGCGAAGACCACAAAATCATGATTATCTCGAGATCCTGCAGGACGATTTGAATGTCCTTTGGCCAGCTGATAGTCCTTGATAAACTGCGTTGTTTGAGATATCGCTTGCAAGGATACGCTGGGATATAGCCGAGTTATAGCCAATTTTTGATTAAAAAAAAGTCCTTGTAACTCCTGCGTTTACAGGACGATCAAGGATATTCTTGCGGCTTCGTACTTCTCTTGTCATACTCTATCAGTGTGCGAAAGGACATCGCTGTAGTCCTTCAAATGGCCGAAATAGACAGGATATTTTGGTTTTTTGACGATTTTTCTATGCCTACCCCTATAAAAAATGTAAGGATCAAATTTTGAACGAAAAATAGCTATATCTCGGCCATATCCTGCCGCAGATCAACGGGACTTGGGTTGCCAGGATCAGGGAGAGCAACTCTATCGATCTGCATCACAAAATATAGGGGTCATCTAGGAATCGGGGACTTGAAATTTTTCGGTTCCAGAGTCAATGAAATTATGCGAAGACCACAAAATCATGATTATCTCGAGATCCTGCAGGACGATTTGAATGTCCTTTGGCCAGCTGATAGTCCTTGATAAACTGCGTTGTTTGAGATATCGCTTGCAAGGATACGCTGGGATATAGCCGAGTTATAGCCAATTTTTGATTTTAAAAAAAGTCCTTGTAACTCCTACGTTTACAGGACGATCAAGGATATTGTTGCGGCTTCTTACTTCTCTTGTCATACTCTATCAGTGTGCGAAAGGACATCGCTGTAGTCCTTCAAATGGCCGAAATAGACAGGATATTTTGGTTTTTTGACGATTTTTCTATGCCTACCCCTATAAAAAATTTAAGGATCAAATTTTGAACGAAAAATAGCTATATCTCGGCCATATCCTGCCGCAGATCAACGGGACTTGGGTTGCCAGGATCAGGGAGAGCAACTCTATCGATCTGCATCACAAAATATAGGGGTCATCTAGGAATCGGGGACTTGAAATTTTTCGGTTCCAGAGTCAATGAAATTATGCGAAGACCACAAAATCATGATTATCTCGAGATCCTGCAGGACGATTTGAATGTCCTTTGGCCAGCTGATAGTCCTTGATAAACTGCGTTGTTTGAGATATCGCTTGCAAGGATACGCTGGGATATAGCCGAGTTATAGCCAATTTTTGATTTAAAAAAAAGTCCTTGTAACTCCTGCGTTTACAGGACGATCAAGGATATTCTTGCGGCTTCGTACTTCTCTTGTCATACTCTATCAGTGTGCGAAAGGACATCGCTGTAGTCCTTCAAATGGCCGAAATAGACAGGATATTTTGGTTTTTTGACGATTTTTCTATGCCTACCCCTATAAAAAATTTAAGGATCAAATTTTGAACGAAAAATAGCTATATCTCGGCCATATCCTGCCGCAGATCAACGGGACTTGGGTTGCCAGGATCAGGGAGAGCAACTCTATCGATCTGCATCACAAGATATAGGGGTCATCTAGGAATCGGGGACTTGAAAATTTTTCGGTTCCAGAGTCAATGAAATTATGCGAAGACCACAAAATCATGAATATCTCGAGATCCTGCAGGACGATTTGAATGTCCTTTGGCCAGCTGATAGTCCTTGATAAACTGCGTTGTTTGAGATATCGCTTGCAAGGATACGCTGGGATATAGCCGAGTTATAGCCAATTTTTGATTTTAAAAAAAGTCCTTGTAACTCCTGCGTTTACAGGACGATCAAGGATATTGTTGCGGCTTCGTACTTCTCTTGTCATACTCTATCAGTGTGCGAAAGGACATCGCTGTAGTCCTTCAAATGGCCGAAATAGACAGGATATTTTGGTTTTTTGACGATTTTTCTATGCCTACCCCTATAAAAAATTTAAGGATCAAATTTTGAACGAAAAATAGCTATATCTCGGCCATATCCTGCCGCAGATCAACGGGACTTGGGTTGCCAGGATCAGGGAGAGCAACTCTATCGATCTGCATCACAAAATATAGGGGTCATCTAGGAATCGGGGACTTGAAATTTTTCGGTTCCAGAGTCAATGAAATTATGCGAAGACCACAAAATCATGATTATCTCGAGATCCTGCAGGACGATTTGAATGTCCTTTGGCCAGCTGATAGTCCTTGATAAACTGCGTTGTTTGAGATATCGCTTGCAAGGATACGCTGGGATATAGCCGAGTTATAGCCAATTTTTGATTTAAAAAAAAAGTCCTTGTAACTCCTGCGTTTACAGGACGATCAAGGATATTCTTGCGGCTTCGTACTTCTCTTGTCATACTCCATCAGTGTGCGAAAGGACATCGCTGTAGTCCTTTAAA
Organism: Drosophila ustulata; assembly: GCA_035047365.1. NCBI lineage: Eukaryota > Metazoa > Arthropoda > Insecta > Diptera > Drosophilidae > Drosophila > Drosophila ustulata. The sequence goes on from JAWNPT010000080.1 coordinate 9,384,133, forward strand.
TGGCCGAAATAGACAGGATATTTTGGTTTTTTTACGATTTTTCTATGCCTACCCCTATAAAAAATTTAAGGATCAAATTTTGAACGAAAAATAGCTATATCTCGGCCATATCCTGCCGCAGATCAACGGGACTTGGGTTGCCAGGATCAGGGAGAGCAACTCTATCGATCTGCATCACAAAATATAGGGGTCATCTAGGAATCGGGGACTTGAAATTTTTCGGTTCCAGAGTCAATGAAATTATGCGAAGACCACAAAATCATGAATATCTCGAGATCCTGCAGGACGATTTGAATGTCCTTTTGCCAGCTGATAGTCCTTGATAAACTGCGTTGTTTGAGATATCGCTTGCAAGGATACGCTGGGATATAGCCGAGCTATAGCCAATTTTTGATTTAAAAAAAAGGTCCTTGTAACTCCTTCGTTTACAGGACGATCAAGGATATTCTTGCGGCTTCGTACTTCTCTTGTCATACTCTATCAGTGTGCGAAAGGACATCGTTGTAGTCCTTCAAATGGCCGAAATAGACAGGATATTTTGGTTTTATGACGATTTTTCTATGCCTACCCCTATAAAAAATTTAAGGATCAAATTTTGAACTAAAAATAGCTATATCTCGGCCATATCCTGCCGCAGATCAACGGGACTTGGGTTGCCAGGATCAGGGAGAGCAACTCTATCGATCTGCATCACAAAATATAGGGGTCATCTAGGAATCGGGGACTTGAAATTTTTCGGTTCCAGAGTCAATGAAATTATGCGAAGACCACAAAATCATGAATATCTCGAGATCCTGCAGGACGATTTGAATGTCCTTTGGCCAGCTGATAGTCCTTGATAAACTGCGTTGTTTGAGATATCGCTTGCCAGGATACGCTGGGATATAGCCGAGTTATAGCCAATTTTTGATTTTAAAAAAAGTCCTTGTAACTCCTGCGTTTACAGGACGATCAAGGATATTGTTGCGGCTTCGTACTTCTCTTGTCATACTCTATCAGTGTGCGAAAGGACATCGCTGTAGTCCTTCAAATGGCCGAAATAGACAGGATATTTTGGTTTTTTGACGATTTTTCTATGCCTACCCCTATAAAAAATTTAAGGATAAACTGCGTTGTTTGAGATATCGCTTGCCAGGATACGCTGGGATATAGCCGAGTTATAGCCAATTTTTGATTTTAAAAAAAGTCCTTGTAACTCCTGCGTTTACAGGACGATCAAGGATATTGTTGCGGCTTCGTACTTCTCTTGTCATACTCTATCAGTGTGCGAAAGGACATCGCTGTAGTCCTTCAAATGGCCGAAATAGACAGGATATTTTGGTTTTTTGACGATTTTTCTATGCCTACCCCTATAAAAAATTTAAGGATCAAATTTTGAACGAAAAATATCTATATCTCGGCCATATCCTGCCGCAGATCAACGGGACTTGGGTTGCCAGGATCAGGGAGAGCAACTCTATCGATCTGCATCACAAAATATAGGGGTCATCTAGGAATCGGGGACTTGAAATTTTTCGGTTCCAGAGTCAATGAAATTATGCGAAGACCACAAAATCATGAATATCTCGAGATCCTGCAGTAAAAAATTTAAGGATCAAATTTTGATAATAGCTTGTTTCATATTTACATATAAATTCTATACTTATTTATTTGTTTATTTATTTATCTTTAATTCTTGTATTGCTTTATGCTAAGTACTAATTTAAACAAATAGTGTATTCATACAATATAATAAAAATCAAGTAGAATTGAAAACGACTCTTCCCTAGAAGGATATTGGGGTTAATGTAGTGTGCATTCCATAGCATATTTTAGCTGCATTTATCGATTAACTGGAATATCGATAGTGTTGCCACCCCATGTGGGGAAGGTATGTTCACAGGGTATGCGAGTTAAAATTAGCAATCGCAATCGCACGTAATTGCCCCACAGAGTGGTGGGTGTGTCTCCCAGCCGCAGTCTCCGATTGGAGAGGGGAGCATAGAGGGGGTAGAGGGGGTAGGAAAGATTGCCCATCGCGTCGTCATTGGCGTCATTGGCACTGACAAATAACTGAAGATCCGCTGAGCTCTGAGCTGTTAGCTGTGAGAAATGATCTGTCAGAGGCGACAATTATGCAACCCATTTGCCATTTGCCACTTGCCACTTGCCACTTGCCAATTGCCCAAATGCCATTTGAATTTCCCTCTCCATCGGCGTCTTCTCATTGTCGACTGGCAGGCGATAAATAAGCTCGAGAGCTAAATGCAATTTATCGATATATTTCGATCGTTTGTCAATCGATCAAGCGAGCATTACCATACATATAAATGTGCACTCGAGCCGATAAATTGCATTTTATTTGTGGTGGCTTAATTAACCCAGCTGCAAATAACACTAAATCCTCGCATTCCAAGTGCCAAAAGACGCCCAGCAGACGGTTTAGTTTCAATCGCATATTGTCGTGTTTTATTATAACACTCATTTAGTTTCCAAGATCGAAGTCTGTAGGCCGAGTTCCAAGTTCCCGATCGGCAGCTGAAAGTAGAAATGTTGAGCATTAAATTGTGTGAAAAGTTGCACATACAAAGCAAAAGTTGTCGTTTAATTTAAGTAATAAAAATAAGATTGTTGTTAGTTCATATAGGAATAATTAACAACTCTATTCAAGAATATAATCTTAATTCTAATATTACGAAATTTATGGCAAAAGATATAATCTCTATTTTTACTAATAAATGGTGAACAATTATTCCTTTTTAATATTACTGTTCTATAAGTAGGCGTCTTATATCCGAATTCAGAAAACCTCCAATATTTGATCTGCTTCACAAAAATAATTGAAAGTATAATTCTTAAAAAAATGATTGAAATCTAGAATAGAATGTTTTTTCGAATGAAATCATTTCTCCAGAATTTTGTTTTAGATCGAAGTACACAAATTTATTAGAACGACATTTTTTCCCACTGAGTACATTCTGGTGAATTGCAGGGTATCAAACGAGGGATTTACGTGATTTAGCTAACTAATTTGAGGGTGTGGCCTCCCCCTTTCTCTCGCTGTCTCGCTCCCACGCATTGTTGCCGTCTCTTTCTGTCTGACCCCAGCACGCGCCCAGTTGTCGGCAATGGCGATGGCGACAACAATTTACAATTTACAATTCACAATTCACAATTGACAATTCACAGTTGACATTCACCGGCGCAATTAATCATCATCACCGACTGATTGACAAACGAATCACAAATAAATCAAAATTCAAAGCGACAACAACAACAATAACAACAAAAACAAGATCTATTGCCAGCGACCACGTAATGTGCAACTGCAGTTTGCCACACCAGCTGCGGCATGCCCAAAGTGCAGATACCCTAAGCTCACTGAAACAATTGGAGTTGAGTAACAACAAGTTTAATTTCAGCATTAAATTTTATATATTTTATTGTACATTTCAGAATCAAACTTACATAATAGGAAATATAATTTATTTTATTTATGTATTGATTGCTATTCTTAGCACTAAAAACAAAACCTTTTAATACATAAATATATATTTCCAATTATACAAATATTCAATCTAAATCTTAACCTATATTTCTTTATGAAACATCCATTTATTTTAGAATGCTTATAAAATCATATATCTTTCAACAATTTGAATTGAGAGGGTTGAATAAAGTCTATATTGCCGCTGCATTCCATAAAAACGATTTAGGTGTTTGCAAATTCCAGCATTGTGCAAGTTATTTGCATGATTTTACAGGTAAAAATTTGTACATTGCACTAAAGTACAAAATACAGCCATTGACTGACTTCACTAATATATTTAGAGAGTGTTGTTTCGTAAGTGTTGCACAACAGTTTCTCTAAGCTATGCAAATACATGAATTTGCGCCATATTTCATTTTAACTGTCGACAAATGAAAGGGTATAAACGGACATGAATAATAAAAGATGTAATAATAATAAACAAAAATATACCTATAATGTAACACACAAAACTAAATATTTCTAAAATAAATATTTACTCGAATAATGACAACGAATAATACGAAATTAATTATACAACTAATAAAATATAGACATAGACATTGCTATTAAAAACAAATCATAACAATAATAATAAAATATGTAAATACAATGTGGTCGACATATGCTAGCCAGCAGTACCTCCTGCATTGTTCTGCTTTTACAGGGTATCTACACACAAATCAGAGTGGGAGAAGGCGAGAGAGAGAGATATATAGAGTGCCGTACATAAATCAATCAATGGCAAAAACCGAAACAGAAACCGAAACCGAAGTCGGCTTCCAGTGAACCGCGAACCTCGAGTCTCATGTCTCGTAATCCTGTCCAGGACTGGACGATGACTGCGAACTGCGAACTGTGAACTGGGAGGAACGTTGCATGTGTGAGGTGGCAAGTGCGTGCCGTGCCGCATCCATGTGGCAACAGATGACGCACGTTTTTGTTTGGGAAAACCCCGTCGCCGTGTGTTTTTCGAGAAAAACGCGCAACAATAACCCGCGAGACGACGTGCAACAAGGAGAGAAGTCGAGTCCTGTTGCTGCCCAGCATATGGGTTAAGGTGCCGGAAATTCCCAAACCCGACCAGAGACAACCTGGCGACAGGTAGCCGAGAACGAGATCAGGTCGGTTTTCGGAGGTCGGAGGTCAGGGCCAGCGAGGAGGAGGACGAGGAGTTCAGGTCAGTTTCGCGCTGCTTGATTCGCGATGCGTTCGCAACGCCCGCCAAGAAGCCAATTTAAATAAGCAGCATAAACAATGCAGCCAAAAGGACTCAAAGGACGCTATCTCGCGATGTGATTTTTATGACGCCGCCCGATCTCCGATTATGAGTGTGAGCGTCTCTCGCTCTCTACAGGTTCCTCGCAGTCTGGGCTTTTCCCACGGCCCAAAATCACAGTTCGTCTTCGTTTGCGCCCCTTTTATGGGCCACTTTTCACATCTGTTTTTCGCATTTTACGGCTTTTATGATGTAGCGCTTCTATGATGGGAATTTACGTGTTTCCGCAGTTTCCGCGGATTAAATCTCAGCCTCGCTCGATACCTGTGTCAAAACACACACAACCCCCCCCCCCTTAAAACCGAAACTCTTTAGACACCTTCGAAGCAACCGCAGCAGAACCACAATTCACACTGACTTGTTGTTGGCTTACGGGGATAAAAAGCAGATTCCCTTTGCCATCGCTAAAGATCCATCAACTGTTTGCCTAGATTCCGGCTAACACGGCTGACTCCCGCCTAGATCCACAACAAACTCGGATGCAATCGGGTTGTTATGGGATTGACAAGTTGCAAGTCATTTCATTCTTGATTTACTTGCTAACATTTGCCACAATAAAATATATGTATTCAACCATATTTATTCCAAAATCCAGCTGAAAACATTCCCAGACTTAATTCGTTGTATGCTTCATATTTAAATTTAATTGGTGTCAACTGTTCAGATTATTAATATTAAGAAAATCATCAAATTAACTAGTATATTAAAAATTAGATAATTAGTTTCTATAAACTAAAACAACCTAAAGGCCCCAACTGCTCGTTAAAAACAAAACTATTAAAAATGGTCTTCAAAAGCTGACACAATTTAATGACAACCGAAATTCGCAATTTGGAGTGAAGCATAAATGAGAGAAGAAAGAATTAAATCATTTATAGAAATAGCATAATTATAAAATATATAGAAAATATAAAATAGCATTTTATTATTTAGTATTGTCTAAAATAATTCGATCGATTAACCTGTTCATAATAAATAAATAAATTGGTGTCAATTTTAAATCTTACATTTATTGTCTTATTCGTTTCGGGCCTAATTGAAAACAATATATTATTAATTAAAATTTTAAGAATGGAATGGAAAGTCAAATTATCCGTCCGTTTGAAGATTTTTATAAATCTCCATATCAATTGATTGTGCAAGGACCTCAACTGATTCGGAATGTCCTTAAAGCTGAACAGCTTCTGCCCAAAGTAAATTTTCTACACTTAGCTAATAGTTTATGGAAGTGTTTGTTATAATAGAAATAATTCGCATACTTGCAAACGGACTGATTGAAAATTATATTGATTTTTTTGCACCACATATTTGCGTCTTAATGGAAATGCCTCGCAAAGTGGCATAACTAAAAATCATGTGCTCCTCTCTTCCCTACCTCTCGCTCTCGCTCTCGCTCTTCCTCTATCGCTCTTTCTCACTCTTTTACTCGATTTCTCATTGTTTCACTTGTTGATCATGTCGCAAATATTTGAATAATTTCTGAAAATGTGTTTTTATGTGCAATTCCCAGTGGCCGAAAACAAATTCTTTTCAATGTTTTTCGCCGGCATTAAAACTGGCACTTGAAAGCAGTCGCCTCCCCCCTCCCCTGCCACGCCCCTCTGCACTGCTGGCTCCTTTTTGGCCAGCTGCTGCCTTTTAAGCTGCTGGCGCCGGCGCCGTCGTCGTCCGTCTGTCTGTCCGTCCGTCCGTCTGTCCGTCCGTCCGTCAGGGTCGTCAATCTTGATGGCACTTTGAGCGACATTTCGGCTGTCCGTCGGTCCGATGTCCGATATATAGTACTTGTGTCTATTATATGGGATGGGATGTGGGCACTACAAAAACGCACAGAAAAATACAAAAAATGGCAAATGATCGGCGCCAGACGGGCATAAAAAATGCGCCAAGCAAAGAAGCAACAACAACAACAGCAGTAACAATCACAATAACAACAATAAGAGTATGCGACAGCAAGGGGATGGAGCAGAGAGGGGGAAGGGGGGAGGGGAGAGACGCATTCCCATTTGTTTATTGTTCAAAATGAATTTGTTTTAATGCTTTTCCTTTCAGTAACAAGACGAAAACACAATTTTTGGCAGCTTTATATGATCGGACCGGATCGGACCATAATAATCATCGGGCCAGACTGAGGAGACGGGTGAGGGGGCGTGGACGGGGGGCGGGGGCTGAAGATTCAATTAATGCGATGCGATTTACTTTATCATGCTCATCTTTATATCTTTTATATCGCATCTTTATCCGTTTTGCATTTGTTGCCCTCCTTTACGACTGCGCATTAATAAATTATCTATGCCTCTCTCTCTCGCCCTGTCTCCCTCGCACTCTATAGCTGGCTCTGTCTGTTGGCCAAGTCAATGCCATTAATGTGGTCATAAAGCAACATTTTTTGTTTTGTTTCGTTTTCTTTTTGCTGCTGCTGCCGCTGCCGCTGCCGAATGTTTGAATTTGTTGTCTGGCTGTTTTGTTCTTTGCTGTTCGGTTCTGTTCTGGCACTCGGTTAGTTCATTTAACGCCCACTCCCACGCCCATTGCCATTGCCACGCCCAATATGATTGCTAATGCCCACCGCCTGCCGCCTGCCCCCTGCCCTGGTCAACCGAGCCATAGCCATGATTCATTAAAGTCTAAAGAGCTAACTAATAGTCGAAAATTTCATTAAATTTGCGTGTTTCAATTTTTTGTGCATACCCTGTAATTATACGCGTCAGCCAAAGTGGGTAGCCGCGTTCAATTCATGTGGGTGCTTAAACAAAATGTAACGAATTCCTAATTAAATTCAAACAATTTTCAATAAAGAAGTATTGTATCAAATTTGAAATGTCAAATGAACAAATAATATTCATCACACAATTAAAATACATTGACACTTTAAATTTCAATATCAAGCATGATCTTTGATTAAAATTACAATATCTACTTTACTTTTACTTTACTTTAATGCAAATTTATGAAGAGTAATATTTCAATATGAAGAGTAATTAACAATTCTCTTAAGTAGTTCTGGCAGGTTTAATTTCAATAATTATTTATTTGTTTACAAAAGTATAAATAACGCTTTTCGTTTATTGTGATAGGCACACATATTTTGCAACTTTTATATTAGATTGTGAAATATTAAAATATTAATATTGCTCGCTCAAATAATTAAGAATCTGAAACAAAATTATACCAAAGTGAGATTTCTTATTATTTATTGTTTGTTTTAGTTGTAGATAATAAATAACAAGGAATGATACTTTACTATAAATTAGATAATTATTACGAGTTAATATCAAATAATTAAGAATTACACAAAGAGTATTAAATTTATTTACTTTGATATAAAATAGATTATTATTATCATAATACATTTACCAGCTTGACCTTCGATCATTTATCAATCATTTATGTTTGCTTGTACAGGGTAGCTCGTAGTCAGGCACACTCGATTGCTGCATAGTTAGTTGCCTTTTTATTGTTGTAGATTGCCGTTGCGTTTTTTATTCGTGCTTTCTGTTCAAAGCGCTCGACATTACTCGAATTTTGTACAAGCAGCAACAACAATATGGAAAATGGGAAAACAAATTTATTGTGTCCGTGTGTGTGTGTGTGTGTGTGTGTGTTTGGTTGCCTTTTGATTTCGCTAATCGTCAACAAAAACCAACCCAGAGATGATCTAATTATTGACGCACGAATCCGCAATGGCCAAACAACAACAACAACAACACAAAAAGAAAATTTTTCAAATATTGTAGCTAAGCAATTGTTGTTGTTATTTTGTTCCTCCTCTCTCTTTTCTTCTATTTGAAAAGCCAGTCAGACAAACAAAAGGCGACCAGGAGGAGGCATGGTGAACCAAAGGGGGAGGGGAAAGGGGGAAGGGAGCGCATTAAACATGGCAAATGAAATGAACGAAATCAAAAATCATTATCCAAGTCATTAGCTCTTTGGCGGCTGTTGTTGTCGCGCCGCGACGACATTGTTGTTGTTGGCTATAATAAATCCGCTAATGTATGCGCCAAGAACAAATTGGCCCGATCCAAATCGTTTCAAGCGTTCCAAAACGCTGCCAAAGGGTGCGCGCGTTTTCAGCGCGTTTCTGTCGCGTTTCCGTCGCGTTTTTTTAAGCGCCTTCAGCACTTGCCACTTTACGCAACACAATCGTTTTTTACTACCCAACATTGAACAATTACTTTTAAAGAATTGTTTGTTTAAGTTTCAACTCATAATGGACATTTCATAATTATTCCCCTCTATATTTTAGATATTATAAAATAACCAAATTAAAAGAAATTCTTTATAAATTAAACTATTTGCTATTTAATATGTACTTGTATATATTGGAAGCAATAGTTATTTTTAATTATTTTCCATAATTCAAATATAAATGGACATTAACTCTCTGACATTTTGAAATTAAAGAATTGCAGTTACCATTTATTTTGTAGTACCCAAAATTGTATAATAACTTTTATTTGTATTTTAAAAGTTTGGGTCTGAGTTTCAAATAAAAACCTTTAATTTGTGAATTAATTCACCTGTTTTTCTTTTACGCAAAATAAGAGATACTATTTAATTTGACCTACAATAAATTGAATAATAACTTTTACTTTTTATTTTATGTAAATAATCAATTTGAAAATTGAAATTTGCATTTCTTAACTCGAATTGGAGTACTTAATAAATTCCTAATTATTTTACAGTCCGTGGTTGGAAATTGCGCATTTCAAGCGTTTTGAAACGCGCGCGACTTTAAACGCTAGAACTGCTGCTGCCCAGCAAACACACACACACACACACACACACACACACACCCTCTGTTGTTGTGTAGTTCATATTTGTAGTTTATGGCGAGTGCTTCGAAATTGGTTCATGGCCAAAACAGCGTTGGCCTCGCCAGATAATTTTCTAGCCGTTTGTTGTTCTTGTTGTTGTCGGTTTCGTTGCTTGAGGTTTTTGCTCTGTGAAGATTTAATTGAAAAATAAACAAATTAACTAACTAAACAGTTGACTAAACTTTACTCGCCCCACTGATAAGACAGCTCTCCTCAGCTCCCCCTTTCCCCTCTGTCCCCTCTGTCCCCACGTTCATTCTTTGTGCTTTTCCACCAACCAATTGAACGCGAAATTCCGCATTGAAATTTTGGGAGATTTTCCAGACGGCAAACGATTTGTGTTTTGGAAATCCCCCAAGAAAATGAATACCACATACATCTTGAGTTCAAATGGTGATCAAAGCGACAACAGACAACATAGAATTCGACATCGGTTATGTTAATGTTATTTCGGGGATTTCTAGCGATATCAAGTGTCGATTTATCTAATCAAAAACAATATTATTGCCTTGCCTTGACTTGAGTTTGATTTTGATTCCATTATTTTCCAATTTATTTGTTTACAATAAATGCAATAATTCACAAGCTAACGCCAAGCTTGTAGAATATTACAATAATTTTATATGTGCAAAAATAAGGCAAACAATTTAATTAATTGAGAATTTAAATTCAATTGCAAATTCCTTAAAAATATTGACATATTATATTGCAATTTAATTTTCCACAACATTTGTAATAAATTCAATTTTCTAATTTGGAAAATAACATTTTATATTAAACTGGGTTTGAGTTAATAAGGATTTTAGTTGGGTTTTAAGGACTTTTTAGGAGTAGAATGGCAATAAAATGATCTATAATAGTTTCATAAAATTTGCAATAAATATAATTTTATATTTTATATTTAGCTGGGTTCAAGTAAATGAAGATCTCAGTGGGAACTCAATTATCCACAATATTTTCATTAAATATTTAATAAATCGAATTTTGTAAATTGGAAAATAATATATTATTTCTATTCCAGTTAAACCCTAATACTTAGAGCTATTTTAGAGTAGAATGAGCATTTTCCATTATAGTTTAATTAAATTGGAATTAAATTGAATTTTCTACAATTATATTTATTATATTTAGCCGAGGTTCTACAAGTAATGATCGCTTTTGGGTGTTGGGCACTTTTTGGGAGATCAGCCAGCTGGAAGAGAGGAGAGGAGAGGAAAGGGCAATGCAGACAGGGTTGAAGGCAACATTGCTAATTTACGTGATCCAGATTAAGTTGTTGGCATTATCAGCTGTAATGACGATGTGATTACGATCATTATCAAGCGCACAGGCCAGACGATGGCGACGGCAATTTCGTAAAGGAAAAAAGGCCAAAAAGTGGCAAGGAGACTGTTGGATTTTTGTACACATATTATTATTAATATTATTTCCCTCTGCGCTTTTTTTCTTTAAGCTGACAAGAGGAAGAGCGACTGGCAGCAGCCAAATGATAAGATCTCTGCCCCTCTCTCTCTCTGCTCCGCTCTGTCTGTCTCAGCGACGACGACGACGACGACGAGGCAAGACTGAAACTGGGATTGCTGTGGAGGATGGAGGCTGGAGGATTGCTGGGGATGATTCGCTTGGCGTGCGTATCAAAATATAACCATAATAAAAATGCTCGTAATGATGCATCATAAATCGCGCCAAATGCCGCCGGCTCGCGCTTTTTTTCTTAATATTTTTTTTTGCTCAGTCGCCACTCGAAAAAATTGCTTGGCGACTTAAGAGGGGGGGCGGGGAAGGTGAGGGGGGGGGGCAAGATAGGTGTGTGGGGTAGAAGACCTACCTGTGCTGCCATTTTTCATGCCGCTTATTTCAGCCGTTTGCTGTTGTTGCTGTCAATTCAGTGTAAATTTCAACTATTAAATGCCAATTTATGGCGCGTAGCTTACAATTTTTTATTATCGTTTTTATAACACCTAGAGAGGGGGGGCGGAGGGGACACGAGGGAGATGGGGGGCGTGACTGTGGCACTGGGCGTGCACCGTTTAACCAAACTGAGGCCCTTCAGCAACATTCCGCCCGCTGTCTCAACTTCAGCTTCAGTCTCCTTCATTTTTTTCTCTCCTCTCGTCTCCTTTCAGCGTCTTTTCGATTCTGCTGCATTTTGAGTTTTGTTTCTCGCTTTGCTGTGGCGTGAGAAGAGATTGAAAGAAGGAATTTACAGATAAATCACACTAAATCATTTCAATGCTGCCCCCGGTACCTGGCGCATGTGGCAATGCAACTTGCAACTTGCAACGCGGCAACAACAGCAACAACAACAACGACAGCGAGCGCTGCGAATTTCGAACGCCGGCGCGTACTAATCACTCGCATTGTTACACGATCACGCCACAGCCAGGTGCGACAGAGACAGCAACAGCCACAGAAAGAGAGAGAGCGAGAGAGAGGGAGATAGGGAGACTTGCGGCTGAGTTGAGTTGAGTTGAGTTGAAAGTCTCGCCTTGACTCTGGGCGAGCAGCAGACAAACTGGAGTCCAACTGCCACTCAATTTGCAGTTGAAAACTATTCGCGAATACCCTGTAGAGGGTGGGAATGTGGGGTATGCACAACTAGCGGGTGTATGGCAAATGGAAAACAACTTGAAACTCTATAATTTCAGCAGGCAAGAAATGCGAACTTAATTAAGAGCAGCTTAAGAGTTGAATTTAGAATATGAGTTAATAAAGATAAATTTAAAAAACATATTCACTAAATTATACAGTACAATAATGACATTACAATCGATTTAATTGTGTATTTAATCAAAGAGTTGAATTTAATACGAGTACAGTATTTGGTAATAATAAATATAAATGTGAAAAATATAAGTTAGACTAATCGGTTTTTAAATCATTTCAATATTTTACGCTCCCATGTGAAACGCTCATATTTTTCAAATAAAGTGCTCTAAATAATAATAATTGTTGAATATTTCTCAAGTGGCCATGAATGAATATTGCAAAATAGGAGTATAGACCAATTTGACCTTCTGTAGTTAAACAGATTAAAGAAATTAAAGACGAACAATGTAAGGAACATAATAATGCATATTTTAGGGAAAAACAAATTTACAAAACCCATTAAAAAAATAAAATATTGATATACAATGCATTGAACGTAATTTGCAAATTTCTAATTTTTTTTTTTAAATTTTAGATATTTTGCTAAAGTGAATAAAATATTTAACTTTACCATAGAAAAAAGTGTTTAGAATATTTTGCAATTCTTGTTAAAAATGTAATCTAGCTGACTTCAAAATAAATTATTGCTCAACTCTAGAATTTCATTCTAAGCTACAAATAAAAAGAAAGAGTTTGAATATGCTTTGAATCAATATAAATATTTAATATAACATTCGTTAACTTTGAAATATTGCAATATGCAATATTACACTAAAAAGAATATGGGTTTTGTTTGAAAAGTTCTTCATTAAATTTTTCATAGCTTCTCTTGCCATCTGCGTTCCCACAAGTTCCCTTTCTCTTCCCCTCAATCGCTGTTCTGTGTGTCGTTTGGTATCTCTCAATTCCCATTGGTGGAGTGAGCAAAGCAATTGGTCATGTGCCCTCTGGAAGCACGCACTAAATTGTCAATTACGGGAAACAAATGAAAGGGAACAACTCGAAGCTCGAATCCGATTGCCGAGTTTCAAATTGCGCTAATAGAGTACTTAGGCTTTTCAGCAGCAGGAAAGAAAACATTTGGAGGAAAAAGCTCAAGTCTGACCAACGCCCTTGCTGTCCAGCAGAGATCACAGCAGCTGTCAGCAGTGACATGCACAATGCATCCACTGTCCAGTGTCCAGTGTCCAGTGTCCAGTGTCCAGAGTGACCAGTGGACTCGACAGACAACGCGGCACACACACAAGATTGTTACAACACTGCGATGCCTTCCTGACTGCTCTGCTGCCTGGGCTGGGAGTATTAAAATTCCAACAATTAGGGAACATTTCACATGCCTTTCTAATAGCCAACAACGAAGTGCAGCCAGAGAGTGGAGGGGGGCAGGGGGAAGGCGGTAGACAAGCGATGCAACAAGCTGATCGTTCAATGCAGATGCTGAAGCTGAAGCTGATGCTGAGGCAGCAGCTCGTCAAGCGGCTTTGTTCCTGTTGTTGTGCCCTGTAAATAGCAAGCTGGCGACGGCTATGCGCGACTACAAGAAGTGTTTCAACTAAAATATCAAACTGCGCTTGGTAGTCAGTTTATTTTTATTCTTAATTTCATTGTCGGTTTATTTATTTTAATTTAAAAAAGTCACTTCATTGCAATTATTTTAATGGCTATCGACCTTCGAAACTATTACTGTTGATAAACTTAAATTTGAAAATAAAACGAGTACCGACCAACACATTATAGTTTAATTTTATTTTAAAGACGACTAAGAAAATCAGTTTATATTTATTTATATTATTTTAAAGTCGATTAAAAAAGTCTGTTTTGATTTATATTATTTTAAAATCCACCTTGAACAGGCGACATTGATTTAATGTTGTTCAATTTGAATTATAAAATAACATTTTAAAGGATTGCAAATATAAAAAAAAGTATTTTAAAATGAAAATTAAAAAATGCCGTAATTGTTATTTTCAACACTTTTCTTTCTTAAGAACTTTTTATAATTTTCAATTAATTAGAATTTCAATATATCATTTAAAATTGTAATAAATCGAATTACTCATAAATTTTCTCATAACGCTATCTAAAGAAATTTAATTCATTTTATATGCAAATATTAGAAAATTTTCAATTAATAATTAAAAATGTATTTTTATTAATCGAAAAGTACAAATTTACTCCTGAATACTAAAAATGTAGTTTACTATGCCACAATTGATGCTCAGCCAACGCATCCCAACAAATAACTATTTATTGAAGCATTTACAGCGTATCTGCAAGTTCATCAACCGCAGACAGTCGAGTCAATCTTTTGTTGTTGGTCAGGCGCAAAACTTTGCAATTTCATAGCAAAATTCTCACATACAATAGACTGGCAACAACAGCAAGGAGCAGCCGCAGCGACTTCGACTCCATCTCCGACTCCGACTCCGACTCCAAACCCATCCCCAACTGCAGCTTCAGCTTCAGCTTCAGCTCCATCTACAGCCCCAGAGAGCAACAACATGTTGGCATGTCAATAATCTTGTACTGGATGGAGCCCAGCCTCAGTTGCCGTCTTCAGTCTGCTGTCTTCTGTCTTCAGTCTTCTGTCTTCGGTCTTCGGTCTTTAGTCTTCTGTGTCGTGGTGGGAGTTGCTGCTTGGGCAGGAAAGGAAAAGTGCGCAACAACAACAACAACAACGGCAACAACTAAACATGAATAGCGAATGCTCAGCAAAAGTGACTAGCAAATACCCTGTAATACGTCAAGATGATGCCTAACAAAAACTTATATTTTTTCCATTTCAATCAAAAATTGTGTTGATTCAATTAAATTATTATTTAAATGAGATCAAGTTTGAATACAAATTACAACTAAAACTTAAAAGCTTCAGTTACAACATTTTAAACTAATTAACTTTGATTACAAATAAGATTTGAATATATTATATTTGTCTTGACAAATGTGTCTTGAACTTAAGCTACAACTAAAATCTGAAAATGACAATTATTGAAATAAACCTCTCGCTAAATATGTTTAACTAATAAAACTTAATAAAACAAAATCAAAAATAAATACATATTTCTCACAAAATAAAATACTATTCATATATGAGTTCTGAATTTAAACTACATATAAAATCGAAAAGCTTCAATTATAACAATAATAAATGTATAATAATATGTTTAAGAAATGAAATTTGTCTACAAAAAAACTATAAATATACTTCTCCTTCACAACCAAATATTATATAACTTAAATCTATTTTATCTAAGATCAAACTTAAATCCTAAAGCTTCAATTATATTACTTTTAATACTCACTAAATTAGTAGTACAAATAACTAACAATTATTAATAAAAATGAATCAACTTTGCAATTACGAAATTGCAAAAATATACAAAATTAAGCAAATAAAATGAATACAAATAAAAATAAAATATTAAATATAATTCCTAGACAGAAATTTGCCCGCTAAAAATTTTCGAATTTAATATTCCAAAGCAGCTGAAATGGAAACAAGTTTCGAAAGATACTTTCAATAAAAAACAATTGACGTCGAAAGTACCCTAGCAGGCTATCAAGCCTTTCTCCTGCTCATCCTTTTTGGTTTACAGGGTATGCGAAAACAAGTTGGCATTGCAGTTGCTGTGGCAAGAGCAACAGTTGCTGCTGCTGTTGTTGATGTTGCTGTTGCTGTTGCGAATGAGCCTGAGAAATTGTGAACACACACTCAACACTCACACACACACTCGTGTTGTAGGTGCGAGACACAGTTGAGTTTTGATTTGAATGGACTGAATTCGACCCTCAGCCCAGATGCATAAATTTGCACAATGTACGATAATAATGAAAAACGCCTTCGACCTGTACGTGACTTGTGATTTCCGTTGTAGTTTTCGCTGCTGCCACTTTCTCTAAAGCCACCCGCAACAAATTCCAGCTAAAAATGCCAAAATAAAACAACAACAAACTGGGAAAACGGAAAATCATAAATATCAATTATTTTCGAACACCCGACTCGACAATCTTCATGCTGATTATCACAGATGAGAATCTCAGATCTCAGATCTTTGCCTTCCTCGTCACGCACAGCGAAGCCCCAGTGAGAGTGAGTGAGAGTGAGTGAGAGAGAGGGAGAGAGAGTGCGTGGGCGAGACAGATAGATGGAAACGTGCCATAGACAATAAATGAGTCTGAAATTGCAATAGAGTCGCCCTCAACTCGATCACGGGGCCGCAATCGCCTTTTGTCGCCTTCTGTCGAACGTGCGACGTGGCCAAGAAACTGGCCAACAACAACAACAACAATAACAACAACAACTGAGTCCCTCACACGTGCGATTCCATTGACAAGCATCAACCGTCAGCCATCAAGCAAGCAGACAGCAACTATTTTGATACAGTCACATCCGATAGTCGAGTGCATAATGAACTACACTGAAAAGTATCTATTTATGTACTCGGCTCTGTTATCTCGCATCTAATTGCGATTGTACGCACATTCTCCACAGTTTGTGGCCGACTTTCGGCACGCCAATGCTGAATGCGTTGGGCATAATACATTTAATGCTAATAATAATGCCCACAATAATGCGAATGCCCAATGATAATGATCTCTCTAATGCTGAGTGCAGTAGTCGATCATCGTAATACACTACATAGATTAAAATAACATACAAAATAATAAAAGAAAGCTAATAGTAATGATAGTCAGAAGAGAGGGAAATGCTTATTATAATACGAATTAATGGTAATGCTAATAATAATGATATGTTCAAAATATTATATAGACTAAACAGACTGCTAATGATCATTGTAATACAAATTATTGATCCTGATAATGACAGCGAATGCTCAATATAATACGAATTAATGGTAATGATATGTTCAAAATATTATATAGTTAGATAATATAGACTACAAATGCTAATTACAATATATGTTAAATTCATGGCAATTAGTATTAGTATATATAAAATATTATATGTATAATGCTGACTGCTAATGCTCATTATAAAATAATAAATGGCTGTTAAAGCTAATGCTGGTGGTAATGCTTACTCTAATGAGCATATTAATTTGAATGTTAAGAATAATAATATTATTATCTTTTATATATACTTTGTGATAATGCTAATGACTGTGTCGATGATAATATTATATTACATATAGTACATATGTTAATTCAAAACAAAATGAATTAATGCTAATAATAACGAAAGTCGTAATATATTTTGCAAGGTCATTAGAGACTGTAAATTCTCATTATTATATGAAATAATGATATTACTAAGGAGATAATATAAATATACATATATATATAAATTATTATGTACAAATATTATATAAATATCATGCAAATACGCTGCCAAAACTAATGCTGATACTAATGCTAATGCTTAAAATAAAATAAAAATTTAAAAAAATCCAATAAAAACATTAACCATGCGGCAACTTTTACTAATAGTAATGCCAACGATAATACGGCTACTATTGCAAAAGTCGAATGCTAAATGATTCACAAATTAAATAAAAAATATAAAGAATTAAATAAAAAATAAATCATAATGACTTCATGCCTTCTAAAGCAAATAAAATCAAATGATATTTCTAATGGTTTTGGGACAAAAACTATATTAAAATATTAATTATATTAATAAAGCAGTCATAAATTATAAATTAAAGCTAATGAACTGAAATTCCATTCCTAATTGTTCTAGAACAAAATAAAAAATTTCTTGAATTGCCAAAGATTTCACTAAAAACATTGCGCATACGACGTGTTGTCGTGGCCAGAGCAAATATTGCGCATACGCCGCATAGTTCGGGGCAAGGCGACACAAAATTGAAGAGATATCGATACGAAATTGACTAACAAATATTTCTTTCTATTTCTATTGTCGCCGCTGCCGCGCCCCCCTTCCACCGAGGGGGGCGGGGCGGTTTGCATACACATAATACTATGCTCGTAAATAAATAAATAATTACCCAACAATTTTGTGTGTGCTGTCTGCAAATTGCGATTGCGATTGCGATCAATGAAAAAAAGTTCGAGGCTCGCTGCATGTGTGTGTGTGTGTACGATGAATACTCTTACGTGCGAGTGTACGTAAACTATTGTCTTAATTATGCGCTGCTGCCGCGGCTGCTCAAGGCATGACTATCTAATGCTAGACAGCCGCAGCCGCTTCGCTTACTCATCGCCTCATCAACTGCCCCACACACACACACACACACACACACACATACAGCTCTCCCTTTTTGAAATGTTCCCAAAAATTGCTGGCGTTCCGCTCTCGTTGCCGTTGTCTCGACATCATCGGCAACAGCAACAGCAACAGCAACAGCATCGTCTTTGCCATCGGCATCAACGTCACCGGCGGCCGCCACTTGTTTATGTCTATTTGAGACTCTTGCAAGATCACGCGCCGTCGCGATCGCTGATAAAATTGTTGCTGTTGCTGTTGTTGTTGCTGTTGTTGTTGTTGTCTGTGACGATGAGACTGCGAGTACTGGCGAGTACTCTGGGTGCCGTGGGTCTCTAATCTTCGACTGCTCTAATTTGGCGACACACACAGCCAAACAGTCAAATCATTCGCAAATCGCCAACCGAACATCCTTTAAATAAATTCGAATATACAATTTACATGCAATTGATTAATCATCCGCATACCTCATCATTGTACTCTATATGTCTTTAGCTCGCTCTCGATATGATTACATAAATATATTCGTATATAGATGCCATACAAAGTATTTTATATAACTCAATATATGGAGCAGCGTTACTACGCGTCGTATACTTGATATATTTATTTTGTATTTATCAGCTTTAGTATATTTTATTTATTTATTCATATTTATATTTTTGTTTTTACATTTGTATCTATGCCTAATACTGCCTAATACCCAAATGCTATTCATAATATTCTTTATGGAGGTCATTAGACTGTACAGAACTGCTAAATTTAGCATCGATGTGTTCTGATTGATTCTAAGTTCGTATTTTATGTGTCGAAATATTCATTGACTGGCAGCTGAACTGCGCGTATATAAAAAGTGGACACACAGACTGTCTGAGAAGATTTTGCAAAAAGGGAAATTATACCAAAGATACTCTTTTATCTAAACAACTTTTATGTGCTCTCAATATGAGGAATACAAATATAATAAATATATTAAATAAAATATTTGCATTTTATGTATTTCATTTACGACATTGTACTTCGATTGATTGATCTCGCAAATAAAATTATATGAATTTAATGTTCATGTTTGTCTTAAGTATACATACATATATATATTTAACTTAATTATTATGTAAAAAGAAATGTCGTTAAACTTGAAATTTAGATTTGAAATATTTAAATTATCAAAGTTAAATGTGGAAATAAAATAAAACTATTCAGAATGCTAAAAAAAACATTCACAATATAGAGTCAGAGTCTGAGAATAATATTCTCAATATTTCACAATTAATTCAGTGGAGCATACTTGAATGAAAGAAATAAATAAAAAAAATATATAGAATGATCTTCCAAAGTTGTATCAATTTAATCACGAAAAACATGCACAACTCTAGAGTAGATGAGTCTGAAAATAGAATTTCCATTTAATAAAATATAATCTGCCGTCATTTCTAAGACCATTATAATGAAATCAAGTAAATAAATCGATCGCAGACGAAGCGGAAGAAAGCATGTGATCAATTGCAATCGCGAATGCTGTGGAAACGACGATCAGGAAATGGTGTTGTATGAAATGGTCACTTCCCTCGCTCTGTTTTAATTAGTTGTGTTGTGTTATGTTAGTTGGCAGTCTGCGAGTGTCTAATTGCAGATAAATGGGCCGCATCGAGTCGGCAATTATGTCCGTTCGCGGCCATTGTTTGGATTGCAATAAGTTATTCTGCGTTTTAGCGGCATCATGTGCTCGCTGATTTATTTGTGTCTCGGGATCTCCGGATCTCGGCAATACTCCCGGGGAAGTGTTTTCAGTTAGCGTTTAACAAATGCACGTGCCGCAATATTTATGATCGCGTGTTGTTTGTTTATTTATTCGGCCAACTTTGCCAACTCTCTATCCCCCCCACCCCCCACCAAATGCGCTAATTGGCGCCGCGTTCTGGAATCGCCGATCACCGATCCCATATATCGAAAACTAAGAAGAAAAATGTGAGAATTTAGTCAACGCCAAATGGCAAAAAGCAGCAGCTGATTAGGCGCTAAATGCTTCGCAAATATTG
The DNA here is from genome assembly GCA_035047365.1 of Drosophila ustulata. Lineage (NCBI taxonomy): Eukaryota > Metazoa > Arthropoda > Insecta > Diptera > Drosophilidae > Drosophila > Drosophila ustulata. Next base: position 9,404,609 of record JAWNPT010000080.1, read on the forward strand.
CGAATATGAAATGGTAAACAGAAGTGTTTGCTTTAAGTTCTCCCACAATCTCAGTTGGAACGGTGGAATTTGGAACAAATGGAGCAGTGAACATGGGTGAAAATGAAACAGCAGAAGCTTCAAATATTAACTGCATTTTTAAAAGCTTAGCAAATTGGCTTGGTGACAATGGGAACAATTAAAATTGCAACATTTGAATTTTAAACATTAGAATGTGAAGCTTAAAAAAAGTTAAAATTTGAAATTAAAAATTAAAATGAGAATTTAAAATTTAAATATTAGCTGGATTTTTAAAAACAATGCAAATTGGCTTGGTGAATTAGGAAAAGTTAAAACTGCAATTGCGTTTTCAACACACGAGCAAATTGAAAATTGCAATTAAAAAATTGAATATTGAAAATGGAAAATTAATATTCGATATTGAAAATGTAAATTGTAAATTACATGAGCTGAAACAGTAAAATTCTATTTATTAGCAAATACAAAAACAGATTGGAAAATAAGGATTTAGAAAACGCGAAACTTTGAAAGAGTGGAAATGGGAAGAGTTCAATTTTCAATATTAAATGAAATAGCTGAAAATGTAGAAGTTAAAGCTAGTCAAGAACAATCATGAATAGTTAATAATAATAAATAATTAGCAATCAAAATGGAATCTATTATGCAACTAATCATCGGTTTATTTGGAAGTCGACAAATACCACTAACTTTTAATAGAACAGTGGAAACTGAAACGGTTTTGAGTCGTATACGTAATTGGCACACAACTTTTGGAGTGTCGTCATCGACAGGGAGACGCTGCCGTTGAGATCTGATCTGATCAATTGGTGTTGCCACCAGAGGAGGCACGAGGCAACCACTTGGCTGTCAGCGCGTTGCAACCCCCTTGAGTCGCTGTGGCAGTTGCAGTTGCAACTACAGTTTGCTGTATGCATATCGAAGGCGATGTCTGAGCAGACGCCGGATCGTGACGGAATATGAATGGAAAGGGAAACCAGATTAGAAGTATGACAATGACTGTGAGTGCGAGTGCGAGTGTGAATGTAGTGAGTGTAGTGAGTGTGAGTGTGAGTGTGCTTGGGTAGGTAAACAGTTGGCTGGCTGGGCACTCGACGTCTACCACGAGACATTCCATGCACAGCGAATGCTTTGCGACTATTTTTAGCCGCAGTCTCGAAATGCATAATACATTCTAACTAGACGACGTACTTGCATATCGGCTACGACTATAAGTATATATACTATACTATATAAGCCACAACTACGCGGCATCTAAATTTGTCTGGCAAACAGCGGCGTCGAGTCGTGATGGAGACGGGAACGAGGATGACGACGATGACGACGATGACGATGACGATGACGATGATGGATCATGGCGAAGGCATCTCCAGCATTTCACGGCGAATGACGTCAGCAGCTGCATGATCACGTTGCAAGTGGAAAGAGGCAAGTGGCAAGTGGCAAGTGGCGGGGCAAGTGCAATCGCATTCCAAAAATATCTTGGCATATTTTCCGCCCAAAATCAAAACATATTTTTGCATTTACGCACAACTAAAAATGCAATACTAAAAGTGCGGCACAACTTACAGATATCCTTTATAAATTCAGTTCATAGAAATATTCTCTTGACTTTATCTGTTCTTAGTGTCCACAAGAAGTGACTGCAGAATTTGGATTTTAATCTCAAGAATTTCGTTTATCTATTCAAAACCCCCCCAAAAAAACAAATCAAATGTTTATTTATCTCTGAAATATTTGTGCACAATAAATGGCTGCTTAACTCTGTGGCACCTTATGACATTAAGATTAACAGTTTCTTTTGTTTGCCGAGACTTTCAACACACTTTGCTGCCCGGCTGGAAATTAAGGCACGACTTCAAGCTACCCGGTAATAAATTTACATTACTTATTTTTTGCCTTATCTAATTAAAATATTGTGCTTCCTTTTTGGTCAAAGAATTAAACGTGTAGTTCTAATGTACATTTATATAAATAAAATTTGACCATTAAATTAAAAAAAACATTAAGGCAATAAAACTAGAAAATTAAATTAAAATAATTGTATATTGAAAATTAATATATTGTACATATTATAATAAAAATAAATTTAGTTAAATCATATAATAAAATAAATTAATGAAAAATGTAATTGAAGTAATTTTAGCTCAAGGCCAACTAAAATGCAAATATTATAATAAATAAATAAATGAATAAACAAATCCATAAATTAATTATTTTATCACAAAAATGGAATTCTACGATGTCATTCTCAATTTTTCTATTTTTTCCAGCATTCAGTGAACTTTATTTTATTGCAATTCAATTACATAAAACATCTATGTACAAGGCAACTCCCTTTTCAGTATTAGTTTAAATAAAAACATATAAATCTGTGCAAACATGTGTTCATAAATAAATAAATCTGATTTCACAGGATATATTTTTGGTTTGCTTTGCTTCTACTGCAACAAATTAATGAACTAAACAAAAATAAATCTATAAAATATTTTGGTTTGCTTTGCTTCTGCAGCAATTTGAATTGTGAAAAATAAATTTTAAAAAATTTAGAAACAATTTGCACTTTTGACTGCCAGTTGCACTGGGTATTTTGATGAACTTTGTTGCTGCTGCAATTCGAATGCAACAAACTATATTGAGAATATTAATTAAATAAATATAAACCTTTTTTTTGGGTTTGCTTTGCTTGTGCTGAAATACTAATGCAATAAACTAATGCACTAATTAAACAAAATTAAATCTAGAAAATATTTAACTTTGCTTTGCTTCTGCTGAAATTCTAGTTGTGAAATATAAATAAATAAATCATGAAAATATTCATAGGGTATTTTATTGAACTTTGAACAATAAACTATCTTGAAAATATTAATTAAAAATATTTTTGTTTGCCTTGCTTCTGCTGAATTTCTAGTTGTGAAATATAAATAAATCTAGATAAATACCCCTTTTGCTTTCGCATTTTCCCAGGGTATTTTGTGGAACTGCAGTTCGAGTTGCAATGCAACAAATTGCGCATACGCCGCGTGCGCCAATGCGACGCTGCCTGTCGTAGGTTAGTGTTGGAGGGGGAGGCAGAGAATTGAGAGCGCGATCGATTGAGCGAATGAAGTGCGGGTGTCGGAAGAGCGGCAAGTTTGGAGTTGGCCAACAGACTGGGCTAAGTTAATGGCTGAAGACAAGCCACACAAACAATATAAAATACACGTTATAGTGGCGACAAATGAAATTCAAATCCACAATAAGCCGCAGAGCAACAACAAACTAATCCAGCAAACGAAGCGCGCGCGTCGTGCATGTTGACAAAAAAAAAAAAACAAAAAAACAACGACAATAAAAACAATAAAAGAAACAAAAGCTCCACAACAAAAGAACGTCAGCAGCGACGTCGACAGTGACAGCGACAGCGACAGCGACGTCAGCGTCGTCGTCAGTGTCAAGCAGCGCAGCTGTCGCTCGTTGTCTATTTTGCGATTGTCACATAGAAAATGTACAAAAAAAAAAGAGCGCAACATTTGATAGAGCGATAGAGAGAGAGAGCGGAAGAGACAGAGAGAGAGAACGCCAGCAGCGACTGCGACAGCGACGACGACAGCGACAGCGACGACGACGACGACGGCGCTTTTAATCTAACATCAGTTTGTCCAAGATCGCGAACGTCGCTGGGAAAGACGAAAGACGCGCGCGCGAACCACGAAAACGCAGCGGAATCGCAACGAAAGAAGAGACGAGCCGAGACGACCTCGCCTCCCTTTTCCACGCCCCGCCCAGCCCCCGTCCACCCCTCCGACACACCCCCGACAACCCCCCGCAAAAAAAAAAAAAAACCCGAGCCGAACGAATATAAAACGCGAAAAAAAAACACGAGCGACGATCCGAATGTCCAGCATTGTGTCCTGCAACACGAGAAAGAGAAACACAGACGGGCGCAATATTTTCGACTCTCTCTCAACACAACAGATAAAGTGCGAAGTGTATAATTATAAGCAGCGATCGGACCCTACGATCTATATAGTATATAGTCGATAAATGATTGATAGCATAAGTCTGCTGCTGCACTTTAGCCGCCATTCAAACGCTGTCGTTAAGCCCCCACTAAGTATTTAAGGTATGCTAATCGTCGCTACGCCAACTAATCAAAATTCACATAAATCGTTTCACTTGAGCATACTGTACAGACACACATATACATATATCATTGTCTTTCTCCCTCTCCCCCGTCTCCTCCCGTCTCTTTGTCTATATAGCACATTCCCGGCTAATTTCAGAGGCCAACTGATCAAGTTATTAATGTGTTGTTCACCCAGCAACGCAACTCGGGGTATTGCACTTCTTTTAGCGATTCTGTACCGATTAATGATTCATTCGCAGACGACATTTTAGCTATATCGAAATCACTCACTATTTCACAGATTTTAGCTAAGAATTTGCCTGATGAAGTCATCTTTATAGTTTATATACCAAAATGTAATGCGAGAATAATGTGGCGAATATTTAATTTGTGTGTGAGCAAAAGATAAGCGAAAACATTAAATTGCAAGCAAAAATCATATGTCGAATATTAATTAGATGTGACTATTTTTAAATTAACTGAACCATAGGGAGAACAAGGAAACAAATCTAATTGAAAGCTGGAATAATATGTGGAAGATACAACTTGTGTATAAACAATATATGCGCGAACGCCAAAAAACTTATAGATGAAATATTTGTGAAAGGAATAATATATCATGGATTAGATAAATCATTTTTTAGATATTTGATATTTAATTACGAACGTACTGAAATAAACATGACTTATATGGGACATTATTTTATTAGATTAATAATATAACAAACTTGTGAAAGGAATAATATATCAAGGATTCAATAAATCATTTTTAAAGTATTTGATATTTAATAACCAACTTACTGAAACTATTATGACTGAGATGGGACAACATTTTATTGAAAGCAATAATATTTGGAATTTGTGTATAATTAATATTTGTCTTTATGTTAAATGAACTCAATGAAACTTATAGGACAATCTTGTGAAAGGAATAATATATCAAATAAATATTTTTGTATTATTAAATAGAGAGCAGAAACAAAATGACTTTTAGAACAAACACTTCACTTAAATTACTTCACGCACCAAACTTTCTATTTGACTTCAACACAATGTTATTGAAATCGATAGCGTATACAATAGTCGGCGATCCGTGGTGCTTTGGGCAACAGGAATGCTGTGATATCAGAGGCTGCAGAGCCAAGGCCCCAGCACTTAGCCCAAGACACACACCCCAAAAACAAAAACAAAAAGAGAGAGAGAACAGAAACAAAAATATTGCCAATTACCTGGCAACGAAGTTGGCTTTTATTACTATGTTTAGACCGACCGAAGGGCGACCCCAAAATTGATATATATTGTATATATTATGGGCAATGCACAACAACAACAACAACATCAAAAAAAAGTAGAGAAATCAATCGATCGATCGATCGTAGTTTTTTTTTTTTTCGTTTTTTTCGTTTGTAGATGCCATCGGATCTGTGTGGCATGATGAAATGTTTTACAATTTACAATTCAATGGCTGCTCGGATCGCGTCGGGCATTTGCAATTGGTGTGACTTACAGCGATCAGCGATCAGCGCTGAACGGTGATCAGTGATCAGTGATCGGTGAACAGCAAAGGGCGTGGCAGGCGGTGGCGGTGGCGGTGGCGACATCGACAGACATAGAGATAGAGATAGAGATAGACATAGAGATAGAGGCGGGGGTTGTTGGCTGGCTGGCTGGCAACAGCAGCAGCACCAGAGGGGCGGGGCGGGGTTGCAGAGAGGGCGTGGCAGGGGGGCAGGGGAGGCGGGGGAAGGTTTGGTGGACAGCCGGCGACGTTGGCATTAAATAAGCACATAAATTGCTGGCGCTGATGACGCAGCCTTTGCTATTTTTTCATTTTCTGTTTCTGTTTCGGTTTCTGTTTCTCTGTTTTTTTTCTGCCTCCAAACACATTCTTTGGATATTTCGCTGTTGCTGTTGTTGTTGCTGTTTGCCATTTGGCGTTGTTGTTGTTGTTGCTTTCTGTTTCGATTCAGTCTTCGCTGCACTTTAAAGTCGAACTCAGCAGATGCCAGCGAAGTGAAACGGTGGAAGTGGAACATGAACAAGCTGCAAGGCAGTGAAAAGTGAGACAAAAGCAGAAAACAAATTAAAATTTGGTTCACATTGAGAAACAGTGAAACTGGAACAACATGGAAATGGATCAAAGCAAATCAAGTAACAAATATATTTTTTTTTGAAAATTGTGGAAATGGAACTGCATGGATATTTAGAAAAAATGTCACAGTTTAATTCTGTGAATTAAGAAACAGTGAAATTGAATAACATGGAAATGGAACACAGCAAAAATCAAACAACAAATACTCTTCATATTTAGAAACATTGAAAATGGAACTACATGGAAAAGTAGTGTAATTTAGGAACAGTGAAACTGAAACACCCTGGAAATGGAACAAAGCAAATAGAGTAAAAAATATACTGTTAGATACTCAGAACGAACAAAGTAAGCATGGAATGGCTGGGAAATGAAACAAGTCGCAATGCAGAACAACAAATTAGATAAACAAACTGAGAATCGAACCCTTTAAAAACATAAACAAATTTAATTGCATGTAAATGAAATCGAAACTACGCTTAGGTACAATTATATTTTGGAAATATGGACTGCGAAAAATGTACAAGAGAAACACTGAGACTTGAAACAATAGAAATAAGTGGAATTGAAACTGCAAAAGGTACAATAATAAAGATATACATTTGTAAGTTATTTGGTTTTTGGTGAAGCCCCTGAACAAAAAATTAAAATCCCAGAAGCAATTGGTAATGAAACAACAATAAAATGGGGAGAAAAGTAATAATGATAAATATAAATTTGTCGGTTACAAAACAACAGGCGACATTTAGTTAGTTTTTACTTGGTTTTTGGTGAAGCCCCTGGACAAAAGTGGCCACAAAATCGATGATCGATGGTCGATGATCGATTGGCGGGCAGCACTTTTGTTTTCTACCGATTTTCCCACAATGAATCATCGTCGGAAGAGCGGCGAATGCTCCGAATCTAGTTCTGAAGTCTTCCATATTTATGAGCTCGCATTACGCTCTCGTCGAGCGTTGATGATCAATGATCGATAATGCACGGTACATCTGAAATGCTTTTAATTTATGCAGTTTGGCCCACTGTGCGAGCGATCAAACGATCGATCAATTGGTCGATCTGCGATCAGCGATCGCCGAACTGCGAACTGTGATCTGTGTGGATTGTTTTACGGCCGTTTGTCAGCCAGTTGTCAGCTGGCCAATTGGCGAAATACTCGGCATAAATATTCATACGACGCGAAACGCGATGACGGAGCTTCAAATCCACTTTAAACTTTCCCAACTTTAAAGCTTTTCAAATGCTAAAATGCCAAACTGAACACCATGACGTATACTTAATATCAGCGCTTCCCCCTGTTACTTGGCCAGATAAAAAGCATGTCGCGACTCGCGAGGGGCCTGAGTCAGAGCCAGCTGTGATCATGTTGTTGCCAAGACATAAACTAACAAAATTAAGATTAAGAATTTCGCTTACCCAATGACACGAGCTGAAAGTAATAAAAGAAAATATTGCGTGATTAATATCTTAGTTATTTTTCTGAAGGGTAGCAAATATTATGAGTTTAATATCTAGTGTGAATTATTTGTTTTTTTTTAGAGTTGAATTATCAGTTCATTTTTGACTTAGAGTAGCGAATATAATGTGATTAATACCTGGAATGAATTATTCATTATTTTTTAGAGTAAGAGTAGCAAATAGTAGGTGATTAATATCAAGTGTGAATTATTTGTGCACTTTTTTTGTTAGAGTAGAAAATATTATGCGATTAAAATGTAGTTTGGATTATCAGTTAATTTTTGAGTTAGATTAGCGAATATTATGTGATTTATATCTAATGTGAATTATTCTTTGAGTATGTGTAGCAAATAGTATGTGATTAATATCTAATGTGAAGTATTATACATTTTTTCAATTTCGAAAATTCTTTGAGTTCATTCTTCAGAGAGTCGTTTTAAGAAAAGCGTTTCCATAAATAATTAAATAAAAAATGAAAACAATAAAATGTCTATTTCTTGATTAATTACACAATCAAGAGACACATGAACTCAAATAAAATACAAAATAATAAAAATATTAAAATATCAATCTATCTGCGCCGTCTAGCAAACAATATTTGAAAAGTAGATTAATCCTTTTTCTGACCACAGACAATTCAGAGAATTCTTTTTGGTTCGTCGTGCTCGATGATGGATCACGGCCGTGATCGAGCTAACTTTAAACAATCAACGATGAATATAAATAAACAATTGCATATGCCTTCAATATAAAAAACACATGTGCTGCAGTCGCTGCTGCCGTTTGCCATTTAAATCAGACACAATTTTTTGTGATTTACTTTGATTGGCATCTAATTTATGATTGACAGTTACAAACGTTGCGTCGAGCGTCGAACAACCAACCGAACGGACGGACGGACAGACGGACGGACAGCCAAGCGATCAACGGTCAATGAGCAATGTGACAACGACAGCCAAAGCAACGGCAACAGCAACAAAGATAGATAGATAGATAGATAGATACATTTGAGCCTACCACAAATGCGGATACAAATATGAATTGAGATAAATTCGAATACAGAAATACACTTGCAGCGCGTTGGTTAAAGCTGAAGATGCAGCAACAAAATGTAATTCGAGTTGCAACCAAAACGCAGATACATTGCTATAGATACAGATAGTTGAAATGTAAAATAGAAAAGATGCAGATACAAATATGGCACAAAGCGTCTAGTTATACAGCTGCAACGAAGATATAGTTTATAACAAAATAAATAGATTGATAATTGAACAGATGGTTGAACAGTTTGCTAAAAAGATAGATACATACATATATAGAGAAATTGATAGATGGATAGACGAATAGATAGATCGATTTTCATATACAAAAAGAATGACAGACACATAGATAGATAGATAGATAGAAAGATAGACAAGTTAAAAAGATAGATAGACATAAAGATAATAAGATATACATGTATGGATGCATTGCCAAAGATACATAAATACATAGATAGATAGATAAAAAGATCGATGGTAAATAGATAGAAAAACAAAAATATAAATAAATTGTCAAATGGAGAGATATGGAGACAGAAATATGAAAATATAGATAGATAGTTAAATGGAAAGATGGAAGTTAGACTAATATATATATTTCGATTTAGATGGATAGAAAAACAGGCAGAAAGAAATATATAAATATAGATAGATATGGATAAAGAAAATGATTGCAGTGTTTTCCCAAGAACTCTAAAACCAAATTAAATTGTATCTAATATTCCAACAACCAAAAAAAGCAAAGTTTAAAAGTCAAATGGATAGATAATCTACTCGATATGCATAAATAAATACAGATGCAGAAAACAAACTAAAATAAAATAAATTAAATTATAGTTGCAAATTCAGAAACAGATACAGATACAAATTAAGATAAAGCTACAGGATGAATTATTGTCGTAGTTGCATAAAGAACTGCATAATTTGGTTGATTGGCAACATTTAGAGAAGTGAAAAGCCAGAGAGAGAGAGAGAAAGAGAGAGGTAGAGGAAGAGAAAGAGAAGGAGTGCAACGGCTTAGTTTTATCTGATTGTCAGTCGATGTCGATGTCGCTGCGATAGCTGCGGTTGTCGGTGCGTCAAAAAAGCCGAGACACGCTACCAGCTACCGTTCGATCGGTTCGTATATATTTCGTATATATCTCAGCTCTCGGTCTCGGATTACGCGTCGTATGCGCAACGTGAAAAAGGCGGCAAACTGCATAGAACGTTCCAGTTATCAGTCAACCCAATTAGTTAGCGCACATTCTGGGCCAAGCAATTACATCAACAACAGCAACAACAATCAATCAACGCAATAATAACGATGATATAATTCTTAGACTAACGATCAGTTGGGTCGATGGGTCGGACAATCGTTTGTCGCTACCGTTGCCAATGCGATGTAAACACATTAAAGTCTTAACGTGGCCAACAGCCCGATGATAAGCAGGCAATCTTAACTGCATATAAAATATTATTTATTTATATTATGAACGCAATCGAGCAATTTAGTTGCAACTAATTCGCAGAATCGTAATGGGAAATAAATCGCAAATCATTTATAGTCTATACATGCATATAGCAGATAAGTTGCACTCGAATCCAGCTGGGCGATAATAACTAAACCCAACGAATACTTGTCTTCAAGTATCTTTCCATCGAACGCTCTATCTCAAGTCTCGAGTGTTTCCCCAAAACTTGTCGGCGATATCCGCCAAAGAGTGCTCTCTGAATTGTGTCCGCTCATAGAATATCTTTATTTCTGTTTAATTGAATGCATTTCAGGGGAAATTTAATGTTTCCAGTTATGAGCAATTTGCTATAATCAGATATAAATAATAAAAGTAAATATATGATATATAAAATGACAAACTATTATAAAACTAAATTAAATTGTCGCTACAAATCGAAGAACATTATTACATACATTTAGGGCTTTAAAGTTTCAGCAAAACTAATTATTTCAACATATAATAATATAACAATTTTGGTTTATTTAATTATAAATACAAATAAATACAAAATTATTATAAACAATTTAATGGCCCTTAAAACTCTGCTGCAATTTGCTACAGTCTCTTCTCCCAAGTACTTTTAGAACCTCTTAAATTGTATGTACTAATGTAATAATAATATTAGTATGAAATCTCAGTGAATTTTATGCATCAAAAGCAAAGATCGTTAGAATTAGGATTAACAAAAGGACTATAAAACAACTATTAAATTTAAAAAATTAATTTATAATACTTTTTTTTCATTCTTAAGGCCATAAGATAACTATTTAACTGAAAAACAGATATTATTAATTTTTAATAAAAATATAAATTATTGCTAAATTTTAATCATCAAAATTTAAAACAAAATTTTTACAATTTCTATAAAAATAATAAATTAAATATAATGAACACTAAAATAATATCGTGTTTTCCACTTTGCCGTGCAAAAATAATAAACATGCATAAATTTTTCTTCTTGAAACCTTTTTTGGGCTTCAATTTGGTTCGACTCACAACTCTGTTTTGCGGTCACTGATAAAAAAGTGCAACAAAAAATACGAGTTTCCAAGAAAGTATGAAAATAAAAGAGCCACTTTGACGCTTCCTAATTGTTTCTGTGCTCGAACAGCGTCGAGAAGTTATTCGAGAGAGAGAGAGCGAGACAAGCTTGCAACTAATTTGCATGGAGGCTGCCACAAAAGGCGGTTGCAAGTGCAACGCGAATCACACCAAGTCTGTGTGTGTGTGTGTGTGTCTGTCTGTGTGTGTGTGTGCTGCTGGCGTCGACGTCGCTCGCTAAAAGTACATAAATCAAAGGAAAAAGCATTTTTCTGTTCTTTTTTCGCCATTCGGCGAGCATCGAGAAAAACTGTTTTTCTTTCCTATATTTTTCTGCTGCTGCTGATTGTTGATTGCTCTCTGTTTGTTGTTGTTGTTGTTGTTTGAAGGGTCTGTTGTTGTTGCTGTTGTTGTGATGTTGCTGTTGTTGCTGCTGTGGTTGCCGCTTTTGCATTAGCATTTTGTACGCATGTTTCGGACATTTAACATTTCTTTTCATATTATAGACAAGCGACAGATATCGCACTTCTCACACACACACACATAACATATATACCGTATGTATATAGTATTCCGATCTATATGTTTGTGAGGCCAAAACATTAATAGGAATATTTCAGATCGCAGACAATGTTGGCGAGCAGCGCTTTAAATGAGGCTGACAACAAAACAGCGCAAAACGTAAAATAAATAAAACACAAATATTTCTCGCGTAAAATTGCTATGCAAAAAAAAAAGAAAAACAAAAAATTATGAAATGGAAAAGCGACTAAAAGCCAAAAAAAAAAAAAAAAAAACGACAACAAGCAAAGAGCAAAAAATAATAATAATAAATAAATAATAAAAAATGCGTGTGTTGTTGTCGGTTGCCATCTGCCTATTTTCGTGCATATTATTTCATAATTTTCTTCTATTCTTCGCTTTGGCTTCTGTTGCTTTAGTTGCTCTGCAACTATTTTAATTTGTTTTATTTTTGCTTTAAGAGTGACAGAAATTATTGTTAACGATATCGCGCGATTTTATTGCCAACGCCTGGCGCTTCATTTTAATTGTTGTTGTCGATTTCGATGTCGCCGTCGTCGTCGTTGTTGCTGTCTGCCTTTTTTCTGCTGTCTTCTGCTTGTTGATAATGAAATCGACATCGAAAGCAAACAAATTAATTAACTAAACGCCCTCCCCCGTTCCCCTCCAACGCCCCCCTCCGACTGTGTCTCTGCACCGAACAGTCGCCACCGTCTGCAGTCGACAGTCGTCAGTCGGCACTCGTCACTCGGCACCAGAGTACAAGAGCTGTCTGTCTGACTGAGCTCTGCACACTTGTACTCTGCAGCCCAGCAAGGGTATTCCCGTTCCCCCAACTGCTTTGCGACCTTGTCGAGCAAGTCGAAAGTTTCAGAAAATAATTGTTACCATTAAATAATTAGTATCAATATCTAACTGTAATACCACAACTCCTCACAATAATATTTAGTACAGACACAATATCAGATATAAAAACTGAATTCTTCTTTCATTGAATCCTTCCTGTTGCGCAAGTTGAAAGTTTCAGAATATAATTGTTAAATCCAACTTCAATTCTACAACTCCTCGCGATAATATTTAGTACAGAAATAATATCACATATAAAAATTCTTCTTTCAATAAATCTTAGCTGACTATGACAATGAAGCAATAATAAAAGATAACAACATTTGAACGCAACTTTTATTAAATCAAAACATGTTCTCCCTAGATCTCAATAAAAGTGTCAGAAAATAATTGTTTCCATTAAATAGATAGTATTAATATCTAACTTTAATACTACAACTTTTCACAATAATATTTAGTAGATCTAAAGAAACAATATCAGATATAAAAATGTATTTCTTCTGTCATTAAATCTTCCTTGTCGAGCAAGTTGAAAGTTTCAGAAATTAATTATTTCATCCAACTTTAATACTACAACTCCTCACAATGCAATTTTTTACAGAGACATTATCAGTTATAAAAACGTAATTCTTCATTTATTTACTTTCAATCTGAACTGAACTCGACTGTAAATTTGCATTGTCACAAAGAAAAGAAATTATATCAATTTTACGATATAATTTCCACACATAGCTATCTAATGAAATTTAGTAATATATTAATATCAGTTCTGAAAAGTAACTTCTACTTTTAGTTCATCCCAACTAACTATCTGAACTCAGCGCATAGTCAAGATTTTACAATGAAATTTAGTTTATTTCCTTATTACACTACAAGAAATCGCATAAGCTGTGAAGAGTAAATCCAACTCTTAACTGACTATTCGAACTCAAGAAATAATTTCCACTGCTGAAATGATGTCAACATCTATGAAATTCAAGCCATCTGAACTCAGCTGACGATGAAGACATTAAACTGAAACTTGTTAGAGTAGCTTCTGGTGGCATATAGATTGAAATCACTGAATCAGTTGGTGGCGATGCCAGAAGAGCATTCTGATATTCGCCTTGAGGCACTTGGGATGCGCTGCACGAATTTCGTATGTACATTGTCATAATTTCTTTCATATTTCTGTTGCCACATTATTTATTACTAATACTTAATATATTTGTGACCATTTTTTTAATTGCGCTCACACGTGCCACACAGTCAACGCTGAGGGGCAGCAACCAGTCGCGAATCATATGAAGACATAAATACGAGAACATCCAAATGTCCACATACACATAGATATATAGATTTGTATGTTTTCTGGCTTTAAAATGATATATCGGCGGCCATAAAGGGATTTGTCGCCAGCCAGCTAGCCAGCCAGCCAGCAGAGAAGCGTAGAGAAGAAATGAAAATCAAATCAAATGAAATGAACAGAAACGAAATGAAAATGAAATGAAATGTGAAAAATGGCAAAGGAAAATTTAGCACAAAAGTCAAATGGTTGTGTGTATGATTAATCTGCTGATTTAGTCATTCCCAGAATATTTTTCTTGTGTCTAGTATTTCGCAGTGGCCGTGGTTAATTGATCGTATAATCAAGAAATTAGCAGCTTTTGATTAACGCATCGCCATGACTTGCAACTTTGGCATCTCTTGGCATCTCGGATCGTGTCGCTTCTGGTCCTTAACACACAAACTCAAAACTAGTTTCGATCTTCGATCCAATCCACAATCGCTAAACTTATGCAGGGAATTCTCCGACAGGAAGAAGATTCTGGCGGTTTTGCTCAAATGATTCATCTGGCAACCACTTTCAACCCATTTTTAATTGAACTTGAAATGCAAATGATTTTATAATATTGTGAAAAGAATCCAGCACATATACTATGTGGGTCTATGAATTTCGTTACCTGTTTCAAGCATTGTGATCTTTGCTTTTTCGCTGACAAGCATCAACATTCTTGGGCTAAAAGAGCTCAGCTTTGGATTAGGATTTGGAAATTACAAATCGAAGTTAATTTTGCGTTAGAATTTAAGTATCTCTGTAAATATTGCATCAAGTTGAAGGTTTGTAATAAGTTAATCACCATAAACTACCATCATAACTCTTAAATTGATGGCGCGAATATTACGAAATTTGTAGGACAGCGAAAGTAAATAAAATGTTTAGCACATAATAAAAATTAGCATTACGAAATAAGACTGCATCGAATTATTCAAGCAGAAAAACTTTGAAAAATCCAGGTGACGAATGACACAAAAAAACAAATAATAATCATTGTATCAAATAATAATAATGCTAGCTAACAAAACAAAAAGAAATAATAATAAATTACAATAAATAATAGCACATAATACAAAAGAAAATATAGAATAAATAAAATGTATTCATAGTAAATTGATGAATTAATAAGTAAATAAATACAAAATAAATGTTGTATAAAGTTTTTTTAATAATAATAAATAAATAAAATCAATATTATATATGAATAGTGTATAATAATCATACATAATATTAAAATATAATAAATAATAATAAGTGATAAAAAGAATTATACAAAATAATAAATAGTAATAAATAATTATGCAATTTATTAAGCAGCTCGGCTCAAATTTATTGCAACACAATTTCTCGTAACCAACCCAAGGAAAGAGTATTGCGCGATGCGGTTTTCTCGGTGGCAACTGCAAGTCTGTGATTGGTTCGCAGGATGCGCGACTGCAATTTATATCTCATTCCATCTCCCTCTCTCTCGCTTGCTGGCCATGCAACTTCATTTCCCTCGCCCACAGCCACAGAGAGGCTGACGATGAGGCCGACGCTGACGCTCACGCCCACGCACAGTCAACGCTACGCAATTTGCGCAGACAGAACGCCAGGTAGACGGACGGACAGGTGTTGAGGGGTTGAGTGTGGCCTGGCAACATGTTGCGGCAACATGTTGTCAAGTGGGGAGCAAACACTCGTATTGCGAGGGAGTGGAAGTAGAAGTGGGAGTGGGAGGGCGAACGCACGCATGCGCCGCTGCCAGCGCTCATTCAACTTTGCATTGAAACCACGACGACGACGGCGACGACGACGACGCGTCGTTCGTCATCGAGCAAGCATCTCAGCGACACGCGACTCAGGCAACAACAACGCAAGTCGCAAAGTTTAGCAAACAATAGCAGCCGCTGTCGTCGTCGCCGTCGCAGTCGCTGTCGCAGCAGCAAACACAACAGCAACAATAACAGCAACAACAACCAAATGAAAATCGTCGCTAGCGACAGAGCCGAACGAACGCGCACGATCAGCAAACGACGCAACGCGACGACTACAACGACAACGACAACGACAACAGCAGCCGCAACTTTGTTGCTCTCTCGCGCGCGCGCGCTCTCTCTTTTTCGTGTGCTGCGCTCTCTCACGCTGTCTGCAATTTTTTGCCCGCCTTGGCTGAGCTGCCTGCTAGTCTGGCCGCCTCGTCACAGTGGCTGCGCTCGCTCGCTCTCTCTTGCACACACTCTCTCTCTCTCTGTCGCTGCCACTGTTGCGCTCTCTTGATGTTGCGCTGCTCGCGCTGACTGCGCTGCTGGCGTCGATTGCTGCTGCTGTTGCTTTGGGCCTTAGTTTATTTATTCAAGCGACCGATACCGTGTGTGGACATTATTTTTCTAAACGTTCGCAACCGCACAACAAACACACACGCACACACACGAAACACGCACGTCGTCATCGCGCACACACACACACACACGTAGCGCGAGCAGCGCAGCAGCCACTGAGGCAGAGACAGAGACAGAGACCGAGACTGTGACTGAGACTGAGGCCAGCCAATATACTCGCCGTGTGCGCCCCGTGAGCTATCTAGTAGATAAAAACTCGCCGACTCGCCGACAACAAGCGACAGACAACACAGACAACAGAGCGACAACAAATCAGCCAACAAACAGTCGAACAACAACAATAACTTTAACTAACTTTAACTACAGCAAATGAATTTTGGTTTTAACGTGAAAGTGTGCGAAAAAAAAAAGAAAACAAAAAATGAAATAAACAGAAATTGTGAAAATGCTAAACAGAAAATCAATCATTGAATTGAGTAAAAATTTCAAAAATTGAATTCAAGTGCAACGCAGAAAAAAAAACAGAGGAAAAAAAACTGTAAAACGCGTGTGTTATCTAATCACAGAGAGGAGAAGCGAGAGCACAAGTAATAATAATAATAATATAAAAAAATTGATATATATCGGAAATAAAAGCAGATTGCTCAAGAAAATATATGTACATAACGTCTCGTCGATACGGTTAACGGTAAACGGTAACGGTTCGGTTTCGGTATCGGTTTTCATATTGTATCTATCCATTTTTTTTTTCTGTTGCCAAATCGCAATAATCAAATACACATAATTTTTTTGGTGCTGTGAAGAAAAGTGCTGAAACATGACGACAAATAATAATCAACTAAATAATCAGGATAACAACTCCTTGGCCACGGCCACAGGAACAGTGCAAACTCCAACGATGGAACAACAACAAACAACAGAAAGCAACAGCGACAGCAACACATCGAATCAGATCACATGGCATTATCATCAGAAGTGGCAGCAACTGTTGCTGGTTGCGCTGCTCCTCTGCCTGTCCAGCCTGCTGTCCAGTTGGCCCCAAGCGGTCCAAGCGCGACGCCACGCCCCGCTCATGTTCGAGGAGGCGGACACCGCCCGACGTTCCAATCGACCAGCTGGTAAGTCTATATATACATATGTATATCGTATATACATATATCGTTGCATAAGTCGAGCTCAGATTGCGCATACGCCCCGTGAGCTACCTGCGATCGGGGGTTTTCCCATCGAGGGCAGGTACTCGAGGGCAGGTCTTTCGCCTGGCCCTGGCTCGCACCCTTAATCCCCGTCGCCCAGCCTCACAAAAGATCGGGCATAACACACAGCCGGCGAAATTGGGTTCTCGGGGTTTTCCATTCTTTTATGCGGCGGGTCTCGTCTTCTTTTTTTTACTGCATATCTGCTATCTGGTTGTGCTAATCCGGAAAACGGGAATTCCCTTCCGCTTGCACTGACCTGGCCGAGACACAACGGCGACTACCCCAAAAACGATATAGTAGAAAACTATTGTCTTTAAGCTGCTTAGAGATTCGAACTCGAATGCTCTTCGGCAATTTGTTCCAACTCACACGCTTGATTAGCTGCGTTTCCTGTTTGCGACCCAGGGAACCTCTCTCTCTCCATTTCCATGCCTTAGTTTAGTTTATTATTATGACTATGCATTATTGTTGCTGCCTCTGTGATTTCAATTAAAAACAGATTGCGGTTTTATTTGCAACGACTTTGAGCCGTTTCTCAGCTTACAATGCTGCTGCTGCTGCTGCTGCTGATGATGATGACTAGAGCGCTCAATAAACTGTAACTAACCACGCTAGCAGCAAACGGCAAGCAATCTATTTGCAGTTGCACTTCTTAGTCAGTCCTCAACTGCATACAACATGACTCTGTTGCTTTCTGCGAAATTTCACAGCACTCGCTGGTCGTTTAACTAAAGTTATTCACTTAAAATAGGGATAGTTTTTGGCTTCTGCGAAATTTCACAGCAATCGCTGGTCGTTTAACCAAAGTTATTAACCAAAAATGAGACTAGTTTATTGTTTCAATGCAATCGGTCGTCATTTAGGCAGTGTGCTTAACTAGTAATCAGTTTATAATTGAAAGCGCTTGCCGAATGACAACAAACAATTTGTAGGGAAATGTTAATGGCAGATATGTAAACCGTTATTATACAACTCGTAAAGCTTGTGAACGAAATAAATGGCCTGCTCGTTAACACAAAGCCAAACAACTTAAGATTGCTTTAGCTTCATCATCAAACAATAACAAATCAATGCGGCTTATCAGCGCAGTCGCTGCCACCCACACAACAGACGGACAGACGGACGGACAGACGGACGGAGGACAAAGCTGTGCAGCGCAGAGTGCTAATTAAAAGCCCAGCATAATTTAGTCGTTAGCTGTGGCCCACAGACGACTACAAATTCGGGCAACGGCAAATGCCACCAACACAACAAACACACACACACACACACACACGCGCGCACACACACGCACACACACACACGCACAACAAATACGCTACACAGCTTGGGCCACATTGATTTTTTTAATGAATGAAAAACCAACGCAAACTCAACAACTTCAGTTTCGACAGCTACGCGAAGCAAAGGGGCGGCAGGGGCAAAGGGGGAGGGGCAGACAGAGCGAGACAGCGCATGCGTGCGTGCGACAGAGACAGCGAGAGACAGAGACACAGAGACAGACGCCCGTCTGATCTGGCCAACTTTACTAACTGCCAATTCGTTTTGTTCATTTCGCATTTAATTTAGCTGATTAACAAGCGCTGCTCCGCTCTTCCCCTGCCCTCTCTTCAGTCCCCCCTCTTCAGCCCCCCTCTTCAGTCCCCCTTCAGCCCCCTTGTTGGCCATTGCTTTTGGCCCATTCGCCATTCGTCAGCATAATTCATTTATTCAACTGTCTGCCGCCCAGTTAGGTGTTAAAAAGTTGTTAACTTATTTTTAATGAATGCGTGTAAAAGACAACAACACAAACACAGCAACAACAACAACAACAACAACGACAACAACGACGACGACGAAAATCAAGATGTGCCTACGTAAAGCAGCAAAACGAGAGACGACGACGACGTTCCGTTTTGGCATCTCTCGGCAAACATATCCATGATCTTTAACGAATACAACAAGAAGATGAAAAACAACAACAACAACTACAAAATAACAACAACGAAACACGTTAAAACGTTAAGTCGCAGTCGCAGTCTGAAGCAAAAGTCTCAGAGTCAGAGCAACGACGTCTGTCAGACGCCAAAGTTTGCCTTTTTTTGCTGCCTTTGCCATACACTTCCCTAGCGGGTATTTTCCCTTTTCCATTCAACTTAATTTCATGGTAAATACTGAACTGATATTGATGATCTTATATTAACTGGCGGCATTTAAAGCCAGCTGTTTTATGAGCTGTAAACCATCAAAATAATTACAGGCAGTTTATGCAAATTTCGAATATGCAGCTAACAGTTTTTATTGGATCTGCCCGATAACAATATTATAAACTTATTGCTTGCAATATTTATTATCTTGTTAGTACAAATTTGTGCTTAAATTTCACGGCATTAAATTAATATTGTTGTGGGAACTTGCTTTGATTTTATTGCATTTAATACAATTATATCTTAATTCATTAAAAAATAGATGTATTAAATATAATATTACATTTTATTCTAATTAGTATTATAATATGTATATTAAATGTAATAAAATCAAAGCATTATTTTATATATTTTAATATGAGTCTGAGAGCAGTATAGAATTATATTTTGTATAAATTAATTTTTGTTTAATGAAGTAAAATATAATAAATAAGCGCATTCACAGTTCGTCTAGTTGAGTTGATTTGTTTTTTGCTGTAGCCTTTCTTTGTGCATTTTTTGTTTGGGGCTGTCGCGACAGCCTCCCAAAAACGAATGAGCCTGCCGTCCGTCCGTCTGTCCGTCCGTCTGCGTGTCTGGCTGTCGTCGTCGTCAGTGTCAGTTGCATGTCAGGCAGTCGAAAACGAAATGCAACCAATTTGTTGCCGGTTGCAATGCTGCAACAACATTTGCCAGCCAGCCTTTTTTGGCTTCGAGACGAGGCGTCGCCATCCTCTGCGATGCGATTGCAAGCGAGGCTTAACTTGGCTTAGCTTCCATGGAGGGGGGCGGGGCGGGGCGGGGCAAGGGGGAAGCGAAGAGTCGCGTGTGTAGGCAGAGGAAGCACTTAATGCCCACAAAAGTGTCAAATTGCAGCAGAGTTCGAGTTGCAGTTCGAGTTTTCGGCTCGCCCACCCAAAAACCGAGAGCCAAAGAAAAGCCAGACATGGCTAGAAAAAGGCCAAACACAAGCATGTGTGTGTGCATGTGTGTGTGTTAATTAATTTGACTTTTTTTTGTTGTTGTTGCTGTTGTAGTTTTTGGCTGCCGACTGCAGTCGCCGCGTAGGCAAATAAGATACAGATACATCCACAGCCTATAGATACAGATACGCTTCACAGATTTCGTGGGTTTCGGATTTGTTTCATTTCAGTTTTTTTTTTTTTTTTTTTTTTTGGCATTTCCGCTCCAAGTTGCGAGACGAGGGGGAAGGGGGAAACTTCAGTGTTTGCCGGAATGAATGCAAATCAAACGAGAGTTTGTTGGCTTCGCTTCTGGTTCGAACTGGGCAACAACTGGGCTAATTGTCGATGTCGCAGCTTCGCTTTTTTTATGGTTCCCCCCATCGTCGCCATTCATAAATAAAAATGTGGTTTCATTAGCACCACATCAAGAGTTTTGGGCCCCCGCGTCTCGTCGTCAATCGCCGTCAATCGTCGCTCAATCTGCAATTTCTACTCGCAATTTCACATCTCGGCATTTCGCATTCTTGTCATGCATTTGAATTATCAAGGCGCAATCAGTGCGCCCCAAACTGCATCCCTCTATCGTCATTTTGCCACGAATTCTAAGAGATTTGTGTTGCCGGCTGCGCATCATCTAAATTGTGCATCTCTGATACGAGGCGGCAGCCTTTGCAGTCAGTTTCTATGATGTGTGCAACTGTTTCGACATTTTCTTTGTGCTCTCCAATCGCATTTGACTCGCGTAGCGCGACGTCTTGCATACCCTGTAAAACAGCTGTGCAACAAACAATTTTTGAAAGCTCATTAAAGCTTTGAAAGTGGCTTTTATTCCAATTCAACAACAGCGCTCAATTCTTGGTTTCAATTCAACTTTGCATTTAAATTGTAACGAGTAGAAAATATAAAGTACATTAAAGCTTCTCAAGTAGCTTTAATTTCAGTTTTAACTTTCATTATAATTTCTTTACATTCGAATTGTCATTGACAATTATTTTCAGAGCTTTTAAGCTGTAATTTTTTTAAATTTCACTGCAACTTTAATTTTTATTGATAGTTTGTTCAACACTTTGATCAATTAATTACCTTTAAATTGTTTGCCCACAATTAGTTTTAGTTGCCTGCAGAAAGCTGTTTAAAGCTTTGCAAACTCACATTAAAGCTCTGATTGTTTAAAGCTTTAAATTACCTATAGCTTAATTTTTCATTAAGAAAAAGCTTTGCATTTATTTTTTAAACCACCTCAAATTTGATAGGTATTAATTTCGATTAATTTCGCAAAGTTTTTTTCTTTTTTCGCTTTTTATGCCACTCGAATTTCTCTTTCTGATTGCTGTTCCTCCCCCAAAAAAAAAGTCAAATCAAGTCGCGTGCAACGCGCGATCATCATCGTGATCATCATCATGATCAGCGTGATCAACGTCATCAGCAGCTGCCCCTTTTGCTGTCCCTGTCCCCCAACAGCAGCAACAACAACACATCCTTAGAATATTTGTGCAACTTATCAGCGCATTTAAAATTAGCAACAGCAGCAACAACAACAACAACAACAACAAACTGTCTGCTGCCGCCGCCTGCGTCGCTGCTTGCGCCTCTGCCCGCGTCGCTGCCTGAACTTTTGACGACATCTGCGACGGGGCAAGTCGCAGTCGCGTGATTTGTTTTGTAAATGAGGAAAAATGCAAAACTAAAACCAAAAAAAAAAATACACCAACAACAACAACAGCCAAAAACAAAACCAAAAAAGCGCAAAACGAAAAAAAACGAAACAAATAAAAATAAAAATAGTCATTGAACATGTTTACGGCCAGAGACGTTGCCAGTTGCCTTTTGCTCTGTTCCAAAATAGCCAACACACACACACACACACACACACACACACACACTAGCGCACACACACTAACACACACTCGCACACACAGGGGGAGAAATTAGCTGCTTTGGTAGACCAAGCGCAAATTGTCTAAACAAATTTCACAGACACAGAAAATAATTGCAACCGCGTTCGATGAACACAGTGCCTCACAGCAAGCAGCGCACGCAACGCAAAACTGCACCAGAAAATTGCATAAAATCACAATTAGACATGACAGTAAACGAATTAATCTTAATTTAAGTTCAAGCGACCAATTTATTTGCTGCCAATTATTAAAATTAAAAAAATCCAATTCTGATTATATATATATTTCTTTTTCAAATAATCCACTCTTTTGCCTAATATTGCTTAGCTATTTTTCAAGCTTCTCCAACCCATTTTCAATTTATTTATTTTTACATCTACTTTTGCATATTCCATCTATAAATCTGACAAATATTTCTTATTGAAATTTGTTCAGTTCATTTCCTTAACTATTTTTTGCATAAACTCGAGCTTATTCTGTTGCAATATAAATCTGGCAAATATTTTCAATAATTGTTCACACCAACTCGAGCTTTATTTTTGCTTTCTATATATTTCGAGCTTTTTTTCCATTTATAAATCTATTTCTAATGAAGTTCTAAAAGTAATTTCCCTAAATTTTTTTAAAATAAATTCGAGTTTTATTTTTCCTCTCTATATATTTGGCAAATAATTATATTGTAATTTCATTATATTTATATTTCTATTTTCTATATTTCTAATGAATTTACCCAATCAAATTCGAGCTTTAATTTTCTTCACGTTAAATTCCGCAAATTCTTTCTTAAAGTAGTTTCAAGTTCTTCAAATTCAAATGCTTGCTACTGTTCGAGCAACCCTTTTTTTTTAAATACTATTCAGAGTCGAGTCGAGTCGTCACCGGATGCGGTTCAGTTATATCATCTATATATGTACTATATATATAGGTATATTTGAGATGTAGTTTATAATGTGTGTGTGCTCTGCTGGGCCACCAACAACAGCCGGCTAATTGGGTAGCAATTGTCACTCATTATGATTGAGCTGCTTCCACCTGCCTCCCCCCTCTTCATCCTCCCCTCTTCGCCCCCTCTGTCGACTTCCTTCTTTTGGGTTGTCGCTCGCGTTTTTTGCTTTGTTTTTACATAAGCAGCAAGCCACGAAAAGTTTTCGTTTCATTAGATGTTCTGCAGGCAAAGCAGCAGCAGCAGCAAAAACATCGCAACAGCAACAACAACAATTGAACGAGCCCCTTTCGAGTGTTGTTTTTGTTGCGCGCGCGTTTCGCTGGCGACTTTAAACGCGTCGCCCGCCGCGGCTTTTTCACTTTTGAACTATTCGTCTTCCTTTCGGGGTAATGAGCAAATGTCGAGGGGGCGGGGCAGAGGGGCAGAGGGGCAGAGGGGAGTGCTGTCTGCAGGGCGTGAACAGCACACACACACACAACAAAGTAATAGACTGTGTGTTGTGTTTGTCCATCGGCAACGACTTTTGTTTGCCGCCGTCGTCGTCGTCGTCTGTTTGCCTTCTCCCCCGCCCCCTCCTCGGCTGCTCCTCTATCGCATCTCACACCTACCGCAGCTGTCATAAATTATCAAGAACAAGCAAGCGACTCCCAACTTCGCGGCGGCCGCACTTAATCAGCCATTAGAGATCTCTTCATTTCTCTTTGCTCGCGCCCAGCGTCGTCGTGTGTCCCCAAAAAGGCAGCGAACTCCACATTGATCGACTTGCCAGATACCCTAGCCAGCGAACTTGCCACGTTTCATTTGCGAGCTTTGAGGTGACCGTTACTTTGCTTGCAACAAATTTGTTCAACATGCATTTTGCATTTAATTTGTATGCTATATAAATTATAATTATCAAAATTATTAACAATATGAGTTGAGCTTTAGTAGTGGCCTAAAATAAATGTCATAATTCATTTGTACGCTTTAGGGTGACTGTAACTTTGATTCATTTTTTAATTTATGTATGTGCTGTATAAATCATAATTATTACAAATGTTAACTATATGAGTTCAACATTATACCTGCTTAAAATACATTTCGTATTTTATTTTGATGCATACATGTTTTACAAATGTTTGTTGAGCTTTAGGGTGACCGTAAGCTCACTTCGCAAAGAGTTTGTATGCAAAGTAAATTAAATACATTCAAAATATGAATTGAGCGTTAGGAATTAAATTTCGAATTTTATTTTTATTGTATATACATTATATGCTACAAATAATAATTGAAATTGCAATTAATTTAGCATTTAATTTATATTTAGGTATAGTTCAGTATTTTATTTGTTTTCCATATATGTATATTTAATTGATTGATGTTTGTTCATCGATTTTTGTGCAACACTCTCCTCGCCGCACTTTTTACAGGGTATGCGCCACTGAGAAATGCAGCGCGCAAATATTTCAAGTGTTGCGCGCTCTCGTTGCTGTTGTTGTCGTTGTGCTTTGTTAGCTTTGCACTTAAATAATTTAATTGCTTATAAAATAAATAAACTGGGGCGGTATGACGACGAGCCGTCCATCCACCAAGCAGCAGAATGTGCTTGTCGTTGTTTTCCACCGAATGCATTTTCCAAAAATAAAATCAAGAGAAAACGAACCGAAAAAAAACAATTTTTTTTTTTTGGTTTTCTTTAGACAGACTTGTTGTTCATAATATTTGTGGTGTGCTTTCTTTTTGTTCTCTGCCGACTCTCTTGTTGTTGTTGTTGTTCATTGAGTCGTCGTCGATCGATGCGATTGAATCGATACGATACGATACGAAACGTTTCGTTTCGATTCGATTCGATTTGATTGATTGCCCCCATTGACTGATTGACAGCTCAACACTTGCAGCTGTCAAATTTGTGAGCAGCGCCAATAAAATGCCGCCTCGTTTGGCGGGGGCGATGGGGGGGGGCGTGGCACATAGTATTTATATTTTGTATTTTGTAGTCGAGTTAATCGTCGTCGTATTTTATTGCATTTTATGAACATCAGCGTTGAGCTTTAACTTTTGCGCTAATTATTTTGCAACAATTAATGAAGGCGCAAAACAACCCGAAATAAACAGAAACGATTGACTGACTGACTGACTGACTGACTGACTGAATGAGCGGCTGCTCTATATAGCGCAGACCCCAGACCATGGCTATATGCTGATGCCGATTCCGATGCTGATCTGTGCTGATCTTTTAACTCAATTAAAAGCGCACGCAGCCAACGAAAATCGCCAAAGTTGCCGTCGCCTTTGTATCGACTCGCAGTTACCCTGTAACCATTTCACAGTGGCCTTACCGCGTTGCCAGTGCAAATGCCCGCTGCGGGTCGCCCACTTTTTTACAGGGTATGCGGCAAGGCAACATTTTCAAAGGCACTTTTGAGGCGGACTGTGCGTATGTGGACTGCGAAAAAAGTGCCAAAACCAAAAAAAAAAAAAAATACGCTGCGCCAATGTGACGCCTCTGTCGCAGTCGCAGTCGCCGTCGCCGTCGCTGCTGGCGTTGGCAGCGCAGCGGGCAGCACGGTTCTGCGTCATGTGAGTCAGCAACGCATTTGGCAAACGCCAAGGCGAATTTTCAGTGCTTGGCTGCTTGAAACAAATGACCACAGCAAAGACCAAAGACACCACTACACACACACACACCAACACACACACACCAACACACACACACACACACGTACAGTGGGCCACGTGTTGGCGATGTTTATTAGAAGCTGAAATGCCTGTCGCTGCCTTTTGACTGTAATTAGCACATTGTGCGGCTATTCATCTGTTTGTTGTTGCACACACAAACACACACACTCACACACACACCAACACACTGTTGCGTATTGCCAGCTATATGCCACATGTTGCAAGCATATTGTAACGGTTGTTGCCAAGCGGCCAAACTTTTTGCTTATTGCTCAATTACATTTTTGCCCGCTGAACTTCAACTTTGTTTGGCTTAAACTTAAACAAATGAGCTTTCGCTTTAATGAGCTTTAATTAAAGCTTCACTTAAAGCAAAAAGAGTTTTAAAATTAAGCTTAACGTTAAAGCTCATTAAAGCAAAAGCGTTCGCTTCCATTTAATTAACTAGATTAACTTTTTATTTAATTTTTTTTTCAATTGATTTTATTTAAAATGATTTTAATTCAAATAATTGAATTTCAATAGATTTTATTTTAATTGATACATAAATTTATTGCAACTGATTTTATTTAAAATTGTATTATTTAAATCAATTTTATTTCAATTGATTTTATTTCAAATGATTTTATTTTAATAAAATCGATTTTAATTTCAATTTTTGTTTAACCAAATTGATTCCAATTACATTTATTTGAATTAAAATGTTGTTTAAGTTAATTTTTTCTAATTACAATTGTTTCAAATTCAATTTATTTGAAATTAAAGCAGCATTTCAAGCAGAAGCTTTCAGCTGTAAAATAGCTTTTTTAGCGGCAATTTTAAAGAGCTTTCCGCTGCTCTCCGCTTGCCTTAAACAGTTTTCAAGCAACTTCAAGAGCCTCGTCCAACTTTCAGGTGCTTTGCATTGTGGCTGCGATTGCGACTGCGTGTGTTTGTTTGTTTGTTTGTGTCAATGCACTGCCAAAAATATAACAGCAGCAACAACAACAAAATGCCGTCAATTTTTTTGTAGATATTTCGTCTTAAATTCAAATTATAAATAACACACGACTGCAACGATGTGTGTGTTTGTGTGTGTGCTCAATGCACTTGTGCGAATTATTTTCGGTTTGCAATTGAGTGAGAGTGAGACAGGGAGGGAGAGGGCAGATTGCCACGCCCACGCCGCATTCTTGTTCGCATCGATGAATGAATTTGGCAACAACAACAAACAGGCTGGAACAAGCCAAAAATTGCTGAAATAACAGCCGAGTGCAGGCCATAAATCAAACGATAAATAAACGCTGTGCCATGGAGCAATCAATAGAGCGATAGATCAACAGTGCATAATTAACAGTGGGCTTTTAGTCGCTGATGAGTTTGCGCAGCCAACGAGCAACGGAAATGAGGGGCGGGTCGGCAGCATCAGCATTAACAGCATTAACAGCAACAGTAACGGGTAACAGGAAGAGCGAGTCTGTTAACTGGCCTGTTATTGGCTGACGTTTAACAGCAAACGGAAACGACGTCGACGGCGACGTCGACGGCGACGTCAACATTGTTGCCGGGCAACATTTTCGCTGGCAGCATGTTGCGAACGCATTTTGCTTGCGGATGAAAATTGATTTATTTCGCTGTAGTTTAAGGTCAAGTCAAATGAATTTTGCGGCGCCAATTAACGTGCAATTTTTGCAATTATATAAGCACAATTTTCGCCAAAAATGGTCAGCCAAGCATTATACACAAATATATGTATGTACATAAATATTTATAAATCTATTGCGCGTAAATCGGCAGCTTGTATCAAAGGCGATTCCGTTGTCTCTCTTCGCTGATTAAATTTCTATTGTTGTTGCTTGCATTTAAATTGTGTTTCTTTATTTTCGCACGCAAATAAAACTGGCGCCAATGAAAGCAGCAGCAGCAGCAGCAGCAGCAGCAGCAGCAGCAGCAGCAACAATAACAACAAATTATAATAAGACCGCCACTTGATAAACGTCGCGCGTCGTTAGCGCCACTTATCACGTATACGCCATGTCGGGCAATGCCGCCCCTGCTTGTTCAGCTAAGGTTGCCCTTGTTGTTGTTGTCTTCGTTGTTGTTGCGGAGGTTGTTTCGCTGCTGCTGCTGCTGCTGCTGCGCTGATGTTTGCCTGGGCGTTGTTTTCATTTTGCCTAGATAGTTGATTTGTTGCTGCCTTTTTTTGGTCTTTTTTCTTTTTTTAGTTAATCAGTTGTAGCCCAGTTTCTGGCACAGCTGCTTTTCAATGATAACGCCAACAAAAAAAAAAACCAAAAAACGTTAAAGTTGAGCAACTGGCGGCCGAAGAAGAAGCACAATCCATCAAGCTAAAATGCTCTGATATTTACGCCCCATTCATTGCCATCCGATTTAACTGTTTCACTTGATACCCTTGACGGCAGCAGCGGCATATTAGCGCGATTTAGCTGCCAAAAAAGCCAACCTTTCTAGCTAAATTAATATATAAATTTACTAAATTTTATTAGCTATTTTTGACAAGCAAAAAGCCAAGTTCAAGTTGAGCTAAAACTAGTCAGAAAAATATGAAAAATAGTACATATTTTTACTAGCTATGTTTACAAAATATGCCTGGCAAAAAATAGCCAGAAAATCAACAACATTTAATAGCTTTTATTGGCCCTGAATTTACCTGGTAAACTGCAGTGGTTCTTCAGCTAAAACTAGCTAGAAATCACAAGTTTTCAAATCATTGAAAAATTAAAAAAATTCTATACATTTTTGTTAGCAATTTCTATAATGTTATTGTCTCAAAATCGATTGAATTCAATTGTTGTTTCTCCACTGAATTTACGTGGTAACCCGTCGTCGTTCAGCCCGCTTTCCCATGGGCGATTATTTGGGGAATGCTATTAGGTATTTTGTATGTTTCTTTATTTTGTACCCTGTCTTTTTTTTTGTGTATTTTTTGCGCGCGCGTTTTGTGATTTCGATTTTATGGGGCTGCCGTCGGCGCATTTTGTGTGGCGCCAAAGAGTTTAAAGTTTTAGCATTTGTAATTTGGTCGAGCGTCGCCTGTGCGCCTGGTAATTAAAATATATTAATAATTTAACGCGCTTTTGCCCGATTTGCATACCAAATAACAGCCACAAAATGCCATCCAATTAACAGCGGCAGCAACACCAACAACAATAAACACAAAATGCCGCTAATGAAATTGAGTCTAAAAGCCAAATCAGTTTCCCTCCCGCCTCAGCCTCTCCGCGTCCGCCGCCCTCGCCAAATCTCTTCACTGCTAACAACTTGACACTTGCTGGCGCCACTGACAACAACAACAACAACAACAACAGCAACAAGTTGTCTAGGTTTTTTTTGCTTTTTGTATTTATTTTTCGCATTTGTAAAATTGAAAAACGCTGCCGGAAACGCAGCCGAATGTGGCGCCAGCTGGCAACATTTGTTGCAGCCGCTTGGCAACATGTTGCCAACGACAGCTCCCAATTATTCGACACTTTCTGAAGTAATAGTAATACAATTCTAAATTACTTTACACTTTGTAAAATAATTGTAATAAAATAAATAAAAAAAAATGTTACGTTATTTATTTATTGAAATAGTGAAATGAGAAATTAATCAATCAAAATTTACCGCAGTCTTGATTTATTTCTCTGTACTTTACAGCGGTCTTCTGCTGCTTCCCCTCTTCATCTCCTTCTGCCTCCCTCTCACGCGCACAGCATCTTGCCATTAAGTTTTCCATTCCCATAGTCATTGACATTGACTAAATTTCATTTATATGGGCAAATGCAATTAACTGGCGCCAGCATTTCCCATACAACGAACAAATCCATAAAATGTATATATAGACAAATCTACTTTTATAGCCAGGGCAACAACTGGCAATTGAAAAATGCAATATATATACATATATATATATATAGTTTATAGAGGCCTGATTTTTAATTCATATTTTATTGATTGATTTTTGTTTTGCAGTTACTGAATGTCAATTCGGCAAAGTTCTACGAGAATTGGGCTCCACTTGGTATGCGGACCTGGGACCTCCATTCGGCGTCATGTATTGCATCAAATGCGAATGCGTTGCGGTAAGTCAAAGGTCTTCGAATTACAAATAATCATTTTCAAATTTAAATTTGCAATTTAAAATAATATTGAATTTATAGCGAGGCGAGTGTGATGAGCTTAGAGTGGAGAGAAATTGTCAAAAGAAGAGCAGCTTTCAACTAATTTCAGATAGCTTTAAATAAATAATTTAATTCAATTCAAGGTCCATATAGACAAAGTATTGAATTTATTTTATTTCATAAATCATTTAATTTTATTAGAGTTGAAAGATGTTGCTTAAAATATTGAATCAGCTTTAATGAGCTTTAAGCTTTCAGCTTATAATTCAAAGTGCAGTGGAGCCTTCAGCTTGAAAAGTGCAACCACAAATATGGTAGATAGATGATAGATGGATATGCGAAATACACTTTGAGATACTTTGTATCTTTTTGTATTTGTGACTGAACAAATTAAGTCAAGTCTGCGCTGATAGGCGGCCAACTAATTGACTAATGACTGCCGACATTTGCTACAAGCGACAAGACAGCAACAACAGCAACAGCAACGGCAACGGCACAAACAACAACGCTGCCAAAAGACCAACAAAAATAATGAATGTATATGTGTGTGTGTGTGTGTGTGTGTGTGTGTGTAAGAGAAAACAACTAGGAAAATAGGAAAAAATTATTGGCGAAAAATGTATTTTCACTTAAGTTGGGGGCAAGCGCGAAGAAGAAGCGCATAATTTATGGCATTTTTACGCATGATTAATATTGATTTTAAAGCTCTTTTTATAATGTTGCGACCACGAATGCTGTATACCCTATAGATCATCATCTACATACATATGTATGTGTGCTATATAGATACCGATCTACGTATGCGAAACCAAATGCCAAACCTTTGCCAAAAACAAATTGAAAATTGCGTTTTCCTTCCCTCATCTATTGTTGTTGTTGTTGTTGTTGTCGATTGAATTGTTGTTTAAAGCGAATTTTTTGCAATTACGTCGATAGCCGGCAACTCGTAGAGCGAGGGGGGAGGGGCAGAGAGGGAAGGGAAGGGGAAACAGCATTGAAAATGTCAAACTTGTGTCTTCGTTCAAGTTCTGCGTCGAGTGTAAAAATAATAACAACAAAAACAACCCAATTTATACACATCAAACATACATCTCTCTCTCTCCTACTCTCTATATATATATATATTTGTTATATATATCAAATATATGTGGAGAGCAGGCCCCGAAAATTAATTGACGCCATAAAGTCTTGGCGCTTGTTGTTGGCGTTTTTGTTGTGCGTCTGCCATCGACCAGACGATCCAGACACAAGCCCAAAAACCCCACAGCCAATTTACGTAGTACGCGAGTACTACAAAATATCCATATATCCACATATATATATCTGACCGATAGTTGTCACTTTACTACCAATAAATATATAGGGCAATTTCAACTATAGTTCACTTCACTTTCAAATCACTTTTGATATCGTTCCAATAATGAAATTCTTTACTTTCTATAACGCCAAAACCTGAATTATTTTGTGTGCTGTTGTTGTCCGATTTACACTGATTAAAAGAAACTTAAAAATATATATATATATATATTTATATAATTTGTATCTCTTGTAACTATTCAATTCCAAAAAGATTCGAACATGTATTTTATCGATCCTTACTAAACTCTCTGAACGATTTTCCAATTTACGTCCCCCATTTGGAGTGCAATTAATTGCAAATGAAATCTGAACATAAAACGCATTTAGTGTTCAGTAGTAGTAATCAACGGCCTGTAACTCTATCTATAATGGCTGAGAGCACACAACAAACTAGTTGAGTTGTTTAATGAGTTGCTTTTATTTATGTTTTCATTTGAGCAGTTGTACTTTTGGCTGTTAACTTTTCTTTTTGCAAATTGTCGAGCTAATTGAAGCGATCTACAGCTACAGCAACAACTTCAGCTTCGAAGTCGCAGTTTCTTGACTCGATTCGCCGTTTTTTAATGGACCTGTCCAGCCACTGGGCATTTGGTCATTTGGTCATTTGGCCATTGCATAAAAGTCAGTTTTGTATTAATTAATTATAATTTATGTGGCTGCAAGACTTATAAACGAGCACATCATAAAATGATAGCTGCCTTCGTCTGCGTCTTCGTCTTCAGTCTGTTCGTCTGTTTTGCTGTAAGACTTAAGAACTGATATGCCATCGTTAAAAGCAACAACGTTGGCAGGCCAATAAAAATGAATTCATATAAACATCAAAAAGACAACGACACAACACTCGCAGGTCCGGCCAGCCAACCAGAGATCTGAAATGAATTAACACAACAAAAAAAAAAAAAAAAAAAAAAACGCAACAGCAGCAAAAAAAAAAAAACATTTGGAATTATATATATGAAATTATAAATATATTCATATATTTATATTAAGAAAATCGCAGCTTGATTTAGTTCTAAAATTAAAGCAGCGAGAGCGAGAGCGCTTATACAATAGCCAGCTGTTTACGACTGATAGATACCCTGTAGCTGAAATTTCCAGCACACACAGAACACACATTAAAATAACTATATAGCAAATATGGAGGCTGTAACTGTAGCCCAACAAACTTTAAAAACACACAAAAAAGTCGAGAAATAATATGAAAATAATGAGTTTATAACCAAATGAAAACTTACCCAAACTTAGGGAAAAGTTGGCGGTCGGCTGGACTGAAAAGAGACAAAAATTACAGGGTATGTGAGCATAGAAAATGTATAATGCGAATGGCAGCGCTAATTAATTTTGCGGCTACAGAAATTATATAAAAAGTGAATAAAAAAATAAATAAAATATACAGTAATGGGCATCGGGACAGACAGAAGTGACACATTGGCTCATCCACTCAGCATAACTAATGAGATATTATATACAAGTAGTCGTCGTCGCATATTTGCAACTTGTTTATTTATTTATTTTTGTTGTTTCTGTTTGTTTCAGATACCCAAAAAGCGTCGCATTGTTGCACGTGTCCAGTGTCGCAACATCAAGAACGAGTGTCCGCCGGCCAAATGCGATGATCCCATCTCATTGCCCGGCAAATGCTGTAAGACCTGTCCCGGAGATCGTAACGGTAAGTTCCCCAACACACACTGTATACTATATATACTATATAAGATCTATGCTCATGCCAGGCAGATGCGTCATCTGGGGGCATGTTCAAAGCAATAGCAGATTATAAATTAGGAAAATATCTCAATATTTTGACACATGCAATTGTTTGTTAAGCATCATAAAAAAATGCCATTCAATTGGATTATCAGACGGCAGAAGAACACAATATGTATACATATCTATATATATATAGAGATATGTATCTATATGGAGAGTTGGGCTATAAAAATGATATGACTTGTTGCTTGTAAAGAATCTTCTGAAGACGCACAACATATATAGATACTATGAATAATTAAGCGTAGCAGCTACGGCAGCTGTACAACACTTTTCAGATCACATAATAATATCCCAGCATATATATGAGAGAGATATGGTACATATACATGTATGTATGCGGATAGTTCGAGTATGAATCGGACGAGCGCCGAACGAAACGCGTAAATTGTTTATGAAAAATTACTTGGACCGAAATGAAGGTCAACGCTACGTAATTTATAATTCTTTTTTATGCCATTTGGCTGCTTTTGTCGCCTACCCAACATATTTCCTCCCACCTCACTTTCTCTCTCTCCCTCTCCCTCTCTCTCTGTCTCTCTCTCTCTTTTTCTCGTAGTCTGTCGCTTGATGTATGTTATATCTTTTTTTTTTTGCATTTATTTATTCGTCTTTTGCATGTTTCGTGTTCGGTGTCTGCTCCGATTTATTTTATATCGTACAACTGCCCAACATTATTGTTGATCGTCCGCTGTATGTATCGTGATCATTATTGATATTATTATGAGACACCATTGGGGAACTGGGACTTGCTATATTCTATATATTGTCCGTTCTGTTCGATTCTGTTCTGTTTTTTTGGTGGCATTGAGCGCATTCTTCAGACTATTTCGCTGAATTTCATCCCCATTGGGAGCACACACGTGCCGTGCCATTAAATGCTGCTCGACAATGTCAACAGCATCGTCATCACCTCAAAATTAGCAAGCGGTGGCAACCCTGAAGCAGCGCGATTTGGGGCACGGCAAATAAGTTTTTCTTAATCTTTTATTTAATATGAATTTGGGGCACATCAACCAAACGTGGTTGTAGCGCAAAAGAAGTTTCAAATGTACGTTTTTTAATATTTAATTAAGCAATAAATTCATCGCATATTTGGGGATTAATTTAAATATTTTATAAAATATTTTTCATACATTCTTTTAATAATTAAAAAACTCATAGCCAGCTCAAATTTGAGCTTATCAGCTTAGCACTCGTTAAAGGCCAAAAAGTTGACTTAAAATGTTTAATTAAATATGAAATTGTGGCACATGGAGTTGGTAAATGCCAAATAATATATTTTAAAATTTTTTAAAAATATTTTCTTCATTAGTTGAAGCTCAAAAGTATTTTTTGTTTAGTTTTTGAATAATTCTTTTAGCTGAGTTTGGCGCATATAAATGTAGGCAGTAGTTAAATAAGGCTCAACCGTATTTTTTTTTTTTTTATAATCAAATTCTATTTTAAATATTTGAAAAAGAGCAACGCTGCGCTGTATTATTTTTTTTTATTTTAAATATATTATTTCGAAAAGTGCTAAAAACAAATGACGGCAAACAAAGGCTTGTCTAATTTGTGTTGTGTGCTTGGCAACCCTA
Source organism: Drosophila ustulata (assembly GCA_035047365.1). Classification (NCBI taxonomy): domain Eukaryota; kingdom Metazoa; phylum Arthropoda; class Insecta; order Diptera; family Drosophilidae; genus Drosophila; species Drosophila ustulata. The sequence goes on from JAWNPT010000080.1 coordinate 9,439,506, forward strand.
AAACCAGTCAGGTGGCAACGCCAACGAAGAAGCTTTGCTGTCGAGTCGTTTGCGCTGCGCACAATTCAAGCTGAAGGCAAGCTCATAAAGTCAGCGAGCAGCAGTCGTAATATATGCACACACACACACACATACGCACACACACACACACACATATACACACACACATTTGCAATACTGATTCACTGGGCAATTCTTTGGCTTTTGCTAATTTTCTGCATGAATTGAATTCATAATTAGAAAAGAAGCAACAAAAAAAGGCGTATGAGGAAAGTCGTGTAGAGCAAGTGATCGAAGTGTGTGTGTGCGAGTGTGTGTGTGTGTGTGTGTGTGTATGTGTGTGTGTGTGTGTGTGTGTGTGGCTGGTGTGTGTGACATTTTTCACATAATCAGGCGAGTGCTGGCTGAATTCCAGTCAGCCGTTTTGCCGCTGTGTGGCATGAAGCTGAAGCTGAAGCTGCCGCTGCCGCTGCTGCTGTTGAAGCTGCTGCTGCTCTTAAACTGGTTGGCTGCCACAACAACTTGCAGCAAGTTGCAAGCAAGCTGGCTGCTGGCTGCTGGCAGCACATCATTAGTTTCCGTTTTGCGGCAATATTTCATTTGCTTATGCAAAGCCGTTGACCTTTGTCGTCCCCAATTGCCCATCCCGCCTCTCTCTCTCTCTCTCTTTCTCTCACTCTCTTGCGATTTCACTTTTATTCCGAGTTGGCCAAGTTGCCACAAATTGCGGCTGCCACGTCAAAAATTGCAACAGCAGCGGCAGCATCGATGGCGACGGCGACGGCGACTCTTGCTTGCAACTCGTTTGCCATAAATAGTTAGAAGGCACGGGCGCGGCCCCAACTTGGCTCGCCAGCCAGCTTGCCACATGCCCCTGCCCCTGCCCCTGCCCCTTGCCCCTTGCCCCTGCCTCCTCGCTCCTCGCGTGCCAGCAGCTATTGTAAAAATATTTGCAACGAGCTGCTTTTGATTTACCAAAGTTATTTCTCTCCGCTGCAGCTTTTTTTTTTTTTGTCGTTTTCGTAGCCTAACTTGGTGCATGCCACGTTGTTGCATCTAACTGCTGCTGCTGCTGCTGCTGCCGCAGAGACAGCTGCATACTTAGATATATATAGCAGGCCAAGTTTAGCGAAGCAACTTGCAACTTGCAACTTGCTGCAAAATTGCCCACGTTAAATGCCCATTTTTGGGGGGCAGAGACGCAACAACAATGTTGCCCCAACCTCCTCATCGCTTGCCTCGTTTCTCTGCATTAATTTATGCATTTTTTCGTTCGGTTCTCTGCCTTTTTTTTTTTTTATAATGACATAACTCGAGCATTTTAACGCTTATTAAATTATCTCATTTGCCGCCGCCAACAGCGGGCGGTCCACAGCCAGAGAGAGAGCGAGAGAGAGAGGGAAGCCAGGTAGAGACAATAAAAGTTAATACCTCTCGTCTCTCGTCTGCAATCGATTTTTGCCCGTTCGCTTCGATTTGGGGTCCATTAAGTTGCCCGGCGCATTGACAATTCAAGTTGATGACATCTTTTGTGGTCGATGCGTTTCCTTTTTAGAGCATTTTATGGCCTAAACCAAGCGGCCAACATTCCAACAAAAGGATGGCCCAAAATAAAAACGACAACAACAGCAACAACAGAAAACTATCAAGATCATTATCGCAGAGGCGTGAGTCCCACAGCTCAGTCCTCAGTCCGCAGTCTTATCTGCTATATCTATAGATCTCTCTCTCTCTCTCTCTCTCTCTCTCTGTCGCGCTGGCCATAAAAATTTCAACTTTATCGAGCGGGATTCAAAACGGAACTGTCTATTAAAAACTCTCAAACTGTGCGATCGCATTTAGATTGCTCACAAAACGCCGCTGGCTTCAGGTAGAGATCAACACAGATCTCACACTCCACTTAAGCGATCATCATTTAAGTCGTTAGTTTTATTATTTGATTCGATTTAAATATTTCAGGATTTTTCTTAAGCATTTTTGTGCAGAAAACTTTTCAGCTTAGCAAAGAATGTATTTTCTATAACGATAGATTTGCCATTTTACTTTTTAAGCAAAAATTCTGCTAAACATTATAATAAGTATTTAGTTTGAGGTAGGGATATGCTGGAGAGAAAGAAAACATAATATTTTGCTAGATATTTTATAACGAAAGTTTAAATATGTAGATAAATTTCCGCTTTTACAAATTCTTGAATTTATTATACATTTCTAAAGACTTTGGAGCAAGAATTTTATATATGCTGTATTAAAAATCGAAATATCGATTGCCATTTTCTCTTAAAAGAATCTTTTTAAATCTTTTGGTAAAGATTTCCCTCAACTAGAATGCAGCTTACGTTGCAAAAATCTGCCTGCTTTATTCCCTTCATACTCTAAGCCCAACTCTGAAGTCTTCCTCTTCCTCTTCGCCTTAGTCTCGTCTTCTAGCTGTTCTTCCTGCTCTCCTCTCTTTCCCTTCTCTCACCTGCTCCCTCGCAGCCTCCTCCTCCAGATCACTTGGCTTACTTTCAAGCATGTAGAGCTCGTTTCATTAGACCCCTGAGAACTACTAAAAAAAACACTTTCAAACTTTTGTTAATGAGCTGCGCCCGACTCGCAGTCCGTCCGTCCGTCCGTCTGTCCGTCTGTCTTGCAGAAGATTTGAAGATTTCAAGATTCTGATTTGGTTTTCGGGACGGGCGGAGGGGGCGGGGGGAAGCCGCCGCATACCAAAGCGTTGACTCAATGCCGAAGGTGTCGTTTGTCTTTTCCACTGGCTTTGTCGGCTTCTGTCCAGCTGTCCGTCTGTCTGTCCGTCTGTCCGTCCGTCTGTTCGTCCGGTTGTCCGCTCGTTGTGCGTTTCTCGTGGTTGTCATGATGGGCAACGTGTCGTCGTCTTTGTGCGCACCAAAACTCATTTATCTTGGCTTACAAAAAAAAATATATATATATAAACCAGAGAAGCGAAGAGAGAAGGAGAAGAACGAACCACACACGGCATAAAAATGAAACGAAACGAAACGAAATTCATTCATCTGCAAAGCGAGCGCGAGTCAAGGGCACAATCTCTAGCTCTCTCGCTCTCTCTCGCACACACTCTATGTGGTGCTGTCTCTGTCTAGTGGGGAGCCGGGACCTCTGAAGCTGGACCCAGAGCTCGCACAGCGTTCGTGGCCCGATCGACCAATAAGCCAAAGAATGCGCCGCAGACGACGCGTCAAATTGAAAAACGCAAAAGATGCGAGCGAGAGAGAGAGAGAAGGGGAAAGGGAGAGAGGAGGGGAGGAGGCTGCGGCCTTTCGGTCAGAAGTGGCTCGTATTAAGATCAGGCGATAAGATCGGACAGCCAGAGACACCGAGACACAAATACAATCGCAGTCGCCGTCGTCGTCGAGCAACCGCAACGCGGTCTTGGCCTGAACACCGCCTCCCCCCGTCGAGCCCCCTCGGTCGGTATCACCTCGGCCTCGGCTCAATAAAATGCTATACAAGGTGTCAGATTTGTCGCCCTTCATTATGCGGCAAGAAGTTGATTTTATTTTTTTTGCCCTCACTCTTTTCATCTGCTTTTTTGCGGCTTAGCACAACAGTGTCGTGGAGGAGGTGGAGGAGGAGGAGGCGGAGGAGCGGGGAATCGGGCAGCGCCGGGCAAAAGAAATAATCGAAATTCCAATGCAGCATCAGCATCAACTTCAGCTTTAGCCGCTAACACATTTTTTTTAGCCGCTTTTTCGACTTGAGTTTTATGCGCATACCCTGTAAACAAGGCAAGGCGTTTGAATTAGAGAATACAGATAATGCAAGCTGCAGATTCTGATAGTTTCATCAATAATATACATAAATGTAAGATTACGAAAATTCCGTGCTAGAAATTTCCGCAAGCTAAAATCCTTCAGTTGGGCAAATCAATAAAATTATAAATATCGGAAAGTGAAGCAAGCAGATATGCAAATTAAACAGTTTACAAATATTTCGAACTCAGCTGCATATTCTACAAATTTCAGCTCAATATGTTGACTCGAGTTAGTTGAGTTGGGCAAATCAATAAAATGATATATCTCGAGTTTATGCATATTTCGCACTCAGCTGCATATTCTAGAAATTTCAGCTGATTAGCTGCACAGCACGCCGAGTTACTTGAAGGGATTTCATTGAACAATCGAGGGGATCAGGAGTCACAGAGAGGCCTTTAAAGTGTTTATTGCTGGGTAGCTGCCTGTTGAGCTGTTGCGCTGCGTTCGAGGCTTGTTTTTTTTTAATCAGCTTTAGGAAGCGACTTCTAACGAAGTTGAAGCTGTAGCTGAGATGGTGATTTATGTGCCACTGTCAATCAACTGTGTGTGAATGTGTGTGTGTGTGGTGTGGTGTTTATGCCTGCCCCTTGTCACGCCGGAAATGTCCACCTACTTTCACGCCAAGCCAATTCCTGGAAGTTGCATTTCGGGTCTCCCGTTCTCGAGTCTAGTTTACCTGCTGTGTCTCAATTTATGCACGATTAATGAATGCCACCTGGACGCATCTATCTCCCTCCCTCCCTCTCTGTCTTTTTACCTGCCCTTTTCATTCATTCATTTCATTCACTGCCCAGCGGCTTGCGCTTTGAACCTGCATTCCAATGTAGAGCAAATTCCACTAACTGATTTTCCATTCATCTCGTTTCATTTACAGACACGGACGTTGCCTTGGATGTGCCTGTGCCCAGCGAGGAGGAGGAGCGCAACATGAAACGTAAGCAACAATATATATGACTATAGACTATAGACTCAACTGCCAGGATTTAAAAAAAATCGCCAGATTATAATAATCACTTGCATAGATGCAAGAAAATAGATTCAAATTCAATAATTCTAGTAAAAACAATTACAAATCAATTGAAAATCAGTGGTATAATAATTATCATTTTTGTTTAATATTTATTTTCAAAATTGGACTAAAGTCAATCAAAGAGAAAATATATAACAAATATCAATAGAAACTCGATCAAATTAAATCAGATTTCATTTTTGTTAATACCTATTACGTCGATTTTAAAAATTATTCAATAGAATTACTTCAAAAATATTAGCAACATTTTCTGCATCAAATTGTAATTATTTAAATAGTTTCAAAATTTGCTTAAGATATTGTTGACTATTTTTTGCAATTATTAGTATAACTCAAGGATTATTTAAAAAATATTCGTCTCAGATATAGCAGCTGTTAATAATTATAATTTGATGCAAACTGCGTATTATAAATCATCCATAACTAAAGCAGCATTTCGCATCAATTGAGAAAGATTTAATAATCATGTTTACAATTAAGTCAGAATTCGTAGAATTTGAATGCAAATTATTATCCCAACATATAATATATATATTAAATAGTATATAATATTTAAAAAGTCAACTCAGAGTTGAATTATGAAGAGTTCAATAGAACTATGCATTTTCTAAGATTTGTTAAAATCATAACTAACCCATAATTCCTTCTGATTCTTCCCCCCACACCCACCGAATCTCGCCACAGATTACGCGGCGCTGCTAACGGGACGCACATCGTACTTTTTGAAGGGCGAGGAGATGAAGTCCATGTACACGACGTACAACCCCCAGAACGTGGTGGCGACCGCCCGCTTCCTGTTCCACAAGAAGAATCTGTACTACTCGTTCTACACGTCGGCGAAGATCGGCCGCCCCCGGGCAATTCAGTTCGTGGACGACGGGGGCGTGATACTCGAGGAGCATCAGCTGGAGACGACGCTGAGCGGCACGCTGAGCGTCTACCAGAATGCCACCGGCAAAATCTGCGGCGTGTGGCGACGCGTGCCCCGCGACTACAAGCGCATACTGCGCGACGATCGGTTGCACGTCGTCCTGCTGTGGGGCAACAAGCATCAGGCGGAACTGGCGCTCGCTGGCAAAATAGCCAAATACACGGCGCTGCAGACGGAACTGTTCAGTTCGCTGCTGGAGCCGCCGCTGACGGCGAGCGGCAAACCGGATCCGCAGCTGGCGGGGGCGGGCGGCACAGCGATCGTGTCGACATCGAGCGGCGCCGCCAGCTCGATGCATTTGACGCTGGTCTTCAATGGGGTCTTTGGCGTCGAGGAGTTCGCCGACGCGGCGCTCAGCGTCCGCATCGAGCTGCCGGAGCGCAAGGAGCTGATCTTCGATGAGGTGCCGCGCGTCCGCAAGCCGTCGACGGAGATCAATGTGCTCGAGCTGAGTTCGCCGGTCAGCATCCAGAATCTGCGGCTGATGTCGCGCGGCAAACTGCTGCTGACGGTCGAGTCCAAGAAGTATCCGCAGCTGCGCATCCAGGGACACATCGTGACCCGGACGAGCTGCGAGATCTTCCAGACGCTGCTGGCGCCGCCGCACGGCAGCGAGCTGAGCACTCGGAGCAGCGGCCTCGCCTGGGTTTACCTCAACACCGACGGATCGCTGGCCTACAACATCGAGACGGATCACGTGAATACGCGCGATCGGCCCAACATCAGTTTGATCGAGGAGCAGGGCAAGCGCAAGGCCAAGCTGGAGGATCTGACGCCCAGTTTCAACTTCAATCAGGCCATCGGCAGCGTCGAGAAGCTCGGTCCCAAGGTCCTGGAATCCTTGTATGCCGGCGAACTGGGCGTCAATGTGGCCACCGACCACGAGGCGAGTCTGATCCGAGGTCGCCTCGTGCCACGTCCCGTGGCCGATGCACGCGACTCCGCCGAGCCGATACTGCTGAAGCAGCCGCATGGCGAGGCGGCAACGGGGGCGCTGGGCATGGCCTGGATGTCCATCGACAACGAGTGCAATCTGCACTACGAGCTGACGCTGAACAATGTGGCGCCGTCGCAGGATTTGCAACTCTATCTGGAGGAGAAGCCCATCGAGGCAATTGGGGCGCCCGTCACCCGCAAGCTGCTCGAGGAGTTCAACGGCAGCTACATGGAGGGATTCGTGCTCGGCATGCCCTCCGCCGAGCTGATCAAGCTGGAGACGTCGGTCTGCTACCTGGAGCTGCACGCCAAGCACTCGCACCAGCTGCTGCTGCGCGGCAAGCTCAAGAGCACCAAGGTGCCGGCCCACTGCTTCCCCATCTACACGGACAACAATGTGCCGGTGCCCGGCGACCACAACGACAACCAGATGCTGACCGGCGAGACGAAGTGCTTCCACTCCGGCCGCTTCTACAACGAGTCGGAGCAGTGGCGCAGCGCCCAGGACACGTGCCACATGTGCGCCTGCCAGCGCGGCCAGGCCAACTGTGAGCTGATCAAGTGTCCCGCCCTCAAGTGCAAGGCGGGCAGCGAGCAGTTGCTGCAGCGCGACGGCGAATGCTGCCCCAGTTGTGTGGCACGCCGCGAGACCGCCGCCGACTGGCATGCCACGGCTGCGGGTTCGAACCCCAGTGCCGCCGCCACCTCGCCCGCCCTCAATGCCAGCGAGTTGTTGCAGCCGCGTCGCGGTTGCCGCCTCGGCGATCAGTTCCATGCCGCCGGCGCCAGCTGGCATCCGTTCTTGCCCCCCAATGGCTTCGACACGTGCACCACCTGCAGCTGCGATGCTGCCACGCTGGAGGTGCGCTGCCCCCGCATGGTCTGTCCGCCGTTGCAGTGCAGCGAGAAGCTGGCGTACCGGCCGGACAAGAAGGCGTGCTGCAAGGTCTGTCCCGAGGGCAAGCAGAGCAACCATGGCAGCAAGCATTCGCCCAGCAACCCCAATGTGCTGCACGATCAGGCCATGCAACGGTCGGCGGCGCACAGCGCCGAGGAGGTGCTTGCAGCCGGCGGCTGCAAGGTCGTCAACAAGATCTACGAGAACGGCCAGGAGTGGCATCCCATTCTGTTGTCGCACGGCGAGCAGAAGTGCATCAAATGCCGCTGCAAGGTAAGTTCAACCACAACACCAAATACCCTTTTTTTTTGCATGCCACAAAAAACATTTACTCCGCAACAAACGAGTTTCTTTGAAGAAATGTCATTTCAAATAATTCAGTTTTTTACTCAAAATTGCTTTTCAAAAATTACATTTTCAATCATACAAATTTATAAATCAATTTGATACTTGAAATTTGTATGAGAAAAGTAGACAAATAATCATTTTTATTAATTTTGTATTATGCCAATTTCAAAATAATTATTTACTACTAAAGATGGCAAAAATTATTTTAATTCATTCTTGTCATATAAATTTCTAAATTTGTATGAGAAAGTTTAGGCAAATACAAATTTTTAAACATTTTTTGAATACAAATTTCAATATAATTGATTACTATTATTTTACTATTATTTTTTATTCAGTTTTGTCATATATATTTCATAACAAATTTAGTAAATTCGTATATGAAAAGTGTGCAAATAATTGTTTTTATTAATTTTGTATTATACGAATTTCAAAATAATTATTTACTACTATTTTCTAAAAGTTGGCAATAATTATTTTTATTCAGTTTCGTCATATAAATTTCTAAAGAATTTTAGTACTAGAAATTCGTATAGGAAAAGTGGGCAACTAAATTTGTTTTATTAATTTTTCTAAAACAAATTATTGTGATACACAATTGCCGAGTAAATGTTTAATTTGTGTCACAACAGAAATTTTTCTAAATCGTTTCGCAAATTGTAACTAATGAATTTCCTTCACGTTTTTTTTGTGTTTTTCGCAGGACTCGAAGGTGAACTGCGATCGCAAGCGCTGCTCGAGATCGACGTGCCAGCAGACGCGAGTCTCGAACAAGCGTCGCGTGTTCGACAAGCCGGGCAGCGAGTTGGCAGCCCCGCCTATCGACGAGTGCTGCTCGACGCAGTGTCGACGCTCGCGGCGCCACCACAAGCGGCAGCCCCATCACCAGCAACGTGTCACAAGCAGCTGAGCGCACAGACAGTGAGCGACAAAGAGAGCGATAGAGAGAGTGAGAGAGCGAGAGAGCGAAAGCGATAGAGTGAAACAGAGAGCGAGAAGAAAACTTGTATTATATGAAAAACTGCAAAAAAAACCCACACAGAGAAAAAGCGACGGAAAGAGACAGAGAGAGAGAGAGAGAGTGAGCGGGATCGATAAATCGATCGATTAGTTGGAGTTGCAGCGATATACGATATATGATATACAATGTAGGCTATAACCAGTGCAGAGTTGGCTTTAAAAATTCTCTTCTTGTAGCGAGCGCGCATTTTGATCGATCATTTTTTATTTGGAGCAAAACAAAAAAACCAATCGAAATTCAACCGCTTCTTTTGTGCACAACCAAAATTCTTCTTCTTCATTTCAATGAATTTAAATTCACATTTAAATTGCAATTTGAAAGCGCAAGAAACAACAACACTTGAGAAACAACATATATATAAATAACAAGAAAAATACACAAGCGATATATATCGATTATAGTATATCGAAAGATATAGACCACATATATACGATTTAAACACACACACACACAACACACACACACACATGTATATGTATACTTTAATCATTTTTTTTTCTAATTTATGAGAAACAAAACGCAGTGGGAAACGCTTTTGGGCGCGATTAAACGCTTGTTATCGTTATCGTTCGTTCACTTTATCGATACAAACCCACACACACACACACGCACGCACGTCCCGTCGCGGCGCCAACCAAAAGTTTCGACTGATTGACTGAATGGCAAAAATATCTAAACAAATATTTTAGTGAATAAGCAAAACGTTTTTTTTTTTTTTGTTTTTTTGTGACAGAGCAAGAGAGAGAGAAAGAGAAAGAAAAAAATGCAAAAAAGGAAAGAAAAAATATATTGAAAATTATACTTTTCAATAGTGAAATTATTTTGTACTAATTGTTACTTACTCACACACACAAACACATGCACACATACATACATACATATTTCACGAGCGTATTACAAAAAAAAAAGAAAAAGAAAACGAAGAACAAAAGATTTTTATAAAAAAAAAAGCAGAATTACAAAAAAATTATGTACAAAATTTGGAAAATCACGAAAATGCCATGTACACATACATATTTATACACACACACACACACACATACATACATGCAATGGAAATCAAACAAACAAAAAACAAAAATGAAATTGTATTAATTTTTATTAAATTTTATTCTATTAAATTATTCTTATTATTATAATTTTTATGTTTATTTCTTGTAGCTTAAATAATATACATCCATATATACAAATATACATATATATTGATATATTGATGAATTAATTGTAAACAATTCATTGCGAAATATTTACTAAAAAAAAAATACAACAAAAGAAATTATGAAAACGCAAAACGCAAAAACAAAAAACAATTGTACTAATAATTTACATTTAGTGTTTATAAATTTAAAAAACAACAAAAACAAAAATCAAAAAAACCCCAAAACAACAAAAAACCACACAATAAACAACCAACAAAAAACAACAAAACATAAACGATTCTCGATTATTTTATTTTTTATTTTTATGAAAAAACAACAACATCATTTTTCTTTTTGCAGTCCAAAACTGAAAAACCATTCAAATAAATGCGAAAATTTATAAATATCAATTTATAAAATATTTAATAACAATTACCAAAAGTTCTTTTCATTTTCGGGAATTTTTCAGATGTGGCGGGCAATTATACCCCATTCAGTTGGGCTGCTTTACAGGGTATGCGAAATGTGCATGACTTACATTGAGTATCTGAACTTGTTCTCTATCGCAATATCTATCGTATTAGGTTGGAAATGATGATTGCATGACTCGAAATGGAGATCGTCACCATTTAAAGTGCGACTCTCCAGTTAGGAACTGTTTTGTTTGTTTTTGTTTGTCTGAGACATCAAGATACATCCGCCGGAATCGGCGAGGCGACAATTTTGGCCAAAAGTCGTTGAGGCAGCCAATAAAAGTTGATTGACATGCGACAGTTTTGATCTTTCGAATGCTCTTTTAAAGCCAATCCAGTTGCCAATGCCTGATTAAAATGTGGGAATTGAAATTGGAGACCGTTTCAAATTAAACAATCAAACACAACTTCAGAAAGCTTTGCAGCTGAAACTGTTTTCCTTGCAAATTTCAATTTAAAACAATTAATCAATTCAAATTATTCTTCAAGGAAAGCATTGCATCTGAAACTTGGTAAAACTATTTTATTCGAATTATTCTTAAGACTTTAATGAATTCAAATTATTTTCAAGACTATTTTCCTCTTGCTATGTTAAAAATAATTATAATTATTAAGACAATATTGCAGCCAAGTTCAAAGACTTTAATAAAAATACAATTCGCATCAAATAGTTGCTTACGTTATTCGCCTTTATTTATAGTGCTTTAGTCAAATGTTTTTACGCAAATGTTTAACAAATTTTAAGCAACATCAGCAACAACATCAAGCAAACGTAAATAGTTCAACTAATGCATTGACTGAGTGCGGACAAGAGAGGCGACAAAAGAGACAGACGAGAGAGAGAGAGAGAACATGCGTTACACCAGCTTCTCAGTGAGAATAAGTCGAGTATGCGACTAAAAAATACCCTATGTAAATTACATAGAACTAACATTTTCTAAAAATAATTTTAAGCGTTTTAATTGTATTAATAAATTTACATTTAAGCTTTTTGCTTGAAATTCAAAACATAAATCAAATCACAAAAAAAAGACAATAAAAACTTGTGACAAGAACATATAAAATTACTATTATTTTTCATTTCTTCATTAAAATTTTGTATTTTCTAAAATAACAAAAAATAATTCAAATCAGAAAACAATTCAAAATTGATCCATTAGTATAATTTAAAAACTCAAGGACTAACGTCATAATTTATAAGTTATATATAGAAAAATACAATTTTGGAAAATTCTAAAATTTCTTGGACAAAACTTGCAATGAAAATAATTTTACTTTAATCAAACCTAATAAATAAATATTTATTAAAATTGAGAATAATGCACTAGACGTTAGCTGACTTCAAAAATGTCGTTCATAATGAAGAAAACTAACCCAAGATACATTTTTATTGTAGTTGACAGTAATAAACAAGTAAGAAAGCTACAGTCGAGAGTGCTCGACCGTATGATACCCGCAACCCATTTCGAGAGAAAACAAAAAATTTAAATGATATATTAACAAAAAATATACCAAATATACTAAAATTAGTTTTTTGTATATATTTGAAAATAGCGGGTAAATATCACAACACCGTTTTGGTCACACTGTCAACTAAACAAACAAAGCGCGGGCAGCTGCAAGTGAATTATGCATATAAAATTGATTCTTTAATAACTTTCTTGTTTTTCATTCGATCTCAACCAAATTCACAGGAATCATTTAGAATATAATTATTATTATGCATACCAAAATTCAATGCTCTAGGTCTATTATTACGGCTTTTACAGACTTTTGGGGGCGGAAAGGGGCGTGGCATCCAACTTTTGAAATAAACTTGACCTGCGTAGGACCTATAGGAGTACTGTCCCCAAATTTGGTAGCTCTAGCTCTTATAGTCTCTGAGATCCAGGTGTTCATACAGACGGACAGACGGACAGACGGACAGACGGACAGACGGACATGGCTATATCGTCTCGGCTGTTGACACTGATAAAGAATATATATACTTTGTGGGGTCGGAGATGCCTCCTTCTGCCTGTTACATACATTTTCTGTTGGCACTAAGTTATAATACCCTTCTACCCTATGGGTAGCGGGTATAAAAAGAATATGAGATAGTTACTTAATTTGATATTTGAAAATAAGTTTTATAAAGTCAGTCTTGAAGCGGACAAAATAGTAAATTTAAGTACATAATTCGCTTCAAGGCGAACCTGTAATGCCAAGAATCGAAAACATAAAAACGAATTAGTTAATAAATGACTGTAGCTGAAGACGCTGCATGTAGAATTGCTTTGAAATAATATATGTTAATATGCCACTATATCATGTGTGAAGGTGTTGAAGACAAAACGCGGCTTCCGATGCTGCAAAGAATTGCGACAAGCGTGCAATAAAGAATACTTATGTAAATGGGCAATGCTTCAAAGTGTCTATTAAACCGAGATACCCTAGGTAAGCAGGTGAGAGAGTGTAGGGTATGATGGCTGCGCAGTTTGCTGGCAAAAGCAAATGAAATCGAATAATTAAATATTGGCATAGTCACACCTTGTTGACAATTATTGACAGGCTGATTGGCAAACAGCAAACAAATGAATACGTCGCCATTTGAGGTGACGACGGTGCAAAGTGGGGCAAGAGGCAACAGGGGGGAGGGGGCGGTGATCCGAGGTGGGTGTGGCAGCTACTGTGCAAAGACACAACACGCAAGGGCCTCAAATGCAATCGGCGATCGCAAAATGCAAAACCGCCAAAACCGTAACCCAAAGCAACAAATCGCGAGAGGGGGGAAGGGAGGGGAAGCTGTTTCCAAGTATGGCTGCAAGTGGCGCTTGTGGCGTTGGCGTCTGTCGTGTTGACAGTCGAGATGGCATCTTATATATTGACTATATATGGCCGATAAATCGCATCGCAGGGAGACAATTGTCATTTGCATTGATATCAAAAGCAAAGCGAATCGAATCGCATCGCATCGAATGGTTTGGATCGACGCGGCCAAACCTTAGAGCGCCCACATTTGGACTTGCTGCTGACTGACAACAACAACAACAACAACAATAGTAACAACAACAACAACAGCAGTAACAACAACAAGCGCAGCACGAATCGCTTAGATGATATCTAACAGCTCTCAACTCTCTATCGACTACTCCACAGACTACAGACACACAAGTAGGCAAAGCTTCTAGCGCATCTGCTCGACTCTGAAATACCCGGTAATTTAATTTGTTTATTTGTTGTTAACTGGTCTGAATTGCTACTAATTTTGATACTTCATTTCCAATTTGATGTTGTCAATTTACATTTATTTTTAACCCTTACTTACAATACTCTAAAAAATAAATTTATAATTGAAGCTAATTAATTTTGATACTTTATTTTAACGAGTTAATTTAAAATTTATGATCTAAATAATATTCAAAATAATAATATTATAATTAATACTTATTGATACATATTTTCCAATTTGACGCATTCAAATTTGTTTTTAACACGATCTAAGTAATACTCAAAATAAAAATAATATAATTAATTAATTCGGAAAGTTACTGATTTTTTAAATGTGAATATTTAACATCCAATTAGAGGTTTTACACTTACTATATATTTATTATCAAGACACTAACTTATTCTTGCAATAATAGTAACATTAGAATTGATGTTAATTAGTTAAGCATGCCGCGGATGTTTTAATTTTGGTATTTCGTTTTTTTTTTTTAATTTTTGTCACTTTCCTATTAATAATATTAACTATAATTGATACTACATAATTAAGCGATGCATAGATTTCCGAATATTTATACTTTCTTCTTAATTAAAATTTATTACGATCACGTTTTAACTGATACGTGTAATAATACTAATATTTTAATTTATGCTAATTATTTAGGGACGTATATTTAAGTATTCATGATTATTTAGTATGTCTAATGATTTAAGTATGCTTTTTAATTGCAAATTTGTAGTTTTTCATTTAATCTTATAATTATTTGAAATTATTTTTCATGATAATAAAAAAAGTAAAATAATAATTATGCATTTTTCGCTAGCAAATTTAAAATCAATTTTAAATGTATGGACCTCACAGAAGTATACTCCAAAAATGCAATTGCTCTAGCACTGATAGTTTTTAAAATCGAGGTGATTATCTCAAAGGTCAGACAGACAGACGGACATGTGTTATTCATGTGGTATTCTATGCTTTCTTCAAAGTGCATTCCGCTACCGAGATTTTCGCTTACCTATCATACCCTCTGTCCTATCGAGTAGCGGGTATAAGTGCTACTCGTAGCATTGGCTCACTTGATTTACGAGACACATCCAATCCTACATGTGTATAAACATACTCGCATTCGCACTCGCACTCAGCGTTGCAACAGTTAAACAAAAAGAAAAAAAACTTGCTCACGACATTTAACCGACACTCATAATCATCAATTATCTCAGCTGTCGACTCGGGCAATTGAAATTGAACATGAAATTGAAATTGAAATTGAAATTGAAAATGAGAATGAAAATGCAATTGCAATTGGAATCAGAATCAGAATCAGAATTAGAATCGGAATCAGCATCGCAATTTCAATTGGAATTGGAAGTGCGGCAAATATGCAAAGCATTTTCTTAACTTTTATTGATCTCAAGTTACGACTACTACGGATTAATTCCCTCCACCTCCTCCACATCCCGATCCATTGCAATCGAACTCTGTTTTGACTGCAGCTGTCACTCAATTGGCTGCTTTATTGAATGAGCACAGTTCTTGGATCGTTCGATCAACTGGTAAACATTTATTGAATGTTAACATTTAAATCGAAGCAGACATTAATCATGTTACCATCTGATAATCTGCCACTAATGAAAATTCCAATGTAAATATATTTTAATATTGTTACATTTTGAATAAAATATGAGAAACAAATTAAATAAAATCAGTTCCTCTTCATGAATATTTCTTTTTGAACATTAAAATAAATTTAGGTATAAGAAATAATACTAAAAACATAAATAAATAATAATAGCTAAACGAAACATATTAAATAAATAAAATAAATAATTGTTTTCCTTTTTGCTATTGAAGTCTTTTTAACATTTTTATTAATATTATGTATTACGAAACATAATATAATGAAAATAAAAAACTAATAAATATCAACATAACCCCATATGTAAATAAATAAGGAAATATTTGAAATTGAAGTCTTTTAGCAATTTTAATTATTAGGAATAAATATAAAATAACACGAAATAAATATATGTAAAACAAAATTAAAAAATTTAAGATTTATGTTTTTTTTTCTTTTTGAAAATAAACTACTTCATTATTGTTGGAATATTCAAATTAAAATTGCATTATTTTTGCATTTGTATATTATTTGTGACAATGTTATGTAAATATTTATTATCAAAATTAATATAAAGTTAGCTATTCATTTTCTTTTTAAAGTCCCATTGATTATTTTTATATTTAAATTTAAAGTATATCATTTTTTTGTAGTACATAAATTTCGCTATCAATTCGATTGAAACTGTTGAAAGTTGGTCTTGCCGACTGAATTTGAACACCAAAAATAATTACAAGCTGTCGCAAGTGAAGTTAGTCTGTCTGCGATAATTATGCAATTAATTTATGACTGAATATTTGACCAACTAATTGAAATGCCGTGCAGTGGAGATGTTGAGCGTTTTCCGGCTCCCACTCGTCAGTCAATGTTTAATTGGCATGCAACATTTGGCATTCAACATGCATTCAACATTGAATTCAAATTCAATTTGGCTGCAAATTCTCTTCCTTCAGTTGTTGTGCGATTGATGCTGATGCTGATGCTGTTGTTGTTTGGTTGTTTGGTTGATTGCAAATGCAAATGCGGCAATGGGTCAAATCACGTTGACACTCGCTGTCGCTGGCTAATTGCTGCAACAAGCTCCGACAACAACAACTACAACAATAACGACAGCAACAACAATAACACTCCACACACGATCATCATTGTGATCCAAGTGAACCCGAGGGATCGTCTGAGAGTTGCTCGAGAGCTTGCTCAGCTGTCGACACCTAAAGCCCCAAAGAAAGCCACACAACTAACGAGAAACTAAAGTTCAGTCTATAAAATAAAAAAATTGAGTTATGGCCACACTTTAAAATAAAATGTGAAATTTAATATACTTTTAATATTATTTTAATATAATTTGGAAAATAATATGCATTTCAATAATAAATATTAAGTGTTATGGTACCAAAGAAAGCAACACAACTAACGAGAAACTAAAGTTCAGTCTATAAAATAAAAAAAATTGAGTTATGGTCACACTTTAAAATAAAATGTGAAATTTAATATAATTTTAGTATAATTTAGATAATAAAATACATTTCGATAATAAATAATAAGAGTTATGATACCAAAAAAAGCAATTCAACTAACGAGAAACTTAATTTCAGTCACTAAAATAAAAAAATTTGATTTATGGTCACACTTTAGAATGAAATTAGAAATGTAATATAATTTTAATAATAAAAAATTAATATTATGTTGCCAATCTAAAATTAAAATTCAATTACAATTACAAAGAGTTACGGTACCAAAGAAAGCAATACAACTAACGTGAAACTAAAGTTCCGTCTCATCTTTTTAGTATAAAATTAAAAAATTGGATTTATATTCGCGAATTAAAATACAATTTCAAATGTAATATTATTTAAATGCAATTTGAATAATAAAAAATAAGTGTTATGTTTCCGCTCTAAAATGAAATTTCAATAATATTTAGTAAGAGTTTTGGTCAAATAAAACTTATAATTTTAATTACTTTTGAGTTTGCATAAATTAATACAACAAACTAAAGTTTTACAAATGATTTTTTGTTTTCTTTTGGACTGTTTTTATTCGGCCACATATGTATATAATGAAAATAATATCAATAATTTTGAATATTTAAAAAGCACTAAATTAATGTAACAGTGTAAGAGAAAATATGGGCTAAAATATTTGTATATATCTACTGCTTATTGGAACAATGCACAAGTGTGCCAAGAAGCAATTAGATAGCATCCGAACACAGAGAATAATTTGGGATATAGACAGCCAGAACAACTTGGAAATATATGTACATGCCAAAATTCATTAGATGAGAGATATATTCAGATGAGCGTTTTGATTGATTCCATTTGAAAATTTAACTTGAACTTGCATTGAAAGGGGAATTACAAAGCACAACGACAGCAAACACACCCTGCCATCAATCTAACTGTAAAGAATAGAGCGAATGGAGAATGGAGAATGTTTTGTGCTGTGTTGAGTTTCAATTTGCTTTGCTCCAGTTTCAACTAAGACCAAAAGCGATTTGCTTTCAACCAATTTGTTGGCCACGCGCTTTGTTTTTGGGCTCCCGCCCCCCGAAAAATAATATAAATTCAACAAATCAAAATAAACACACAGATAATAACAAGAGTACCAAACGAATAGCGACTAGCGGATACCCTGTAAAATAAATTGAGAAATTTATTTATTGTTATTAAGTTGCTCATACCCCACTCCATTAATTTCCTAACTACAGAGTATGTCCAACGAAAAATAAAGGCAAACGAAAATTTGATTTTTATGAATTTTACGCCAATTTGGCCAGAACATGTTGACCAGGCTCCGAACTGGACATGGCCATAAAAACCGGCTGAAAGACAAATTTGGAGCTAATTATAAATGCAGGCAGCGCCAAAAAAAAAAAACAAGAAAAGAAAACACAAAGTCACTTTGGCCAGGTCTCAATCAATTGGTGGGCGGACTGCCAATGAATGAATGAATCTGGAGGGGAGACCGAAAAGACCAAGCGACCGGATGGTGAATTGTGTTCATGAATGAATTGAAACAGTTTCGAATGCGACTTTCGGCTTGTGGGCGAACTTAAATCTCGCAATGTTTGGCTTTGGCGATTTGGCGATTTGCAAAGTGTGAAACTAATTTGTCAGCATGACAATAACAGCCAAAAGCCATAAACATCATAATAATATTCAATAAACATCAACAAAATGCGACAATTAGTTGCCACCGATTTTGGCCAGCAGCAGCAGCAGCAGCAACAACGGCAGCAACTACAAAATATAAACTACAAATTACAAAGGTTCCATGGGGCGTATGCGTAATGTGGCAGCTTCTAAGCATGACTTTGATTTACCCACGAGCCAAACTGACATGAATTACGACTGCAAGAAAATAAAACAGACATTTTTGTACAGATTTATTTATATAAACTTTATCAAGAAAGAAACTAAATTGAAATTGAAACTCAATTGAAATCTATAATCTATATATTTACATCAATTTTATGCATAGCAGCAACGTCTGCTGAAGAAAACTGTGTGTAAATCAATTGGAAAATTCGTAGTAGTGAAATCTCATCATATATTCGAGTATATACAATTTTTACACAGCGTATTCAAAAACTCCGATTAGTTTCGGGAAAGAGTTTGCAACAAATTTATATAATTTTTTTAAATATTGTAATATTTTCTAGTGTAAAAAAATTGAAAATAATTCTTGTGGCATTTACATACATAATTTCTTTAAAAAAGTAACTAAAAGCTTACAGTGTGCACTTGTGAAGGACAAAATAGATTTTGAAATATATAGAAATTCAACAAATTCTAGTAAAAGAACAACTGCTCAGTTAACTTCTTAATAAAACAAATAATTGATTTCAAAGTGAATTTATGCAAGAGGAAAATGTTTGAAAAATAAGGCAGATACAAATTGTATGTCCAAACTCTTTATATATAAAAAAAATAAATATATATTTAATATTAAATGAAGAAGCTGCAAACATATTTTTCAAAAATGTATAAAATAAGGCAATAAAGCTGCTTAAAAGTAAATATGCAAAATGTATAAGAAATCTCTAAATCGTTCTAATAATTCGTCGTATTAAATAATTATAAAATAATTTAAAGAATGCAATAAAGTTGATTTCAAAGTGAAGATAATGAAGAAAATGTATGTGCAATCTCTAAATAGTTGAAAAATACATGTTTAACACTAAATGAAGGATTAAATGTATAGGAAATCTTTAAATAGTTAAAAAAAAATTTGTCGACTAATTATTTTTCCAAGAACAATATACAAAATAATTAAAAAATGCAGTAAAGTTGATTGCAAAATGAATAAACAAAATTGACTTGAAATCATTATAAAGATAAAAAAAATATATTCCAAATGAAGACGCCGCCAAATTCCAGTTCCAAATACAATTAAAAAAAATATATAGTTTATTAAACATTTGTTAAATTGCAGAGAACTGCAGCAAAACTGATTGCGATCTGGGGCAGAGGAAATGGAATTTCGATGAAAACTGGAAGCACTTTAGCGTCAGCAGCTTGTAGCCATAGATCAAATGGATCGATCGTTCGCTTAATCCGGCTGGAAGTGTAGTTGGGGCCTGAGGGGAGGGGAAGGGGGAAGGGGTGTGTTGTGGTGCATTTCATAATTATAATAATTGACTATTTGTGCTGCAACGATTTTTAATTGAATTATAAACGTTGAGCTAATAAAATCGATGATGTAAATTGCGCTCGCTTGCATTTAACACCTTCGTCTATGGAATTTCATCTATTTTTATTTATGATCCATACATGTTGGAACAAAACATGTTGCCCACTCTCTTAGCCCCCTCAGTGCCAACACCTCCCCCGCCATCCGACGACACCCGCACAATCCCCTCAGCTCAGATCGGCTCAGATCGGCAGAGTCGCCGTTAATCGCATGCAAATCGTATGCAATCGCAAGCGCTAAAACAAAACCGACAGAGACGGCGATACAGATTGAGATTTACAGTCGCAGCTATACGAGGGCAGATCGATATATTTATCAACAATATTTTTAGTTGAATTGTATCAATTTTTAATAGGTTTACTCGAACAATTATGTTGATGTAAAACTAAATTTAATTGAAAATTAATACGGCCTATATTATCAAATAAATTCACACACACAGTTGCGTTTTAATTTGTTCAATTTAAATGTTTTTTTTTTTTAATTAATTTATTGGGTATACAAATAAAATAAAATACAAAATAAAACATAATCATTAAATAGAACAAAACAAAAATAAATAACAATAACAACAAAAATAAAAAAGAATAAATCAAAATCATGAAACCCACTTTTAAATACCTGAAAGCGTTAGTTGCTATTACGAAATTATTGTACTATACAATTAAAGTCTAAACTACAATTATAATAAATAGACAAATAAATAAAAGCACCTTAATAAAATAAATAACTGTTAAGTGATGACATCAAAACCATTACGAAGCCTTTACGTTTTAAAACTACTCCAAAAATATATTTATCAATATTCCATGAATTTGTACATTTTATTAGAAGACTTATAACGACTTATTAGAAGACGAAAACATTTTTGCATTATAGCTTAATAACTGTCTTCCATCTGTGCCGTCTCAATTGCCCAATTCGATAGTTTTAACGTTAGTCATGATTAACGCTAATGGGTTTAAGAAACCAGGCAGTTAAACTCTGAAATTCTTTGACATTTTACACTATTGTCATTTCCAAATATACATACATTACATATCGTCTAATTAAAATTTAAATAAATTTTTTAACTGATAAAAATATAATTAGGCATCTATCATATTAGGTATCTAGCTACTTCATTAATTTTATTTTTAAAACTAAGTATAACCCAAAATATTTGCATGCTCAAAAACACAATTTATTTTGGTCAGCATTTTTTGGTTGCGCTTCATTTATAGAATAATAAAAAGTATTGATCACATTATTCAAAACCTTTCAATCGACCCTCGATAGAGGGAGGAATACTGCGAGACAGCCAGAGAGAGAGAGAGAGAGAGAGACACACACACGGAACGGGAATCGTTTTGTTGCGTTTCAGTTGATATCGTAAGCTTGCAGCTAATATATCGTAGTATCGCCTGATATCGTATTATATCGTGTCGTATCATGTCGTGTCGTGTTGTCATTGTTGTTGTCGTTGTTGTCTTAGCCTGGTCTGCTTTGGCTCGATGTCTCTGTAACTGCAACAACTACAACTGCAGCCGTATTTGTATCTGTATCTGTATCTGGAACTGACTCTGTCTCGTTGTCCGTCCGTCTGTCCGTCCGTCCGCCTGTCTTGGCTCTGGTTAAAACGCCTCGAAATGCCGCCGGGCTGTGTAATTGTAACGCAACAATCAAAATCAATTGCTATGTAAATAAAATTGCAAATTAAATTACAAATTGATTACCTCACTGAGTCATTAATTAAATCGACAAATTCAAGCAGCGACAACAACAACAACAACAGCTGCAATGGTCGCTTACAGAAGATAGATAGTCGATAGTCAGGGCAACTGATAGAGTGATAGATGTATTCGATATACATATGTTAAGTGCTTGGCTGATCTCACTAACTAGAGCAGTATCATCTTGGATTTAAGAAACTTCGAATCTTCTTCCCAAACAATTCATTTTTTTAAGCATTTCTCATCGAAAATAATTTTTGATTTAAGAATCTTCTTCACAAACAATTCATTTTTGAAAGCATTTTAAAAATTAACTTCACTTTTCATTAGCATTTCATTTCCCTTGGAATATTTCTCCCACTCTCATTTCATTTTACGAATTTTATCACATTTCATTCCACATAAACATATTATTTCCAACAGTTTTTTTTCAATAATCTTATCTTTGCTGTTTTATTCGTTTTGTTAATGCTAGCTATTTAATGAAGAAAGTCATCTTTGATTTAAGTCCCTTAAAATTTTTCTCTCTCTTATTTTTTTTTTAGTTTTATCAATAAACATTTTATTTTTTAACGTGGCAGAATATTACATTTTAAATATAAGATATTTAAATATAAGATATATTCGTCTTTGAAGAATTCGACTTTAAAATAAGTAACAGTAATAAAAAAACATTTACTATAAAACTTATTATTATATCTCCACACATTTTGCCCCATTTAATTTTTGACCCAAGTGGAACATCTCCATTTAACGTACATCAAATTTTAATTTCAATATGCATTTTTCATCACATAATCTCTTTTTTTGTGATATTAATAATAATTTCATATGGCTGTTGTTTGCAGAAATATTTATTTCAGATAAGCCTTTCTGCTTCAATGCCATCTTAAAGAATGACTATTTATTTTTTTAAGAATTTAATAGTTTCAAATAATGATATATGTTAATAATTTCCTTGTTCTAACCTATTGATAATTTTCCTATTTTAGGAAATCTATCAAATCTTGTTCTATATTTTTTGAAGATTTTGTAATTCTTAAAATTGATTTATTCATTAAACCTTTTCCCCTTAGCTGCTCTATATTTTAGTTTTGCATTAGTTCAATAATTAATTTTCTGGCTCACAAAATTCTTTTCTGTCTGCAGTTCTCGCAGCTCCCGCTCAGAAGTCATTGACTATCCATCGAATGCTGTCCGTGAGCAAGTCGATCCATCGATCAGAGTCGATCAGTCGTGCGATCGATCGATCGATCGATCGGTCGCTAATGGAGCACAAAGCCAAAGTGGCACAGTGGGTAAATGCAATCAAAGCAACAAAGTCGTTTAACAAATGCTCCAATTAGCACAAAATGTGGGCGACGAGAGGAAGTGACACACAGAGAGAGAGAGAGAAAAAGAATGAGAGAGAGAGAGAAGGCGACGCGTGCCAATAAACATAATTAGAAGAGAGGGGAAATCGATGGCAAAGTGGAAGTTGGAAGTTGAGAGCTCGTGTTTCAGTTCTAGGTGGAGTTGCAGTTTGTTTGGAGAACTTTTGGGCGCAGCAATCAGCAGCTTGGCCACAAAATCACAACAGCAATTTTCGGGCGGGGCTCAGCCGAGAAAACTTGGCAACAAATGCACGACTAGCACATACCCTATACCTGCTGAGACACCAAAAATAATCAGTTGTTAATTGACAATTAATACAGCGTTGCTGGAAGGAAATATAATTACATTTGATATTTTTTAATGTAACAAAAATCATTTCTTTCTACATATATCGCATATTGAAGATATAAATAAAATAAAATCAAATTTAAAAGCAAATTAATTTAATTTGATATTCTTAAATGTAAAAAAAATCATAACTTTCTATGCTACCATAAATTGCATACATAAAATAATATCAAAGCACATAAATAAAATTTGATATTTTGTATGTACCAAAAATCATATCATATATATTTTTATACCTAACATAAAATAAAGATATTAATAAAATAAAATAATGTTTAGCTACAGTTGAGCACATTTTATGTTTCAGTTTAAGCAGTTTTATTTTAATTTGAATGTGTTATTGAAAACTAGTCGAAACTTGTGCCCAAAATTAATCATTTTTTTAGGGCACATTTTAGTCACTCTGAATAGAAACAAAAATATGAACAACACATACATTTTTTAATCATTTTATAAATAATAAAAATAAGTCGACTCTGAGCAGACCCTAAAAATTAGTGTTGTTAAATTTCAATAACAAATAAATACCTTAAAGTACCTTATGCGTATATAAATATCTGATTTATAAATTGGTAATTCAAAATTTAAAAATTGAAGAAAAATTGCAGACATTTTTCAAACATAATAAATATAATAAAAATATAAAGTCAATAAATTATTGGCCACGTTTTTTAACTTTAACTGATGCTATTCAATTACCACCTAAAAAGGTGTTAATGAAAAAACAAATATCTCATTGGCGGCATAGATTGACAAAAATATAGCAACAAATTACACACAAATATTTACCAAATATTTGCATACCTGACAAATACAATTATTATTAATTGATTTTATAAGAAATCGATTTTAAGATTTTTTTAAAAAGAATTGCCACATGTAAAAAACAATTCGATTCGAAGAAATCATTTTGAGCTGAGCTAAGTTGTAAATTAATCCACCAAATATTTGCACATCTGGGCAATATAATAATGATTATTATCAAGTGGTGTGATTTTGTCAGAAATCATTTGGAAGCACTTTAAGAAAGTAAAATTCACATCGTTTTAATGATTTGAGAGAATTTCAAATAATATTAATGTTTTGTAAGAAATTTGGAGGAATCTTAAAAAACCAATTGCAACATATACAAATAAAAATGAATTCTAAATTAAAAATATTTACCAAATAATTGGAATCTTCATTTGTATGAAATATTTCATAATAGTTTTTAATGGAATAATTTACAATGCTATGAACAAATAGTTGTGAGCTGAGCTAAATTGATTTAAAATTGCATATAAATATTTACACATTTGAGAAAAACAATTATACTATTTTGCATAAAATCACTAAGGCTTAAACTTTTCAAAAATAATAACAACATATTAGGATAATAATTTTTGCAAGAAAATAATTTTAAGTTGAATTAAATTTAAATTAATTTCCCCAACATTTTTGCACATTAGTGAAATAAATTATTATTACCCCCAGAGGGGTTGAAAATCATGTGGAATAATAATATATATTTTCGTTATAAAAATGATATAAATTTAAGTTAAATTCAATTGTAAATTAATTAAAAATATCCAAGAAAATATTTGGGTTTTTATTTATGAATAGAAGAATTCAGCATAAATAATTGAAAATAACATTCGGTCAAAGCGACCCGATTGCCTTCACTTTAAAGGGTATATTGGAGTAGTTAAATGCGCGCACAATAGTCGAGAGCTGGAGCCAAGATCAGTTTGGCTGGCACGACATTTGGCTAAGTTATGGCCTGGCCAAAAGCAGAGGGCGCAAGGGGAGGGGGAAACACGAGCGGAGGAAAGTCGCCGCTTGACGTTTGCTTTGGCTTTGGCTTTTGCTTTGGCTTTTGCTTGACCAAACGAGGACAGTTTGTTCAATCTGTTTGCGTCGACTGCAATTTGGACAAAACTCAGACCGCTTCCCCTCCCCTCCCCCCTCGCTCCATCGCCGCTTTGTTGTGTTGTGTTCGGCTTGAACTCCCTCGCCAATTGTTTAGCTTTTTAGCCGTGCCCAAGCCTGGCGCTGTGTCAATCAGCAGCAACAACAACAACAGCAACAAGCTGCAGCGACTAGATAGGAGAGGGCGAGCGGAAGGCGAGGGGGGGCGGGGCCAGTTATGGGGCGTGCCCGACCCCAAATGCCAAAGCCGAGTTTGTTGCTATTCGTTCGTCTGTTTGTTGTTGTTCTCTTTCATTAGTCGTGATTAGTTTTGAAAAGCCAAACCAGCAACAACAACAACCAAAACGAATCGCAAAAAAAATAGTTGTTGTTGTTGTTTAACTGCCACACGTCGCGCACAACAATAAAAAGCACAAGAAACGCGGCAACAACTCAAGCGCCACTTGCGGCTCTTGACAAATTGTGAGCAACGTTTGCAATTGAAACAATTTAATCCAAACAGCAGCAGCAACAACAACAACAGCAGCAACAACAACAACAACAATCGGAGCAAGCAACAACTTCAAAACAAACAACGCACAGTGGAGCAAAAGCAACACACAACAAACAAGCGAGCATACTATTTAAAGTATACAATCAAATCAATACTAACTAAAAACGAGTGCAAAAAATAAATACAAATTATTGTAATTAAATTAAAATTAATTTATATCTTTAGAAATAAACATTAAAATTAAAACCTTGGTTAAATTAAAAGCAACACATAATAATTATCAAATTAAATTCAATCTTGATTATGAGCAAAAATCAATACTAATTAAAAACAAGTTAAAAAAATAAATACAAATTATTGTAATTAAATAATATGTAATTTATATCTTTAAATGCAAATCATTAAAAATAATTATCAAGGTAAATTTAATTAAACCTTGGTTAAATTAAAAGCAACACATAATAATTATCAAATTAAATTCAATCTTGATTTTGAACAAAAATCAATATTAATTAAAAACAAGTTAAAAAAATAAATACAAATTATTGTAATTAAATAAAATATAAACTATATCTTTAAATCTTGCCAATGCACATAATTTAAAATAACTATTAACTATTACTATTAAGCTAAATTTAACTCAAATCTTAGCTAAAATAAAATATATAAATTAAAAACATGTGCAACGCGTAATAATTATAAATATTATTATATTAAATTCAATATTAATCATGAATAAAACATGTGCAAAATAAATACAAATTATTATAATTAAATTCAAAATAAATATATTCAAGTCACATTTAATTAAAATCTTGATTACAAAAATAAATATAAATTGAAAAACACGAGCAACAAATAATAATTATAAATAACTACAATTAAATCAAATATAATTTATATCTTTAATTCTTGCAATGATATGTGATAAGTAAATATTAATTAAACACTAAAAATAAATATTAACTCAAGACAAGTAAAAGATATTTGGGAATCAAATTTAATTTATATCTTTAATTCTTGCAGATAGAAATTAATATTAATTTTAAGCAAGCAATTTTGTCAAAATATCTGAAGCTCAATTAAGATTACGTATACGCAATGTGCACTAGGCGAACAGATTTATTTATTTTTTTTTAATTTATGTAAAACTCTTGACGTTAGAGTCGAGGGTGTAGCATAACATTAAAATGTGTCAGCATAATTAAGCGAGTCTGATGCGAATTCTATTTTAATTTTATATTCATATTATCAACATTGTAAATATTGAAAATAATGTTAAACAGCATTTAGTTAAAGCTCTGCTATAAAATCAATTCAGCTTATAAATTAAAGCTCAGCAAATGAAAATGGCAAAGAATTTGTTTCTACTTAAAACAAAAACATTTTTATGTGTCTCAAATGCTTATAAAAATAACAATTAGTATAAAAATCGGTTAATAGATGAAGACAGAAATAATAAGTGTTCTATTGTGAGATAAATAATTTAATGTTGCTGATTAATTTAATGTTGTATTTTGAGAAAGAACAATAAATAAAACAAAATAGTTTTCAATTATGTCAACTCAAAACAATGCAAATAATATATTATTGCAACTATTCGTTCAAGTGATCTAAACTGGGTATTATGAAAAATATATCTATGTATATCTAATATAGCGAAATATTATAATATAATATCATATAGAATAAATTTCTTTTTTATTTGCCTCTTAATCCTCTTTTATTAAAGACAATTTGGAACAGAAACGAACGAGAAAGAAAATATAGAATTTAATTGATAATAATTTGTTATCAACAATGCTTTGTTAAAATACAATACTCTTTAAAATGTACATCAATTTAGAGCAGAGTTAAACTGAAAATCGAAACAACTCGCTAGCTAAAAATCGCAAACAGTTAATGTGAGCTAGTTGTCAATGAAAGCGACTGCTTTGAGAAGCGCAAAGAGAGGCTGGCTGGAACCAGAAATAGAACTAGTTCACAACAGCAGCTGGAAAGTGAGCAGCGCAGAAAAAATGCGAAAAATGCGTGATTAATTGAGGCGATGAATGCGAAGTGAATAAAGTGAGTGAAGTGAGTGAAGTGAATGAAGTGAGTGAAGTGTTTATCCAGATCAAATGGGCAGGCAGGTAAGTGCAGAGTGAGCTGCAACTGGAACTGGTTCGGAGGCGATAACACGCGGAGCACTCAAATGGCAGACATTAAAATGGCAATAGCCGCCAAGTGATTAATAGACATTTTAGCGTTTTGAAGTGTTATCGACTGCAATAAGTGAATAAGTGAATAGTTTATGAATCAGACGTCTGTGTGTGTGCCTGTGTGTGTGTGGGTGTTGTTATCGATAACAACAAATTGCGAATGCTGTCAACTTTCATGCACATGCCCAGCGAGCAAACACATGTCAAGGGAGAGGAAGGGAGGAAGCGAGAGAGAAGGCTTCTTGTAACACCGGGCGTATGATGAATGTGCATTTAATTGCGGCCTGCCACAGGCCAAAAGGGAATCGAGGAGAGCGAAGAGAGCGAAGAGAGGAGAGGGGAGAGGGGAGGGCAAAAGTTGTAGGCGAGCGCTAAATGTTTCCATTTACCCGCATTAAAGATTAAATTCTATAAACAAGTGCGCGCAAAACACGACAGCAAAATAGATAATAAATAAATAATAAATAAAGTAAACAAGCCGAGCAACAACAATAACAACAACAACAACTCTGCTCATTTGCATATCAACATTTCACATTCAATTCGTTTGAAAGCTTTTCTCACTTTAGCGTCAATTTTGCTTTTTTCTACATTTTTTGTAATTCTTTTTTTTTTTGTTTTGTTTTTTGAAATTCAATGAGTCGCATTTCCAGCCACAACTCGCACTTACCCCAACGATCCCGCAGCACGCAGAGCATCCGCGCTAGAGATGGCAGCGTGAGCTGCAAGCACCATGCGATGAAAGCACGAACTGCGCACGCGTGACACGAGCGAGCGACACAAACGCGATGCGATTGAAACGCGAGTGTGAAACGTATTCGAAATTGTTAAGTCACGAGTAAGGCACGAAAAAGACACAAGATGGACACGAACTGAACACGAGTGAGGCACGAAAAAGAATTACGATTATTAAGCACGAGCGAAACACGATTGAGACACGACACGATTTCATCGCACATCTGCTGCAAACTGCAAATGGAAAATAAGTAAAAACCAATATTGTCAATTATAAAACATTTACTTAATATTTTTTTAACAGATTTTAAATGAATTTTAATTCACTGTTTATATTTTGTCTCTTTATTTGGGATCTTAAAATATGAATTGCTAAACGTGTTGGGCATTTTTTTGACTGTCCAAAATATATATGTACATATGTACATATGTACATTTAAAAAAAAGAGGTGTAGATAAAGTTATCAATTAAAAATACATTTATTTTAAATGCTTTAGACAGCTAGTAAATAAATTAAAAAACACTCAATATTTTGTTTTCCTTTTATGACAATTTAAAAATGAATAATTTAATGTTGTCGCTTTTCGCTAACAGTCCAAAATATACAAATAAAAAAATCGACGTATAAAAAGTTTTCAATTTCAAAATCAATTAGTTTGTAAAATATCAAGATTTTCTATTCATAGTCTAAAACATTTGTTTTACTTCCTTTGACAGTCTAAAAACATTAAACTGTGTTCACATTTTGTATATAAACTTTTCAATTCAAATACTATTTGCTGAATATTCTTTAGACACCTGGTGAATAAATTTAAAAATGTATAATGCAAAATCTAATTGTAATAAAACAATCACAAAAACTAACAATGAAAATTGTAAGACTTTACATTTTGCTTATAAATGATGACAAGAAAATAAACTGACTAAATTACTGGGGAAGAAAGTATCTATACCTATGTATGTACATTAAATATAAAATAAAAATAATATAAAAGCCTACAAGGCAGGGGACTGAGGGAAAAGTATTTTTATTTTTCTGAATTAAAAATTTAATGTTGTAAGAGAATCTTTATTTTATATGTAATCAACTTTTGAAAGCTACAAAAGTAAATATTGCCAATAGGTAAAGTAAAGTTTTTAAAAACTCACGGCTTCAATTTGAAACGAATAAAAAAAGAAAGGCAATCAAATGTTGTTTATTTTATTTATTTCCTGTTTTTCCCTTGTGCTCTGCATTTTATTCCTGAGTGTGGCCGTTAAGCGAGTTAAATATGCTGCTAAGTTAAATGAAGTATTGTTTAAAACACTTCTAAAACTGGCAAATTTAATTCAAGAAATGTTTTGTAAAACCGATAAACAGATTTAATTTATGTCAAGAAATGTCTGTGATGTCTGTAGAACGTCCCGACATGTGCTTGCATGTCACGACACGTCGTCGTCCATCGCTATGGCGATCAGTTGCCATCGATTCGATTCGATTCGTTTCGATTGCGACTAATGTATTTATTGGCATTGATTTACTCGTATGAGTTGCCCCCGGGGGGCACAATATATATTTATGGATGGCATTAGGTAAATGCCAGTTGCCGCCGCCATAATGCAACAATTGTAATGTGCTAATTCTGAATTGTAAATTGTAAATTGTGCAGTGTAAAATGCAAAAAAATATGCAAAAATTGCAAATAAATTGCTTACACGAAATGTAACACAGCATAGTTTAATCTCGTTAACAGTTGACAACAATTTCCAGCGAATATCCCTTTGCATATTCGCTGTAAATTGTTGTCAGCTGTCACCGACATTTAAAAAAAACAAATTTCAAAAACTTTTCACACACAACGGAAATATTATTTAAATTTACCGCCCAAAAGACTGCCGCGTTTTTAACTTGACGAAAGCCGAGACAACGCACAGTGCGCAGTTAGCGGAGGCATACACCCGCAGCGGCTGCGCACTCAACGGTTGTCGTTGAGTTGAGTCACATTAGTTGAGTTTGCTCCACATTTAACAGCAGCCAGCGCTGCTATTAACAGCTGTTAACGTTATCAACAAGCATATCCTGTTGGCAACACTGATATATTGCATACTTTTCGGTATTCAAGTTTGCAATAAGAATGCATTTTCTTTTGTTTTTACATTTTTAAATAAATAGTTCTAAATTAGTATTATAAATAATATTTTGAGAGTTTGCCACAGGCAATGAAAAAGCTGCGCCTTTTTAACAGAAGCTACTAGTGCGGTATATTTGTAGTATATTAGTTGGCTGTTAAATTGTACGTTTTGCAGCGCAAGTTGCGGTCACGCTGTTTGCCAACATTCCCACTGAAAAGCCGAAGACGACGGCAGCAGGATCGGTCGGTTAAAGTCCTTTTTTTTCAATTAAATTCAATTTAACACACACACTAACACACACAAGCTTAGGAAATTGGTGCAAATATTAGTTGTTGTTGTTGTCGTGTTTTTTTTAGTGTTATTTCGCATCAGCTGACAAAGTCAAAGTTGAAAAAAGCGAATTTAAATTTATAGCAAAATTAATTGTTGCATATTTTTTTGGTTGGCATTAATTGTTGAATATGGCAATGTTTGCATGTGTGCGTGTGTTTGTGAGAAGTGCAGTTGTTTTTGTTGTTGTTGTGCTGCTGTTGGCAACGCCAACGCATAATTAAATTCAAGTGAAAAATCAATACGCGCGTATACCGTTAGGTATAACGGTAGTTACTCTTTTTTGTTGTTGCGCATACATCTGCTGTGTGTGTGCGCGTTTGTGTGTGTGCGTGTATAACTGTAAATCCTGTTGAAATTGCGAAGACAACAACAACAACTTTTGCCTTATTGTGTGTGTAGATGTGTGTGTGTATGTGTGTGTGTATTTGCTGTTGCCAAGCAAAATCAGTCCAACTCCCACCATCTCCCCTCCCCCTTGCCCCGCCCCCTCTGCCCACCCACATATGCAACTCGTTCTTACAGTTATCCATTATCCGTTTCGTTTTTTTTTTCTCTGTTGCGTTTTGTGCTCTTCTTTTTAGGTCACAGCCAGCAACAACAACAACCACAACGCCTTCATATCATCAGCTTCGCTGCTGCCGGTTGAAACACACACACACACACACACAGACATGCTCAACACTTACGCAACGCTGGCGACATCTGACGGCGACATTAGTCAACACTAAACAAAAAGAAAGTTTGACAACCACAGCCAAAGTAAACTAACAAAAACAACAATCAAGAATAGTAAAAGGAGCAGCAGAAAGTGCGAGAAGGCGAAGGAGGAGGAGGAGACGCAACAACAGTTATTATGGCAACCAACAACAGCACTTCGTCGGCGACGCCATCGCTGGCCACAACGCCGGCAACGACGCCGACTGCAATGACAACGGCCGCAACGACAGCCAAAAGATTGGGCTACACAACATCGCCAGCTGCTGCCGCCGCCTCCTCGATGGCCGCCCACGCGACGTCGGCGTCGACGACCACCGCATCAGTCATCTGCGAGGAGGTCTTCGACGAGGCCTGCCTGCCATCATCAGAGGGTGAGTCGAGTCTCTATAAGCCCCTAGCTCTTAGCTCCTAGCTCCTATTCAAACAAAAACAAATCTTATAAAAATTTAATCAACAAAAAGTACCAGGGAAATATTAGGGATATTTTCAACTTTTAAATCCCCTTAAAATTCAATCCCAATAAGGGATATTTCTTCAATCACTATTTAAATCAATTACACAAAAATTTGAAACTTGTAACTTAATTAATACATGTTAAACGTTAGACCCAGACTGCCATTAAGAGATAATTATCACATTAAATGTGGAAGGAAAAATGTAATTTTTAAATTGCATTTCTTAAAATTAAACTCAAAAAAAGTACCAGGGATATTAGAGAAATTTTTTTTGAAATATAAAAATCAAGTATGAACATTTTATGAAAGCTTCTGATGGTGTATCATTTAATAATTTCAATTTTTGAGTTAAGTACTTAAATATGTGAAATAAATATTAATTTTAAGAACAAATTCAACCCAATATGAAACGGAAATCAATTTTTAATTTTAAACACAATAAATGTGAACTAATTATGAAATTTCATTTATTGTTTAAAAGTTAGTCTTAGGTAGTGCAAAAAGGAAAATAGGTAGTGCAAAAGAGTTATAAATCTCCTTTCCTCCATTGAACCCAATAAGAAAATAAAATGGAATAGTGAAACAAATTTCGCGTGCATGAGATGAAAAAATGAGATGAAAGATATTGTAATTATTTTAGCTCTTATTTTGATATTTAAATACAAAATTATGAACATTTTATTCATATAAAATAAATGCGAAAATTGTATTTCGATAACAAAAAAATTGTGAAGAAAGTTAAGAGCACAACTCTTATTTTTATGTTTATATTCTCTGTTCAGTCTATTAAAATGACACTTTTAATGTAAGAATGTTAAAATAATACAATTGGTGTCCCAGTATCTCGTTCTTATTGTCGCAGCGTAAGAGGGACGCAGTTAATGTCCTGTTTCCATCAACCTGAATCCATCAGCATTTTATGCAGAAATTCATTATTCAAATGCGTCATCGGGTTGCACAAGTTGTCTGTCACAGACAACTAAACACTTCTTCCGCCCGATTAAGTCGAGACAGTCAATATAACGCAATGACGCACGTCATTTGAATGCATGTTTATGTCAACTATAGTGTTAGATTTATTGAGAGTTTATCGAAGGATTTTCAATTGACAAAAAGTTGCAATTTGAATTTTTTAAAAGCATGATTTTGTTTGGGTATGTTTAATTGGATAGTATTTTCAAGGTCCTCCTGTGTTACTTCTTCACCACAAAAAGTTATGGTTGTGAAAGCAATTTTATTGTTACTGTCACAAGAAGCAGCAAATGTAAAACACGCAAAGGTCGTGTCTTCTTGATGACTAAATTAGTGAAATGTCATCACCTTTCTAAATATCGTTTCATATACAAGTGTATCATCAAGCGAAGTGGTCATAAAAAGTAAGGCAGTAACTCAGCTGGTTGCAGTCCTTGCAGTCGCATTTAAAATGCTGCTTATACATTTTCTGAATCGTTTACTTAAGGTGGTAATACCGAGATTGCATGTACCGCAGCTGTAAGGTCGTGATTATGCAGAGGTACTAGCTAAAGGTAAGGTCCGCTTTCGATCAACAGTGCCTTTATTCCTTGAACTTTTCTTTAATGCCATGAATTAGATTTCCTATTTATTAAAAAATTCATAAGCTGTGATATGATTTCCTGTAAGCTCGTGATTTTGCAGTCGGGTACTACCTAACTAAAGGTTCGCTATCAATCAACAATGCTTTTATTCCTTGAACTTTTCTTAAAGGCCATGAATCCGAGTTCTTATTTATTAAGAAATGCATAAGCTGTGATATTATTTCCTGTAATTTCGTGATATTGATAAGGTCAACAATGCTTTTATTCCTTAAACTTTTCTTTAATGCGATGAATCGGAGCTCCTATCGTTTCCGATATTATTCCTGCTGGTCTTACTTAAGCTGTCTTGACTGTACGAGCTTAATGGGATTACGTGCAATGTGTGTTTTGCTGTGAGTTATATTTGTTGCACTGTGACTCGAAATGAAATGCGATTACATGAAATAATTATATTACCACACACATATATCTATAGTATTTGTATATGGCATATTAATTATGGAGTATATATGCGATATTGTTGTTTGTTTGTTTGGTGGTAGTCTGGGGGCGTTTTTCTCAGTCCTCAGTGTTCAGTCCTTGGGGTTTGTGGGTTTGTTATTTAATGCGTTTAGCGTTGTCCTTCAACGCGCGTTCGCTTAATGGGTCAACCTGCAATACTTTGTGTACCCAACCACCAAAATGGGGGTTGTTGTTTTTCTGTGGTTTTGTTTTTGTTTCCCGTTCGGTTCAGGGTTTGGTTTCGCTTTGGGTCTTGTCTTGTGGCCTGTGGAGAACAACAGCTGTTCCGGGCCTGCAAACTATACATGGCCTGTACATAATATATCTATGTATATACAGAGAGAGGTTGGAACATTCTGCGAGTGTTGTTGACAAGCCTTTTGGCTTTCATCGTTACCAGTTAAAACTGTCAAGTTGTCAAGTGACTGGACCAACCTGCGAAACCAGCTCCTAACCAAATTGTGCCTCGATTGTGTGCTCGTGTGTTCGCTATGACGACGATTCGCCCCTTAAAACACCCCGATATTAAGTGCGTGGGCTAAAGCGCAGTTAAACTGCTTAAAAGTGCTGCCTAAACCCTACGTTAATACCCTGTAATAAGTTGCTGGATGACGAAGGAGTAAGAATGTTGTAGATATATTATTTATGTATACATACCTAAGTGACAGGAATATTATAAGAATGGAGTAAGAATATTCTAAATATATTATTTATATATACCTAAGTGACAGGAATATACTAAGAATAGAGTAAGAATATTCTAGATATATATTTATAAATGCCAAAGTAACAGAAAAATAATAGATTCTTACAATTATTTTTATTTATTAAGTCGAAATTTGAAAATGAGTCTAATCTTGAGTGCCGCGAATTATCTTTTTTTTCGGGATATATTTTTTTGGTTCAAATAAAATCACATGATTTTATTAGATGAAATCGCATAGAACTTAAAAAAGGGCTACGACAGATTTTTATAAAATCACTTAAAAGTAAATTAAATTTCAAATGTTCTAAAACTCTTTAAAATATCAGGTCTATTGAGCTTATCTTTTTTTTGGGTTAAATTGAACATGCCCCACTGGTCGACTAGTTGACAGGGTATTCGGCAAAAGTTTTTGTGGTGCTTGATTGTTGCCAGGGGAGACGCTGACCGCTGGCTCAAGTCTCTGCTCTTGTAGTGTGGCTTTCATGCATTGCGTTGACTGTTTAGTGTCGCGTCGGTGGCGCCGTTCGGTGGTTGCAACGAGAGAGAGGAGGAGATAGAGATAGATAGAGAGAGAGAGAGAGAGGGGTAGAGGTAGAGAAGTGCAGAACCTCGACACAGCTTGAGCTGAAATCAATAGGCGTAATGCAAAATGCAGGCCACGTCAACAAAACCAGCCAGGAGAGAAGAAGACGTTCTTAGCCCGGCTTTTGCTTTTGCTTTTGGCCACAATGTTGTTTGCACAACCAAATGGAATTTTTAAGCATTTTAGTTTCAGTTTCAGTTTTGCGAGTGCAGCTTAAGCTTGCACAGATTTTGTGATTCTGAGATGCTAGATTTGAGCTTTGTTGCCTCGAGGGCCTTTCAATGAAAGCCAACGACGAACGCTCCATTGAAACCAAGAATCTCTTTCACTTTTCTCAATTTTGTTGTTCTGTTGACAAGGATTTGCTTTCACCAGCAGCATTGACGTCAGGCACGCCGCATTCATCGGGCTCCCTGACACAGTTTGTACTGCTTTCATTAGTCTTAATTGCTATTATAAATATTATGTGAGCCAACAGCTAACTGGGCCAATTCACAGCACACGCGGCAGCCTTACAGCTAGAGGGTAGCAAACAGGGATTTACCAGCCAATTTGCAAACAGTTTTCAATAAGCTTAACCTCTAGCGATTGTATTCGACAATAGGAGCTGCAAAAAGAATTTTCCTAAACACAAGCTATTTATCTTCTTGATTTTTAAACCATTTTATAGTAGGAACTCTTCGAACT
Organism: Drosophila ustulata; assembly: GCA_035047365.1. NCBI lineage: Eukaryota > Metazoa > Arthropoda > Insecta > Diptera > Drosophilidae > Drosophila > Drosophila ustulata. Next base: position 9,475,995 of record JAWNPT010000080.1, read on the forward strand.
TGATTTTTATTGCAATTGCATTTTATAAAATTTCCTCAAAAGCTGCCTAATAGTGAAATAAACTAGCAGTGTAAAGTTTATAAGATTTTTCGTTAATTTGAATTTGAAAACTTTTAAAATAGAGTGACCATTAATTAAGATAAAGCAGGCGATATTAAAAAAGATATCGATAAGATGAGAAATATAAAAAAAAAGTCGTGAAATGGAATCGGAAAATAATTAAATTAAATTAAATTCAAAATTACAATCAGTTAAGCTTGCACATTTTAAATTCACGTTGCAATTAAAATCTATGCAAGAAAACTGTTCCAAAAAAATACTTTCGACAATTCTGAGCAAAAAAGTGCAAAATTCGCAGAATTCGCAGTTAAAGTAAGCAATTAAAAATATGCAGATTTCCTTGAATTTCTGTCATTTCAAACATGAATTACAACAAAAATTACGACAATTTAAGTGGGAAATAAAAAAAGCAAATCCGAGTCAGCTTTTCGTTTAATTTCTGTAAACAATTTTAATTAAAAATTGCTTAAAAGAAAATGCTTCGAGTTTAAGCTTAGCAAATAAAAAAGAAAAGGAAAAACTAAGTCAGCTTTTCTGGAATTGCTGTCAATTGTAAACAGCAATTTCAATAAAAAAAGATTATTTGAATAGTTAATTTCAATTAAACGTTGCATTATTTAAATCAATAATTTCAAATTAAAAATTGCGTTATATACAAAAATTTGAAATTTATAATTTCCAATTGAAACAACAATTTTCAATTTTGACTTGCAGAGATCAACGATTATGCGACGCTGATTGGCATTGATCCCAGCAAGGAGACGCACCTGCTCTACCTGGCCAAGGAGGGGCTTATGGCCGCCCTGCCGCCCGAGTGGAAGATTTGGTAAGCGAAAAACCCCACAATGAATATAAATAAATATCCATAATGTTAACTTGAAATCCCCTTTAACAGCTACTCGGAGGAGAAGAGCGGACATTATTATCACAATACGCGCACAAAGCAATCGCAGTGGGATCATCCGCTGGACGCCGTCTATCGCGACCTTGTGGATCAGACGCGTCAGAAGCTGCTGGCCACAGGAGGCGCTGGAGCCGCGACTCCCGTCATCGACAACTCGGACGATGTGTCGCAGCTGGACTCCGGGATACGCAGCATGCAGGGCACCGACGATCTGCTGGACGACATGAGTTCGCCGCTGAACAACGGCAGCAGTCAACAGCAGCTGCAGCTGCAACAGTCGAAAGCGCTGGGCACAAACAGTTTTCCTGGTCCGAGCGGTTTTAGCGGCGGCGTCAGTCGCTTCTTGGAGTCGCGCAGCAAGAATTTTGGTCCCATCTTTCAGCCGGTGAAGAACACACGCTTCGAGGTGGCCAAAACGAATGCACAAATCAGTCTGGCCATGAAATTCGGCCAAGCCGGCAAGGCCGATTCGACAGCAGCATCGGAAATGACGCCACAACGCTCCGGAGCCGGCGCTTTTCAGCTGTCCGGCACTGGGGCCATGTTCCTCAAGTCGCGTCGCCATCTCGAGCAGCAAACGCCGCCAGCTATCGCCACAACGATGGCAACGCCTCCCATTGAGATCGGCAGCACACCGAGCGTCAAGGGCATCTTGCGAGACTCGAGCTTGACGGATATGCGACGACGTTTCGAACGGGAGCGCGATCGCGATGAAGACGCCGTTGTGAGCGTGGCGGGCAACGAGGACAAGAAGAGCGTGCGCTTCAATCTGGAGGACACGATACGTTTGCGCAACTCGCCCGAGGAGGAGCAGCACAGTCCACGCAAGCTCAACCAGAGTCCCGAGTTGTCCGTCAACTCCGACGAGGAAGTGGAGTCGGAACACGATGCGGAGCACGACGAGGAGGACGACGACGAGGAGGAGGAGGCGGAAGAGGACGACGACGATGTGTGGGACGAGGATGTGCTGGATCCCGATGCAATGGAGGGCATGTGCAGCCTCAATCCGTTCATCAGCGATGCCAACAAATCCATACGCATCATCAATCTGCCCAAGGCCCAAACCATTCAAATGCTCAAGTCCCAAGGCTCCGCCACAACGGAACTGAGCGAAGCGAGCGGCGCTGCAGCCGCCAGCAGCTACCTGGACAAGCTGAAGGAGAGCGCTGCCGTGAAGCCGCTGTACGAGGACACGGACTCCGATTCGAAGGGCAGCTCGGTGCGGAGCTTCATCATCAACAAGTCGGAGCAGGAATCGCTGCATGCGCCAACGGCGGGCAACAATCCCTTCGACCTGGACGAGCTGGGTCGCAAGCACAGCCACGAACTGGAGCAGCTGCAGCGCAAATCATCGGCCCAAGCGGCCCAGCTGGCCACCGACAAGCTCGGCCTGCGCTCGCTCAAGATGGCCAGCAAGCTGGTGGGTCTGCTGAAGCAGAAGGACAACAGCAGCGCCAGCAGCGAGGTGCTGAACGAGGCGGCCGCGCTGCAGCAGCTGCAGCAGGACATGGAGGCGGTGAAGCGTGAGCACGAAGTGCGGCTCAAGAGTCTGCGACACGAATACGACTTGCGGCTGACGTCGCATCAGCACCAGCTCGAGGAGGCCTTCGAGCTGCAGCTGGAGGAGTATCGCGGCCAGCTGGAGCATCAGCTGCAGGCGAAGCGCGCTCAGGTCGTCAGCGAACATAAGACCAGGATGGCAACGTTGCAAACCAACCACGCCGAGCTGCTGCACGAACTGGAGCGAGATCTGCGCAGCGAGCAGGAGATTTTGCGACGCGAACACGCCGCCAAGCTGACGCAAATGCGCGACAAGCTCGCCCACGAGCTGGAGCTGGAGAAGCAGCGACTGCGCGACAACGGCGAGGAGCGTCTGTACGAGAAGGTGCGCTGCGAGAAGCGGCTGCTCGAGGACAAGTATCGCTGCCTCAAGGAGAAGTACGTGCGCCTCAAGACCGACGTCAAGTTGTCGCTGGAGCGGCGAAGTCGACGCCGCGAGGCGCAGGCGCTGCAACAGCATGCGGTGCATGCGCAGCATCATCATCATCAGCACAACAATCACACCAACACCAACACCACCACCGGCTCGGAGACGGAGCGTTCGATCTCGCAGAAGCCGTCGATTGGCAACAGCGAGAATCGTTCGCTCAGCTACTCGGAGCAGGCGACGGCGGGCGTCAGTCAGGGGGCGGCGGCCAAGGTGAAGCCGCCGGTGCCGCCCAAGACGCATCTGAGCAAGCCGGGCATTGCCAGCAAGTACATCAAGCAGCTGCAGCTGCAGGACGACACCAACACCTCGCTCAGCCAGTCGGACACCACCATATCGAACAACTACAGCAAGGGGCGCTATCTGACCGCGGCAGCTGTCCCAACCACGCCCACTGTCACTCCGACGCCGTCCGCTTCGGCGGTGGTGCTGAGCGACAATGGCAACTCCGATTCGGAGGCGGTTGCCTTGCAGCAGCAGGAGAACAACAATAACAACAACAACAAATCGCTGACGGCGCCACGCAAAAAACTCTTTTCGCGCACCAAATCCGCGTCGACGTCGCGTCTCAACTCGGACAACTCCAACAACTACAAGCAGCAACAGCAGCAGCAGCAACAGTTGCTGGTGGAGCAGCGACCGTGCACGCCCGTGGAGAACCTCCGGCATCAGCTGCAGAAGCTGGAGGATCTCGAGGATCAGTTCCCGGAGCATACGCTCGATACCACGTATCATTTGCGCTATCCCTTCACGGACATTTCGAACGAGCACGCTGCGGTCGTGGGCTCCGTGGTCGGCTCGGAGCTGGAGTTCTTCAAGCATCGCATCCACTTGGAGCGTGATTCGGTGCGACGGGCCAAGGAATCGTTGCGCACTCAGCGCACCAACTTCCGGGCACGTCAGCGCGAGATCAAGCAGCGACACAAGAGCATTGCGTTGGCGGCGCCGCGGCATTCGCTCGATCAGCTGATACAGGAGGAGAAGGAGCTCACGGAAATGGAGGTGAATCTGCATCGGACGCGCGCCCTGCTGGGCGAGAAGGTGATACGGCTGCGACATCTGGAGCAGAGTCTGTTGCGCATCTACGAGAAGGAGAAGCCGCAGCTGGAGCTGGAGGCCAAGGACGATGCGACCACGCTCAGTGATCTGTCGTCGCACTCGAGTTCGGGCTTCAGCAGCACCGACTTTGCCAGCGGCGCCGATCTGCACAAGCGCAAGGAGTACTTCCAGCAGGAGTCGAACGAGTGCATCCAGAATCTGGAGATACTCAATGCCGAGATACGCGAAATACTCGACATCCTCAGCCAGAAGCAGCAGCAACAGCAGCAGCAGCAGCCGACGACGACGCCACATCACGCCTTGTCCGCTCTGAACATGGAACTCAGCTGGTCGCACATGCTCAGCCAGCAAACGGCATCGGCTGCAGCCTCCTTGCCGCACAGCAGCAGCAGCTCCACACAACAACAACAACTGCAGCAGCAGCAGCCGTTGGCTGTGGGAGGCTCGGGTGGTGGTACCGCGGTGCATGTACCGCAATCGATACCGACGCTGGCGGACCGGCTGGAGACGTACCGCCAGCTGGCCGCCGGACGCATGCACAGCTCGATGGGCGGCGCCATTTTGGCGGCCAACACAATTGTGTCGCAGAGTCCGCGGGCCGTCAACTACACCACCAGCCTGGTGGAGCGGACCCGCGACCTTCGCAACTGGTTGCGCCAAGCCAAGACCGAGCACGAGCTGCTCACGGGCATGGGCATGCAGCACGGCCTCTCGATGCACACGGCCAGCGGTGCGGGCATCAGCGGCATTGGCGCTGCCGTCGGTGGCAACTCGAGCAGCCTTGCCAGCGGTAGTGCTGCCGCAGCAGCTGCTGCTGCTGGAGGAGGCTCTCAAGCTACTACCACAGCGAGCGCCGCTGCGGCACAAACTAATTTGTAAGAATCCCCCCAAACACACTCCATTTATAACTTATTCTAGTCAGGACTAATTTTAGTTGTTAATGTTTGCTGTATATAACGCATAACGCCTTTTTGCCTTTAGTAGCTTAATACCCTGTAAACTTTGCGCAGCTTTAGAGTTTTAAACTTGTTTCCACTCGTTTTCGCCCCTGTTTAAGTTAGTAAACCCAAAAAAAAAAAACAAATGATTATTTAATAATTTAACTAAGTAAATTAACTCAAAGTTAATCTGACTGTCATAGTTAATTAACAAAAACATCAAACTGGCTAAATAATTAACGCAATTATTACATTTCTCTTAATTGTTGCAAATGTTTGAAGCGTGCAAATGTTTAGACTACAATTCATAAAGAAATGCTAATTCCATGAAAGGAACTGCGTTGACACCAAAAAAAAAAAAACCCTTGCAGAAAGTCGGTTATCGCTTGAGCTATATAATAATGTAAGACAAAGCTGTGCCAAGAGAGAGAGAGAGAAAGAAATGAGCTAACTTTGCAATGTCAAAATAACATTAATGTTTCCCCATATAGTCAACTGATCCGTATGATTACAACATATCTACTCTACCAAAATTTCAGTCCAGTTCCCATAGGCTAGTTCCGTCTGCAAGGGTTGATACCACTCATTTATATAAAACTGATATTATGATTTCTCAATGTGACTTAACTACAAAATGCACAACTATAATAGTAAGATTTAAGACGCTAATCAAATGTATTTCGTACTATCCGATATCTCAAAAGCAAATGGATGACGAAACCTAAATACTCTAAATACGTAAACGAAGACGACAAACGTCGTTTTTTCTGAATTTCCAATTGACTAAATTTATAGCTGGATAAACGATATTACTACAAAATACAACACTTAGCAAAATATCTCAGATTTGAGCGGAAACCGGAAGTAATCAACTTTACAGTTCTCGAAAATCATTTTCGAGGTCTCTAAAGGGGGTTTTATTGATTATAAAAAATCGATTATAAAAAATAAAGCAAATAATAGTAATAATAATCAAGAAGAAAAGTTACAAAATACATACAAATTATTGAATGTTTAAATGTTTTATCTTATAGATATAAACCAGAATCAAGTTTGAAGAAAAATGAAAAGAGAAGAGCGATACAGAGAAAAGCAGAGCGAGGCAGGGAGATGGCAAATCTCAATCACAATTAACGGTATGCAGGAAATATTGTTGAAGGTTGTTTTACTTAGGCATGGATGAAACAAATAAGACAAGATATCGATTATAAAAACAAAATACTTATACAATTTAGCTAAACGAAGATAATCTAAACAATTAGACGAGATACACATACATAAATATGGGGAGTTCATATTCTGCCCTGCCCCCTTCCACTATTCTCCTACCTAACCAAAACAAGCTAACAATATATATCTATACATCTATATATATATCGATATATCGAAACTAGCTAATGTTTTTTCTAAATATTTTTATGATAGACCATCCAGATACAACAGATACTCTATACTCGATACTTTTTCTACTATTTTCTATGACATTTCTAGAGTATTACGTCTTAGAAACTTGACACTATTTCAGTTCCTGACCACACACACACACAACACACATCTAGATATCGTAGAAGTCTGAATCTGAATTACCAACAGTTGTGCCCCTCAAATCCCCCCATCAATAGTGAAAGTATCAGAGAGAAAAAGATGATAAAGAGAGAGAGAGAGAGAAAATGAGAAAAAGTGTGCCCATATATGCCATATATATAGATATACTCGTAATTAATACGATTGCCTACGAATATTATCGATCAAATTATCGATTACCGTTTATAATATATGTACTTATGTATATGTGATGTTGTGATATTTGACTCTAGCGATATAAGGCTTAAGTTACATTGATTTCAGATTTTACTTCCGTCCTAAGTTTGTGAACCCCTCCAACCCAACCCAACCTTTCCCCATCCCCAATACAAAGATGGCGTCAATTGGTTTTCCTAGATACTACATACATACATACATACATACATACATACATATATATATATATTCATGTGATAGCTACGCGAAAATTGTAAAACTTACAACTCTAACTTTAACAACATTGCGAGTTTAGTTTGTTAGATAAGTATTACCCGATATTACTATACAAATACAAATTAATATATATATGGTATATGGTATATATAAAATATCGATTATAATTGGGATGAATTCTGTTTCAAATGCACTGCTAAAATCATTCAACAAACATCAACAATCTATATCAAGTAATACTTATCTTGAATCGATAGCACAATTTACAATTAGTTCCCCACGATTCCCGCATCCCCGGTAAAAATTGTAATACTAATAATATGAATGGATGGATAATGAAAATATTGAAATTTGAAAATTGTTGTTTCGGTTTTGTCGATAATTGAGTACAAAAAGAAAATGTATTTTGGCCTAAAGCAAAAATCAAATGAAAAATTCTATTAATAATGCATTAAACTATCTGAAATATATAAGTGTGAACAAATTATTATATTGATTGATTATACATATATACACACAGAAACATACATATATATATATATATATAATGTGTGGGTTGTGTGCAAACTATCGATAGCTTTTTGCTACATTCTCTCGTAAACACTTTAACTATCGTTAGTTCTATCGATATTTTGCCTCAACACCATATATGATATGATATGCAAGCAGCCTTATAAAGCAGACGACAGCGGCCAGCGAGAGAGAGAGAGAGAGAAAAGATCCTAGAGATTAAAAGAGAAAGCAACAACTGAACCAAAGTGTACGACAAATTTACCAGCGAACGGATCTATAGAATTTTGCTTGAGCAAAACACACACACACACACCACAAATAAAACAAGATAAACGAAATTCCCATAAACCAAATAGAACGAAAAATAAATAAAACAAAAATTAATGAAAACAAACTAAATAATTAGCACGAAATTTAAAATGAATTAGTAAAGAATGGCAAATAAAGCTAAATAATACAATTATAATCACATGTCTTTTATTGCTATATTTAGATTTCCTAGCAATTGGAATGAATTGATAATTTTATTATGATATGGAGGATAATTTGTAATTCAATATATGAGAGATATAAAAAAACCTTGACGAATAAATTTCAATTTGGCATTTTACTGGATCGATTATCAATCACCTTGCGAAGGAATATCTTTAAGTTTATAAACTGTAGCATATTTTCAGGATCCATTTAAGGAATTTTTCATTCGGACTCACAGAATTGGCGAAAACAAAATATGCAAACCGGGAAATTTTCTAAAATTAAAACAGAAACCTCTACTAAAGCATTGTTGTACTGAAATTCGAAGCTCATTGAAAGTATTAATTTAAAGTGCATACGATCTTAAAGACTGCATCGTCGCTTGAAAGGAGATTAATGGGGTCTTAAGCTGTGTGAGAAATGCGCCATCTGTGGCTGATTAATGGAACTGCAAGGTCAATTGCTTTGTCATCGTTGCCGCTCTGACAATGCCACGTATCTATTTGTCCGCAGCTACTGTCTGTTGTTTATGTTCGTTTTTTGTGGCCACCTTCACTCAGCGTACTCCGTTTTTTATAACCTTGCCAAGGGTATATTATTTTTTTAAGTAAGACAGATGGGCTTAAGTTTCCTATTGACAAAGAGCGATAAATTTGAAATTTTCAAATCATGTTAAGGTTCAAAAAGATTTATAACATTTTCATTTCGCACACCTCAATAAAAAGTTGTTCATATTTTATGTGAATAAATAAAATGCATAATTACTTATGCTTCCCGTGATATGTCAATTAAATTTTACAACTTATTTTAAAGATTTTTAAAAACTTTAGAATTTTAAAATGAAAACAAATAAATCTTAAAATATAAATATACAAACTGATAAATATAAATACAAACGGTTATCAATAACATTTCAATTCGATATAGACATAGTTTATGATTTTTCAATAGATATGGTCATTATTATATGGCATTGATAATTTAAAATCTAAAAATTAAAATAAAAACATACCTAAAAACATTTTAACTTTTAATGCAGTTTTTGTCTCGCCAATATTCTCAATTTCGCAACGCAAGAAAGGGTATTTGGTAGTCGTGAACCGCGAGTCGATTGCATGTTTCACGTTTTCAGTCTGTTTTTTATGGCCATTTGCTTGCCAATATTCTTGTCAATTCGATAATGAGCGCGAGTGTGGGCCGAGGGGAAACACCCTGTGCCCCTGGGAAGGCAGCACAGGGTGGGGTGCGGTGCGGTGAACATTTTGGCATGCAAACATTGCTGACGACTCGCGAGGAGCCAAAGCCAAAGCAGTCGCCATTCGTTGATTACCCGCGCTCATAAGAGCAACCGACGTCGTGCTCTGATTTACCGTTACGCAAAAAGCCAAAGGTTTTATCAATATTATTTCTCAAGCATGAATTACAATTACCTTGCGCCGCCCGCGACCGCGCACGAAAACGAACAATACACGAATACGAATGCAAGCACAAAAGCGAATGCGAATGCGAATACGAAGAGCAATGGGAGCAGCCGAGTGAGCAGTAGGTCGGCGTCGCCTTGTCGCCGTGAACGCGCCAATTCGCTGACGCCGACGCAGGACTCGATATCGCCGCTGCCGCTTCGTAAGCGGCCGCCGCGACCGACGACGCAGCTCAACGAGATCTTTCGGCCGCGCTGCAATACAGATCCGAGTCGGGTGGGTAACGGTAAAAAGCCGTCGACAGTGACACGAAGTGTGTTGGGCTCGCTGCTGCGACAGACGCTCAAGGTGACTTCGGCTTCGGTCGGCTTCAGCGCCAGCGAAGAGCGGTGAGTTAAGCTGCGATGTGCATGTACTTGTGAGTGTGTGTGTGTGACAGAGCTGACCTCATTTCTCCCCTTCCCTTTTCCAGCACGTGTAATTGTTGTTGAAATACATATTTTGTTTAACATTGCATTTCGTTTAGTTTAGTTTAGTTTTGTTTTGTTTATCTATCAGCTGCTCGCGTTTTGTTTCTTTTTCTTTTTTGGCGCTCGTTGCCAATTAATTTATTGCATGTGCTTTTCGTTTTGTTTTCGTTTGCACAATAAACAAATGCACACAAGAGCATGTGATTGGTTGCGCCTGACAGCCGATAGATGGCGTTGCGCGCAGTCTTACATCAACCGCAACCGCAGCCGCTAATGAGCTTGACCTTTCCACGTCTTTTGCTTTTCTCACCATGGCCGCCGCTAGAGATGAGCGCACGCTGTGAGATCGTTTGAGTCACGCGAATCACGCGCGTTAAAAATAAACAATTACACACAATGCGTGTATGTGTGTGTGAACATGCGATTAGCAGCAAGTCTGTTAATTTAGTTTTGTTGCCAAGTCATCTCTGCAGCCATTAATTAAAAGCACTATAATATAATTAATGTAACACTAAGTGGGGGGCAGCACACGATAGTCGGTGACATCACGTGTGCATCTCACAGCCGCGCCCACCACTACAACTACAACTACAACGACAACGGCAATCCGCTTAACACACACACACACACACACACACACACACACACACACACACACACACACACACACACACACACACACACACACACACACACACTTGCATGCTATTGTCTTGTGTGTGTTCAGCAGTGTTGCCATATTCAACAAAAATAAGCTTAACCCAAAATACAGGTTAAAAAACAAGCTATACTCAAATGCAAATAAATATTTAATTATAATAAAATAATTATATTAATATTAATAATTTATATTTTATTTATTTAAATAAAATATACTTTCCCAAATTCCATAATTTCTTTGCTCACTTCAATATTTAGTAATATATAATAATAATATATACATAATTTATTTAAATAAAATAAACTTTTAAACATAAATATCAATCTTCTTTTTATTTTTTTTTAATAAGACGCACACATTTTTGTGGATATTTGTGAATTTTTTCATAATTTTCAATTACTTCCTCGTTTGACCGTTTGATGCATCCGTCTATAAGCTGGCTATAATCTAGTTGCACTTTTTATAAGCCATTTTCTATTACCAAATATGCTAAATCTAGCCTGAAATAAGCATAGCAACACTGGAGTGCATGCCAACCCCTCTGTACAAACTATACTAGAACGATTACCACACAACTAGTACGCTACTAGTCACCCCGTCACCAGTCAACGTCTATTGTTAACAATAAAAAGCGTCAATATTTTTGAAAAACCCCTCAATAAATAAATGTTACATAAATTATCAAAGTGGACATAAAGTAAACAATTTTGTTGAATAAAGACCGTAACTACAAAATATGTTTCAAATGATGAATTAACTTAGACAATTGTTATATTACATTTAATATAATATAATAAATTCAATTTTACTGCCTAGCACCCTAATTTATAAGCTTTGGCTTGTAGTGCTACAATCAATAAATAATCATAAATAAATGCTCAACAACAATGCTCTACACCGCAGCTGTACACGAAGTAGCTAGTTCGTGACTAGAGCATTGCCGACCATCGTACTGAAGGGAAGCTGCTCCTGGCCTCCTACATAATCACACATGTATGCATAAGTTTGTATGTAGGTGTGTGTGTGCATGCGCAGATTGCGGTAAATGAAAACAAGCCTTGCTCCTCTCACGAAAGAGAGTGTGCGACAAAATGCCGGCCACCACACAGCCACAATAACAACGACAGCAGCAGCATCTGAGCGTGGCTCACTCTAAACACACACACACACACACATAGAATTTACAATTTCTATTTGCATATTCCGTCGCAGTGTTGCCAGCTTTGATTATTTTGGCTGTCACGAAAAGAAATTGGCTATTTCAAATAATTTTTTATTTTACTTTATTTATTTATTTAAAAATTACATCAAAATTCAATTCAGAAGGATACAATCCGTTTATCGATTTAGCTTCGTTATCTATCATGCTACTTGTTTAAAAGAAATCGCTATTTGTATTAAGCAACTTAGCTACTTTTGTCTATGGTTGGCAACACTGATTCTGCGTCGCTCTGCGCGGAAGCTCTTTAGCACAATGGGATGATTTGTCTGGCACACGCTCTCTTCATATTTGCTTAGCAATAACTAATGTTGTACTTACATGTTGGGAATGTGCGCCACTGTGCTCGCTGTTGAGGGTTGCTTACAACACACGTCTGACTGTAGCCCACTGTAAGTTCTCCCGCACACAACACAAAATTCACCACCACCCAGCGCAGCGCAGCGCAGCAGCTGCGACGTCGCTGCAGGCTTGCCTCTGCTTGCCTGCTGCTGTGAATGTCATAATGCCGCACAGACAGCAGCAGAGCAGTAGCAGCAGTAGAAGCAGAAGCAGAAGCGCAAGCAGCGGCTTTATTTTCTTCACATTTGATTTGTGTACTGAACTCGGCGGTCGCAAAAACGCAAATTTGCAAATTATATTTCGACTATTAACAAGTAACAACATAAAAGTAGAATTTTTGTTTTTTCCGTACGCGGCATTTAAGCGAAACACGCAATTTTGTTTTGTTTGTGTCCAAGAAGAAGAAGAAGCAGCAGCAGCAACGCTGGTAGCGAAAACGAAAGCGAAAAAGTTAAAACGCACGCACAACTATCAAAACAACAACAATTCACAAAAAGTGCAAAAAGTGTTTGGAGAACTTGTATCAAACGCAACATCATGTAAAACTAATCCGCAAATTTGGCAAAAATCTGTGTGCGAATGCGAAATCAAGGTGAGAGCGCTGCCTTCCAATACACCTCCCCTTCGCCTACTCACCTCACCTGCAAGCTCCCACAACCCACCTTCCACCTCCAACATTCACTCTCACTCTCTTTCTCTTTGATGCGAGGGTGTGAGTGTGTGATGATGCGTGCGTGTGTCGGCTAAGGAGATGCCCAAAGAGAAGAAGAAGAAGCGGCAATTGCCTGGATCTTTTTGTTTGTTTATTATTGCTTAATGCGGCTGCTGCCTGCAGTTTACCTTTACCACTCACATACACACACGCACATGCACACTCAACACACACGCATACTGGGGGCTTCCTTCTGATTGTGTAATTGTGAATTATGGAAGCGCAGAGCGCAACCTTTAGCTTAGTACCGGGCGGTGTCAAGGTTCGCACAGTGGAACCAGACTATGCCAAAACTTCTCGTACAATTTTTATTTTTATCTAGCTTATTTTTCTTTACCTATTAATTGCCCAATTAATTAATATATTATAACACATACTATATTATTATTATTATTATCTTTAAAAGTTTTATTCGTATTGATCGTACAAAATAATGAGTATGTTACTTTTCGTTTTATATTGTTATAACACATTTTCTTTTTACTATATTATAGTAAGTTAATTTATATTTAGTTATGAGTATTGAAATTTATTTATTATTGATTTTCTAGTTACGATAATAATATCGTAATTTTATTTTATATAATTATGAATATTGAAATTATTTTTAAAATAAAGCATTGTGTTGTATAATATGGTTATGATATACAGTTGTCATCACTGAGCAAATTTTTCTTTGAACAATTATTTAAATTCAAATTATTATGAATTTTGAATTCTTAGTTTAAATGAATCTATAAAAATGTATAATTTCAGTATTAATTATTAATCAAAATTATTAGTTTTATACACAACTATTAGTTTTTATTATTTCTAAATTATAAATTATTATTCTTATAGCTATTATTAAAAAAAGATTTTATATTTTCAATTAATTTCACTCATACTTTTAACACCAAGAAAAGTTCAATGAAAGTTCAAAGTTCTTGAAATGTGATTGATGAATTTTGTTCACTTTTGTTTATTGTACTAAAGCTAGTGTAATGGTTATACAAGTGTTTTTAAACCATCAACTGCTTTCCACAGATTAACACAACTTGCCACAACTGGTTCGTTAGGCGACAATGCGAAACGGAAGCACTCGAGGTGAGTCTATAATTGATATGATAATATCAAGCAATAATCGTAATCGTAATCGCAATCGTAATCATCATCATCATCATCATCATCATCGACAAAGTGAGCAGTTAGCTTACACTTAATGGGCAGCTGTTTGAGGTGTGCGTCGAAAACAATTACAACGATAATAACCATATACAATATACACAATATAATATGATGATGAACAACAAAACTGTTTTTATAAAATTTTAGTATAAGAATAGATTTGATCTGTCTTCTTCTTGCGAGTGTACTCGAGTGTTCAGAGAGCCGCTATAGAAACTGATTACTTGGCACGAGTAGGTCATCAGATTGGAAATTGGGCTCAATGAACGACTTGAACGACTTTGGAGCGAACCAATAACAAATCTTAATCAATTTGCACATTCTACCCAGTACATCCATCCACGTAAAGCCCCTCGTATCGCCCCCGAAAATACAAATGGCTTAAACATCTATCTCCCAATCTTACAATCTGTCGTACAACAAAAGTATCAAGTATTTTGTTGAAATAAATGTCGTGCGGAGATTTATTAGGCTCCCGCAGCCATATCAATAGATGTGGCCCTCTCTATATACAGGCTCCCGCAGCCATATCAATAGATGTGGCCCTCTCTATATACATACATATATATGTATATATATATATATATATATATAGGGATCAGGCATATATAGCATGCCGATTTGCCTGCGTCAATTGCAGAGCCAAAGAGCGAGTTCATTTGATTAAAAAAACTCTTTCGTCATCAACATTTGCCGTCTTATTATTAACAATACTCTAGAATGGAAAGCTTTTTAAATCGATTTCAATTAAGATTAAAATACTTGCCAACTATAATAATATAGCAAATTTGAAAGTGTATTGCGACGTCGGTGTCGGTGTGGTGAACACAGAGCTCATCTTTCATGTCATCCACTCGAATAGTCGTGACTGATAGCACGCTCACATCTTGCGAATGGAAGCTGCGAAATGTTTTCTTACTACACCCAAGAAGATCTTCATTCACAGATACTTATATTTGCCTATATAAACACATATATAGTATGTATACGTATGTATTTATGATCATAAATTTGTACGACTTGTGTCAAAATATTTGGTTGCGCATTAAAATGGATCTGTCAGTAGAAAGCCGGGTGGTCTTTTCCCAAAAGACGAGTCAACTTATCAGCAACCCACGAATCACAATTCGAGATGAAAGCATCTATTTATAATGCATCGTTCTACGTATTTTTCTTTTTTGTTCTATATCAGAATCTACATAAATCTCACCTAAAATCAGTGTTGTTAAAATAAATTCATATTTTTCATTGCAAATACAATTTGCGTGTCTGTTTTTTTTAGAGAAACTAGTCTCAACTAAACTCACTTACTGTATAAGTATTTAGTATTTACTTTTATCGCTGTTATAGAAACGATGCGACTATTACGAAGCTAAAGTATAAAAAACATTTGTTGCTTTCAAATTTTTTATTTATATATGTAGATGAAATATTAGTTTACAACATTGCAAACAACATTTCTACATAAATGTTCTTTCGACATTATTGTCAACACGTTTATGTTACGAGGTC
Source organism: Drosophila ustulata (assembly GCA_035047365.1). Taxonomy (NCBI): domain Eukaryota; kingdom Metazoa; phylum Arthropoda; class Insecta; order Diptera; family Drosophilidae; genus Drosophila; species Drosophila ustulata. The sequence goes on from JAWNPT010000080.1 coordinate 9,491,411, forward strand.
TATGACTACACCGACTACAGTTGCAATCCAAGGTAGATATTTAAAAAAGGCGGTAACGGCGGCGTTCCAAAAGCGAAAGTTCTTTTGAAGTGTAGTATACATTCCAAATGCTATATTAGGCGATCCATTTGCATTGCGTACAACAATGGGGCTTCCAACGTTCAGCACGGACTCCTGTTCTTCGTTAAAATCTAAATTCCATACTCGTTTACCCGATCTTTGATTCACCGGCGTTTCCGCAAACCACAAAACGAAATTGCCTGTATGAGATTTAATAATTAGTTTACGACTCAATAGTTTCAAAAAATGCATTTATACGCACTGTCAATTAGACGCCAACCCGATATCAAAATCTCCAGGCCAGCAAAGTTATTTATATCTGGTTTTTCTGACAGCGAAGCAGCGTAAACGTACTCATTGAAGACCAGATCAAAGGGTAGTTTAATTATCGCTATATTGTTGCTCGAGGTAGCAGGATCGTAATCTTCATGCACCACAAAATCTTGCCTGTTAACGATAAGACGAGTTTGTCCGATTTCGAATGCATTCGAAATATTGACGGCTCCAAAGTAAATTTGCGCCATGTCGCTAAAAGTACGTGAAGAAAAATTCAATATAATTGTATGTACAAAATTAAAATGAATTAAAAATGAAAATAATGTCAAAGAAAATACGTTTCTTGTCTTTACTTACAACGTGGTGTCCAAGCAACTAGCTGCAGTCACAATAGCATTTTTTGCGATGATAGTTCCGCTACACTTGGGCACCCATTGCACATCGGTTTGAGAATAGTTAGCTATATCGAAGAACACTTGATACGGGAACTGCATCGGAGTCGCCCACTTTGGTTGCAAGTCCTCAGCCTCGATCTCCCCCAGAAGCAGGAGAGTAGCCACCAGAGTTAGAAACCAGTTGTATTGTCGCACCATCTTCAGCGATAGTAATATAACTGAAGTACAAAATTGCTGAACTTTATATAGTGCCGAGCTGTACTGAAGAATGACAGGGCTTGACATACTTTACGACTATGATAACGTCGAGTTCTTTAATTAGTAAATTCGCATATCCAATTTGTAACTTGCAATATTGTTGTAAGTTTATGAAATTATGCAATTTAACCTTATCTATTGTCTTACGTGTACGTAAAATGTTCGTTTAAGCTGCGAATCGCCTGAGACTGAAAACAATTATGCCAAGAAAGAAAATACGCTTGTAAATCAAGATCAATATCTTGACTTAAGAAATTGAATCCATAACATAAATTCTTAAATCAAGACGGAAACTCAAGAATAATTATAGATTGGCTATTCTTGAAATAAGATTGTTTTGTTGTTCATAGTGCTCGATTCTGGAATATATATTCCTAAATAATGAATGCATAAATATGAAAATTGATCACATGAAGCCAATATTCACATAATACAAAATAAAATCATTTTTATTTAAATTTCATATGTTTATTAATTAACCTAAACAAATATGAAATTCATCAGTCATTTACACATACTCATATTCCAAACCTATAAGTCAGAGAAATAAATTTTAATCTTATTCCTTTCTTGATCTCGATACAGCTTTATTATTTATTTATTGAATAGGCTGCAATGATTATTTATGCTATTATTGTTTGTGAAAAATCGAGATTCCTTAACGCAATTAAAACTAAAACCCCATTAGATTAAACTATATGCTATATGGAGATGTGAAAGCAATCCGACCTCTATTACTCATTTATCAGGCGACCACCAGTGAGTCGTTCTTCCGGGTCTCAATTGGAAATTCATTAGGTGTTACGAAGTATAGCAATGTCAGACCACCTGCGCGGTATGGCTATATAGATATTGATAGAGAGATAGATACGACAGGTGGGTGTGTGGTATTTTTGGGGTATACTATGTATGCTTTGCTATCATAATTCATTTGCTTCATTAGACCAGGTGTACAGCATATTGTATGTTTGGCTGCCGTTGTCGTTGTCGTCGTCGATTTTAACACCTGGAAGGCATTAGTCATATGATTTTGTCAGCGGGAGTACAAAGATTAATTCAGCTTTCGGTAGTTTTTTTACATTTCATAGCGCTTAGCGATTGGCTCTTACGCAAGGTCCTATCAATCGTGACGTTTAATCGACACTATCTATCAACCTGGCAATTTGTTGGCTTTACTAATTGCAATCATTTGCAAAGCTTTTCTTTTTTTTTGTGTTGTTTTTGTTTCCGGCAATTTCTCTAAAATTTCCTTGCTTTGTCATCTTCGATCTATGATGAACCACAACTGTGTCAATGTCTGAGATTTTCTTTATCTGCTTTTTAATTACATACTTCTATAGATGGTTGGATTATTGTAGTTTTTAATGAGACTATTAAAACAAACAAACAACGCCCCATGAAAGTGACGCCCCATATTAAAACAAAGCATCAAGATTGCATTCAGAATACTAGACTTGGGGATGCCCTGTAAGAAGTGAAATCATCAAATGTAAGCTTTTAATCGTTAACCTTATGAAAATCTTAAGAAGTTTCGAGATATCAGAAATCCAATAGTTTATCACTATTGCTTTAAAGATAATCTTTTAATGTGATAGTCAATTGTATAGCTGTTGATCTTACAGTCTACTTCTTCTTCTAGACAAAGTTACTTTTTAATATATTACATGACAGCGTATTTACCGATAAAGCTGAATTTATACGTAGATGATGACAAGACTTTTCTGAGCAGAAGTTTCTTTCAGCATTCTATAAAAGTTATCTAAAATTTGGCATAAAGATTATCTTTCTATGACGCACTAGGCAGTTGCTTCGAAAACCTGCTTCATATGTTTAGTACAACCCAAAAAGTATCAGGTTTTTTTAATATTAAGTAAATAATTTTATTTTATAAGATTTAAATTTGATAAATAAGTATTTGTTTATTTATTTAGTATTACCAGATGAAACATTTTTAAAATGATTAGGTTTTTTTTATAGAGTGAATAAATACGTTTATGTATATTATTAAATTATTATATGCATATAAATATATTTACATTCGACAAATTCATGAACTATTCTTTATATAGTGTTACAAGATAAAGCGTTGTTTTTAAATAAATACATTTATATTATTAGATTTTTATATTGCATTAAACTAGATTTAAATTCGATAAACGAAATTATTGAAATTTAATTAAGATACCCAAAATAATGTAAATATCATGATGAATACAACCAACCCTTTGAGCTACTGGTAATAATAGGGTATTAGATCAAGAGTTAGACAAAGCGAAGGTTCCAACTGATGTTGTTGTTGCTTGTCGGTTGCTTGTTGCGGTTTTAAGCTGGCCGCACAGCTTTAGGGTGACCATGACTAGAGGGGTTAGGTTAAGCCGCCGAACTTGACAGTTGTGCTGGTTTGTGTGTGTGTGTGTGTGTGTGTGAGTGGTGCCATAATGTCACCTCGCACATTCACATCCCAGGCGACAGTGCTGCCATATCGATAAATGGGCCGCACTTATCTTTGCGCTTTTATCAAAACTAATGTGCTAAAAGTTCAATTACGGCTGGAAGAACCTTGTGCTCAGCAGTGGGCGTGGTGAAGAGCGGGTGTGGGGGGCTAAAGCACATGCAATTCACCACGTATTTTCGTTATTGTTGTTGTTGTTCACTTCTGCCGTTTCGCATTATTTTAATGCTGTTTAGTTGTTTTTCCTCCTCTTTTACTTTTTTTTTTGTGTCATTATTTTTGCACAATGACAAAATGGAAAAAACTGACAAATCATCATCATAGGTAAAAAAAAGAGAAAAAAAGCTGTTTGTATTGGCAAATAGTTTTTAGGGTCAGTTGAAGAAAAGGTTTGCGAAAGCAACAACAAAAGAAACCCAACTTAATGATCAGCTGTTGCTGCTTCTGCGGCTCCTTTCCAACAAGAGACAGCGCGAGAGAGAGAGAGAGGAGAGCGAGAGAGAGCGGGCGACAAAGAGAGCGCAAATATCAGCGGGTAGTTTGCTGTTGCTTCCTCTTGTTCATCTGTCGTAGTCTATTCATTGTTAAATTTCTTAACAACAATAACAAGGCAGCTGCGACGACGCCAACGCCAACGCACAACGACGACCGCATGATAAGCCCATCGAAGAAGAAGTTTAATACACGCGCAGACACACACACACACTCACACTCATACATACATACATATGTATGTACATATTTATAGTGCCGTTGCGACGCGTCGCCGTTGCCGTCGTCTCGGATGTTGTTGTTGATGGTTAGGCCGCTGCTGCCGCCGTTGCTGCTGCTGCTGCTGGACGTGCGGTCGGTCTGGCAGCAGCGGCGCTTCAATTTCAAATTCAGTGCGAAAGCGAACGACAACGCGAACGGGCAGCGCAGACAGCGTGTGAGAGAGAGCGAGCGAGCAAGCGAGAGCTTTTTAAGCAGCAGCGTTGGCCGCTTTTCCACATTTCGTTTCTGTTTTTTTTTTTTCGGTGTGTTTCCTTTTTTTTCTGATTCTGATTCTTTTGTGTGTGTCTTTATTTTGTACGTTTTGTTGTTTGGCTGCAGCAACAGCAGCTGAAATTTATCAACAAATAAAAAAAGTTATTTATATACACAACAATACACACACACACGCATAAAAAACTTCTATTCGTTTGGAATATGTTGAGAATTAGTTGCGCGCGCGTTAACAACAAAACAAAAGCCGCCAACAACAACAAATAAATAACATTATTATTATTTGTTGTCGATCAAGTGACATCATAAAGCACGAAAAAAGTGACGGAAACTGTTGTTGCCCGTTTGCCGTGTGTCGTGACCAAAAATAAATGCAAAAAACTACAAAGCAACAACAATAAAAAGAAACAGAAAAGCAAAATAAGAACTGCCAGCAGAAGAAAAAGCAACAACAACAACATCACCATGTGGTAAAAGCACAGAGAGAGTTTCTGTTGCCTAGTCAAAACAAACCAACAACAACTGCGTGTGTGTTCATGTGTGTGTGTGTGTGTGTGAGAGAGTTTGTGTAAGCTAGAAGAGAGAGAAAGAGCGGTTTTAGTAAATGCCGGGCGGCTGCTGCGTGGCGCCATCTATGGCCGGACCACAAGAACAGCTGATGTGTGCATGGGGCGACAACAGCTAAAACTGTTGTTTTCTATCTATACTATTTTATTATCTAAATCTAGACAAAACAATGATTGATAATTCCAAATAATTATCAGTTTTTGTTTTTTCGAGTCCGAGTAAAATGTACATATAACACTTAAGCACAGTATAAGAAAAGGGAAAATGTATTCGTGAAACTCCAACGAAAATTAAGTTGAAGATGATTTTTAATATATTAAAGAGATTTTCTATTCCCAGTATTATTTGGGTCACCAAAAAACAAAAACAAATAAACGATAATTGAAAATTCAAAATAATTATCAGTTACTTTTTCAAATCGCCGATTTTGCTTCCTAAATGCAAATGAGAGTAAAATGTATGTATAACAGTTAGCACAGTAAAAAAAAGAAAAAGTTTTCGAATTCTAATTTCGTGAAATTCCAACGAAATTTAAGCTCAAGATGATTTTTATCATATTAACGAGAATTTCTATTTCCGGTATTATTTGGGTCACCAAAAAAAAAACGATGATGGATCGGTCTGAATAAGTGTTCTATTTATATTGTTTGCATATTAAGTAACAAATAATTGCATTGCAAATGTTATTAATCTCTGCTGAATAGTTTTTAATAGATGCGTTTTAATTAAAATAGTGCCAACGCTCATTGGGGTTAATGGGCGACTATTTAACGCTATTGTCCTACAAAACTGTTATACACACACACACACACGCAGAGCTTTCGAAAGCTCACCAATACTAATGCGTAACAAATATATGTATGTATGTAAATAAACCAAAATCGTTTCTTAGCGCTATAGTCCAATGAACTGCTGATGATGATGTGATGATCATGTTGTTGATAGTGAAAATAAGCTAAGAACAAAGTAGTCAACAACAAAACTAAAAGACTGTAAAAGCAAAAGCAACAAGCAAAGAAAACGAAGGAGAAGGAGAAGCAGCAAAAGAACTAGAACAATGTCTACAATCAGCGAGAAATCCAACGGGGAGGCAGCTTGGACGGAGGAGGGCGAAGCGGAGAGCACGCTGCAACAGCTCAAGGCCAAAAAGAACAAATCCAATTTGTTTCTCATCAAATCCTACAGCTTCATCGACAAAACCAACAACAATAACAACAATCATATTATGCATAACAATAACAGCAGTAGTAGTAGAAATAATAATAATAATATTAAGCGAGCAAGTGCCAAGTTGACCACAGCCGAGCTGATGTCACCCAACATGGATCCCTTCGTGGACATTGCATCCCTGGTGCTGGGGCAGTCCGAGGCTGACAAAATGCAGCCCAAGACAAAGACAAAGCCCAAGGCGAAGGGCAAGACGAAGAAGGCGAAAGCAAAGCAAAAGCAGCAACAGGAAGTGGAGGCCGAACTGGAGATCAGTGAGCAGGAAGCGTTGCTGTTGCGTCGCAATGCTCCGCATGAGTACGAGGAGTTGCTGCAGCATCTGCCCCACGGTTCGACGCCTGGCTGCTTGCCACGCCCCCAATCGCTGCCCGCCAAAGTGCACTTCGAGGCCGCCTCCAGCGGTGTCGTTGCCCTGCCGACGCCCCCGCCCGCCAAGCGTCTGGGTGGCCACATCAAACGCGAGTCCTTTCTGCGCCAGAGCCTGCAGTCGATTCGCCGCAGCTTCGGCTCCAACAAACATTCCTCGAAGCTGTCGATGATCGCGTCCTCGTCAGCGACATCGCCATCGGCGTCGCCGTTGCCGTCGCCCTCGTCGCGTGTCTTCTCGAATGCCTCCACGACGTCTTCCGCTTCCACCACCTCGTCGACGAACTCGTCGTGCTCCTCGTCGGCTGCCATCAGTCTGCTGACGAAGGCGCAGGCCCACAATCACATGCTCGACGAGTTCCTGCCCACGCCAGTTGTCCTGCTGCTCAACGATCATCCCCAGGATGTCTGCGATGCCGGGCGCATGTCAAAGAGGTAAGCTTCAGTTGTTGATCCAGCAAAGCGCGCAGCTTTAATGTGCTTCCAAATGTGATTAAAATATCTGCCAACACTTTAAGCACTATAAGCTTTAATACACATTTTTTATTAATCTCATAAGGCAAGGTTTTATGGTGATACATTCTGATGATGTATTTATCCATCTACTTTAAATTGGGAAGCTTTCAATGTGCTTTTAAGACTATAAACTGATTTAAAATCCAACATATTATTTCTTTATTAAGTTGGTTGTTTGCTTATTCATAAACATGCGCTTTGAAAGCCACATTAAACCTTTGCTTTAAATAAAGATGTCAAAGCTGTAATATACTTTGAAATAAACTGGTCAAACAAAGATGTATTGAACTACATTATTTTAAACTTGATAAGCTTTTTATTTGAAGTCTACCATATGCACTCAACATAGACGAGCTTTCAACGATTGAATACGCATTTTAAAAAAAGGTCTTTGGACAGGGATTAAGGGATATACGTTCTTATGCTATACTTGTCTATCTTCAAATGTTTTTGAAAAGCTTTAATGTGCTTTTTAAGAGTGTATAGGACTCAAAAATCAACATATTTTTCTATCTTTCTAAACATTTTGAAAGCACATTTTTATATTAAACTAGTCAAAACACGACTAATTTTAATGTGTTATTTGTTTTAATATCGCTTTATCGATTTAATGTGATTTTAAACGTCAACACACATTAAATTCACAGCTTATTGCAATCAAGCTCCCAAATTGATTGTTCCATTATTGGTTTGCTTAACCAAAAGTGTTGCACTCATTAAATTTGCCAAAATGCTGCAAAAGCAATAAAACGCAAACTCACTCATTTCGTGCATTTGAATTTGGTTCGCTTTTATTTTACCTGATCTGATCTGATCAGATCTAAAGTGGTCTTGGCTGCGCATCTGAATCGGACAACAAACGACTTCCCCAATTGCCCATTCGCCCATCCGTCAATGGGGGGCAATTGAGAGAGGCCGTTCGATGATATTCCGATTTGCATTCAGTGCGTGTGTCCAGCAACAACTCTGAAAAGTGAATGAGCGATTGATTGAGCGAATGACAAGCCGAGACACCGATAAACACCTAAAGACAGACAGATAAGTTTGTCTAAATATATGTATATATGAATATATGTATATAATTACGCAAACATCGGCATAATGCCGTGACATATTTGGTATCCATATCAATTCGTTTTTGGGCACTGCAATGCAATTTGCCGTTGCCAAAGTTTGCGATGGAATTTATCATTGACGTCACGACAAGCTCAATTTTTGTTATTTGACTCCAAATATCTCCGATTCTAATCACTTTGAAGAGCGCCACTTACAGATAACATTGAAAGACATTTTCAGAATATTCCGAGATAGCGAAATGAATATGGTTGTTTTGTCTAATTTTAATAGACTTGTAAACAATTTCAGTGAGTTCGAAAATATGCAATTTCAGTTCAAAAAGAATTTTTCGCCGAAAATATTGTGGCATTTTTTCGCGTGAAAATTCGCTTTGAAAATATAGTAATTAAGGAAAATGATGATGTTTTAAAATTACATTGTAGTAATTTAAGAAATGTGAATGCATAACTATATAAGTTATGTAATTTGTTGAAATTATTCTTTAAAACGAATAATTTTGATAGATTTTAATAGACATTTTAAATCACGTCCAGTTGATCTGTATGATGATTTTGTTCGCAGAAAATATACTCGAAAACTTTTGTGTGAAAATTCTCATTGAAAATTTGATGTTGCATTGTTAAAAATAACAAAATGTTTATGTCAATTTAGTGGAATCTGTGCATTCCCGTTTTTATTGACTACAACTCATATTTATTCCGAGAAATGCATTTTTCTACAATCCGCATATTTCTCCCGCATTCTATTATTAAAAAATATTGCTCAGAATGAAGTCTAGAGAGTTATTAACTCTTGAAGTCAAGCACAAACACATAAACTACTCGTATAAAAGCTGCTGTAAATCTGTTTATCACTGAAGTGGCGGTCTAGGGGAAGAATATCTTGTATACAAAGTGTCAACTCGATGTTGTTGTTGTTGTTCTTGACTCCGAGAGTTGATGTCTTTATTATGATCGAGTGCAAAGTGCGTAATTGAAGTGCCTTTAACCCCGCTTTATGCCTTTAACCCTTTGGTTGCGCCCCCGCGCAACGCTTTAATGCAATCTGAACAATTGTGGATTAAGCATTAAGATGCGTGCAATTTGTAGGCGTTTAATGCTTCACTCTATACAAGTATATATATGTATATATGTATATAATTGAGAGATGTGTGTTTGTGTTGAATGTGCAACGCTTGCGATTGTGGGCGATTCACTTAACGTGAAATAGTGCAAAATATTTCGAGTGCATTCGCGTTGATTGAATTTCCAGCGCTCTTTTGTTATCAGAGGCGTCGTACCCCCAAGTGGCAACCTTCCCTCTCCCTCTCGCTCATTCGATCTCGTTCTCCCTCTCTCACTCAACATTAACACAAATGGGTCAATTGTTCGTTATAGGTTTCGAATTTCATTGCAATTTGTTGACAAATGTTAAATTTGTTGTAAATTTTGTGTTAAATAAATGCAACGCAGCGCTGCGCTGCTCGCCTGATAAACAGCCTATAAAAATGCTACAAATAATATATATACATATATGTATATGTATATATACCTAGTGAGAATCTTGACAGTTTGTTTATTATTGTCGTGCTTTTCACGAGCTTTAAACGTCGGTAAACAATCGGATCAAATGCAGCACAAAGCTTCATGACGACTCAAGAGATTAAATGTGCTTTTGACAAGCAACAATATAAACAGCAATTTAACTAAACAAATCAACAACTATGCAACGTTGTCAACTTTGCTGCTTTACTGTTTTAATGTGCTTTTATTTTATATTTTTGAGCCACATTTTCAATTGGTCTTTTTTAGTTTTACATAAGCAGTTTAAATGTGCTTCCATAAGCTGTAAATTTAATACATTTATTTTTTGCTTTTTGCAAGATAGCGAAATAATCATTTAATATTAGTAAATTGCAGTTGTTACGGATTTTTCAATTTTAAATGGGTTTTCAGTGGTTTTAAGACTAATTTACAAACTATAGACAAGGAGCTTAAATGTGGTTAAAAGCTTAGATGTGCTTTTAGCAAAAATGCAGAATTATGAAGGCATTTAATAAATTGATTGTATTTCTAGATGTATTTTAACGTTTCGAGACTTTTTTAAATAAATTTGTAATTACTATAAGAATAATTTACAAAGCTGTCAAGTGCTTTTACAAAGAGTGTGAAATTTAGCGATAAAGTTATTAATTTATTTTAATGCTTGATTTTAAATATGTTTTTTATGGCTGCCAATATAGTTGAAGAAGCTTTTAAGAATGCGAAATTATTCGTAAATATTATTAATAAATTTCATTGCTTGGTTTTCAGTTTTAGATATGGTTTTGCTAGCTGTCAAGTTGGTCTAAGCTTTAAAATGCTTTTTGCAAGAATGTTTTTGAATGCTTAGTTTTCGGCTTTAAATAAGTTTTTAATAGCTGTCAAGATGATTGACAAACCATTGTCATCATACTTATAAATGCTTTGCAATTAGCCAGAATGCGAAATTTCGTGTTAATTGAATTCATTCATGTGATTGCTTGGCATTCTTTAGAATGTCCAGGCCTTTCATCAATTAAGTGCAACAAATATTTGGAGCTTCCGCTTTCAGCTGGTGTCATTGCTGTTGTTGTGTTGTGTTGTGAACGCACTCGATTTGGTTGTGTTGGTTACGCGTGAAAGCGTGTTTGATTGATGTGCTCCAGATCGAGGAAAGAACAATGCGAATTTCGCACCGCACAACGATCTGCAATCAGCTGTTGTCGTCGTCGTTTTTATTGCATGATTACACTTGTGTGTACTTTAGCTGATAATCCATCCCGTTTCCATCTGCACCTTTGTCTTGACGAGATGAGATTAGGCGTTTCGTTTAAAGATAATCGCCTGCATTTAAAGCAACACCCAGAGACGACACACACACCAACACACACTCGAGTTGCCCCCATCACAGCAAGAGCAACAGCAATCGCATCAGCCGTTTTCCCCCATTCAAAAAGCGCGATGCGAGCGACAGACATGAAACACACTTCGCATTCAATTGACAGCGATCCGCTCAGTCTCTTTTCTGCCTGTATGTGTGTGTGTGTGTGTGTGTGTGTGTGTGTGTGTGTGTGTAGTTCTACTTAGATGCTATGCCATTGAATGGATTTTAATAATTTCACATATTTCAGTCTGTCAGTCAGTTTCAGTCGCCGTCGAGCGGCCGGCGAATTCAAATCCCCAACAATTATATACATATATATGTATAAATACGAGTACAACAAAAGCGTCAAATGTTATAAAAATACTCGAGTATTTTTATTTTGAACATTGCAAAGCACACGCCCCATAAATTGTATTTTGGGTATGTTTTAATTATCATTAATTCATTTGTATAAATATTTTGCTAGCCAACTTTTATTTCACTTGTAGTTTTTTTGTTTGCTGTTTTTTTTTTTGGCAGCCAAGTGAAAGTGTTTCGACGATTTTTGTGATATTTTTGATGAAAGTTTCAAGAACGGGCAGCTATAAAAAAAAAACCAAACAGCTGTTTGGCGGGTGTGTCGAATATGAAATACACTTGGCAAAATAATTGTTGTCTTTTATACCAAAGTGATAAAAAAAAGAGTAGTAGTAAATGCTGACACAGCTCACTAAAATGGTGATCAAATATTTTGTGGATGCTTAAAGCTCGTTAAAAGCTTTCGCTTGAATTAAATATAAAGAAATAAATGTGAAAGCTCATTAAAGTGTCTTTTCAAGCAACATATTTATTAAGCTTGAATTTAATTTAATAAAATAAATATGTAATGTAATAAAATTTATATTAAACAACTTAATATCCAATATGTAATATAATAAATTATATTAATCAAGCGCAGTTCAGAAATAGCTCTCTTAGCTTATTATTTACGCATAATATTTACAAGCAGAAGCTCATTTATTAGGCTGACAAGTTTATGAACTGCCTGCTGCCAGTTATATCCTCCGAGAGCTCAAATAAGCAACGGATCTTGCTAGTTTCAGCGATCTAGCTTTACGGAGACCCAAGTTCAGATAGGCAGCCTCCGTGACTCGTTAAGCGTCTAAACGATAACTGACTGCAGTGGGAGAGATAATAAACACTGAATATTTTTTTTTTTGCTTTTTGTGTTGTGTTGTGTTGTGTGATAAGCGCGCAAACACACAATGAATTCTTTGGGAAAAACGTAGCTCCCACACATGCATCAACTATATCTATATATTGTACATATATGTGGCTTAATTTAATGTCTTTTAAGTGCGAACCGGTTCGTTATACTATATAATAGAGAGGAGAGAAAAACAACTAAATTATCGCCAAGTGACAAACAAATAAACAAACAAAACAGACGGACGGACGTTGAAACTTGGTAAATTGTCGTAATTATATCATCACAATTATAAAAGAACGTAACACACATATGTGTACATTGTCATAAAACATTTCGAACTTTGCGCTAAACTATTCAGCATGTAGATATATATAAATTGTGTATATGAAGATATAGTATAATCGCTGTGAGCTTTCTGTTTACTCTAGAATCGAATTTTGAACTGACACTGAGAGCGTGCAAGATCATTTTCACGGTTCCATTAGCGGACTCATTAGCCGAGCCATGTCTAATCAATGGAACGCGGCGTTCGGTTCTGTTCTTTTGGCCAACTTCGTATAAATATGTTAGAGGCATGCCAAATCAATGGAACCACGTAATTGGAGTCTAATATAATGAAATCGAAATAATAAAAAAAACTGTGGGAAAGAGAGAGAGAGAGAGAGAAGTCAGCGGAAAACGATCATTAACTAACTGTTTATATCGTGTGTGGAGGAATAATTGTTTATCACGGGGCACATTATGAAAATGCTAGAAGAAGACAACAATAATAGACCAGTCAAAGATTGAGAATGGCCAAGAGAAATACAGTTAGAGTTTTTGGAGAAAGAACTAAAGAGACGAGACAGGTTTTTAACCATGTTCATATACCCTGTAAATGTGTTTTCACACTTGTTGATTAGTTTAATGTTGTCATAAAAATCAAAAGACAAGTGAAATGTTCCAAACTCTACAATAAATAATAAAAAATACATATGAAGCATTAGTTCAAATATATTATTGAAATTCAAATATAATATTTTAAATTGAATACAAATAATATCTAAAATATATAATGGACAATATAGAAAATATAGAAACAAACAAATATTTTAAAATAAATAATTAAATATGTTATAGACACTCTCTTTTATTTGATTTTGCACTCTTGTAAATTAAACTTTGAAGTTAAGGATTAGATAAACTAAATTAGAGCAAGTTTTGTATTTTACAGCATAACTGTTAGTCGAATATGCTCTGCCCTGTGGTTGTTGTTGTCGTTGTACCTGTGTGCAAATAAAACAACGGCTATAAATCGCCGAGGCATGCCAATAATATATACAGTTCAGAGGCCCAAACAATTATTTATGATATCGCAATGAACTTCAAAGCTGACGCAAGCGAAAAACGGCCAATTATTTGCCTAAACCGCCCGCCCACCTCTTCTCTCTCTCTCTCGCTCCCTCACTATTTCTCTCTCTGTCTTTCTGTCGTCCCACCTTCTTCTCGATTTGTTTGGAAAATAGCAAACATTTCATACGATAAATTAAATTTGCATCTCTGAGCAACAAAGATATTTATGGGAATCGCCAGTCGTTTATAGATTTGGGATGAACCATATAGTAGCTATAATCAATTGGGTAACTAAGGGCTCTGATTACATTGCCACCAAGTGTAAATTTGCAATGGAAAATAGCAACTGGATAATATGGGCGCGATGCGATAAGTCTTTATTAGTGATTACTTTATTGCCAGCATTTTCAATGCCCTCTAAACCATTTGAAACCGTGAAAGGAATATCGGTAACGAAAAACAATAAACCCTTTGATTATTGATCAAATATATTAAACAAAGCAATGATCATTTTTAATAATATATTTTAGAATTGGATTGTTATGTTCTTCAAATTTCCTCTCAATTGAAAAATTTATATTCTCATAAAAATTGTAAATATTTAATTTTACTATTTTGATTTATAAAACTAAGCATTTGATTGTCATGTTCTCTGAATTTCTTGTCAATTGGATATATAAATAGGTATTTCCATGGAAATTGTAATGAGATCAGATCAGTTGCGATATTAATTACACCTCTTGTTATCGACTTACAGGGCATCTCGCAGTCGCCTTCATTTCGCATTTCACATTTCACATTTGTGCTTTGTTTTTTGTTGATACGCTCTCTGCGCTGATAAGCAATATTGATATTATGTATACACATAACATATATCTGTCTATATGCATAAAATATATACTTTTGAATATATCTAGACTCGGTACATGCTTAAATATGACTCACCGTGCTATTAGTTAATGGGTCAGGGAAAAACCCTGAGATTTGTATTAGTATACACTAAATAATTTATCTATATAGTATTCTATTTGATTTTTGTTTTTCAATTTGCTTTCTTGGCATCCATAAAAACAGCTTGTAGTTTTGTTCTTCCTGGACGCGTTGTTTTCAACAAATTTCCATGATATTTACGAGCAACGTCAAAGCGAACATTTTTTTTTTCTCATTTGGCAAACGCAATTTTCCGATGTACGTTTTTGGCACAAAATGAAAATTCATTTGTTTTGATTTCCCAACAGCGATTGCATAATTAATAAACTTACAGCAACCGGGATTTGGATGGGAGATAGTTATAGTTTATACACAATTTCACCATAATTAAGTGCTACAATTTCCGCTAACAAAAGAAAGAACAATAAATACAAAATCGCGCGTTTTTCTCACTTTGTTCCGGCGTGAATAGCATTAATTGTGGGTGTATTTTACGGGGGGAAAGGAGGAGCAGAAAGGAGGCAACTCTGAGCTGGAGACAACGTCGTCGACATTTAATTAGTTGCGTGTCTGACTTTGTGTCTGGCTCTGCCTCCAACGCTGCCCCGCTGCTAAAAATCTCTTATTGCCGCCAGGCATGAAAATTTAATGCTGACCTGTCGCCACATCGCCGCAGACAGACGACAGGAGATGGGGCAGACGTTGGTTCGCCGTCTCTTTCTCTTGGTGCTGCTTAATGCAATTTGCGATGCATTCCATATGCGATTCGTGCCCCTCGCTGCTGGCGAAAGCTTTGCTCACGCGGTGGTTGCACATGCCACACAATGGGTTAATAAACTTTGCCCTTGTCCAGCTGGCAAACTATGCAATTGAATGCTGTCAAAAGGGTTGCGAGGGCGGCACCAAAACTTGCCAAGTTCATAAGAACAAATTTAAAAATCTACAACAAAGAAATTAAAAATAAAGTTGATGGGGATCACAATATTTTCAATCGATTACAGACATATGCAAAATTTACGATACTTTCTGCCCAATATTTTTCTGCTTTCGATTTGATTTATTGCCAACGTAAACACTGTAGTTTAAGCAAATTTTATAGTTATAATTTTCATTTGTCCAAATTGGAATTTATTCACATATTTCTTTTACAATTTCGCATTTACATTAAAGGAATTTTATAGTTCGAATATCAGATTTATTTCCAATTCATATTACGAAATTTCGCATTTAGCGATTTTTATAATTCTAATTTTCATTTGTCCAAATAGGCAATTATTAACATTATTTTTTCATTAGTTCACATTTACTTTTAAGGAATTTCATAGTTTCATAATTTTTATATTTATTAAAAACATTTTGCATTTAACTTGCCTAATTAGACAAACAAGTTTAAAATAAATGAATTTTACTAAATCAGCATTTATTTCACATTTACATTTTAATTCCAATTTATCGAATTACGTATTTATTTTACATATTTCGCATTAAGGAATTTAATGGTTATAAATTAGCATTTATTTCAAATTGACAATTATTTTTTATATTGCTTTTTTAAATAAATATTTCGCAATTAATCTTAAAATATATAATTGCCAATTCGTGAGCTGCATTGATGTTTCTTGGTCTTCCTTTTGTGTCCTGTCGAACTGCCCTCGCAGTTCTGCTCGTGATAATGAAACTGGCAACTGTGTTGCATAAGTTCTTGAGACCCTAAGCCGCACTTTGGCAATCGATACTCGAATGCAGAAATTGCAGTTTTGCAGCTCGCTCGCATTTCTTTCCATGTTCCGCACGTTTCTTGTGCTATTTTCGTTTGTCGTTTTCAATTACGAAAATCGAGAATGCAATTCACCGAAAATGTTCAGGGACAGTGTCATGGGAACTTAGACAGCTGTCAATTGTGCACTCAGCTCAGGTGCGAAGGGCGTTTTATTCGTTGCTGGCTCCCGACCCTGAAAATGCAAATTAAGTGTTGCAAAACGTTCTATATTTAGCTCATTGTTTGGCTCCGTGCAGTTTCCTGGTTCACAGGCAGTAGCTATTAATTACATTAACAAGCAAAATCTATTTTAGCTTTAATTTATCGCACTCTTGAACCGGTTCAGGCTACGGTTCATGTGTTTAACCTTTCCTATATGTTCCGCAATTATCAATTTTATCAATGTAAATATCACAAACAATTGTTATCAAAATAGTTGTAGATTAATATGCCAAAATCTGAGGAGTTGTTTAAATTCTATGCTGAACCGGTTCAGGCAACGGTTCACCTGCCTAATCTTTACAATATGTTACGCAGTTATCAATTAGTATCAAAATACATATCACAATAAATTACTATGAAAATAGTTGTAATTTAATAGACCGAAGTAGGAGGCTTTGATTAAACGTTATGCTGAACCGGTTCAGGCAACGGTTCATCTGCCTAATCTATACAATATGTTCCGCTGTTATCATTTAGTATCAAAATACATATTACAATCAAATACTATAAATATAGTTGTTATTTATTATGTCAAAAATTGCGCCGTTTAAGTATTTTGTTGAACCGGTTCGCGAAACGGTTCAGCGCATTATCTCAGTCCATGCTCGTGCCACGTTGCTGAAATTTGGCATGCACAAAGCTCAGGTGCTCGTCCTTTTTTGCGCACCTTGTGGCTGTTGAGCGCAGCCCTGGTCGTGGCCCCAAGGCGTATAAAATTGATGTGTAGACTCATTTGAGCCAACAGTCAGTGTCGTGTTCTTGTGCCGTGCTAAGCAAAATGCTAATTACTGTCGTGAATGCACTCGAATTTGTATTTGGATTCGACTTGGCATTCGGATTTGCATGCCCATAAAACCCAAGTGGCTATCACATTTTTTCTTTCGTTTCTTTTTTATTTCTCTTTTATTTGTCTCTGTTGTTGTTGTTGTCCATGTAATACAAAACGCGCGGCATGCGACCGACCTGACACGCTAAATTCGTGGGCTTTGGCTGTGTTGTGTATCTGCAGCTGAATCTGTGTATCTATTTGAATGCTTAACGCTCACACACCCACGCGCGTCTATCAAACTTAATTTAATTAAGTTATCACAAGCAGAAAGTATCTTTGAGATACTTTCGCATATACCGAAAATGTATCGCACGGGCAGCGGCAGCGCTTTGCTCTGTCTCGCCCAGAGCCTGACCGCCAACCACGCCCCCAACTGGAATCGACTCGCCAACAACAACAACAACGGCAACACTGGCAATGAAAATGAGATGGAACAACAACAACAACAACAACAGCAGCAGAAAAATGGCAACAAGCGCATTCTACTCAAGGCCAGGTACGAAAACTGAGAGAGAGCAAAAATGTTTAGCCTCCCAATGGAGATGCTCCTGCTGAGGTCACCAGCGAAAAAATAGCTGCCACAATGAGTCAGCTACGTGTTGTCTGGCAACTCGAAGCATTGCTTTATTTCCCTGCTCATGTTTCCAAGCTATGACTTAATTCTGTGGCATTTGTTACTTCAAGTGCTTGGCTTCGAATGAGTTGATCAAAAAGTGGCATATTTTGGAATGTATTTGAAGAAATTTTAAAATTATAATTTACATTTATCTAATTACGTAGTTTTCTAGTTTGTACTTGCCAAACTAAAGAAAATAGTCTAATGAAATTTATTACTTCGAGTGTTTGTCTTCGACTGTGTTTATCAACAAAGCGGCATATTAAGGAAGATCTTCGCAGAAATTTCATAGTTCTAATTTACATTTATCTAATTGCGTACTAAATTAATTTGTACTTTCACTAAATCTTTCCCATTTAATTTGCCATAGTTTGAATAAATTTCATTGTTATAAATTAACAAATAACCCGATTTCACATTTCTGCAATTGAAAATTAATTTCGATTTGTGCAGCTAAAGCAAAAAGTTTAATGGAATTTTATGGTTTTAAATTACCATTTACTTCTACTTAAAATTGGGAATTCTTTTAGCAAATATTCACTATTAATCTTATACATATATTAGCAACAAGGATTAGAAATTCATGAGCTGCATTAAAATGTCACAGAATTATTTAGTTTACTTCAAATATTTTGTTTTGAATGACAAAACCAAATGGAATATTTTAAAGAAATTCTTACGGATTTTTTTGTTTACCTTTTTAATATTGAGTGCAGAGAATTCAAGTATCTTATAACTTTTAAATTGATATTCCAATGCTTTGCTTTAAATGGGCTTATCAAATAAGCTGAATATTAAAAAAAAAACCTTTTTTAAAATGTATATGAATTAATTTTTGATATGGGATTGAAAAGAATCGCAATCACGTATTTTTAATATGTGCAGAGCTTCAAACGATTTCGAATTGAAACATTGTCGAAAATTGTGTCAAATGAATTAGAAATTTTATTAAAATTGTAATTTCTTGTCTTTCACTTCCACCAATTTGAGTTAAAATATTTATCTGAAACGAAACACTTTTACACAGATCTCTAGATTTTGTTGTCAGCATTTCATTTTTTCTCTCTCGTTGTTTTCGACTCACCCACAATTTGGAAGTCTTTCAATATTTATTCAAATTTTTGGTTGCCCTCGAGCAATACACACGCCCACACACATACAATGATGGTTGCAATACAGTTTGTGAACTGGGGAGTGAAGAGCAAGAAGAAGAAGAAGTAGAAGAAACTCTTTCGATTTCGAGGATTTACTCTGTGGAATTTGAACTTATGAACTTATGATTGATTGATTGATTGCGAGTTTCTTTTCAACGACGACGAAAAGAAAGGAAACAATAATAAATATATACATATATAGAGAAATTTGCAAGTGTAATGCTTTCTTCCTGCTGTATATAGCATCGCTGCTGCTGTTGTTAATCGGATGAAGCTGGTGTATTCGTATGTCGTTTGCGTAGACAACCGAGAGCCTCGTAGCTGAGCAGCGAGGTGGAGGGAACGCGCTGCGAACTGGGACAGATCTTAATCGGTGACTTGCCCATTTGCATCAGCAGCTCCTCGATGCGTTCCGTCTTCACCTTGATGATGTTCTCCATGTGGGCCAAACGCTTCTGGTTCGCCTCGATGACCGCCTCCTTG
This sequence comes from Drosophila ustulata, assembly GCA_035047365.1. Lineage (NCBI taxonomy): Eukaryota > Metazoa > Arthropoda > Insecta > Diptera > Drosophilidae > Drosophila > Drosophila ustulata. Next base: position 9,510,986 of record JAWNPT010000080.1, read on the forward strand.
GCCAGATTGTCGCGCGCCATCTGCTCGTACAGCGAATAGAGGATCATCTTCTGGGGCACTTGAACGATGCCATCGCCCACCTGTTTGTTGACCACCACCGTCTTCACCTCATCGTTCTCCTCCCAGATCTGTTCCTGGGCCAGAATCGCATTCCGTGTTTCCACGACACGTTGACGCTTCTTCAGTCGCATTATCTCATGCAACATCACCTCGGCAGCTCCGTGAGACCCCGTCGAGAGTTGTTCCATGAATTCGCGGCTCAGCGTTAGATTGAATTTGGCAAGGACCTTGTAGTTGAAGGTCTCCCAGTTGGCGATCTTGAGTTGAACGCTGCTGCGTTTGGGGAAATTGTTGAGATCGATGAGTCGTGGATGGTCGCGTTTCATCATCTCGGCCAGGGGCAGAACATCGGAGAAATCGCGTCGCAATCTCGATATATTGATGTCGTTCTGTTGCAGCCATTTGTGCACATCGACAATCTCCTCGTTGGTCAGGCTCTTGCTGCTTATGGTGTGCATGTTTGATTGTATATACTTGGATGGTATACACACTGAATACTGTATATATCTATATAGATATATATATATATATATATATGTCTGATTGAGCTAAGCTCTCTCAATGTTTGTCGCACAGTCTGCTCAGATTACAACTTTTGTTCGCTGTCGAACACACTCTGTTTCCATTGCGATTATTGGTGACTAGAGATCTACCAAATTTCAGCAGCGAAGCACAGCTGCAAGCTGAGTTTGCATAGCTTGGAAATAGGAAAAGCTCGCAAGCGAATTACGTATGATTTCCCAATGGTATTTAGCATCAGTGAAAGCTTTCTGCACTTTCAACTCTCCACAATAAAGCTGTCGAAGTTCAAATAATCTTTATGAAGTTGCGATATAAACAGCTTAGAGCTTTTTCGCGTGTCAAAGCTCAAAGCTTGTGCATAAACTAATTGAACATGCGTATAGATAAAATGAATTAGCATTGATAAGCTCTGATAATGCTGCCAAATCAATTACGAACTGTAATTGATAAAAGCTGACGAGCAAAGCTCAAGTAATATCGAAAAAGTGTATAAAGCAATTACTGTTTATCTGCCATAATTCAAGCTTAAACAGGCAGAGCTTTCCGCTGCAAAACAGTTGAGCTTGTGTAAGAACTTTTAACCTTTATAAATGGTACAAAAAGCTGCAAGTAAGTCGTAGCTTTTAAAGCTATTAGTTTAATCTAAAGTTCATTAAAAGTTCATTGGGCCTGAAAACATATTTTATTCATTTAAATGCTAAATACATTAAAGCTGTCGCCTGTTTGTATAAACTAAAAAGCTCACAATAGAGGCTTTGCATTGTTTGTTTATCCAAAGCTCATTAAAGCTTTCTATTAAATACTGGAATTTAAACAACGAGCTTTTGCCATGAAACTTTCGAATTTCCGTTGTTGGATCTTTATTAATGCTGCCGAAATGAGATGCGAAATGACATATTAAAAATTTAGCACAAATCCAGAGAGCATTCGATTCAGAGCAGACCGGGACAGACAGAAGGGAGTCAATGAATGTCTGTGAATGTTTGTGAGTGCAAGTGAGTGTTTGGCGTCAGTTTGAGGGGAAACGAAGAAGCCGCGAAGCCAAAGTCCGGCATCGGAACTTTGTCGGTCAGCGCTTGACTTGTGTTTCCTGAGCCACGTTGCTTGGGACGCTTCTGTGTGTGTAATTTGTTGTGTTTGGCTTTCTTCTTGTTGTTGACGTCTGCTGTCTGCTGTGCCGAATCAGCTGGAGGATGCAGTTGGAGATGGGATGAGGGATTGAGGCGTGCCACCTGCTGTTGCAGCTCATCGATGCGTTCGCCCTTCAGTTGCAGCATGCTCTCCAGATGGGCGCTCAACTGATGGAATCGGGCGATTTTAGCGTTTCTTTGCTGCAGCTGCTTGACGGCCTGCATGTAATGGGAATAAAGTACCGTACGTTGTGGATGCTGTTGATGTTCACCTCTTTGATGTGGCTGCTCACTGGATCCCCCGGTCGCATTGTGGCTGCGTCGATGCAGCGTCCGCTCCGAGCGCCTCAATGCAGCCTGGGCCTGCTGCAGAGTGCGCGGCCGCCGCTGCTCATTGCCATCGCTCTGGCCATTATCAGTGTCATCAATGGTACCCACCTGCACCACTTGCTGGCTATCGGATGGCAGCTGTTGCCGTTCCAACTGATCGGCCAGTGGCGTTGTCGCTGCAGTCTCGTTGTCGCTGCTGCTGCCCTTCGCCTCGAGCGCCTTCCGCTCCGCCGCCAGCTGCAGCCGCATTATGTTGAACAACAGGAGGTCCACGGAGCCGGGGACACTGCGTGCCACACGCACCATTTGATCGCGCGACAGGTGGAGGCCGAGGCGCTTGAGGACGCGCTTGTTGAACGACTCCCAGTTGCAGAGCTTGTTGTGCACACTGTTGCGCGGCGGATAGTAGTTCAGATCGATCAGATCCGGATAGTAGCGGGCCAGCAGACGGGCCAAGGGCAGCACATCGGTGAACGAGCGTCGCAGGTTCGTCGACGTGATCTGATTCTGTTCCAGCCACTGATTTAACTCGTACTGTTCGACGGCATTCAGGGCCGTCTTTTTGCCACTGCCTCGCATTCGCCGCATCTCGCTCTCTGTCACCTAATCAATTGAATTGAAACTGTCCACTGCTCACCTCTCTGCTCTCCGTCTGCGATTTGTTCCTCGGATTCAAATGAAAAACAATACTTTGAAATTCGTTTGCGACTGTAATTTTGTTTGTTGTACACTCCTATCGATATTCTGTGTGCTGTTCCCCAAAGGCAACTGATGCCTGTCACTACTTGAAATCTAATACAGTAGCTTATAAAGCCAAAGGCAACTACTATAGATGGGGGGTTTCAAACTATTTTCATGTATATACATATATAAAATCAGTCTAAACTAATATTTGCAATATTTTTTGAATTTTTAATGTAAATAGTAAGCATTCAACTAAGAAGTTCATTTATTTAGTTGAATGTATTTTGATCTGTACCAAATGCAGGTGAACAGATACAATATTTTTAAAATGCTCCACTGATATCTTTTGCTTTATTTAATGCTATATAAACAGCGCTTGAAAGTGCTTCAATTGCATCCCATGTTTGTATTGCGATAAAATGCGGTTACAATTTCTTAAAAATTAATAATCGAAATTGTGAATACAAATGAGTTTTTTTATTTTCAACATAGATGCTGAAACAATTGAATATCAGTTAATTTGTAGATACATTTGGGTTAACATAAAAATGAATAATGATATTACCAGATATTGGTTAGGTCATTTATTTAAATTTCTACAAACTATATAATAATGTGAATTTAATTGTTGGGCAAATTGAGTAGAAATATTTTTAGAATGAATAAATAACTGGAAAAGTGACAATTACATAACCCTAAAATGCGCCGATGACAATTGAATTGAAAATCATATTTATAAATATGAAGAAAAGGTTGTGAAAACATTTAAAGTCTCTATAAACGAAACCACATCATTATTACTTATAGAACGTCAACGATAACTAAAGACGCCACTTTTATTACATGAAAGCATTTTGTTATCAACAGTTTTTAACAGATTTGTCAATTCTTGAATTTTCTTGAAAAGCGAAAAATGACAAACAAAAATATAAATTGAGAAAACTGTCAAATTTGTATAATGCCTGCTTTTTAGAATTTCCACATTATTTGGACAATCAAGTAGATCCAAGATGAACTTCTCAGTTTTTCTAGAGATCCAAGCAGGCCGACATTCGATCCAAAAAGTTGTTGTGTTGAGTCTCAGTCTCAGTTCGGCTCATTCTACAAAGCGAGTAGCAAACAAAGCATATTTCCAACGTGATTTAGAAATTATATTGTTTTGTAAAATTAAATTTAAACAAAATGGGCAGTTTGCTTGCAAAGACCAACGGTATTCAAGGGGACGGAGAAGACGTGCGTAAACTGCGCATCCTCTTGGAGGATCCCCGATTGATGTTCAATCAGATCAAGCGAGAACAGAATCATCGCCGGCCACATGGCGACCCACTTATGGAGGCGGATGAATGGACCGATGACGAATTCACCGAAATGGATCAGGAACTCAAGAAACGATTGCTGGCCGCCCATCCGGAGTTATTGGCCGAATTCCAAAACTTTTGCAATTTGGATGAATCGGGTGTTAATGCGTCCAACTCAAGCGCATCTGAACTATCGCAGCGTTCCTCCAACATTTCGATGACTTCGCTTCAATATGACGAGTTTGCAAAGTTTGTGTCCGAGGCGACGGCCATGTCGATATCAACTGCCCCAAGTCTGATTTCGATGCCCTCTATGGGCTCCGAGGGCAGCTCCACTTCAGTGCAGCCTCGGGATCCGGACTTGAGTTAGCAAGAAACCAAGATGTGGATGAAGCCATCACGTCAATAATGAGGCGGGCAGCTCTGTTTGTAACAAGTTTCCTAGCATTTTACTATGATATCAATTTCACATTTTACACAGCGATTGGCAAATATATTTGGCAGTTTGAACAATGTTAGTACTTCATTTGACATTAGCTTCGAAATGACAGCTAGAAATATAGAGGAAGATAGAATCAATTAATTAATTGGATAATTTGCTTCTGGGCATAAATCTTGAAAAAAGGAAACAGTTAAAAATTAGGAAAATATATAAAAATTAAACAACTTTATTTCGACAATGTTCCCAAATTAATTTTTGAACATTTAAAGTCATAAATACACAACTTGGCTTCAAAAATAATAAGGGACACACAAAATGATTACAAAAATAATTTATGAGATATATAGTATAACAATTTTTTGACTTCCAATACATCTTGACATCTCTTAAATTATTGTATACATTATTTTGGGCATTTTTTGATTAAACTTAAAAAATTGTGAATTTATTATTAAATTGCAATTTTATAAATGTAATTCACATTTTTCAAGTACAACTTTTGGCACATTTAAACCTATTCGATTTTGATTAACAGCTGGCAAATACATATACTTTTTTTTTTAAACTCAACTTTATTTATTTAGTTTAAAGGACTTAGCAAGACATCGATATTAAATCGTTTGATCCGCTTTGATTGCAAGTCATTTGTTTTTATTGTGATTTCCAATTAATGTGAAAACTTGCAATTAATTGAAATCGTTATTAAAGCATTAGTCGACAAGTCGTGAATCGTTTCTATTGATATAATTTGATGCGCATTTTATCGCTGCATCGATTCCAGTTACAGCAAATGTCCTTTTGCATTATTAAAACGCTCGTGTCAAGTGGCAAGTGCAAACAATGCAAATGTTTTCAAAGCTGCCACGTCCTTCTGCCCCAAACTACATTTCCATTTAGTTCCTGCTGTCGTCCGACAAAGTCATATGATGCAATACCTGACACTGGGCAATGTATAATTTAAACATCGTACGATACGACTAGAACTTAAGTAGAAATATTGACAGCGCTCTTTGAGCTACAAATGGTTCAAATTACAAGTGATTGGGGCGTTTAGATTACATTTTATTAATTGAATTAATATATTTTTAGCTACTTTACCTAAATAAATAGATTTTCATACTTATTTAGTTTTCTTGTTGGCGTTGTTCGCAAAGTAGGAAACTTAGTTTTCCAAAGCCAAGTTTCAAAATTAAAAAAGCGACACAAAAACATTTCAAGAATAAAAAACAATTGCAGCCTATGAAAAATTCGACTTTATGTCTCAAAAGCTTTTTTAGTTAAAGAACTGACATTATAATTGACTGAAGCTTGGGCAAATCAATTCTGGCTCAACAGAGCTACTATTACAAGTCATATAATTATATGTTATCAAACAAATTATTGAATCAAATTGATGCCAAATATTTTATGCAATTGTTTTTCGTTGAATTAAATAATTCATATCGCTGCACATTGTTCAAAATTATTTGCTGCTGCGACTGCAATATTAATATTATTCACATGAAATAAATCATATTGATTTCGCACATTTCGCCTCTCGTTTCTGTTGTGTTCAAAAGAAAAAAAAAAACTTCGCCTAAAAGCATGCTGCACTTTTGTTGGTTTTCGTTTGCCGTTGGCTCTTATCGCACATTACTCATACGCCGCATGGGCCGTTTCGATTTGAATTGCAGATCGACGAGCAGCGTGGTTCATACGGTCGCCAACGGTGGCAACAGTGGCACCGATGAGCGTGCAACGACTTCCATGGCACCACTGCAGTTGCCCTCAAGAGCAACAACCACAACAACAACAACAACAACTACAGCCAAAAACAGCTCAGGATCAAATGCAACAACCACTCTAAGCGAACAACAGCGACTACAATTAATTCAGCAGCAACAACTCGAATTGCAGCAAAGGCGTCAGCAATACATTCAGCAGCTCAGTCTGCCGGAAACATTCGATCCGGACGATAGGTGAGTGGGCAGGGCATTATCTAAAAGGATCGCATTAGGACATTGATCAAGTAATGAATACAATCTGTGCTTATTCATATGGAAGATCTTTGCAATTGAATGCAGAGATTGTAAAGTAGTTTCTTGAATAATTATTGCCTCAGCAATTTTCAATATGCCCCAAATTCTTGAACTTACAATAAATATTCTAAAAGATTATTATTTTTTGAATAATTATTGCTAACACGATCTGCAAGATAAGATACAAGCTATGATGCTGGCTAATGATATAGGAAAAGTTGATTAAAATTCAAAATATGAAATATTGAATCCTTTTTGGAAAACTATCGTATGGCACTTGTGATCACTTTCACAATTCAGATTTGGATACAAGATTGTTTTGAAGTTACAAATATAACGTCTAGTAAAATAGTATATTAAAACCGCAGGCCTATAAAATTAGAAAAATATATTTCTACATAATTATATTTCTGACAAACAAGTATATAGTTTTTAAAGCTTTCATAGACTGCCATTTAATTATACTGTTCTGATTTACAACTTCAACTAAATAAGAGTGCAATATCCGAATTTTAATCGGAATACTCATTGATTATTCTCTTGTATTCGGAGGCGACTTCCTGAAAGTCGATTGCAGCGCTCAGCTTTAGTCGCCTTTTGTTTATGGCCAACTTCCCGATTGACCCATTTCCCCGTCGAGCATTATCTATGTGTTGCCACAATTGGCATGGCAATTGGTGACCCTCGCCGATTGGCCGATAAGATAGAGCCTAGGCTAATGCGCACCTAACGACGCTGATCGCAGCGCTGCTGTTTGCTGCTTTTTGCCCACCTGTTGGCACAGCGCTTATCGAACACTCGTCGCTATTCACTTCTCTTTATTTTTATTTCCCTCTTTTTTTTTTTTTTTTTGTTTATTTTGTTTGCCAGGGGAAAAGTCATGAGGTGGTTGTGTATATTATTATTGATAAAGACGAACGATTCTGAGAATAGCGCAAAGACCGCAGACTGTTTGCCTCATGTTATTGTCTGCTCATAAACTTCAAATCGAACCCAAATCGAGTCACCTTTCCCGTTGCCCTTTTCCCGTCCAAAAATATCACAATTTCGGCATGTGCCAGGTGGTAGCTTCACCTTTATACATCACACATAGATTACTCCGTACAGGCAGCTGCGGAGTTTCGCAGCTCGCCACACAACGCAACGCATCGTAATCAATTCGCAGATAAGTTGTTTGGACGACGACGAAGCTTTTTACGATTTGCAAACACACGAAACACGCATTTACGTGTAAAGCTTAACTCGCTGAGAGCCTGTGGCGAGTGAGTTTTCTTGGAAGTTTGGCATGGCATGTAAGCACCTTCAATGATTACATTCGATTGACTTTCGCGACGCGATAAGATAGCATTGGCTTTGTCTTAACATAATCTTTAGCTTTATATACAACATCTAGATTAAAGTCGCTCGTTACATTCTAATGTGCAATCGTAAACAGTTTAAGATAGCAATGCACCATTTGCTGATTCTATTTAACGAGCGAATACTCGTTAGATTTTAATTTACTTAACAAAACGAGTAACTGCTAATATCTAATTAATTACTGTACCTTATCGGGCGTATAGACTACTAGTTGGAAATATTCAGTCGTTAATATTCAAGCGAATAAATTAGTCATCCACAGAGACGGCAATTGACGACCAATTAATAATGACAATTTTGTTTTTTCGCTCATATATAACACAAGCAGCGAGTTGTTAACTCGTTACTCGTTGATCTAAGACAAATTTGCTACTCTTTAGTGTTTAGTTTATTTAGTAAATGGTTATCAATAATTGCTTGAGTAGATGAAAAAAGAAAACAAATTCGTTTATATTGGATAAAGCGAACGGGTTGCTCGTTGCAACATTAGTTAAAATTATTATATAATGTGATTGCTGCTCAAGTCGCCAATAAGTTGGCACTCGTTACTTTTGCAATTTTCTTCTAAGAAAAAATTTGTAAAATATTTGTAGCATACTATTAAGCATAAACAAAGTGCGCGTTATGAGATAATAGATCATTCGCTGATATAACCATTCCATTATATAAAACCAGCGAGTAACTAAAGCAACATTATTGACAGTTAATTATTATATAAATTAAGTATAGTTTGTATAATTGTACAATAATATTAAATTAGTATTGCACTCGCTACTTTTGTAAGCTGATAGAACACTCGCTACTACTTCATAATATCAACGACTGAAGTAACGAGACGATTACTCGTTACAATACTGCACTACTTTAATTAGATGATAGACCACTCGCTGATATTCAATTTAGTGCCATAAAAGTATCATGTGAGCTAATCATTGCTGAGGCTCTCAGGCTTGTAAAGCAGCGAGTGGTGGATAAGGCATCACAAGACTTCGTCCGTTTCACAGTCGACATCATGTGCAGCAGGAAAGGCGCCTGAGTGGCCCGCGAGACACATCATGTGCTGCCCAAATAAAATTGTGATAAAGAATCCAATGAAAGTTTTATGGATGGCACGTGTGTGTGCAGCTGATATAGCCTGGAACATATGTAAAGAGATGTGTGTACATACTCTCTCGGTACATTATTTATGTTTGATTTCCACTCGAAAGTGAATTGCATCGACGGGGGGGCGGGAGTGGATATTGATAAGCGGGTTCTAGTTCACATGATTCATGGCTCACATGGTGATGTGATAAAAATGAAGGGGGCGGCAGAGACGAGGGTGTCGTGCCCCTACTTCAACGTCATGTGATGATTCACGAATCGTAGGCGACGCTTCGCGTCGCTCAAGAGGTAGCCACAATTGTACAAACAATTAATGTCATATATGCACCATATAGTACAAATAATCAGTGGCTGATATTTTATGAAACATCACCACGAAGTGCCGCTGCTCGGCTCGTCGTAGCTTTGATGAATCATATTTGCCACCAAGCACTCTTGATTATTTGCCCCGATGACTTATACGCCTTCCAGCCAAATCGATCAATCCGCCGGCAATCCAACCATATTCCTCATCAACAATGGCATCGATAGCGATTCGGCACGCGTGGCGAGAAAACCAAATGTGCTCTTCCACATTGATAATAACCGAGTATTATCTATTATCGTGTACGCGAATAACTTGAAGCATACATATATTGTTTGTTTGCTATCAGATAATTGAATAATTAATTGACACTTTGTCCATCCGTTGAACAGCATTTCAACCGCAAAATAATTAACTAAGTGTGTGATGGAAATAACGACGCTGTTGTTATCTCAAGGTGTCTACAATCTACGCTGAGAAGTAGCAGAAAACCTGAAAAAGCAAAGCGCATTCACATGTAGTTCGAATACCCTGTAATACATAAATACGAGCATGGCATGTTCTGCGTGCTATGTGTGCAAAATTAAAAATACATTTATTTGTAGCATACTGTTGGGCGCCAACAAGGTGAGAAACAACAGCAGAGAATAAAATTTAAATCTTGACCCGGTTAACAGCAACTTTACAGCGTACTTCATTTTTAACATTGCCTGCTATTAACAGCAATTAGCACTTTATTTGATTGTCAGTTTGTAGTGCTAAATTAAAAATATATTGTATAATTTTTTATCTCAACTACGTGGATACAAATACCACTTAATATTCAAATCCTTTTCTGTAAAGCTGACTGTTAATGAAGAATGGCAGCTTTTCTGTTAAGCGCTTTAACAGCGGACTTTAACGGCAGCGTTTCTACATAACAGACTCATTATCGCGGCACTCTTACATTCATGTAAACATTCACTGGCTGTTATCACTGTTTGAATTAGTATCAACTAATTTATTATTATTTTTCTACCGAAATACGCCAACAGTTTATAACATTTTTACATATCACAAGAATATTGATTATAGTTTGTATTGTCTATTATCTTGTCCTAAATTATAAATTTTTGTTTGGTAGAAATATAAGAGAATTTTAAGTGATCGTGCTCTTATGTATTAATATTACAGCAGGGCATAACATAGTTGAATCCTTAACAGCTTTAGCTAACAGACATGTCGAGACGATCCTTCAGTTAATCTCCGCTCTGCTTATCAAAGCGCCAATAACAGCTGTTAATCCAACTTAACATAGTTAGATGCTATCGCTGTTAATCGACTGCAGTGCCGATATAAACAAAGCGAGCGAGAACCGTCGCGGCAGCTGCCAGCGTCGACGCTGACGTCAGCGCTGGCGTTCGCCTACAGCCCACGGCCCCCAACTGGCATTGACGGCGCTGCGAAACGTTTCAGTTAATGCGAGACGCTGGCGCAGACACGACCAGCGACCGGCAAAGTGCAAATATCAGAAGCGAAAAAACAAATACGAAATAGAACATAGACTAGAAAAGAGAATTGAAAACAAACAAAGCGGGCAAAGCAAAAGCAACTGTTAATGAGTGCAGAAGCAAGCGCCGTTAGTAACTGTCAGAGGAGGCCGACCTCTCGCCCTCGCTCTCTTTGCTCAGCCTCTCAGTCTCGCTCTCTCTCAACTCCAGAAACTTTAGTGGCTTCGTTTCGTGTTCTTATTCTATTTTTTTTTGTTAGTTTGCATTCAGCTTGCAGTGCGCGCGCTTTTCACGCTGCCAGCTGAATAACAAATACAAATACGAATAGTATTTCCAAGTGCAGCGATAGTGTTAATAGATTGCAACAATAATAACTCAAATTCGAAGAATCGTAAATAATGCACGTGTCCAGTGAAAATGTGCGCGGCAGCAGCGGCGGCGGCAGCGCCCGTCTAAGCGTCTACTTTGAGCAGGATCTCTTAGACGACAACATTGACGGTGACGTTGACTGCAACAGCAGCAAGTCGGAGCGTGTCGACATTCGACGCGATGTCAACGACACCAACAACAACACAGTGAATGATAGCATCTTGAGCAGCGAGCTCAACGAGAGCAACATTGAGACGACGGCGCCGCCGGTGCCGGTGATGCGACGTCACAAGAGCACAGGGCGCCAACATTCGCGATCTCGCGAGCGCAGCTTCGTCAATGCAGCCAACGCTGTTGTCGGCGGTGCACGCAGTGTCGCGCGTTCCTTTAAGCGCATCTCGCTCATCGAGTCGAGCAGCGGCAGCAGCAACAAAAACAGCAGCACCAGCAACTTACGCGACAGGACAGCGCAAGAGAGCGCCGCACAAGATGGCGTCGATCCACAGCTCAAGGCGAACGCCAAGCACAAGCCACACTACAACTCCACGCCGTAAGTGTAAGCGAGATAGCGCGATGCTGCGGCCGACAGCAAAAGTGCAGGCTCAGTATAAGAGTGCAGGGTAGACAGCTGTAGAAGAGTTTAGAGTGCAGGCGACAGGCAAACGTGCAGGTTCAGTATACGAGTGCAGATTAGACAGCTGTATAAAAGTTAAGACTGAAACCTAGACTGTATAAGAGCTTAGGCTGCTGGCTAGACAGCTGTAGAACAGCTTAGCTTGCAGGCTAGACTGTATAATTTCATTATAAGAGCTGTTAGGGCATCGTCTTATAAAAATATCCAGTAGGAATCTTAATCCTCTAATACCCTTTCAATCCTTTAGGCACTTATTATATTATTAACTTTTACTTTTTCACTATTATAACATATTTTGTAAGTTAATATGCCAGTTTTTATTTTTTTTTATGTATTCAGAATAAAGCATTTAATTTAATGCAAAACTTTTAGTAAAGTTAAGATCAAAAGATTCAAAACATTGATAATAACATGCATTTCTAGCCAAAATTCATAATGTTTAATGAGGTTTCGTGAACTTTCTAGCTACTCGCAAGTTCTACGCGCGAAACAGAAGAATCGCTAAGCCATAAAAAGAGCTTGCATAAGCCCGAAGAGAAAGAAGTCCGTAGTTTGCCGTAAGGCATTTAATCGCTTTGCTGGCTTTCTTTCTTTGTTTTTGAATGTGGCCTCAAATGTTACGAGAGACTCTTGATGAATTTCATAAGGTCTGCCCGATATTTCCCACAGATAACCCAATGAACTGACTGACTAAAATTTGTTTATTGCTGGAGAAGTGACAGCATGCTTTGGATGAGTCAACAAAATGCTGCAAGAGGTGTTGAAAGGTTGAAAGCACAGGTCATGCTCTTGTTGCAAGTTTTACCAAAACAAAACTATGGTTCAGGCAGGTCAATTAATTTAGAAATTGACTAATTACGTTAACCAAAACAGCGATAACCGATATCGCATATTGGGATTACGCCTATCTCAACTTTTTTTTTTTGTTTTTTTTTAAATATATTTTGTATATATTTATATACTCTATTTTAAGGAAGAAGAGGTCAATGCAAAGGTCTGTTTTCTTCTCAATGGGAGAGTTGACAGCCCGAAGCGTCGCTGATTCACGGCCCGTTTCGTGGTATAGATAAAAAGTATGAACAAAATAAAAAAAAAGAGCTTATGGAGCAAATAATGCTTATCAGTTGAACTATGCGGAATGTGTTTGCTGTGAACACGCTGTGGCAGCCAAATATAATATTAGATCATTAGGATTCGCACGCGAGACAGCGCAAAAAGAGAAAATCATAATGCGCAGAGATATGTATGTTATGGAGAGAGAAGTTCCATAAATCTTGACGCACGTGTAGCTCATTTACTGATAAGCAGCAAACCTCAATCCATCATTGCGTCAGTGAGCGATCAGCTGGGAATTGAATCCAGTCGAGTCGAGTTATCATCATCGAATTTTCATAATCGCCCATTAGGCATTACCTTGCAGGCTAACTGTAACACCTGACGGCCAGCAGCAACAGCACCTGTTGCCCCCAGACCTTTTATACCGATAATTGTACTCTCAATTGGGCCATTAAATGCCGCTCCAACTGTATTTTTGTTTTTTATACAGCAGCTGCGACTTGAGTCAGCGTGAGAAAACGAATTTCTCCTATCAACAGAGCGACGCACATTCTCAGACTCTGAACTGTTGCTGTTGATACCCTGTAAATTGCGTAGTAGCCTCTGCAATTGCAAACCCGTACTTCAACTAATTGCAGGGTCTAAGCAAGTAAATACGAGAAAACAAATCAACAGCTTCGCAAATTCTCAGACTCTGAACTGTTGCTGTTGATACCCTGTGAATTTCGTAGCAGTTGCAATTTTAAAAAGATTTTTCTATTGATTACAGGGTCTAAGCAAGACGAACGATTCGTTTTTTATTAAGGGAAAATGAATTTCTCCAGTTCAACTCTCAGATTCTGAACTGTCGTCTGATACCCTGTAAATTTCGTAGCAGTTGCAACTCTGAAAAATTCTACAACTGACTACAGGGTCCAAGAAAGTCGAACGATTTGGCATTATTTTTTTTTTTTTTTGTTATTGCTTTATTGACTGGGCCATAAAAATAAATGACGGCATGGCCTGCTTTTATAGTGTACAGATAGGCCAATATTACGAACTCAATACCCGGCTGCAGTCATCCGAAACAGATCTGGCCAGTGTACTTGTACTCTTACTATATTGGTCGGCTTTATCTGCGGACCTTGTCAATACTTCAATAACAAGGACAGTTCTGATAATTCCACTTGACCCTCGTCACGTGATTCGTTATCTTTGGCCCAGAACCGCAACAACTTTGTACATTTCGTAAGCCACATTCTCAGTAATGAGTTTATGTAAAGCCCATGGCTCAGAATAATCTTGCTACTTGATGAGGAGCTTTAAATAGTTGTTATTAACACTTCAAGAGCCCTAAATTGGGATCGAATTAGACTGAAGTCTAGAGAATACTCAATATATTATACTCTGATGCGTGGCACCTTTATGATAAATACTTTAAGTTCTAAATCATTGTTAATAACATTTAGTCGAAAGCATAGGTTGGGTAAATAAATATATATTAACATTAGTCCAACTCGATCCGAAAAATTCTCAATCTAAAGCTTAAAATCATTATGTTAAATACTTGATGTGTAGCTTTGGTTCTTAAAACAATATTTATTAACATTTAAGGCGTCTTGGATAAGGATTATTCAGTGAAGCTTAGTCTGTGAAATTTCTGAATTTGAACTTTGAATTAAAGTTTGTAAAATGACTTTTTGTTTAAGCCTTAATGCGTTTGGCTTTAAGTTTCGTTATTTACATTCAAAGCGCCTTCAATTATAATTTAACAGCTTAACTCCAAATATTATGATATTAACACGAAGCTTTTTCATCTTAACTTTACTTTAACAAGTTGTTGAAAACAACAAGTTGTTGTTAAAAGTTAACCGGATTTAAAAAATGATTAGTACACCACGATTTTATGTTTTGATATTGTTTTAATTCAGCGCGCATTGCATTAAATTAGCACAACGATGCTAAACTTAATTTACGGAATTTCTAAGCCAATTAAAATGTTTGTTAAAACAATTTGTTCCGAAAAAGGTTCTTTAATAGTTTACATCAATGTTTATTAGTGACAATTGGCAATGTTGCTAGTTTGATATCTCAGTTATTTTACTGACTTGCTTACTAAAATGTTTGGCGTAGAAACGTTTTTTTAACTGTCGAAATATTTGTGTTAAAAATTATTTATTATTGTTCAACTTGTTAGCATTTATACGTTTAGCATTCTGAGTTTATTTTGCGTATTAAAACCTTAAAATTATGCATGCAAAATTGGCATAGACTGGAAAAGAAATCGAGCAATTAAAGCATCAGAATTTTGTATCCAGTTCAGAATCGCAACATGCAGATGAAAATCTAAATATACATTTTAACATAACACCGGTAAAAATAGTATTTAATTGTTAATCAGTCAAGCCATCAATTTCAATGTGTGGCAGTTCCGCCAATATCAATCCTTATAAGATAGATCTATATATATATATTTGCAAGATCTTCTCTTATTAATTGTCTGGCTTCTTTTTTTCCTTGCAGTTCCTTGCCACAGAGCTACTCGACCTCAGGTGCGCCGCTGCAGCCGAGCGGCAGTGCGCACAGTCTCGGCAGCAGTCCCAGCCCCAGTCCGCGGAGCAACCAGAGCAAGGGGAGCAACGGAGCAAGCGGCGGCGGCTCAACGGCCGGCGTCAAAGGCATCAGCACGGCGAAGCATGATCAGCAAACGTCCGCGGCGGCAGCAGCAGCGACCTCCTCATCGACAACTGCCGCCGCTGGCGTTGCTGCGGCATCCACATCCGCAGCGGGTGCAACGGGAGCGGCAGCAACAACTGCAACGCCGCCCGAGAAGGAGAAGAAGCGCAAGGAAGTCTCCAGTTCGCGTGTGAAGAAATTCCATCGACACTTCTCGCAAGTCTCCAAGGATGAGAAGCTTATCAACTGTAAGTATAGCGATAACATTTTGTTATAAATTGCTAAAGTATCTGAAGCTTCAACCATTTCCTTCGCCAATGACAATGGTCCAGCGTCTGAAGTCTGGGAATGTGGGTTCGAATCCTGCCGGGAACAATACTTTTTTTTATAAATGCAGATGAAACAAAATGAAAAACTTTCTAGTATACAAAGTTTTTCATATACAAAATTACCTAAAATTTGTATCACAATTATTTTCTATATTATTTAATAAATAATGATAATGTTGGTATAAATTGTAGAATATTTAAACGAAGATGACATTAATCTACACCTACTTGAAGATAACTCTATTGGGCGGGACTTAACACAAATTTTATACAACTTTTCTTTATCCAGACTCCATTAAAATTAAGCTTGTATTTACAGCAATCAATAATCATTGCTTTTATTTTTTGCAGACTTTTCATGCGCGCTGGTTGGCGACATTCCTCTGCAAGGACATCTCTACATTACGGAAGAGCATTTTGCGTTCTATTCCAACGTTTTCGGCTATGTAACCAAGGTAAGTCTGCAGTAATTTTGTAGTGAAAAATTAAGGAGAAAAACAAGGAGAATACAATCCGTCTGTCTGTCTGTCCGCATGTTTGCAAGCCTGTAACTTGAAAACTATTTGAGCTAGCGCTGCACAATTTGCAGAAAACTATCTAATGATGCAGAACTTGCCGAAAATTGCTACGCTTACCGGGTTTTTAACTTTTCTAATTTGTTGTTTTTTAGGTTGTTATACCCACAGCGTCGGTAAGGAAAATCTCGAAGGAGAAGACGGCCAAGATCATACCGAATGCGGTGGGCGTGGCAACGGCGGACGAACGTCACGTCTTTGGCAGCTTCATCAGTCGCGAGGCCGCCTTTCGGCTGATGTGCACGGTGTGCACACAACTGGTGACCGGCAACGAGATACTGCCGAAGCCGCTGCCCGTCGACGTCGAGCTGACAGAGGAGTATCTGCTGGACGACGACAGCAGCTGCTCCATCAGCGGCAACGAGAGTCCGCCCCACCTACGCTCAGCGGCGGCGGCGGCAGCGGCAGCCGAGCAAGAGACGCAGCTGCGGCAGCGCAACAGCAGCGACAGACATTCCGGTAAGCCAACAAAAATAACATTCTATTAGAACTAAAATTAAAATTGTAAAATCTATTTTGCAGATCTCCCGGGCAAGAGCACGCTGGCCGTGGACAATGAGTTGGCTCAGGTGACAATTCGCAGCTCGGCGCCGCCCGTCGTTCACTACGAGGAGCAGACATTCGTTGCTCCTGCTGTGGCACAGCAACAACAGTTGCCGCCCAGCTCGACTTCCGCGCCAGCAACTGTTGCTGCTGCTGGCTTGCAACAACAACGTTCTAGTGTGGGCGGCAGTTCGCTGCGTTCGCGTTTGAGTCGCCAGCTGCCGACGCTGACAGAGCTGCATGTCCTTTATCTGGGCATCATGCTGGCCATTATGCTGGCGCTATTCTCCGTCTTCTTGCTCTATCGCATACTCGATATTGAGGCCAAAACACATCTCTACAACACGCCAGTTGATTTCAATTTGGTAAGACGCACTTCTTCCTCTCTTTTCATGCTGTTGCTAATCTTAGTTTGTTTTCTGTAGCGCTCGGGCAACGACGAGGACATCTTTGCAGAGGCGCTGCGCTGGCAGAAGGAGCTGCAGGACAAGAGCACAGCCGAAGCTCAGCACATTTTATCAAAGAATCTGGAACAAATATCGAAGGTGAGCATCCAACACAAAGCAGACTTTAAGTGCAGAAAATTTGAGCGTTGTTCAGCAGAAGTTTTCGTAGCCACCTATCAACGTAAATTCAAGATATCGCTACAAAAAATAGAACTCTCAAAAGTATCTCATACAAATTTAGGCAGCGTTGAGTGTAAAAAAAAGGCAGCATTGAGAAAGTGAGAAAGCTAAATAACAACGTTGTTCAGCCGAAGTTTTTATAGTCAAGGGATCAAAGTAAAGTTAATTGATTGACTGCTAAAAAAAAGGAGTTTAAAATCGATCTCAAAAAAATGTAGAAAGCAAAGACTAGCGATGTTCAGCGAAAGTTTTGGATCAAATTCAAAATGTTGCCTACTAAATAAATAGTTTAATTTTAAAGGCTATTAATTAAAATTTCGTCTTTAAACATTAGTTTAAATCCGAGCCATAGAATTAAGGGTTCGTATAATTGAAGCTATATCAAAACTTATAGACGCAGTTGAGTAAATCAAGTTTAAGGAAAGAAAGAAATTCGATCGCTTTACTATATAGATAACGCCTTTTTTAACACCTGCTGTTAAAGCTTTGTTCCTTCGCTGTAGAGCTTTTCAGTTAGCTTTCACCAGCTGCTCACAATTGTGATTAATAAAAAAAATAGAAATAAATAACTTGGCGCGACGACAGACAAAAAAAACAGGCGACAGTTAAGCTGCGACTATCGACGCGTTAGGAGCGCTTTGCATAATCTTATCAAAGCCTCTCGGCCCGGCCAACTGGGCAGACTGGATGGCTGGCTGGCATGCGAGGCACTCGAGAGCAGGGCGAGTCATTGTTGTGTTCCTGGAGAGCAGGCCGTAAAAGCAAATAAAAACGCTGTCAACCGGAGATAGTTATCAGCTGAGCAGCACTAGAATAATACGCTACTCGACTATAAATAATTTGTACAAGTGTAGTGTTTGAAATTTATGATATTTATTTGGCATTATATTTATGTCTATTGTTCGAACAGGTGCGTCGCAGCCTGGAGACGCTCTCGATGCTCATCCACGATCGCCGAGCGGGCTACGTGCAACCGGAGACGGCAGCAGCGGCGGCGGCGGCGACAGAGATGCAAATGGATGTGGAGGCAGCGGATGGAAGTTCCTCCTTGTCCAGCTCCTCCTCCATTCCCAGTGACTGATTTTGCTCCATTTTTTCCTTCCCTAAACATACATACATACACATATATACAGAGTGGTTAAATTTTTTTTGTCGTCAATTCTCTAGTTGAAGAAACAATTTTACATAGTCATAGTCAGGATATATACCATAAAAGAAAAGAAACTGAATTATCTAAGGAAAGGTCGCTTATTGCGTGATTAGTCTTAAGCCTCCAAGTAAAATATGCATCAAGCCTACGTCTCTCTCTCTTACATATATATGCATATATATATATATATATTAAAATACTATATATAATCGGAAACGTTTGATAAGTAGCGCCTGAGCCTGAGCCTGCTCCTGATCCTGCTCTTGTTCCTGCTTTTGCTCCAAGTTTCCGCATTGATTGAATTATACTTTGTTTTTAAGTTTCATGAAATAATTGAAATGAAATGAAAGTTTTCCCCTCGTTATTCTTTTTTTTTTTTTAATTTTCGATATCGAGCAACCAACAACAACAATTTCATTTGTATAAATAATAATCCTGTGATATGCATATTTAAGTTTTATTTTTGTTTTTTTTTTTGCTCTATTCTCTAAGTCGAAAATTATATCTCTATATCTATAGGTTAGGTTAACTTAAAAAACATATTGCTTTAAACCGAGTGGAAAATATTGAACGAATTTCTTTGTCTTTAGTTGAATTTTTATTAGTTGTAACTATCTAAATAGTAATTATGAATTATGGATTATGAATTTGTCAGTTTCTGTATGTTTATTAAACACACACACACACACACATACATATATATGCGAAGCAAAGATACCCTATATAATTACTATATATACACAACTATCGCTACAACTACAACTAAAACTACATACTATAAACATAAACTCCATATTTATGTAATAAATAACTAAGTGAATCAAAAACTACAAACAGTGTACCTCATTTATTTTGGTTAACAGGGTATTTTCTATTTAATCATTTTCCAATCTGGAAAAAATTTTAAATCGAAAATTTTTCGCTCTGAAAAAAATATAAATCGAAAATTTTTCGCTCTGAAAAAAATATAAATCGAAAATTTTACGCTCTGCAAAAAATGTAAAACGAACATTTTTTGGCTGTGAGAATTGGTTAAAAACACAAAATCCTTAATAACTCGGAAACTAGCAGGACGATTTGAATGTCCTTTGGCCAGTAGACGGCGCTCCTGCCAACGCATCGTTTGACACCCATATCGACCATATCCTGTCAAGGACTTCCGAGTTATAAGGACTTTTTTCAAAACGAAAAAGTCCTGCTAACTCCCAGGATTGCAAGACTATCAAGGATCAAGTCATAGTTTCTGAAAGCTAATCATGCCAGCTATCATTCCTGAAAAGGACATCAAAATCGTCCTGCAAATAGCCGAGTTACAGGCGATTTTCTGATTTTTGCACAAATCTTGCATGCCTCCCCCTATAAAATTTTGTGCCAAATTTTTTGGTTGCATTTTGAAAATCCTTGAATGCAAATCGCTAGTGCTGGCAACGCTGATTACGAAATGGAATCGCTTTTTGAAATCCGCCAGGACATTGCTGAGTTATGGCCATATTTCGACTATCGTTGATGGGAAATCGATTAAATTTCGAAACTGCGAATTTCGTGAGGCTTTCAGATGAAGCAACTAAACTAGTAATTACCTCACAAGGATATTCCAATTGCCACAGGATAATAGCAAGGATAATCGAAGAAATTCGTAGATTTAAGCGAGTATCCTTTGGAAAGCAATTTAAAATTACTGACTGCCTATTACATGACCAAGGACCTTTCGATCAAATGTACATAGTTATCCTACTTATGCTGCTAGTCCTTTAGCTTACTTCTATCGTACTTTCTGTTGCACAACAATGTGTGTCCTTGCAGCAAGTACTCAAAAGCTACAATGTATTCCGTAACAAATTGCATATTTATTACGAAGGCGATGCCAGGACGTTGGCAAAGCCTTCCAGCTAACTAACTAACAACTAACAGACTTAAGTCTACGGTTTACGGCATTTCACAGGAACTGAGAGGGCGGGCGTGGAGGCGTGGCGTGGCAGCAACTGCTGTCGACAGTTGCGCTAGGCAACCGGCTGCAGTCCCATCACATTGAAGATGGTCGGCTCCGTGTCCGGCACCTGTTTGTCGGCATGATACTGCAGCAGCTTGAAGATGCCCGTTCCAATGCCCGCTGGCATGCCCAGAATGATGCGCTCCGAGACGCCGTTGATGGCATCCGTCTGGCCGTAGTAGGCGGCATCGAACAGATGATCCGCAGTCTTCTCGAACTGTCAAAATAAAAGCAGACGTTAGTTGAGGCTGCAAAAGTGGCAAATATATGCATTTGACGCTTACCGATGCCAGATTGAAGACGCTCTCTCGCATCTTGGCGAGGCCGTGTCGCGTGATGCCCAGCACCTCGCCACGCGCGGTCATCTGGCTGGCGAGCAGCATGATGTGGCGCCAATCGACGCTCATGCCGTGGCCCTCCATCACGTCGGTGATCTCGCCCATGATGATGGTGCGCGCCGCCTCGATGCCCAGCGTCTGATAGATCTCGCAGATATTATTGCTCCGCGTCCGCTCCCCCACGACGCCATGTGTGGCGATCACCTCGCGCAATCCGTAGCCCTCGATGCACAGCTTGTAGGTGGGCGGCTGATGGCCATCGTCCACCGCAATCACAGCGCGCGCAATGTTCGGCAACCCGGCGACAACGACATTCTGGATGGTGGTCGCGAGGCGAGCCAGCTCCGCATTGATGGTGGCATTGCGGGTGGTCTCGACGCGCACAATGATGCGCGACTTCTTGGGCACCGTGTGCACCTGGCCGATCTTGATGCGCAGTCGCGACTTCAAGATGCTCAGCACAATCGTGTCCAGATCGATGTGCAGTCCCAGCACTTTGATGCGCGCCATATCGATGCCGATCACCAGATGGCAACTGGCCGGAGCACAAACCAACTCCACATACGACGACAGCTCGCCCAGCGTTGTCTTCTCGATGCGCGCCTTCACCTGGCGAGCAAACTCCATGCTCAGATTGTTCTTCAGCTCGGCGGTAATGATGGGCGTGGAAATGTTTTTGGTGGCATTGATGATCTCCACAATGCGCGGCACGCCCTGCGTAATGTTCATCGAGGCGACGCCTGCGAAATGGAAAGTCTTCAGTGTCATCTGGGTGCCCGGCTCGCCGATGCTCTGCGCCGCAATGGCGCCCACAGCGGTGCCGGGTTCGCTGACCGCGCGATTGTAGCGATCGTTGATGCGGCGCAGAAACTCGAGCAGCTGCTCGGCACTCAGGCATTCGATCTGCTCGCTCAGCTCCTTGTGGTCCACGTAGCGCAGCTGCAGCTGCCCAATGCGCTTCGCCACCACCTTTAGATGATTGCTGTCACATAAAAATGTACTCGTTACTCGCCGCTCGCTACTCGTTTGTTTTGTTGCCTTCTGTTTGCTACTCACGTTACATCCAGCTTGAAGTCGCTGCGCGCCTCGCTGAACTCCTCCAGCTTGAACATGGCCTCCGCCTTCTCGAGTATCTCGTCCGCTTGCAACACGGTCTGCTGGCCGCGCGGCAACTGCGCTCGCAGATTGTCGTACTGATGACTCAGGTCGACGGGCTTGTTGCGCGTCTCCATGGACACAGGATCGAGGCCGTCGCCGCCGTAAATGGTGTCCACCATCTCGTTGATGGCGTTGCGCACCGTGCCGTCGTAGTGCACCACCAGATCCTCCAGGCACTTGACCAGACGGCGCTGCAGATAGCCCGTCTCGGCGGTCTTGACCGCCGTATCGACGAGACCCTCGCGTCCGGCCATCGTGTGGAAGAAGAACTCGGTGGGCGTCAGGCCCGAATAGAAGCTGTTCTCCACGAAACCACGAGCCGCAGGAATGGCAGCTGCAAATGGTAAGACAGCAAATGGTAAGTAACGAGTAGACAATAACGAGTAAAGAGTAACAGTAACATAATACAAAATAGTAACTAATAATAAACAACGATTTTACAGTAACGAGTAAAGAGTAACAAACTAAAATACATTTATACAAAAAGGACTAATGAAATCTATAAATAATAATAGTTGATACATTACATAATAAATAACTATCAACTATAACGAGCAATCGAAACTGCGCTCTATATAATTTGTAATTGAGAAAAAAGTGACGATGAGCGATTTGTATCGTTATCAAAAATACTCCAAAAATGAAGTGAAAGCATGCGGTAGATAACTATACTCGTCGTAACAGATAACGAGTAGCGAGAGGCAACGATATTGAAAAAGAGCAGGCAGTCAAAATGAATTATTTATGTATCGAATTTAATCGCATTAGCATTATTTAATTCACCAGAACACACAAGTTTCAGTTGTTCCTAACGAGTTCTACTCAACGAGAATGATAATAACTAGTAGTGAGCAAAATACATCTAACGAGTAGCTAATAACGAGTACAATAATTCTAAGCGCAATGGCATGCAATTAGTCTCATGGATATTTAATGAGTATAACCAATGTGAGAAGAACAATGTATAGTACTGAGTAAAATAAAAGTAACAAGTAGCTAAAATATAATTCTAATTCACGAATATTTAATGTGGATCACCAAGAACCATAACTAGTAAAAAATAAAATCCAATTCCGAGTAGTTAATAAATAAATAAATAAATTTCAACATTTAATGTATCGAGTAGCTAATAAGGAGTAAAATATAATTTGAATCGTCGTGAAATGCAATAATAAATAATTGGTGATAAATTGATAACCAGAGCGATAAAATAATAAGTAGTTGTGAAATAAAATTAACGAGTGGCTAAGAACGAGTAACACTATTCCAATCGTCGTGAAATGCAACAAGTTATATTGATATTTAATGTGGATAACCAAGGCGAGAAAATCAATAACTAGTAAAAGATAAAGTGGGTAATAACGAGTAGTACTTACAGTGACGTTCGAAATGAGGAAGAGCGCGATTCTCGAAGCCGTTGGGCACTCGCTTGCCACTGATGGCCTGCTGGCCCACACAGGCGATCATCTGGGAGATGTTGATGTTGGAGCCCTTCGAGCCACTGAGGGCCATGATCAGCGCACTATTCGTCGGATGCAGTTCGGCGAAACACGTCTTGGCGGCCTGCTCACGAATGCCGGACAGTTCGCGCAGCATGACGGCCTCCAAGGTCTCCTCGGGCGTGCAACCGGGCTGGCACTGCAGAGTGCCCGCCTTGAGGTTTTCGATGAAGTCGTTGCACTTGGCATAGCCTCGATCCAGCAGGATGCGTTTGTGCTGCAGCAGCTTGGCACTCGGCGTGACGTCGCTGATGCCGAAGGAGAAGCCACGGTTCTGAATGAAGAACGAGGCAATCTAAAAATAGCAACAGACACGGAACGCGAAAAACATCTCGAATTATTTTACAATTTAGTGTTAAATTGATAATGCTTCACAGTTGTTTAGCCGTGAGTAGAGTTCACGGGTATTCGCAAAGCCCCCGCTTCTAAATTGGGCCGTAAAATCGCGTCATCTCCTCGTATCAAAACAGAAACAATTCTGGCGAAAGTCACTTGAAAGATTTCGATACGACTGAAATGGCAACGCAAGAGACGGAATTGCAGAAGGGGCGCCAAGATTTAAGCACGTAAATACCGCGTTCTATAACATTTAATTGACTGAAATCGCTTGTTGGTACAAGCAACCAGGTAACGAGCTAATTAAACGACACTGCCCTACAAAATGCGGGGGGGAAAACCCCTCAGAGATAACGCAGATCAGACATGAAATACTTTGATTCAATTAACTTTGTTTAGCCTCAATGGGAATGGGAGTTGGGGAATCTTTTCTGATGCGCAGCGTTGCCATCTTGTTTGCGCTTTTTGGTCTTTCGTAAACGTTTCTCTGGCTGCTCGAACATTTCCCAGCATAATTAGTAATGTATTTGCTAGGTCAAGATTCTTTCTTCTTGCCTTTCCCTCTTTACTTCAGCTCTATTGTCTTTCGTAAACGTTTCTCTGGCTGCTTGAACATTTCCCAGCATAATTAGTAATGTATTTGCTAGGTCAAGATTCTTTCTTCTTGCCTTTCCCTCTTTACTTCAGCTCTATTGTCTTTCGTAAACGTTTCTCTGGCTGCTTGAGTTCATCCAAATATAATTAAGAATGCATTTCCATAATAAATTTTATAGCTCATGATTCTTTTCTTTTGTTTACTCCTATTCTTCTTTTCCTTCAAATGGTTGCCACTTATTTTCAGCTTATATATCTTTCGTGAACGTTTCTCTGGCTCCCTACATATTAATCTTTGAATTAGCTTCATTTATATGCTAGGTCACGACTCTTTCTTTTATTGTTTGCTAAATTCAAATCTTTTTTTATCTTTGTCTATTCGAATTGCATTTCGATAATCGATTTCTCAGTTTTCTATTCTATTTTCGTATCAATCTCAAGTGCCGCTTGAGTTGATAATGAGCTCATATATCTACAACCTGCGAGTGGTGATGCAAATATGCCATCATCTGTTATTTGTTATCAACAATTATCGTTTAACAGTTCGATACCGAGCTATCAATGAGATTCTATGACTAATTGAACATAAATTAGACATGACGTTCAACAATTTGCCAGCTATGGGGGAAGCACTTATGCAAATCAGTAAACAATCAATTGAACTTCTTTACACATTAATTTTAAACTATTCAAATTAAGGTGAAAGAACGAAGTGATAAGCTTTGGCATAATTATTAGTAATTCATTATTATATTATAATTTGTATTTTGAAATATGTCAAAATTAATTCAAATTATTTGTAAACAATTTTACAATTTTGACATCGAAATTTTAAATTAAAATTTTTAGAAATTTGATTGCACTGCATTTTCATTTTGTAAATAATATTTCGCTTTTAATTTTGAAATAAGTCTGATAAATATGATATAGATATATATTTCTGTATTTAACATTTTCAACATCGATTCATATTATTGCACTTTATTTTATGTTGTAAAGAAATTTGTACTTTTGATTTCGCGATTTTATATTAAAATGTTTAATCTTAAATTCCCTTTTATCTAATTGAGTCGAAAACAATTTTGGAACGTGCAAAATGTTGGCAATCAGTCTGGGAAGTGTGTTGAAAATTCGCGGACTTTGTTTGATAGTGTAGAGGCAACAAGTGTCAGTGCTATCAGTGATAAGAGTTTTCGCCTCGCTTGTTGGACAAAAGGAATTGACAACGCCAAAAGAGAGGGTCCGAAAGACACAGAGCGAGAGAGAGAGAGAGAGAAGGGAGACAGATAGATTAAGCAAGTGACGCTCGCTGGCTGGAGACGTGTGAGTAATTAATCTTATCGAGCTGCGCTGCTGGCCAAATAACAAGAACACGACACAACACAACAGAACACAGCTCGTGCTAATAACAAATTGTTCAAAAGACCCTCAAGAGGTAAAAGAGTGGGAGAGCAAGAGAGAGAGAGAGCAAGGGGGCATTGCATATAATTGCGAAAATCGACAGAATGTCGCGCAGACGAAAGCGAGCAACAAGCGCGACAACAACATTAGTTTAAACAAACGATGAGAACGATAGCAAAGGATCATCAGCTGAGCAGACGCGTAATTAGCCAACTGCTTCTTCTGCTCTTGGGCGCATTGTTTGCGCAGGCAGCACCGCCACAGCAGCTGCAACAGGTGCGTAAAACTCCGCAGGGAAATGCTTCAGGACAAGTCAACCAGACTGTCGACAGCTGACGGTTGTGCGGAAATGTCAGGCATGATTTGGCGTACGCCATAAAGCAGCTCAGTGAATTGCTGGAGGACATTGTTCGTCAGACTATCAACTGTTGAAGGTTCTGCGATATCAGTTAGGGAATTGCTGAAGGACATGTCAGCCAGAAAGTCGACTGTCAACAACGAATTATCGCATTCCGCTTACGCTGTACAGCAGTTCAGTGAATTGTTGGAGGTCATTGTTCGCCAGAGTTGAAGACTGTCGAAGGCTCTGCTATGATGTCAGTCATGTAAAGCAGTTCAGGGAATTACTGAAGGACATGTCAGCCAGAGAGTCGACTACCGTGTTCCGCTTACGCTGTAAAGCAGCTCAGCGAATTGCTGGCGGACATTGTCCAGCAGCATGTCGACTGTTGAAGGCTCTACGAAAATGTCACTCATGAATTGCCGCGTTTTGCTGTAAAGCAGCTAAGGGAATTGTTTGATTACATGTCCTTCAGGGTGTCCACTACGAAAATGTCGTCCTTGAATTCTGGCGTTCCGCTTACGCTGTAAAACAGCTCAAAGACTTGCAGCCGAACATGTCCACCTGAGTCGAACTTAAATTCCCGCGCAAGTCAGCTCAGCGAATTGCTAGAGGACATGTCCGCAGAAGTGTCAGCCCAACGCACATGTCACCCCTGAATTACCGCATTCCATCTACGCTGTCAATCCGCCATGTTGTCCGCCTGAATCCATTACAATCTGTGTTTTCGCTTTTCAGATCCAAGGACGCGTAATATCGGGCATCAATGCAGCGGTTGGACAATTTCCGTGGCAGGTGATAATCAAGCGCGATGAATGGGACGATCTGCTGTGCGGCGGCTCCATCATCTCGGACAGCTGGGTGCTGACCGCGGGCCATTGTGCCTACGGCCATGACTCGCTCTACCTCGTGTTCGGCACCATCGAGCTGAACGACGAAACGGCGCAGAGCATGACGTCGACCAAGCTGTTCGTGCATCCCAACTACAACGACAAGATGAACAATGATGTGGCGCTGATTCAACTCCCCCAGGCGCTGAACTACTCCAGCAATGTGCAGCCAATTCAACTGGTGGCCAGCACGCAGTCGGTCAACAGTTTTGTGGGCACTCAGGCCACGATTGCTGGCTTCGGTCTTGTGGACGACGAGTATCTGGATTATTCGCAGGTGCTGCAATATGCCCAAGTGCAGATCATATCGAATGACAAATGCGCCGCCGTCTTTGGCAGCAACGTGGTGCTGGCGTCGACAATGTGCGCCCAGGGCTATGCGGGCAGCAATATGTCCACGTGCTCCGGGGATTCGGGTGGACCGCTGATCGTGCAGAGCAACGGCGTCTGGCAGCAGATTGGCATCAATTCGTTTGTCGCCGAGGATCGCTGCACCACGGGACTGCCGTCGGGCTATGTGCGACTCACGTCGTTCATCGATTACATTGCCGAGACCACCGGACTGACACTCAGCTGATAATCTGCCCTCCACTTCCTCTTCATTCAACAAAATAAAGCGCAAATATGCCACTCGAAGCACACCACAAAGCTGTACGAATTTCCCAAGCCCACAGAGATAGTCTGATTAGATAGTTGTTCTCTCTCACCTTCTCTCTCACTCTCTCTTGGCCGCTGACCATCGCTTATCGGCGTCAAGTGCTGTCTTCCCCTGAATAGATGCCAATTTCTTTATATCTACCATATTCATCTTATCGTTATCATCGTTTGTGCATGGGTAAAATTGCTTTACACCAGCTTGCTGTTGCCAGCTTGTAAAGTCACTTTAGTGTTATCGATAACGATCCGATTGTTTGCAGTTTGATGTTCGACTGGTCTCTCGTTTTAAGATGACTTATCACGAATTTCACAATGTTTGTGCTATGAAGTTTTGTCGAATTTCCCTTTGCCTTCATTAAATTGAGATTTTCAGTGTTATCGATATTATATCGATATTATTTGTAGTTTCATGTTCAGCATGTATATATCTGCGTCTCTTAATTTAGATGACAATTTCACAATTGACTTGAAAGTTTGTAACTTTCGTCGATTTCGACTTTAGCTTCAATGACTAGAAATTATTTTTGTTATCGATAGTATACCGATATATTTGTTATTTCGTTATCAATATTACGCTAACAGCTCTTTGAAATTTTAAAATGAATTTAATATTTGGCACCAGCTATCTGAATTTTCATTAGACAACTCATCTAAGCAAGTGTCATATTTGCAAGTACATTGCACTATTTATATCTATATATATAAAATAGTTCGTACTCAATCACTCACTGATTGTACTATCAACGGCCAGCCTAAGCTGTAAATGCTACAATGCAGCAATTTGTACACAACGTAGATATCAACCATTAAGCAGTCATTTCTCGAAATACCTATTCTAACTATCTTTAATCACAGTCACAAAACGTGTGAAATGACTTAAGTTTTTGGTTTGAAAGACCCGGACTCCATGACGGCTTATCGGTGAGCTTTATTTTATTTTTAGAATCCTATCCTTTAGCGAAGGGTTAGAGCGTGGTCCCTATACTTTTTTTCAATTGTTTAAATAAGTCCGAATGCAATAATATTCATGTTTGCTGTCATGCTATAATAGAACACTTTCAGTTGCTTTATCAGCACTTACCGAAAATAAATAGTGTATAATGGGAATAGTTGTTTAAAACAATGTAGAATTCCAGCTAATTGTCTGAAAACCTTTAGTAGCCCACACAGCAGAGGAAAGTATCAGATTATAGTTAGATCAACATACAGACTATAAAATATTAAACCCGTTTAATTGGCTAAATTACAGGGAGAACAAATTTAGGCAGCTTTAGAAGCGATTGCCTTAAAAATATTACCCGTCAGTACACAAAATAATAAGCTCGCTTAATTGGCTAACAGGGCCGTTACGTCGTTGCACGTTGAAAAAATAGTAATAATAAATAATAGTAAACG
This sequence comes from Drosophila ustulata, assembly GCA_035047365.1. NCBI lineage: Eukaryota > Metazoa > Arthropoda > Insecta > Diptera > Drosophilidae > Drosophila > Drosophila ustulata. The sequence continues at coordinate 9,540,262 of JAWNPT010000080.1, forward strand.
ATAAGAAAAAGTCTGCTTTTGCCTTTTGCCCGTTACAAAAAATAATAGACACTATAAGCTAACTAGAAGTGACAAAGAGAGAGAAGAATACGGTAGAACAGCGAAGGCCATAAAAGGTGACACAACAGTGCATAAGACTAATAGACTCTATAAAATGCCTGCAATACAAGTCAATACCCAAGTAGGAGTAAAAAGGATAAAGAAAAGAAAGTCGGTTGCTCAACAGTTTACAACAAAATAGACTGCACTAACTGCCTAGAACACATATAGAATAACTAACAAACAGAGACGAATAAGCCGCATTAGTTCAAAAAACTAATAAGCTCTATTAAATGCTTGAAAAACAGGGTCAAACAGGGCAAAAATGAGAAATCGAAAAAAAGTCAGATCGACAATCCTACGAATGTTACGCAGTAGTCCAACATATAATAGACTGCACTAAACTACCCAAAATACAGGGTCGCAAAAGTGAAAGTGAAAGAGATGGAGAGATACGCACCCTGGCCAAGCGCCACATGGCCTTGGTGGCAAAGGCCTCGCCAAAGTCGCGCAGCAGCAGATAGAAGATGCACTGCTTGGTGCCCGATCCCATGGTCGCCTTGTCCATGGTGCCGCACATCAGCTCCGAGTTGCGTATGTGAATCCCTGCAAAGGCAAGTGAATTAGAGAGAGAGAGCGAACTAGATAACCCGACTATCTAAACTTACAGGAATCGTTGACGCACAGATCGAAATTGCCGGTGTAGTTGCGGCCCTTGTTGACCATGTTGAGGCGCACCTGGGAATCGCTGTTGGGCCGCATGAGCAGATTGAACATTTGCTTGCCCGTCCACAGGCGACGCGGCTTCCAAATCGCAGGCGGCGGCATCTGGATGCGCATCGTCGAGTCCTCGTTGGCCAGAAAGCAGGCGGCCAGCTGCATGGCCTCCTCCTTGGTGAGGAAGACCTCCTTCTGGGTGAGCAGATAGCCGCCGGTGATGAAGTCCTGTGTGGCTGCAATCAGAATCTCGCCGTTCTTGGGCGTCACCAGATTCGATTGATTGCCCATGAGAATCAAGGCCTCGGCACGCGCCTCCTCCGTCTGTGGCAGATGCAGATTCATCTCGTCGCCATCGAAATCGGCATTGTACGGCGTGCAGGCGCATTCATTGAAACGGAACGTGCGCTGCGGCTGCACCTTGGCGCGATGGCACATGATGGACATCTTGTGGAGCGACGGCTGGCGATTGAACAGCACAATGTCCTCGTCCCGCAGATGCCGCTCCACAATGTCGCCGCACTTCAGCTCCTGGGCGACCTTCTCCCGATTGCCATACGCCAGATACTTCTTGAAGCTGGAGCCGCGTTGCTGCACATAATTGGCGCCCGGATGCTTCGCCGGTCCATTGCGCACCAGCTGCTTCATTTGTCGTATGTTCGCGGGATTCACGCGCTCCGGATACGTTAGAATCTTGGCTACACGCTCCGGCACACCCACCTGATTGATCATCAGATTGGGATCCGGCGAGATGACTGTGCGGCCGCTGAAGTCGACACGTTTGCCAGACAAATTGCCACGAAAGCGTCCCTGTTTGCCCTTGAGGCGCTGCACAATGCCGCGCGTCGTCTTCTTGGGCGCCATGTTCAGCGGAATGCCGCTGATCTCGCTGTGGAAATAGAGCGCCACATGCAGCTGCAGAAAGTCCCAATCCTCGTGAATCAACTCGATTTTGCCGCCCGTCGCCATATGCCGCTGGATCACATCGTTAATGAGCAGTATTTCGCTCTGCTTCATCGTCAGATCGTCCTCGGTGGTGCCGGCCTTCACCTCGGACAGCACCGAGGGTCGTATGCAGGCGGGCGGCACGAAAACACGCGTCACAATCAAGTGCTTGGGATGCGCACCCCGCGAACACATGCCCAACAAGGCGACATCGCTTTGCGGTATCTGCTCGAACAGATCGAGCACCATCAGCGGCGTTAGCTCCTCGGCGGCACTGTAGCTGCTCAGCGTCAGGTTGAGATCACGATTGAGTTCCGTGGAGCGCAGCATTTCCTCCATCAAGCTGCTGAATGTCGCATCCTTCTTGCGTCCCTTGTACGGATCATGCAGAATCTTCAGCAGTCCGGGACCCTTCTTCACTCCACCATTGGCTGCGGCGCAGTGCGGACACTTCGTCACCTTCTTGGCCTTGGTCAGCATCTGTGAGTGCAGCGCCTTCTTGCCCAAATACGAGAAATTCGGATTGTGCAGCTTCTTCTCGAACACCGCACGATCCTCGGCCTTTAGCATGACCCGAGCGCACGTCTTGCAGATCATCTGCAGTATGTTGATGGTGGACCGAAAGTGGCCGATGTGAAACACCGGCAGCGCCAAGTCCAAGTAACCAAAGTGTCCGATGCATTCGTTTAATCCCTGGCCGCACGTCTCGCAGAGCGCATCCTTGGTGCTGATGCCCATGCGGCGATCGAGGACGCCATACGGCACCGGCTGACGCTGTGCCTGGTACAGATTCTTCGAGATAATGCGCACCAGCGACTCCTGTTGGATTTCGTCAGCTCCACTAACGCCGAACTGAACATGTGAACTGTGCCCGGCAAAACGCCGCAAAATGGCAACATGTATTTAATGTGTAAGATAGATAGATGATTGGTAACTTACATCTTCTTGTTAAGCGCCGAGGCGCGAAACTGTTCCTTGGGCATGGCGTTGCAACAATTGGGCGACTCTCGACACTTAACACTCGCAGCAAACAATCACAGAGTTGTGGGTTCTGTTTGAAAAACCATATGAGAGACACAACACGCTGACAGCCACGGCATGCAAAACAATCGGTTATCGATAGCGCGCAACACTGTAGCGGCAGCGTAATCGAATAGCTGTAATCTTCCATGCATATTATATGTAGTTCATGAGTGACGTTCTTAGTGGAATAGCTACCTATAATATTTTATTTATTTATGGACCTAATTTAATATAAGCAAATATATTAACTTTAATATATCCATTGCATTTTTTCAGCTACTTTAATTTTAGTATAAAACTATCGCAAATAGTTGATGAGAAAATATACCATTACTATTGCGTGGGAAATTTCTATACGAAAAAGTGCAACAGTTAAGGCAAGCCTGTTAGATAAATAGTTATTTACGCAGAAAACAAATTATTGGGCATCTGCCTATTGGAGTGAAAGGCATTTAAAAAGTAGCGCCATATTTGCAAATGGTGCAATAAGCAATTGGAGTGTGACCAGCTGGCAATCGCGCAAATTGTATGTTTTGGTATATTGCGCAACGAAAAAGGTACTTTTTGTAAAGTGCGCTATTCGGTCACTCTGCTTAAACAGTTTGTCGTCGTTCTTCGAAGAAAATCCGCATCAAAGTCGTTTCAACGTTTACAAATTTTGCAAATTGAAATCAAAGTATTGTTTGCGTTTCATAAAAGGTAAAAATATTGTTGCAAAACAGACACAACCTCAAAACTGCCAAATGGCGTGGCTTTTATTGTCAAAATGTCATTGCATCAGTGTGTGCGAGTATATGTATGTGTGTGTGTGTGTGTGTGTGTGTGCAGTAAAAAATAATTACGTGCAATGTTGGCATTACATATCTATGACTTGCTAGCGAGCTCTGTGCTACTGCACTTGGACATTGTGTTGATAAGGGGACAATTACAATTCCACCAAATTGCAAAATCACGCACATCTGCCATTTGTACACATGTGTGCGTGTGTGTGTTCGAGAAGGAATAAGAATATTTTTAGTGTACTGCGCACGTTTCGTTTCACATCAGCAGCAGCAACAACAACAACAACAGCATGCACACACACGTACACGAACGCTAACAGCACGTTAACAGCAACAGCTGAGGCAGCCAGCCGCTGTTAAGCAATTTAACATTTTTGCATATTTTCAGCAATACACATTTATATTTACCATTATTATCAGTCTCACTCAATATCGATCACCGATCGATCGCAAACAGAGTTCGAAACAAACAAATATTAATTCGAAATCATTTTTATTTGTTGATATTTGCAGAGTTCTTGCATTAGCTGAAGCAGCCAGAAAACAACAATTAAAAAATAAATAAATTGGCGTGGTTAGCGTTGCCAGCGGCCATCGCACAAAAAAAGTTGCGCGAAATTCTCACGTGGCAGAAAAATAAGTCGAAAAAAAATTAAAAAACAAAAGAAGCGCAAGCAAAACAAAAGATAGAGAGAAAGAGAGAGAGAAGGAACAACAACAGTAGCAGCAGCGACAAAAACAACAATAACAGCAAAGATCGTTGACAATTTCGAAGGCCTTGAAGCAGAGATTTTGTTCATCAACTTCCTTATCTAATTCGTGAGATTGCATTGCGCACCCCAAGCAGGGGAAACATAATATCTTATATGACTTTTGAAAGATTAAGTGGTAAGTAACAAACACAAATATATATATGTACATATTGTATAGTTGTGTAAGTCGATGCTGGAACTATTTATAAATTGCACATTGTTTATTGGGTTTTTTCTCTTCCCCAAATAGTGAGTAAGCAACGTCTAGTATTTTCTTTCCAGAAAAGATCTTCAGTATCATCATTATTTTCGCCTTGTGTGCGGGTGTGTGTGTAATGGGATTTGTTGTAGTCTGTTAAGCTTACAGTGCGCATGCCGTAACCGATCAACACACACACACACACACACACTTGTGCATTTGTACAATTTCGCACACGGAACCAATGTTAGTTAACAGCGCACCGTTGGCATGCTGATACCTGGTGTCTCGGCTTAACAGCGCGCTGTTAGCTGCCTGCTTAAAAGTGCGCTGTTAACACACAATACGCAATCAATCCCCCATCCATCAAATGGCGCCGCTCTCCGCTGCCCTCTCTCTTTTCACATGCTCCCGTTTGCTGAGCAACAACAATGCCTAGTTTTGTTACCAGTTCCATTTGCATTTAGCTTACCGATTGTTTTGTTGTTTCTTGTGTTTGCCATTTTGCAAGCGTGCGCAAACAATAACAACAAACACTGATAAAAACCAGTTTATGACATTGGTTCGACACCCTGCATTCCCCCCCTCGCGCTCTCATCATCGTATTGTTGGTATCATCACATGCTTCACTTTCAACTGCAAATACCCCACCAGCTATATAGCCATCTTGCTCGCTTTGGGCTTGCGTTTAACATTTGCCGATTGTCACTGTACTTGTTACAGTTGCTGGCTCTGTTGAAATTACCTTTTGTCTGTCATTCCACTTTTGGGCCACTTGTTGCCTTCCCGCTCTATCACGTAATGCACCAACAACAAACAGATGGCAACTCTCTTTATGGCTGTCAACAAAGGGGCAACGCTGAAAATAGTCTACTGCACTCCTCCGCCCTCGGCCACCCCCCTTGCTGCTCCTTCTTTTATTCTCTTTCTGTTTTGTGTAAGTTGTTGTAATTTATATTGAATTTTGCGCCCTGATTCATTCGATTTGATGAATTGCATTCTTCGGTCACGCCGCGATAAATATGGCACATACAGTTATAATGTATTTACATGTTGTTATATTGTTATATTTGCGCTATAGTTTAATTACATTTATCAGGCAATTCTATTAAAGTGCAAAAATCATCATTCGTCATGGTTATATTTTTTCCACTTCACTCTTGCATCATTTATACCCTAACCGCCTGGCAGGGTATGATGCAAAGTTTATCAACTGATTCAGCTTCCGATACGTCACAAAAACTGCGCTCTCTCAGCTGTTCTCGCACACACACACACAGAGACACACACGTGGCGCTTGCACTCTCTCTTTAACACACACTGCGTTTGCATTCTCGCTCTCTTGCTTGCAAGCCTGCGCTTGCGTTCTCTTTTTGATGCATGACCTGCAGTTTTTGGGCCACACTGCGCTCCTTTTTATACCCGCTACCCATAAGGTGGAAGGGTATTATAACTTGCTGCCAACAGAAAATGTATGTAGCACGCAGAAAGATATAACACTTTTCTGTATATATTTTTGATACTTGTATACCAGTTTTGCATTCTCCTAAAACGGGTAGCGGGTATCTCACAGTCGATCACTCTCCACTGTGGCTTTAGTACTTGTTATATATAATTTGAGTGCAGCATACTTTCGGGTGGCCTGCACTCTGCGCTGACTTGAAATACCGTTAGAAGGGGGTGGCAGCGGAAACATGTGTTGTGTTGTTGCAGTGGAGTCCACTCACACACACAATCTCACACACTCACACAGACATGGGACATGCGCAGTGATTGGGCCACGAACAGTTGTTCGTTCAATGGTTCGGTTTCCATCCCCGTGGCGTGGAAGGACGACGACGACAGGCGGCAGGCAGCAGGACCTGAAGCAGCTTCAGCATCGCTGACCAACGTCAGTCAGTTTATTCGTCAGCGTTAAACCCATCGCAAGTTTTCTTCGACTATTTTCCGCATTGTACGCGAAACGTGAAAATTTTCCATGCTTGCTACTTGTGTGTGTGTCTGTGTGTGAATAAAGTATTAGGCCAGCTTTAACAATTTGCTTTTAGCTTAAATGCATATAAAACAAAAATGTATATTTCTTCAGCCTTTTGTATTTTCACGTTTTTCTTCCTATGTTTTTTGTGGGCCAAATGAAGACTTGGCATTGTAATTATTGGATTTTTCCTCAGTTGAGCGTGTGTCTGTGTGTGTGCGTGTTTAAATACATCTGTATATTTCTCCCTCCCCCTCCATTCGTTGATGTTGTTGTTGCTGCTGCTCACATGTGAAAACAAGTTTTTTTTTTTTTTCGTATCGAGTTTTCCTGACTTTTTCCGTCAAAAAAGAGAATAATGTAAAAATTTGGTATGCAACCGAAATCTGGCTGACAAAACTAACAAAAACAAAAGACACAATTACGGCACCCCTTGGCCACCCCCCTCAAAAGTGCTGGCGAAAGCGATAACAAGCACAAAGAAGTGACTGGCGATTCATCAGAGAAGAAGAGCAACGATAGGTTAATCGATTGTAATCGATAGTGCATCATCAAGAGCAACAACAACAACAGCAAATTTGCAACTGCACTTATTTCGCAGTTTTATTCTAATTTCGTCCTTTAACAACATTTTTGTTTTGTTTTGGATTTGCACTATTATCTTGAATTTGACGTCTTTTAATGCTATTAACGATTTGTCGTTGTTGTTTCCCAAACTTTTTGTTGCCGCGTCGGCGTGCATCGAATGGAAAACGTTCATTTCCATACGCGCCCAACATCACAACAATAACGATAACGATAACAAAAACTGCTGTGCCATCGTCATCGCGTATACGGAAAAAAAGAACGAAGCGAAAAGAATTGAAGCCAACATTAACAGCAGCAACAAGAACCAGCAGCAGTTTAACAGCAGTTGAAATCACTGTTGTTGTTGTTAACATATTAGTGATCGTGATCGTGTTGTTGTTGTTGTGTACGACGACTCCTGCCGGGGAAAACGACATCAACCTGACGCCGCCGAAGCAATTGACGTTGACGTTGACGTTGCCATTGCCGCAATTTCTGGCCGCGCTCGTTCAGCTGCTGCTCGTGACAACGAACTTTAAAAGCGAGCTGCATCATATGCTGTGCGATTTAACCATCCAGCGACATACTGCGGCCATTACCTATGACCTCAGCGGTGAGTTAGCCCCTCTCTCTCTCTCTCCCTCGCTCCCACACACAACACTACAGCTGAAGTTCGTCTGTGTCCGTCTCTGCTACACGAATTCTTCTCAACAGACTGTTAGTTAACAGCTCCTGTTATTGTCAGCGACAGATCCTGCACACACTCGTATCGATTAATCAGCATCTGGTCACACTCTTTTTTTTCGTTCGGTTCAATTTGAATGACAGGCACAGAGACAACAGACTGAGAAAGCAACCTTAACGCACAAACTCAAAATTGAGTTTGAAATTATTCGATTCACATTCTAGGGAAACTCTCTGTGTAAATCTCAAATTTGAAGTGACTGGCACACAAATATTTATTTATTTTGTTTCTTTATCTCACTTTTCTTCCCCCCTATCCCCTCGTTTTTGGCAATCAAGAAATTCAGATGCAATTCAAACATAAATTGACCGTGGATACAAGATAACTCGTATTGTTTTTGAATTGCTTTTTTTTAAATTATTTATCGATATCAGCATTTTTGATGTGGTCTAATTTCTGGTTGAGCTTTGGTTCAAAATTATTGCGTATCAGAAGAAGAGTGTGTTGATGCGCTTCGCTGTTCTCTTGTGAGCACTCTCGATGAGGCGGCATTGATAAAACGCTAGGCCCTAAGAGCGAGCAATCTGATCGATCGTATCGTTCTTAAAAACAGCAACCAACAACAAAAGCAAGATTTAAAATCTCTGGAAAAAACGCGTGTGAGACGCCAATTGTTCTTAGTGCAGTGTGTTCTCAGTTGTTTCGAAGTGGGGTCTCTCCAATGTTGTTTGCTTGCTATGCACCGTTCTCATCGCTGGCCTAACTGTATGCCTATGTGGGTAAGCTGCAAAAGAAAACGGGGAATCCCACAAAATCTTATTGTATGCAGCGTCATCAAATCTTTTTTACTTTCTTCTCTCTATCTATCTGTCTCTTATTTCGCACAACACTGTTTGCTAATGTTACATTCTTTTTCCTTTTGCAGAAACACCAGCAAAAAAAGGCGCACCTCCAATTCCACAAAAACGGAGTAAAAGCTTCGAACTGTGCATGAATTCAAAGAGGCGAACTATAAGTCATCGGTAAGTAAATCACATAAAGTACTTTTAATCAGTGTTAACATTCGCCCGTCTGTCTGTCTGTCCATCCTTTCAAACGCCTTGATCTCAGCAACTATAAGAGATAGGGACATCAAAGTTGCTGACAATATTCGTAGCATGTAATTTTAAAGCTAGCGACTCTTAAGAATTTTAGTACCTTAGTAAATGTTTGTTCAACAATATAATATTGTAGTCTAAAATGCTATAATTGTGTACAAGAAAAACATTTAATTGTCTTATAGCCGAGCAAACTCGCTTGTATTTAAATAGGTCACTATTGATTGATGTGTGTATGTGTGTGCCTGGAAAATTTTAAAATGCAGCAATGCTTTTGCTCCAATTACTGCGCTGCATTCTTCCTAGTCAGGTTGTCGACAGCTTTTGTTACCAACAAGTGTTTTATCCATAATTATCCCATCAATATTAGTAAATATATTTATTTAAATATAGTACTATTCTATCGTCAAGTGCACACTCATCTTTCACACAAAATAAGTTGCAATTTGGAATTTAGTTTAGAAACTAAACTATTTTGGAATTTGTTTAAATAAGCTATCAACATATATACTGAATTTTTACGTAATAGAAAGAATATCTAAGACTCCCGACTTCTTTAGAATAATTTTAATTAGGAATATTTAAATATATTACAATTAAATTGATTTTGTTTTTCGTTGCAGGACTTCAAGTAACAGACATCGGAAGTTACAGCCGTTCAGGTACACGTGAGCCAACCATTGTACCGTTCCAATAGTTTTTTACTAAAAAAAAAAATTGCAAAATTAAAAAAAAAACACATAAAAACAAAAAAAATTAAAAAAAAAACCTAAAAATTATCAAGATTAAGAAGAAGAAAGAAACACCAATAGTTAAGACTATGCCAGATATATAGAGACAACATATGAAAAATACACACTACAGTTAGGCCCGCGCACTACATGCGAAAGGAGAGGAAGATATTGGAAAGCACGAGAGACGTAGACGTGGAGGAGAACAACAGCAAAGTTAACTTGGAAACGAGCTAAATCAGTTGCTATCCGCAAGAGAACACACAGATCACTAACTAACTAAATAGCTAACTAAACTAACTACATAACGTTAACGTAACTGAAGTGGAAAATATATAGGGAGTGTGAGGTTAAGTTGCAAGTTTTTGTCGAAAATACAGTAAAGCAAATAGAGAAACCATTTGTGGCCACTTGATGCACGAGTCGATGCCCAGTGGACGTAAAGCGAAATCCAAATCAAAATCGGACTCCGAATCGCAATCGGAATCCTCTTCGAAGATAGGCAGCAGTAAGATCGTTATCGGATCATCGTCAGCGATTAATCAGCGTGAGCAGCAAAGTTGAAGCAAAAAGCACATTTAATGAACGGGAACGAAAGGCAAAGCAATCGCAAAATAGCCGCTAAAGTCAACCAATTGGCGCTGCCAGCCGCACAATCAGCCATAGATACAGCATAGGCAATCGTCTGAGCTGAGAACCGAAGACTCCCTCAACACACCACAACTCGAAAGTGATCAAAATAGCAAAGATCCCCCAAATCCAGGTCCACCCCCCCAGACAGTAAAAAGTCCAAGAAAAACGCCGCAGCACCAAAAGTCGTCATATTCTCTCGAAGGCGAACCGCAAATAATACGAAATAGCAATAAATTGTAAAACTATATTGAGAAGCGAGCAGCAAGTTAAAAAAGGAAACCAGCTGCAAAATGGCGACCGTCAATGTGAATCGCAGCGTTACGGACATCTTCTATCGCTACAAGATGCCCCGTCTGCAGGCCAAGGTTGAGGGCAAGGGCAACGGCATCAAGACCGTTCTCGTCAACATGGCCGAGGTGGCGCGTGCTATTGGACGTCCCGCAACCTATCCGACCAAGTACTTTGGCTGTGAATTGGGCGCCCAGACGCAGTTTGATCATAAGGTAAGTTGCAAGCATCGTTGCATAGAAAAAAGAACTCGATAGATTCGATCTTTTTTTGACGATAGTCTTTACTTTAAAACAAAAAAACATACTATCGACATTCTCGGGCATTTTAACTGGCGATAGTTTCGATCTTTCTTTGACGATAGTCTTTGCTTACCTCACCTCTCACCTCTTCTCCCCACGCAGAACGAACGCTTCATTGTGAATGGTTCGCATGATGTGAACAAACTGCAGGATCTGCTCGATGGCTTCATCCGTAAATTTGTGCTGTGTCCCGAATGCGATAATCCGGAAACCAATCTGACTGTCTCGGCCAAGAATCAAACCATTTCGCAGTCGTGCAAAGCCTGTGGTTTCCACGGCCTGCTGAAGGTCAACCATAAGGTGAACACGTACATTGTGAAGAATCCACCTTCGTTGAATCCGGCTGCCCAGGGCTCCTCGCTGACCGAGGGCAAACGTGCGAAAAAGCAAAAGCATAAGAACGAGAATTCCGATGGCTCTATGTCCAACAACTCGATGGCCAACAATTCGGGCGGTGAATCCGATGGCGGCAATGGCACCAATCATGCCAGCCAAACCGAGGCGGAGATCAGCGCCGCCATTCCCGAGAAGAGCATTGCCGAGGACGACGACGATGGCGGCTGGAGTGTCGATGTTTCCAAGGTAAGTGCAAGCTTCATATACAGTAGAAATCATGGCAAAAGTTTGCGTAGCATAGCTGTAGAGTTTACAGTGAATTTTGGCAACGCTGTTGATGGCAATGTTAATGAACTGTTATTTAACATGTCGCTGTGTAGTAGAGCAGGGATTGGAAATACAAGTTATACATTTCAATAATATTGAAGAAATGCTAGAGATAAATGAGAAAATTTAGGATTTCTATTTTTTTTGGATGAAATACATAAATTTGTATTGCATTTTTAAATCCTATTTTGGATTTAACTAAAAAAACAAAATATTGGAAAATAATGATACAAAATTTCAATTTGTATTTCATACTGTGATATTTATTTAGTTTGTTTTAAATTTAATTGTGGCTTTTTTTACTATTTGTTACAATCTTTTGATATACAAATAATTTATAAAGGGTTTACTTATGTTTATTTATAAAAGTAGAAAAGTATAAATTACTTTAGAATTAAAAAATAAGCGTTATGAGATCTTAAAATTATTTAATATTATTTTGTTGTTGAAATCAAATGTAAATAGTTACTTTTCAATTAGAAGACTATAAAAATTGTAAAAAATAGCAGAATCGTCGTTATAGTCTAGATTTCTACTGTAAAAAAGCGTTGTACTTTTGCGTTGCACAATTTGAACTCATCACTCGACATCGTTGAATGCATTGAATGTGCACTTTGCAGGAGGCGATTCGAGCACGTCTGCAGGATCTGACTGATGGCGCCAAGGGCATGACGATTTCCGACGACTACGACAAGACGGAAAAGGAGCGCATCGACATCTTCTACGAGCTGGTGAAGAACAAGCGCGACAAGAAACAGCTGGACGATGTGCCCACGCACAAGGACCTGCTGATCGAGGCCGAGCGTCTCGATATTGTGAACAAGGCGCCCTTGGTGCTCGCCGAGCTGCTCTTCACCGAGAACATTATCAACGATGTGCGCAAGAATCGCATTCTGTTGCTGCGCTTCACCCACAACAATCCGAAGGGACAACGCTATCTGATTGGCGGCATCGAGCAGACCGTCGAGCTGCACGCGGCCACATTGATGAGCAAGGTGGCTGGCATCTTTAAGATCTTCTACGATCTGGACATACTCGAGGAGAAGGCGATCCTTGAGTGGGCACAGAAGGTGAGCAAACGTCATGTGTCTAAGGATATTGCAATGGAAATCCATGAGAAGGTGCAACCGTTTGTCCAGTGGCTGAAGGATGCCGAAGAGGAGGACTCCTCGTCCGATGATGACGACGATGGTGGCAATGATTCTGATGTGGAGATCGAGTACGATGATCGTGCTCGTGTCGAGCCGCTGAAGGTGGTGGCTGCTGTCAGTGCTGTTGCCGCTGTCAATAAGAAGAATGCTCTCGACGATGAGGATGGCGATGAGATCGACATTGATGAGATTTAAGATCAGCAGTTGCAATTCATCAGTCTATGGATCAGGGGCAGGGGACAATAGCTGATCGACGATCAGTTCTCTCTCTTCTTTGCCCCGGCGATCAAACCATCCCTTCCATCATCGTCTTCAACACTATCACCATGGATGAACAACAACTTGGATGGCGCTCCGTAACTTTGATGAATCGCTACACACGATATTTCGATTGTAATTTCATTGCATTCTTTATACTAGTATACATCCATTTGTAACCACAGTAACAACAAACACATCGATTGAAATTAAATGCACATATTTCTATATGGCGCTGAGTTAAAACTTCTAACAATATTTTGCATTGCAACATCAACAACAACAACATAACATCAATGTTTTTTAATCAAATCTTCGGCTTTCAATTGTAGTGTATTCTTTTTAGTGGATATCTTTTTTTTTCGTATCTCTCCCTCACACAGTTTTTTTTTTCTTTAATACGATATATTTTTTTTACATGTTTTAAATGTTTAATTAATTTTAAGTGCAGTACTTAAGCTAAAATGCAGAAAATTAGCAATTCATTTCACATTCAATTTGGTCATTGGATTATGTCAGATAAACAATATTTAAACAATAATAATTGCAATAACAAATAAAGCATACAACAACCAGATATGGATTCTATGGTAATTCAGCTACAACAATTTTTACATACATTTATTAAATATATGCTATACATAAAAAATATAATGAACTTTAATAACTTTAACCAAAATATGCCTAAATACAACAATTATATACGACTAGCTGCATTTTTAATTAAAATCACAGCAAAAACAAAAAAAAAAAAAAAAAACTGGAGGGAATTCTTTCCCCGTTGATAATCAATTTTCTTATGCTAAGTTATTATTTAATGAAGAAAAAATCCCTACTTTTTTTTTTGTGCAAACCCAAAATGCTATTTTCATGAAATCTAATAAATAGAGACTTATAAAATGTAGAATACTTTGTTTGCAGTATAATCATTAAAATGGGAATAATTCTGAATCAATTGAATTGATATGATGCTACTGTACCAGCTGCGGCAGTACCGGGAAGGTTTCATTAGATTGTTGTGGTAATTTCACCTTGAATTAATTGATTGAGATTCTATTAAATTGGTGTTATAATAATAATTTGTACTTTACGTTTATTTTTATTGATTTGTTTTTACGTGTGATTTTGTAGTTTCTTATAAAAAATATACCGGATATGTAGATCTCATTTCCTGTGATGGTAATCGTCGTCGTTTCTATTGTTTCTATTGGAGTGTTGCACTATGTTTCCAATGTTATGTGGTACAAGAAATTTCGGTCTATCTACGGAACGTTTAAAAACAGCAAAAATGCAAAAAGAAATCAAAATACGATAAAACCAGAGAGGACGGACGGTCATCATCAACAGTTGGCCAACTCGGAGGGTGGCAGAATTCTGGCATCTCCCGCCAGGTTGGTGGCCTGAACATTCGACGTCGGCAGATTGAGCGGTAAATTAAGGGCCTTCAGCAGGCAGCCCAAATCGATGACGCGTCCCTTGTACTGGAACGGCAGCTTGGGGCACAGCTCGAAGGCGTAATTAATCGGCGGCATATCGCAGCCCTTGAAGCACGACACATCGATAAAGTTCATCAGATCACAGACCTCAATGTCGTCGTAATCGTTGCGATTCAGCACCGACAAAATGTTATCGATCAGCTCCAACGTGAACGGCATACGGAAACCGCGCAGCGTCGAACGCACCTGTGACTCGGGCATAAACGGTTTGTTCGTCGGATTAATGTGATGGAAGTGCTCCATGAGCTCGTCCCGACCATTCCACAGCGAACGCTTAATCTCCAAATGCGCTGCGGCCAAAACTTTATCCCTGGCACAAGCATTTGGCGGCGCCTGTTCGCCGGAAAAGTGACGACAAATCGTAATGATCTCATGATCACTGATCGACGGACCCATCAGTCCGACCAGAGCACTCTTGAGACTCTCGTAGGATACAAAGACGGCGCGCTGTTCCATCTTCTTGTCAAGATCGGTGCAGTCGGGCACACAGTTGGAGATAAAGTCGGACATGCGAGGCTCCAGCACCTTGCGTATCTTCTCCAGTATCAGATCGATGTTGGTGTGCGCAAACTGCTCGGGATGATGCTCCATGTACATGAGCGTGAACTCATCAGCTGACACCAGATGGAAGATGAAGTCCTTGATGCACATGGTGGCGCCAATGTAGAAGTTGCAGGGCTTGTAATACAGCGGCTGTTTGCACGAGAATTTCTCTTGGCCCGGCATCAGGACGCGCACCCGCTTCATGAACTCACCGCCCAGGAAACCGGAGTTGCGCACCGCCATCTCCTGCACCTGCATGGTGTCATCGCTGAGGAAGTAGCTGATGACAAAGATGCGTTCGCAGTTCTCGCGTATCGTGGACAACATCTTGGCGCCGAAGCGCAGCACATAGCGATCGAATTTGATGAACTTGCGGAAGTCCGTCTTGGGCCGCTTGATCACAATGGACATGCAGTTGCCGGCAGAGTCCTCGTAGCTGCCCCAGCCATTGTAGGGCGGCAGCATGCGACCCGACTTGTCGTACGGCGCACAAACATCCGATCGCGTCGGCTGTGGCAGCGGCGTAAACTGCTCGATGCCGTAGTGATCGCGATAATACTGGCGTGTAAAGGGATCCATGTCGGTGATGACCACAGCGCGGCCGTAGACATTGAGCACGCTGCCGATCTGCAGATCACGTTGATTGTAGTACAGTATCTCCTTGTTGCCCAGATTCAGCGGATCGACGCAGTAGCGCACGTTGCGGGACGAGCCCAAAACATTCAACAGCGTCACGGGCGTCTGTTGGCCTGGTAGCAGCATGCCATCGAATTCCTACCGAAGATCACTCGATAATGTCGTAAAGTAATCCCGGATACTTGCTACTCACCCGCTGCAAACGGCCACGCTTGAGAAACATGGTGGGCCCATCTCGGCCAGAGTTGCGTATGTGCGCCTCCTTCACCTCGATCGTATCGTCCGCCAGGTAGTAGCAGACCTCCAGCTTGCGCACATCGCCCATGTCGGTGCGATCGTCCCAGTACGCCTGGAATTTCAGTATCAGGCGATCATACTTCAAGAACTGCACGAACGGATGACGTTTCTCGCCCGGCGCACTTGCCCTTGCCTGGCCACGCTTGCGCACGGCCTCCGCCGGATCTCTAGGGGAGTCACAGGAATCAACGTAAGTAGTGTTCGTCTTTTAAATACTCGATAACCACTTGTAGGGAATGAAATATTAAGGAAATTGTAATTTTTGTCTGCCAACAGACCATTACATTACAGTGGCATGATAAAAATGTTCGCTTAACAGAAACTTTTCAATTTAGTACTGCAAATTATTTAATTTTCCAAGTTTCCGATTGAAACGATATTTTGTGTGCGCCAAAATTAAGGACTCTAGCTTAAAGATCAAGATTTGTAGAGGGGAAAGCTGCATGCAATTATAAAAAGTGCGTTCCACTAATGGTCTCTGAGATTTAGAAGAGTTAGATAGACGGAAGGACAGTCGGGGGGGGTTGGAGATTCCTTCTTCTATAGAAAGCGGATATAAAATCTCGCAAACATTACTTACACGGCCGCTGACACGGGATCGGGCACCACAATGCCGTGCTTGTTGAGGAAATTGCGCGTGAACGGATCACAGTCGTAAATGTGATAGTTGCGATCAAAGATCTGCACCGTCTTGTCCACATTGAGATCGACAATCGAGAGGAACTCGTTGTCGCAAGGCGGCGGCTTCGGCACCCGTTGTCGGTGCAGGACACAGCCCTGCACAATGCCCGAATTCTCGACCTTGGGCTCGTGTATATCGAGAGTGCCATCCTCCAGATAGTAATAGATCTTCACGTTGCGCACCATATACGGTGCATGAAAGTTCTCCTGCAGCGTTTGCTTGAAATATGCCTTAAAGCTAAGCACCTTCTTGTCGTAGGCCAGCCACGGCGGCAGCCGTGGACCCGTCCGTGGCGGATATAGTGCCTGGGCTTGGGCCGGCGGACAGCTAATATCGACAACAACACCAGCTGGATCCACGGGCGTCGACTGCAGCCTATCGCTCAGCATGGGTATGCCGCGAACATTGAGTAACGATTGCGATTTCGGATAGTACACTTTATTAACCTGTTGACCGCGTTAAGTGAATCGATATTCAATTGATTTGAAATGCAGGTGAACTTACATCGCGAAAGAGTGTGCCCGGCAATAGGGGCATGCCTGGTATGCGCAACATCTTGATTAATTTTAATTTGATATTTTTATTTCCTGTATTATGCTTTTTACAATTGTGTATTATAATTATTGACTAATTCGTGCGACTTAACATACTAAGCAAGTGCCGAGAATTAGCTGTGCCTAGCACACGTTATTTTCCTTAGCCTACTTTGTCATTTGAACTTGAAATGGGGCGCGCCTTACATGTTTATCGGTTGTGCTGTTATCGGTATTAACAGAGCACCGCGGCAATGTTATTGCTTTGAACTCAAATGTTTTTGTTTTCTGTATATTTATATAATGGTTATTGCTTAGTGTCGCCAGGCAATTCTAATTTTTTATTGTCATTAATAATATATTTATAATACGAAAATAATAATAATAAGTGTAATTTTACAATTTACTGGCGTCTCTGCTAAACAGATAACATGCTGTTATGCCAGCTGTTCCAGCCAAGTTATTGCATCAAGCGCATGCTCTCTCACTCCTCATCTGGTGGATCTCGCGTGTTGTTGGCAGTTGTTATTGTTTTTGCACTCGCCCAGTGTGAAGGGAAAGTGAACAGAGCTTATTGACTTATGCACAGTGCTCGCGCAATGTCAAGTGAATTATTATAATTAAAACGCATGAAACAGCAAATACACGACTGTATTAGCAGTGTAATCGCTTTATTATTTAAATAACTTCGTTATTGTATTGCGGTGCCTTTAATATTTAAGAGCACAGAAGAAGAGTATACGCATTTCGGTGTTGCGTCATTGTTGCTTAGTTTTCTTGCTTTCGTTTAGTTTATTTTGATTCGCAAAACGTTAAAAACGTGCGTTGTGAACGGTCGAATTTGTGCTGCACCTTTTGTTATTGAAATTGTTGTTGAAATCAATTCAATTCACAAAAGGAGAAAAAACCGAGATTCATTTATATTTATAAATAAATAAATATTATACACTTATTAGTGCAAAACTTTCGCGTGTGGTATTTTTGTCTATGTAAATACAAACAAAAAAAAAACAATGCATTACTAAATCGCTGAAGAAATTTGCTGAAATTGTTTATAGTAAATATTTATGCAAAGTGCCTTAAAAGCCAATGCCAAGTAAGTGCAATTGTTTATGCTCTCTCTTCCTCTCTCTTCACAGCTGTCTGTGAGCAGTGGAAGAGTGGGGCGAATGTTAGTAGAAGAGGGGATGGGGGAGGACATGAAAAACATCTTTCTGTTGCGATGCTCTCATCATGTTTGCTGTAGTTTTTCTGTTATAAATCAATTAGTCTGGACATACACTCATATACGTATGTGCGTGTGAGTGTGTGTGTGTGTCTGCCACTCCCACATGTTTTCCAATTAAAACAAATGCAAACGGAAATAGCTGGAAGCAAGTGTTTTTCCAAAAGTTTTGCGAATTAATTAATTTTATTAGCCGAGCGAGCACATGGAAACTTCAATAGTTGCCGACTATCAAAAACCAAACAAACACTAAACAGAATTGCATTATACCCTGGGAAAGATGCGAGCCGCCGAAAGTATAAGAGTTGGGTTGTTGTATTCGCTACTGTTAAGCTGGCAGTATAAGTGTCCTTTGTATAAGTCAGTCTTATACGATTCACATTCCTTGCCAGTTTTCATTACGATATGTTTGTTCATAGCGTATATGGCAGTCAATAAGTTTATTTATTGTTTATTGATATCATATACTGTTTATTTATTGCCAGCGTATTTGCCAGTCGAGCAGCCTCTTTATTTACATTCTTGTTATTCTTTTGTCTGAGCATTCAAAGTCAACATAGTTTTCTCAGGTTCGCGTAATCTATAGAATGCTTTATTTAGATTGTACTATATGTTTATTGGAGGCCTAGGTAATCCTATACTATATGTTTCACTGATAAATAACAGCGCCCGACAGCCCGAGATATTTCCCAGTAAATTGTGACCTTATAACCGCTTCATCACGCTTCAGTGCCCCCATTAAAGATGGTTTTATTTATATTCCATTTCTTTATAAACCAAACGAACACACAAACGATGTCTTTCATCATTATCCAAGTGCTAATTATGATGAAATGTGTGTTCAACAAGTCGCCAACTCGTTATCTATTTTCCTAATTAAACAGGGACTATCTTTAGCCATATCTCTTTCATCCATCTATCGCTAAAGAGCGATAGACGATTTGCGTCAGACTTAATCAAACAATTGTTTTTCTATTTATTTAATTGCTTCTAACTTTCTATGCTTAAAGCAAAAAAGAATGACATCGATGATATGTATCAAATCATCGAGACAATCCAACTAACTGATTGTAAACACAAATAATAATATTGCAACTTTGAAATTTCTGTACGCAATATTCTAAACGTAGCCAAAACTGAAGTGGCCATAAATAGCAACCATATTGCGATCGTCACCGTAAACCTTATCGCATAACGTGTATGGCTTCTAAGAGGTGCACGTCGATCGTTAGCGACGACTCAGATGCCGTAACTCCGCCATTCGAGGCGCTCAGCCTCTAATTTATAGCCACAACTAAAGGGTATTCACGTCGTCCTATCAGCAACATAAAATCAATCATAGTAAACAACAACCAGCATTTAAGTGATAGCTGTAATGCTATTTTGGGTATAGATAATTACAGATTTATGAAGGATATTCTACATTAAATTTGGGTTTATTAAAACATGTGATATTAACTTGTGATTTGAATGAGTGTTTGTCATACGATTCTTAGGATGAACAATTTAAATGTTTATGTCCAAGTTCACTTAAGATCAAGGAAATTATAAATGAGATTCGCCTGTCCAATAACATAATATAAATACAGCACATCGAGATACTTTGGAATAGGATACAATTGTTGGTTTGCCTTAAGAAAGTATATTTGTGTGATACGATTCCCTTTAAATAACTCTTGCATATCTAATTTACGAGCTATCGTTCCGATAAGTTAATTTTATTTTTTAGAAATAAATACAGATAAATTTTCTATTATGGGACTTCAATAACTTGTTGTTGTCAGGTCCGTTTGTAACGAAATTTGGAAGATAACAAGTGAAAAGATATTCACGAAAGTGCGTTAAGAATCAAAGCGATTCAAATGATTTGGAATTTAATTGGTGGAGTAAACAAATTCGAGTCTTACAATTAGATTACACTTCAAAGGAGCAAAGCAGTTTCAGGAAACTTTCTGTTTCGTGTTGCATACTTGTTGTCAGCATTGATATACCCTGCCATGGGGAAGCGCATCAATGAAAATGTCGGCCAATATGGCAGAGGAGTAAAGCACACGGCCCCGTCATGAATAAAGAGAGGGCGACTAACCACTCAGCGATCTTCCGATCGAAGGGAGGCGTCGAGGGCTTTGGTTGTGTCTATTTGGTTAATTGTTGTCGTGACGTGGTTCATCAGCCTGTTGCCCGTTGTCCGATGTCCGTTTGCCCGTTGCTCAGCTGTGTAATCTAATTGCGATTTGGCTATTTAAAAGCTGGCTGAAAGCGAGCGTCGGGTAATTGCACTTGGCAATCGTTCAGCGAGGTAAACAGAGGAAGCAGACGGCGTTCAGCATTATCTGAGAGAGCTGAGATTGCCCATGTAGCTGATATCATTTATTACCTGGCATATATCTCGTCATTTACAGCAGCCTAACGATGTCATCCACGGCCACCAACAACCACAGCGCGGATCACGGCAAGCTGAGCGACGTGGGACTGATCGAGGTGCAGCTGGACAGCTTGGACTCCACGCACAACTTTGCCGCCTCCAACGGCTGTGGGACGCCGCACTCCAAATCCCACTCGGATCAGCAGCACCAGCTGCAGAAGAATGTGTTCAAATCGAAGGTGTTCATCATTGCCGTGAGCTTCTCCTCGGTGCTCATGATTGCCATGTGCATTGGCTTCCTGGTGCACTACGAGTTCGCCGGCGATGTCAGCGACATGGAAACCGTCGCCTTCTGGCACGTTCAGCTGCCCGCCGAGCAACAGGTGTGGTACGATCGCGGCATCGACGAACTGAAGCTGGCGCTGAACCGCGAACTGAATCGCCGTCGTGCCAAGAACGTGGTGCTGTTTGTGGGCGACGGCATGGGACCCAACACGGTGACCGCCGCCCGCATCTATGGCTACAAGGAGGAGGGTCTGCTCAGCTGGGAGCGCTTCCCACACATGGGTCTGCTGAAGACGTACTGTGCGGACAAGCAGGTGCCCGACAGCTTCTCCACGGCCACGGCGCTCTTTGGCGGCGTCAAGGCCAACTACGAGACGGGCGGCGTCGACGCCAATGTGCCGCTGGCCAACTGCTCCGCCTCGCTCAACGAGGCGCATCACGTCCAGACCATTCTCAACTGGGCGCAAGTCGATGGCATGCGCACCGGTTTTGTGACCACCACGCGCGTCACCCACGCGACGCCAGCGGCCCTTTACGCCCATGTCGCGGATCGGCGCTGGGAGTCGGAGGCCACAATGCCGGCGGAGGCGCAGCAACTGGGCTGTCTGGACATCGCCAGGCAGCTGGTGCAGCACTCTACGGGACGGCAAATCAATGTGAGTTCCACTTTTAGAGCGTACAAAAGTCAACGAGTCTGCAGAACTGTCAAATCCTTAATTAACAGCAGTCTTACAGTCGACTGTTAAGTTAACAGCAACGTCGCCTGCTAAATAACAGAGATCTTACATTTAGCATTGTTTAGCAATCTGTTAAATTGAAATTGTGTTCAGTGTTTTAAGTTATTATTAATAATGTATCTTAAAGTTATGAGTGCAGGGGGAACATTCATTTTTCTACTTAAAAAATAGTTTCAATGGAGCGAATCATAAAGGCATAAAAATTCGCCTATCTTTATCCTTTAAAATATTCAAATAAGCAATATCCTGATGATTTTAAATAATATGTTTATTTTTTTATATAAATTTCAATAGGAGAAATTTGTATGCAGAAAAAATAACCATTGAAATTTATTTCTAATATAACTTCCATTATCCACTTCAAACTAATAATGCATTCATGATTTTCAAAATTGCATTGTAAACAAAATTCTAAAACAAACTTGAAGAAATTCGCTAATTCTAGCTCTAATCGTCTTCAATATCTTGGTTTTATGCATATAGAGATACGAATAATATACATATATAATACCCATCTATATTAATTAATTGACAATTCAATTAAAATTCGGACTTTTGACAGGTCATCATGGGCGGCGGTCGTCAGATGCTTGTCTCGAATGTCAGCGGCTCGGACGGCGATCCTTTGGACACGTGGGCCGGTCACTCGAGCGATGGCCGCAATCTCATCAAGGACTGGACGGACTACAAGAACGAACAGGGCGTCTCACATGCTGTGGTCCAGAACAATGGCGAGCTGCGCAAACTGGATGGCCAAAATACCGACTATGTGCTGGGCATCTTTGCCAATGGCCACCTGAAGTACGATCACGAGCGCGATCACAGCGATGCTGGCATGCCATCGTTGGCCAATATGACCCTCAAGGCCTTGGAGGTGCTGGGCAACAGTGACAAGGGCTATTTGCTGGTGGTGGAGGCGGGCATGATCGATCAGGCCCATCATCGCGGCCACGCTCGCAAAGCGCTGAGCGAGGTGCTGGCCCTCAACGAAGCTGTGCAAGCGGTCCAATCGTATCTCAAAGAGAAGTAAGTGAACTAAACAAATTATTATTATTTTAGGAGATTTTTAGAATTGCAAATATTTATAGTTCTGTCTGAAGTTTAAATTTGTCATTTATCTTCTGTTTTCGTTAGATACATTAAGAAAGTTAAATTAATTATAATCTAGACTTTAATTTTATAATTTAGCTTCCTGTTAAAATTGAAGTTATTTAAAGTTTGAGATAAAAGTCGAATTATTTTTATCTTGTCTATAAATTTATAATTTATCAATCTGTAAGAGTAAAAGACATTGCCAAAAAGTCGAATCATTATTATCTGGCATTATGTATTATCCTTCTAGATTTTAAATTTATCATTCAGTTAGAATAAGAGACAGTGTTTGCGGGCGATAACTAAATGTTAGCTCTAACTGGCACATGAGAAACTGTCGCTAAATAATTGAATATTTCATTCTATTGTTAACAGAGATCAGCTTGACGAGACGTTGCTGATTGTGACCGCTGATCATGCGCACAGCTTGACCATCAATGGGCATCCGGAGCGTGGTGCGGATATTTTGGGCATGGCGGGCACTTCGAAAACCGAGGGCACGCCGTACACGACGCTCACGTATGGCACCAGCTATCAGGGCTTCCAGGTGGATGCCGAGCGGCCGACACAGCGTCAAAATCCCGCACTAAGCGACACCACAGATTGGGAGTACGCGCAACAGGCGGCGATCAACACCAATGAAAATCTTCATGGCGGCTCCGATGTGACGATACATGCGCGAGGTAAGCGCTAATTAATTTCTTCAATAGTGCATTTCAATTGAAAATATATTTTAATTTGTGTGCTTTGCAGGTGCCATGTCGTATCTGTTCCATGGAGTGCACGAGCAAAGTTATGTGGCCCATGTGATTTCCTATGCGCTGCGCATTGGACGCTTCCGTGATAGCACAATTGCCGAATCCCTGGCCGAGCTGATGCCTTTGTAGCTTAAAATCTGGTCTTGAATTTCTATTTTTTTCATCTTTAGATATTGTGATAACCTAGTGTTTTTTTGTTTACTAGTAATAAGCGCAAAATAAATTGCCAATAGGCGTTAGAAATATTTAAAAATACCGCCATACTGCTTGCTTTGCAGCCCTGGTGCGGTTTTTGCTGCCAACTGGGAGTCTAGACGTTGCCAGACTTTCTATTGTTTGGGCAATTGTGGTTGAAGCAGAGGTTTTTTCGAGCGTAAATATAATTGCTATTTGTTATAACAAAAAATACTGTAATAATATGTTCTAGATGGCGGCTAGCTTGATTGTAAATCACGAAAACAATTAGCACTTTAAAATGACGCGCCTTTTTACACACATTTTGCGAAATATACTAATATACCAGATAAAGTGTAACCAGCTAGTCACTTATCAGTGTTCTGTATTATGCTCTAAATCGGTATATTTCAGTGTTCGACTTGCGGTCACGCTGTTTGTTGTGAAGTTCTGCCTGTTTAGTTTGTTATAACTGCAATTAAAATAAAAAGAAAAACGAAAGTGCAGAAAAGCATACGCATTGATTCCGCATAAACAATTTGCAATATTAGAGCCGCGTTTTCGCCGACGTCTGGTGCCGAATTCTTATTATTTTTTTGTTTTCGTTTTTGTGGTAGGCAGTGGGTGAAAAAATTTGCAGTGTTTCAGTATTTTGTGTTAAGCGATTTGTTTGAGTGTTGCGTGTAATACACAAAATACACAAAATAAAATAAGAAAAGCATAAATTTGATTCAGTTTTATAAAAGGAGCAAAACACAGCCGCGAAAATGGCGTTGAAAATGCTAGTTGGCCAGAGTAAGTGACAACGAGAAGTTTTCTAATTGGAGTTATTTTTATTTGCTGCCCTGCTCTCTTTCTCACTCTCTTCCACTGCTGACTAACACTCGCACACAGCGACAAACGCATTCCCATACACACACACACACACATGTGAAGCGCAAGGTTGTGATAAACATGACGCCCCATTTAATGCATGTCAGACACACTTTTATTTAACTTCTTTTGCATTTGCATATTCTTATCAAATGAGCAGCGGCATCGATTTTTCCCACACACACACACACATAAAGCTCCCACCCCAGCGACGCCAACGCGCAGCACAGCCAAAAACGCCAACGCTATTTCATGGTGTGGGTGTCCTCTGTGTATGTGTGTGAGACGCAGGCAGAGGCACAGGCGGTGACCTTTGCCGCAGGATAAGATTCGTGTTTATCTGGCAACCTTTTGCAATTGCAGCGTAATCGCCGATCAAAAATAAAATCAATCAGGCAGCGCCATTAGCTAAACGACTTTTTCTCCCCCCTTTTCGTTGTCGTTATTGTTATTGTTGTTTTTCTTGCTGCTGTTATTATTATTGTTTTTTTTTTGTGCGGATGAGTCATCGGCATTGCTTATGGAACTACGCTTTGCTTTATGAGTAACACTTTTTTTACTCATCTTCCGCCTCCTCCCCCCTTCTGCTAAAAGTCTTAACTGCTTATGACATAGCTGCCACTACCCCTTAAACAGTCCCCTGTTAAGGCTGCACAGTAAAACGTGCCAATAGCGAACTTTATGACAGTGATTATTCCTGTTACTATTTTTATTACAACCATCAAATAAGGGGAAATTTATTTTTATTAAATTTCAATATAGCGATTTCTTGAACTTTCTGGTTTATAGCCAATTATTCGCTTATTTTGTACTATTAGTTGTTTCAGAAGTTGTACCAAGTGATTTTAGCATGTAAATTGGCTACGAGAATTTAATGTGGGGAATTCCCTCTATTTAATCGCTATGAGCTCGGGCTGTAAGAATGCATAATAGGACAAGCAGAACTCTAACAAGATACAACTAGCTGCTACCTTGTAATTAAAATATCTGCATATGTATTGTCTTTTAAACGGCATAAATCATTATTTTCAACCAGCTACCGAAATAATTTAATACAAACATGACCGAAGTCATGTCATTTCAAATATTTTACCATACATTAATTTATTTATTTTTTTGGGAGTTTTTATTATTTATATAAAACAACATATATTTTTGCCATATTAAAAAATATAGGCTGATTAGATGTTATATTAATTTATTTCCTTATATGGCATTTCTCAATCGATTCCCGATAATGGAGTGCACTAATTATGTAATAAAGTGCATACAAAATTAGTTATGCCCCTTAATATATACAGTACAATCATACTAACTGCGCAATCCGTCTTATTTTATGCTTGAAACTGCAATTTTCATTGTAAAATGCTAATTTAATTGCATTGAAGTTGAGTGCGCATTTAAAACAATTGCATACATTAGTTGCAACATTTTTCTTTATCTCGATTTATTAAAAGTAATACATAAAAATAATAATTACAATTTGTTAAAATTTGGATTTTGATGGCTAAACTTGCGAACTTGCCTTATTGCGTTAGAAATTATTAATTTTAATTTATGTAGTTGAGAAAACCCGTAACAAATTTGAATTTAAGTCCCATTGCATTTATAGGATAACTGCCTATTTTGTGTCAAAGAAGGTTGGGCTGTTTAGCATATTATGTTGTAGTAAAGCAATTTCTCTCAGCGGACTTTTCGAAGAGAGCAGGCCAAACCTTCCATTTGCATACCCTGTACTTGGTGCATATAATAAATGATGTTATCCACTTGCAGAGATTATGAACGAGGTGGTGAAGTACAAGCCGCCGCCACCGAAGAAGGCGGGCGCTGCAGCTGCCCCAAAGGCAGTCGGAGCCGGTGGCATCGAGTGGCGTGTCCTGGTCGTGGATAAGCTGGGCATGCGCATGGTCTCCGCTTGCACCAAAATGCATGAGATCAGTGCCGAGGGCATCACCCGTAAGTCCAGTTGACCAGTTAGATCGACAAACACTGATCGATTAACCAACATTTTTTGCAGTGGTGGAGGACATCAACAAGAAGCGCGAGCCGCTGCCCACAATGGATGCCATCTATTTGATCACGCCATCGGACGAATCGGTGCGCGCTCTGATCCGGGACTTTGAGAACCCGGCGCGTCCGATGTATCGCTATGCGCACGTCTTCTTTACCGAGGGTATGTGTTAGCCGTTCAGTCGGCCTGCAAATGCTATATCTATTCTATGCTTTTCGATAAAACCACCAAAAAAAAAAACTATTGAAAATCTTCTCGCAATTGTTATATATATATATATTTTTGGCTACATTCTGATCGACACAGTTTTGCGTGTCGATCAAATTTTTTGCTATATGATTTTGATTTTATTTTATTTATTTTCTGTTCTTCCATGAATTCAACAACTCCAATCCATAAAACCTCTGCACTTCCCCGTATATCACTTCTAATTGACAATGTAAATGTGTGTGTAAATATCGTGTAGCGATACCGACTCGCATTTTTGAAATGCTGCAATCGCACAAAGACATTTGTCGGCGATATGTGCGCACCTGCAAAGAGATCAATATTGCCTTTTTAGCCTATGAAGCACAGGTATAGTTTTCCAAATGCAATTACAAAATAATCGCAGTCTCTCGAAACACACCCAACACACACTACTCGTCACTCGTTACTCGTTACTCGCCACTTGTTGCTTTGTTGGCACACACGTTGCTGCCTTTGTCGATCATTCCAATCTCTCTTTACTAAAAACTGTGCCAATCGTTTCGATAAACGCTGCGTCCTTTCAAAGTGCTTACAACTAACTCTGGAATTTTTGGGTGCTACACCAACGAACGTACCAACCAATCGATAAACGATAACACAATTTCATTATCCCTCAACGAATTAATTTGATTTATTTTGTATGTTTTTGCCTTTTTGTTTGTTATTTGTTTTTATTGCTTTGTCGCTCTGCCACTCTCTCAATATATATATATAATATGTATGTATATCTGTCTATCTCTTACTCAAAAAACTTTACGCTCAATGAGTTTACTTTACAGGATTTAGACACTAAGCAGTGCAAAACTTTGGGTGCTACGACTACGTTTAGTCTTCGTATAACTCTTATCGCCAAAAAAAAAAAAAACTAAATCGATCTAAATCAAAATCTATTTATAATCAAATGCCATGCATCAACTGTAGTAACGATAAGCGAAATTTTATATTATTTATAAATAATTATAGTTTGCCCGGAGGAATTGTTTAACGATTTGTGTAAATCGTGCGCTGCAAGAAAGATCAAAACTCTAAAGGAGATTAATATTGCATTTCTACCATATGAATGCCAGGTGCGAAAAAAAAACCAAAACAAAAAAACCTACAAATATTTACAAAATATTCGTGTAAAATACAAAAATATTCCCTATCTCTATCTATCTATATGTCTATCTCTCTCTCTCACCCCCTCTCTCGTACTAGAGGCAAAGACATAGTAAATATAGGCATCTTAATCTGAGCGATTTAGCATTTAATGCTCTCTATCTGTTCTTCTATAACACTTGTATCACTGTCTCGCTCTCTTTCGACTTGTATCTTGCAGGTCTTTGTTATGGTGTATATTAACTGTCTCTGTCTCTGTCACACACACACGCGCTCTCTCGCTCTATGTTTCTATTACTGTCACTGTCTCGCTGTCTTAATATATATGTATATGTAATATATATGTGTTGTACTTGCTGTTGTAAATAACGTGAGACATTTTAAAATCAATCAATCAATCTATCTATCTGGACCCAACTCGTTAAATATTAACTGGTATTAACCAACACTGTTTGCGGTCCAGTTAAAGTAACAGTTCTAGTCTTCTATCGAGCGTCTATTATTAGTCTCCAACAAGATCTCCTTAAGTTTTGTTAAACTTGTTTTGTAGTGTTCAATTTAATGTATGTAAATTGTATACAGAAAAGCAAATCGTGCCTAACCTAATAACACTAATATCAAACAATAATGCAAAAGAATAATCCTCATCAAGATCATGTGTTAACTGCACAATAAATCAATAATAAATCGCTACTCGTTTCGCTAGACACAAAGTGACCAGGAACGTTTAAGCTCAACTCCCAACGAGTTTTGCTTACTCGTTATTCGTCATGTTGTGATGCGGCGAGTACAACTCCAGGGCGCAAAAAAACAACAAACAAAAAAAACAAAACTAACTGAAAATATGACTATTATTATATTGTTACTCTCATGTGCTATGTATTCTCATAAATGTATAACAATGTCAATTGGTTTCGTGCTCTCTCGCATACTGTTAACTGTATATATTGTAACTCGTTACCGATAAGTACACACACAAACTCACACTGTTTAACACTATCAGATTTATACTCGCGTACGGCCAAAGACCTGCAAAAAGCTCGAAACAATATGCAAATATTTTATATTAATTTATAAAATGGAATAATAAGCAAATATTTTTAAAAAAGATTAAAAAATAATATGAAATTCAAATTAAAAAAAAAGGCTTAGTGGCAAGATTTGCATGTCCTTGGCTGTGCGTCCGTTTTCTCGTGTTAAGCTTAGCTTGCGTTCGTTCTATTTCCATCCATCTGGCCACTTGGCTGGCGTTGTGGCGTTGCCACACCTGCGCACCATCCTTCAGCAGGAGAAAACGGAACGACGCGCTTTCATCATCAACAAGCCTTTTCTCTCATTCATGCATGCCGCTGCTCTTTGCTATTTTTACTGCTATCTGTGTGCGCCATAACATTAAACGCTGGAAGGAGGAGCCCAGCAGGCAGATGCAAATTAAGCGACTTGGCTGACAGTTAATAAGCATTAAACAAGCAACAACCACTAAACTGCTGTGCTTGCTGGACTGCTCCGCCACACACTCACACATACACACACATGTACATAACAGAGTCCAGCAAGCAGAAGAACTTGCCTATCGATATCGATAAATGCTGCATTGAGTTGTCGATCGCGCAAAGCTTTCGCTTGCCATACTCCACACGCACACACACACACACACATATACATATACATATTTGCACCGTCCAATGACCGAGACAACCCTGATATAAAAGAAAACCCCATTCGATAAATTTTGAACAATAAAAATCGAAATCGGAACAAGAAGTTCGCCCCGAATTAATGTGAGCACTCTCCTCTGTCGGTTGTCCGGTCACATTTGGTTGGTCCAAATTGGATGGTCGCCATTCTATTTGTTGTCGCAGGTATTCTCACTGGACTCGCCGGACACCTTCCAATGCTTGTACTCGCCGGCCTTTGCCTCCATCCGTGGCAAGCACATCGAGCGCATTGCCGAGCAGATTGCAACGCTTTGCGCCACGTTGGGCGAATATCCGAATGTGCGCTATCGCAGCGATTGGGATCGCAACATCGATCTGGCTGCCTCGGTGCAGCAGAAACTGGATGCCTATAAGGCCGATGAGCCAACCATGGGCGAGGGGCCGGAGAAGGCGCGATCCCAGCTGCTCGTCTTGGATCGTGGCTTCGATTGCGTCTCGCCATTGTTGCACGAGCTCACATTGCAGGCCATGGCCTACGATCTATTGCCGATTGTCAACGATGTCTATCGGTATACGCCCGGACCCAATCAGCCGGACAAGGAAGTGCTGCTCGATGAGAACGATGATTTGTGGGTGGAGCTGCGACACGAGCACATCGCTGTCGTTTCCACACAGGTGACGCAGAATCTGAAGAAATTCACCGATTCCAAGCGCATGAGTTCCAGTAAGTGTTCATCTCTCACTATAACAAGTAAATAGCAAATAAAGTAAGTTAAATTAAGACACGAACCGTAGCATGTATTGCAGCCAATACTTAGCAAAGATACGAACCAGTTTTACATATTTTAACATTATATAAAAACCTGACTAGAAAAATTAAGACCCAAGCCATACCATTTAATTGAATCATCGCTTATCTAAGTCACGAACCAGTTGCTGTCAAGCTGGCTAGTTGTAAATGAATATGTTTTGATCGAAAATGGAAATGCTCTACAACTATCGTGCTATTGCTTGCAGCAGCGGACAAGTCGTCGATGCGCGATCTGTCGCAGATGATCAAGAAGATGCCGCAGTATCAAAAGGAGCTGTCTAAGTATTCCACCCATTTACATTTGGCCGAGGACTGCATGAAATCGTACCAGAACTATGTGGATAAGCTGTGTCGCGTCGAACAGGATCTGGCCATGGGCACCGATGCCGAGGGCGAGAAGATCAAAGATCATATGCGCAACATTGTGCCCATTTTGCTCGATGCGGTAAACACACTTAGACGATTGCATTTCTCGTGGTCTTGCCTTGATTGACATATTGCCTGTTGCTTTCTGTTGTGTAGAATGTTTCGAACTATGACAAGGTGCGCATCATTTCGCTGTATGTGATGATCAAGAACGGCATTTCCGAGGAGAACTTGACCAAGTTGTTCACACACGCTCAGTTGTCGACCAAGGATCAGGATATGGTGCGCAATCTCAGCTATCTGGGCATCAATGTCATTGCCGACGTAAGTGTGAAGCTTGAAGTTGGGGCAGAGAGATCGATCTATATTTCTAATCGGATTTGTGTGATTTTGACAGTCACGCAAGAAGATCTATTCGGTGCCGCGCAAGGAGCGCATCACGGAGAGCACGTATCAGATGTCACGCTGGACACCAGTGATTAAGGACATTATGGAAGATTGCATTGAGGATAAGCTAGATCAGCGACACTTTCCATTCCTCGAGGGACGCGCCCAGAATACGAATTACCATGCACCGACTAGCGCTCGCTACGGCCACTGGCACAAGGACAAGGCGCAGGCGCAGGTGAAGAATGTGCCGCGCCTGATTATTTTCATTGTCGGTGGCGTTAGCATGTCCGAGATGCGTTGCGCCTACGAGGTGACCAATTCAGTGCGCAACTGGGAGGTGCTAGTCGGCTCATCGCATGTTCTATCGCCTGAAATCTTTCTCAGCGATTTGGGCAGCCTCTCCAAGGAGGATTAAGGAACCACAACCACACCACACACAACACATCCCTCAATACAAAAAATCCTCCTTAAAATTATCTAGAATCAAAAAAGAGAAAAAACAAAACAACAGCATAATAGAAGGAAGTGAAAACTATGCTTATTACATCTAGCCAATCTGTAATTTGTTATTCGATATATATATATATATATATATACTTTGTTCGATACTCGATATATGCGTATCGATCTGTTCCATTGTTCATTGCTCACCATACACAGGTGGTTATAGACGACTATATGTGCACCTCTGGAACTAACTAACCCACAGATCAAAAGAACAATACACAAACACACATACTTATCCAATAATAACTATATACATTTATATATATATATACATATATATATAATACAGTCCGATATGTAGAGATACATAACACAATTTACCGATGCATACATCTATATATATAGACAGATATATATGTATATGAATGTATATGTTGTCAGCTATTTATGTGTGTAAACTCGTTTATTAATTTATAGTTCAAAATAGTTCGTTGTTATTACCGAAATGAACTTATTTATCTGCTCTTTAAATCGAAAGTGAAAGACGACAAAAAAACCAAAAAAAAAAAAAAAAAGATTGAAAAAATATATACTGTTTGTTGTTTATGTACATCACAAAAAAATTGAAATTAGTCAAATGTAGTTATGCTAAATGCGAAATTCAGTTAAAACAAAAATCCAAATTGATTATTATTAACAGAGCTGTTACCTGTTAGGCTAAGCTCCCCCACTGTTAACGTGGTCATGTGAAATCTTAACAGCATAACAGTATGTTAATTGCTTCTCGATGTTCAAATACAAATATCGAAATGCAAAAAGTTGATCGAAATTTCATAAGCGATCTTGCACCATTATCATATAACACACACACACACACACATACTTAACAGTAAATGTTAAAAGCATGTTTATTCTCTATATATGTTAATTCAGCTATATCGAATTCAGTAACATACAAATAAATGCGCTCATTACACACAGAGACACACTTAACATTAGCTCAGATACAACGCAAAGACGGTTCGTGTTGGCGGCAGCAGCACTTGTGATTCGAAGATCGAATTTTAATTAGCAAAAAAAGAAAAATGAAACGCAATTGATTGCATAACAGCATTAGCTTAGCATTTTGAAAAGCAATATTTAAATTTGCAAGAAAAACAAAAAAACATCGTATATGTCTTTCAATTGAAGCCAATAATATTGTGCGCCTTCCACAAAGATAAAAAAAAGCAAAAAAAAAAAAATAAGAACTTGAGAAACTCAAAATACTTAAACTACGTGTATTCGAAGTCAAATGCAACATAAACTTTTTTCAAACTAACTAACAAACAAAAGGAAGCTTTAAACCAGTTTAATAAATAGTCATCATAATTGAAAGGCAATTGTTAAGCAAAAGAAACAAAAAAAAGGGAAACTATAATTCTACAATATACTAAACGCTCTATATACACATATACTTAATACTTATACTTCACTCTTATACGCCACTCTTATAATTCTCACTTATACACATACGGATGCCACATATACATACATATGCGCGAAATGCATTCCGCGATTGGCAGCGTATCGATAAATTGCATTTACTATAGTACAACAACAACAACCACAACAATATTTATGTGTATCTGTATGTGAATGCAATTGCACTCTCCCCTCTTCTATCTTATGTATTATTAGTTTCTTCGCTCTTGTTACTTTTTTTTCTTATACATATATCCCTACTATATCATAATAATTATAATAAAATATTTATATATCTACATTTTTTGTTGAATATTTTCATTTTTCAATTGAATTACATTGAAATCTAAAAAGAAAATCAAATAAAACGTAGCTAAGTAAGTTCTCTCGTAAATAATTCTTATATTAAAATGAAACAAATATTTACAAACAAAATAATTAAAATATACTATGTATGCATTAGCTCTAGATGACGCCTAGTCCGATTGCACACACACACACACACGCGATGCACACTCACCGTGCACACACACACACATGCAGACACAGACACTGTCACTGTTAATGTCACACCTGTCACACGCACACACACTCGTAGCGAGCACGCGTTAACCAACACTGGAGTGGCGCACAACATACGAACATCAAGTCAACCACCCCCCCAACCCCCAACCCATCTAAGCAGGGGGCGCGACAGCGGCGTCAATTCGCACGCCCACACTCAGCAACATCGAGTTGGCAACCAAGGATCACACTGGCGAATTGCCCGCTGCGCGTGTGAGCGGGACAGCGAGTGCTCCAGCTGGGAGTGCGAGTGGGTGTACCGTATGTGTATCTGTCTGTGTTCTCCTGTGTGCATGTGTGCGTGCGTTTGTATCGGAGTAGGCGACGTATTATTCAGAATTCACGTTTAAATGTTTATTGCTTGAAGGAAAGGAGAACAGAAGGAAAGGATCATAGAAGTATAGTCTATATATATATTAATTAATTAATGTCTAGCCCTTAAGCAAGTATTCTATACATAATACATATGATCAAACAAAAAACACTTACATATTTATTCAAGATTTAAGCGAAACAAAAACAAAAAATGATAAACAAATTTAATTACTTTACAAACAACAAATTTCACAACTCTTTATCATATAGTTGAAACGGAAGGAAGCAAGTGTGTTTTTTTTAGCATAATTGTCAAAGAAATTACTAGTGAATGAATTATATACATAAATCGTATATACATTTATATATACATATATGAAGATTTAAACAATTTTTGCAAAATTTACATAACAAGAACAATTTATACATTTTAAATGATTATACGATAATATACTTAAGAATTGCTGTCAATTTCTTAAACATAATTAACAATTAACGATTACTTGTAGCAACAATTGAGAAACTGAGAAAACAAAAGTGAAATGCGAAATTCGAATCACAAGTTGGGCGCCACACATCGAGCCGATAATAGTTAAACGATGAACGATAACCGATAACTACAAATACAACAACCACATAACCAAAGCAAAACAAAACAATAATAAACAATTATACAACAATTTCAGAGTTAGCAAATCCATATACTAGTACGATTATACATTCAACAATATATACATATATATAATATACTATATATTAAATAATATTAACACAAAAGAAAGTTTTAAATGCAATAATCCTTTGCTGTTAAGCGTTAACAGTCACGAATACGGAGTGATTGTGCAGCGATAACAGTCACGATCACAGGGTGACTCTGCTGTCTGCCGGAAGAGAACAACAACAGAATAGAACAGAAGCAACAAGAACAGCAAACAGCAATAGCAGTGTAATTACATAACTTAATTAACAACAAATTATAACAGTGAAACAAATAAAATCAACTTTGCATTGCAAAGTTAAATAAAGAAAAAAACTACAATTTTGTTGAGTCTTTGATCTTTCTAGGTGATTCGTTTCGACTATAGTTTGATGCATGCATATAGACAGAAAAAGATACACGATACCAAATCGCATAAACAAATTACTGAAAAGGTAAGTAAGGTAAGTAATTACAGGTAGTCAGCATTAAGTTTGAAAATTAACCACCGAATGTGGTTGTAGCCGAAAAAATCGATATACGTTAAATTCAAAATTAAAGGACGTTAAATTCAAATTCAAAAAATTCACCATGGGCTGATAACATGAAGACACCATGAATTTGCATTTGAATTTTAACACTTCAAAAATTTCCATGCGGAGGTCCAAGAGAATTGCCAAAATTACCAGGACGATTCGATTCCTGTATGGACTTTCGTCCTTTATATATATATTTAATATTAATGCAAATTATTGTAATATTATTGGACATCCAAATTGTCCTTGTAGTTTCAGAGAAATCCACGATTTAGTTTTCCTCTAAAACATTACTTTCTAGCCCTAAATGTATGCAATGTTTTTGCACTGTTGCCCTTTTGAGTTATCAAGTAAAACTAAAACTCGATCCCCAAAAGTATGCAACATTTTGTAATTCTTGGACTTGCAAAATTTTTATTTTCGGAGAGGAAAAAATGTAAGAAATCGCAACAAAATGTAAAAATCCTTGATATCTCGGAAACGAAAAGGACGATCGCGATATCCTTTGGACAGCACATAGTCCTTGTTGAGACGAGTTGATTGCCACAGGACTCAAAAGGATCAGCAAGGATATGGCAGAGATAGAGCTTGTTTTCTAAAAACTAAAAAGTCCTTCTAACTTTTTTGTTTAAAGGATATTCGTCCTTTTTATTTCATAATCGTCCATCGTGTATCCAGCCCGATCTTCATGCCAAAGGACATCCCGATAGTCCTTCAAACGAAGAAGTTACGAAGGATTTTTTAAATTTTGCCCAATTTTCCATGCCTCCCCCTTGCAAAATTTTCTGGTCAAATTTTTAAATATGTTAGTTCAATTTTCTTGAATTCCTTAAATAACAACCGATCAATTTTGTAACTAATTAGAGAAAAGCCTCAGGACTTCTTACTGTCCAAAGGACATCCTAATTGTCCTTGTAGTTTCCGAAATAAAAACGATTTTAGTTTTGTACTAAAATCTTAACTCCATCCCTAAAGTATGCAACATTTTTTCATTTTTGGACTTGCAAAATTTTTATTTTCGGAGAGGAAGAAAATGTAAGAAATCGCAACAAAATGTAAAAATCCTTGATATCTCGGAAACGAAAAGGACGATCGCGATATCCTTTGGGCAGCACATAGTCCTTGTTGAGACGAGTTGATTGCCACAGGACTCAAAAGGATCAGCAAGGATATGACCGAGGTAGAGCTTGTTTTCTAAAAACAAAAAAGTCCTTCTAACTTGTTTGTTTAAAGGATATTCGTCCTTTTAATTTCATAATCGTCCATCGTGTATCCAGCCCGATCTTAATGCCAAAGGACATCCCGATAGTCCTTCAAATGACGAAGTTACAGAGGATTTTAGAATTTTTGCCCATTTTCCCCTTGGAAAATTTTTTGTCCTTGACGAGAATATTTTTGTGGAATCCTAGCAATCCTTGAATGCAGATCGATAGTATTGCTCATTCTGACCATAAAAATGCATGTCCTGCCAGGATGCGAATTAAAAAGCGCTGCTTTACAGGGTATCTAAATTGCACATTCAAGCAAGGAGTGCAAGAATATGGAGCTAGAAAAAATTTCCTTTTTTGATTTTCTGAAAAAAAAAATGTTCCCCGATTGCAATAATAAACAAAAAATGCATAGTTATAGTTTTCAACGTTTATTGTTTGTATTTGCTTTAAATAACGTTAATTTAAAGCATACATTTTGTTTGTTGATTGTTTATTTCTCTTGCTTAAGCTTAAATATAAAATTAAAATGTATAATTGGTTTGCATTTACTTTTTTGTTTATATTGTATATAAGTATATAAATAATATAAAAAAATTATTTTCATTAAATTTAGAGGTGTGGCGTGCCAGAAAAAAATGGGAAAATTAAGTGTAAAATATACATGTCTAGAAGGCGCAGAAATTTATATATATATCTATATATATTTTGTATTACTATATAGCATTATTTACTCATTTCTACAATTTATGTATGTATATCGATAAACGCGTATATTTCTATTTAAATATAAGTATATATTTTGGAAAAATTGTGAATTTAAAGCGTTTTGTAATGTATTATTTATAACAATTTGTTTGTTTGTGGGTTTTCTTTTTTTTTCGTTTTCTTTGAAATATTTACAATGCACAGAGACGATTTGACCATATCAATCGATTTTCTTTTTGGATGTTGAACTTTAACAATAGTATATTTATATTCAGCGCAGCCCTGGTGTGTGTATGTGTGTGTGTGTGTGTGTGTGTATAACGGCTACAACTGTGTTCTCCGATTAATAGTATGACTGTATGACAGATCTAGTCGCTATACCTTGGCTCTACAGCTTTAGCATTAATTACAAAAATGTATGTATATGCCTAAGCGGTGTGTGTGGGTTCGTAGGTGTGCATGTGTGTGTGTGTGTGTGTGTGTTTACTACGCTATGGCTATGATATGTCTAGCATTTCTAAGGACCAGTCGGAAAGTGTTCTACACACTTTTAGTGTTGTCGCTTTGGGAGGCAATTCAAAAGAAAAAGAAAAAAACCAAAAAAAAAAAAAATAAAGAGTCAGACACACACTCGCTGTCGCTCTCGCTCTTACACACACTCTACTACTACCTCCCACTCCTCTCCCTCGCTCTCTCTCTTTCTCTCTCTCTCGATTCACTGCCCTCCTATTAACAAATACATACATAATAATACAAATTGAGTTTTACAGTGATATATATACTAGATATTCAAAACATATCCAGATCTAACGCTCAGTGCTGCTCCATCGCTCCAACATTATCTCTCTCTCTCGCTCTCTCTCACTCACTACACCTTCTCGGATGGACCTCGCTAGATATATCGGATAAAGCTGAATGATCAATAACGTCCATTGGTTGTGTTGCCGTAGTACGAGGGTCGATCGGGCAGCTTTGGTGGCGCATTCATGCCGGGTCGACTGTGAAAAGTATATGCAGGAATTCTCAATTAATATTCTGATACGTATTTCAATCAAATTTGAAAATAAAAAAAGAACTTAAATACTACGTACGCTTAAAAGCAAATAGTTTTGCATGTGGGGGGAAAAAAAGTAACATTGAAGAGATTAAAATGTAGATAGAGACGTAGTTAATTGGTAGATAGGATAGGCAACTCACCCACAGCAGGACACAACAGTTAGTTCTCAAATGCGAAACTTGCAACAATGTGAGCGGAAAACCAACACCAACAAAAAAAAAAAAAACAACACGCAAAGCATCGACTGTTAACAACACTTTCTTTCTGTCTCTGTTAGTTAACAGCCCGCCGTCCACTAAAAACAACTTTTTTGTTCTTTTTTTTTTAATATATACTTTTTTTTGCTTTTATTTTTTTTTGTATGTTTTTTTCTTTATTTATAACATTGTAGTTACCCCTCAGCAATACACTTTCATTTCATTTTAACGTATTTTGTTCTCAATTCAATTCAATAAACAGCAATTAGTAAGTGCTACACTTGGTTGGGATGTTGTTCTCACGAGGGTTTTTCATCTTTCATCATATAAGTACATAATTATTTATGTACATATATATATATATATATGTAAATATATGTATGTATGCATGTATGTATCTATGTATATGCTCAAGGCGTCATGTCTGTGTATGTGTGTGTGTGTGTGTGTGTGTGTGTGCTATACTAAAACAAACACATAGAGGAGCTAAATACTTGTGACATTTCTATATATGTATAGATAGATATCATATATACTTTTTTGCCATTATCGTAACGCGAGAAGATGTTGGAAAAAACGGTTAATTTGCATAGTTAGCATCGATTTATCGATCGATTCAATTATCGTTTTGTTTGCCGCCACTGCTGCTACTGCTGTAGAGATGCGCGATAAGTTATCGATATCGATCACGCCATAAACAATAATTGCACATAGCCATAACATGCACATAATAAATATACACTATACATACATACATATTCGTGTGTCTGTGTGCGTGTGTGTGTGAGTGTGTGTGGAGTTATATACTACAATCAGCAGATCGGAAATCTTTTAAAAGCTATCGTGTATAATCATTTTCACTGCATTTTCGGTACAGACTACAATAACAACAAATTGGAGAAATTGTTTGGAAAGATTTTACACACATATTCTTCGATATACATAATATGCATAGATCTCAAGCTGAATATATATGTATATATATTGCTTTAGTTTAAGATGCAAGCAGCTGTTCTTCTTCATCTGTCGTCGTCTTTCGTCTGGGCACATTTCCAGTATCAACTGCTTAACAGCTGTTAACCAACAGCTCTGTTAATGCAAAAAGGGAAACAAAAATATCGATCTTCAGTTAAATCGCTCGCTTGCTTATCGTTTTGTGCTTATTTCGAATTACATTTACATACACATTTACATATTAACTGTAATTTCATTAGCCTTTACCAACACTAACACACTCTCCCTTCTCTCGCTCTGTCGCCCTCTCTCGTTCCTATATCCTCTATATGTATGTATGTATCATGTATAACTACCATATGCGCTCTCATCAAATATATTTGTAAGTATATTTCATTAGATTTTTGCTTGGGGATATTCTGATATCATTTAATGTATTTAAATAGTTGCTGCAGCATTAACAAATACATATACATATGCATATACAACATATATATTTATGTAGATAAATATATATGCATACATTATAAGGTGGTTTTAAAAACTACACAAAAACACATTATTCTTTTTTTTTTCGATTTTCTTTTCTTTTTTTTTTTTTAGCAACAATT
Organism: Drosophila ustulata; assembly: GCA_035047365.1. NCBI lineage: Eukaryota > Metazoa > Arthropoda > Insecta > Diptera > Drosophilidae > Drosophila > Drosophila ustulata. The sequence goes on from JAWNPT010000080.1 coordinate 9,580,106, forward strand.
ACAATTTTTCTGCATTTATGCAAATTTTCTAAATAAGAGACTATGTATTGATGTATGCATGTTAGTTATGTATATATGTATGGGTTATGTATGTGTTTCAGCTTGTTCAATTTCGCATTGCTTTGCTTAATATCGTAAAATGTAATTAACAACTTTGAGGTTAGGATTTTGAGATTATTTTTAAGAGATTCCTTGACGGGTGTATGTATGTGTGTGTGTGTGAGTGTGTTGTATACAAATGGAATGTTAAATAAATACAAGGGTTATCGATAGCTGATTTATCGATGGAACACAAGAAAACAAAAGAAACGGAATGTGATTTTTTTGTTCGTTAAAAATTAATTTAGTTTCAGACATCACAAAATATACAAGACACATTAGAAACAAAAATAAGAACACAAAAAGACGATAACATATGTAAATATGTAGTTAATAAATAAAAACGCAACAGCAATAAAAAAAAACACAACGTGAAGATGAGAAGAGAGTGGGAGGCGAGAGCTCTCTCTTCGGTGCAGTGCTTTTTTTTTCTTTTTCTTTGAGTGTGCGTGACGTGCGTATATTTTGTATTTGCTCGGTTGCGATTTTAGCGCTCTCTTGAAAGCCTGCTCTCGTTTGCTTTGCACAAAGCCGAAGCGCAGCGTTCTCATTGATATCTTGATATTTGAGAATTTTTGTTGTGGTTTACTTGAATCGTGTGGCAAAGACGTTGGAGAGTTCGTTCATCGCCGCCTGGCCAACAGCCTGATTCACTTGTCCACGCATGCTCTCCGGGATGTATCGATTGGCGCCCGATTGTTGGGTTATCGCTCCGCCGACGGCTCCAGTGACGCGACTTGAAAGGGTTGCAAAAAGTAGTTTGTACTGTTGTTGTTGGTTCTGTTCAATTTGCTTTTTGTTTTTTTTTTTTTATTTGTATGTCAACGAAAAAAAAATGTCTAAACTAACATTTGGTATAAAAATGACACTGGCGCTATGTGATCAAACAGTTATCGGAACGCTTGAAACCCCTTTTTATCGATTTGTCTGTTTCACTTCGGCTGGGTCTGTGGTGTGTTAGTGTGTGAGTGTTTATCGATTTAGTCACAAATTATGAGAGAATAATCAATTAAAAGAACTAAAAAGCAAAAGCACAAACAAACACAAAAAGTATAAGATCAACAAATATATATTGATAAGATCAACAAAGCAAAACAACCCTACATACAACATGTGATCGATTAATTTTGTCCTGTTACAACACACACACACACACACACACTCTCATTCACCTACTCAAGGGGGGCGAGAAGAGCGCGACAAAAAAATAAAGAGATGATACCGTCGCGCGCTTTACAACACTGAAATCTGAGAGCACTGAGAAAGAGCGAACGCGAAGCTCTCAGCTGAAGGGCCAAATAAATGTGAATATATGTAGGTGTATGTCAGTCTGTATATATATAGGTGTGTTGTAGGTGTATATGTATATCTATATCTATATATATCTCTCTCGTTACTTGTTATGCATTATTATTATTCTTTTTTAAACTATATTGTATTTAGTTCATCTTGTTGCGTACATATACTGAACAATTAATTTGTAACTTTTTAAATAATTGTAATATCATGTAGTTTATGTAGTGGAATGTTTGCTGCTTCATTTTACATATACATATATATATTTTTTGTTTTTCATATTTTTTTAGTTTTTATTTAACGACAACAACAACAACACAAAAAGGTACTTTAGTTAACTTAAGCATATGTTTCTCATATCGTATATGGTATATATATGTATGTTGTATGTTTTTGTTGGAGAATGGTATTTAGCATTTACAGGACACTCTGCTCACACTCTAGTTTTCCGTCCGTCCGCACGCTCTGTCCTTTGGTCCGTTAATTGGCAAAACTCTGCTCAGCTCAGCCCTAAATGTCGCTTCATATCTACTATATGTATATACATATATAAATATACAGTTGTATATATCTATATATGTGTTTTCTCTTGATAAAAACTAACAAACTATGAAAATCTAAGGAGTAGTAGAGCGAGCAGTTACAGTTCTCATCTCCAATATAAATATATAGTATAATATATGTATATTGTATATAGATCATGATAAACTGATTACTGTACTGTGCTTCTTATGTTTTTCGTGTATCTTTTCTTTTTTTTTTCTGGGATCATAAGCTTTATTTCGTCATCACCGGCTATTTGTGTTCATTTTTTTTGTTAATAATATTTATAAACTGTATAATTCTATATAAATATTGTATATCATTAATAATCAGATATTTTATGTGTGTATAAATATGATATATATACGGAGTAGTTATTTACGATATTTAAATCATTGAACGCTTCTTAATTTTTGTTTATTTTGAATAGTACTAGAAAACGGCGCGATCTCGTTGTTAGTTTATTGTTCACTGAGCGAGCTTTTCTGTGCGACACTGTTACAGTTACGTCTGCGCGAGCGAAAGAGAGAGAGCGAGGGGGGAAGAGAGAGAGAGAGCGCGAGCGTGAGCCTGCGCTTGAGTTTTGTATTTGGAGTTTCGAGTTTTCAATATATACTTAAAGAGAATTATCGGAGATTTGTTGGTTTTGTTTATGTTTTGGTTTTTTGTTTTTGTTTGGTTAAAGCGAAAGCGATTTGTTTGGTTAGTTAGTTTAAAGAGAGTAAATGCCTCGGCTGTGGCTGTGGCTGACAACTTAACGACGTCTGTGTGTTTTGGCAAATTTACAATTTACAGCATAAGGTTTTAGTTGTGAGTCGTGTGTGTGTGCGTTAAATTGTTTATATTACATTTAATTTCATTATTATTAGAATTATTTGGTAATGTTTGGCGTTGTTGTTGAATTATCGCAATTTTGGTTTTTGAGCGAAATAGAGAGAAAAAAGAGAAGAAACAAAAGGTTTTATTTTGTTAAGTTTTTCGATTTTCGATTCTTTTCGAGAATTCATTTTACAATGGCTGCTATTAGTAAATTGCATTAAAAAAAGGTTCCACAAATCAAAAAAGAAAAGGAAAGTAAGCAAACGAAACTTTAATAATGCTAACAGCTTGCCCAATGTTTTTATACTTTAGAATAATAATTTTATTACTTTAGAATTTCTGGGAAATCATCCAAATTTTTCGTTGAATTATATAAGTTACTATTATTCAAAGATTTTATGGTTTGACCGAAATTAAATAAATTTAACAAAAGTCACTTGTATTCTGATGGTAAAAGAAACACATTTTTTTTTTAAAGCTCTCTTTAAATATTAACAGATTTCCTGTCAAAGCGGGCAAGCCGTATATGGTTAGCATTGAATAAAAGAAAAGAACACAAAGCTATGCACAAAAAACAAAAGATTATACACGTAATAAGTAATGGTAACAAAAATAGATTAAAGCGATTGAGACAAAACATATGTACATATATACATATATGTATGTATATAGTATGTACATAAAGTTAGTGTATCATAATCATGTAGATATGTTTCAGTGTAAATGTGTGCGTTCTTGCGCTTCATAAAAAGAGGTCCCAATCGTCGATTCAAATCAATAAATAATGAGATATAAATGAATAAAGCACTGTTTGCACTGTGTTGAATTTCAAACTATGATCCAAATGAATTTCAGAGCAAGAACTCTGTTAATTTTCCATAGAAATTCAGCATAGTTGGAAACGCAAACGAAAAAAATAACAATTCGAGTTGAAGACAAAAGATAAATACAATAGTTACAACAAAAAAGAAGAGCACACGGCTTAGCGAGTTCAATATATAAATATATGTAAGTATAAAAACTGTACAGGGCGCACTTAGCCAACTAAAGATAATTACGATTAAAAAGTACAACTAAAAACTAAATTCAAACAAAATTGTATAGAGTTGCAAGATATAGTATGTCGGAGAGAGAGAGAAATAAATAAAAGAGATGGCTCTACTTACGATGGTAGCAATGGTGGTGGCAGAGCACCGCCTGGCCGACCGCCTGGCAGCGGTGGTGCACCACCGCCTGGGCGGCTGGGAATTGCGGGCGCTGGGCGACCAGTCGCCGGCGGCAATGGTGGATTACGGCCACCCAACGAGCCCTGAAAACAAAGTGATTTTTAGAGTTACATCATAGCTCAATTAGATGTTGGATTTGTCGACTTACCTGTGAGGTGGGTGCTGCCTTCCGTGGGCCACCTGGGCTGGGTGGCGATAGATGTGGATCCAAGCCACTTGGTAGCCAATCGTTCTTCACCGGCGGCGGCAATGGCGATGATACGGTTGCCATTGAAACGTCACCTGGTATATGAAGAATTCAATTTTAATTCATTTTAAGCAATGTAGAAAAATTTGAATCAAATGGAATATGAATTTATGTGATAATAGGTAGAAATTTATTAAAGGCAACAAAAAATCATGGGGAAAGATATACATATATATAATAAAACACCTATTTCAATCATAAGATTTTCTGCTATATTTGTTAATATAATTCTGTCGGAAGCAGAACGAATTGACGTAACTAGAACCGAAGACAGTCTTTTGTATTCTCTCTTTATCATTCGCTCAAATGTCATTACTCGCATCGCTATTGACACCAATTCGTCTTATTTAATTTCGGCAAAGAGTTACACAAAATGTTGTTTCCTCTAAACAAACTCTATTTGGCAAATATTTTCGAAATTTCAGATTGAAATCCGACATTTACATATTGTGTATTAAATTTTCTTAGTACAACTTACCGATAATTTGCAAAGCATCCTTGCAGGCGCGATACATGCGCAGCATTTCCTCGCGTCTTGTGGCCGACTCCGCGGACTCTTCCATCATTTGTGCCTATAGCCAAAGGAAAGAGACGTTATTATATATCCGCTATAAACATTTAACTGTATAGTTAGTACGCACCTGATCACCAGAGGCATAGAGATGTGCCAATAGCTCGCCGTTGATAAAGTCCTTGGCATTGTTGATGATCAGCATCATAATGGCCTTGGGCACCATATCCCGTGTGGTTTTTGTGACAATCTTCATGTACGAATCGACCAGATTGCGAATGGTCTCCACCTGACGCTCCAATTGTGGATCCGATGAGCTCTCCTCATTAGCCGACTGTTTCGTCGCGTAACATTTTAGTTTCGTTTTGTAATGTAATCGCATTACGATTTTTTATGGAGGGGAATTTACAATATTTAATTGTTTTTTTTTTTTTTTTTTGCGTTCAGGTTCAGTTCGGTTTTTGTGATTGGGGGGCGCAAAAGTAATTGGAAAAGAATACAAACAAACGATCAATTAAAAATTATAAAAAAGGTGTAGGTGGAAATATTGCACAATTGAAAAATGCCAAAAAGGTGCATCCGACAAAAAGTAAAGCATTATTAATCAATTTGTCATTACATTTCTTCTATTTCGGTATTATAATTAAATAATGTCGAGGTCGAAAAATTTTAGTGTTACGCAATTTGAAAACCAAAGATTAGATAAACAAAATAACAACAGTAACAACAACAATTATGAAATAGAAATAAAATTAGAGCAAGCTACTTTTGTTTTTTTTTTTTTTTTTTTTGAGTTAGTGATTAACAAATATAAATTGATGGGTATTTAATTTCAAATGTTGTGCTGTTAGTTAAACAAGTGCCTAATTTTGATAGTGTGTGTCCCAACCTAGTTCATTGATTAGCGCTTCAATTCGAGAATTCCTTAAAGCAGTTTTATAGTAAGTGAATGCTGCATAGATCAATTAACACCTAGACGACTTTGGAAACTCCAAAGTGCTAAAAATGTTTTGCAAATCAATTACTTTCAATCGTACATTATTTACATATTTACTACAAACAATTAATAGGGCTCCATAGATCAATTAAACAGTATGATGTTGAAATTGATTTCGAAGAATTTATAAAACTTGCCCATATATCGATTTATTTTGAAATTTGCAATTTTAATATTGAAAATTGGAGTGTGTATAGTTTTCTGTATATGTAACAACCCCAAACAGTGTTAGTAAACGTTTCAAATCGTGTGATCAAATGTGACATGCTGTACTTTAGCGCTGCAATTTGATCGCTAACGAAATATCGATCAAATGTTGACCGTTACCAAAGGACAGCAAATGAGTTGTAGAAGAAAAAATGTGTTTACAAAGCGTTTAAAATTGGAAAAGGCGTTAATAAATATGTAAAGCTAATCAATTGTACTTGTACAAGGTAATTGGTGTTTTCAAAAGCTTTTTACAAGCTTCGATTCAACGGAAAAGCAAAAACAATGCCAATGTTACTTATTGGGAAGTTTAGATTACGAATGCATAGGAAAAATAATCGAATAATTCAAAGATTTGTGAACAATAGAACGGAAAAATTAACATACTTTTTGCTGTGAACGGTTGGATACATAATAATTTTATTGTTTTGGTTTTTTGGTATTACAATTATTATTTGCATTGTAATTTCAGTATGTTTTTGTATATTTTTTTATGTGGTCATTTCGTTTGGTACGTGGACGGGAAAATAGAAGAAAATAATTGATAAAAAATATTGTAAAATCAAAATTATATATTTATATTGATATATTTTTATATATTTAAGCATATGGAACGAGATAAGTATGAAAAGTATACATATATTTATGGGATCACATATATATATACTTGCACACTCTCTAGTTTTATTTTAGGGTTTAAGTTGAATATAAATGATAGAAGAAACAGAACAGGAACAGGATAAACCAAAGGAGCAAATGAGAAAGTTAATCGAAATGTGTGTTAAACCCAATCGAAAAAGACATGAAATTCTTAAGCCCACAAATTTTATTGGTTAGTGTTGTACAACGGCAGGAAAAAAACGAAATAAGTTGTTAGGGTGATTTAAAGTGACAAATCATAAAAGACACAAGAACTCAACTGTAGTTTTGGAGCCCCCATTCGATAAATATCTAGAAAACAAAGTCGAGTGTGCTCGACTTAATACCCTGTACACTCTTTTTATGTTCCCTGTAAGGAACATTCTTCAAATGTAATAAATACTTTTTACATGATTTACACGATTTACAGACATTTGGTAATTGCATATATTGCATTTATATTGCAATCAGAAAACGAACAGACAATATCGCATAATAATCTGACAATTATGTTAAGTGTACAAGGTATTTCAATGAAATCATAATTTGTTATTCAATATGAAACCAAAGAGACAATTGCAGAGTCTACGAGTTTAAGATAGAGGACAGATATATAGAGATAGAGAGCGTAGGAAATATGCAAAATATATGCTAAAATGATGAAAAGAAACAAACCTCTTGTCCTTCCTGCATATACACAGAGCAATTATATGCACAATATTAATCATACGCACGTTTATATATATTTGGTACATATAGTAGACGTGTAGTATTTTTATATATATGATGATATTTTGTGGTATTTTTATATTGGGTCGCAACGTTTCAAAAACAAAATAAACAAAAGAAATATATGATGAGTTATTGCGATATCAAAATCTGTTTTTTTTTTACGTAAATAGAGATTAAGTAATTTTTTATAAATATTCCAGACATCATTCAATACACAGTATACAATAATTATTTATATGTGTATATTGGATATGTAGTTGTATGAATAATGGTGGGTTAGTAAATATTTTGTAAGCGTGTGATAAGCTCGTCTTGCTGAAACTGAAACGGCACTTAAAGATCGGGTAGATAAAGACAGAACGAGAGATAGAGAATGAAAGGGGTAGAACGGGGGTAGAGAGAAGAGAGCTTCGACTTCGATGATAGAAGGAACAGTTAACTTAACAGATTCTACACTTTAAATAAAACAGCCACTGTTATGTTAACACTGAGTACGGAAACACCTCTGTTATGTTGTGCATAACGGATACTGTTATGTGAACATTGATAAATTAACAGAATGTTTGACATGTTGTACAAAAATAGCGTTCAACAGCCTAAAAATTCGACGTAAAGCGACTAAAGGAAGAAACGTTTATATGTTAACATTGAGACGCTGTTATTTTACATAATACTACAGTTAACAGACTGTTAAAATTACTGCAAGTGGAAGCTGATCTTTCAAGGTTTTCTAATGCATTTTAGGGAGATGTAATGAGTACACATTTAAACAAATGCTCTGGTGACAATGTTTCGAAGGAAGGATTAAAATATCATGCCACATTAAAGCATTAGGTTAGCTTGGGATGTTTCGTTTTTCATGTTGTGTGGTATAAATTAGTTGTTGACCTTGTGTTGTCGCTGTTATCTAATCATAGTAGGATAAACACGTACATACGCACATTGAGACTTAGTCTAAGCTATGCAGCTTAGCACGATAACTAAATTAACATATTCATTTAATATATATACATAGATATATATATATATAGATAGGTGAAAGATTAAGTATGCACTACGCATACGAACCTCGTCGCCATTCTCCTGGGTCTCCTGTTTCTCGGGATAAACGCCAGCGCGCAGGAATGATGCCTTCCAGGACTCCACATCCTCGACCGTCTCGCACGACAGCTCCAATTGTTTATAATCCTAAATGTGTGTGTTGATATGTGTGTTGCGAGGGGGAGAAACAAGAAGAAGCGTCCAAGCGCAAAGAGAACAAATGGATAGGTATTTTCGTCAAGCATTTAGTAAATGGGACAACGTATTACGATTACGATTACGATTACGAGTACGATAACGATTACGAGTACTTGGACGGGTTGTGGTGGCATTTGGTTGGCTATCGGTTATCAATATCGGTATTGGTTTGGTTTTATTTTTATATTAGTCTAGTGGTTAGTTTCGCAGCAGCGTGTGTCATTGGACCAAAAAGGTTAGTTAGTGTTCTTGTTTCGGTGGCTGTATATATATATATATATATATTGGTTATCGGTTATCGGTTTATCGGTTAGCGAGGGATATTTTATGCCATTAGCTTGGTATCGATTTTTTTGTTTGGCTTTGTTTGTTGTTTTGGTAGTAGTTTGTTCATGGTTGTTCATGCTCACAAATCAGAGGCACAAAAGGAGCTCATCGCAAGCTCCTTTTGATCCTTTGACTTGAATCTAAATGTTGATAAAAACATAGTAATTTTTATCTTATACAAAAAAACTCAATCAATTAATGAATTCGTTGCGTGCGATCCAACACAATGCAAATTTCTTAATGAAATTTGCCAAAAACAAATTAAATTTTCTCTAAGTATTCACAGAATTTTTTTTTTTTTTGGAACGCAAAACTTGAATTGTCAACAATTTTAACAAATTTCAAAGGAACAAAAGAAACAAAAAATGGTTTAACATAATTGAATGTTTAGTCAACATCATTATTTTGTGGCTACAACAAATAATCGGATGAGAATTATTTGTTCCAGCAAATAAATTGTTGTTCTATTTTTTTTTTTTTTTGTTCATTTCATTTCATTTTTCTGTTTCATTTCATTCTCTTGTGGTCTCATTTTTTTTCTATGATTTTTTTTGCTTGGAATTTTCATTTTTTTGTATGCTAACAAAAATTACTAACCTTATAAACATTACGTCCATCGGGACTGAATAAAGCAAATGTAACACGTCTAGACATTGACATAAAGCCCTGTTCAATATCGCGCAATTTCAAACCATCCAACGGCAACATGAATTTCTTCTCCTTCTCATCCTCATCCTTGTACCAGGAGATGCTCTCCGATGTGAGCACAAACCAATAAGGACGCGAGCCGCCTGCGAACAGAAAACAATTTCGTGTCAATCCAATTTCAGATCGAATTCAAAACACCAACACACACACAATTTTAACCCAGGCAATGATGCTTTTGATGAAAGGATTAAGATGGTGATGGGGATGTGGAATGGGAATTTGGTTTAGTTGTTGGTTTCGGTGTTATTCAATCTCGAACTGCAGCCGCACGTACAACACAATGTCGTTTTAGCAAAAAGTAAGAATCAAAAAATAAACCATAAGAAAAATGGCAAAGAAATCATTGCATACAAACCAAGTAGGCGTGGCAAAAACCTCAGCAATGCTTTTAATTATTCCACACCACCCAAAGTTGTTAGAAGTAGTTTTGCAAAAGGGCAATAAAAGTATAAAAAGAGAACACGAAAGAGCGAAAGAATGAAAAAATAAAAACACCAAATAATAGTATAATTCAACCAATAAAAAAAAAACAGAATGTGAAGCACATAGAAAATAAAGCAAAAGAACAAAACTCAAGTTACACAATTTTGTGGGTTAATAATTTAGAAATGGAAAAGAAAAGAGTGCTAAAGATTTGGCTTGAGCTTTGTTCAACACATTCCCCATGCCACATGCCACACTGAAAAGTGCTACAGAGAGAGAGAGAGGTAGTCAAGAGATAGGAGGCCTCTTAGAGTTAGATTGGGACTTACAATATTTTTATAGCATTTGCCTTACTAAAATATATATTTTTTGCTTTTTATCGGTGCCATTAAATGATATTGTGATTCGAAAGATTTTCTACAAAATCAATCATTTTGTTTTTTCTATATAATTTTTAAATGGTATGTTATGTAAAGAGATTATTTAAGAAAAAATATCAGATATACTATGTTTAGATAATAAAGATTATTTTGATAAAATCTATAAAAAGAAAATCATTAAATCCCCCTGATCTCTGGCTATAGTTCTTGCTATATTTTGAATGCATTTTTCTCACAAAACTGAACTAAGCTGCTGAACTGAACTGATAGATGCTTTTATCAACTCAAATCGAAGCATAAGTGTGCTTAAAGACGGCGTGCAAATTCGTTAATTGATTAGTGGGCTTCGATTGATTGTCAGTGTCGAGGGCAGTGTCTCAGTTGTGTGTCGGGTGCAATTGAATTGTGACAAACGAGAGAGAGAGCTGGTTGCAAGGTGTGGTTGCAGGTGAGGCAAGGTGTGGCTAGGTGTGACAAGTGGTCAGACAGACAAACACAGACACAGGATGCTTGCGTAACGTGTTGTTGACTGGCTGGCTGGCTGCAACAACGACAACAGTTCGTTGCAACTACATACCTTTCATGATGCCCAAGTTCTGGATGACCATGTGACCCTTGCGGATAACCTGATTGCCCAGCTGTCGGGTGCCGGTCTTGTTAGCATTCTCAGATTTATTCTGAGCACTGCAAGAGTTGCAATTAACAAAACAAACATAAGTGTGAGGCAACGAGAAGAGCATTCAAAATATACACATTAATTGGGACACATACTTGGCAAAGCCAATGAAATCCTCGTGATTGGTGTTCATGTAGGCGAGCTCAAAGTCAATCAGCAGCAGTATTTGCTCCTTGCAGCGCTGCTCCCGTTGACGCACATGTGTGGTAATGATGCGTTCGGTTTCCTCGCGCAAGCGTGGATAGCGATTCATCTGCAAGTATTTACGGTAAAGGAATGAGGATTCATGGATTAAAATCATTCGCTTGTTACCTTATCGGTGCACATGCGCACGACAACGGACAATTCCTGCACGACTAGATCGACACACTTGATGACTGGCTCCTTGAGCAGCGCTATCTGCCGCTTCACAATCGCCTCGAAGGCCATGTCTGGCGTGAAGAGACCCACGCGAATACCGTGAATGTTGCGAATGGCAAACGAGATCTCGCGACGCAGCTCCTTCTCATCACAGGCCATTTTGACAATCTCAAAGCGTAGACTGCAAACCAAAGAGTATGCGAATATTTTTGATTATAATTAATAAGTTAGCCACAATCGAGAATGCTCGACGGTTCAGATATATGCTATAATTTTAGCCTCTAGTTTTCTATAATAAATTTAAACTGCTTGTAAAAGTTTGTAGTAGTAGTTCTAATTCATATTGTTTTAGAGATCTTCGTGTTTAAGTGATCGGATGGACAGACAGACGGATGGATTCTTAACTTCTTACGCTCACAAAATTCAAAATAAATTTAAAGTGCATACAATAGTATTATCAACGAATTGTATGGCTCTAGAGCATATAGTTTTAGATATCTTGGTATTTCAACAAACAGACAGACGGATAAATTTACAGTATAAATTGTATATCAAAGTTAAAGCTTCAAAATGATGCACATCAAATTCCAAACTGAATTTCAACTTGCTGCCTCTATCTATTTTATGATTCCAGAGATAGTCCAGACAGACAGAAAGATGGACTTTTAAGCTACGTAATTGAATGTGAGTTTCGAATCGTACCGCTCGTGGAATATGCGATTGATCTTGGCGCCACCAGAGAGCTCATTTGTGTTGACCAAAGCGGAGCCGCTGCCCTCGATGGTGCGCTCAAAGTCCGACTGCAGTTGCTGTATCATTCTGAAAGATGAAAGATGCAAGATTTAAATACAAAACGATCGATACAGATTGAAGTTTGTGGCGTGAACTTACTGCAGCATGGCCTTTGTCTTGATGCTGGCATCGCCGGGCTGAAAATGCTTAAACTCCTCCACCTCCTTCTCGAGCGTGAGCATTTGCTTCTGCAGCTTGTCGCGGAGTCCCGGCAACGTGTCGCGTATGTGATTCGTTAGCTGTTGATTCAACACACGCTGCAAATACGGTGTGCCCAGGCGGTCGGCCATGTGGCGGTACGATGGATGGCTGAGGAAGAATTTGCGCTCAGCGGCCAGCGCCATATGAATATCCTTCCTGCCCTCAATGTCCTTTTGCGAGCGATTCACAACACCGATATAGCCACGCCGCAGCGGCAACAGCTTATTCTCGAGAATATCGCGAGCATCGGTGCCCTCGTCCATGAGATCAAGCTTGGTGATCACACCGATCGTGCGTACGCCCTGCGGATCGACCTCTTTGGCCAGCTTGAGGGCATCCGAATTGGCCAGATCGGTGTTGGCCGGCGTTACCGCCAAAATGAGACAGGTCTCTTTGCGTATAAATTGGAATATCATTTGCTTAATCTGCTGCTCAATGTCAACGGGCTGATCACCGATTGCCACCTTCGTCAGGCCGGGCAAATCAATAAGCGTCAAGTTGAGCACGTATGGCGAATAGACGCGCAAATTAATCGGAATGTTTGAGATGCCTTTGTTGCTGCCCGTCACACGATCCGTCTCATCCTCAATCTCTTTGCGTATCTCATCGAAGCTGGAGAACTTTTTGCCCTTGCAATGCAGAAATTCGCCATATTCTAAAAGGCACAACAAAATATCAATATTATATTACATGATTCGTGTGGAGGTCGGTCGATTGCAAACACTTACCGGTAATACCGTTAATCAATTGCAAAATCAAAGGTCTGCGCGTTACAATGCCCGAACCTCGAGGTAAAAAGTCTCTGTAAAAATAGTGAAAATACAAACAACAAATGAGCTCTCAAATTGCAATTACTCAATGAGTGTGCAAATGTGTGTGTGTGTGTGTGTGTGTGAGTGTGTGTTGTTGCTCAAGTAGTTTTTTTTTTTTTGCAGGTGTTCGCGCGTTGTAATGGAAAAGTTCAATTCAATTGTCATCCGCAATTTAAGTGCTAACCGAACTATCGCACTGGCATGTGGAATCGATAACGATTACAGCTTGCACTTGCAGCCAACTTAGTTAGTACATGCAATTTTTGGCGTGTGAGAAAGAGAGGGCGATAGGGCTGTGTCTCTATTTAACAGGAGCGTCGTATTCATTATAAATTATATTGTGAAAATTACATGGTATGGATTACACTTTGATTGTCTAATGTGTTTTTTCAACGATAATGATTTGTTTTAAGTGGTTCACAAGCATTATACATATTTGTACGAAAAAATTAGAATCATAAAAAACTGTTTACACTCAAGTGTAAATAATTAATTGCATACATTTTAATAATAAAAAAGTCAGTATATAAGGATATGAAATATCCTCGAAACTATAATACTTATTTTTTAATTGTAATTGAACAAAATCGTTAATAATAATGTACACCCAAGTGTTGCTAACTAATTAAATAAATTACTATAGTTTGCTTTGTGATTCTTTTACAAGTATGTAGAAAAATAATCCTCGAAACTAACCAAAACTTGAGTTTTATTTGATGTTTTAGATTTGTTTGAAATTCCTAAATAGTGTTATTCCCATACTAATAATTTCGATGTTATTCAATTTGTCTCAAGTGTGAAATTTTTCGTAACCATATAATTATTAGTTTGGTTGCCGGTTATTTGCATTTTTCGACAATAGCTATTTTTGGTGTATGTTGTATTTTGCGGCTCGTGCCAAACAGAAATTTACGAGTTGGCCGCATGAGTCATGAGGCATTTTATCAGGCCACTCCAACACTCGATTCGAAATGATCAATTGTGTTTTGATTAGCTGGGAAAAGTCGCTGAAAGCAGCCAGCAACATGTGCGATTAATTGAGTGGGAAACAATATTCGTATAATCAGCAAACGGCCCAAACACAAAAACAAAATTAATTTATATAGATTGCCACACAATACACATTTGACCTGTTTTCTTGTGGCAAACAAATCCGCCAAAGTCAACAAGAGCCCAGCCAACATAACAGTAGGAAAAACAACAACTAACGGTTCTTATCGATATCAATTGTAATGACACAAAACATGAATCATCGATAGCAATTTTAAGCGCTGGCCACTTTAACGAATACCGTTTTTCTGGTTGTTGTTGGCCAGAAGACAACAAAAAAACCTCGTGTGGCAATAAAAAAAACCTTTGATAAAAATTATACAAATTACGCAAATTTTCTAATCGCAATTACATAAAATGTGCTAGTGATGAGTAATAACACGAACACACACACCCATACATATGTATATAAAATTAAGCGCAGGTTGCAAATTAGTTTGATGATATCAACAGCTTTTCTATAAATACAATCAAAACCGAATGTACACACGAATGACTCAAACACACACAATGTACACAATGCTGTACACAACGATAATAATAATAAAACAATCATTACAAATATTTCGTTGTTAAAGAGGTCAAAAGCAGCTGAAGATAAACTAACTAGTTCTCTCTCTCTCTCTCTCTTTTGCTCTCTCTCGCTCTAGAGTAATGCAATACTTTGCCGGCTGCAGTAAATTGAGTGATCGGCGCTCTCTTTGGCTGCTGCCCCCATCACTAACACACACAATCACACACACTTTAGCATCCACGCACACATAGATCAGCTGGTGTGCTCTGCATTCTTTCTACCCCATTTCGTTGTTGTGCTTTCGCTGTCGTTTCATGTTTGCAATTTTCATTTGATGCGGTTTAACATCTCTTCTGCCTTTTTATACCCGATAACCATAGGGTAGAAGGGTATTATAAGTTAGTGCCAAAAGATAAGCAGAAATTTTGGTATCAGAACTCGTGTATTTTTTCATTTCAAATCGAAAAACAAAAACTTTTTAAAGGTAGAAACACGAGTTTTGAAAAGTAGAACTGATTTCTGATTCTGCAGTCTTCCAATTTGGGGGTATCTGACAGTTGATCACTCTTGACTACAGCTTTCTTACTTGTTTTATTTCAATTGAATTGTTTTCGTTGATTTGTGTGTGCGGCAAGCCAAGGCTACAACTACTGTACATTTTAATAGGTTCCATTTGTTTACACGCACAGTGGTATGCAGCCTATTGGGAACAGTGTTGTTAACAATATATCATTTCCATTGTATTTCTGAGCTTTGAATTTACCAGGATCATCTGGCTACAATTATAGAATTCGATTTTAATGTCATCTGTTTTTTGATTGACTTTAAATAAACTTAAATTAAAAAGTATATTCAGTTGTAGATCATGACAAATAGCCAAATAAGGCTAGAAAATAGTAAAGTTGGCAACACTAATAAAGAATACAGCAAAACTTCTTTACAGCTCTCTTTCATTATGGGAAAGTGAGAGCAACTAATTATTAAACTAGTTACTCCTAAAACTAAGGATAGTATTTTGAAAATTTAATTCCAAATACTTTGTAAACTACTTTATTAACCAAATAAAATTGCCAATGAAAAGCGTGGTTTTTATAGGTTCCTCATATCTAGCACGGTCTTCCCTCTCCCTCCCACCCCTCTCCAGAAAATCGACAAGTAACCGTTACAGATATGTAGCTGTGTAGGTGTTAATGTGTGTGTATGCTGAGAAAAAGAGCGAGAGCGAGACAGTGAGGCAGCATCAACAAATGCCATGAACTATTGACATTTCAAACGAGACGACGAAGAGAAGAGAAGCTTTTTGCAGCTGACTGACATTGAATGCTTCCCTCTCCTTCTCCCTCTCCCTCTCTCGCTATTCGCTTCGACTTCGCTTACAGTTTGAGCTGCACTTGCTGCAGGCAGCATCATTAACTGACATTGATGACAACGGACAGAAAAAAGCTGCATCAGCATAAGTGGGCATAAAAAAAACAGAATAAAACTAGGTCATTAACAATGTATACACACACATACACACATAAATACTTCGTGTGTGTGTGTGAAGCCGGCGCATGCTAACTAACAAACTGCGCTTGACTGCAAAACTGTGCTGCAGTTGTTGTTGCTGTCGTTAACTTATGTAAGCGCAGGCTGCATGTCAAACTGTATCTCAAAGGCAACGCAAACACACATCTATACCCAAGGCAAGTGTGTGTGTTTGTGTGTGTGTACACCAAGGAGGCAAGAGCATAAAATACGAATCTCTTTGTGTGTGCGTAGTAGTTGTAGGTGGCGCTACTGTCGCAATTGCGACAGTATCCTTTAAAGGATAACAGCGCAGCATTATATAATAACACACACACACATACAAAAGCATAGATATATGTATGTATGTGTGCGCTGCTTCCATTCATTAACTTTACAGTAGTAATGGAATGGAAGCGAAGTGGGTATGGGGGAGGGTACTAATGTGAATAGCATTGCATAAATGTCAAGCTAAGGCAAAAGAAGAGGAAGCAGAGGAAACAGCAACGAAAGCATGCAGCAAAGGAAATGTCAACGTGCATTGATTTTTGCTCCCCTATCGCTCTTCTGTTTTTTCTTCTTCTGCGTCCTCTTCGTTTTTTTTGGGGCGTAAGTATTTTTGTGGGTTTATTGTATTTGTTTGTGGCACAGCATTTTTCAAGGGGCGGGCGAAAAGCCGATAGATAAAAACGAAACGAAAAACGCAGCGCAAAGAGAGCGAGCGCATTCAGAGAGAGCAACTTGCTGATAGAGAGAGAGAGCAACACATACACATACAGACACACAGCTGTAGAATCGTCGTCTTATTGGAACTCAGAACTTCCAACTCACACACACTGATATTTTTTGGGAGTTTATCGTAAAGTTGACACAACATTAATTGTGTGTGGGTGGCTTTACATCAGTGTTGCCAGATCAGCTTATTTCAGGCAAGATCTAGCTTATAAAATTTGCAAACAGCTTTTGGCCATAAATCTAGCATATTTTTTTAATTTGTAGCAACAGTTGTATTTGTGACATAATCAAAATATATTTTTTAGTATGTTTTAAATGTATCTCATCAACAAATTATCGCAACTTGTAAGACAAAAACAAAGAAAAACGATAAATATTTCAGTAAGAAAATTAGGATATTAGGATAACTTTAAAAACCTAATGATTTTGTTTGATTTTTCCTTTCGGAGTATTTTGTGATTTTTAGCCTTTTTATGTTTTGAATCTAGCTTATGCAGGCGCTCATCATCTGGCAACATTGCTCTGCATGCGTGTGTGTGTGTGTGAGTGCAAGGTGGTTGTTATGCTGCCTGGGAAATAATTGATGGCCACCTGACCACGCAGCAAGAACAACAAAATATAACAGCAATGCTGCTTCATTGATTATTCACCAAAAATTCATACACACACATACAGAAACATAAATGAGAGTGCGCCTCATACACACATACAGATGAGAGTGCGCTCTCACTCACACATGCACTGGAAGCGCTCTCACACACTTTGGAAGTTCTGCCAACTCTCTCTCTAATATGGATTTTCTTGTGTATGGAAATTGTTGAGTGATGATTTTTGTTATATTTTTTCGGTTTTTTAACTTACTTGCCCACAAAGTTCTCTAGCACGGAACTCTTGCCCGCCGACTGGCCACCGACGACGGCGATCTGTGGCAAGTCCAGTTGCATGTGGACGCCCAGCGATGTGAACGCATCCTGCAGCTTGTTGACGATCGGTATCAAGTTATCCATGATTATTACTTTTCTTTTCTCCTCTTCTCTTGTTGTAGTTGTTGGTGTTTATCGATAACGATCAGAAATTGTTGTTAGCAGCGACAGCGACGCCTACGCCACAGCCTCTCTGCCTCTTTTGCTGCTGCTGCTGCTTCTTTTACGTTACGTTGCTTTTCAGTTATCAATTTGACACACACACACACACAAACACACACGCACGCACGCAACGTAACGTAACGTTGTTCTTTCACTCTCTCTCTCGCTCACTCTCTCTCTCTGGCGACACCAACAAACACTCTGCCACTTGTGTATTCGTTGTTGTTGCTGCTGCTGCTGTTGGCGTTAAAAGAAAATGAAATGCGTAAACACACAGTGCAAAAAAAATAGCAACAAAATGTTCTTATAAGAAAATGCGGCGGGGGCGAAACGACGTTAACTCGCAGCGCGTAACGTAACGTAAGCGTGTCTTGCTTCTACTTCTTTGCTTGACTGCGCTGCTACTGCGCTGCTGATGACGACGGCGACGACGCGTTTGGGGCGGGTTTTAATGTTTCTTTTTCTTTCTTTTACTTCGGTAATTTCTTTTTGTTGTTGTTGAATGTTGGTGTGCGTGCTGAGCGCAGGGTTGTTTTGTTGTTTATCAAAAAAAAGAGAAAAAAATATACTGCGAAATTTAGCTAAGCGATACCGATAAGTTAAAAATGTTACAAATATTTATTGGCTTTGATTTCTCAGACACACCAACAAACTGTATGTGTGGAAAAAAACACCTACACACACACACGCACACACTGTCAACGAAAATTTTTAATTTTTTGTTGGGGGCAAATAATATTAACTACCGAATCGTTGTTTTGTCGCTCGGACAATGAGCAAAAATTTATTGCAAATAAATGACGCGTACCGAGCGCTTTACGTCCGCCCCTTTTGGCTTTGTTTTTGCTTCTGACTTTATTCCGATGACAATTACTTTGCATTTCGCATTGCTGCGCTATCGATAAGTGCGAGCTGCAGCCTGCAGGGCAGCTTTCACATAATATCGGCGCAGTTCCAATATCGACTGGAAACATGCTGCTATCGATTTGCTTCCTGCCAGCGCACCAATTACAATAGCGTTGATAGCACAAATCAAAAGTGCTTTTTGGTTCAACAAAATGACAATTGTTTGAAATTTATTAAATAATTGAACGGTAAAGGTGTTAATTTTGATAGCAAACAAATAGTAGTCATTTTCGAATATCGCACGATACCGAAAACGCTATGTCGATAGTTAACATACTTAACAGAGGCATAACAGTCTGCAGTTATATAGTTGGCAACATTTAAAATTAAAGTCCATGTTTTTATCAAGTGGCTATACAACGTGCAATATTTAAGATAAAATGAAGATTAACATTAATATATATATATAAACAAAAAAATAAATTATTTTGATATTGAAAAATTTAATTTACGCGCACATTTGAAAATATATCGAGTATATGCAGTGTAATCGGAAAAAATTTATATTAATCGACTTATCGATAGCTCCATAGTCAACCTTAATTGTTGCCAGCTGAAAGTCGACATTCTGATTTCAGTGTTCAAACAGTGCGGACGGTCGACAGCAAGTGAAATATTTAAAGCAAAACAAACTTGAATTAATTAATAGTGCATCAAATAATATAAAAGGTATGTACATACAAACATACAGCTTTATAAATTGCAGTATGTTAAGAAATATCTAGAAGTTGCAAGAAATTATTGCTGCTTTTGAAATGCAGCTGCAACAAAAAAGAACAAAGAAAAAATGCATACAAATAGCTGTATTACGATAATTATTTGTTACTGCAGCAAATATATATTTAATGTAATTTTGATAATTAGCGAAAATTACTGTTCATTTCCTGGTTTACCAAAAAACAAAGAAATGAAAATTTCTTGTTCAAACGCCATTTTTTCACTCGACTTCAAAATGGCGACAAAGACAATGGAAAAGCGCAGTAAAAATAAACGGTGCATTCACATATACAAGTGTGTGTGTGTATGCGTTGTATGGGGTTGATTAGAAAAACCGATTAGTCATCTTGGGGGGGACTATTGGAGCGAGTGGTGAAATTATTTATTAGTGATGATAAAACTTTTTAGCACCGCCTTTGTTATCGCAAAACACTCAACAAATATTAACTGTAGCCTCTAGAGGGTGAGGGAACGCCAATGCTCCAATTACTAAACAAAAAATAAACTAGGTCATGACGCAGAAAAACTTACTGCGCACTTTCTTTTCAACTCAGCGTTGTGTGTATTCCTAATTCCTAGAAATCCAAAATAATCACCTTTGCTACTTTTCTTTTTAAGAACAAAAATTCCCCGTACTAAAATTACTTGGGAATATTTAAAAAAGTAGGTAATTTCCCCTGTTCTCTTTCAATTTTAATAACCATTCATATTACAATAAATAAAAAAATAAATACAATTGAATAAATTATTTTAGTAATCATTAATATTGACAAAAAATAGAACTGATAAATAATAACGTCTTCAGCTAATAATATTGTGTCAAGACCTAAATAATTATCAACAAATTTTTTTATTTAATTTATTGATTTGAAGACACAAGGGCTAATTTAACAGCTATTAGTAACAGCTATGCTAAATGTCGAATAACGAATAACAGAGCTGTTAAGTTAACATTTTACTCTAAAATGAACATTCTTATTAAATGTCTGCAATGTTAATGTCAACAGTTCTGTTAATAACAGTTTGCGATGTAATAAAGATGTAAAACGCACAAAAATAACAAAATTACAATGATTACTCACCTCATATTGTGCTCCTTTTTGTCGCCTTAGGAACAGGAAATATGCAGATCTTTGTGAAGACCTTGACTGGCAAGACCATCACCTTGGAGGTCGAGCCTTCTGATACTATCGAGAATGTCAAGGCCAAGATCCAGGACAAGGAGGGTATTCCCCCAGATCAGCAGCGTTTGATCTTCGCCGGAAAGCAGTTGGAGGATGGTCGTACTCTATCCGATTACAACATCCAGAAGGAGTCGACCCTCCATTTGGTGCTCCGTCTGCGTGGTGGCATGCAGATCTTCGTCAAGACCTTGACTGGTAAGACCATCACCTTGGAGGTCGAGCCTTCTGATACCATTGAGAATGTCAAGGCCAAGATCCAGGACAAGGAGGGTATTCCCCCAGATCAGCAGCGTTTGATCTTCGCCGGAAAGCAGTTGGAGGATGGTCGTACTCTATCCGATTACAACATCCAGAAGGAGTCGACCCTCCATTTGGTGCTCCGTCTGCGTGGTGGCATGCAGATCTTCGTCAAGACCTTGACTGGTAAGACCATCACCTTGGAGGTCGAGCCTTCTGATACTATCGAGAATGTCAAGGCCAAGATCCAGGACAAGGAGGGTATTCCCCCAGATCAGCAGCGTTTGATCTTCGCCGGAAAGCAGTTGGAGGATGGTCGTACTCTATCCGATTACAACATCCAGAAGGAGTCGACCCTCCATTTGGTGCTCCGTCTGCGTGGTGGCATGAAGATCTTCGTCAAGACCTTGACGGGTAAGACCATCACCTTGGAGGTCGAGCCTTCTGATACCATTGAGAATGTCAAGGCCAAGATCCAGGACAAGGAGGGCATTCCCCCAGATCAGCAACGTTTGATCTTCGCTGGCAAGCAGTTGGAGGATGGTCGTACTCTATCCGATTACAACATCCAGAAGGAGTCGACCCTCCATTTGGTGCTCCGTCTGCGTGGTGGCATGCAGATCTTCGTCAAGACCTTGACTGGTAAGACCATCACCTTGGAGGTCGAGCCTTCTGATACCATTGAGAATGTCAAGGCCAAGATCCAGGACAAGGAGGGTATTCCCCCAGATCAGCAGCGTTTGATCTTCGCCGGAAAGCAGTTGGAGGACGGACGCACCTTGTCCGACTACAACATCCAGAAGGAGTCGACCCTCCATTTGGTGCTCCGTCTGCGTGGTGGCATGCAGATCTTCGTCAAGACCTTGACTGGTAAGACCATCACCTTGGAGGTCGAGCCTTCTGATACCATTGAGAATGTCAAGGCCAAGATCCAGGACAAGGAGGGTATTCCCCCAGATCAGCAGCGTTTGATCTTCGCCGGAAAGCAGTTGGAGGATGGTCGTACTCTATCCGATTACAACATCCAGAAGGAGTCGACCCTCCATTTGGTGCTCCGTCTGCGTGGTGGCATGCAGATCTTCGTCAAGACCTTGACTGGTAAGACCATCACCTTGGAGGTCGAGCCTTCTGATACCATTGAGAATGTCAAGGCCAAGATCCAGGACAAGGAGGGCATTCCCCCAGATCAGCAGCGTTTGATCTTCGCTGGCAAGCAGTTGGAGGACGGACGCACCTTGTCCGACTACAACATTCAGAAGGAGTCGACCCTCCATTTGGTGCTCCGTCTGCGTGGTGGCATGCAGATCTTCGTCAAGACCTTGACTGGCAAGACCATCACCTTGGAGGTCGAGCCTTCTGATACTATCGAGAATGTTAAGGCCAAGATCCAGGACAAGGAGGGTATTCCCCCAGATCAGCAGCGTTTGATCTTCGCCGGAAAGCAGTTGGAGGATGGTCGTACTCTATCCGACTACAACATCCAGAAGGAGTCGACCCTTCACTTGGTGCTCCGTCTGCGCGGTGGAAACTAAATTTGAACACAACTATTAAAACAGTATAATGCTAAATGCTAAATAAATGTTTGATCTATAAATGTATTCACAGTAATTAATATTCCATGTAATCTCATGTTGATCGACAAAAAATATGTTCAATGATAAAAATATTTAAATGTTCAATTAATAAAGTTCATTTGTGTGCATTTAAAAATAACTGAAGGTCTCATTATTATCAGATTATACGGATCTAGAGGGATATATCTGATTTGTATTTCTTAAATCATTTCGAAGTTTAATTTTGTTATTAAAAATAATTATTAGGGCATATAAATAATTACGTTACTCAAAATGTATCATTATTTGTAAACAAAGACCTAATAATTATGGATAATAAAATAAACACTTTAATTTGATATAAAATAATTTTTCATTTATGATAACATTATTTTTGTTAATGAATTCAGAATTTTATCTCGATTTTACACCTGGTTGCATTTAATTTAATATTTTATCATATATGCAAACTGATCAGATTATATATAATTTAGTTGGCTATGCATATTTGTGAAACAAAAAATAAAGAAAATATAATTTAGTATTTTCGTGCCAAATATACATTGTTTGGTATTTTTGACGTAAATTTGTGTGTGTGCAATTTGGAAAAGGGCGGTGCGGTCACACTGCCAGCAGGCTGCAGGTGACCAGAGACTGTTGTTGTTTTAACAGTTGTTAATTGTTTGGGAATAATTATACAAAATGAGCAAGGAAATTAGTTTGGCCAGTGTCAAGGAGCACAACAAGCCCAACGATCTGTGGATTGTGATTGACAATAAAGTCTACGATGTGACCAAATTCCTACTCGAAGTAAATGCAATTGAATTACGCATTTACATTAAGTCGCTCTAACGCTCTATCTAACTCTCTCTTTCTCTCTCTCTGTCGCTCTTTCTATTAAGCATCCTGGCGGCGAGGATTCATTGACGGCGGTGGCAGGAACCGATGCCACCAAGGACTTCAACGATGTGGGCCACAGTTCCGAGGCGCGGTAAGCAACAATTAGTTGTGCAACTAATTAAATAAAATCACAGTGTTTGTTTTTCGTAGTGAGATGCTAAAGAAATTCTATGTTGGCAATTTGGCTGCGAGTGATATTAAAAAGAAGAAGCCGCCAGTTGGGTGAGTCAAGAACATAACCCCAAAAGAATAATTGAGCTGAGATAAGCTGCATTCCATCAACAATAATAACTACAACAACAGCATCGTCATTGTCATCTAATTAAACAACTAATTATCGCATTGATTAATCTGCTGCATGATTCAGCTCGCAAACTTGGGAACTGGTTTATTCCTTTCTCTTTTTCCTCTGCTTCCCTTGCATGCCTTTCTCTCTCTCATACGCTATGTTCTTATTTATTGCTGCTAACAAAGTTTCCAGTGGTTGGATGATATGTGGATGCTATGTTTGCTTGTTGGACAACAGCATCCACAACGAGGATTCTATGTTTGATCGACAACGGCATCCAAAGTGCATGTTTGGAAATCAAGTTCAAAATATTCCATATAATTGAAAAGTTGTAACTAAGCTCATTGAATATACATAATTCAGCAAGTTTTTGGCAAGCTTATCAACATTAAGTCAGGGCTTTATTTGCAAGCTTCACAAATAGTTTTCGGTTAATAGGTATTTAGAAAGCTTCTTAAATAGTCTCTCATTAAACTGTTTGATTTGAATTAAGCAAGTGTTTAAAATGTTTCAATGTTGATCTCGAAAATATTACATTTTAAAGCTTTACATTCTCTATTCAAGCAGATCTTCAAAATATCGTTAGGGAAAAGCATGGAAAATCCAAATATATTCATTACCGTGTAGCTTTTTGTAATATAACTTATTTGTCCGTCTGTCTGTCCATTTAAACAGCGCAATTAAAGCTAGTATTAATGAAAATGCAGAAATTGGTCAAGCTTTATGGTTAATTCTGATTCTATTTGCAAGCTACAAGAGCTTCTCGAGCACCAAAGTGCGCTTTTACAGGAGCTAAGGCAGCCCCAGCATATTGCCAGACTAGTTGTAAGTGCGCCCTAAACATATAGAGTGTATATATAACTGTAGAATATAGAACACCACAAACATACATATGTATATCGAGCACTTCTTGCATGCTATAATTTATGCACGCTGTCTGTTAGTCGTAACTTTCTCTCTTATGCTTATGTTTTGCTTCTTGCAATTCTCTTTTGTTTCTCGATGGATTAAATAGAGCCACGCCCACTACTGACACAACTGAAAGTGCTGTTGATGCCACGCCTACTAGAGCTGCCCCCAAACAATGTTGCATTTTGCATTAAAACCGTTGCCCTTCAATCTCTCACACCTCTTTCCCACTATAATCTCTACTTATTACTGATCCCAATAATATATTTGTTAAATATATTTTAATTTTTTTTTGTGATATTCTTGCTGCAGCTGCAGGGAGATTGGCATCGCTGTGGGCGCTATTTTGCTGGGCATGGCCCTCGTCTATGCGTTCAAACGTGGAACGGCCAAGAACTGAAAACTGGGACCAACAACAATACAACTATAACAAAATGATATTTTAATCAGCTTAACCTCATTCCGTGCTAACGATGGCGATCAACTAACACAAATAATAAATATAGTCGTACAATTCTTTGATATTACATTTGTAAAGCTTGTTGATATTTGAAAAAAACGATAAATAAAATCAATACGTTATTTTGTTATCGATAACAGTCTGTCTCTTTCTAAGCGGTGTCATGTCCTTTAACAGCAACAAAAGGCTGCTAAAGTAATTGTTCTCTTTCATTAATGAAACACAGTTGGGTTTATCAGAAAAAAAGTTGAAATTTATTTCAATCTTTGCGAATTTTTGTTTTGTTTCGCGTCTCGATCACAACAAACAATTTGCCGATCAAACACTGTTAACGCTGCGCACACTTAACAGTGCGCTGTTAAATTTTGCATATGGCTAGCAGAGCACTTAACATACTTGCATATGTAAAATGCATGTTATGTATTTGTGTGTGTTCAAAACATACAGCTATGGACAATTAATTATATTTATTCATGCTCTTTGATGCACTTTGTAATTTTTTATTTAATTTTTTTTTTTTAATTTGTTCAATTTATTTTTAGGTTGCACCGTCAAGTAAACAACTACACAGTTTATCTTTTCATTTTTTCACTATTTTCTTTGGGTTTATCAAATGAAATGTTTACTAAATTGTAAAAGGTAATATGTTTACTGTGTTTATTTGTTATGCACTTTTGTAATTTTGCATTTGTTTGTAACTTTAGGTCAATCAAACTAAAAATTATTACCAAAATGGTATATATTTTTTTGTTTTCACGAAACATTGATCTTCTTATTAGGTTGCACCGTCGAGTAATATTCAGTTTTTTGAGAAATTCATAAAAATAATTTTAAAGGATTTTATTAAATCATTCGAATAAAATCAATTAATCATGTACAATGTAAATTTTGAAATTTGATAATGAAAAAAAAAGGGTGAAAACGCGACGCAAAGAACGTTGCTAATTAATTGTCCATAGCTGCATTTCTTGTCATAGTATTTAGTTTTATTCTGTTGTTGTTTGTATGTTGTATAATATATATGTATTTATATATGTATATAATATTAATGCTTGCTTTTAGGAGTTGCGTTTTTTTGAGTTGTCCATTTTTGCTTAATATTTTTGTATGTTTGTGAGTGTACAAGAAGTGTTTTTGTTTTTATTTCTTTGTAATATACTTAATGCCTTATGTATATTTCTAGTTTTGTGTATAATTAAATCCTCCTCTCTCTCTCTCTCTCTCTCTCTATTTATCTGTGTGTGTCGCTATCTCGCTCTAGTTCTCATCGTAGAGGGGCGTGGCGTCGCCCAGATTCATGGAGTGCGGTGAGGTGTTTGTGCGCGGCGTGCTGCGCACCGATGACTTGGAAGAGCCTACGCCCGCAGCTCCAGCACCAGAGCTGCCTCCACCAGCGGCAGCTGTTGCTGCTCCACCGGAAGCATTGCTGGCAGCGGCGGCGGCAGCAGCGACTGCGCTGCGACTGCTGCTGCTGGTGTGATACTCGTTGGTGGGCGTGGAGCCAGCGCCGAGGCTGAGCTGTGAGGATTGCGATTGCTGCTGCTGGGATTGCGATTGCTGGTTGGCGTTGGGCTTGCGACGTGCCCACGAATCGTTGGCCAGCTGCCAGTCGAGGTTCTCTTTGGCACGTTGCTGCTGCTGATGATGTTGCTGCTGCTGCTGCTGCTGTTGGTGCTGCTGCTGATGATGGTGTTGCTGCTGCTGCAGGTGATGATGTGACTGCTGATGGTGATGCTGCTGCTGCTGATGATGATGACTGCCGTAGGCATTCGGTGGCGCCGCCATGTCATAGTAGCGTGGCGTGCCGCCATAATGCGCCTGCTGCTGATGATGTCGCTGCTGCTGGGGATGCTGCTGCTGATGGTGGCTGTGACTGCTGCTCGACTGCGAGCTGGGACTGGGCACATTGTGGCCGTAGCGGGGCGTCTGTGTGCCGTGCGGCGTGTACGGCGTCATGAACGGCGTCTGGCCGCTGGGCGTGTACGGCGTATTGATGTGGGCCGCAAAGCTTGGCGTGCTGCCGCTGCCATATGGGTGCGAAAGGGAATTGCCGCCCGCCCCTGACGCATTGTAGCCGCCCATGGAATGCGTTACCGAATAAGCGCTGGCGCTGGAACTGTTGCGCAGCATATGATCGCCGCTGCTGCTGCTGATGCCGCTGCGCGGCGTGCCGCCCGAAATGCTGCCGGCACTGCTGAAGGCGCCGCCGCCGCCACCAATTGCGCCCAGCGCCGACAGCGAACTGAGCGCCGCCGGTGGACGCATCAGGCCGCTGGGCGTATTGCCAGCCGGTGTGCTGGACATGCCGCCAATGGTGCTGCTGCTGCTGCTCGTGTTCGTGGGCGCGTCCAGCCAGTGCTCCTTGAACCAGCGCAGCAGACTGCTCACCGAATCAAAGATCTGGCCGCGAAAGCGATAACCCTCCGGCATCACCGTCACGTACTCGTGACGCACCTTCGTTTTGGGCAAATACGAGAGCAGGAACTTGCCGGGCATGCTCTTGGAGGCGCTGAAAAAGTAATGTATCTTCTTGGGATCAAGCTGCTTCTCGTCGCGCAGCAGCTGCTCCATAAAGTCGCGCTCGTTCACATTCTCGGGCGCCGTATTGGGTTTGTAGTATTTGTACTGCAGCAGTTCGCGTGCCGCCACCGCCATGGGATTGATGTGGCGAGCGATGATCTCGTCGAGATCCTCAAACTCCTCGGTGCCAATCCACAGACTACGCCCCAAGCTGTAGTCATTCTCTTTGCCCTCCTCGCGCACATCGATGTGCTGGAAAATGTCATCGGCCACCTTCCAAGTGGCGGTCAAATGATCCTTGGACTTGCTGCTCGGCCGGAGCGCCACCTCGCCCTGATCCGCCTCGGCCAGCATGGCAATCACCTCCGCATACGACTTGTTGAAGAAGCTGGGATGCGCAATCACACGGCGCGCATACGTTTTGCGCTTCATTGCCTTCGCCTTGGCGTCGCTCACCTTGCGATTGTCCAGCTCCTCGGTGACAAAATCGTAGAAGGCGTCGCGACGCGGCCGCCACTCGTTGTTCACGTCCTTGAGGTCGGCCGTTTTGCAGCTGCAGTCGACCGAGAAGCGATCAATATCGATCTTGATGATGCGCACATGAATCGTCTGCGAGACGCGCACACGTTCCTCCGGATTGCGCACCTGTTTGTCCGACAGATTCTTGATGTGTATGAAGCCGGGCAAACCGTTCTCCAGGCGCACACGCACTCCCGACGCCTGGCCAGGACAATTGTTGTCATCGAAGTGATTCCACACGTCCGACAGTTCAGGGAAATCGTCCTTGTTGCAGAAGGGACACTGCCAGCTGTCGGTGTCCTCGATGCGCACCGGATTCGCATGATCCAGCTGATCGCCCTGCGGCCGGCGATAAGTGAAGCCCGTCACCATGGCCGTAACACATTTGCCCACGTAAAACGAGTCTGGCGTCTCCTTGGTCAGCATGTCGAAGAGCTCCTCGGAGCTGGGCTTGTTATAGACCGCTCTGTAGTCCTTGTACAAGCTGCTCAGCTCGTTGCGTATGTCGTAGAGCGTGATGCTCTTGCTGCCAAAACCCTGACGCTCCAGCTCCACGGCGAACGCATCCAGATCTAGATCTTTCAGGCGCTCTGGTGACTCGAGTATTTCCTCTAGCGCGCCGGCGGGATTCGTTTCCTCGTCGTCGTACTCCATGGCATCGATGGCCATTTTGCGCGCCCATTCATAGGTCTCGGGGTGGACACGCGAGCCATCCAAGACCTCCACATACGCCTCGGTGCTGTCGCCCAGCGAACTCGTGTCGATCTTGATGAAGCCGCTGCAATTGATAAACACCTTCGGCCCCAGATGGCAAACGGTGACGAGTTGTGTGCGATTCTCCAGCCGTTGATTGCTCTGCTTGAGCAGCTTGAGCAGCGCCTGGCCCTTGCGCGGTCCCAATCCGCAGATGTATTGCAGCAGGTTGACGGTGCGCGAGTTCTGCACCATCATGTTGATGTCGAGACCAACTTCGCTAGTGCGATTGATGAACTCCAGACTGAGTTGCTCGAGCAGCAGTTCACGCGGCACACGCTCCTGCAGCGGATGATAGCGCAGACAAAGTATCTCATCGTCAGCGTCGCAGAGTTGCGAATACTCCACGAGAGGATCCTGCATTTTGCGTGCCAAGGACGCCGCCTGTTTCAGCAGCGGCGGATACTCTTTGAAGTCGGACTCGCCCTTCTTGGAGTTGGCATAGATCTTGGCCAGCTCGTTGTCCACAATCTCCACCTCGATGGGCGGAAACTGTTCGTTCACCTCCAGTTCCTTAAGTATCTCGCGTATGTCCGTCTGCAGCATTTGTGCATCCCGCGACTCCGCACCAATCACCACAATGTGCGGCTTTTTCGCCTTGATGAAGTCGCTCAATTTGCGCAAATCGGCGATTTTCTGCGCCTTCTCCTCCGCGTTGTGCGAACTCTTCCGCTTCAGTATGCTCGGCAAGCGCAGATAGTCACTGATGTCGCCCTCAACGCTGGCCACAGCACAAAACGCGGCCACCGCCGGATCTGGGTCGTAGGCCAAACCCAGAGCGCGAATGCCACGCAACGTGCTCCACTCCTCGGAGTTGTGATGCTGCGGCAAGTCGGGTTTGTAGGGCGCCACCTTCAGCCACTTGTAGAGCTTGGCGATGCACGAGCGCAACACAAACTGTTGCGCCTCCTCGTGCAGCGTGGCGCGCAGCTCCTTGATCAGATCGGGTATCACCCACTTCTTCAGCGCCAACTCGACGCACTCGGCACGCAGCGCATTCCACTCCAGCACATTCTTGGCAAACTGATCCAGATGATACAGCTGCGTCGCGTCCATCACGTAGTCTGTGGGCTGGCCATTCGCATTGGCATTGCCCTCGAACTCATCCAGGAACGTCAGCTCCAGCAGCTTCTCCTCCTCGGCCATCAGCAGCTTGATAAACTGATCGCCAAACAAATCGCCCACCGGCTTCTTGGCCACGTATTTCATCGAGTAGACGGGTGAATTCTCATCGATCAGCACCATGCCATTCTTGGTGGGTCGTATATTGAGACGCGCCCGATCAAAGTACACCTCACGCATGGTTTTGCGCAGCAGCGGCTCCTGGGCGAGCTGTCGGGCTACCACGTACTTGGCGGCATGCAAGACCTCGTCGACGGTCATGAAGCGCGGCGAGAGATATTGCTTGGCCAGCTCGGTGGGACTGAGACTCTCCTGGTTGACCTCGTTGCGCTGATAGTTGTCGCGCAGATTCTCGGCAAACTGTTCGGGCGTCAGACCCACGTGCTTGGCAAAGCCACAGATGCCCGCCTTGCGGAACACCGCGTACGGACTGCTGTTGGGCGCCTGCTTCAGCTGCTCATCCGCCGCCAGTTGCAGCTGCTCCGCCTCCTCCAGTTCGAGCGCATCGTTTGCTGTTTCGCCAGCGTCGTCGCTGTTGTTGGCCGCTCGTTTGCGTGCCTCGCGTCGCTCCAGCAGCTGTTTGCGTCGCTGTTCCGCCTGCATTTTGGGCAGCTCGTGCGAATAGTTGAGCAGAAAATACATGTGCACATCCTTCAGCTCCTCCATCGACTGCACATCGTTGAGGCGCTCGAAGTCGCTGTCCAGCATCAGACGCACATCGTCGGGCAGCGGCTTGTCCGGATCGTCGCAGAGCGTTTCCAGCTGAAATTGACGCATCTTCTCGAAGAGTAGTTTAAGTTTACGCTTGCGCTCGTTGAGCTGACACCAGCGCTCGTCGTAGTAATAAACCTTCCACAGATCATCGATGTTCAGCTCGGGCTTCACATACTCCTTGCGATAGAAGGCGATGAACGGCACCTCCAGCTGCTGATTGCGCAGAAACTCCAGCGTCTGCTTGATTTTGTTAACGGCCGTCGGCGGTTTGCGCATCTTCTCGCGATTATCCGATTTCTCCTGCTCGGACACCGTTTGTTTGCAGAACGCAAAGCGATAAATCCAATTGGCCTCGTCGTCCAACTCGTGCGAACCCTCGGGCACCGGCGTAACGGGCACTTGACGGAGTTGCATCCGTTCGGGAATATCTGTTTTGCGTATCTCGTTGTCGAGATCGGTGAAGTGACCGCGTTTGAGTTCGCTCGGCTCGTAAATGTCGAAAATGGTCTTTTTCGTTGCCTTCTTTTTGGGGGCCTTCTTCTTTTTGGCCGCACGGAAATCGTCGCCGAGCAGATCCTCGTCGTAGTCATCGCCCTCGGACTCCTCCTCGTATTCGTCCTCGTCGGGCTTGTAAAAGTCGTCGTAGTCAAAGTCAACGCCAAAGATGTCCTGGCCCTCCTGCAGCGAGCTGTGTAGTGAAGGGAAGACGGGCAAATTAATGCAAGCAAAACGGCAAGAATGCAGAGAAAAGTCTGGCAAATCAAAAGAGCTACTGTGGAGATAGTTCTTCGTGCTTATCTCCAAACTTTACTTAAAGAAAGTTTAACAAATTACAAATACAGTCTGTCATTCAATATATTCAAAGCACTTAAGCTGCGGCTTATATTAAGATAAGTTTGGGATCTGCAACTGGTTGGATTCTTTGATAAGCACTAGTTGAATTAAGTCTACTACAATACTCTTACTAATTTTAATGCGTGATTTAAGATAGTTTGAGTGAAGTTTGGAGAAATCGCTTTTTAGTGTATCATGAATTTTGTCAACTTTGTTGGGTATTAATTATTAATTTAAGAATTTTGTATAGAAGATTATCATAAAGAAATTCTAAAGTCTAATTAAATTAGTCACTAGGGACTTCTGATCCCATAGCTGCGCCAAATTCAATTATTAAAAATAAGCATGTCAAATAAATTCAAAAAATGTTGACTTGCCTCCAAAAATAAAAAATTGGCTTAACGTAAATTAGATAAATTGTTTGAATTAAACTCTGACTAGACTTTGGCAACAAAACGTTTGCTTGGGTATTTTACAGAATATCAAATATGAACAGCATAAAGACCTTGGTTGCTCTTGAATTTAATTCCAAGTTCCGAATCAAAATAAATATTAAAAATCAACAATTTAGTCAACTAAGCTTGTAACCTTTTGCTAGTCTGACAGATTGATTTAGTGGTACTTCTCTAAATGCTACTTACGCATCTGTAAATATGGGTTTGCGTTTCTTTTTCTTCTCGGCAATGGGGCGACCATTGTCATCGACTATAAAATCATCGGCATCGGACTCGCTGTCCTCGTCATCAAAGGCATCCGCCTCACGAATGCTGCGCTCACTGCGTCGCTCCATGCTTTGCTATAAATTTAGAATTTCAATTAATAATTTAAATGTTTGCTATACAATTTTTATAGCTTACATCGTCGTTCTCATCGAAGAGCTGCTCGGCGATCTGTTCACGTGCCAATCCCTCGTCCACGTGCTGTTCCTCGCCATCGCTTTCGTTGTCATGTATGCGTCGCAGGCGTTTAAAACGTTTCTAAAAAAAAGGAAAACAATTACATTAAAATTGTATTTCGATTAGATAAGAGCTTTCTTTAACTTACACGTCGTTCGACTTTGACGCCCAAATTCTCCTCAATCAGATCGTAATCGTCGTCCTCTAAACGATCATCCAAATCATCATCCTCATGCTTTTTGCGCTTCTTGCCGCTCCCGCCGCCCTCCTCATCACCACCGCTTGCGGTGTCTGAATCGTTGTCGCTGCCATCGTCCTCCTCAATGGGCGCGTCATCAATCAGATCCTTGAGTTCTTCGCGCAAACGTTCATCATCATCTAATCAAAAAGGAATTTAGTGCATATTTATTTAATTATTGATTTTTTTGTAATTTGTATCCTAGCCTAAACTTATAAATTGTGTTCCAATAGTTTGCTAGTTAATTTAAATCCATTTGAATTCAATTTTATAAAATCTTTCTAAGTCAAGTTAAATACGGAAGTTAAGTATAATTTTTCACTAATAATATTAGTAGAAAAATCGTATCGCTATAAAAAAGTTAAGAAAAGAAGATGCCTAGGAAAGAGACGATAGACAGGGGAATGAGAAAGAAATGAACAAAGAAGGAATGCAATGCAAAGAAAGGAATATAGAGAAGTAATAAATATAGAAAAAGAGTGGGAAGGAAAGATAAGATGGGAAAAAACAGTTTTTTTGATCGTACATATACAAATTTTGGGGAAAGCAAAGAAAGAGAGTAAAGACTTAAGGCACTCAATGACAAATTAAAATATAACTGAGAATTACATTTAAAATTGCCACTGGGTATCTCGTAGTCTGTCTTTCTATTTGTTGCTCTGCCCAACACAGGCTGGCGAACATAACCTCAAAGTGGTAAACAAAACGTCGACACCTTGCGCGGCCCCCAAAAATGCATATAACATTTGTGTACATAATATACAATATATAATAATGTGTAAAACTGGCAAGGACGATGCGGGAAACCGCTTTAGTTGCTTGCTGGCGGGCAAAAACAACAAATACCCAAGAGATTTCAGCGATTGCGAAATTAGGCGGGAGTTGTGTTTAGTAGCCGAAAAAAAATAGAAAAGGAAATACGCACCTTCCTCCTCCTCGCTGCTGTCGGAGACGGCGGCTTTTAACTTTTTCAGTTTCTTGCGTTCATGCACATCCAATTCTTCCTCGTCCTGCAAAAATGCAAAGGTGAAAAAAATGCAATATACACACACACACAAACACACACGCACACAAGCGAAATAATTTCGCATTTGATGATGAAAACAATACATACCTCGGATTCGGAGGCTTCGGAATCCAGAAATTCAGCCATTCTAAATGATATAGGCTAAAAATGAATTCAACTAAAATTAATATACACAATAAACGTCGCTTGCAGTGTCACAATAAAAAAAAAAACTCGTTGATCAAGAAGCAGAAACGTCAAAATAAGTTTGGTCTTTGGCAGCAGTGTTGGAAAAACGTAATGATATCGAAAACTATCGACACGGTTTTGCCGCCTATCGATTGGGAATAGCGTCCCAGCAAGGCATCCGTTTAATTATTTAATGAAAAGTGCTGTATAACCAATATAATTATTTAAATTGTATTTACTTTTAAGCACTAGAACAATTTATAAATGTCAATAATGAAGGCTCAAAAACAGCGGCAATATCCATGTTAGCGATAAATCGGAAGGGCTGCAAAACAATGTAACATAACAGCGCGCACTAAATGAAACATGTGCAAGGCAGTATATTTTATAAAAATACTGAATAATTGCACTCCATTTGCAAAAAAAAAAGCCGGTACAGGTTTTTGAACATTTTCAAAAATAACTATTTACGTCAATTCTGACTGCATTAATTAGAAGAAAATATTAGAAAGGCATTAAAATTGCTAGCTAGTTGCAATTTTAGAGCTAAGTTGCGCATTTTGTCAATATACCAACATACTTGGCAATGTGTGACCAGTGTTCGGTATATTGTCGTCGTAAATTAGTAAATTTGGGCAAATCAAGTTGCGGTCATACAGCAAGCACACGACTTAAGCGATAATAAAAATAAAAAGCGGTTCGTTCGTGCGGCGCGCTCGCTTGTTAAATAGTTATAAACACGGCTAAATCTACCTATTATTATTATAATAAATACAATTAATTGGTTTTTTTTCTGTTGTCTGAAGTGTATTCCCATTATTGCTACTTCGAATAATTCTATCTGGTGTTTGTAATTCCTATTATTTTTTTTCCGGCGCGTTTCTATTTCTCGAGTGTGCGTAGGTGTGTGTAAGTGTGTGTGTGTGCGTGATTCTCGCAACAACAATTGAAAATATGCAAAAACATTAAGTTGAATTGAATATCACACAAGCAGCAAGCGCAATAAAAACAGCCGACTCAGAAAAGTCAAAAACACACACGAAAAGTAAAAGAAGCAAAATACCAAATAGAAATAGAAATGGACATAATCAATAAATTCAGCAGTGCATTCTGGAGCACGCACATTTGGCTGCCGCCAAATACAACATGGGCCGATATTGCGCCCGGTTCGCGTCCCGACGTCGTTCACGCCGACTATAGGCATCTTATTTGGCCAATTCCCCTAGCCGCCGTCGTGATGCTGATACGCTACACACTGGAGCGGTAAGTCAGCAAATTGTTAAATATCCAATACATACGCCCTTTTTTTTCCATCATTGAAACTTATGCGGCGTCCGTTTGTGTATGTGTGTGTGTTTGTGCTAGTTCCCATTGACCGCAACGCGTCGCTTTCCAGCACACGGGCACACCTACACTTCACACACACACGCATGCATTTGCATTGAGTGTGCAAGACGCCGACACACAGACACACACTCGCAAACATAACCTCACGTGGAAACGCCCAACACTCACTGTACATGTGTATGTGTGTGTGTGTGTGTGTGGTTACTTTGCAACTTTATGTTTTCCTTCATCCACTTCTTCAATTTCAATTCCACAAATAACAACAACAACAACAATATTAATAGGGTCACACTGCGCGCTGCGATCTAAAATAGAGAATCTCAATTTCCCACAATGTATACAAAATACACATACAATCCACACCTCCCTCCCCCCTCTCCTCTCTACCCTCAACGCTTACTAATTGTTTAGTTAAAAAAATGCCATTTGTTTATTCTTGTATGCATTATACGAACACTGGCATTAACAGTAACAACACTACTAAAAACAGCAACGGACGCGACGGCTGCATGTGATTTTTTTTGGTTTTATGTGTGCCGCACACTGGTCTGAAACTATGCAAAAAAGTACCGAAATATGAGAATTAATACTATTGTAAAGGATTTTATGGGAAAATCTGAAAAAAAAACTCAATGCAGGAAAAAATTTATTTATTGTAGACACTATAAAAAACAATTAATTTTTATTATTATTAGCCTGAATGCCTTAGTTACACTGTATTAATTCAATATGAAGGTTCCGTTCCCTTACATATTTATTAATATTTCTAACTTGCCATTAAAATGTAGACTGAAAATATACCAAATTCTCAATGCACAATTTTCCATTCCAATTTGTCAATGAATTAGTTGGCCTTCTAAAAAAACACTGCTGATTCATAAAAAGACTGAGATAAATGCAGTACTTATTATTTTCTGGGAAAATTATTAATCACAATTTATATTTGCTATTAGTTTACTGCAAACATATTTTATGGGATTTTTTATATTATGTGCCAAATCCAATTTTAATAATATCAAT
The DNA here is from genome assembly GCA_035047365.1 of Drosophila ustulata. Lineage (NCBI taxonomy): Eukaryota > Metazoa > Arthropoda > Insecta > Diptera > Drosophilidae > Drosophila > Drosophila ustulata. The sequence continues at coordinate 9,616,543 of JAWNPT010000080.1, forward strand.
ATTTATATTGATTGAAATAAAGTGCTTTAATTAAATTACATTGCTAAAATAGCAGTAAACTTAAATAACGCTTCTTGTAATTGTAAATTGTGCGCTTATCTTAACTTTAGTAAAGATAAAGAAATTCTTTGAATTCAATTGTACTTATTCCAATTTCTAAACACTTCAAATTACTGAACACAACTATTTTTAAGCGCTAACTATTTGTTCACATCTTTTTATTGTTCCGCTTCATGTAATTGTAAACTGTTCTGCTTATCGGAATTTTACTAATCAGCCATTTTGTTTTTAACTTTTCAATGAATTGAACTAATAGATAAAGAAATGCTTCGAATGTCATAAATTTGAATTTGTCGACAAATTTTGGCAGAGCAACCTTTGTAGCTTGGGTCAACCAACAACTTGAACCCCGTTGCTGGAATAGTTTTTAAATAATATCGTAACGCACTGAAAGTGCAAGCAGCTTCATATGTATATTTTTTTTGAGGGCATGCCAAAGGTTGAGTTGCGATATCAATAAAATTGTGTGTTTGGGGTTGCGATTCCTTTTTTGTATTTTTATTTATTTTATTTTGGTTGGGTGTTCTTTTGTCCAATTAGTCATTTGGCTTATCGCAACACATTTGCTGTATGAATGATGATAGTAATTTGTGGCTTGATGACAATGGCATTTGGTGTCAGTGTGCAGCAGACCATTTGCCGCTTTTTGGGCCACACTTAACGTTTGTTTAGCATACAACACACACAAACAGACATCTATATGTGTGTATGTGTGTGTGTTGCGTGCTGAGTCGCCTGCATTTTGCATGTAATTAACATAATTACAAGTGTTCACGTGAGTTTTTCGCTAACTACCACACACACACATTCACATGTCAGTGTGTCCACACCTACTGCAGATTAAATGAAATGTCATTCGGCGCCAACTTGACGTTTTCAAATGATTAATATTGAACTCTTAGAACGGCGAAAACTTAAATTTTTTATCACGGTTGTCTGGTTTTTTGATGAATACATTTTTTTATGTGATTTTTCTAAGACTAAAACGTGAATTGGCTTTCAGGGTCGCCAAGCAACATTAATTATGTCTGTTTTTTATTCTTTTTATTCAGTTATTCAGTGTGTGTGTGTGTGCGTGTAAGTTTTGGCATCGACATAAATGAAGTAAAACTTTGCCGCATGCGTCGCTTCCGCTCTTCCCGCTCTCTCTCTCTCTCTTAGCCAACGTTGGCCGCGTTGATAAGATTTGCGAGCAAGATTTACGTAAAAGTGAAATAAATTTGATAATGCTCGCTATCGCGATTACGTTATGACTGTGTGTGTGTGTGTGTCTGTGGGTGGTGCCAATATGTGTGTGTGTGTGTGTGTGTATGTGTGAGTCAGCAGTGACTCAGCTGTCGTCGTCGACGTCGCTTTCCATTCTTGGATTCTTGTTTCCAAAATTGTCGCACACTGGAATGTTGCAAACCTAATCAAAACGCCAAAAGCAGGCCAGCAAACACAAACACCAACACACACTCACACCCATGCACTTGCTACCCATTCATGTGTGTGTGTGAAGTTTTCCTTCAGCGTGGCTGGTGACAACAATTGTATGCATTGTATTAGTCCCGAACTAGTCACTTCATGGGTAGCTATGGACTATGCTGTTGGTGGTCAAGTGATTATTTATTGGAGATTGTATGACTAGTTACGTCCAAGGACATTGTGATGTTAAAGTAGACAGACTAAAGCATGGAGTTAGTTAGTGATGTAAAAAAACATCAATGAGTGTTGAGCAATGTTTCCCGATGTTGATCATGACTTGTGATTTTTGTGTTTCAATTAGACTGTCAAAGATAGTAGTATTAAAATTAACATTTCAATTTCAAAGAAATTACAAAATGAGTCGATGAAAAATAAGTGGAATTGTTAAAGACAGACGAAGATAGAAAATATCCAAACTAACTGGTTAAACAAGTAACACTTAAAAGGCTAAATTGAAGTAAATAAAATATTAAATAATAATAAATAAAAGAATGGACATCAATGAATATCGACATCGATGTTTCGACCCAAATGCACATCACTAGAGCGAGTGCCATACTGCAGAGCATGCAAAGCTTTTCAGCGATTACGTATCCACACACAAAACGATATAAATTTAAAGTTCGTTATTAAAATTGGCCTACCCAACGCCACAACAAAAACAACAACAACAATGCACGCTCGCATCATTTTAATAGCTAAATCTAATCAGGGTCAGCGACAGCCGGCAACAACAATTGCCCCAAGCTTGTCTCAATGTGTTTGTGAGTGTGTTTGTGCTTGTATTTTTGTTTGTGTGTGTGGTGGCTGCACTTTTTCCATAGTATTTGGCGCATCTTGTTGTCTCATTTCAAATTCCAAGAATACTAACAACAAACATAAATCACGACATGACACATGTACTTAAAGTGTTATTTGTTGTTGCTGTTGGCTTTTTGTTCTGTTCTCGTTAGTCTAAATCCAAACTTGTTTTATTGTGCCGCTTTTATACCCGCTAACCATAGGGTAGAAGGGTGTTATAACTTATTGCCAGCAGAAAATGTATGTGTTACAGAAAGCATTAAGTATAAATATTCTTGATCAGTGTCAACAGCCGAGACGAAATTGCCACCTAAATCTCACAGACTATAAGAGCTAAAAACACAAAATTTTGTATCAGTATTCGTGAAATCCTACGCAGATCAATAAGATCTAAAGTCGAAACGATTTCTGAAAATTTGTATATGATCGAGCGAAAAACAGAAGTTATTCAAAAAACAATTTTAAAGGGCAAACATCAAATGTAACTGGACATGAATGGTTATGATTTATTTTCAACGTAATAATATTTCAATACGCTTATAAGAGTTTCGTAGTCTCTCAAAACGTGTAGCGGGTATCTCACAGTCGAGCACTCTCGACTGTGGCTTTCTGACTCGTTTTTTTTTTTTATCGCTGTTGCCGATTGCCCAACAGAAAAGGCCAAAAAGTGCACGTGCTTTACGCACTTAGAAGGTCACACTTACACACGCACACACACACACTCTGGTAGTGTATAGAGCAAGGGCGGAGGGGCGGTCTTTTGAGTGCAATATGTTAAATGTCCAATTAGCATACATATCATTCATCCTTTGTCTGCTGCTGCTCGTTTTATTACCTTTATTTTTTTTTCCTTTTTTTTTTTTTGGGGGGGTATCAGCTGTTTTGTGCTCGGCCTTTGGACAGCGCGATCGATAACGAAAACGTTGATTCAAATGATGTTGCGGTGTTATCGCCGAATATTATTTGGATGGGAGATGTTGACGCCACAAGACGAAGCATGACTCATGTATTATTAACATGAATAACAACAACCAAATAAAATATAATTTTTCTTTTTGTTTTTGCAATGCAATCGTCCAATCGCTTGCGTGTAGAATTATCGTCAAGCAACAACAAAAACAGCAAAAAAAAAAAAAAAGGGCATGAGTCTCCCTGTGTAATTCGCCAAAAACAAAAAGCAGCAAAAAAAAAAAACAATAAAATAACCGCTGCATGTTGCGGCTGATAAGAGCGGCAATTGCTCAACTCAACTCAACATCAACTCGCCTTGCAGCGCTCTCTCGCCTTGCTTGGCGATGAAATAATATGTGTACACACTTGCCGCGTTTACTGCAGGGTCCAGTGTTGCGCTGCTCGCATTTTTTTCGCATCAATTTTGGCTTTTTTTCTTTCAAAATGTTAGCGAGCAGTGTCAGTTGCGATTTGTAGTTCTAGCCAGGAACTGTATTCCCTTTAATTTAAATACAACATTTGAATTATTTTGTGGTTTTAATAAATTTACTCTTTGCACAAATTGGCCAAAAGTTCATAATCGAGAAATAATGATAGTTTTACTAAACTATTTTTAAACTCAAACAAAAGCCTCAATTGTTTATGGAATACGGAGAACAATTGTATAATTACTATGACACTTAATCATTACAAGGTTGCAAAATGGTATTTTGTTTGGTTTTCATAAATTAAAATAAATTACCCCATTATTTTTGTGAAATAAATTAAAAATTACTTTGCTTAAAAATAAAGTCACTTTGAAATGTTTTTTTTTTTTTAAGAAGACTAAATTTGATCAATTAATAGACCTAAACATGTTTTTCTTCAACAAATTTAAATACAAAATCTAAACAAAATGTTTGTTTTGGGAAATTGCATGTCAGATGTGAATTGTTCTGACACTTTCCACATTTTTCGGAATATATTAATGATCAATTTAATAAAAATTAATTTATGCTTCACTTATTTGTTGTTTGTTGGCTGTTACAGCAAACGCTGTTTTCTTTGTGGGCATCACTGGTAAGGCCCCCGTTTTGCTTTGTCAATAGCAGTGGTTAAATAATTGTGGCATTTATCGCTAATTGCTAATCGAGTAGTCGCACTTACACAAACACAAACACACTTAAAGGTAACGTAACTGTTATTAACTGCACGCACATCGATAAACGATAACGTGAACTGCTCGATTGACCAACTGATTGTCTGTTGGTTTGATTCGTATAAAAATGTGCGAAAACTTAAAGATTTTATATATTTTTAAGACAAACAAGAAATGGATTTAAACATGCATATAAGTGCGGTATTGCTAATAAGCATTTCATTCCCGATTTCGGACATCAGGCGATGACATAGAAATTCGATAAACTGCTGATCGTGGTCAATGGCCCGGGGATCATGGAATCCAAATTGTAATGTTTACCCTCGACGCAATGCATTCCAATGCCGTCCACTGTTAGGGATACAATGTCTGGCACTGTCCACATTCATAATGTAATCAAAGACGGATCACGACGAAAATCAAGCGGCCTCCCCGTCGCACTTCCGCAACGCATACATCATCACATTCACATCATAATCAAACCAGCGCAACCAAGATCGATGAGAATTGTGCCATAACAATAGGCGTCCAATTCTTGCTTGGTGAACATCGCTTCGTGACGCTGATACAGATTGTTGTAAATTAGATTATTGATTTGGATTTCTAGTTTTTATGCTGTTCAGTTTTTATGTTATTTCCAGATGATTATGGGTGAATGTCGTATGAGTTGTTTGACTTTGGGGCTTTTATTTCCAAGTTTGCTTGTCCTTTTGCTTAAATTACCCAAACATTTATATTTTTAGACCCATTTAGAACCCTTTTAGAAAAAAGTAAAAACGAGTCTACTAAGTTTCTCATCAATAATTTGTATTGTTATGCCAACCGGTCTATTTAGTTTGTCGAAATTGAATCCGTATCAATAGCAGAGTCATGACCTAAAGCTAAAAAACTCGAAAAGAAACTCGATTTTAATTTAGAACTTAAATATTTTCTACCTTTTCCATAATAATAACTAAATAAAGTAATAACTTTATACACGCTAGAAATATAAATTTGTATACAATCAAAACAACAATGCAACAATATTTAAAGAGCTAATTGTATAATTTCAGTTTTATTTAAGCTTTAATACGACTTTTGAGTTAAGAGTGGATAACAATATTTTCTTGTTTTGTTTAGACCCTTAATTTTTAAGCGGAAATCAATTCAAACTTAGATAAGATTTGAAGTGAAGAGTCTATTGGAGTCGAAATTTGTCTATGTCTTCCTTACACTTTGTTGTTCTATTTCTATCTCTATTTGTATTGATTGAATGATAGTTGCAGGAGTCGGCGATTTGAAGCACGCACCCACCTAAAGAACGTTTCCTATAAGTGGGCATTACGAATTCTAAGCTTGTCGACACCAAAAACAGAAAAAAAAGTACACAATTAATTATGTATAAGCGGGCTTTTTTTAATAGCAAACACGCAACAATATTCACAAGCTTACATACATATATAAATATCTATATATATTCATGTTCGCCTATGCGGGTTCGAGTGTAAATTCAATCAAATGCTTCATACACTGTAATCCAATTGGAAGACTGTGCAGTGTCCAATTGGATGTGACGCTTAAGTTTCCAGTATGCAATCCAATAGGCTGGATCATGTTGTGGTAATAATTATGTTGCAGTTCAATGAAATGTCGATTATATAGCTGAGCATCGAATTTCTATATAAGTGCAGTGCAGTTAAAATCGACGAGATTGTAGCTAATGCTTGTGGATCCTATTGCCAAAGATATTCAACAAAATCCACATAATCCACAGTGAGATGTGAAAAAGCACGTGGATCACAAGCCGATAACTTCAGATGTTTATCAGACTGTTATCGATTGATTCTGAATTTGAATGCAAAAGTTCAAATTTATTTCTTTTATGGTTTTCTTTCCTTGATTGCTGGATTAAATTTCTTAATTTGCAATAATATAATATATTTACAGATATTTGAATAACGTGTTATATTCGTTCTGTGAATTTATGCAGTTATGGCGTTTTCTTTACGCCTTTATATTTTATTTTTTTCAATTATTTAGTTTACACACAATAATATTTTATATTAGCACTTACTTGACTGCGTGTTATTTAACTTTAATAAAATAAATGACTTGTGAAATATTTAACTTTATTTCAATCAAGTTTTCTACATAACTATACATGAATTTAAATAGAACATCAGCCATTCGAGTCAGCCCATTCAAAATACCTAATTTTCTGAACTTGAACTTTACACGAACTGTTGTTGTGAGCTATGAGCTGTGGGTCAGCAGTTGTGTAATAAAGCAAACTGCAAGGCAAAGACCAAATCAATGTGGAATACAAAAATAATTGGGAAATTAACGTGAAATCAGAACCAGCACTAACTGCTGACCCTTTGACCCTGCCCTTCCCCATCCATATGCCGCATGCTGCTGCATGAAATGGAGTCGTATCAATGGGCGCTTCCTTAATTATAATTATGGTTACGAGACGCGTCTGCTTTGCATGTGAAACTAGTAGGAAAACTACAGACGAAGCTCTGCTCGACTATGGGATACCCGCTACCCAGTTGTATATATAGAATATTATTTTTTAAAATTGTTTTTGCAAGTTTTTTATTCGATTGTAATGAAATTTGCAGGAAACTTTCAGAATGTGTTAATTATTACGTGTGTTAAATTTCTGATCTCTGACATTGAAATTACGCTACCTATTGATTTTTTTCTATATTTGAGAAAAGGCAATGAAACGTGGCGAGATTCTTAAACAAGCTTGAGGTGCTTGGAAGCTTTCAAGATATTATTGCCAAATTTGATGTATATTCTCTGAGATCTGAAGAGACAAACGAACGAACGAATAAATATCAAATATACTTTATGATGTCGCTTGACTTGTAATACTCTGTCACCCAATTTATTGGCGGGTATAAAAAGGGGGGAAACAAAACAAATGAAGCTGAAACTGATTTGAAATGCCAGACGCAAGCTTGATGGAAGGGATTCGGATAGTGAATGCGGCGGGAGCGTTGAGTATTGTTATTGGGGCCTGGCCAATTTCGTTTTCATTAGCAAAATTAACTTCCGAAATGCGTCGCAACTACGAGCACACAGTAGTAGAAAAGTTAAGTTGGATGGTGTGCCAAGCACTTGATTATGCATGGCAGCTAGCATGCGAGCTGTCAACGACATCGAGGCATCGTCCGATGTCTTGACAATCGACGCGGGCATCACATCGACATCTTTTCCTCTTGCCATGGGAGAGTGCTGAATTCGAGCTGAATTCCAATGCGCACTTGGCTAAAAAAAAAATAAAGAAAAACCCACAAAATTTCCGCATTTAATTGGCAAATACTTGGGCGGAAACTTTGTAAAGAATGAAATAATAACAAAATTTGTCAAGTTCTTAGCAAATTTCAGCAAGTTTCTTCACAATCCGAGGGTTTTTCATATGCAAATTTTACAAGTTTGGTTTAAATTACAATTTTGCTAAACTACATATTGTGCACTGCGGCTTGCTGCCAAATTTCAGCTTATTCGCACCAGAGCGCACCGTTGCCAAATTTCAGCAAGCTTGCGTTACAACTCAGGGTTTTATTTCTTTCTTTCTTTTTGTATGCTGCCAATAAAATGTCATGTTGGCAAAAGCATAATTGAAGAACATCAAGATTTTTAATGCAAGACTGCTAACTAAACGAGTTTTGGGCGTTTTAATAGCTTCAGTTGGAAAGAGGAATAAAAGTGCTTACAACAATAAACATATAAAAAGCTATACTTCTAAAGTTTATTAGAAGATTTGCTAGAGTTCTCAATGAAGAACGAAATACATTATTAATTTCTGAAAAGTTCTGTTCATTCTATTTTTTTAGGGAGTATAAAAGCTAAAAAATATTGATTAAATTAAGAATTTATTTTTGTCTAAAATTAACTTTTTGGAGCCCCCAGTCCGTTTGTCCTCCCGTCTATTCATGATCGTTGGAACTATTTAAATTGAAACTATGAGAAAATTATTTATTACAGTAAAGAATTTTTTTTTTTTTAGTTGACAATTTAAACTCTAGGCAGCTTTAAAGAAATTATGACAAATCATTATTTTCTTTTTTGCCAAGTTATCTTGCATTGCCTTGTCAATCAATACACTAATGATTGGCCTAGTTTTATGAGTTGATATCAACACGAAATTCGCGGTCAAATTTGGTAATATAAATTGTGTTGGGTCTATTTCGCAAATTTCTATGTGTATTACTTTTTATTGGTCGTCTGTAGATAAATGTTTTTACTAGTCAACGTTATAGGCAAATTGCCTAATAGGCTAATGTGTCTAATGCCATAAATACCCCAATTAAATGCTTGACGAGATGTAGTTATTTATATCATTATTTTCTTGGGTCTCGTTTCAGCTTTTGGATATCGCCAGTGGGCAAATCTTTGGGCATACGTAGCTCTAGACCTAAGAAAGCGGCAAATGTTCCTGCATTAGAGACGGCATATGCCAAGTCAACGCGTCTGGATCACAAATGTGTAAGCCATACTATCGCATAATTATCGATATATATCTCAGCACTCACCGTATTTATTTTGTATCGATTTTGTAGCTGGCTCCGCTGGCGAAGCAGGCGGACATGAGCGAACGCCAAATTGAACGCTGGTGGCGCCTGCGTCGCGCCCAGGATAAGCCATCGACTCTGGTCAAGTTCTGCGAGAACACATGGCGATGCATCTACTATCTGTACAGCTTCATCTTTGGCGTCATTGTGCTGTGGGACAAGCCCTGGTTCTGGGACGTCAAGAGCTGTTGGTATGGCTACCCTCATCAGGTGCGTGTAAACGATTATTTTAGCTCAATTAAAAGCTAGGAATACTTCTATCTTGGGTAGAATAATATATCTAATTAAATGGAGTTTTTAATAAATTATTTGTACTTCATTTCTTAAAGATAGATTAACAAATCGAGTTAATAATATATATACAAATATTTAAATTAGATTTATTAAACTATATTTTAGAAATAATGCAAATTACATTTATTAATCAATAAGTCCATAATAAATTATGGAATTCATTACTTTAATATAGTTTTGCTATCAATAATATTTTTATAGATTAATAAAATCGCCCACACTTGTGAAATGTTAATATTATTAATTTTCAAACAGTATATATTAATATGCATAACTATTTTTTATCTAAATTCATTCACACTTGTGAAATATTGAAATTTATGCCATTAATTTATTTATATAGAGTAAATTTGTTATAAAGAGAATCCTTGCCAGACCAAATGACTAATAATTATTCTCTCTTTAATTCTCGCTTTGGCAGTCCGTGAGCAATGATATCTGGTGGTATTACATGATATCGATGTCCTTCTACTGGTCGCTAACCGCCACGCAGTTCTTCGATGTGAAGCGCAAGGACTTCTGGCAGATGTTCATCCATCACATGGTCACGCTGCTGCTGATGTCGCTCAGCTGGGTGTGCAATCTGCATCGCGTTGGCTCCCTCGTCCTCGTCGTCCACGACTGTGCCGACATCTTCCTGGAGGCGGCCAAACTAACCAAATACGCCAACTATCAGAAGGTCTGCGATGCCATTTTCGCCATCTTCACCGTCGTCTGGATCGTTACCCGCTTGGGATTCTATCCGCGCATCATCTACAGGTTCGAGACGGTTTCACTTTTATTGGCGCATCATTTATTAATTGAAATTCTCTCTGGTTGGCAGTTCATCTGTTGAGGCACCACGCATTCTGCCCATGTTCCCAGCCTATTACATTTTCAACACGCTGCTCCTGATGCTGCTCGTGCTGCACGTCATCTGGACCTACATGATTCTCAAGATTGTGGTCGACTCATTACAGAAGGGACTGGTAGGTTTCCACCCAAAATAATTGGCAACTTTAGTTCTAAATTTGCTTAGCTGTTGCAATATTTGGATAGTAAGATGTTTTATATTAATTGTTAGAGCAACATTCATTCTGCTTTTTGGTTGTCATGTATTATAGAAACTATATATGGCAATCATTGCGAAATTGTAATGCATGCTTTTGGCTTCAGCGATTTGGAAACTGTAATTGATTAATTAATACAATGCGATTGAATTCTACATATGAGTAATTATTTTTATAGAGAGCCACAAGGCAAATGAATAAAATAGAACGAAGGCAGAAGTTAAACTTTTACGCCCAACAAGCAGAGTTACGTTTGTGAACAAAAAGTTAAAAAGAGCAACCGAACTTCTCTATACAATAACTGAGCAATAGTTGCTCGACAACTTTGTATACATTTAAGATGTGTAGTTATCATTGTAAAAACCTATCATTGTTTTAAAGACCAAATTGAAAAGACAATTTAAAATATAATATATCAATTTTATGGCTAGCTAAGTGAATTGTGCTGTAACAAGCGAGTAGTTAAAGATTATAGTAATAGCTGTTTATAAAGGAATATATGGCACGAAGTAGAAAGAGAGGGAATGATTAGAACATTCTTTGTTGCTCTCTTTCTGTTGTTGCTTTACTATAACTCGTGAAACGTATAACTAAAATGAAGGCTTTACACAATTATTTCTTCAAACAACTTCGTTTTAAAAAGTAGTCATAAAATTCTTAATAATCTTGATGATAAGCATACGAATTTTATTTAATTATTTATCATATTAAATCTAGCATAGAATGCTAAATTTAATATATGAAACGACCACTAATTGTTGGGGCCTTCGGCTCGAATGGAATTTTACTGTGCATAGTTTTAGCTTAAATATTAAATTCTTTTTGAATCCACATTAATTTAATGCGTTTCTCTTGCAGATGTCCGGCGACATTCGCTCCAGCGACAGCGAGGATGTCACAGACAGCTCAGAGAATGTGCGCGTTGCCAACGGCTCGACGCGCTCCAAGTCAAAGGCAGCCGCAGCCGCAGCAGGATCAGGATCGGGAGGCGTCACTCAGAGGAAGGTGAACAATCACACGGCTGAGGGAGCGGCGACAGCAGCCACGGCAACAAAGTAAAAAAAACACTTGACGAGGAGTCCAGGTGGGGGAGAGAAGGAGCACAGGAAGTGGAGGAGGATGATGAACTAACAGACAAACCGAGACCAGTAAAAAAATGAAAAAACAAAATAAAACAAAAGAAAACACAAGGATGCGGATTAAGAACAACAATCAACAGCTAAAGAAACAACAACAAACAAAATGAAAACAAAACGAAACAAACAAAAAACCAAACCAGTTCACAACGTTTTTTTTTATGTTAATTATTATTTTTTATATATTATAAAAAAAAAGTATATAGTATATTTTTTTTTATGAAAAAAAAAACCAACTAAATTTGAATAAATGCGAGCAAATAAAACGCAATTAGCATTTCAAATTATTTATTAAAACCAAAAAAAAAGAAACAAAAATAACAAATATAAAGTGAAAAGCTTAGGAGTTAATCAATTTAGTTCGAGGCAAAAGGGCAGCAACAAAAACCACAACAGAAAACAAAACACCAACTTCACAATACGAATTATTGAATTAAAAAAAAAACTCTTAAATCGCTTAGTCAACTATAACAACAACGTAATGAAATTAAATTTAATAAATCCAATTGAATTGAACAAAAAAAAAAAACTAAAACCAAATGCATTCAAATTCTATTGTAAATATTTTAAACTGTATGTTTCCAAAGCAAAATAAATAAATGTATGCCAAGAAAACACACGAAGATTAAGAAGGATCATTGCAAGTTTCAGAACGAGCTAAGTTGGAGATTCCAATTCAAAGTCAGGTAAAAGAAACCTATTTAAAATTGATTTTATTGAAATTGTAGATTGATAACATTGATATGCAGCAGTCGACAGAGTGCGGGATGTTGGTCTGATCTTCAAAATTTAAATTCTATAATAAATATGGCGATATTTCGGAGGCTACGCTTTGTCTGGAAGGGAAAGAATTTGTGGTAGACATCTGACGAACCTTCATAACAGCGCCTATATACATATGTAAGTAAAACTTTACCATTATTCTAGTGATAGATAAAATGCTTTCCATGCCTTTTTGAAGAAGCAGATAAATTGAATAAATTGCTTTGTTTATAAATGATAGGTTAAATCTATTAATTAGCCTCAATTGAAACTCATATGTACAACGAAAAGATTGCAGCATTAATTCTAATAATGGATTCTTATATATAGCTATGATAGCTACAAACAAGTTTGAATGGTGAACATTCTTAGAAAGAATTGAAGTAGTTCAAATTAGCGTCTACAAAGGAGTATAGCCTTAAACTATTCTTATGGAGGCTGATAAATGATTATTGCAGTAATAAGGCAACGATATCATAATGCTTATAAAGAAATTAGTTGATTCTAGCTAGCATTATTCTATAAGAGAATTTATTATAGCTTAATACGTAATGTGGTCAATTATTTTAGTGAATAGTGATAGAAAATGTGATATTGGTTCTTGTTGTTGTGTTTTTATTGGATCGTCTAAAATTGTATAACTAGATGCTAGGCGCGCGTCTGTCAGCGATGGTGACTAGGGATCGATTAGTACTGATAGCCATCGGGTTGGTAGGGACGAGCGTACGGCGCCGGCGCAAACGGCACGGGCGGCGGACGCCAATTCGTGGGCGGTGGACGCGGCGGCGGCGCTGGCATGCCGGGTGGCGCCCACGCGTTCGGTGGCTGCATCATGCGTGGCGGCGGCGGAATTCCCATTGCTGGTGGCAGCGGCGGCTGTCCGCCGCCCATGGGCGGCAGCGGAGGCGGCGGTATGGTCGCTGGAAACGGTGTCGGCTGCGGCACAGGCGGTGGTGGCGCAATCATGCTCATGTTGTTCGTCGGCACGGGCACAACGGGCGGCGGTGGCGCCATCATGGGCGGCGGCATCATTTGGCCGGGCATCACAGGCATCATGTTCTGCACGGGCGCATCGGCGAACAGTTGATGCGGACGATCCGCATGCGCCGATGGATTCTGGGCGGCCAACAGACGTTCCGCCGCGGAGCCGTGACGTTCGCCCTTGTGATCCTTCTTGAAGGCATACGACACGGAGATGGGGCGATTGCACAGATACTGGCCATTCATGGCGTCCATGGCGGCGTCACTCGCCTCGAAGCTGGCGAAATTGATGAAGGCGAAACCCTTCGATTTGCCCGTCTCGGGATCACGCATAATTTTGGGCGTCTGCAGTATAACGCCAAAGGCGGAGAATGTGTCGTAGAGCAGCTTCTCGTCGACCTCCACGTCCAGGTTGCCAATGAATATGTTGGCGCCCACATCCAGATTCTTTTGATGCGCCGACGCCTTATTCACGCGTATCGGCTTCCCGTACAACTTGATCATGTTCATGATTTTGATCGCATAGTCGGCGTCCTCCTCGCTGAGGAACTCCACAAACCCATAGCCCTGATGCATCTGTGTGACGCGATCCTTGGGCATGTGAACGTTCACTAAGAAGGGGATTCAAAATGTAAGCTATGTGGACTTTGAGTGTAACCCACTGTACTTACCCACTGGACCGGCTTGCACGAAGAGCTCCCAGAGCAGCGTCTCGGAAACTTTGTCGTCCAGGCCGCCGGCATAAATGGTGGCATCTGGGAAATATAGAGAAATACTGCATTTGAGCTGACTTCACACTTGTGTTACTTATTGTGCTCACCTTGATTGCGTTCGGCAATGGGACCTGCGGCCATTTTGCGCGTCAATTGTTATAAAATTACAAATTTTTACTTTCTATGCAGCCGACAAAATCCAAACACGGCGTTTCAATGTTGCCAGCACCAGGGTTGCAAATATACCATCGAAAATGAGTATAAACAGCACCAAACGGGCACGCTGCAAATATGCCAATAAACATGTAGTATATAGTGCAGTGTACGGTCACGCTGCACGACAGTTTGACCACTTTTAGTATATCCTGTAGTAAGTCGACAAATACAATTTCAAATGCCACAAACTAATTAGTATTTAATACAATTTGTAGTATTTTGTTTTTTCAGTAATTTTTTGCTATACAAAGTGCCTGTTTAAGCGCAAAAAAGTTGGCCTGGTATATTGCAAGTGTAATCGTAATTTAGTACATTTTGGTGAAGCGCGCGCGCTGGTCACGCTGGCTAGCGTCCATCTGGCCTACATTTTTTATGTAATGTCACTCCACTTTGTTGTCGTTTTTACAAAGAAAAAATCGTGCTAGTAACCAAACCAAAGAACCCAAGAATAATTACTTTGTGCGCTGTGATGTGATGTGATCCAATTACAATCCACAACAATGAATTGCCATCAAATACTGAGCGGTGCCTGCAATGCAGGTGACCGGTGCTTCGCCATTGGCTCCGTGGAAGGCATCCCATTTACAGTAAGAATTCAATACATACATACATACATATACATATATACGTGCGATTACGAGCCAAGTATTTTTTTCTCATTTTTTTTCGTTTTCGTTTTTATCACGCATCTAACATGCACACATATACAAGTATATAATGTACGTATGCGTGTGTGTTAGGTACTTTAAGGGTACGCGCGCGTATGTGTGTGTGTGTATCACATTTTCCAACATTGGTTGTGGCAATTCCAATTGGAATATCCAATTCCGATCAGAGAGGGGAATTTTTAATGTTTTTATTTACATATTCGTACAAGTACGAATTGTGTATGTGTGTGCGTGTGTGTATGTGTATTTGAGCACATATAAATAAATGTGATGCTTGGCTGTCTGCTCAATTAAATCAAAAAAAGCAAAAGGCGAATGTTGAGTTTGATGAGAACTTTTTGTATTTCATTTTAATTTATTTTTTTTAGTTTAATTTGTGTGTGTAAATTTGTTTGTTTTCCATTTGAAATCGAATGTGTTTTAACATGTTTTTTGTTTTTGTGGGCTATTAATTACATTTAAAGGTCAAGTGCCTGTCGTTGTTGTTGTTGTTGTTGCTGTTGTAAACAAGCCTCTCACGCACTCACACACACACGCACATTGCGATACACACACACACCCATACCTACAGAGAGATATGCTAGCATTCGATTGGTCAAATGGCCTTTGATGCCCTAAATTCGATAAACACACACACACACATACGCTTACAGGGTTATTTGCACGTGTGTGTGTGTGTGTGTGCAGCCTGCAGCCAAAGGAGACAAATTATATAGCGAAGAGACGTCAATAACAAATAACAAATAAATTATACACGGCCCATAAAATGCTGCAAAATTTGTCGTGAGCACGCATTTATAATGTGCCAGTAGCGCGTGTGGGAGGGAGAGGGGGAGGGCATACATTGTGTATGTGTGTGTGCGTGCACATACATATCAAATATTAATTACTAACCGCCAACATTTCCCCTCCCCCTTGCACACTCATTGGTAGTTTTGTGTTTGCATTGATATTTGTTTACCGTTAAAGCGCCTGAGGTCTGTTTTCTGCTGCTTCTTCTTCATCTTACATCTGTGTGTGTGTGTCACAAGCATAATTAACTTGCACACCACACAGACACTTGACGCCAACAGCTGCTGCATGTGTGTGTGTATCTGCATTATTTTGTGTAATGAGCTGCTGTGTTGACATTGCCACAGCCCCATTTTCAATTTTCATTTAACAATTGTTGTGTGTATTTGCATATAATATTTATTAAAAACGTTGCGACATGTTCTATCCGATGCCAGCAACCACAACAACAACAACAACGTCGCAGTTGAACTTGAAAATAGACAAACACAAACACACACACACACACACACGCGCAAAGAGAGAGCGCACACTTACACACATACGTAGACACTGTGGCGCCATCTGCTGGCCATGACGTGTTGGAGTCTCGCATGTCCCTGAGTGCCATAGCAATCAGCTCTGCGTCAGCAAGCACAAGAAATGTCCGCAGCGATATCGTCGCCGTTGTTGTTGTCGCCTTTTAATCGTACACTTGAGATAATGAACATATCAGAGAAAACCAGAACTAGCAAAAAATATGTACCTGCATTTTTTCTAGTTAAAACTAACGAAATCAAAACACACACATAAGCAAGCAATACCCTGCAGGCGGCCATAAATATATATGGCAACACAAATTTTGTTGTTGACATTCTTCGGCGCTGTATGCGCCTACAAAAGCTCAACGACCCGCATACCCTGCACAATTGTTAAAAGAATGCGTTAAAAATCGTATTCTGAAAAGAGCTAAAGTAACTGAAGAATTCTATGAAATTCTTCACACTGAAGTGTGTCCCATAAATAGTTCATATTGTGGCTGAAAAATGGCAAACAAATCCAGATTAAATCTGTATTTATCTTAAAGCGCCGCATAAACGGAGTCTTTCTTAATCGCTCAACTAGCAGCATACCCTGTATAGCTTTTATATCTTTGCCTAATTTTATATCGACAATAACAGAAAGTGAATTCAAAAATATAATAATATTGTATATGAGATTCTATAGAAATTATGCACTATTTTAGCTTTGTGTTTTAATCTTTATTAATTTATTTTTTTTTATTATTTTATTTATTGTCATTTACTGAGAGTCGACAAAAACAGAAAATGTTGAATTTAAATTTAATATCAATTGAAGGAAATAATATAATACATTAAATTCTGTGGGAAATCTGTACTTCTTAGCTTTGACTTATAATTTTTTATAAATTTATTTTAAAATCGTTAATTTATTCAAAGTCTTGTTGAATGAAAATATAAAAATTGCTTAAATATTTTGTATTCACTTATGACATGATTGATGGATTAGAAACAATATATACAATTAAATACTTTGAAAGTTATCTGCATTTCTTCTGCAGCATATACCCCATTTGATTAGCTAAATGGGCTACAGGGTATTTTGTTGCTGTGAAGAATATAACCGAACAATTGGGCAAATGTTTTTTTGCACACACTTTTCACTTAGAGATAAGGTCGCGCCGTTCTTGATAGGCACAATGCGATAGCCGAAAGACATGGAAAGAAAAGCAGCAGGAGAAAGAGACGAAGACTGAAACTGAGACTGAGACTGAGAATGCGAATGAGACTTCGACAGAGAAAGAAGAGAACAGGGTTAGATGTATTGCAATGTATTGTGTGTTTGGCTAAACCTTTCCTGTACGATCCGGAATCAATTCAAAATTGCTCAACTAAATTAGATTTGGCACGCGTTGGAGAGAGAGAGAGAGCTCCATAATTGACGCCTACATTGAGGGCCATTTAATCACCATAAAAATCTATGTTGCACATCCCCCCCCCCAAAAATGTGACTCACATAAAAGATATTCTCGTTTTCTCGAGGGTCCTGGACAAATGCCAGAAGTGTGCACTCGATGGCACTTAAACACCTGCTTGTCTTTTCAAATTTATAGCTTGGGGCTGCGGTCTCTACAACAAAACTTTTTTATGGCGCTTTTTAGTGTTCGAAATTGTAGGTTGACCTAGATTCTCGGCTTGCCTTTAAATTCCACTTTAATTTCATAGTCCTTCAAATATTTCAATATATTGCCATATAGACTCTGCATTATTCACACCCACGTGCATATTTTATTTCGTGATAAAAATCAACCATAATCATTTTGGTAGATAAGTAATTCCAGCGTATGTTGCAAATTGCCATAATATTATATTAGTTGCTTAACTGAAATTCCATCAACTGTTGACAGGGATTACCATTGTAATCACAATAATTCCTTCAGCTCCACAGTCACATTTTTATGAAATAATCAATAACTGCCAATCATAATCACCTTTGTAGCTGATTTACTCCATAAATGATGACATATTAAATGGCATGCTATTAATTTAAACATGGTTGATTGTTGCATGAACAATCTATTAATTTTCATACCTTCCACATAGTTTTTTCAATATTAAAAATTGTAATATGTATATGTATAATCTCTTATTTATTTATTTAATATTTTTGAATTAACATTTAATTAAATTAACCAATTACATTAAAACCTCTACGTTGATATCTTACGATTTTAAGTGAAAAATCTTCGATTGATTTTTGATCACATTCCAAACTCTTTGTATAATATTAAATTTGAAATGTATAATTTTCGTTAGATTTATGGGTAATTCTGTTGAATATGGCTAATAAATTAATGTGCTAATGATATAGAAATTCATCAATTGACAGTTGATTTAATAAACTAATCACGTTTAAAGCTCCATCGCTATTTTATTGCATAATCGTAATTATAATGGCATTCTCTTCATGACTATTCCCCCCTCCGCCGATAAGTTACCCAATAAACAAGCTATTATATTATTAAATTGAACTGCCAATCAGCTGACAGAGGTAGATTAAGCTGTGTAATCATCATTGAATCCTCCATGGTCACATTATTGCCAAATAATAAGCGTAATCGACATTGATAAGCAAAGTGAATTGATAAGATTTAATTTTACTAATTGTTGTGGTTGTTTCTTTGAACTCTTTGCCAGGCATATGCGGCGGGCTGCAATGTGGTGATCCTGGCGAGCACATTCGAACGCGTCCAAATCATACCGGGCGCCAATCATGGCTATGTGAAGATCTCCGCATTGGACTGCAGCACCGATACCGGCAAAATAGCCGCTGCCTATGAGAATAAGATATGCATTTTTGAGCCGACGCCGGTGATCGAGTCGAGCAAGCACAACACACACTTTCTCGACTACAGGTGAGTCTAAGTAAACTATCTAGACAACAAGATATCCCCAGCA
Organism: Drosophila ustulata; assembly: GCA_035047365.1. Taxonomy (NCBI): domain Eukaryota; kingdom Metazoa; phylum Arthropoda; class Insecta; order Diptera; family Drosophilidae; genus Drosophila; species Drosophila ustulata. The sequence goes on from JAWNPT010000080.1 coordinate 9,635,594, forward strand.
ACGAAGTTACAACCTTCAAAAATATGCATTTACAAGTTTAACTTATAGTTTAATCATGAGAGGGCGTGAAGAAAAGAAGAGGAATTTAGCTAGTATACTTTAATAACTTACATTTTTAACAACCATCGACTTGACACGCAGCTTCGCTGGCGATATAAATATTTTTATTTTGTTCAGGTTGTCGTTTAAATACTGTTAGGTAGGCTTTTCTAAACAAATTCCTAAATATAGTAAATTACAAAACTGCTGATTGAACTCTAAAACATTGAAGACAAATATGTGTATACAACGTTAAACCTTAAGGAATTTTCATACAAATTTTAATTAGTGATTTAACACAATTGGAGTTGAAATTTGAAAAATCCCCGCCTTATTGTGCAATTAAATATCGTTACGGGTCTTTGCTGTTTGGGCTGGGCGTTTAGGGTTCATTTAGTCAGTGAGTCAGCATCAAGCAATTTATATAAATAAATTGCCAAAAAATTCTACAACAAATTAAATCTGCGAAGCAGCTACAAAATTGTTGTGCTCAAAATCTGCTGGCTCTAGCTTTAACAGCTTGCTGAGATCTAGGTGCTTAAACCAGACGGAAGAATAGTAATGATAATGACTTCTCGCTGATCAAGCAAATATAATATAAAGTGCTTAACTGCTTCGCCTTCTTTGGCACAAAAATTTGGGCAGTTATCATAAAAGTGCAATTCAATTGAATTTAATTAGCAATTAAATTGGCGAACGCCTTTTTTGTCAGTACTCTAGTTCCTTAAATGTTTTATTGCATACATTTATATGTTTAACTTGATAAATTAAATAAATAACTGAATAAAATAAAATATTAATTTCATTGCACAAAATTAGCATGAGTTCTTCCGGCAATATCCGAAAAATTGATTTAAAATTAAATGAAACAGAGTTTAATTAGAAATCGTAGAGTCGATGGTCTTAAGTTGTTAGTCCTTTAGTTCGTTAATAAATTAAATAATATTCAATTTATATTTACTTAAAGTAAAGAGAGCATGTTTGGGCAATTGTCTCTTGATTTTACTTCATAAAGCTGGGAGCTGTGATCTTCCGGCAATATTCTAAAAATAAAAAATGAAATTAGCAATTGTAGAGCCGAAGGCCTTTGTTAGTAGTATAAATGAATTTATCAAATAAATAATTTAATTGCATGAAATATTCAGCTATCTCTAAACTTAAGGTTTTGGCAAATTAATAATTAAATAATTACTTTATTACAATTTTAAATTGAAATGAAATATAGTAAAATTTAAGTACGTAGCAGAAAATGTAAAAATGTTGCTTACAACATAACGATCGCTGAGAACGTGGGTTCAATTCCTGTAAATGCAAATGAAACAATTTTCATGTAATGCCGCGTGAGGCGGCAGCAACAATTAAGAAAATCTATCAAAGTGCAGCTGCGGGGCAAGCTAGCTTGTTCAATTATATTTAATCAATAGGTTATAATAGAATTGTGCTTACTAATGCGGCTTAATTGTGTTGTGTTGCTACAGATGGGTGCAGACGGGCTCGTTTACCAGCCACTCGAATGTGGTGACATTGTCGTGGAATCTGGAGGGAACGCGTCTGCTGACCGGCGGCACCAACATCCAGCTCTGGAAGAGCAAATCGCCCACACACCAGGCTGAGGAGGAGCACACAGGTGAGCTACAACACAATAAAATGAAAGTCTGATGTATTAATAGGTATATTCTCTCCCTCGGTAGGCGTCAAGTTCGAGATTGGCGAGAGCAAGGAGCCCAAACAGCCGGCAAATGCGCAGGCGGACGATGTGTCGACGTGGGAGAACATTTGGTCGTGCCAGACAGCGATACCCATTTACCACATGGCATTTAGTCCCGATGGCACACTCTTCGCCACCTGCGGACGCAACGATCGTCTAGTCAAGATCTGGTACGAGAACAAGCAGGTGCTGTTCCCCGCCAAGAGCAGCGTGCCCAACAATGCCGCTGCTGCTGCGGCCGCGGCTGCTGCCGCTGGTGCCGCCGCCACTGGAGCCGCTCTGCCCCACGATGCCGGCGGCGGCGAGCTGAACTTTACGTACGTTTACATTGCACATCCGCGTGCCGTGTCCAACATTGTGTGGCGCAAGACGAGCAAGTATATGCCGAAGGGATCGGTGGCCAATATGCTGGTGACGTCCTGTCTGGACAACATTTGCCGCATCTGGATTGAGACGGTGCTACCGGATGATGGCATGGTCAATATGACGCAATACGATCCGTTGGCCTCGCAGAATCCCAAGTTTCGCACGCATCGCCACAAGCATCGCTTCATGCAACGGCTCAAGCACATGAAGACCTGCTTCCATCTGCGGCGTCACATCAAGGCGGGCGCCAATGCGCATGTGGGCGTCGGCCATGGCGCCGGCTCGTTGGCGGGCAGCGGAGGACCCGGCAGCGGCGGAGGCGGCGCCGGAGGGCAGTCGATGGGGCTGGGCAGCTCGCCGGCCAGTTTTAGCAACTATCAGGGACCGATACCGTCGTTGCCGTCGTCGTGCAGCGTTCACGACTTTCATTCGTACGGGTTTCAGGGATCGGGCGTTACGCCCGGAATGCATTTCCATTTGGCGGCATCGATCAATGCCGAGACCGATATACCGCTGGTGCCGTCGATGCAGACCTCGGATCCCAGCAATCAGAACGTCTTCATATTGCACTGGCTGAACAACAAGGAGATGCATTTCACGCTGCAAGCGGAGGCCATACTCCAGGAGCTGACCAAAAAGGTGATTGACGAGGAGAACGGCACCGCTGGCCACGAGAGGCACACAACCGCTGCCGGTGGCGGCGGCGGAGGCGTTGATTTACCCGATGATGCTGCAGCTGCGGCGCATCACAAGAAGTTCGCGATGCGCAACTCAAAGTCCGTGTCGGTCGATGATAGCGGCGAGGAGTTTAGCAAGTATTCACAGCACACGGCGGCGACCAATGCGGGCCTCCAGCTGAATTCCATGTCCAATACCACATCACAGAACTCGCTGAACAACGATCAGCAGCAGCAACAGCACCCGATCACCCAACTGGTCGATTCGCTGGACAACAAGATCGAGTGTCTGCTGCGCGACTGGCATCAGAGTCCCGATCTCCTGTTCGCCATTCATCCCGTCGATGGCAGCTACCTGATCTGGGTGATCGAATGGCTGGACGACTACTATCCCGGCTCGTATCGCCAGGCGCAAGTCTCGTTCTCCACACGCATCCCGTCAGCGTTTCCGCTGGGCGATGCCATGTCCATGTCCACGACGGTCAGTCTGTTCAACACGGGCACGCATCCGTTGGCGTTTCGCGACATTGCCAACAATGTGCGCAGCAAGGATGAGTTCCACAAGGGCGGCAGCGATCAGAACTCGTTGCGCAGCGATCAGCAGCATTTCGACAAGCATGACGAACAGGACGAGGACGGCGAGCAGCCGGACGCCGAGCAGCCCGACGACGATAACGAAGGCGATGGCAATGAGAGAAGTGCGGCCGCCAGCAGCTCGCAGGACTCGGCGGCAGCGGGCGGTGGCGCCACAGCTACGTCTGCGCTGCCGCTGAACGTGTCGCCGTCGGTATCGATGGTGACGAAGCATTCGAACGGCACGCTCAATCTCTGGCAGCTGACGTTCGCCTTCAAGACGAAGTTCACGCAAGTATTAAGCATCGGCCATGTGAGCCGGGCGTCGGGACATCGGTTCCGCGTCAACGACATCACCTGTCATCCGGTGCTGCCGCTGCTCGTCTCCACGTCCCATCACAATCTGCCCGACTCCGAGGCCAAGTCACCGATGTCGCCCTTCGAACAGCCCCTGGCTGGCAGTTCCGGCATGGGCGGCGGACCCTCCTCGGGACCCGGTTCGGCTTCACCGACGGGCTCTGCAAATGGCGACAGCCACAAGGATGTATTTACGCCCACCGGCTTCTGTTCGGAGCTGATCTTGTGGCGCGTCGACTCTGTCGGTCCGCTGTGCCACTCGGGCGGCGTCAGCGAGCTGGCGCGCATCAATTCCCCGGAGATATCGGCGTTCAGCAACGTGGCCTGGATACCGACGCTGCTGCCCAGCACCACCTTGGGCAGCTACAGCAACTCGCCGTCCGCGTGCTTTGTGGCCAGCGATGGCGAGAATTTGCGCGTCTACCAGGCGGTGATCGATGCCCGCACACTGCTGGCGGAGATTAGCTGCTCGGAGAATCTGAATACGCTGCACAAATCGCATTCGTTGTCGTCGATGATCTCGAATGCGTCGTCCACGCTGAAGGCGCAACGTTCGGCGCTGCACGACAAGCTCAAGGTGGTGTCGCAGCAGTCGACAGCGCGTCCCGGTTGCATCCTGCAGCTGGATGCGATCTCCGATGCCAAGCACGACTGGCAGAACACACAGTTCTTGCATGTGTTCCAGGCGCAGTTGATAACGGGCGGACAGCGGGCGAATGGGACGCACGATGCGGACGAACCGAAGGTGAATGCGCTGCTCGAGTCGGACATGGATGCGATTGTGGATCTGCAGCGCAACGTGGACTTCGAGGAGCCCTTCTACATTGTGAACATCGAGAAGACGCTGCGCGGCAGCACCATTCACATGTGGCGCATCGTCATCAGCTCCAAGCAGCAGAACTCGTTCCTGTCCGAGACGGCGATGTATGTGCCCGACAGCAATCTGACGCAGGAGACGGAGGATCAGGATCAACAGCAGCAGCCGCGTCGCATGTCGCAGGGCGGCGAAACGTTGACGGGCGCCGAGCACTTTGGCGGCCCGCAGGTGGAGGCGCCGCACATCTCCATCACCACCAAGAAGGTGTGCACCCAGGAGCTGCCGCTGCCCGAGGGCGTTGACGTCATCCATGCCTCGCCAGCCGCCGGCCATTTGAGCAGCTCGAGCATTTATCCCGCCTGCTTTGCACCGTACATCATTGTGACCGCCTGCTCCGACTCGATATCGCGCTTCTGGAAGTGCGAACCGGCCGGCATCGATGCCTATCACTGGTCCGAGTGGAAGATGTTCAGTCGCATCCAGCAGTCGGCGATTGAGATTCCCGGCCAGCCGTTAAACATTAGCGCCGCGTATTCGGGTCGCATCGCCTGCGCCTACAAGTACGGCAAGAGTTTCACGCGTCCCAATCGCGGCGATCCCGATTCACGCTACGTCAATCTCTGTGTCGCGATCTACGAGTGCGAAAGCTCCGGCGGCAGTGAATGGGTGCTGGAGGACACCATCCACCTGAAGAACGTCCATTTGCCGCGCATCAACATCGGCCACGGCATCGATCTGAGCTACTTGCACGACAGCCGCCTGCTGGCGAAGAAGCAGCGTCTGAATCAGGTGCTGCACAACTTTGCACACGATCCGGAGAGTCGATCGCCGCGCAGTGGCGAAACTACGCCGGAACTGGCCACCGGCAAGCAGTCGGCCAATGTGTCCGGCCTGCTGACGGTGCCCAGCTTCAGTACGCTGCAATCGCTGCGCAAAAGCATCGCCGAGAACGGCAACACGTGTCCGCTGACCCAGAAGCATCTCGTGCAGCTCGACTGGGTGTCCAAGGAGGATGGTTCGCACATCCTCACCGTGGCGGTGGGCAGTAAGATTCTGCTGTATACGCCCGTCAGCTCGGACATTGCGCAGGCCAACATCAAGGCCATGAAGGAGTCGCGTTCGGTGAATCGTCCCATACTGAGGAAGGCCAGCAGCTTGGCTCAGCCGAACTTTGTCGACGAGATACGCTGGATGAAGCTGCGCCAGATTGATCTGCAGACCGCCGATGGTCTGCCGCCGCTGCCCATGCAGATCAGTTGGGTACGCGACGGCATCTTGGTGGTGGCCATGGACTCGGAGATGCACGTCTATTCGCAGTGGAAGCCGCACTACGGCGCACACTTTATGTCCGTGCAGGGCGGCAATAATCTGGGTGATGATGTGCCCGACACGCGCAATCTGCGCGATGAGGATCTGCGTTCGCTGGCCAACGAATCGACGCAGCTGCGTCTGAAGAACGTCGCCTCGATGCCGCTGATCAGCAAGGTGAGCACTGCGAATCTGCAGCTCCTCTCGCACGACAAGAAGCGACGACTGGCCGCGAATAGCAGCATGGCCAACATGAATGGCGGCGTTCAGCACGTGGATGCGGGCGGCTTTGGCAACGAGGCGCCCGCCAACGATGACTACATGACCGATTTCGGCCTGTTTCAGGCGTCGCGCATTGCGTGTCCCGTGCTGCCGCAGTATCATCCCAAGCAGCTGATGGAGCTGCTCAACTGTGGCAAGATACGCTGGGTCAAGGCCATCTTGGCGCATCTGGTGCGCTGCATGAGCGGCAGCGGCAATAGTGCTATCAACGGGGTGCCCCACGAGGACGATGGCAGCTCGACGGGCGGCGCTGGAGGCGGCGGAGGAGCAGCGGGCGCCAGGCAACGCAGCTGGTCGCGATCGCGCACGCTGAGCATCAGCTACACGGCGGACACGAGCAACATCCAGGCGGAGCATCGCGGCAGCACGACCCAAATACCCGAGGAGCTGATGCTGGACTATGCGGAGATCAACTCGATACCGCCGCTGCCGCTGTGGGTGCTGTTGAATGCCGATCGCGAGCAGCTGGGCGGCAAGGCGCCGCATGCCGCCGAGAGCGACAAGGACTACGACGAACTGTTCGACATGCACAACTCCGACGACAATCTGGACGATCTGTTGAGCGACGGCGAACAGAAGCGTCAGGAGCGACGTTTGTCGCTGCCCGAGAAGCAATCGATTTCACACTTTGGCCCCCGGCAGGGACAACTCTTGTCGCGCCTGCTGACGCACACCCATCTGCCCGGCTTATCCTCGCTGGATCAAATGCATCTGCTGGCCCTGGCTGACACTGTGGCCACCTGCAACACGGACTTCTCGGACAAGTTTGCCGCCGACATGGGCAAGGCGCAGTCTGCGGCTGGAGGCACTGGCGGCGTTGTCGGTGTGCCCGGCAAGGAGCAGGCCACGGATTCGCTGGACGATTGCGGTCTACGCTTTCTGCTCGCCATGAAGCACTTCACGTATCTGCTGCGCTGTCTGCCGCTGGCGCAGCGCGCGCAGTTCCAGCGCCAGGGCGTCGGCACCGCCAACATCGTGTGGGCCTATCACTCGGAGAGCGAGGAGGAGCTGCTGCACCTGATACCCAGCTACACCAAGGGCGACCTGCGCTGGGCGACGCTGCGTGATCTGGGCGTCGGCTACTGGCTGAAGAACATCAATACGCTGCGACGTTGCGTCGAGAAGCTGGCGAAGTGCGCGTATCAGCTGAAGCAGGATCCGCTCGATGCGGCCATCTATTATCTGGCCATGAAGAAGAAGTCGCTGGTTTGGGGCTTGTTCCGCTCGAAGCGGGATGAGAAGATGACGACGTTCTTTGGCAACAACTTTGCCGAGGATCGTTGGCGCAAGGCGGCGCTGAAGAACGCCTTTGTGCTGCTGGGCAAGCAGCGATTCGAGCACGCTGTCGCCTTCTTTCTGCTGGCCAATTCGCTGAACGACGCCATCGAGGTGTGCATGAACAAGCTGGAGGATTTCCAGCTGGCGCTGATCATAGCGCGTCTGTACGAAGGCGACGCCGAGGGCTGCTACTATCACCGGCTGCTCAACGATCACATTTTGGGCACCGACATCGATACGGGACGCTGCGACTTGACGCGCGCTCATCCCGATCCCTTTTTGCGCTCCATGACGTACTGGAACCTGAAGAAGTACCAGGACAGCTTGAACACGCTGCTGCTGAATGGCGTCGGCAATCTGCACAGCAGTTATCGCGAGGAGGATTTGCTGCGCCCCGAAATGCCGCATGCCACCAATCCGAATGTCTTTAATTTCTACATTTATTTGCGCACCCATCCGCTGCTAATTCGCCAGAATATCGCGATTTCGGCGCAGGAGAAACGCATCGCTCACGTCGTGCTGTCCGGATTCAGTTATGCCGGCGACTCGCGCAATGCGACGGCCTCGAGTGCGGCCAGCGACAAGCAGCTGCAGCTGGAGGATTCGATTACGCCCATAGAGCGGCAATTGTACTTTACCACAGCGCACGGCCACTTCAAGTCCGGTTGTCCGGCGCTGGCGCTGGAGGTGCTCAACAAGCTGCCGATGAAGATCAGCGACAACGATGGCGCCGGCTCCAGCATGACGGGCAGCCAGGCGCCCGACTCGGAGCATCAGGTGGGCGCCAAGGATGAACTGATCAATTCGGGCATCATGGATCAGTGGCAGACGTCGTCGCCCAGCCAGGCGGATCAGTTTGATTGGAGTGCGCCGGTTGCCTCGAGCAGCGCCAACGAGGCCAAGTTCGAGATCAAATGGGACGACGACGAGGAGGAGGAGCCGGAGGAGGAGGAGGCGGACGATGAGCGGCCAGATGCTGCCACACCGCAACCGCCAACAGCAGCCGAGCTGGCGGGCAAATCGTCGCCGGGTAGCGAAGTCAAAATGGACATTATGGCGCAACAGTTGAAGTTTGTGGCCTGCCTGAAGATTTTGATGGAGGAGCTGTCGACGCTGGCCACCGGCTTCGAGGTGGATGGCGGCCAGTTGCGCTACCAGCTCTACATGTGGCTGGAGCGGGAGGTGGAGGCTCTGAAGCAGCTGTGCAACTATTGCAGCTCCGAGCAGACCAGCGATCCGAACGATCCGGATGCGGCCGATGGCAAGGACAAGGACATGAATGCCAGCATCTATCCGAGCACGGAGCGTCCGACACTGCACGAGATCCTCATGCAGGACAAGCAGGACTTTGAGGCCAAGGTGATGCGGGCCGCCAAACGCAAGCGTTGGCTAAAAGGTGAGTCAATAAACTGGTTGGATTTCAGATTGCTTAAAGGGCATTTTGGGGTTTGAAATATTAACAACATTTGAAATGATCGCAATTCAAAGCGAAACACACGATAATTAACGATACTGATTGCTAAACGATAAAAATTAACTTTCTATATGATTTTCAGTCACGGTAATATCTCTGAAATCATCATTTAGTTGTAATTTGATTTGCACATATTGCGAAAATATCTCAACTCTGCCGAAAAATTCAAATACTTTTCTGCAAAGAAGAGTTTTATTTATCAAGTAATTTTGTATGTTTAGAATGGAAAAGAAATAGATACAGCTCAGTTCCTAGGTCCGGTAAAAATATCCAGTACAGCATTCTTAAGCTAGCAACAAACTAAAGGCAGAAATCAGGGAAGAAATGTTGTAAAAGAACTAAACCCAATAAAAATACCGAGAGCAACAATGAAACTTGAGCTCCATGAATTTGATTTCTGAAAGATGTTCAAGGATTTGCTTTATCATGAAGTATGATAGTAAACGACATTAAAATTGTCAATTCAATTTATTAAAAACAATGGCGAGCTTGCCAAAATAGATACTTAGGAAATTCAGGAGGCTTCTCGCAAGTATTCAAAAATATTAGGAATATTTTTTGCAAAGAGAAGTCCATTAAATATGTATAATTGAAGTTGGTCGGACGTGGAATACATTTTCTACAGTGTTTGTTTTTATTGCTTTCCGTACACGTTAATCAAGTATTGTTGTATTCCGTCTGTTCGTCAATAGAAACGTGTCAATCTTAGCGACTCTAAATTTCATGCAACTATTATTGCTGCTAGACACTTCTCGAGCACATATATTTTTAATGTGTTAAAGCTAATTTCAAACTTTCCTAAAAAAAGTGATAATTTTTCCGAAATTATATATGTATTTAATGTGCTGAGTATTTGTTTAGTTAAGCACGCTTTACAGCATTGTTCGTTAAGTATTCCCATAAAGTGTGCACTCAAATCGTTCAGGGTTTTACATAGCGCTGTCCGTTAATGGAAACTATAATTGACAAGAGGTTCTCAGAAAGTGGAAATATGTGATTTAAATGTTGCCGTCTTTGAAATATTCGCAAATGATTCATTCAAATTGCTTCCCAAACTAAGTATCTGATAAAACCTAGTTTACGAAGCCATATTTCATTCTACAGCAAACAGTCGGCAGTAACAATTGATGGAACATGAAAAGGTCTTACAACATTATTGCTGTGAAAAGTATTTCCATTATGGAAACAGCTCCAGCGATAACAGTTAACGACAATAGTTACAAAGTCAAGGTTAAAAAACGGACTGCGATTCTCAAAAATGAAACTTCCAAATGACTCCGCATAAGCTAAAGTTTATATCTCTTGTTGCTATACAACTCGGTCTTCCGATTTAACCGTATATCTGATATAGATCATATTGTTGTTCAACATTATTTAAACAAAGTAGACTATGGTTGGCTTACTAGCGATAATTCTTGTACGCTTTCTTTTTCTACGTATAAATTATTTAGATGAGCTTAGATTATTTTAGCGTATTTTAACCAAATAGGGGAAAACTTCAGAAAAACCCTTAAATAAAATAATGTTTAGCATTTCTGTAAAATGATATGCTAAGCAGGTCGCCTTTAACAGTTTCAATAACACCTCTGCTTAACATAGCTTCAGCAGCATGGGTTAACAGTGCTATGTTAAGGCGATAAACATTTTTATGTTATCCATGTCCTGGTGCTTAACATGGCTATGTTAAAGCGGTTGACTGTTAAGCAAGCAGTGCATTCCTTAGAGGCATTTATATAGGGGGAGAATAGGAGTTTAATATGTTTGCAAAGTTTCAAATTAATAAATATAATTTGTATTCTCTCCTACTCCTCTAGCCAACGAGACACTGCTGCGAACACTGCTCAGCTACTGTTCGCTGCACGGCGCCAGCGGCGGTGGTTTGGCGTCGGTGCGCATGGAATTAGTATTATTGCTGCAGGAGCTGCAGCAGGAGAAGACGCAACAGCAGCTGCTCAGCCCGCTGCCATTCCCCACCACGCTGCCGCTGCTGAGCGCCTGTGTGGCGGGCAACAAGACGGTGATTGCGGATCCCATCAAGTATCTGCAGTCGCAGACCGTCGACATGCTGCAGAGCATCATCAAACTGTTGCCATTCCCCGGCATCGAGACGAGCGCGTTGAGCGAAATCTTTGTGCTGCGCGATCTGGCCGTGGCATTGTCCAGCTGCATCTATCAGTCGCTGTGCGATTCGGAGAGTTTTGTGGTGAACAATGCCAGCTTCAATGGCTATCCGAGTCCGGGCATTGAGAACATTGCCAAGATCAATTCGTCGTTCGAGTGCAGCTACCTGGTGGGCAGTCGCAACGCGTTCCATCGCCGTCGCAAGTATTCCACCGATGAGCCCGCTGGCATTTGCACCACGCCCTCCAAGTGGCCGGGCGTCACCAATCTGCGAGCGCTGCTCGCCCGCGAAAAGGACGAGGATGTGCCCAAGTTGAATGTGCTGCTGCTGGAGTCGTTTGTCTCCACGTACATGGCGCTGTTCATCTACTCGCTGTCCACCTGCGACAGTCGTCTGCTGTATCGCCTGAGTGGCCAGCAGTTCTCCAACGACACTTGGTCCACGCTCTTTGGCGGCGGCATGAAGAAGCTGCTGATCAAGCCGGCCACACAGTCACAGGCTCAGGTGCAGTCGCAGCAATCGTTGGCCGGCGGCGAACCGGAGGATGAGAACAGTGTGTGGAACACGGTGACATCGATAACGAAGCAACGCATGAAGTTGAACATGAAGATCTTGGGCAGCTTCAGTCAGAACAGCACGTCGAGCAACATGAAGGAGGACAAGCCGACGTATCGCGAACAGTTTATGCCGCCCGAGACATCGATGCTCTCCTACTTCCTGGCCAAGCCCACCAACACAGGTTAGTTGCTGCCCCTTACGCTAGAGAATTTCCTCTTACTCACATTTATTATTTGTAGATTGCGATGAATACGACACGGATGATTCGCATGAATCGGACGGCGAGGAGGAGGAGGATGATGACGATGATGTTAACGTGAGTCGTTCGCAGTTGAAGTCCAAAGACAATACCGAGCATGCCAATCCCATGTCCTACTCGTGGAGCATATTGCGACTGGCGCTCATCAAGAACAGCACCCATAAGATACAGGAGTTTGTCAAGGTCGCCGGCATCGAACTGCAAGGTGAGAAAGGTTTTATAATTCGAGCTCGACAGCAAATTAATTTTTGTTTCCTTGCTTGCAGATCTGCCTGTGATCAGTCCGCTGTCGCATGAGGTGCTGCGCACCCTGAATCGCTGGCAGGAGTTCGCGCTGAACGATCTGATCAGTCGTGGTCCGCCGTCGCGACATTATATACCCGGCTGTTATGCGGAGAGCGGCATTAATGGCCTGGCCATACACAAGTATCGTTCGCTGCTGAACAAGGATAATACGCCGTTCATTTCGGGCTCTGCCGCAGGTCCGATTCGTCGGCTGTGGAACTATTTGGTGCGCCAGGAGCCCACACAGGAGGTCTTCATCAAGAGCATCTTTGGCAAGAGCACGGAGACGAGCACACGCAGCTCGCATCATAACCAGCATCATCAGCACGACAACGAGACCGATGAAGGTCGGTATTCATTTTTCATTCTTATTTGTTGCTGTTGCAATTGAGTTTGTTTTATTATTTTTTTCTGCGAGTTTGTTTTATTTTTCCTTACCTAGTTTTACGATATACAAGTGTTTTTATTAGTTGGTGTTTTGCCCCCCTGTTTTTTTGTATGATAATTAGCATTAACTTGCACCTTAGTTGTTCGCCATAATGGTATTTCTTTGATTAGTATTAATTTTGTTTTTTTTTTGTATCGGTTTGGACACTTTACACACGCACACACACAAACATAAACACACACGCAAGTTCCGTTTGAAAAATGTTGTTTGAATTGCGCGCGCTCGAGTGAAGCAGTGTAGCACTGCTGGACAGCGTATATTCACACTGCTTGAACAGTGCCAAACACTGCTTTGCTTTGCTTTTTTCGGCGCTGCTTGTTTGAAAGCAATGTAAATACGTATGTACAATTTGATGTATATAAAATTGCAATTGCTGCAGAGGAAACAAGTTGTATTATTATTTTCTAAGTCCACCACGAAAATTGTCAATGTCAACGTAATGTAGCAGGTAGTACATAAATATAAACACACACACCCACACCCACACAGCACACAGAAAACACAAACAATGCAATGCACACACTTTTTATGCAACACTAGTTAACACACAACACATAAACATAAACAACAACAAATAACAGTATGCAACACAGTTGAACAGTTTTTAAGTTTAAGCTTAAGAAAACGTATGAGAATAAAGTATTCTGCCTGCGACAGCGAAGAAACACTAATGGAATTTATTTAATTTTTATGCCGCACACACACATTAAATGCATGCACCCCAAACACACACATACATACATACATATTTATTAATTTGGTCAGCAACAACAACAACAACAACAACAAATTGCCTTCATTTATTAACTCACACACACATACACACTAACGAAAAAAAAAGAAAAGTGAGAAAAAACAACAACAATTAGAGTAGTGGAAATGAATTTTGTTCGAGAACTGCATGCTAATGATTGCCTATCTCCCTCTCTCTCTCGCTCTCTCTTGCTCTCTCTCTCTCTCTCTCCCTTTTGTGCGTCTGCTGTTTTCACTCTCTCTTTCCCTCTCTCTATCAATATCGCCCGTCTCTGTCTGTTTGATATTTGCTTTTAGGTCAATCGCATTCAACGAACGAGAACACAGATCATATTCGCATCATCCACAAGGATCATGAATCGATACTCACGTTCTGCCTGAAGAACAACAGCTCGTCGATGATCGCGTTCGCGAATCCCCGCGAGATTCAGGAGTTCGACATCTCGCTGCTGCTCGAGTCGCCCAATTGGTACGAGGACGAATGCGACTATGACATGATGAATCTGTCCAAAGACGCGGACACCAACAGTTCCGCCTTCCTCATCATCCAGTCGCAGGAGCAGTGAGTGTTCTCTATCTCTATTTCTAATCCATTTCGCCCATCGCATCTCGTCGTCACCACCGATTGCTAATCTCCCTCTCCGTCTCTTGTCTCTCCATCCCATCCGCTTTTAGGGCTCAATTTGGCGCTGGGGCATCGTACAGCGAGGCTAGCGTGAGCACCCAGAGCGCTTCGCAGTCGGGACGCGGCACATCGATGGTGAGTTTCCTTTACTTTAATATTAATGTTATTAGTAGAAGAAAAGTCATGTCTATGGTCTTTTAAGTAAACATTTAAATTGTTTCACAATTTTTGTAAATCCAAAAATAAGAATTGTTTTTCAATTTATGCAACAAAGGAATTAATAGTTTTGAATTTGAGTATACACAATTTTTTTGGGCTATTACTTTAGGTTCATGTTGAAAATTATTTATTTATTTTAAAAGATATCAATAAGTGGACAAAAAATATATATTCGTTACAGGTACTGATTATTTAAAAATTTTTATTAAAACAAGTTTAGTTTAGAATTGATTTAAAAATACAAATATTATTAAATCAAAATTTGTACTTTCCAAAATAGTTATTTTGAAATTATCTTTAGAATATTTTTTTGTTTTATTTAATATCTATGAGATATATACGTTTCATTTGCAACTCCTGTCAGAAAGGAAATGAAGAAATCAGCAACTTTTTATATAAAATCGAAAGGCTTAAGTAGTGAGACGATGTTTGGGTAACCGTCTTTCTGTCTGTCCACAACAGCAACTTAGAAAACTTAAGAGCCACAATATTAGATGACGACAATGCTGTAACTATTACGTTTATTTTAGTAACTTTATTTTAGAATTTAATATACGCTATCTCAGAGTAACATAATAAATAGAACAATAATTTGGATTTCATTAACTTGCAAGTTATACAATAATCCACTTTATTAAATTGAATGATGTATTTTCTGGTGCTCATCTCGAGTCGAGCACAATCGACTATAGCTCCGACTACTTGTTTTAACCTTGGATCTCTTTTATTTGTGTCTTCCAGGTGCTGCGCCACAAGGTGGACAATGTCAAGCGCATGAGCGCGCATCCCTTGATGCCGCTGTACTTGACTGGCGGCCAGGATGGCTCGGTGCAGATCTGGGAGTGGGGACACCAGCAGCCGGTTTGCTGTCCCCGCACCTCGGGCACCTTCGCCAAGGTGACGCGCTGTCGCTTCTCCGAGCAGGGCAACAAGTTTGGCGTCGGCGATGGCGATGGCAATCTTAGCTTGTGGCAGGCGGGCATCGCCTCCCAAAACAATCGACCCTTCATCGTGAGTAGCAGCACTTGACACACTCTTTATAAATCTCTAATTTATTGTTCCATCCTCTTGGACTTTTGCAGACCTATCAGTGCCACAATAAAGCGCTCTCCGATTTCGTATTCCTCGGCTCTTGCAGTTTGCTAGCAAGCGGTAAGTTCTCAACCGTTTAACTCACCAGCATTCACTTGATTAATTGAAATGTTTTTCTGCTTCACAGCTGGCCAAAGTTCCGAGAACAAAAACATTAACATTTGGGACACATTGTTGCCGCACAAGAAGTCCTGTGTGTCCGGTAAGTTCAGTTCTAAAATGGTGTCTTTATGAGACCCTGTAGTTATAGAATTTTAGAGTAATATTATTAATCTCAATAATATTTAATACAATTTGTAACCTGTTTTCCCTGCTCTTCTCAGCCTTCACCTGTCATGATCAGGGCTCTTCCTGTCTGGTATTTGCACCACAACACCAGGTGCTCATCTCATGCGGCAAACGCGGCGATGTTTGTGTCTTTGATGTGCGTCAACGCACGCTGCGACATCGCTATCAGGTAAGTCAAGGCGTCTACTTCAGCTTTTATCAATTGCTAAACTCGGTAATCTCTCTTTAAACAGGCCCACGATAGCACCATCAAGTGCATTGCACTCGATCCGCACGAGGAATTCTTTGTCACCGGCTCCATCGAAGGCGACATTAAGGTGAGTTGACATTCAGCTATTGATAACTAATGGGAAAGCATCTCAATATTTGGCACATTGCTTGCCAAAAATGTCACGATTCAACTTCAAGTGCCTTTTCTAAGCAATCTACGTTTCAAAAGGCAAAATTAGTTATAACTTTCTGCTTCTAAACATTTTTAAAAATGTCTTGGTTAAGACGTCTCTTAAGAAGTTATTTTCATATACGTATTTATTTATCATTAATTTTAAAAGAAAATTTGAGAGTGAAAGAAAATTTGAGAGCCAGTGAAAATTTTATTTCTTTAAGGATTAATTTGTTTAGTAAACATATTATTTAAGCTAGAGAATTCTTAACACTTAATATAGATATATAATACTAGCCAGTTTGCTACTAATACTTTTATTTCAATAAAGTTAATTTAACATGTTCGTTTCTTGAGACGTTGAATGCTCAAATAGATTCATTTTCAAAAGGAAGCTTGGAATGCGGCGTCTCCAATCACAAACTTAAGCCATTTATTAATATTATTAAGCTGAGATTAAAGATAGTTAGCATAATCATAATGATACAAAGTTACATTTGCCGTTTGAGCTGTGCGTTGATGTTACAATCAGTGAATGAATGTGGACAAGCTGCTTTATATAGAGAGAGATTTATCGTATCGTCGACTATTGTAACTATTGTTGTTCGTTGCAGATCTGGGATATGAATCAGTTTATGCTAATCAATACGTTCCCCCACGAGCATGCCAAGAACGGTTTCTTCAAGCACACTGGCCAAGGCGTCAGTCAGGTGTATGTGGATCCCTTTGGACGTCTGTTCTCCTGCGGCTCCGATGGCTGCATGAAGGTGCGCCTGCTGGTCGAGAAGGATAACATTGTGCAGTCCGTGTATTAAACAAAAGAAACCACAGCAGCAACAGCAACAGCAACAGCAAAAAAACATTATAATGTAATTAATTAACCATTAATTATGTGTGCATTGTCCGTGTATTCTTTGTGTCCGCATCTCCGTTTGCCACGTCTCTCGTTGTCCTGTCGTCCAACTTGATGTAAATTCTAGCACGTGTGCGAGTGCGAAAGAGAGAGCGATTGTGTGTGTATGAAAAAGAGAGAAAGAGAGAGAGTGTGAGTGTGTGGTGCGTGTGTGTGAGAGAGCGAGTGTTGTGTGTGCGCACGTGTGTGTATTTTATTACTCTATTTTTTTTTTTGTTTGTTAAACGTTGATTATTATATTTCATTATTATATGCATACAAGCGATATATATATACACACATATATATATATCTTTATCTTTATCTTTATACATTTTTTTGTCGCCTTTTCCAACAACAACAACAACAAAACAACAAACGAAAACAAACTACAACAAATTGAGCGAATCGTTGCAATTCGAATTCGTTGATATTCTATGAGTATTTCCTAAACAGACTATATACATACAATACTACTTATATAATTACTATATACCTATACATATAAATACATACACCCAGATCTGCGCATATATATGCGTATCGTATATATCTATGTGTATATGTATGTATGCATATATCTGCGCAGATCTCGCGATGTATACATACTATATGCTTTAAATCAATTATTAATTATTATATACAAGACATTCTGCAGTATGAGATATAAATTATATGCTTATCGGAATACATATATATTCTATATATATATATATATACACACACAATCTATTATATGTATATGGATATGCATATGTGTATGTCTTTGTGTTAAATATATACTTACTTACTTTGTGCAACAATTTTGTCTGTTAAATCAATCAAGATCTATGTATACCTAAATCAATTACCTTAATAAAGTGCAAAATAAACAACAAACGAAAAGTATTAAACAAACACGCGATTTGTGTTTCCACTCTTATTCTTTACGTAGTCATTACGTAATTACGTATTTTTATTCAGGTATTGGCGAATCGTACAAATCGTAGTTTGTATGATGAGCACTTTGAGAGGTAGGTATTTACTTAAGAAATTCTAAATATTTGCTTTATTTGATAATATATAATACATATACCATATGCAATTCATTTTGAAAACTTGCCAAATTGTTGAAAATTCCCAAATCTATTTGATTATAATTTTGTAATCATTTATAATTTGAATTCCCGTTTCGATTCGAATTCGAGCTTAAGAAATGAAATCGTAAACAAATGAATGTTTTGAGTTTTAATTCATCACCGCTGAATGCTTAAATAATTTATGACAGTCGTGATTTTAAATGATATATTTGTTGATTAAACATACTCATCCGTTTAATTTACAGAAAATATCTGTGTAAAAATATACTTTAATCAATTTTGTTGATTTCGAAGAACTCGAATTAAAATTAAAAATTAATTGGAGCTTTTAATGCTCTTGAAGTAAACAAGAGGAAATGAGCTAATAGATTATAATATGCCTACACATGAGAGCTGCTGTGATGGCTACAGAACGGAAACTGTATTCAAATTTGAAATTAAAATTTTGTAGACTGATTTATGTTACGGTAGATTTTCATGTTTATTTGTGTTTCTTTATATTATGTCATCATTATTTCATTCATACTTTATGCTCTCCTATTATTTTTTAGAAACCATGCATTCCATATCAATCACATTAACATCTTGTCATAAGGATTGCATTTCACTTGCTTCATATTATCATCTAAGAAGAAATCTATATAGAAGACAAATATTCAAAGGCTTTGCTGTGAAAAGTGTTTTGTGAAATAAAAAAAAAACTATCAGAGATAAATCGAAAACTGACATTGGACACTTCGAGGAGAAGTTTGTAGAAGTTATGCCATCATGGCAGGAAATTGGATTTATCGAATATTTGTTTACTAAATTTTCCAGCCAACAGTTCAGGTAAGTAACTTTATTTAATTCTTTGTTCCCATCTTTATCTGCTTTACCACACCATGATCTGCTGTGTATATATTTATTATCATACGATTTTCCCCCGCTATATATATTTCTCATTACGTAACGTTCTTCCTGTACTCGAATGTTTGCAATTCTCATACGCCCCGTGAGCCCGCCCTCAAGCCAAAATCAAATATCTCTTTGGATATATATTTCAATTCGTTTTGTTTGTATATCATACATATGTATGTATATGGTATGATATTGTGAGAAGGGTGAGGGGGGATTACATAGATTGATAGTTGTTTGGGTTAAGCGCCGAACGAACAAAATGGCTTGAAACGATTTAATTGAATTAGTTGACGGTTCATTTCCGTTTGCCATTGAAAAGTGTTTTTCTTATTTATTTTCGTATTTTTTTTTTGTTGTGTATAGTATTTTTCTTCATTTTTGTTTTATTATTGTTAGACAATCGAACAAATTAGACGCTAAGCCTTTTATGGGCCTTTAATGATAATAGAGCAAAAAAAAAAAAAAAAAAAAGAGTTTGGGAAATGGAATTATTTTGTTTGTTTTGCTTGTTTTTTTTTTTAGCCAAAAGAGGAATTATTATATTATTATAGATGTAGTTGTTGTTGTTGTTGTTGTCGATTCCATCCGTCTAGAGAATTGCTGCTGTTGTTGTTGCTGTTGCTGTGGTGCTTTTGCTTAGCTAGCCGGAACATGTGGGGTTGTCATCGTCGTCGTCGTCATCGTCGTCGTCGCTTTGCCGTTTTGACTTATGACCTCGGTGGCTTAATTAGCTTGCTAGTGGGCGCTGGCAGCTTGCAGAAGCCAGCTGCATCGAATACGGGCAACAGTTCGCGCACACGCCCCGGTATCGAGCCATCAAGCATGCTGCCAGACAGACAGACGGATCGAAAGTATATTAAGATCGAGAGAGCGAGAGAGAGAGAGAGAGAGAAGGGAATGCGATGCTTACCGACGCTTGTAGTCGATTTTGGCGCCTTTTAGGGAGATGTTCGCCTCGGTGGGAAAGAATGTGGCATCGTAAAAATTGAGACCGTTCTGCAGCAGTATGTTGTACTCATCCATGGAGGCCAGTGTAATGCGTATAACAGCTGGCGGCAGCTCACGACGCTCCGGACGCTCCGATTTCTCCATCGCATCCGCCATAATGCCGCCAATAACGCTCTTGGCACTGCTGCCTACGAGTTTACGAGGCCACGAAATATGTGTTTAAATTAATATTCAATTGATAGCAAACTAATATATCGACTCTTATTTGCGAAATTACAACGCTTCCCTTTTGAATTAAGACATTGTTAATACATTTACAACTTAATAAATTAAACATATTATTTTATCGGATAATATTTGCAATAAAAACTTGAATACAATTTTCGTTTAAATTCAGTTTTTGTTGCAAATTTATTCTAAAGTTAATCACATTTCCTGTGATAAAATAATTAACTAGATATTCAACTAAATAATACGCTAATTAAATAAATGTGTTTTGAGCAGATATTCTAATAATTAATTTTAACAAA
Source organism: Drosophila ustulata (assembly GCA_035047365.1). NCBI lineage: Eukaryota > Metazoa > Arthropoda > Insecta > Diptera > Drosophilidae > Drosophila > Drosophila ustulata. The sequence goes on from JAWNPT010000080.1 coordinate 9,655,850, forward strand.
ATCTATTTGATTGCCACTTTTGATAAAATGTAGTTTTTGTTGCAAATTTATTCTAAAAATAGTCAAACTTTATCCGATGAAATAATGAACTTGATATTTTCATAAATAACTTTAACAAAAAATTACATTTGCAATTCAAGATTTTGCCAAAGTTATTTATAACGGAATATCTGGTAAAATAAAATATATATTTAATACATTAATTGAATATGAAATTTGGAAGAAATATCTAGTTAAATGTAATATGTTAATCGCATATGAAATTTGCAAGAAATGTCTCAATTCATAATGGAAATTCGATAATTTCGCTAGAAGGCGTCGATATACGATAGTGTGAAGAGTGGAAAGGATATTGGTAGTTGGGATATTACTTCGTATGGCGGCGCGACGCAGGGTCTGCATTTGAGTCTGGCTGCTGCTGCTGCTGCTGCCCGTCAGCTGCTGCTCACCTTCAACGCCTCCCTTGTCCAGGCCAACGTTGCCGCCGGAGAGGCCGCCGCCGCCGCTGCTGGCGATGCTGGGGCTCGAGTAGATGTGCAATCGCACCACCTCGACCACAGAATCGAACTTGTACATGGCATGGCGAATGTCCTCCACGGGCAGATCCTCGGGCACATCGAGCACGTACAGCGTGAACGTTTTTCTTGGTCGACATGGGATGGCAATCTATTTGGGTGAGGGGGGTAAAAGAAATAATCTCATTAAGCCAGGAGAGGGGTGGTGGATTAGTGGATAAATCACATCACATCAGATCACATCAGATCAGATCAGTCTAGTAGTCTACTATGATTGATTACAGTTGGATGATTGATTGATGGTGATGGAGGCGAAGCTGTTTGTGTGTTGCCAATATCTGTACGAGAGAGAGAGAGATCAGTACTCACACTTCGCGAGAATGTTTGCTGCAAATATGTGGGAAAGATTCAAGTTTCAGATGTCAGATAGCATATAGTATACGAGGACTCGTACTATACTACAAATATGTACATATGTTTTGATTATAGATGAGGTGCCTGGTCAAAATGAGAGCACTACGAGGGGGTTAGGCGACTCACATAACTACGATTACTTGACTACTTGATTATATACTCGAATACACACACAAATAGATCTTTCATTTACCTTCATGTTCAGGTCATAGAATATAAGAAAAACTATAGTTCTTGTACATTTATTTTCTTCATAAACGTAATATCCTAAGATCCTAACTTATAGGCCTTTAGTATACATATAATATGTATAGTCAACAATAGAGCATTTTCAATTTGTTGACTATACCATGTACATTTATTTTCTTTCTAAATGTTATATCCTTAAATTCGAAATGCATACATATAAGAATTCTGATAATTTGATTTCTATGCCAAACGAATTTATGCAATATATTTTGTTATCCCTTTTTTTTCTGAGGGTTGAGGTAGATTTTTGTTTTAATCCTATATTTGCCAATATCGAAACCTCTTTCAGTTTCGAATAATAGTATTAAGAAATATTTATTAGAACATCCTTTAATTAAGTTGAGCTCAGGAAAACTAGCATCGTTTACTTTGATTCTTTTCTTCTAGATATTGTAGACGAATATTTCTATTATTCTTTCAGTATCTAATTTTCTTCATTATTATTTGCTTTTTAATTACCATCAACTGAAGCTAAGGAAACTAAAGAAATAGTTCTTAACTTCAACAGACTATATTATAAATATTTTGCAACAATAGTATAAATTTCGTACCCATTTCAAGAGCGACCTTTAAGATGAACAAACCAAGAAAAAATAAGACTTCTGTGTCGGTTGAATTTGAACTTACTTTGCGATAGAAACGTGCACCGGTCACTTTGTGGAATCCCTTCTTGAACACCGCCTGATAGTCATCTGGATGTGAGAATTTAAACAGAATTCCTGTAGCCGTTTTCGTCAAGCTGAAACATCCCTTGAAACTCATTTTTTCACAAATTAGAGCAGCTCGTTCCATGGATAGTTCATAGGAGGGTGTCAGTAGAAAGGCGCCTGTAAGTTGCGATGAATTTGTTTGTTTTCGTTTTAATACAGTTATGCCGTTAGTATGCTACAATATATGATGTTCTTGATGATACTACAACTACTGAAGGCATGCAATTATTTAATTAGCATTAACTTTGCAAATATTGCAAAGTCACCATCAACTCTTTTGTAAACCTAAAGTGCAATGAGCAGAGCAGCTGTCAAGCTAAATTTGATAGCTGCAGCTCATCGCATTGTCGAGTTCAAATAGTCAGTTTTCAGTATATGAATAGAAAATATTGTGTGTTTTGGACTGGGCACCTTTGGTTAGGAAATTGTCGGGCGAGGAGACCTCGGAATCGGAATCATCCTCCCGTTTGTCGGCCCACTTTGGCTCCGACGATAGCTTGTGAGCGGCCATTTTGGTGACGATGCCCGTAGGACGCTGTGGCCTCGGGAACTCGTTCTTTTCACACTCCAAATCCGATGCGTTGCCGATATAAGACATCTTTTCGTTTTCGATTTAATTCTTGCGATTCGCACACACGAGAAACAAAACCAACAGAAAAAAAAAAGAAACAAAAAAATAACCAAAGAAAATTTGTTCGACTTGAAGAGTGCACGAAAATTTGGAAGCAACTGAAACATGGAAACGCTTCTGCCATGGCTTTTATATGCTTCGCTGAGTCGCGATCACAGATCGCAGATTGAAATGAAAGTCGAATCGAAAACACACACACATCGAGAGACGACGACGACGACGACGACGACGACGACGACGATATCTTGGTGTGGCAAAATGTCGGTGTCGCTTTTGCTCAAATTGGAAGTTCTAACAATTGGAATTAGATGTCGACATAGACGACGAACGCACTTAAATATTTCATTTCGTATTGATCCTCGACTCGACTTGATTCGTGGGCGGACATGGCCATTGCTGTGCTGAAAAGAGGCGTGGGCGATCCGGTGTGGGGGGATGTGTGGAGGTGTGTGTGTGTGTGCCTGTGTGTGAGTGGGGGGGAAGAGGGTCGATGTTGATAATGATGCAGGTTGACGCCATCGATCGCCAACAATCGTCAAGATCACGCGTCAAAAGAAGCGCCAAATGTTGCGTAAATTTCAAGAACACAACTGTATAAGGGCAATTGGCAAAATTCGTATATTTCGAATATATATAGACGGAGCATAAGAACACAGTATTGGCCATAAAAACAGCTTGTATATGGGCGATAAAATTCATATAAGCTCATTTCTTGTTATAGTTATTAGCTTTTAATCAAGCAACTACTATATCGAAAAAACTGTAGGAAAATCCATTTAGTTGCTGTTTATTTCGATCATATATTGAGTGAAGAACATGTGTTTCGCATTTCGTAGCATCAGATCCGATAATCTCTGGGTTCCAATGGACTAATTGACATTAGATCGTATCGAGCTGCTCAAATTCTGAATTCCCAGTGATAGTTTCGTTAGTCCTTCAAGTTGATTACAGGTTCTGCATACTTAATTATATTTCTTCAACTTTTCTTAATACAAATCAATAGTTAAAAGATTGAAGTTACTGCAACAGAAATTTGGTTAATATAACTTTCATAATTTCCGAGATCCTTGAAACTAGTTTAATCTCTCAATATTAATCCCACATCCCTTGCGTAAATAATAAGACAGTTTGTTTTGGTTTTATGTCATTTCATAATATGTGGTTTATTAATAAATTATTTTATTTAAATTAATATTTCAGTTTTTGAATATTTATAGTATTTTTTATCTTTCAATTTTTGTGTTTTTTTTATTCTTTTTTATTGGTTTTTCTTGTTTGTTTGCTTCAAATTGATTTTAATCGTTTAAACAAAATGTGTGTGTGTGTTGTTCCACTTAATAATATTATAATAAGTATAATAAACTACTAAAGTGTTTACATGGCAACTATAATTTCATTTTCTTTATCATTTTTTTCCATCTGTTTTGTATACATCTTTTGCAGTATTTTCCATTTGTTTTGTGTTTTCTTTTTTTTTTTTTTTTAAGTATTTTTACTATTTTCTCATATAGATAACAGAATTGTAAATCAAAAACAAAAATATATATGTATAGATATATATATATATATATATATGTATATATAGAATCGTGTTTGGATATTATAAAGAAGCAGAAACAAACGGAATCCGATGAGCAACACTTAAGAACTGAGTACAGTTTAGGCGAAAAGGCAAGCGGTTGGTGCTTAAGTGACGTCGACGGAGGGGGAATGAGAGGGGGCGTGGCCAAAGGGCTAGCTTGTGTGTGTGTGTGTAGGAGGAAGTACATATGCTTTACGATTGATATACATTTATATATATAGTGTATATATATATATATATGGGTTCCTTATATATGTTGTATATATACTTATATAGTTATATTTAGAAGCTTTCCAGCAATTGCTTGGGGGGAATGAGGGGCAAGGGGGGCGGCGGCAGGCGTAACATTGAGAGAAAAGATGAAAATCGGGAGTATGGGAAAATGAAGACAAAGTATGTTTAAACATCTATTAACTATCGATCTCATGCGTTCCAATCACAAAACAATACAAAAAAAAAAAAAAAACAAACAGAAAGACAGAAGTGTTGATCGAGTTTATCGAACGACATGCGATTTATCGATATATTCGAAGCACACATTTACACAGACCTTACATACAAATACATACACAACAACTACGTAATAACTGATACAATGTTAACAATTATGCGGCGGTGGCTCTTCATATTCTTCTCAATCTTCATCTTCTTAATCTCATCTCGTCTATATCTTATTTTCATATATATTTGTTTTTCGTTTTTTTTTTTGTTTGGTGTCTTAATTTTGAGGCAAGGTGCAAATTAGCAGCGGGAGGCGCGTGGAGAGGCGGGGCAAGGGGAATTTGTGAGATACGAGAAGCGGGATGGCCAGGCAGGTGGGACATTCATGGAACTTACATATTTAACGAATTTTGATAATTATTAATCGATGCAAGGATCGATAAATGTGTATATATATGCATATATGTTACCGTATATCGATACGTTCGACATCCACAATTAACAGTATCAATATCGTTACGTTTTCTTTTGTTTTCATTTATTTTTGAGGGAGGACTCGTAGTACTTTTAGTAGTCTCGTGTGCCAAGCGAATTATTCATCGCGCGTTTGTTTTTGTGTCTCTCATACATATGCATTTTGTATCTGTAAGCAGCTTAAACAATTTGCATTTGCGTTTGCAATTTTCGTATAGTTAGATAATTTAGATGTATTACGATATCTTGTTACTGCCCCTTTTCTTATCGATACACATACATAGTTATGTCGATATATTTTTGTTTTCTTTTTCTTTCTTCTGTTTATTAACTATATTTTGTTTATTACGATTTTAGCCAAAAAAAAAAGGGAAACAGAAAACAAATAGAACAGAAAATGGAATTTTCCCTTTCGATCGATCTTCAATCGATTTCTGTTCTTCCTTTTTCTTTTTTGATAATACAAATAGTACATTTATATATGTATATATATATATATTTATATATAGCTTAGCCTTAGGATTGTGTGTGGTTTCATTTTCTTTGTTTTTGTTTTTTTTTGTTTTTTCATTTTGTTTGGGCCTGGTAAAAGCATGGCAAAAATAATGATTGATTGATTGATACTACAAGTACATATATATGATGTATAGAATTGTATATGAGTGTGATGTAACAAAACGATTTGTACGCTTCGAACTGACTAGAAATTCGAAAAATTATTCTTATCATAAATTTCTGAGATAAAAACAAAAAATAATTCATAATTTATTTAAATAATTCTTTATAAAATATATATATTTCTAAACATAATAATAATAATAAAAGTCTTTGTATTGGAATCGATACACAACTTATACGTGTGTGTGTGTGTGTGTGTGTGTGTGTGTAAGAGTGTTTGTATGTGTGTGTGTGTGTGTGTGTAAATTTGCTAAGTTGTTACATTCAATGTGGATTGATTGATCAATCATCGGTCGTCTTGGACGCGATTGAATGGTGTGCCAATTGCGACTGTATTTCTGTGTTAATTCTTTTTGGTTTTTTCTGTTCTATTCTCGCCAATAATCATTTTGAAATCGTGATGCGCGATTGATCAATCATGGCTTCTTATATCAAATAACATATATGATGATGGATGCTTGCAATACGTTTCGATTCGTTATATATACAAATACAGCTATTTTTGTTATTTTTGGCTACCATCAATCATACATCAATCAGCCAGCCAGTCAGTCAGTAGTCAACCTGCGCAGTTGTACCTCGGCGTTTCTCTATTCATATTTATGTTTTTGTTTTTCGCTTAGTTTCGTTTTTTTTTTGTTTCTTTGTTTAAATGATTTAAGTCTACGCATATAAAGTATGGAGGGAGAGAACAAGCGTTTAGCTCGTGTTAAGCTCTAGGCACATACAATAATATGCCAAATGATTGACGTCCTCTACGAATGATTGATTTAAATATGGCACTAGCACATTGCACTGGGGATGGGTAGACACGGCAAGCACTACAGCGTGTGTGTGTGTGATGTGTATTTGTGTGTGTTTCTCTGGGTGTGTGTGTGTCAAAAATAAAATGCCCAAGTCTGTGCAGAATTTGAGATACGAAAACGTTAAAACATATACAGAACAAAAACATTTCTCAATTGATGTATATATACGTATATTATTATAATACTCTGTAGTCCTTAATGTGAGAGAGATGTACAAAATGTTGAAGATCTTTTACACAGATCTTTAATTGATTCCTTTCCTCACATCTTGAAAATATTGTCTTCTAAGTATTCCATGCTGATGCCCTTTGTATTAACTAGATTTCACAGATCGATTCCTCAGGCGTCAAACTTTCATTTACTGAAAATGTTTGCTTCTATAGCATCTTTGTTCTATCAATGCTTAATGCTTTTTATAATAAATCGTTTTTGGGTTTCTCCTACTTCTCAGCTCTGTTCCTTATATAATCAGATAATTTGTAGGTATCTTAAACTAATGCTTTGTTAAAAGTGCATCTCAGAGAATCCATAGAAGATATATAGAAAACTGCATCCAAAAAAAAATCGATTCTTTAATTGCTTTACGTATTAAGCAGAAAATGTATTCCAGATATCTTGTTCCTGTAATTATATCTTCAGTTAAAATCGATTTTGCTGTTGATACTTTTCATTCCCTGCGATTATTGAAAATGGCAAAAAAAATGGATATTTATACATCTTGTAAAAGAATTTCAGATTTTGCAATCTAATCCGCTGAGCTAGACTACAGAGTTCAATAAGAATAAATATATATATATAGAGATAAATAATTCTAAATAGATAATGATAAATGATGTATGTATGTGTTAAGTTAATTTCGATGCTGAGTTGTTTTCATGTTTTTGTTGTGTATACAAAAAACGTCAATTGCTTTACTTAAATTGTTTTTGCTTTGCGCTTATTTAGTTTTTTTTTTTTTAGTTATTTAATGATTTTGTTAGTTTTTCATTTTGGTTTTTGTTTTTTTTTTTGTTTTTCGTTTGTTGGACGGAACAATTTACAACATATGATTATGAAATAATGTTTAAAATGATGTAATGACGTAACACAAAGTAATACTTTAACTTGATAAAAAAAAAAAATTCGAAAAAAGAAATCAACAAATATATAATGGATATAGCTATCAAATATATCTAGATAGATATCCACAATAAAAGTACGATGAGTGTATGTGCGATAAAAACATAAAGAAAACTTTTGCTAATGGAATGAATTAGCTCGGGTTGCTCTCTAAGACATATAGATGCATATCTTTTCTATATCGAAATGATAAACATAGAAATCATATAGCTTTAGCAGTTTGTTATACAGTTATACACACACATATGGATATGCGTATGCCATGGGATTGTTTTTTGTTTGTATATAAAGAGCGTGAGTGAGTTACACATACAGTACATAAGTAGTTTATACATACATCTATATACATATATAGTTGTACATATACATTCATTTATATATATATATATATATATATATATATAGCGAAATTGTGGCATTATATATATTTTCATATTTGTTTTGCATCAGCTTTCGAAACTATTTTTGTAATTTGCACTTGATTTTTTTCGTTATTCTTCTTTCCTTTTGCTTTGTATAATAATTGATTTATAATTTGTTGAATCGTTTTTCGTTTTAAAAAGATTTGTTCCATGATCATAATAGAATCAAGTATAATAATAATCAAGTAATCATCAATAATAATAATGACAATAATAGTAATAATAATAAATATGCATGTATACTCTATAAATAGTTTAATATTAATATTATGTAAAGCTTAAACGCTCGGTAATATCATATAATATTTGGTTACACATTTCCCATGCTTTATCGTCGCTTCTTCGCCTCTTTCGTCTTTATGCAAATCGTTCAAATAAAGCTCATAAGCGTCTATATACTTTTCTGTTCTGTTCTCCTTCTTCTCTCTCTCTCGCGTTTATTTGGGGATTATATTTGAATAATATTATTATTTCATTTTGTTTATGATTGCGTCAACTTATAGAGTTATAAAGCGATCGATATTTTTGTATTATATTCATACCATAACTATGTGAAATTTTCTGCGTTCCCCCCCACGACCCTTTTCGAGATATACATACAGTTTTTTTTTGTTTTTGTTTGTTATTGTGGGGATTACTTTTAGACGTACATAGCACAAGTGGGTGTCAAAACTCGCACACACATATACAATACATATATACTTTGTTTTAATTTTTGATTTTCAAAGAAACACGAGATTTACCATAACAAATACACAAATGCAAAAATTCAGCTTGAATGTTTTTTTGTTTTTGTTTTTTGGGGATTTTTGTTTTGTTTTCTTGGGATTTTTCATAGTTCTAATAAGAGTTAGAGATATGCATATGAGGCCGAAATCTCGTACAAAATATGTTGTTCTTCACGCACACATACATATACACTTGCACACTTTACTTTTTTCTTTTTTTTTAAATTTATTTTGTTCTTTTTTTTTTTGGTTTGGTTAAGTTAAATATTCCATATGAATTTCTTAATATTTGTTGTGAAGCGCGTTTTTAAGCAATAATTGTTTGAAGCAATTGGAACAAGCTATGCTTTCAGATGCTTTCATTTAAGCTGCTGCTTTTCACTATATATTCGGCATATATATATATATATATGTATATATGTATATACTAGTACTTATCGAGAGAATGTCGAGGGAGGCGAGGGGGCGTGCTACACCCACTTGTGCTAAGTGTGCGCTAGGTTAAGGGGTACGATCGATATTATTATCGGTATTATAACTATACGTATATATATGTTTATATATATATATATATTTGCTTTCTATATGAACTTAGTCTAGGCAATAAATACCTTTGTTGTTGTTGCTATACTTTTTTCTTGTTTTTGTTAATTTCTTTGCTTTGACTTGATTTCAGCGTCGAGAGAGTATTTTCATATTTTTTGTTTGTTTGTCTGCTTGCTTTTTAAACATTTTGGATTGCTAGAATTGCGTTGAGAGTGTGTGTGTTTCTTGTTGTGTGTTGTGTGTTGTGTTGTGTGTTTGTTAGTTACCCTTTTTGGACACCTGCAACGGCCACCTCGACGAGCTGATCAAGCATCTGCATCTGCTTGCGCGTCGGCGTTGTCATGGGCGTGACGACATTCTGATATCGTTGATGAAATGTTGACAATATCTCGCGAATTTTAGCAATTATCTCTTGTACTCAGGCATTTGATTCCTGCAAACAAATTGAAATTATTGCAACTGCTGGCAATTGTTGTAACATAAATATCAATAGTATTGCTCACCTTTAGGTTGTCGAAATAGTGCATGATTTGCTCGTAGTCCATGTCAAGATCATCGAGGCCCAGACGCTCGCCGGGTGCCAATGTGTCGTCGACGGTGGCCGAGAACATCGGATTGCCGACAACTGTGGCGCGCTTGACACGCGACGATTTTGTTGTTGGCTCGCTGCTGACCGTGGCCGATGTCAAAGTGCCCGGCGGTGTCGGCAGCCGTACAATCTCATCCGTGGCATTCGAATTGGCCGCATCGGCGACGGTGCTCAATATGCTATGGTTGTGGTTCTCTGAAAGCGTGGAGGTGTGAAAGCATTTTAATAAACTGCTGCACATTTCATTTGCATTTCATTTCAAGAACAAACTGCATTGATTTATTCGTGTGGCGAATCTTAATCTATATCTGAATTTTGGCAATTTCTTTTTGTTTATTGTTATCAGTCGAAAATAAAAGTTTGGATTTAAGAAGTGTTGTACTGTAAAAAGCAAATATAGTTTCATGAATTTTGACTTCTGCTTTAAAAATTCTATATATTCAATCTACGTAATTTATTTATGTATATAAAATGTATAGTCTCGACTCACTGCCTAAACTATCAACGGCCATTTCAAACGTCAAGTGCTTTTGGGTTTTAATTTGTACAAAAAAGAGCTGACGACATGAAATAAAAGGTCTTTCAAAATTCCAACTCCAGCTACTTAAAATTGCGAATTAAAAATTTGTTTGAGAAAGCCTTCGTAAGCTAAATCTTAACGTTTCCCTTCAATGTTGTTAAAAACATAAGGTTAGAGTTCACGCAGCAGTCGTTCGTCATTATAGAAGAATAACATTAATTAGTGTATACGTATAAATAAGACACAAATCATAGCATGTATTTCAATCAGTGCTTGACGAAGGCACGAACCAGTTGAAGGTTTTTAAAAATAATGGTTAAATATTAATTGCAATGCTAGTATTGAAATAAATGGTGTCACCAGATGATAATGAACTTTAGGATAACTTTGTATCAAGTTCAGCTATAGACTTTAAATTAATAGAAAGTCAAATCTGGCTGCCTGTCTTTCCACTTATATGATTCGACAATCTGGCTAAAACTAGGCACAAGACAATACCTTTTTCACACGAAATATCGGTCAACTGTTTGCTTTACCTTTGATTTGTGTTATGGCTGGCGATGCGGGCGCAACAATTGTTGCTGCCGCTGCCGAGTTGGCGGCTGCTGCGGCGGCGGCTGCTGCCTGAGCAGCCTGAGCGACGGCCGCTGCTTTGGTAACTCTCTTTGGTGTCAGCGAATCAAACTGAAATGCATTCTTCTGATGCGGATTTGTGTACTCCACCAGCTTCTCAGCGTTGTGCAGCTCCTCGTGCTGTTGCTGCAGCTGCTGTTGTTGCTGCTGCTGCTGTTGTTGCTGTAGCTGCTGTTGTTGCTGTTGCTTCATCTTCAAGTGAGCTGAACGCAGCACGGGCTCATGCATAAAATTGTGGCTATGGCTGTGACTGCGCTGATGCTGATGACGTTCCGGCTGCTGATGATGATGCAACTGCGGCGACTGCTGCTGCTGTTGTTGCTGCTGCTGTGGCAACGGCTGCGTTGCATTGTTGTTCTCATTAAGCAAATGCTCGCGCTTAAAGTGCTGACTGTGCCGCTTGTTGAGCAGTTCCTTGTCCTACAATCAGAAATGTTTCAATTGATATGCCAACTCTTAAAGGTGTTTAGCTGCAACTCACCTTGATTGGCGCTGTTTGTGGCAACTGCGGTGGCAACATGGCGCGTGTGCCGACATTGCGATGCGGCGGCACCGGCGGCTTATACTCCAGCGCTGTCTCCTTGCGATCGTTGGCCAAGTAGCTAAAGAAGCATAACATCAAATTAGTTAAAAGTTGCTGTTGTGGCCACACACAAAACTCACTGTTGTTCCTGGTGCAACTTGTTCAGGTTGGCGGCGGGCACAATGTGCGTCTGCAGCTTGGGCTGCGGCTGATCAAACGAGCTGACGCGTCGTCCATTGTCGTAGGTGATAATCGGATTGCTTGTGATGCGCATGCGAGAATCTAAAAGTGATCAGAATTTAATATACTTGAAGTGATAGCTTGTTGTCTTGGGAGTTTACCACGCGCATTGATGTGCTGCTGTTGCTGTTGCGGCTGCACTGGCAGCGGCTGTTGTTGCTGCTGCTGCTGTGGCGGTGGCGCCTCCACGGCCACCGACTGCCGATCAATGGTGGAGCGTCCCAGCCAGACCCAATCGTGCGCGTTGGTTGTCGACTCCTTCAAACGCACATCGCGAAAACCGCCGCCAGCTGCCCCATTGCCACCTTTGCCGCCGCCCGACAACGGATCGAGACCCGACTCAATCATGGCCGGGCGGAACTTGGAGGCATAAACCACGCACGAGATGACAAACACAATGATGGCGAAGCAGAAGGCGGTGAGCAGCACATACATGCCCAGCTCCATGGAGGACATGTTGCCGCCGGCGAGGCCGCGATTGCCATAGTGCGACTTGTGCACCGCCTGAATGCTGGCCCGATGCTGACGCGCCTGCACCGTGGGCTCGTACTGCTGGCTGGAGTCGCGCAACGGAATGCCAACTAAAATAGCAAAAGAGTTGCAGAGATTGTACAAAAATGAAGCATGGATATTTGTATGTAACCGCTCACCAATGATGTCCGCTAGATCGCCCGAGTTGCGATAGTTTTTGCGCTCGCGTCCCACGGTGCCGTCGTTCTGTATCGACTCCTGTTTGCTCACAATGTCCACGTTGTTAAAGTCCACCTCAATGGAGGCGAGAGCGCTCGCCAGCGGCGCCGCATTCGGTTTGTTCTGCTTGACGCTGGTCGACGAACTTGAGCCGGAACTAGAACCCGAGCCGGAGCCGCGACGCAAGCGACACTCCTCGGAGAGCAGCAGGGTGACGCGCAACAGATTGCCGTTGCCCTCGCCGACGGCAATGACGCGCGGATGATGCGAGGCCAGCATGGGCGCAAAGGCCACCACCTCAGTGTCCAGACTCTCCACGAGCAGGAAGTAATCCTCGACAGCAATGTCGCTGCAAATTGCAAATTGAAATTCAGTAAATTGTTGCAAATCAAATATATAATTTTGTAAACTTACCGCAACGGCGTCTTGGAGCCATCGCTGAACTCCAGATCGATGTCGAGCAGCCCCTCTTGATACTGTGCCGTCAGCTTGTGTGTGACCGACGTCTCCGCCAGATAACCGTTCTCGATGGCGTTCTCCGGCGTGATGGTCAGCTGCAGGCCCGAAATGACGCGCACAATCAGCTTGGACAGATTCACTTTGTCGCTGCCCACGCGTATCTCCTTGGTGCCAATGACACGACCTGTGATCGGGGACAACACCTGCACATCGGTGCGTCCCATCGACTTGCCCTGCAGTATGCGACCCTTGAGCGAGGCAATCTTGGGATCTGCCACGCGCAGCAGCGGCTGCACAAGATCCGTGACACGCAACCCGGTGCGACGCGATATAAAGTAGCTGATGCGGCCAGAGTTCTGTCGGAGAGAATAATGTGATTGGTAACGATTGCATTGTCTTGTTTATCGCGGGAAACTCACCTGATCGATGGCCAGAAACTTGGCGTAGACCTCGACGGGACTCTGCTGGTAGCGTGCGCGGCAGATGCTCTTGTCGCCGCCCACGTTGTTGTAGTAGCTGGTGCCGTGCTGGCTCCACATGTACGAGCGCTTCTTGCGACGACGCGACTGCTTGTTGTGACTGTTCAATGGAGCGGGAGAGAGAGAAGTGAATAGATATTCGTTAGCAGTGCTCTTTACTCGTTAGTTTTTAATCGTTACTAGCTTATTTATTTCATTCGCTTTGTTTTTTAAAATCTCTCCTTAATTATCCTTTCTTAGCATTCTATTTTACTCGAGACTCTCTAGTTTTCCATCGTTACTCTTTAGCGAATAATTTATTTTAATTTTTGGGGGTTTAATTACTCATTGATTCACACTCTATTTTATTCCTCAATCGTTATTTTTTAAACGTTACGTTTTTGTATAATTATTTCGTAATTCTCACATTAGGATTATCGACTGTTTTATGCCTGAAATTTATTTTATTCGGCACTAGTTATTTTGACTAGTAAACGAATTAATTATTTGTGCTTTGTGGTGTTTTAATATGTATTGTATTTTACTCTACATTTGTTATTGTTCTATCGTTTATTCGTTCGAATTGTTTATACTCTTTTCGTGGTTGTTGTTTTTAAATTGTATTTATTAATTCGCACCATCTGTATTTGCTAATCATTCTTACATTTTCATTAGATGGTTTTTTATTAGTTGGGGGTTTTTAATCGTAAGATAACTATTTATATTTCCTCATTCATTCTAACATTTTGTTTACATCATTTTATTCTACTCGACACTCGTTACAATATTTTGAACTTATCGTTTTATGTAGTGTTACTTTTTTCTCATTGATGTGGTTCTGGCGAATGTTTTCGCTCGCTACTTTTGCTCTTTGATCGCTAATTATCAGTGTTGTGCTCACTCGTTACTTGTCTTTCACTACTAGTAATTATTTAATTGCTTAGCTTGCTGATTATCAGTGTTGTTCTGTCGCTTGTTTATAAACCGCTTCATTACTCGTTAGTATGGATTTAGGATTTTCTATTTCTTCTTACTGCGGTCTATCTGTGCTGATCTCACTCGCAACAACTTATTTTTCTCTATGTGTTAGTCATAAACTCGCTGGTTGTTTCAACTCGTTAGTCATTTTTACTCGTGAGACGTTTTTACTCGTTACTCGTCAGCTACTTACATGTAGTGATTGTCGTCGGTCACCTTCCATCCCTTGATCTGGGACAAACGGAAATCGGATATGTAGACTTCGAGCGGAAACTCGGGCATCCAGACAATGAACTTGGCCACGCCCACATAGGTGCCATACTTGACAATAACCGAAGCATTCGAGGAGCCGCGCTGCTCGGAGCCATCCACATAAACGGAACTGCACGAAGACGAAACCTGCAAGCGCAAAAGATGATGCAATTATAGGAGACTGTTAACCAAGAACTTCTCGGGACGCACCTTGATGACGCTCTCGTCCTCGGCGTGGCAGGAGCTCTGCAGCGTCACGTCCGCCACTTTGCCGGCCTGCGAGACAATGAAGACCTTCATGGCCTGGGCGACCTGGCGGCCCGTCAGCACCGCCGTGTTCATCACCTCCCAGATCTTGGCCATGGGCAGCACAGCCTGGATGTCGTCCTTGTTGATCTCCAGCTTGGCAATCAAACGCTTTTTCGTATCATCCGGAGCTATCAACTCCGAGGAGTCCTTGTCCTTGGGCGTATCATAGACATGGGTGACGGACCAAACAATCTTGCCACCGTCGAGTATATCGTTGCTGTCGTCGGCGACTTCCAGCAGCCAGGAGAAGACCTCGTACGACTCGTTGCCATTGCTGCCGCTGCTGCTGTTGTAGGTGGAGCGACTCTCAGCGCTGGCCGAGGAGTCGACGTCCTTGCGAAAGGCTGTGACACGTGCGGTGGTATGCTTGGGATTCTCCTTCTCGATGCTGATGGTCCACAGGTCACTGGACGCACTCGCGCCCATAATTCGCAGTCCCGCCTTGACGCGCGCCCGCACCGTAAACGCAGCGACGCGCTGCTCCTGGTCGGCATACTGATGCAGGAAGACGGGCACATGCAGCTTGGACATGGGATACAGCGGATGCTGGGGCAGCAGGAACGTGACCGAATCGTCGGCACGCAGCTCCTTGAAGGCGGTCTTCGCTGCCAGCAGCGGCACCTGAGCGAACGTCGTCAACGGCTGGATCTGCACCTTGGGCTCGCACTGCTCCGGATTGCGCAGCGGCGGCTCAAAGACGCTGTACGACACCTGGGCGTAACGTTGTGGCGCCTTCGGTGGCGGCAACGCGGACTGTGCCGCGCTCGCTCCGTGGCGCAAGGGCGCCGGCAAATCGGGCCACCAGCTCAGCGGAATGACAACCTCAGCGACACAGACGCCGTCCTCGCCCTCGGGCATGCAACGGCCCTTGAGCGGCTGTTCCTGCGCCATGGCGACGTGCAGCAGCACACAGACCTTCTGGCGCTGCAGATGGCCGCCCGGATCGGCGCCCGCATGGAAGAGGACTCGCAAAACGGGCGCATCCTGGGAGACGGTGCCGCGCACCAGATGCGCCGAGATGTCCAGATGCATGTTCGGCTGCTGCAGCTCCAGCAGCGTGGCCGTCGAGTTCTAGGCGAGCAAGGGAATGGAATGCATGATTGATTGAACGCGTGATTGATGCGAGTTGCACTTACGTTCACATAGTCGCCCGCTTGATTGGCGGCAGCCGCGTCCAGCGTGTCGGGCACAATGTAGCGCGCGGGGACCGTCTGCTTGGTGGAGAAGGGTCCGTAGCTGGCGCGGATCGAGACGGGCTGCGTGGTCTCGACGACGGTGAAGCGGTCCAGCGACAGCACCGAGTCGTAGTTGGCGCGCGTCTTCAGCGGCGGCAGCGACGACGACGACGACGACGACGTCTGCTGCACGTTGGCGATCTCCGGAGTCACAGGTGGTTGGCGGGCGTGCTTCAGGAAGAAGCCGCTGTCCGGTGCCTCAAAATGCACTTCAACCGAGGCGCTCAGCTCTAAAGGGGGGAAGGGGGGTGGGTTAATGATTGATGTATGTCAAGCAGGCGTCAATCAGTGGGGCACGCCCTGGCGGAGTCGAGACAGAGGGAGGGAGGGGGGAGGGTATGGAAAGGGGGGAGGGGAAGTAACGGAACTTACCTGCAATCGCCAGCAGCATCCACGCAATTATTACGCAGCACTTCATGTTGCACTGCTTGCTCGTCCCTTGCACTGCTTGCTAAACTTGCCTGCCCCGATTGATTGATTGATTGTTTAATTAACTGTTTTAGCCACTGCTTCCTCTTCTTCTTCTTCTTCGAGTTGTTGCTGCTTTTTGCACTTCGCTTTTCGCTTTGCTTTTTTAGTGGTTCGTTTTCAGTTTTTTTTTCTTTCGCTTTTGGTGTGTGTTTTATTTTTAATACACAAATTGTTTTTCTAGTAATTTACATTGCATGAAGAATGCAGAAAATAATTTGTTGCAGCTGCTGCTGCTAAATTCAAGCAGTTGTTGTTGCTTTTCCTGCTGTGGCTGCTTCACAGTTGCAAAAATCTCCAGCACATCCTTTATTGATTCTTTCAGTGTGCAGGCGCTCACACACACCAACACACTCGCACTCACAAATACGCATGCACACACACACTCACACTCACACGCGCGCTCGGTTGGTCGCCTTGCCTGTGCCTTACATATACACACACACTTTTCACATTTCATTCATTTAGGCCGTAGTATAGACACATCTTCCTTCCCGAGAGCGAGTATCTTTTTCTTCGTATCGTTTTCTATATTTCTTTGGCTGCACTGCGCTCGATCTAACTGCAATACGCTTATCGATTTCGTATTTGCACTCAGCACTCCATTTAACTAAGCGTTTAATACATACTTAGTAGGGTTTAACTTTGAATTTTTACGCAAATATCGAACATTTCCAAACACCCCAAAGCCAGCGTGACCGCACGTTGGAATTCCAAAATATACCGAAAGTATCTTAGAGATGCACAAATATCGTACTATTGCACGACAAGCGATGTTTTTCCTAGATTGATCACAAATGGTATAAAATTCGTTAACGCCAATTATTTATTGTTGCATCAATTATATTGTTACTTTTACATATTTCAATTTTAATAATTTACAAGAACCATCAATATTTTTGGTATTTGTTACTCCACATCTACAATATCTATATTATGTTGTGCCACAAATGGTCACACTTCTTGCCTTGCAGCAGCGACAGCGATACATTGCTGCACATATTGTTGCCATGCCAACGCATGCGATGCGCAAAGTGTTGCACACTGGCGCCAAATTCGATTGGCATTGTTGCAGCCGACAAATAGAGGGCGCCACCGGCACTGCAATGGAGTCGGCGCGTAATTCCCAAATTTTTGAAAATGTAACAATTGTAAGCAGAGCATTGAAACGAAATGAAACTACGGCTGCTGGCAAAATCGATTTAATTGCAGGACGGCAAAGTTATCAAATAAATTTCAGCGAACGTGCGCAGCATGCGTAAATTGCAAGTGCAAATAACACGCACTTCATATAACAGTAAATTCGGTAGTTGGAGAGAAAAAAAAAACAAATCAGACATAACCTGAAATTTCGATGCACTTTGAAAATGCCAAACGCCATTTTGTTAGCCAGCAGAGAGAGAGAGCGAGGCACCTATCAGTGCAAGGGAGCTAGCACGCTGCACCACAGCATCCGATTGCATGCCTCCGTGTGTGTGTGTGTGTATGTGTGTGTCGTTGCATTCTCATTGGGTGCAGCGAGCATTTATTATGGCTCCCAGACAACAAAATGAGAGAAACTACATAAGCATGTGCGTGTGTGTGTGTGTGTGCGCGTGCGATGCAACAACAAATCATGCATATCATTAAAAACAACGCTGGCAAATATTCAATTTATTGATTTGTCGACACATGAATTAATTAAAAATTCCGTTGGTGCCCGCTACGCGAAAGTGGCTGGCAACAACAACAACAACAACAACAATAACTCCCATTCAACTCTTTGTTCTTGTGAATGTATGCTTCCCCCTCTTTCTTGTCTGCACAACTTTTACTACTAGAGGGCGCTATTAGTCGATCGCTGTCAATCGATAATTGCATAGATATGCAAATGCCAATCGATAATTAGTCTGCAAAAAAAACTAGTTGCAATTGTGACAGAGAATTTGCAAAGAGCATAAAATGCGTGAATTATGGCGATTTAAAAGCGTGCTTATTTAAAATGCGTGATTTAGTGCAGTAAATTGTGAAGCGTTCGTTGCAAGCGCATCAAACTAGCATTGAAAACAAGAATTGTGCTTAAATTTCAATGCAGTGCAAGTCCAGCCGTATATGTGTGTGTGTGCGTGTGGGTAAGTTCGTATGTCTGTGGCCTATTGCCCGCCTACCTTTTTTACTGTTGTCTGTGTGTGTGTGTGTGTTTGAGGAGCGCTGCTTACACACACACACATGCGCAGACATTAAACTGAGATACGATCGAGAAAAGTTGTGCTTTGCTGTTGTTGTTGTTGCGTTGCTGCTGCTGCTGCTGCTGCTGCTGTTTTTTGTTGCATGTCTGCACGCGCAACGCACTTGACTTGAAGTTTTTTAGCTGGGGGCCAGCTGAATGACGAGCATAGCGACACCTTTTCCATACCAAATCAACTCGACTCGCGATGGCTGCGCGACGCCAATAGAAGCTGTTGCTGCTGCTTCTTCTTCTTCGTCGTTGTCTGCTTCTTCTTCTGCTGCTGCTGCTGCTTGCTAAAGATGTTTGTAATTTAATGGCCTCCTTTTGTTGTTGTTGTCGTTGCTGCCACAACAATTATTATTCAAGTGTTGCGCAGCCGCCGCAACATTTCTCTCTGTCAATTGATCTTTTGTTCACTTTTCTTGATAAAAATGGGCCTCTTTACACCTGCCCTCCCCTCTCCCTCTCCCTCTCCCTCACTCCCACTCCCTCTCTGTCTGCCCTTCGCCTGCATCGATCTCGCTGCCAACTCCTCTAGCAGCAAAGCAGCGTTTCCCAATCGTATTTCAGGTGCACGACATGCGCCTAATTGCTGGCGGACATGTCAGCCACGTTGTCAGCGTTCTCTTATTGGGTACGCAGCATTCAAGCGGAATTTATGCTTTATTTAAAATTCACATATATTATTATTGACATCAATTTAAATTGAATTTGTAAGCAGTTCAAAGACTCTTTTATTTAATTATATAATTAGTTACAATTAATATTTAAATTTATGACAACTATAGAATTAATTAGTTTTGAAATAAATTCTATAGTTGTCAAAAATTTAAATATCAATTGCTAGTAATTAATATAAATAAATAAATTATTAAGAGAAACTTAAGTTAAATGTGTAAGAATGAATTTCTAAGCAGAAATTTTATTCAAAATATTATTAAAATAATAAGAATATATTTAAATAAAGTAAATAAGTAATTTATGAGCTAGAACAGTAATAAAGAAATAATTAAATTATAAAATAGTAATATTAAATATTACAATAATTACATTGAAAATTAGATTAAAGGTTCTAAAGGATCTAAAACGTTGCCCATGCCACTTATCTTCCGTGTACATGGGGAAAAGCGAGAAGTGCCTAGGCAGCTATGTTGTCCGCTGATTAAATACCACTGGGCAGCTTGGGGAAGTTTTTGGGCTCGTCCACACACTACACATAGAGGGCTGCGTCTCTGTAAATTTATGATGTTTCATTAGCATGCAAAAAGAGTGGACAGCCAAATGGCCAACGACAAACGAGCCATGTTCTTGATGATGGCTAAATCGATGGGCCACTCAAGAGAGCAGGCTATACATTAGGGAGCTGGTCGAAAGGGGAAAGAGGAACGGGAAGGGGAAGAGGGGGGTACTTGACCAAATGCCATCTTGGGCTGGGTTCGGTTCGGTTTGTGGTTGGGGTCAAAACTTGGCGGCATTTGTGCCCTGATTTATGTTACTATTTTGGGGTCTAATCTTTACAAAATAGATTTACATATTGCGATGTAAACTCCAGCGACGCTTTGTTGCTGTGCGTCGCTTTATTGTTTGTAAGCCAATAAATTTCGTTGTTTTGTGTCGCTCGTAGAAATCTTTTTGAACATTGATATTTATTCGCTGTCATAGGTCAAATTCGCTTTCCTTCTGCCACCACAATAATATTAATTATACCCTGTAGGCGTCAAAAGGTGTCACAACGGGTAGCGCAAAAAAAGAAAAGATTGGTCAAAACTAAGCGTTTTTAATTAAAAATAATCAGCAAATAACTTTCATTTCTTTTTTAATTAACATTATAATTTCTTAATGTTACCATTTATCTGAAATTATTATTTCGAGAAGGTAGCGTGACATGATTTTCTAGCTGATTTTCTAATTCTGGAAATTATTTAAAATGTTCTTAATTTCTTTCTGCTTTTTCAAATCTAGAAATATGAATTAAAAACTCGTATTAGGTTTCCTGAATTTCTAGGGCATCTTCTAGCTTAGCAGCCTTGTTGAGCGGATGCTTAATGGCTTTTCTCAGCGAATGCTGCAGGGTCGCAATTATAATTAATCTCTGGCACCTCGGGCGCCCAATGTGGGGCGCCTAAAAATCAGCATTTGAAATTTGAGCTACTCGCAATGGGTAAATCACACAGCTTAGTCATTTCTTGTTTTTTGCGCTGGCTAACTAATTGGGAATCGGCGAATAAAGCCAACGATTTGAATGATGGGGTCCTCAATGCGGGCTCTCAACATTAGTCGAAGTAGAACTTGAAATAGAGAGTTTGTTAGTCATTGACTAATGCAACAGGAATGCCGTGAAATATTCATTATTAATCGATAGTGAAATTTATTGTTGGAAATTTGTTTACCTTATATGCATTGTGCGTAATATGAAAGGATAAAATAATTTGATAAATAATTGTTAACTATATTGAACAAAATTTAAATAGTTGACGATGATGGTATGATGATGATTTATTTTAACTATTATCTTGTTGCTCAAGTGTTACAGCAACAACAAAGACAACTTTTAAATCTTTACTTACTGAATATAGGATAAATTAATTATTTTAAATGAATAACTTTATTGCAAATTTCTTTCCTATTTTATCCTGTTATATAGACAACATATTACTAAAGGATACATTATTTGTTATTGTGTTTATACCTGTAAGAAAGGGACATTTCATTTCTATTTGAACCTTATTAAACACAGGATTGAATGCCTGTTAATAATATTGAAAGAAAGTGTAAAAAAGCGAAATTTCTTTCCGGTTTTATCCTGCATAAACTTTCGAAAGCGCCCAACGTGGGGCGCAGATTTTGAAGATTCGATTCCGGCCTATGCTGATCAAAATAAAACGAAGGCATGTAGAAAACTTTCGATGGTTGGCTTAATGTGTTTCCCAGCCGCTCGATGGTTTTTGCGCATAGATTAGCGAATATGACAAAGCGACACATGCCGCAGACAGACAAAGAAAAAAAGAGTTAGAAAGACAGAGAGAGAGAGAGAGAGAGTGAGAGAGAAGACCGTTTGAGGCCGGGTCGAGAGCTATTTTGGCCCTTTGACCAAAAACTTTCTTCCGCTTTATGTGGCCCCAGCTTCTTATTTTGTTTTTTTGGTGGGGTTATTAGTTGACCATTGACCCCGGCATAGTCCAAAAACGATTGAGTCTATCGATCGACGGATCGTCGACGGCCCGAAAGGCTGAAAGTTTTTTGTGCTGTTTTCTGTGTGTGTGTGTGTGTGTGTGTGTGTGTGTTGTGAAAACGAGTTCTTACAAAGAAATTATGAATATTTATCTGTGTGTGCACATTCTATGCGAGCCCCGTGAATCGCCATCGACTCTGATGAATAATTCAGATCGGCAAAAGTCTTTTCTTTCTTTCTCTCTGTGTGTGTGTGTGAGTGTGCTTTTTTTTTTGGCAATTAGCTGTGGGTCAATAGGTCCAACGGCGGCGAACTAATATAAGTGGCAGCCACCGGCGGTGAAGAGTTCAGTTTTCAGCCAAGACCAGAGACGAGATGAGGCATCGTTGCGTGTTGACGCTATTTGCGGCCACCATTTGGCTGGCCTTGTTGGCCAGCAATCGCGCCACCGCCGACACCAGGATCGAGGTGGACGAGAACGGCGACGAGTACGAGCTGAAGCGCTTCTACATCCAGGGACGCCAGCTGAGCGGCGCCGGCAGCAAATCGCAGTGCGTCGTGACGCGTCGCAAGCGCGCCAGTCGCTCGATGGCGCTGCCAGCCGCAGGACTGAGCGTCAGTTCGCCACAGTTGAGCCTGAGCGGCGGCGCGTCGCTGGAGCATCGTGAGCTGGCGGAGAACGGCAATCGTCGCTATGTGGCGCTGACCGCGTTGCAGCTGGACGAGGAGGAGGAGGACGACGACGACGAGGAGGATG
Organism: Drosophila ustulata; assembly: GCA_035047365.1. Taxonomy (NCBI): domain Eukaryota; kingdom Metazoa; phylum Arthropoda; class Insecta; order Diptera; family Drosophilidae; genus Drosophila; species Drosophila ustulata. Next base: position 9,678,657 of record JAWNPT010000080.1, read on the forward strand.
ACGATGCGGAGGACGACGATGCCGATGAGCAGCCGCTGAATGATGACGATGGGGATGAGGACGAGGCTGCCGAGGAGGCTGAGCAGCTGCCACAGATTGTGCAGTTGCCGCAGTCGCAATCGAATTTGTTGGCCGCCACTTTTGCGCAGTCGACGGCGGCGCACAGCTTGCCGCAAGGCGTCAGCATCGTGGCCAATGCGGCCACGCATGCGAATGTCGGCGGCGACGCTGGCATTGTGGTCATCGAGTCCGAGCAGCCGCCCAAGGTCAATCCCAGCACGCACGCTGTCTTCGAGCTGAAGCCGCTCCAGCAACAGGAGCAACAGCAGCAGCAACAGTTGTGGCAGGCGCAGGATATGCGCGACTTTGTGGACGCGGATGTGGACGACGACGAGGAGGACGATCAGCTGTTCTACTATGGCGCCGATGGCGCCGCCTATCAGGAGATCACCGGCTATTACGATGAGCACGATCACTTCGTCACCGAGGACAGTCCGGTGAGCACCACGGCCATTTGGAGCACCGACAACAGCGACATTCATCCCGTGATCAATGGCGTCAATCAGCATGTGAATGAGCACAAGAAGAAGCAGAAGAAGAAGCAACAGACGGCCGTGAAGCAGCAGCAACAGCAGAAGAAGAAGATGCGTCCCAGCGAGCAGGCGGATGAACTGCAGCCGGTTAAGGAGTCCTCGCAGAAGCGCAAGAAGCCCTCGCAGAGCAGCGCCAGCAGCAGCGGCATCAAACGCAAGCCAATTTCCTCCGCTGCCTCCAATCCCAACAAGCGCAAGCGTCCCACGAGCAACAAGCGCAAGCCGAGCTCCAGTCAGCGCCAGAAGAAGAAGAATAAGAAGTCGAGGAAGCCAAAGCCCAGCAACGGCGTCTCCAACGTCAACTCGAACAAGCGACGTCGTCCCAGCAGCTCCTCGGCTATGTCCTCCTCTTCGTCCTCTTCGTCATCATCGATTGGCGGCTACAATCGCCGTCGTCCGCAGTCCTCGACGCTGACGCAGGCGCAGCGTCGCCGTCGCAAGCAGCAGCAGCAGCAGCAGCAGGAGAAGCGTCGTCGCCAGGAGCAGCAGCGTCGCCGTCGTCGTCGCAACAAGAATCGCCAGAACGGCAACGGCAACGGCAGCGGAAATCGTCGTCGCTACTACGGCGACGAGCCCATCATCAACTGCATCTACATCAACAAGGATCCGCCGACCACCACCCAGCGTCCCTTCTGGAACATTCTGGGCCGCGATGCAGCTGCTCCAACAGCTGCCCCAACAGCTGCCCCTCCAGCGGCAGCCACTGATGTTGACGCTGCCGCCGAGGCAGAGGCGTCGATGGCGACGTCGCTGCGACAGAGCGGCGACTTTGGACATCGCAAGCGCACGAATCTGCGCTTTGTCGCCTAGTTGCGCGAACGCGTTCACATAATTTATTTATTTATTTTTTTTCATATTTTTTAATTAATTTATTTGGCGAGCAAACGTTTTTTTTTTTTTCCATCGATTAAATTGTGTATTTTTATGAAGCAAAGCAAAAGCGCAGCTTGAGTTGAGGGAGGGAAAGTATTGATTATTTTTTGTTGTTGTGTTTCTTTGTTGGACTGAAGCTCATCTAAAATGTGCAACGCTTCCGTCCCCTCCGTGTCCTCCGTGTCCTCCGTGTCCTTCGTGTCCTCCGCCTGCCACGCGCAGGTGTGTAACCTGAATCCTCCCGAGCGACGTGTCTCCACCCCAAAGGACAGCGAATGGGGGGAACGCAGGATATATGCCTGAGTGCGCACACACACAGCAATCAAAGCGAGACAGAGACGGAGACGGAGACGGAGACGGAGACACGGAGAGAAGGGGCGGAGAAAGCGACTTTGTTTACGATTTCCGACGCTAGATGGCGCCAGGGCCATTGAATCGCAAATGTCATCGGACAATGGACAAAAATGCGCTCGCTGCCTGACGCTGCGGCATTTCCGTTGAGCTCCATTCTCCATCTGCCCCGCCCAACGCCCCTTTCATAGGTGGCCTCGCCGTGCGCACAGTGCGTGCTAAAAGTCTGTGCACACACAATTTCGAATTGAAAATATTTAATCAACTTTATCTTAGATATTCTTTAAAATGTTTATTTTTCACTAGAATATAAAATGTTTTATATTAACATTATAATGAGCTTTGCAAAAATACCCATTTCGACTTTGAATCCCATTTTTTAAGAATTTCGCCTCGGTTTTTTTTTAATGCCAATCTACGCAATAAGCATTTCACTTATTTTGCCTGCTGAGAGATTCTTAGAATTACACGCATTCAATTATTTCGTAGTTTAAAAAGGGTATTTTGTAAATCTCAAACCATTCACAAAGAATTTTGGTTGTTTGTCAGTGATTTTTATAAATATTCATGCGACTATTCTGAAGCTCAATTTATAAATTCATGCTCAAAGAATTTGGCTTGAGAAGCCTATTTTGAAGTTGCTATTTACCTTATAAATATTTAATTTTATTTTAAGTGTTCAAATATGTCAACTGGGCAGAAAAGTGAAAGTTTTGCACGTTTCCACTTTAGTCTGAATTTCGCTTTTGTTTTTATTTATAATTTGCATTTTAAACGCAAGACTTTTCTGGCTGCTGGGTGACAGCATACTGCTGGCCGACACTGTGCATGCGAGACTATACATATTCGTAGGTGGGGAACCGATCGATATTCGTGTCCAGCAGCAGCAGCAGCAGCAGCAGCAGCAGCAGCAGCAGCAGCAGCAGCAGCAGCAGCAGCAGCAGCAGCCAGGCAGCTGTACATTTCGTGCTAGTTGCGGTTGGCAAAAGTATCTATAAGATACACACACACACAGTTTTAGTTGGGGCGTTTTTTGGTTGGGCTTCCGCCCAAGGTAAAAGTTTTCGTTCGTGTTTTTGTTGTTATTTATTTTGTTCCTGTTTTGCGCTGTACAAATAAAAAGCGTGCGCACACAGGACACAAAAGAGCAGAAAGCCGCTGGCGAGGGGTTAAAGGTGCTCTCAGATAACGGGAATGACACGGAATTGGAACGTCATGACTGCATTGTATCAGGTGAAGCCTTAAAAATCATTGCGCTTAACTCAAATGCCTGAAATGCAGTTGTTTAGAGGGTCGTTCTCTCTTTCTCGCCCCCTCCTCTCAACTAGGAGATACTGCAAAAGTTTCAGTGAAACACATCTATGGGAAAGTTGCAAAGAATTCAAGTTTTTGCTGAAGATATATACTCGAAAGATAAGAAGTTTGGAGACGCAGCCGAGCTTAGAGAATTATTTGAGCCAAAGGCTTGAGGAAGACATAAAACAATCCCCAAATGCTTAGCATGGAAAGACTATATTGTTAATGAATATTATGGTGCATTCTTGCATTAGACAAAGAGTCTGAGACTTAGCTGTTTATATCAACTGACAAATATGTATGTATATATAGTATCTACATTATGTCGGTTGATGATAATATTCTTAAAACCAGACACTATACTGATTTATTAATTAAACCTTTATTAAAATGAATCGTTATTTAATTATTATTTTTTTTAACCATTTTTAACAGTTTTTGTTGTTATTCAAATTATAAAAGTCATACTTTTACTATTATGCAACTAATAAGTAATAGTTTAAAAGGATTTTGCAAATTTTGCATTTTCTTTAAATTCATTTATTCTTAAGGAACTTTTCATGTGTGTGACATTTTCTCTGTAACCTGATGTTTTATTCATATTTACAATCTCTGTTTAAAATCCTCCACATTTGATCTGATCTATTAATTATTGGTAATCGTATTTAAGCTCTTATTAAACAATTTCACAACTTTGGTCAATTTATCATATTTCAATTTGCGCAATTATGTGAATTTCATTATGCAGGCATTATCTTAAATATTTCGTGGCAATCGTGTAAACAATTTCGAGGTTATATTACAATTATTTGAGGTTAGTTTTGGGCTTTCTCACGCTTGGAGTCCTCTCGGGGGTGCTGTCAAGGCAGGAAGCAATAAAGGGGGGGTTGAGTCATTGATATCGTGCAATGATTGTTACTTTTGCTATTGGCACGCTTTTTTATAGCGTGTTTTTTTTTTTGTCGTAGCTTTTGTAAATATTGACGCTACGGCGAACGCTCTTTTGCGGTATTTGCCCTGAATCGGGGGAAGGGAAGGAAGGTCCTGTGGCGGGAGGGTTGCCAGGACGCAGTGCTCCGTATGCTGGCCTAATGTGACTAGTTTGTTGTTAGTTTATGGGTTTGTTTGGCTTGGACTCTGACTTGGCTGCGTCTCGCTACTTTATGTAATTAATAACTGAAAGAGGTCCTTGCACTTGGTAGCGAAACGGCACACAAGGAACAGGCGCTGGAGCAGGAGCAGGAGCTGCAAACAGAGGGGAATGAGAAAATTGAGCTGTTTTCCAAAGGGATCGCAGCTGCAGCCAGGAGCAGGTCATTGGCCACTCAAAACTGGTCCTAATTCGTTTTTGCGGTCACTCAGATGTGCCCCACTTTATGTGGCACGAGCCACGGACAAGAGGCAGCGATAGCGTGGTAGAAAGCGGCAGTCGAGTGTGCTAGACTTTGAAATACCCGCTAGTATTTTTTTTCGTTTACAATTTATTAACTCTTTTGAAGAAAGACAAAAATGAAACATTTTTAAGGAATAGAATATCTTAAATAAAATTCGTATTATTAAGTTTATATTATTAATCGTCACTTTTTTTGAGGGTGTGAAAAAATAGAACGATTTGTTGGAATAGTGTGGAATTAAATACATATCATTCAAAGTCATTAACCATTAACTGATTGACATGTTAATAGTGTCTCAACTCTTCAATATTATTTTCATGCTTTCCTTTCCTTACAAATTGGATTGATTTTTCTTGAATTGATAATATATGCATGCATTAAAAATTTGTTTGTTTTCATCTTAATATGAGCTGAAATCAATCTGTCAACATTTTTATAGAATTCAGATCTTAATACATATATGATTTTATGCTCATGGTTCATTTATGTAAAGCTTTGCATTGTTTTCTTGAAGTTATATTCTTGAAATAAGATTTTTATACCCGCTACCCATAGGGTAGAAGGGTATTATGACTTAGTGCCAACAGAAAATGTATGTAACAGGCAGAAGGAGACATCTCCGACCCCATAAAGTATATATATTCTTGATCAGCATCAACAGCCGAGACGATATAGCCATGTCCGTCTGTCCGTCTGTCCGTCTGTCTGTCTGTATGAACACCTGGATCTCAGAGACTATAAGACATAGAGACACCAAATTTGGCAAAAATGTTCCTTCATACCCTACGCAGATCAAGTTTATTTCAAAAGTTGGATGCCACGCCCCCTTCGCCCACAATAAGCATTTATCTAGAAAAAGTCAAGTTTTTTTTTATGTAAATCGCGTATAACTCCAAAAGTTCTTTGTGTAATGATGTGTAATTTGGTAAGACATCTGCGCTTGACACTCTTAATATACCCTGTAATTTTGGTAAAAATCGGATAAGTAGAACAAAAGTTATTCGCGAAATTATTTATCAAAATTGTTGTTCCACATGCATATGGACGTTTTAAGTGTGTGATTGACCTAGAGATATCAAATTTGGTGACAGTATTCGTGTAGGTCTTACGCAGATCAAGTTTGGTTTAGATTTTTGCCACGCCCCTTTCCGCCCCCGAAAACTGTAAAAGCCGTAATAATGAACCTAGAGCATTGAATTTTGGTATGCATAATAATAATTATATTCTCAATGATTCCTGTGAATTTGGTTGAGATCGAGTTAAAAACAAGGAAGTTATTAATGAATCAATTTTATATGCAAAATTCACTTGCAGCTGCTCGCGCTTTGTTTGTTTAGTTGACAGTGTGACCATGTCGGTGTTGTGGATTTCTTCCCGCTATTTTCAAATATATACAAAACACAAGTTTCAGTATATTTTTGGTATATTTGTTGTTAAAATATCATTAAAATTTTTTTGTTCTCTCGAAATGGGTTGCGGGTATCATACGGTCGAGCACTCTCGACTGTAGCTTTCTTACTTGTTCATTTTAAATTTATTTCGGAATTTTGCATTCTTGAATTAAGAATGTGTAGCATATATCTGAATTTAATTTTGTTTTTCATCTTAATATGAAATGCAAACAATATAGAACAAGTAAGAAAGCTACAGTCGAGAGTGCTCGACCGTATGATACCCGCAACCCATTTCGAGAGAAAACAAAAAATTTAAATGATATATTAACAAAAAATATACCAAATATACTAAAATTAGTTTTTTGTATATATTTGAAAATAGCGGGTTAAAATCACAACACCGTTTTGGTCACACTGTCAACTAAACAAACAAAGCGCGGGCAGCTGCAAGTGAATTTTGCATAGAAAATTGATTCTTTAATAACTTCCTTGTTTTTCATTCGATCTCAACCAAATTCACAGAAATCATTGAGAATATAAATATTATTATGCATATCAAAATTCAATGCTGTAGGTCTATTATTACGGCTTTTACAGACTTTTGGGGGCGGAAAGAGGCGTGGCATCCAACTTTTGAAATAAACTTGACCTGCGTAGGACCTATAGGAGTGCTGTCCCCAAATTTGGTAGCTCTAGCTTTTATAGTCTCTGAGATCCAGGTGTTCATACAGACGGACAGACGGACAGACGGACAGACGGACATGGCTATATCGTCTCGGCTGCTGACACTGATCAAGAATATATATACTTTGTGGGGTCGGAGATGCCTCCTTCTGCCTGTTACATACATTTTCTGTTGGCACTAAGTTATAATACCCTTCTACCCTATGGGTAGCGGGTATAAAAATATTAGTATTGCTTCAAGATTTGATCAATGCTAAAATGTTTTGTTGTTAGTTCCGTTTTCTTAATTTGGGGAAGATCGAAGGGGCAAGGACCTGGAATTGGGGGCAGACGCTTCTGCGTTTCGACACACTCAGTTAGTCCCTACTGATTTATGGCAGCGTATTGATTAAGCCTCGAGCTGCGCTTCTCCCCCCGCTTCTCCGCTTCCCCGGTTCCCTGCTCCCAATTTAGCTGCCTCAAGGTGTGAGCTCAACCCTCGCAGCGCACTTTTTACGCCAGTTGTGCTGTCGACAGATTGCCCAAGGGTTCGATCCCTTTTGGCTCTTTGTATCTGTATCTGTAGCTGTGTTTGTATCTGTATCTGTGTCTGTGTCTGTGTTGCCTCGGCAGATGTTTCACGAGCTGCTCCTTTTTTTCGTCTTCTCTTCTGCTGCTCCTGCTCTCGTTGTTGTTGTTGTTGTGGTTGTTGGTGCTCTTGGCTTGTGCCTAGTTACGCAATGATTTGAGCAAAGTGAAGAGCTCGAGCGCGTGGGCGTTGTCCAGGCACACACACCAAAAACAACAGAAACCAGAACAGAGAAAAAGGTGCGTCTATTTAGTCATAATTGGATGCGTAATTGGGCGACTGATGTCTGCGCAGCCTTCGTCTGCAGTTGCAGATGAACCGCAACGCACATTAAATGCACATCAAAAGCAGAAATCGACTAAAGATTGAAAGGTGTGAACAATCGGCAATTTAATGGGGGCTGAAGGGACCTGAGGATCAGCTGGCAAGCAACTTGAACTAATTACCTGAAAAACTGACTAATTGACTAAGCAATAAAATGCTAAAAGACTCAAAAATATTCATATATGAAATTAATTATTATTAATGTGGATTTAGATAAAGTTCAAAGATGCAGCAGTCGATAATAATTGAAATGTTAGATATTGGGAAAAAGTAATAGGTGAAGAATATGTACTTATCAACTGGATAGAAACTTAAACTAATTACCTGAAAAACTGACTAATTGACTAAGCAATAAAATGCTAAAAGACTCCAAAATATTCATATATGAAATTAATTATTATTAATGCGAATTTAGATGCATTTCAAAGATGCAGTCGATAATATTTGAAATGTTAGATATTGGGAAAAAGTAACAGATAAATAATATGTACTTATCAGCCGGTACTCATTAACTGATAAACTGTCAAATTGACTTAGCAATAAAATGCAGAGTTGCTGCTAAAAAATTGAAGTTAAATAAAAAAAGAAGTCGATCAAAGTAGAAATACTATATATTGGAAATTAGAGTCAGATACAGAAAATATGTTATGTAGCTGGCTACAAAGTTAAACTATTTGGCTGGCAAAACTGTCTGATTGATTAAGCAATTAAAAGCAGAGTTGCTGCATAAAATAAATACTTAAAAATATTAACAATCGAAATTAATAATTATTTATGAAATGAAGATGAAGTTTGAAGATGCACTTGATAATAATTGAAATGTTAGTTAAGGAGAATTTAAGATAGATGAAGTAAATATTGAATTAATTAGCTGCAAAGTTTTTCTTATACTAATATAAAATATTAGTAAATGAAATTTATGATCATTTATTATTTATGTGAAGTTAGATAAAGTTTGACAGACGCTCTCGTTTCTAATAGACATAAATATAAGATATTGGGAATATATGTAATGAATGAATGTCTATATTCATAATGTTTATATTTTTATTTACTTTTTTCATATATTAATTAGTATAGTGCTTTAAATAATCAAAAGAGTTGCTTTAATAATTGCATTGAATTATATAATGCATTTAATTCGATTCGAGTTGCCTGAGAAACTGTTGATTTAACAATTGAGTGTTCTTCAGATTTCCACTACAACAATTCGAGTGACGTTGATCTAAAAAACAAAAAGCCGATCGATTGATCTGCGATAGAAGGTCGACGGTCTTTGGCGTTGAGATCAGCTGCTGGCTGGAGCCTTGAAGATCGCGCGACGCAGAAGCCGCAATTGGGCAGCTGCTTTTGTGGCAAGTCTTGGCCTGGATGCTGGCCAAAACAATGCGAGAGGCAGCGGCACAAAACCGATCGTCAAGTTAATTATAAAGCGGCGGCACGAAGCAAGATGCAGACTAACCACTCTGCTGGCTGTCCTTGCCACGCGCTCGCGTTGGAGCCCGAACCTGCCACGAGGCACGAGGGGAAAGGAAAGGATCGGGGAACTGAGAAATGGGCACGAGCCAAAAGAGACCAAGAGTCCGATATAAAATGCAGCTTGCAGCTCAACGGTAACTGTCTGTCTGTCTGGTTGCCTGCCTGCAACATGATGTTGCAGTTGCCCAAGATGTTGTTCATCACGATGCCGCTGCGCAGCGATGATGGGGCAGGGGCAGGAACAGGGGCAGTGGCAAGTGCGGCCTGCAGACAGCGGTTTAGGGGCAACTTTAGATGATGATGTGAGCGTCGAGAGTAGAACAAAAGGGGCACGTGGCCCGTGTCTCGTTTTATTTACGATACGATGCGATGTTGCTGTTGCCGTTGCTGTTGCAAGGATGCAAAAGGACCTCTCTGAATGCAACATCCGCGCACAAGACAAACAGAAAAAAAAAGTCACAAGGGTCTCCGACTCGCAGAACTGCACCTGTTATAGCCCTATTAAATAGGGCCCAAAGTGAGCAACAATAATGCAGTCTTCTCTCCCTCTCTCTCTCTCGCTCTCTGTGCCGCTAGGTTCATTGCACTGCCACAAGTGGCAGGCAGCATCTGATCGATGCCCCCGTTGCGACTATCGCCAAGATCAACAGGCTGTCGTCGCAGCGGCTCTCGCTGCAATTGTCCTGCGGGAATCGTGCGTGCTGCTTTAGATCCTGCTGCAGATAGCTTCCAATTCAAGGCTAAGAGCATCCCTAGAGATGACGGGGAATTGAGAATCGAGAATCGAGAATAGATCTCTCGCTTCTGTTAATCAAAATGTCGTTTGTTTGTTTCCTTTGGTGTTTATTGAAAAAATGCTTCTTTCAATTGATATCTTGTAAATCATCCTTTAATATTGTATTTCTTCTTTGGAAGTCCGCTTTGTGGATTTTTGCCTCACTTGACATTTTATTTTTAAAACATAATTGTAATCCACATTATTTTTGAAAAATATCAAACTTATATTTGATTAAGTTTGCGCATTTTCTGAACAACCTTCTGTTAATAAAAATGTCGATTTTATCTTTGTGTTTATTGAAAAAATTAACTATTTTATCGATATCTTGAATATCTTGTTAATCATTCTTTAATATTCTGCTTATTTCATCTTTCGAATTTCGCTTTGGGGATTTCTGCGTTTTTGTCTCAATTAATATTTTACGTAATTGTAATTTATTTTATTTTTGAAGAATATCAAACTTATTTTTGATTAAGTTTGCGCTTTTTCTGAACAACCTTTTGTTATATAATATTTTTTTAATGCTCTAATCGCTGAGTTATATTTCTGAAAATAGCCTGATGAACTTGTATTTTATTTTGCTTCTATTTATTTAGAAGGTTAATTTAATATAAAGTAAACATATCAAGCTTTGTGATTACTTAAAATTCAACTATGATTTTTGCTTTACTAATTGAGATTGAAATTTTTTCGGAAATTATAAATTAGAAATATTGCTCATAGAGAATTATTTTTGAATAGAACAAATATAGCTCGTAGACAATTCCTTGATAATTGAAGTAAAAAATGAAATAATTACAATTTAGAATTTAGCAGGAATCTATTATTAAGTTGATAGATAAATTATGGCATCGCCCTTTGAGAATAACATCTTTCAATGCTACATATGAGACTTAAAACTGTCCTCTCCAGTTGGCTAATGGAGCCGATGTTTTAGCAGCAGCTGGGCAACGTCTATGATTATCAATTAGAGCGCAGAGTCAACAGATATTCTCCCCCGCCCCCCCGTCCATCTAACTGCAGTCTGGGCTGCCGGCTGTTGTTGTTGGCCATGGCCCAAAGTGTCCCCATTGCGGCTCGAATGCAACTGGAGACATGTGCATGACTGCTTAATCTAATTTGGCTGCAGTTCGGGTTCGGGGTTCGTTTTAATAGGAATAAAAAAACGAAACGAAGAAAAAAACCAGTCCATTGTAATAAAGGAAAAGAGCGGGAAACGTAAGAAAAATAAGGGAAAACCTGCGGCACAGGATAGTTCTGTGAGTGGATTGTGGAGAGCAATTAAAGAAAACACAGTCGAGAACGACAAAAGATGATGACGACGATGATGAAGTCGAGGAATGGGTAGGAGAACAGTCAACCGCAGGGCCGGAAGTGCAGGTTACGCGACACACAGCACGGAGGGAGCGAACAAAGAGAGGGAGTTGGCCAAGGAAACGGCTACACTTGGAGAAAATGGGAGCGATTGTGTGGTATGACTCGAATATTGGCAAGAGTTTTTGTAGACAAGAGTTGGCTTAGAATCACCTATAATAAATCAAAAATAAATGAAAATAATATAAAAATTATAAATGATGAATTTTTACAGATGAGAAATGTTTGACAAATAGCATTTAAGAAATATGAAATTCACAGAAAAGTATTCGAATATTCGATATTAAAAGAGAAATCGATTTGTGTTTTTAGCAAAGTCAAAATTGAATTTAGATGGATTCACATATTATATATTTAATTTGTAAATATAGTATCGAATATATAAAATGAGAGATTATTTGTTACATATCCATATATTTACAATGAAAGTATCATATTAAATGATAAAGGAAAATATTGGAAAATATGTTATACTGAAATAATATTTATTACCAGAATGGGAGTTTTAATACGTCAAGACTTAATTTCAGTGCATTGAGATATAATGATGAAAAATAATAATATAATAATAAAAGTTAAATATTTTTAAATTTAGAGTCCAATAATATTAAATACATTTAAAATCCCGAGAGTTTCGAATTAGTACAGACTATATTTATTTTGTATTTAGTAAGACTAAAATATTCGATATTTTATCAGAACTTATTTTAAATGAACTCAGGAATAGGATACTTTATTTTGTGTAATGTGTCTTCGAGTTGAGTGTTATCCAGTTTTGTGCAGTGTACAGGTACAGCTAGGCTCTGGAAGTTGCGGAAGGCACTTTGTGGAGGAAGAAGTGACTTTATGGTGAGAGGGAAAGAGAGGCAGCTAGAGGTCGCATCGGGCATTCCGAGTTGTAGTTGTTGTTGTTGTTGTGGCATCTTCGCGTGGCATCGACGACTTGCAGTTGACTCGTCATTTCGTTCGCGCTCCGCTTGAGAGGGCACGTGCCCCTCTTGACCGCCCCTGATGAACCCACATGACATTTTTGTCTTCTTTGTTGCCCGTTGATCTACCCTGAAGCCGAAGTCGAGCGAGTCACAGATGTTGTGGCAAGTATGTGACTTGAGTCTTTTGCACTCGGGGGCTGCTGCGCTGGAGGACAGCGTAGCGTAGGGGCCACCATGTAATCTGCCATCTACAAAGAGGCACAGAGAGAGAGAGCGAGAAAGGGAGAGAGCGGGAGAGGTCAGGTGTGTGTTGCAAGGGGGCAGCTTTGTTGCAACTGGCGAAAAAAAAGAAAAGCCCGGAAAGCGACCCTCATGCAATGACAGCTATCAAGATGACAACGTTGCCTTACCAGAAATGAACTCAAATGCAAGTTGCACATGGCAAGTGGCAAGCGGCAAGCGGCAAGCGGCAAGTCGCGAGCCTTGCAGCTGCTCGATTTGTGGTGCTTCTTGACGAGTCGCATCGCTTGAGTGATCCAGTTGATGTGGCTCTCTTCTAATCTCTGGCTTGGTACGCGCCAAACGTCAGCTGGAAGGAACAAGGAAGAGTTAGATGTCCTGGCGTTGCGTTTAATAAGCCACAGGCCACAGGCCGCAAGTCGCCGTTACATGCAACGCAGCAGGCCATGTCAGAGTGAGAGAGACAGAGTGAGAGAGAGCGAGCGCCTCTTATCGGTGGCACAAACAACTGTGACTCTGTTTGCTGTCTTGTCTTGGCGATTGTCTTCGCTTCGCTGAGCAAATGGCGGGAAAAATCCAGCACCTTTCGACAGACAGACAGGCAGACGGACGGACAGACAGGCAGACAGTCGGACAGATGTAGGCTACGTTTATGAGCCTCGCTTCTTATCAGCCAAGTCAGTCTTGGGAACACTCATCACTCGGTTGTCCCGATTCCCTATTCAGTATTCCGTATTCCGGACTCCATGCGGGTCTGCAAAGCTCCAAAAGATAAGTTTGCATTGCGTGGGAAAATCGGACGCCCAATTGTGGGAAACTCTATATCAACGACATTTTACGACGTCTGGGGATCCAACTGGGAATATGCTAAGGCGATCAGCTTCTGCATACAAAAATTACAGATAAAATAGAGCACTTTTAATTTGCAGTAAAAGCCTTAAAAAAAGTATTGTCTATCTGTATTTGAGTAGCATAAACATGAACTGCCTAAATTTGCTGATTATTAATTGGAGTCGAAATAATTCTATAAAACTTTTCTACATTTTACACTGATAATGTAAATATCATTTTGATTTTACATATAAAACTCCAATTTGCAGAATTAAAGAATAAGTAATATTCAACGCATTTAAATTATATTTGGACCGATGACACTTTGAAATAAATACATTTTAGCTGAATATATTTGATATAATGCAAATCTAAATTATGAACTGTGTCAATCGGACGAGTTTTATTTAAAACTTTCAAGGATTCATTTTTGTTATTTATAACTAACAATTTCATGTCTTTCATTTAAAATATAAAACTAAAAGTTCATTTACTCCTCCTTTATTATTTTATTTTATTTTATTTTATTTTACTAATTTGACCGATTTTCCTTAGTCGAATTGCCAGAAGTTGAATAAATTTAATTAAAGATCAACAAATTAATTCAATAAGAAATTCAAGATTGAGAATGTTAAGCACACTATACTTAAGAGCAAACGTCGAGAGAAACTCTTGTGTTTTAAAATATATTTATGGTAGAGGTAAATTCATTTATTTACACTCTTGTTTCACAAAATATATATATTTATGGTATAGATATATTTATTTGTTCACATATCTACTCGTAACATATAATATCTGTTGTAATTTGCTCAGCTCAGCTCAGCTCAGACACCTTGAGATTTTGTTATGTGATTTGGTAATCTGCTCATTGCGATTACCTTTTACTTTTTGCTGCTGTTGCTGCTTCTCCACTGCGCCTCTCTCTGCGCTTCTCGCAGCGTGCTCTTCTTCATGGCATGCACGTGATAATTGCCGCCCCCCGTTTGCATTTTATGTGATTTTTGTATTACATTTATTTTCATTTTTCATTTCTTGATATTACTCCTCTTTGCTGTTTGCTGTTTGCTGTTTGCCTTTGCGTTTTTATCTCGTTTTCATTTTCATTACACATTATACGAGCACATGTGCAGATGCATCGACTATAAACTATATATGTGTATACTATATATACATATATATATATATATATATATGGGGGAATGCTTTGTAGCGTAAAATATGCGAAGAGGAAGCCGTTTGCTGGAGTTCCTGGTCGAGTTGTGGGTTTATCGGCTGAGCGGAAGATGCCACTTCCCCAATGTTGCTGCTGTTGCTGTTGCTGTTGCATGCTGCATGTGCCGCAAAATGCCAGTCTCGGTCTGGCACTGAGAGCAGAATGAAAATCACTTTGGCGTGCCAAATGCAATTAGAAGAGCAGCAACTACTATAAATGCCAGATCCTTTGGGATCAACGTGTGTTGCCCCAAAAGTTCAGCACAGACTCTGTTGCAATTCGAGTGCAAGTTGCCGCACCCCTGACAACCCTGGCAGCCCCGGCAGCCCCGGCAACCCTGACTGCTCCTAATGCCAGCCATTCAACTTTACCCCTTAACGCAGCGTTAAAAGTCACGATTAAGTGTCGACACTCGCCTTCTGCCTTCTGTCTTCTTCTGCCTTTTGTGCCACACCCCCACTTACCCTCACCCTCACCCTCAGTCGCCGTGTTGCTGCCTCGTAATGCTGCACATCCCACACAAGTTTCCATCCGTTTCTGTTTCTGTTCTAATCCTGAGGGATGGTTTGGCTTTTGGGTTTGGGTTTTTTTTTTAGTTTTTTTTGGGCTTGGCTTTCGCCACATAAACTGCGTGAAATTAAGTAATTAAATGTGTGTAAAGTTCAGGTCACATCATCATCGTCATCATCATCATCATCATCATCATCATCATCATCATCATCTGCCTCCTGCTTCACTTTCTTCCTGCGGTGAAAGCCCATCAAATTGATGAATGTCTGTAGATTTATCAACCCAAAGCGATTGCTGCACTTTTCTCTCTCTCACTCTCTCTCTAAATGCATGCAATTATTCATTGCATAAATATTCAAGTCAAGCGAGCAGATGCTGCAATTAGCCAACAAAGTAATGTATGATCCAGAAAAGGCAAAAGCCAATTTGCAGTTAGTGCTTTGAAAAGTCATAAAAAGTCTAAATAATGATGTTTAAATTAAGTTGTCTTCTACTTAGTATTTTGATAATATATTTCTTTGAATATCTACATTCATTTAAAGCTAACAATTCATACTTAATATAATACAGAGTTTAAATAGATTTTCAACTGACACGTTTCTTAATTTTTGTGTATTATATTATTATATATAACATATTATTATATATATTAACAAAATAAACAAGGGAAAAGTACATTGATTTAGTTATCTTGAAATTGTGAATCATTATTTATAATTACTTTTTTTTTTTAGTATTTTTAAAATGCATATACATATTTTTTAAAGATTTTTAAAATCCAAATGATATATGAAAAACAAATTGGCAATAGTTGGATACAAAATACAATGTTAATTGAATTATATATTTCTGAAAACAAAACTTTTATTTGTCAGACAAATGTGACTATTAAACAATACAATTTTTAGTAGCCAAAATTCTAGAAGATTTCTTATAAATTCTGCCATAAATAACTTTGACTATAGAGACGTCATTTTATTTATTCATAATTATTTTTGAAGACGCTTTATGTTAATTACCAGTCATATTCTGAAAACTTCATCCAAAATCTGAATCAAAACATAATAATTATAGGAAAAATGTTGCAAGTAAAGGGTGATAATTAATATATCAACAAATTACTAATGACTCTGTTCTCGCTGTAGCTAAAAGCTTTTGCTTTCTGTTTACTAAAGAAATACAATCATTATACTAGACAAATTATAACAAATGATGCCTCAGTTAAATGTAACTATAACGAGTCCTACTAAATACGAAGAATCGTATGGCATACATGAAATTGTGGCTTGCCAACTTAATGAATTCGTTTAGAGTTTGGCGCCAAAAACAAAATCAAAGCATATAATTAGAGTGGTCGAAAAGGACAAGAGGGAGGGGGGCAAGGAGTGAGATTGCGATTGGGATTGGGATTGGGATTGGCAATGGGACCTACAGACCTACAGCTGGGACTGTTGATTGCCGCGAAATATGTCTTATTTTTTTGTGGGCCAGCCAAACGAGTTTGCGACTCAACAGCAAGAGAGAACGAGAGCTTTGTGCTGTCTTGTCTAGTCCAAGCAGTATCCCAAAATGCTGAGTGTCCTGTGTCCTGTGTCCTGTGTCCTGTGTCCAGTGTCCTCTCCAGCGCGCTGTCCGACATGACATAAGAAAACAAAAGACGGCGTCCAAACAATGGAACTGAGAAACTGCAGCATAGAGAGAGAGCGAGAAAATGTTGCTGATCAACGGTCAGTTCCCATCGCAGGATAACTAAATAAATATAGCTGAGAAGGCGCCAAATGCAAATGAGACCAAGACCTTAGCATTCTCCCTCTCTTTCGCACTCTCATTCGCTCTCTCTCTCTCTGTCCACTAAGTAGCCGGAGGAGGGTCGCGGGTCGCGGACTCGCTGACCACTGTCCAGTTTGCTGCCAAGGGTTGCTCGCTGCAGTTTTCTTATGGCTTTGGCCCTTGTCCTTTCTTGGTCCTGTGCCGCTGCTGCTCCCATTGTAATGAGTTGCGCTTGTTTCACCCTTTTTTTTTCGCTTTTTGCGCCTTAGTTGCAACGTCGCTGGTCAGTTGGCCTGTTAATTTACGGACCCCTGCCCCTGCCCCTGCCCCTGCCCTTGCTGCTGGCCCCGGAACTGATCCGGTCGACCTCATTTGAATATTAGTTGGGTTGGTCAAATGATCCTTGATTTGCTCGCTGTGAAATTGCCCCAGAGTCTTGGTCTTCGTCTTGCTCCTGATCTCGGACTTGCATTCTCACATCCTTTGGCATTACACGCTTGACCAAGCTCCTTGCCTCCTGCCCTTGCCCCTGCCCCTGCCGCTGCCCCTGCCCACTGTGACCTGAACTCATATTTCATGCAGCGAGGTCCAGTTTAGAGGATCTCGACCATCGCTGGCAGGGACATGCGTATTACAATTTGATCCTAGATCTCCTTCTGCAGTCGCTTCAAATTTGTTTTATGACTGCGTAATTTCTCGCCCGTCTATGTGTGTGTGTGTGTGTGTGTGTCCGTTAAAATGATAATTTATGGATTGATCCGGTCAGCCGGGGCTTTCGCTTCCATCGGGTTAATGAGAGTTTGAACCTTTGCCCGCGTTTTATCTTTGGTTTATCGCCTTAATTCCACTTCATTAGCTCAAGGTTCAAGCCTTCGAAATGTCGCCATTCATTCCGTATTATCTTGGCATCTATTTTATATGCAGACCTCCAGTTGAGATACTTTTGATAGGAGCTGAGTTTTCTTCACAGGAATATTGGCTTTGCTGCCTGAAGAGAAACTCTGCATCATCATTAAGTAGCTGATCAGTTAGCTAATGATCAGAAGTGAAATAAAAATAAATATATTTAAATTGCTCAGCATAATTAATTTATTTATTTATTGTGATTAATAATTAGAATAAAATTCTAGGGTACAAAGTGTCGCAACTTAGGGCTTCAAGCTACGAAGCGTAATTTATTCATATAAATTATTAAGAATTATACGAAATACATATTTGTTGTCTAGAGAACTGCGACAGCTCTTTTCATGCAGACAATTTAAATTATTAGAAGTAAAATAATTATATTAATAAATATATATATGTATACATTGTGCAGTTTAATCGGTTTATATAAATTAAAAATTGTGCTAAATATATATATTTTGTCTAGATAACTGGTATAGACCTGAAAAGTTGATTTTCCCTGTTTTTCTTATTTTTTGATTCTACGATTGTTAATTAACTTTAGCAGCACAATTATTAAAGAGAGTTTCGCTGTCTATAGATACCTTTAGGATTTGAAATGTTTTAATATACAAATTCTTGCAAATCATATGATCTCAATAAAATAAGGAAGGGAATAATTTACGATTATTCCAGGCTCGCATTTCTTATATCTAAATACTGAAACGTTACAAATGTTGTGTAATTTTTCTCTCGCTCAATTTCGCCCTCTTCGATCTCAGCTGTTGTCCTTCGGGTCCCAAAGGACTGCAGCAAAGGGCAAATCTAAGGACGAACTCGATTAAAATGAGGTCAGTGACAGCGCGCGGAATACAGACCGAGAATTCTGTCCGTCGTCCTGTCGATCTGTCCGCTTCTCTGCTTGTCTGTTCCGCTGGCGGACAGCGAACATCGAGGGTCAGTTCCTCGGGGGCTTTGTTTGCGATCAAGTAACGGTTTTCCTTTCTCAGAGTGCTAAAACGGGACGTGTCCAATAATAAAAGAGAGGAATGAAAATTAGAGCAAGGCATAAGACAGGTTTGCCTGAGATTAAAAACAAGCTAATACCTAACGGTCAGTCGAACAGCGAATAAATTAAAAATATATAGAGAGCGGGATGGAGAATAGGAAGTAGACAAAGACAGCAAATAACGAGCTCTGGAATTAACTCGAAGGAGAAGTACAATTAAATAATTATATCAATACATTTCACAGGATTTTACAACTAAATTAAATAGCGAAATATCCTTAAAATAATTCTGCAAGTTTTTCTTGGGGATTAAAAGAAATTGCTTTTCATATTTAGCAAGGAAAACAGGTTCAGAATTGTACATTTAAATTATAGAAAAGAAAAACAAAAAGTAGGTAAATCAAATAATTATTTCAAAGCAGCTTATTTAATTTTTTTTATTAAATTAAATATGAAAATATCTTTAGAAAATACATAAAAAGTTGGGTATCGAAATAAGTGTTTTGTAATATTACCATGGAAATAAAATCCAGAATTTTAGATAATAATATTGTATTATAATATTTTTGCATTAAACAAAGCAGCCAAATATTATACATTTATGCCCCAAACTTTCAATAGTCTTAAAAGTTTTCTCTGTTTAAATGCACGCCATTTTCTCAGCTCAGCTTTCTAATTGGTCCAGGACTATCATGATAACATCATCATCATCATCCTTAGCTATGGCAATCGTAATGTGCCGAGAAAAACTGACATTTTCTAACCCAAAAAGCCATGTTTAATTGCCTTGATTCGCCACCCTGCTTGGCTAAGGTCAAGCAAACCAAAAATAGGGATGCAACCCCAGAAATGAGAGGACATTTTTAATGAAAAATTTCCGAGATCAAGATCAAGATCAGGTTCAAGATTCAGAGATCAGAGATCTAAGAGCAGCAAATTCAATTAATGTTTTTAGCTAAAAAGTTCATCAATTGCGCTCTGGACATTGGTCAGCAGCAACTTCGGGATCATTTCAGCGTGACCGAAAAGGACACGCTGAAATGTTGGGAAGGGGAAGGAGGAAAGCAACCCCTAAGGAAGTGAGAACGAAGTGAGAAAGGTTGCCTAAGTCGATAAACTGGTTTGGTTTACTTTTTGTTGATTTATGGGTTCGCAACCCTTTCGACCGACTTGGCCCCTTTTTCTTTTCTCGTTTTATGGACTTGAGGCCTGCGGCGAAAGTAGAGCGAGTTCAGCATCCCAGATGATGCTTCAAGATGATGCTTCAAGATGAAGATCTTCATATATAGTGTGCAGTGCATACAATACATTCGCTGGCCACAAGATCTGCGTGTTAAAATACCTTGTTTGGGGTGGCAGCTTAAGACGGATTGTCCGTGCGATTAATTGGTTTGCAGTCTCAACATCAGCCTCAGTTTCAGTTTCAGCTGTCGCCTAATTAGTCCAGAGGTTCTTTCGGCGCCCCGTAAAAAACTGTTTTGAAAGCGCCTCAATTTGGAAACTGTGAAACAACAATTTCATATTTCCCAAAAGACGGAAAAGAAATGGGAATAAGTAACGCCTAGTCAGCTCCCAAATGTGAAACAAGTTTAGTTGGGGTTAGCACAATTTCAGCATCATTGTCATCATCATAATTTCTGTTGTTTTTTTCGTTTCTTTTGGTGGACATCATTTGGGGTCTTTTCGTCTTTCTGGTTCTTTCTCAGCACCTTTTGACCCGTGTCGTTGGTTTTTCGGTTTTCGGTTTTCGGTTTTTTGTATTGTTTTTGTTTTTGTTTTTGTTTTTTCGGTTGTTTAACTGCGCCCCAGACTAACAAATGAAGCGACAAACTCCACATGTTTTATAGCCATAAAATATACATACAACATATATACACCAACATTTTAGATGAAAGCTAGCCGAGCTGCTCCGCAACTGGGAAACTGACCAACTGTTTCCAACTGTTTTCGACTACACTCGCCAAAAAATTATACGAAACACTAAAAATATTTTAATTCCATTTATTTATTGCAAGCTTATTTTGGAGACAAATTTCTGCAAATCTTTATTCAATACTTAAGACACTCCTGTTAAAAGTTTTCTTTCTGCTTATGTGAAATATTAAGTCAAGTGCACTATTATTACAATTTAATAAAAGTGTATTTCAAAATGCATTTCTATACATTGAATATATGTATATGTATGTATATATTGAATATTTAAGTATATCTTTAACTTCAAGTAGAATTCATCATACGAAATTGCTCATACGAAATATTATTTAATCTTTCTTATTTCGCATTTATATAATTTAATCTAAGTTTATTTAAAAGTGCATTTCTTTAGATTTAATTTAACATAATTTTATTTAATCTGCAGCTTTAAATATAATTCGACAATTAATTTTAAACTCAAGTTCACTTGTCGCTTTTACAAAATACTATTCAAAATATATGTAAATTTTATTCTAATTATTTTTTTAATTTTAAGAAAAGTGAATTTATCTTTATTTCGTATTCGATACAATTTTATTCGATCCTTAATTTAAAATAATTTTTAATTAATCTTGCTGTCATTTTAAGCTGTTTTCAGACAGTTTAATTTTCATTTCGAATACTACTTAGACTATATTATTTTATTTATATTTTATATTATGACACTCGCTTAGTGTTTTCGCTCAGTGCACCAATTGCCAACTACCAATTGTCAACTACTCAACTGGGCGGTCGCTTGGTCGGTCAACAGTTTCCGTTAGCCCTCTGCAACTTGTCCAGCTTGTAGCTCCAGCTTTGGTATCTGGTCTCTGGTAGAGACCAGAAGGTCTCTGGTCTCTGGTAGCTGTTGCTGTTATTGCTGTAGCTCGTCTCGTTCGTCATAACTCAAACGACACACACACAATAAGCAGCCCAACACATATTTTGTCTGTTGACAAAATCACAAAGAAACTTAATTATGTCTTACTTGTCTGTCTCATTGTTCCATTGTCTGTCCGTCCGTCCGTCCGTCCGTCCGTCTGTCTGTCTGCGTTTTCCATTTGGCAGGCACTTGAACTTGCGCCCATGCTGGGAACACATCGGATAATCTTCACATCTTCAGCCCCGTCGAAAGTCATCGGAATTGAAGGTCAACGCGACTTTATTATGCAACTTTCATCTGGGTTTTCTAACAGGCTTTTTTAAATTAAATATGAAATATAATAAAGCAGCAGTTAAATATATGTATTTTGTTTACATTTGAATTTATATGTTTGATAACATATTTAAATAAAAATACGGCAACTTAACAAAGACATCTCCTCCGTAGTAGTCAAATAAACTATGGAATTATTCGATTATGTATTACAAATAAATATTAATAGAAAACAATTGCTTATTCACAATTAAGGTAAAGTAATTAAATCTTTTTAATATATATAAAATATGAATTTCTTCATTTATATAATGCAAATTGTAGGGATGATTTTCCAATTTTCAAATATAAAGCTAGAGAATATATTTAATTTAGGAACTTATGAACTCCTTTAATAACTTGGTAGAATTAATTCGCAATCAATGCAATATTTTTCAATATTTTCATCAAAAATGCATTTTCGAGATATTATATCATTTTTGTATATTAATTAATAAAAATTAGACTTATTTTGTATTACTATGGTTATTATAATAATTTTGTTGATGTCGTTGATGATCTTCTGAGCCAAAATCAATTAAGCTGTAATTGACTGAACGAGTTAGTGAGCGACTGAGATGCAAGTAGATTGCGATCGAGCTGATCATTGGTCAGCTCGCTAATGTGGCATGTGGCATGTGGCATGTGGCAGAGTGCTGGACCGGTAGACTTTCGAACGTGAGGCACAGTCTGCAGTCCGCAGTCTGCGAGTTGCCCAGTTTCGTGGTATACTTCCTCTTGAGTTGCATTTTTGTGTGTTTTAATTGCAACAGCAACAGCAACAGCAACAAGATGCCGCATTGCATTAGCGCAAATCAAACATGCAACACGGACAGCGCCGCAGACACAGATGGACAGTTGCAGCCAGATCGTGTGGCAGCGGGCGGAGGGGAGGGGCAGATGGATGGTTGGATGGATAAGTGACGGAGTTGCTGTTGAAGTTGAGCAGCCCCCCCGAAAAAATATAAAAGAGCAGCCAAATAGTTGCGCCATTTTTCAATTATGAAATTGTTTTGTTGTTTTATTATTTTAGCTGCACTTGTTGCTGTTGCTGTTGCTGCTACTGATCTTGTTGTTGTTGTTGAGTTTTCAGCTGGTTTCAGTTATTGTTGTTATTTTTGTGGCTCTGTCTCGACGAAGTGCGCCCATGTGCAGTGATTGCGGATTATATAAAGCGAGACGAGCGTAAATCATAAAATATATAACAGCCTGAGAGCCAGCAGACTAGCAGATACACTGCAATACATATATTTTGCTAATTATTTGTAAAGATATATTTAGCAAACAGTCGCTTTGGCAAATGAAATATCATCTTTATTATAAAGAGGCTTTTTAACTTCAGTTGACAAAGAAAGGTAAATGAATTCGAATAGTTATATGGGACATATGTAAATACATATCTATTAGATCTATAGAAAAATGAATAATTTAATTTGCATAATTATTTATTTGTCAAATAGATCAATCTATTTATCAGTCAGTCATTATATATACATATATGTTTGTTATTTAATTGTAAAGTCGTCTATGCAGTGTTAACAGTAGAAACATTGCAAATATTATATTGGGAAACAGAAAACTTTTAAGTATCTAACAGATATACATTTTAAAATGAATATTGCCAATGTGAATTAACTATTGATTAACTCATCAAAATTGAAATTAAAATTAAACAAAATTCAAATTCAAAATCAAATTAAATATTGCCAATATAAATATATAATATTTACTGACTATTAAATTCAAATTGAAACAATTGAACAACATTGAAGTTCAAAATCAATCTACTCATCAGCCAGACACGTCGAGCTATTTATTCAGAGTATCCATCTATATTATATAGAGTCGAAGGCCTCAGCAGCCAGTGTTGTGGAAATAAGTTAGTCGTATTTTTAATTAAAACAAACTATTATAAATTGATAGCTGAAAAATATATAATATAGATTCCATATAAATATACACTTGTAGCTATTAATTTATGTACGTGAAAACTTTCAATGAATTTTGATGTGTAGTATGTTATAGAGTATCTCGAGCAAAGTATCTGCAGTGCAAAAACTATCTTCAGCTTCAATGAATTTTGGCGTGTAGTATAGAGTATCTTGAACAGAGTATCTGCAATGGAAAAGTATCTTCAACTTCAATGAATTTTGATGTGTTGTAAAGAGTATCTTGAAGAGAGTATCTGCAATGGAAAAGTATCTTCAGCTGGCGCAATGCTGCAATGCTGGCGCCAACAGCTGATGTGCATTGCACCAATTAGAGGGTATATATGTACATATGTCTGTGTGTGTGTGTGTGTGTTTGCAGCTAATGCTAAGAGCTGTGGCTGTGTATCTTGCAGATACCAAAATTGCATCGCTGCTCAGCGCGTGCCGGCGCCGTGCGCGCCAAACGGTCGTTAAAACAAAAAGCTGAAACGCTGCTGAAGCAAAATGAAAATGAAAATGAAAATGAAAATAAAAATTGTTAGCTCATCAACAACAACAACAAAGCGAGGCAACTGCGGCTGTGGCGGCTGCGAAGGCGGCAACAATGTGGCACGACAACGGGGCGAATGGGGCGGGGCAGAGCACCTGACTGTTGTTTTTATTAATTACACGGCAGCAGCTGTGTTTGGGGAGGCAGCTGAAGGGAAGGGGGAGGGGCGGGTGGCAGCTTCGTTTGGTTGCGCATGCGCCACAAATTTGTTGCATTTACGCGAGATTTTTATTATGATTTCATTTTCATTTTCATTTTTGATTTTCCATTTGCCATTTGCCATTTTTGCTGTTGCTTCGTGTTTCTCTCTGCGCCTCTTTGTTAAACCAACAGCAACAAATTGTGCAGCCAAAAGATTGCATTGTGATCACTCTTAAATCGTTGATCTGAACAACGCTGAGGAGGCGATAAATTGCCCAATATTCCCTTGCCGAAAACA
Source organism: Drosophila ustulata (assembly GCA_035047365.1). Classification (NCBI taxonomy): domain Eukaryota; kingdom Metazoa; phylum Arthropoda; class Insecta; order Diptera; family Drosophilidae; genus Drosophila; species Drosophila ustulata. Next base: position 9,703,226 of record JAWNPT010000080.1, read on the forward strand.
CAAATTATTGGGAATTCCAAAATTACGTCTTACAAAACTGTCCGAACTGTGGGAATTTAACACAGCAATCGAAGACCCACAATTGAAATTAGTCATCTCACATTTTAGTCATATTAATTTCATCATCATCATCATAATGCCAATCAATCATTGGAGCCATCAATATAGAAGCAGTCAGACAAAGATTACAATTTATTAAATAAAAACATGTTTTTTTTATAAACAGTCAAATAGTTCAACTTTAAAACTTGGAGATTAAGATTACAATTTATTTTATTGGAGAAAGATTTGACTAGAATTCATTTATAGAAGAAGTCAGACCATTTATTCTAGGTAAAATTGAAATTATTTGCGAAAAAATAAATAATTTGCAAGAATTTGTATATTAAAGTCAGACTCGTATTTCGATTTATTACATTGCAGAATTTTTATAACGAAAGCTCAGTTTTATTTATTGATACTTTCAACAAAAAAATTGAGTAATGGGATTTTATTTATAGTCAAATATTTCAGCAGCTAAGTTGTCCACCAAATGCATATTTCAATATTAGATTAAATAAGAATTTAATTGATTTGCGTAATGCACTTCCTCATGATCATATTGGGATCAACTTACGCTCATGCCTAAGACCGGATAGACCTTGAAAATCTTGTCATGTTGATCCATATCGCTTTCCATAGCGCAGTTCCTGCATGCCTTGAGAATTTCCTCTGCAGACCACAAAGTCACTGCCAATGCGATTCCCAAATGCAGTCAAAAGCGACTCAGAATCAGACTCAGGTTCAGATTACCACAGAACTTTGTGGACTTTGTGCTGTTGATAGAGCTGAGTTCAGTTGGTAAGACGATGCTGCTTACGTCAGGAAGCTGTAAATTAGCTTGCATAAAATTCAAGTTAATATTAATATTATACGATTGAAATACCCTCTGCTTAAGACAAGATTCGATTAATAACGATGCAAGCATTTTATAATCATTAAATTGATTATGTGAACTCAGCTGTGAGTTAAGCTTTGGGATTGCAAGTTTACAGCATAAATTTAATTATAGGGTATTAACTAGTAGATCAAATGAGCTTGAGCGTGACATGGAAGAAATGGTTTATGAGCGACACTAACTGTAAAATAAAATAATAATGTAAAGAATAAAAATAATGAATGAATTTTAAAATAATACAAAACTAATTACGTGAGATGAGTGCCAAAATTTCGATGTAAAATATTTATTTAATTTATTTATAGATCTAGCTTAATAATGATAAAATTAAAGGATAGTTTTTTTTATTTTTCTGCTATGGTAGCGTAGGCCTTCAGCCCTATGGTTGTGTTCTTATAATTGTGACTTATAATTAACAAATATTTACATTATTTACATTGATTTCGAATTTCGATGTAAAATATGTTTTCTCATAATTTAGCATATCTGCAAAATTATACAAGGTATTTCTTTAGTGCTCGCAGATCGATTCTGAAACTGCGATTTCATTACAGGGTAACTGTTAGTCGAGCACAGCCTACCGCATGCTGCGGTTATCGGCTTTCAATTGGCGCTGCCAAAAATTGTGCTGAGTGGGTCTGAGTTTGGTTTTCGTAATCGGATGAGAGGCGACAAAGTCTGATGGGAAATGCACACGCGGTCACTTTTACAGTTAGTTTATCACGATTCCTCCAGCTCTTTCACACACTCTCTCTCCCATTCTCTCTGTCTCTGTCTGTGTGTGTGTGTGTGTGGGTGAGGATTTCCTGCAAGTCGAAATTAAAAATCGCCTGGCGTCCACTAACAACAACAACGACAACAATTTACAGAGCTCTTAAAGAGTTCTGCGGAGTCTTTTTAACTGGGCTCGCAACGATTTGAACGTTTTTTTTTTTTTTTTTTTTTTCAGTTATTATTTTCGAGTGCGCGTTGACGACTGTCACGTTCCCTACATAAATATCCATAAAAAGTAATGCTCACATCCGTCCGGATGAAATGCGTTCGTGTTGGGATCTTCAGCACACAACTAAAGAGTGAGAGGGAGAGCACGGGAGAGCGAGAGCGAGAGCGAGATGGCAAAGATTCTTTCAGAAAGATTCTTCAACACTTTCGTTCGGTTTTAACTCTCAATGCTCAGCTCTCGAAAGGCATTGCTCAGTGTCATAAATACAAGTAATAAACGATAAGATAACGTACCATAAACAGCAACGAACGTCAAGGCAGCATATTCAAATCAATGCGTCTGCTAGCCGACTACTCAATACCCTCACTACCCTAAATGATGGCTGAAGAGTTGACCGCGATTGGTTGAAATATCTATTACAACTGCAATGCGGAAATTGAAGATCATAAAGCTTCTAGTAGTTGTTCTATTCTGTTTTGGATTTGTCTGTGATATCTTGAAGCTGAGTATAACTTAAGTCAGTTCACTATCAAGTGTTCTTTTGGGAAGTTTCAAGGGGCAGTAATCACAGACGTGTTTGTAAAAGGTATTCAATATTGCTTTAGCAAATGTTATATTACATTATTATTTATTTCTTTAGTATAGCTCAGAATTATGTGCTTTAGTACAAGAATATAGCTAGAAAAACTGAGGTCATTATAAAATTATTAATATGCAGCTATGATCTAATTAAATAAATAATTGATCTCCATTTTTATTTACATACATATGGATTATTCTTAATATTAAGACGATAAGGGAATTCAAACAAATCTATTTAAAATTCACTTTATTTCCTGTTGACAATTTCCTCAAATATGTATGTGTCAAAGTGGCTATAGAAGCCAGCATACCCGCTGCCAAAGTGCAGGGCAATAACAATTTGGTTTTGCCGCATTCACACGATCTGAGCAAATTCAAATAGAGATACTATAATCACACGCCAACTATTTACCTGGGATGCCGAATGTCGATGATGATGATGATGACGCTGACGATGATGATGTTGATGCCCCATGCGCAGCATGGTTGGATAGATAATCACAGTGAGAGGGGGAGGAAGCCAGAGAGTGGCAAAGGCAAAGACAGGGCAGATAGTAAGTTCTTTAGCTGAATTTTTGAGTCAAGACAAACAAATTCGATTGACTTTGCTAGCTGATAACGCACACACTCATAAACCTCATGCAGGTGTCCGTCTTGTGCAATGGAAATAACGCCAGAGATCCCAGTTTAGTCCCGCGTCAGTTGATTCAATATTTGGCCAGCTTATCGAGCACCCACATAGACCACAGAACCCATGGAACTCTGGGTGTGTCAATAATAACGCAACTCGATTCGTATTCCGATTCGTACTCGTATCATAGATCAACAAATTCTGTGTGTGCTTGTGGGAAATATTGGGATTGGGAATGGAATTGGGATTGGAATTGTTAAGCCTTTCTAACTGGCCACGCAAATGGGCAAATGAAGAAATGAGTAGATGAACCGATTTATCTATCTATATCTAGTGGAAAGTAGCACAATGAACGTTAGAGGTTTGCAACGAAATCTTTTATCGAAACTATTGCATCAACGAATTGTTTTTTGACAACTCTTAAATTTCTTTAATTATAGTAATTATGTCTTTCCATAACTTTCAATACCCAACCAATATTATTTTAAAATTTAATTAATATAGTCCCTATTTTGACTACGACCATTTTTAAAACGCTTTACAAAATTTCGGAATGAAAAACCGAAACCAAAATGCATTTTATTATTTTCATTATTTCACTTTTAAACAATAAGTAATACATATTTATTTTTGTAACATAAAATTATTGTTTTAATCGAATTTAAATCGCGCTTTATCGTTTTGCCAATGGATGACGTTACAGGCTTGAATTTTCTTGCTAGATCAGATCTTTCGCTAAAGTAATGCCATATGCATATTGTACCTTTCAAGACAGTTTCCAATTTATTCTTCACTTCTTTGTAAACATTATCTTAGAATATATAAATTATATATATTTAATTTATATTATAGCAAATGCTGCTTAGATGCTGTTGCGGCATTCCAAATTCTTTTCTCTTCAATTCTTGCTAGATATTTCCAATATGTTCCAAAGTTTTCAAGGTTGACTGCAGTTGGCACCAACGTTGGCTGGCTATATGTTTATATTGAATCTTGTTCGCATAACTCGACTAATTAACTGCAGCGAAGGTTCTTTCGGTTGGCTCTTGGTTCTTGAACGCGTTTCGCATTCGTGTTTGCCACATGCAATGGCAAATTGAAGTCAAGTCAAGTCAAGTCAAGCTGAGCACATCCGCCCACCCAACACCTCAACACCCCAACACCTCGAAGACTAAAGACTCAAGACTAAAGACTGCACGTAGCGTCTCCAGCTGCCCGATTGCTGATGATTCACATGGCGATGCCTTGAGAAATCAGCGAAGCAATCGATCGACTGGCGAACAGCTCGAGTCAAGGTCTCCTCGATTGAGGGGCGGAGGGAGCTCACATCCTCCTAGAGAGCAATTATGCGGTATTATTGTATTGTATTATTGGATTCTTGGCTTTAGTTTAATTAAATTAAAAGTCGATTCGCAATGAATCAATGTTGAAGTTATTAGAGCGCTGAGCAGCGGCTTGCAACTAAAACGAAGTCATTGCTAAAACTCTAAAAGACAATTAAATTAAACAATTATTAATTAATAGTTATAAATATTACAGTGAAGATGCGCTATAAGGGAGACTTATGGGCTTGTAAATTAATCATATTCTGTCATTTCTTTGTGATCTATTCCATTCCGTCTGCCCGTCTGTCCAGCCCTTTGACCACTGTTATGTCGGAAACTTTAAAAGTGAGAGCAACCCAATTTATTGTGAATAAGGACTCTTCTAGCAATATATATTGTAAACTAGTTTGAAGACCCAAAGTTCCCAAGTTGTAAGTTTGTTGAGTTATCCGTAGAAGGTTCTACTGTACCGCTCGGCAACTCTGCTGGCATTAGGCACATCATATTATATGTTATGTTTTGTATGCCCATTGGCGGGGCCAACAAACCCATTTAACCTACAAGTGGCCAATGTCTTGAGCTGCGTCCGTTTAATTATGGAAAATGATCGCGGCAAAGAGCATTTCCTGTCGCATTGTCATTGCCTCGATATCTCGATATCTCGCTCTCTCGCCGTATCCATCTGCCTCTCTCTCTCTCCCTCGCTCTGTATGTCTGTCTGTTTTTTCGACTTTGCGCACACAAAGTCCATTTTAAGAGGTAGTCGTCGAAGTTCCCTTACTACTCGACTCACTTACTCCCAACCTCAGCTCGTATGCTTATCTTGTGTACGCGTATTTCTTCATTTGGCCCGTCTTCGGGGGCTCTCGTCTTTCACTTTGATAATTTCTCCGCACTTTGGCGGCAAGCCATTGCCCATTGCCCATTGCCCGTTGCCCACTGAAGAGTGAACAGTGAATAGTACTCAATGTTCAGTGGCCATTGTCCGTTGTCGAATGCCTTTGTCTGGGTCTCGGATTTTGCTCTTAGAATTTTAAATAGGCTGCTCAGATCAGGCACACCACACGATCGGTCTATTGAACAAAAATCTGGCTGCCTGCCCAACACAGTCCAAATTTGTGCCTAGCCCCCGGTGGTTTTTCCTCTTCTTCTGCTTCTTTCTTCTTTATGCCACGGACAGGAAACTTTGGCCCAAGATCTCACACGATAACTGTCTACAGAAGCTAAGATCTTGATCAGCTGCAAAGAGTAGCAGAGATTTCTCGATAATATGCAAGATCACTTTTTAAAAGGCTTATTCGGAATTCAAGGAAATTTTGATCGTCAGTAGCTTTTTCAAATCAAATCAAAATAAATCGATTGGTTATTTAATTAAATATGTTACGATAGATCACAGCGACTAATTCATCGATCGAAATTTGTAAAGATCGCTAATTTTTGTAGAACTTTAAATTATCATAGTGGGAAAATATGGGCAAATAATAATTTTGAAACTTTTCAATCACCTATTTCTAATATTTAAAAGAATTCTAACGATCGGTTGTTACAATGTTAGTTAGAAATATTTAATATCAGTGTTGGGAAAAATAATCAAAGAGTCATTCTCTAACTTTTAAATTATAATTATAATTTTTGTACATACTGTTTATATAATGCTATTCTTATGTATGTACTAAATTTCAGTTGTGATTCTCTGCCTAAATTTCAGATTTAATGCTCATCAGTTATTTTCAAGGCAACACTTTCAAACTGTCTGTGCGGTAAGTTTATAACAATCTCTTTACTATTTGCTGGAATTAGAAACGATTTCAAAGTGATTATCAAATCAAATCAAAAAGTTTTTATGTTCAGCAAGAAAAGTCTTTAGCCCGTAGATCGATCAGAACATTGTAGGCATATTTACGACGCTGCAGATCCGTCCGGCAGTCTGGGCCATAAAATGCAACGATGGCCATAACCAGAAGAGGCTGAAGAAGAAGCTGCAGAATATTAGAGTCAAGAGGTACTTAAAGCAAACGAAGCGTCAAACGTGTCAAACATAAAAACGCAGAGACTTGCTTAGATCAAAGGCAAGACAAAGGCGTGGGCGTGCAGCCAGCCAGTTAGAAAGAGAGAGGCAGAGACTGGGAGAGAGAGGGAGAGAGAGAGCATCATAACGAGATCCTCTCTTGAGGCATTTCCTTTTGGGGCAGTCGAGGAATGGCGCTGCTCTCGGCATACTAATTGGCATTTGGAGTTGAGTCGAACCGAGCTGAGCTGAGTCTGTGTGCCATTCAAATTGGTACTTGAGAGGATGATCAGCGTTGTCGTCAGCGTGATCATGGGCATGATCAGTCAACATGTTTTGTCGTTGCCATTTTCTGTGTTTTGTTGTTTGTTTTTGAGGTCGCATCGCATCGCATGGCATCGCATCGTCGGTTGTCGGTCGTCTCTCCGCACATTTTAATGGCCCCTGTCAGCCCGCTCATCGTGCTGCATACTAATTGTATGATTTGGCTTTGCCGGATGATCTGTGCATCCGATTCCAAAACCCAAAACCGATGCGATGCGATGCGATGTGGATGTGCTGTGGATGTGATGCGATGCGTTAGGCAAGAGGCCTCTCAACTCAACTCAACTCAACTTGACTCGCATCTTCCTTCTGCCACCGACCGCCTACACTCTCTCGTCTCTCGTCTCTCTCCGTCGCTCGTCGGTAGCTGCTGCGTGGGAATCACTTAAACAGGCAAAACAGCTACCAAAAAAACACACACACACACAAATTTCAGTCGAAAATGTATTTTATGTGGAAAACGTGAGGATGCCTCTCGCTCCATCTCGCTCGAGCATCTCTCGCTCGCTCTCGCTCTCTCTCCCTCTCTCTCTCTCTCTGTGATTTTGGGCTTATTTATATGCCAGTCGAATCATCAATGGCCCTCATAATATAATGCGCACGCCAAGCTGACATTCACCGTCGACTGCGACGTCGGATACCGACTTCAATCCCAAATCCCCATCTCAATTCCAATTCCGATTCCGATTTGGTTTCGGATTTCGATTTGGTCTTGGATTCAGTTGCAGATTATAATTCAGTAGTTGGGGTTTGTTTTTCGTTTTGGCATAGCTGAGGTGACATAATGAAAACAAACAGCACAGATTGTTATCGCTGGGCTTCATCGACTTCCAGAGACCCTGTAAGGCAAATAAAATGCTATAACAATATGGATCTTATTTTTCTCAATAACCTTTTATTTTAAACGCACTTTTGGTATCGATAATTTCTGTTGAAATATTGCCGTACCAAATAATAGTATCATATATATGATGTTGTTTTTATGTGGTTTAACTCCTTTTTAATGTGTGTAAAGAGTGAAGTATTTTTTCCATATATTGTTCAAATTGTGTGGCCCTGTTTATAAAAAGTCCTTGGGCTGGAATAACCTTTGAGTATGCACATTCCTTTTCGTTTAGCACTGAAGTGTTAAAGCCGGTGAGCGGTGGCAGAGTGTGCTCGAATTTAAGATACCCTGTACATAGATCTTGTTGCGACGTTATTTCTAATGTTGAGATTTTTTAATACGAGTTTAAAGTCGCTTCTTTACAGTCATTGCAAATATAGATACTACATCCAAAATTTGATCCATTAAATATTAATTGAAAAATTATTTTTACATTTTATTTGTTGATAAAAAACAATATGAAGAATAAGATATTTACTTTAAATTTTTTTTCAAGCCTCATATTTTTATCATTTTTTTTAACTAATAATTAATAATAAACATTGAATTTAAATAATTATTTAAAATTTTTTGGTTGTTAAAATCTTTGAAATATTCTTAAAATCCTTTAAATATTTTTACACAATGCATTTGTCAAATGATTATAGAAAATTAATAAATAATAGGTAGATCATATGAAGGTGATAGATAGTTGATGGATATATAATAGATACATGATAGATACATGCTAAGTTCATGATAGATAGATAATGGATATATGATAAATAGATGATAGGTGATAGATAAATTGATGATATGTGGACGAAAGATCAACATTTTCTCCAGCTCGCTACATACGCCTTGAGCAGCCAAGCAACCCCATACGCCGTTGTGTACAGGGTAGCCACGCGCTGTGACAGATAGCCAGAGATACGCACTTGAACCTCAGGCGCGTGAATGCGAGTACCGTTGTTGCTGCTGCTGCTGCTGCTGCTGCTGCAAGAGCAACAACAACACATCCTGAAAGAGGTCAAGTGATTGCCCAATGTCTCAGTCTCAGTCTCAGCCGCAGTCACAGTCTTTAGCCACTCTTGTATCTCATTGTGTTTTCTCATCAGGTGCCGTTGCTGTAGTTGCTGTAGTTGTTGCCATCAGCGTTGCCATCGCCGTTGAAATATGATCCACATTGTGTATGCATGATCGTATGATCGTCCAATGTCCACTGTCCGTTGTCCGTTGTCCGTTGTCCATTGTCATCAGGCAGCAGCTTGACACTAACAAAACCGTTTCGCTGCGGATCGCTTCGAATCATCCCCCAACTTCATTCGATCTCCATCCCCATCCCCATCGTCATCCTAATCGCAGACTGCTTGGGATGCGACGTGATCAGTTACAATTCTCCTCTGGGGGGCATCCTGAGGAAGTCAGGTGCCTAATTGTTTCCGTTTATTGTCGCCAGTTCACAGTTTTTATTTTTTATTATTCCTCTCTCCTCTTGTTTTTTCAACACTTTGTTTGGTTGCTTTTTTCCTATTGATTTCATTGCCGCTTTGTGTGGTTTATTTTTTGTTGTCGTTGGTTAGCGACACCTGATCTCGATTGATAAGCTGGATTCTTCAGATCTCAGATCCCTTTCTTCGGCTACTTTTTCTGACCTTTTGACATGGTAGCGCATTGGAATTGGGCTTGGACTTGGGAATCTGCAAGCGTAGGGTTTCTTTGGCTAGTTTCCTTCTTCAAGCTGTCAGCAGAGTTCAAGTTCCAAGGAATTTCCATTCCATACGTCATATGTATGTCTGGTGCTTTGAAAGGACATTGATTGAATAGTCTGGGGAAGTTTTACAGCAATTTTCTACACACATATTCCAGGAAAAGAAATTCTACTAGTCCTTGCACTTTTTGGATTCCTAAGGTCAAAGTTTACAATTTTTAAAGAATTGCTGTAAAGTCTTTGAATATTAAATACTTTCTATAGATTTAAATTCTTAGCAGCATTTATACTAAATACATAAATGAATGCGATTTAATTGTCAAACAAGATTAATTGCTTTTTAATAGTTTAAATGATGACGATTAAGATTTTCTATTTGATCTGTTTTTTAATCGTATTTTGTGTGGTTAAAATTTCTTCTCGATGCGACTCAAATATATTTCCAAGAATATGCGAAGAAATATAGTGCCTAATTATGTTCTTATCTGTGTTTTGTTTTGCTAATTTCGTGTTATTTATTTTGGTTTATTTATTAAAAAAAAAGAATAATAATAAACTACATCTACTCATAAATTGTGAAGGATTTACTCATATAAATTAAAGATTACAATTCAATAAAATAGTAATCCATATCTTAATGGTGAAGGATTTGCAAACATTAAATTTGCCAAAGTTTCTTTTGCTAAATTACTCAAAAAAATAATAATTAACATCTAATTAATCTGGCAGCTGATTTCAGCTATATTAAGGAACTTTTCAACTTTTATCTTATTTGTATTAAGCACAAAGTAATTGGGGGAAATCGGCGTGAAGAATATTTTGGGAATCGCATTGGAAAACATCGATTCGATTCGACTCGAATGTGGATGTGGATGTGGATGTGTGCTCATTAACGTGACAGCCTTGTTTCTGTTTTTTTTTTTATTTGTGCCGTGTTGAGAAGATAGTAGGGCATAGATAGTGATAGAATTTGTTTTGGGCGAAGCTTTCCCACTTGATATGCCACATTGGATTATTCAAATTAATACGCTAAGTGCTGTGTGCTATGAGAATGGATATCTTTAACGAATTGGAGCAAAACCGACTGACAAGTCACTGACTGAAGATAAGAGCGTTGCAGGTGGGCGGGGAGTTCGCCTCAATTGCAGTTCGACTTGAGACAGGTACAAGTACAAGTTGGTCGATAAAGAGCGAAGATGGAGACGTAGACAACTGACACGCTGCATGCTAATTGGAAAATGGAGGCGCGTTTCCATTTAATGAAGCCAACCCAAAAGCTAGACTCGAAACCAATTCAAGTCAAATGTTGGGCGCTTTGTCTAATTAACATAAAATTAACTTATAATCATTGCGCCAATTGTCGCCACAGTCTTCAAAGCTCGCAACTTGAAACCGACCCGAGCAGTTGGAGAGAGACGGCTGCAGAGAGAGAAAGAGAGATAAGCAAACACAGTGGTGAAAAACTGGAGCAAAATGGGCTGTGTTTGTGAGACCGTGGGAAACGGCGAGATTAATTTTATTTTAATTATTTTATCAAAACGTTTGCGGCTCTTCGCGTCTTTCTCACTTTGACAGTGGCTGCGGCTTTTGTATACACTCACTGCCAGCGGGTATAATCGCTGGCATAATGCATCATGAGCTCTTATCGCCTATGCAAATTGTACCGACTGCGATTCGAGGTCAGATCTCGACAACTATCAAACGTAGTTTGCTGAAATTTGGCAATTGTGTTAATGAAACTTTTATCTATACCAACGTAATTTGCAACAGTTTGAATACTCGAAATTGCGGCAACAAAAGTAATTTGTTTAAAGTGAAAAAAGTGCTAGAAAAATGTAAAATGTGGTGTAAATGCGAAATAATGGATTTGAATGGTTCTATGTAATTTAATGTTATGTTGGACATATTTAGTAGAGTGTAGGAGAAAATTTATAGAAATATTTGAAATTGAAGAAAATTAAGTTTAATACTTTCTAGTTATGTTAATTTAATTTTTGTTTTTAATTTTTTGAAATTATAGATTTTTTAGTGCAAGATCACAATAGCTATAATGCTGAAATTTAGTGTGGAGATAAATTTCATTAAATCAGCACATATCTTTAAATAATTATTAATTAATCTTGTTATTGTATGGCACTTTATAGTAATTAACATTTTTATGTTTTTATATTAGTTTTAATTCAAATTATATTATTGATTTTTCGTACAATATTGTGTAGAGAGAGATGACATTATAACTAGCTAAATGCTCTATTTAAATCAATACATATATTTAAATAATGATTAATTATTTATTTATTAAATATGGAACCTGTTAGGAATTAACTTGTTTTGTATCACAATTTTGAGCAAATGGTTTTCGTTGAGTGGTTAGTGTATTTGGGGAGTCGGCGTGCGATATTCGTGGCGTTGTTTCATGTTGTCTTGGCATTTTATTACATGAGTTATTTGACTGGCGATGTATTATCAAGCGACTGACTTGTGAGCTGTTAGCTCTGCGAGTGAGGAGAGGCGAGGAGGCAGGGGGGGGGGGATCGAGTTGTTGTCGGGCAGGTTGTGGGTAACCTCTGAATGGGTCTGCTCTGCTTTTTGTCACATAATGTGGCCCAGCAATTAAACGAAACGGCTTCGAATTAAGCCAAGTAGCTGTGACGGACTGCGCACTTTGCATACCAATTTGCTGCTGCGATTTGCCCACTGTGAAGCAGCAACAACGAAATGAGGGCGAAATCGAAAACGAGAGTGAGATGGAGACGGAGACGGAGAGAAAGGTATCAAGAGGGCGAGAGAGAGGGAGGGAGATGGACCACCAAAGTCACTGGGAACTGCAATTAAATGCATTTATACAACTAAATGTAAAGCAAGTTCCCTAAAATACAATAAAAACCATTCAGCATAAGGGCCATAAAGGATGAACAGTAGCACAGAGAAAGAGAAAGAAAGACTGAGAGAAAGAGAGAGAGAGAGAGAGCGTGTTGTAGAGCCTGTGTCATAACTTTTATGAAGATGATTAGAGCCATAAAAGAAAAGAAAACAGAACTGCAGCGGCGTCTTACAAAGTGACAGTAGTCGGAAGAGTTCAGGTTGAAGTTGGCCTAAACGGGTGGCCTAAAATCGGAGATATACTTTTGAAGATCAGTCGCGATGCCGTCGTCGACAAGTCGAGAAGTCGAGCAGTGATGGAGGAGGGGGAAACTGCGCTGCTCTTATCGCATCTTGTGGGCAAATATTAAACATCTCTTGTGCCAGCTTTGACGCCGTTTAATCTCTCTCCCTCGCACACACACATTCTTTCTCTCTCTCCCTCTCTCTCTCCCTGTCTCTGTCTGTTGTTGACTCTTGGCGGCTTTTTGATCTTTGTGCTTTATCTGGCCGGCGTGTACATTGCGATGCTCCACATCTATATATTCATATATATACTCATCATTATGATCGTCGAGATGTTGTGTTGATCATTATGGCCGGAACTTGCCACATGCCAAGCTCGTTGCGCATCTTTTATGGCCTGTTGGTTCCTGTTTGACTCTCAAATACGAACATCATGTTTGCAGAGACTGCAGCGAACTTTGCGGGTTGGGCAGAGCCCGAAGATCAGACAGCAGATCAGTCTTCAGTTGGACAAAACCAAGTTTATTCGCAGCTGACAGATCACTGCAAAATTAGGATTATTATTATTTTTATTTAAAACTTGCAATTAAATTCTAGGCTACAAAGATCAAGAAAGTAATTTGGGCTGTTTATGTTAAACTTCAATCCCAATATTTAGTTTTGTAACACTTATGAAATATTTAAGGCTTAGATGATGAGCCTCTATGAGCAATATAAAATGAAGAAATTTATATGTAGAACGATCAATAATATCATATTTTGTATAATGCAAAATTATGTTATTTGCGTAAACTAAAAAAAATGTACACTCTAAATTTCAAATACTGCACTGATACTGCGTTTATAAAATGTTATTCATTTTCTTAATTAACGTTAATCAATCTACCGATTTTAATCGTTTGGAAAATCTCATTGCTTATGACGAATTTTTCAAAACATTTGAGGTGCATTGCATTAAAAGGAAAATCAGATTATAAATATTCTTCTAAAATGGTAAAACGTGGCTGCAAAATAGTATGGAATATGTTAAGATGTGGAATATGGAATTATAAATTTAAAACGTACTTCGGTAGATTCTTCATTTGCAACTAAATATACAGAGATCACTTTGAGCAGAGTAATAGCAACTTAGGATAAATACCTCTACATTTAAAGTTCTTTATGAAGAATATGCGTAAATTGCAGATAGATAATCTTTACACAACAATTTAACGATCGCTTTCAATTTAAATTAGAGAAATAACAAGTTTCATATTCGTCAAGTGATGAAGATCAGTTGTTGCAAAATACGATACACGATCGCAATGATCGAATCGCTGGTCTATCGATCACTTTGCTGTACTTGAGGCTGAAATCGGTTCGTAAACAAAGAGTACAAAGATCACAGGCGGACAGTGGAAGATTTTGACATTCATGGATGTGCGACCGAATGTCGCGTGTCATTTAGCGATCATTGTCGGCAATGAAAACAACAACAACAACAACAAGATCGGATAAATACTTAAGCTGACGCATTACGTTGCGTATTAATCGGTTGACAACTTGCTTGGGTTCAATTGGGTCAAAATCAGCATAAAAATCCGTATGTGATGGGCCGCTGATTTCAACGGATCGTATTGGATTGGATCGCTACGGATCGGATCGATCGCTTTGGAACTGTCTGTGCGGCGAATGTGGCAACTTATTGCAATTGTAATGCGTTGAATATTGATGAGTGACAGATATATTCAGATAGACGAAAAGGTTGCGAAGTCGCCAGACCGCGAGAGACAGAGAGACAGAGCGACAGAGAGAAAGAAGACTGATGACTGTTAGTAGCTTATACTAAAATGTGAGCTGCATACATTGTACTCTGGCTGAGGCTACCTTGAAATCCCAACTAGCACAAGCACAAAAGCTTCTTCCTCCTCCTCCTCTTGCCACTTGCCACTTGCGGAAAAGAAACCAGAAGAATTGTCGTAAAAAGCGAAATGAACGCTGGCAAATTTCGAAATTTCAACATAATATTCCCATTTCTCTAGGCCTAAAAAAGCCTGCGCAACAAAATAATAAAACTAAAGCGTAAACAGTGAAATTCTCGACCAAAGATGAGGGCGTGAGCAGAACTATCGGCAAGAGGTTGAAATTGACTATATAGACTGAAAGCTTGAAAAAAAGCTCGATGCTAAAGTATCAAATGTAGTCTACAGAAATGTATAATTTAAATGCAACTGCAAGTAATAAAAATGAATTTATATCGAGAAATGAGAACTGTAAAAATAAATAAAATTCATAGTGTCAATTAGTTTATTTGGAATCAAAAGCCACAACAAATTAAGCAATTTAACATTGATAACATAAGAATTTTGAATCGATTAAAATTCGTGAATATTTTGCTGGAATATTTATTTATTTTGTTTAACAATTTAGAGTATTTTCAATTTATTTATTTTTTTAATTTTTGTTTAATTACTGTATGTCACTAATATCTTTTTTAATGGGATTGCAGCTTTATTTTGTTTTTATTCATTTTAAATAAGGATACTGCTCCAAATTTCGTTTGGACAACAATATTGAACCATTTTTTATATTTCTTATATATATTATCATATTAGATGATACTTCATAACAATCTTGCCTGAAATTTTTTTATTAATTGCACAAAAAATACGATAATTTTGCCAAAAAGATTTCGTAATATATAATTTGTAAATTTCTGGGAATTTATATTCTATTCTATATATAAATGTATATTATTTTGATTGTCTTGGATATAATACAAATTCGTGAAGTTCATTCTCGAAAATGGATTTCTCTAATTTACTTGAGCATTTCTAAAGTATTGTTAGGAAATTGTCACATCTCTGTTTTTTCTACGCAGCTCCATTATTTTTTTTGCTTGGCTTTGCAGCTCGAAGATATCATTGAGTATTTGCTATGATCTTGAGGCGCAACCTTTTCGCAGACCCTTCGCACCGTCGCCGTTCCCCTCTCCCCTGCCCCTGCCCCTGTCCCAGTGCGTTTTTCGCTGAATGATTCGCATGTTTTGCTCGCTGATCTATGCAAATGAATCGAGTGGAGTCGACGTCGTTGTTGAGGTTGTTGTTGAGGTTGTTTAGGTTGTTGTTGTGGTTGTGACGACACTTTGCCCTATGGAGATACGCAGAACCTTCTCGTTGTCCAGCTCCTCAGCAGCGATGAAATGTACTTTTAAAATATGCAGACACGGAGAGCAGAAATAAAGATAGCGCAAGAGAAATAGAACCGAACCGAACCGAACCGTAATGAAATAGAATTATCCAATTGCCAATTGTCTCTGCTGAGGGCTAATCGAATTTCCGTTTTCTGTTTTCGTTTTTTATCTGCTGTTGATGTTGATATTTATGTCGAGTCGAGTCGAGTCGAGTTCACTAAGTGCTCCCAGTTTCTTCTACGGCAGTGTCCATTGCGAAAGCGACGGCGGGAAGTGCTTCCTGTGTTGTCAAATTCTTGCTGGAAATGCCGAGAATGTAAATGTAAATGGCATTGCCGTTGGCCTGACCTTCAATAAAGATGTCAACCGCGAACAGGATCAACCTCAGTTATGTTCCTATGTTCAGGTAGCTGCCCCTTATTCTCATTAGGCAATCTCGGTTTAGCTATTTCCGCTTCTGATCATGATCACCGTACTATTTATGCATACTTCATATATTCATGCACTTTTGTCCTCGGTCCTCAGTCCTCTGTCCGGTAGCTGACTCAGTTTCCTATCTCTCGCCTCAATTGACCCACAACATGCGTAACTAGCTCAGCTGGAGTTCGAACCCCGATTCCACTTTAGTTATCTCTGTACAATTTTTATTTCTTCCTTATATTTTCATACTTTTTTTTCTCAAACTTTTAGCTAGTTGATATTGTAATTGCATAGAACATTGAGTTTTAATTTAATACTTATTAATAAGAAATTAATTTCAACTTCTTCAATAGAGTGTTAATTGAATTTTGATTGAAAATGTATAAACAGAAAATGCATTTAAAAAAGTTCTTCCCACGAGAGTTATGCTATGGCGACAGATAGAATGAAATTCAGTAAATAAAATATTTAAAACTTGTCAATTGATTAGATCAGCAAGAAATATGTATATTTTTTTTCTTTTGTATTTATTTCGAAAGATATTGTGAAAATTCAATAACAGGTCAATTTGTCCTTTGCTACATATACATTTAAATGTATTTAATGAATTTAATTTAAGGACCATATCATAATCAATTTTGAAGGCAGAGAAAGATATTTTATTTTCCTTTTACACTTGCACATACGAATAGAGGATTTAATGAAATAAATAATAGTCATTGTTCGGAGGGTCTTTCAAAAGTATCTTTGTTGTCATGTCAAATTGTAAGATTAAAAGCATGTGCCATATATTTATCTATTTTTATTGATCTATATTCATGATGGTGTTACAAACTAAACCTTATTACGTTCTAAATAAACTTAATATTTTATATCATAATTTATATTATACATAAGTTAGTTACATATTAATTTAGTTGGTCAGTCAATAACGCATAAAAGAAATTGGCAATAACTTTGCATTGATATTTCAATCGAATCGAATGAATAACTTAAATCATTATTGAATTTCTTACTAAGTTTACTAAATTGTTTAAACCTTTGGGCTGCTATTTGCAAAGTATCGTTTTAAACTTGCACATTGGCCACTCATTTACAAGAAAGAGTTTGAAAGCATCAGCTGGAATTGATACTACAAATATATATGTATGTGTATATGGTGGAGAACACTTCCTGGTCTCATTAGGCAGCTTTTAGTGGCGATAGGTTCGTGCATTCGTGCATTCGTGTCACGACTGCGAACACATTACGCGCTGTCATCTCTACGCTCAAGAGTCTGAAGAGTCTCGACTCTCCGGCCGTTTAACATTATATATTCAGTGCGTTCAGTTAGGTAATGCTTCACGGCAGTAAGATCTACACAAGCTCAAGATTTCCAAGACAGTTGCTGCTGCTGCTGCTATTGATGTTGTTGCTGTTGCTGTTGAGGCATGGCACAGCATTTTAATATAGAAATTTTCTTATTATTTTTAGGCCAACGGCCTACAACGGCCCCGAGGCCTCCAACTGCGATGGCGATGTTGATGGCGATGGCGATGGCGATGTTGATGGCGACGTCGTCGTCGTCGTTGTTGTCGAGTGCCAACATCAACAACATCCAATACACAAATTCCAATTGGAAACCAAAGCCAAAGCCAATCAGACGAAAGCCAAACTACACAAAGAGCTCTGCAGAGTCGACGCAGCCACAGCAACAATCGTTCAACTTGAAGTCGAAGTCGAAGTCGCAGCCATTGAGCAGCCATCGACAATGCGATTGTCTGTCTGTCTGTCTGTCTGTCTGTCTGTCCGTCCGTCTGTCTGTTTATCCGCCTCCCTCCCTCTCTCTCTCTCCATCTATCTGTCGTTCTCTTTCTTGCTGTCTCCCAATGGCAATCGCAGTCCGTAGATGGGGAGCTTCCCCTGCTCCCCTTCAATCTTGACAGCCGGCGACAATTTGGTCAAAAAGAAAGTCGTTGTCGCTGCTGCTGCGGCTGCGGCTGCTTATGCTGCTGGCCCTATACCCTGCACTCTGCTCAATTGGCGGGTATGCTGGGCAGATAAGAAAATACCAGCATTTCAAGATTAATTGGAAATGTTGACAGTCCTTAAAGTTCCGCTTCTTCTTGGTATTTGACTTGATTCTGCAACGAATTTGATTTCACTTCCAACGTTGCAGTGATTTTTTTTTTCAATCTACAATTTTTAATTCTACTTCTTAAGATTTAAATTTGCTGTTTTGCAATTAATTTCCATTCCTTGTTTACTTTTACTTCTTCGCTTTATGCTTATATTTTTTATTAATCTTAATTCATATTGACTGCTTTTTAATATTAGTTTATTCAAATTTATTTTTTCTCAATAGTTTTAAATTATTTTGTTCTAGTCTTTTCTCTATTTTTTAGTTTTAAAATGTTATTTTTCCTTTAATTTGTTTTCCTTGTTTACTTTTCTGTTCTATTCCTTTCTATATTTAAATTTTTCTTCATTTTTTTACAATTGAGCGACTTTTAATATGTCTTTTTACTTTTATTTTTCTGCTTTTCAATTAATGTTAATTTCTTATTTACTTTTTCTTTGCCTATTTCAGTATATTTATTTTTCTTAATTTGTATATTAATGGACAGCTTTTTATTGTTTGTTTTTATATTAATTGCCAAATTATAATTTTTATTTTTGTACTTTTCATTAATTTTTGTCAACGTTTGCATTATTTAATTCGATAATTCAATTTCTCTTCGGATGCTGTTGCTTCTTGAATTTTGTATTGAAATTCCAAAAGGGTATTTCACAGTCGATCAGTGAGCTGTGCGTTTGGACCTTGGGCTTTGATTTTGGCTTCGGTTGGCCCATCACTCATTGAAGATTGGCGTCGCAGCAGCAGCAGCCGCGAATCAGCAGCGACAGCGACATCGACAACAACAAATTGCCATGGTGGAGACAGAGACAGCGAGAGCGAGAGCGAGGGAGATGGAGAGGGTGAAGTGAGGTATATGCAGTTGGGAGAGCTGGTGGTTAATGGGGTACGACATCGACATCGACATCGACATCGGTTGGGCCATCGTTTGGGCCATCGGTTGTCATGGCGTACGTTTGGCTTAAAGAAAAGCACACATCATGAATCTTTAATGAAGAATCACCAAGTTTGGGGGGCCGTTGCGGCGGGGCACGACCATAAACGTTGCCGCACATTTTCTTTTATTGAGCCGTAAGATTCGAATTGTTTGTGGCTGCTCTTTAACGAGTAGTGGAAATACCCTGTATTCAGACAGTCGACGAGGTTGTTAAGATAGTCTAAAATGGCCAGATCGAAGAGGAAATAAGAAAGAAATTAAAATAAAAGTACCTTAAGTACTCTCTTTACTTCACTTCACTAAAGGGTCGCTGCTAGTTAAAATATTCGCATTTTCACCATAAAAGTAGTCAACAACTTGGAACCATGATCTCAAATTAATTGGTTGCCATTGCCTTCTTGCCGTACCTTAAGTACTTTGTGTACTTTACTTCACTACAGGGTCGCAGCTGGTCGAGTAGACTCTGCTGTAGCATTCTTACATGTTTTTGGTTTTTTTGTTGTTGTTTTTGGATGTGATTTCGTATTTGGCGCGGCGTTTGAAGACCGGCAGCTCAAGAGGCCAGCAGCCATAGCCATTGCGGTGATCGTGAAATTGCGGATCGCTAGAGCCGGCATATATCCATAGACCCGCCAGATATCGATACCTGTGTGCCCAAGCCCAAGTCCAAGCCCATCATCATCGTGCACCCATCGCAATGTTAATGTATTTGGAAATCGTGATCGACGCATTGAGAAAACCAGAATGGAGTGGAAAGCTAACACCCCATTTAATGACGAAGCGTGCATGCTCTATTTCCGCTGTTATCGATAGATATCGATAGCTAATCTAATAGTCGAATTTAATTTATTGCCTGCCAAACGATTTCAAAGCTTTCTCATTGGCTAAAAACTTGATTAAATTTGCAGATTGTCAATTGTTAACGATTATATATTCTGTTAAACGGATATCGATACAATTTGCGAAGTACTTCAATTGGAACTATTATTATTGCTTTTTATATTTTTATTCGTTCTTAGAGTCTAGTGATAAAATGTTTCTCATATTATCTATAAACATTCTTATTGATTTATCTCCTGCATGATTTTGCTAAAATTAAAGCCAAACTATTTCTCAGTCGAAAACACTTTTCATTTTATCTGGTGAAGATCGAATGGCAAGTTATCGATATCATTTAAATCTATTAATCATTTATCTAATCAAATAAATACAACTTGTCATTTTGTTTAGTAAATTAGCAGTTATTCATTCATATAAATTAAATGAAAATGTTCATTATTCAAAGTTATTGATTTCCTCACATAACGATTGTTTGTTGGTTGACGATCGTTGATCATTGATTGACAATCGTCAATCGTCAATCGTCGTTCGTTGATCGCCTCGCAGAGATGCCCTACAAACGCAAAGCGACAAAATCGTGGCTCTGCTGAGACGTGAGACGGCTGAAGTTGGATGAGGTAGAGGTGGATGTGGAGGTGGAGAGGAGGCTTCATCATAAAAGAAATTTATTGACAAACTATGCATTATTAAAAAATTATATGTACATGTGGTGTGGAGTGCGGTGTGCGGTGCTGTGGTGCTGTGCTGCGTTTGAGATTTGTTTAATAATAAATTCATTATGCGAGACGAAGACGGAGAAATTAAGCATGCATAGATATGTGAATGTATGACTTTTGGGTATGCTTTCAGTGTGAGTATGAGCATGAGTGTTTGAATATGGGTTTGGGTTTGGGCCGAATGCGATATTGATATTTGGTATGGCTCTTGGCGAGCTACCGAGGAGGCCGTGCAGAAGGTGGCTATGGTCAACGAACTGGTTGGTGGACCGTGAAAGTTGTCGTCTGCCACACCACACGATTCTGACCCAAAAATACAATAAAGCCAATAAAGACAACAAACATTAAATACTTAGTGGCGTACACAGAAAAATGAGCAATTCCGAGTGATTTCATTATGATAATTGTAGAAATTAAGCAATTTATTTATTGAATGACCACAAATACGAGTGTGTGTTCAAACAACCCAAGAAGACGTCTCCGATCGACAGTTTGGACAGAAAGTTTGCATTCGCAGCGAGTGGGACGAGAGTGGAAAACCAGATGAGGGCCAAATAAATCGAACGAATTATAAAAGGTCGATAAATGGAAAACTAAAAATATCTTTTGAACCTTCTTTAAGAACTACTGCACAATAATATATATCTATTGATGCAAATTGTTTAGGAATGCCAAATATAAAAAGTCAAGTTAGACATTGTCGATAAATAGTATTAATCTTTTGTTGAGAATGCTTTTAGAATTATTGATCATTAAAATTAATCTTTTGATGGAAATTCTTCAGGATCGTTGCCAAGAATAAAATAAAAATATTTAATAAAATGATTTCTTTTTGCCGAAAATTTATTTACAATGATTGCCAAATAAAATAAACCATCTTCGACGGAATTTCTTAAGAATTAATGTCATCTAAAATAATTTGTTTGATTGTAGATTCGTTATGAATAATTGATAAAAGGAAAAGTCATTTTGCAGGACATTCTCCAAGTATTATTTCTAAATCGAAAAGATATTTTGATAATAATTCATATTCCGTCAGAATTACTGCTAAATAAAATATTTAAATAAAATAATTCCATCAATAGAAATTCTTTTCAAAATGTTGCTTAATGATAAAATAATCCTTTTATTCGAAATTCTTCTTAACGATATTATCTTCTAGATAAATTAAAAATGTATTTTGTTGCAAAGTCTTGTTAACGAAATTATCTTATAGATAAATTAAATACTTCTTTTGCTGGCAATTCTTTAGAATGATTGCTAAATAATATAATTGTTTTTTCTGGCCATTCCTTCAGAATTATCATCTTGCATCACTAAAAAGGAAATCTATCTGAAGATGCGACTGTGTGCTTGTGGATTTGTTGGCCAAAAAGTGGCTGCAGATGCCAAGTTCGCCAGCTTCAGAGGTTCAGCTGGTGTGACATGGGATATGCGCCTTGTAAAGCTTCCCTGTCTGATGAGCGCAGGAAAGGGAAGCAGCAGCAGTCGCTGTGGCCTCCAAGTGCAAAGCCCAATCAAGCATTACAACGCCACGTTTCCGACTTCCGATGTGAGTTTCATGTTGCTGAAATGTGAGCAATGCCAAAAAAGAGTTCAGAGAGAGAGAGAGAGAGAGAAACCTACAACTGCAATGAGTTCCCCTCTCTCTCTCTCTCTCTGTCTCTCCCTCGCTCTTTACTGAAGTTTAACTGCCGCCTTCCACTTGATTAAACACTTTTATCCAGCCCAGAAGTTGCGAGTCAGTCTCTTGGCGATTCTGTGAAATGTGTCAAGGGGTCTGGCAGGACTCGCTTCCTCCCTCCCTCTTGCGCTCTTGCTGTGTGTAATTTGATGCCAGACAATGATCCGTTGACGCTTGATCTTCTTTGCCGTTGTCGGCCAAGCTGCTGAGTCAACAGTCGTCTGGAAAAACGGTTACCGCAATGACAGGTGCACTCCAGCTCCAGCTCCAGTTCCAGCTGATGATGTTGCTGCTGCTGCTGCTGCTGCTGATGATGCAAGGATGCACCTTTCTGCAACTGCAGCCACTTCTTGCGCTAGGGGTTGACTTGAGTCGAGTCGAGTTGAGTCCTGTGTGCGCTCGAGTGTAATGCAAAACGTGTGTCGGGCGTTAAAGAACGTCCAGACGGCAAAGGGCCAAAACAGACTTAACTGAAACAGGTACAAAAAGGAAGCAGCCTCTCATCCCTCGTTCAGGCGTTCATTCAACTGCTGGCGCAGAAGCCCGGTTTGCCGGTTTGCCGGTTTGGCTGTCACTTGTCCTTTGGCTAGGCCAGGATCAACGGTCGCTGTTCAGTTTATTGAACTATAAAATGCAGTTGCCTTCATCATTATTAAAGTAGAGTCCTTCAGCTGGCATCCAACACAACTACAGCAGCAACAAGAAAAAAGTCGAAGAAGTCGCCCTCTGTCCGTTCGTGCCGAAAGGTCAAACAGTTTAACGTCTCTCAAATTGCGAATGCCCAAACAAAACTATTCCAAATTATCTACACATCCTTTGCTAGTTCCCCAGTTACTTCAGGCTATTGCAATTGTGGCCTGCGAATTTTGCAAATTAATTATTAATTGGCTTTCGCAAAGTTACACACAAAGGTTGCCAACTGCAACTCTGTTGATTTCTGAGTTTAGTAAAGCTCTTTTTATATTCATAGTATGCGTATAAATAGATAAAATTATGTTATATATATTATAATATCTATCCATTTATTCTTTATATTTACAGCACAACAAATGCTTTAAATTTCTTTGCTGAAGATCCGTTCGCCAGGATGCGTCTTAACATGATGATTGATAAAGTCCTTGATTGGTATTTCAATACAGAAGATACATAGATACATTATTTATGAGGTGCTGTCCTGGAACTGCAACATGGTAAGTTTCTTAATTTTTATATACAATTAACAAAAACCGTTTCTAATGTTTTTTTTTTATTATTGCATTTCTATAGATGACCTGTTTTATGACTACTATCCTTGCAGTAAATATCCACTGGATGGCATCCTGGAAGTCCAGCTCCATCTCCGAAAAATGAACATACATATTTATAAGAAAACTTATTTTTACATTGTTTACATTGTAAAAAATCCTTTACTGTACCTCTCTAATCTAATATTACTAATTGTTTGTTCCTATATAAATTTAATACGTTTTACTAGTTGGCTATGTATAAAATAAGCTATATAATAAATATGTTTGTTATTTTAGTTGTATAACCAAAACCATTTTTTTTGTAAATAAATGTATTTTAAACAATCAAAATATTTATCTCTTCTTATTGGGGTTGTTGTTGGAATTAAAATGCAGCTTAATTTTTGGCTGAAGGACACTTCTGACAAGCTCTCTCTCGGCAGTGTCCTTGTAAATTCGAAAAGGACATGCTTTTTTGCACTCAACAGGGTCAGATCTATCGATTGGCATTCAAGGATATCAAGGATCGCACAACAAAATTTTTGAAAATTTTCATAGGGGGTAGCATGCAAAATTTTGCCAAAAACCGAAATGTCCTGTCTAACTCGGCCATTTGAAGGACTACAAGGATGTCCTTTGGCACACAGATAGGTCCTGTCGTATAAAGGACGAATATGCAATCAGATCCTTGAATATCCTTTTGGTTGCAAAGTTATAAGGACTTTTCTGTATACAGAAAATACGCCATAACTCGGAAAGGTCCTTGCGTATCCTTGCAAGTCCTGTGGCAAACTACTCGTCTTAGTTAGCCCCATCGACTGGCCAAAGGACATCCCGATCGTCCTTGTAGTTTCCGAGATATCCTCGATTTTGTGTTTTGGTCACTTTTCCCGCGGCCCTGGGGCTGAAAAATTACAAGTGTCGGATTCCTAGATGACGTCATACTTTGTTGATGCCAATCAATAGAGTTAAATATCATGATCCTAGCAAACCAGGTCCTGCGTCTGTGCGACAGGATTTGACGGAGCTAGGACACTAAATAGAAAAATTGCAAATATGCAGAACTTAAAATCGTCCTAGCTCTGGCATATCCTGCCGCAGAATAACGGGACTTGGTTTGCTAGGATCATGATAATTAACTCTATCGATTGGCATCAACAAAGTATGACGTCATCTAGGAATCCGACACTTGTAATTTTTCAGCCCCAGGGCCGCGGGAAAAGTGACCAAAACACAAAATCGAGGATATCTCGGAAACTACAAGGACGATCGGGATGTCCTTTGGCCAGTCGATGGGGCTAACTAAGACGAGTAGTTTGCCACAGGACTTGCAAGGATACGCAAGGACCTTTCCGAGTTATGGCGTATTTTCTGTATACAGAAAAGTCCTTATAACTTTGCAACCAAAAGGATATTCAAGGATCTGATTGCATATTCGTCATTTATACGACAGGACCTATCTGTGTACCAAAGGACATCCTTGTAGTCCTTCAAATGGCCGAGTTAGACAGGACATTTCGGTTTTTGGCAAAATTTTGCATGCTACCCCCTATGAAAATTTTCGAAAATTTTGTTGTGCGATCCTTGATATCCTTGAATGCCAATCGATAGATCTGACCCTGTTGAGTGCAAAAAAGCATGTCCTTTTCGAATTTACAAGGACACTGAGGCGAGAGAGCTTGTCAAAAGTGTCCTTGAGCAAAAAATTGAGCAGCATTTGAATTCCAACAACAACCCCAATAAGAAGAGATAAATATTTTGATTGTTTAAAATACATTTATTTACAAATAAAAATGGTTTTTGTTTAAACAATTTAAAAAACATAAACATTTGTATTATTTAGCTTATGTTATGCTTAATCAAATAGTGAATCATATTCTATTTACATGATGATTACTTAAACCGTAGTAGATTTATATATTAACAAATATTACATTGATTTTTGAGTGGACATATTAAAAGTTTATAAATAAGAATACAGCTAGAAGACGAAGCTGATTTTCCAGGATGTCGGCCAGCAGACGCGTAGTCACTGCAAGGACTGCAAGGACGAAGCGGAATAGCCTTGAATGTTCAGCATCTATGGATGGAAAAACAAATTTTAAAAGGATTTTCATAATTGTCATTAACAATCAATAGACTTACCATTTTCAGGATTGTGACGAGAAGGATAATGAATGACGTCAGTAAGGCCAGGCTCAAGAGAAGTAAATGTTGTTCCCACTGCAAAATAGATGTAATAAAATGAATTAAAAATTTGAATTGAAAGATGTGATTTTATTGGAGTTTAATTAGTCAAAATAGAAAATTGTTGCTTTCTACGGTAGAATTAGAGTTTAGTTTGGGTTCTCTCAAATCTACAATCTTGCTGGGGATTTACCGAGGGAATAAAGTTCAAGATGATAACTCATCTGAGTGCAAACAGAGGTGCGTCAACTGTGAATATGAGTGTGAGTATATTGATTACCGGGGCAACCTTAAGCCAAACCGAAAAACGAAAAATCAAAACAACATTGGCAAGAAGGTGTGTGTTGGTTTTTTGTTTTTGTTTTCTTTTGGGTCTGCTGACGTGCGACGTTGAGTCAATAGTTTAATCAGTTCAAATACGAGATACAAGATACAACATCAGTTCGACTATGAATTGCGAGTATCGTGCCGTAGATTTGAATACGCAATGTGCAGCCGGCAAGAGTCGAGAGAGCGGCTTCGCCTTCCCCCTGCCTCCTTTTAACTCCCTCAATTTAGGGTTGGGATTCGAGCTGCAGTTTTATTTTCTTCTTTTTGCCACGCTAAGTAAATATTTTAGTTGTGGCTGATAAAAAACAAAAAAAAAAACACATCGAAGTAAGGAAAACCCGAATGAAACAAGAGCAGCAGTTGCAGTTGCAGTTGCAGCTATGCTGAGGGGGAGGCGGAGGCGGAGGAGGAGGAAGGGGAGGAGGTGTGGCAGGCTGGCGACGTGTGGCATGTGTGCGAAGGGTAAAAAGCGCACGCAGATGCATTTAAGAGCGCGTGTTTATTTGTGTTTGTCCCTATTGCGTGGGACTGCGACATGTTCGAGATACAGAGATACAGCTACAGATACAGATACATATATGCTATAGATACAGATACAGATACAGATACGAGAACGGGGATACATGGAAAAATAAAAGATAGTTGCCATGGCTATCGAGTCGAAGCAAACACATGAATATTCAATCAGTTGTAATGTTGCGAGGGTGGCTCGCAATCGTGGCTCGAACCGACCGTTAGCACCGCCAGCCAGGGGGTGAATTGCGAGGGGTAGAGACCAGACGATGGGATTGGGGGGGAGGGATGGGAAGGGTAACGGGTAAAGGGGGCAATCACACGCTTGCAACGCAAATGCGACTAAGTAAACCAAGCAAGAAAACATCCCAGAGAAGAATTACAAAGTGAATAAACAGAAGGAAGAGCAGCAGATTGATGGCGAAAAAAGAGAGTGGCAAACATTATTAAAGAACGTAAAAGAAGAGCAGGAATAAAGAAAAAATATACCAAAATAATGATGAATAATTTAATAAAATAAGGACAAATATTCGAGATAGCGAAATGAGAGAGTGGCAAACATTATTAAAGAAAGTAAAAGAATAATTAATTATATAATAATAATAATAATATGATAATAATAATTAATTATATTGAAATAAGGAAAAATATCCGAAAGAAGAATTACAAAATATACAAATGCAATTGCAACTGTAGCAATAGATTTATTGCTAAAAATAAATAAATATTTATAAATAAATAACATAAATCAAAATAAAGATAATAATAATTATATAAGGAAAAATATCCATAAGAAGAATTACTAAGTGATTAAACAGAAACAATTGCCAGAGATTGATAGCAAAAAAAGAGAGTTTGAAAAAATATTGAGGAAATATGGATATAAAATAAAAATAAATGGATTCTAGCTGAGGATACGTTTAAAAACTCAAATCGCTAGCAATGTGCACAAGAATAATCCCGAAAATAACACTTGACAACCGCAGAGTGACTAACTGAGGGAAGGAAAGAGCTATCGACCTTGCTACGCCCTTACGAAATAGTATCTATAGACGATCCATTATCGATGTGTGCGCCCCCCGTTCTACATTTTGATCTTGATCCAAGCGAATCGGGGTTTCCGTCTCGTTTGTCATTTGTCCCAGCCAAAGTCAACTCGCAACTCGTATCGAACATCAGGCAATAAGCCAAAGTCGAAACGTATCTCCACTAATAATATAACATATACTACATAAACTATAATTATTGTTCTTTTTTTCTATATTAATGAAAATACTATATACATATATGTAAGTGTGTATCTCTAGGCAAGTAGCTAACACTATCAAGAGAACAGATAACGTGTGAGCAAACGTCTCTAGCCCCAGCTCTAGCCTCGATTCAATTTGACTCTTAAAACAGAACCAAATGCAGCTGGCAAAACGAGCTTGCACGACTTAAAGTTACCCTGTGAGATTAGGGTTATTTTTCATAAGTATAATTCTGTCAGTTACTGAGCTTAAAGATGATCAGCTAGAAAATACGTAGATCAGAAAATTTAAATTTGAGTTACAATTTTTTTTTTTTGTTACTTTGGAAAATTTAAGTAACTTTTAATCAAAACAAAAATCAGCAAAAAACTCTTATTTTGCATAAAAAACTAAAATGAATCGTTCCAGCCTCAGCAAATTTGAGATTCAATAGTTTTTATGGAGAAATATAGATTATTTTAAAGATTAAAATTTAGTTAAAATTTAAATTAAAGCTTCTGTTTTCTTCGAATATAAGATTTAAAATCTGAAAAAATAATTTTCCAAAAAAAGTTTTTTTAAAAGAAATCAAAACTTTTTTTTTTTAATGTAGAATCTATACAGCAAATTTTGTATCTTAACAATACATAATTGAAAACTAATTAAAAGTAGCCAAACTAAAGACAATTTCTATAAAATAAAATTACTTGCTGGAATTGCGAAATAGAAAGAAAATTTTATGTTTAATTCAAGTAGTTATGAAATATTGGAGTAATTATTGCAATTAGAATTAATAAAGAAAAGAATAAATATAAATATTGCATGGAAACTCAATTTAAACAAATTAAGAAACCTAAATTAAATTAAATTCAATAAAAAAAAACTTTTTCAATATTCTCAATATTTTGTAGTTAAAACACTTTAAAATTTGTTCGATACGTTACTGAGTTTTGCTATTTAAGACTAACCTCATCGCTCACAGATTACAGGGTATCCATAGAGAAGCAGAAAAGAACAGAACAGAGCAGTAAAGAACTGAACTGAAACCAAAAGCCATCGACAATGCCGACAACAAATTCACCTGATATCACAAGTCGTCAGCGTCATCGTCGTCGTCGTCGGCTTAAATCTCAAGAGCGCGCACACATACAGGAAATCTTCCCCCCTTTATCTCCCGCCCCTCCGCCTGCCCCTCCCCCTTGGACAAGTGGTGCTGTGGTGCTGTGGTGCGGTGGCTGTTTGGTGGCTCGATTGCTGCGTTGGGAGGTCGGTCTATCGCTTATCGGCTGGCAAAATCATCGATCATCTCAAATTCACGATCCATCATCATTAGCGATAAGACTCTGCCCGAAATACGCTTGAAGTTTCCACATTTTGCCGCATTCCGCACTCAACTCAGCCCCTCCCTGGGAGGCACCTTGAGGTCAGCGCTGAAGCCAAAGTGCAGATCCCCGAACAAAAGGAGACGGAAAACAAACAGCCCGTTAAATGATCTATTGTGCTCTGAAGGTGCTACGACTGTATTTATCTATCTATCGATAGACTCTGGCCCCCAGCTATAGAACTTATCTCTCGCACTGCACCGACGTTTCGTTACACTGAGAGAAAGCAATCAAAAATATAAACTAGTTGAAAAATCTTGATTCAATTTGACTTTTTCCAACACTGATTTAACATATTTAGATACGAAATCACTATAATTTGTAATTTAATGAAAAAAACAATATTGATGCTACTAATTATGAGATTAATAAGTTAAACGTTAATTAAATAAAGAAATTGAATCGGAATGAAAAATGCAATTGAATTTAAATAAATAAAGGAATTCAAATTATATAAATAAATTCATTAAATTAAAGAAAATTCAATTTAAATAAATCATGGTATTCCTATTGAATAAATTAAGAAACACAAATTAAATAGTATTAAATAATTAAAAAAGACATTCAATTTAAATAAATTAAGAATGATAAATTAAATTCAATTAAATTTAAAAAAATAAATATATTCAATATTATCAATTTGTTGTCCATATATTTTCATTTGCTTGTCTTTATTTATTAATATAAGCTTTGCAATACTTGTTCAATTTTTCTTGTATAGCTATTTTTTATTATTTTAATTTGTTAATTTGTATTAATTATATTATTAATTATATATTCATTAATACGTACATATAATCCAAGTTTTATAAAACCCTGCTTCAATTGTTTACTTTCGAAATGCAATTTAAAAATTCTATTCACTTTTTGACAGCGTATTGAATTTTTCTCTGTGTACAATTTTAGTTATATTTATTTGTTTAAATTTGTTTAGCTATAAATATTTATTTATAGTAATTTATTTATACCTGCTAATTTATTTATTTTATTAGTTGCATTGAATAAAGGATATATTTTATATTCAACTCAAAAATGGACTTTCAATTGAATTAAAATGAGCATGAGAATTTTTCTCGCCGTGTAGAAGTCGTCTATTGATGGGTGCCATCCGGAGTACAGAGCACTGAAGAAGACGAAGAAGCAGAGAACGCCGTAACCGGCAAGCAGAGCCGTAAGCGATTCCACGGCTCGATTCGCCTTGAGGCTTGCGGCCTGAGGCCTGAGGCCTGCGGCTGTTTATCTTTATTGTGGCCCCATTTTTCCTACCTCGGAATTCTTTTTTGTTTTTATATAGTTTTTAAGACGCGCTGCGCCCCCAATTGATTGGCCGCTAAATCATGTCACGTGCTCGATTATACAGTCGAGATATATACACAATAAATAATCATTCCCAAATGCACTTCTAATGCGTCTTTGCTTCGACGTCTTCAGCGTCTTTTGCTCTCTATCTCGCCTTCGCTCTCGCTCGCTCTATCTCTTTCATTTTCTATCTCTATCTCCCTCTGTATCTGCGCCTCGCCAATTTTAGTTTTTATGGGACCCTCGACTAGCATGTTTTGCCAACTTGTTGTTTATACCTCTTGTTTTTTATGAAGCTATTTACACTTGACAAAAAACAATTGCAACAATTCTGCCAACATCAATCCATCAAAACACCGATGACTCATCGAATGTGACCATGACTGTGAGGACTTTATGCCCCAAATATAGAATCTATATAATTATGTGACTATATTTAGAAGATGAGTTTCTTTCTTCCGATTTAATTTGCTTACCAGATGTATGACAAGTTTTCCCGATGTTTCCCAATTCCCGATTTCCAGAATAAACACTGAAAAAAAAACAATGAAAAAATTGCATTAGACTGGCAGACAAAAAAAAGCAAAAATTTCAGAGGCGGCTTTATGTAAAAAGCTAAAATTTTAACTAACTTAAAAAATGTATAATCACAAATTAAATAAGATTTTCAGATTCTTAAAGTTTAGCGTGTATTTTTGATAGTTCTCTAGTTTGTTTTTGTTTTGTTTACATTAAGTTGTAAAACACTGAACAATTTATAGAAAAAAGGCTTTAAACTTTAAAATGTATATTACAAAAAATTGGAAAAACAAAAATATTGATAGAATAAACTTTAGACTCTTAAATTTAGAGTACAAAAAATTGGAAAGGCAAAACAAAAAAACAATTAATATAGCGATCACAACTAGAGAGCTACAAATTTTAAATAAATTCAGATATTATCTCAACAAACTTGGTCACTAAAAGTTTGATATATTTTCTTAATACTGCTCTATTTTGGTATACGTTCGGATATTAGATTTGAATGTTGTTAATTGTTTGCAGTGTAGACACATTGTACATATGTTTATAGGGACGATTAGCTGAGCAGTCTGCAGCTGTGTGATGTAAGAGGCAGCTGCCATAAAGCGCATGCGATCGCTAGATCTATCGATCTATTGGGCCCCCACAGATAAGAGATATTACAGTTGGGCAAGATAGGCAGCGCACTTACAAACAACGGACGGACAGACAGACAGACGGACGGACGGACGGACGGACACTCTTCGCATTGCAGTTGTGTTTTGTCGATGAGCACTGCAAAGTTGAGTTGTCGCCAATCGTTGAGCCCCAGCAAAGCCCCCAAAAAGTATCTCTATCTATCTATCTATCTATCTTACTAGCCAGCTATCTATCTATCTGTCTGTTTGTATGTTTCTCTCCGGGTATTTAGCGCTAAAGACGCTGTAAACGATTTTTAAGCCTTTTCCCCTCCAGGTTCTGGGCGCGTGATAAATACCAAAAAAAACTTAAGACTCGGCGCGTTACGATGTTACGATATTATTGTGATACGCGATGATTTGACTTTATTTCGTTTGCCAATAGATTGCATCAGGGATCGCAGTTTGGGGATCACACTTCCTTCTCCACTGACTCAGTCGTCTTAAGGGGGCATGAATCATGCATCGATGGTTGTCGCTTTCGGGTTCTCCACGAGGCCTTTGTGCTATCAGTGCCAAAAATAATTTACGTGTTCTCTATCTATCTATCGATGGACAGCATTTAGTTGCTTGGTGTTTTCAATGGGCCAAGTGACGCTGTCGATGACCAACATTTGGGCCATAAATCGTTTCCAGTTAAACTCATTATATAATTGACCATTTGATGGCATATTACAATGTTCTTTATAGCTGGTCGTACATAATTACCGAACCACTTGCAACTATCCCTAGATGTCCCTGTCAGGTTCTCTTTTCCCGGCGAATCAATAAAAGCGAACGCATAATTCATGAGACACTCACCGGAGCAGCAACTCGAAACCGATTCCCATTCCCCGAGAACATCCCACCTATTCCCATATCTATCCAGCCCGCATGTCCATCATTTATGTATTGTCGGTCTATCGATTGTACACTGCGTGGAATTGCAAGTTTTTTGGATAATACAAAAGAGAAGGTAATAATTATAGAAAGTTATAGAGTCTCTGAACGAATCAAATAACTTAAGGAATAATTACAAGAGTTTTGAAAGCATATTCTATAAAATAAATAAAGGTATTATGGATCTAGCATTAAAAAAGAGAATTTCGCTCAGCACATAAAATAAGTAAGCTGCAACAATTGTTATGAATCTATAGAATAAATTCTATATACTCAATATAGCCAAAAAACAACAATTCTAGCATTTCTTCTTCAAAAAATTGTACATAGAAATAAATGTATTTTACAAATTTTGTAAGCAGTATTTCTTATAATAAATTGTACATCTATATAATTAAATTCTATACATAAATTCTATATGTTCAATATAGCTAAAACGTTATGAACTTGTCTATGGCTCTTCTGGTATATATTATTTTAAAGATGAATAGAGAAATTATGTAAAAAATGAATTTCTTCTTGCATTTTGTATATACAAAATAATGACGATACTATTAATTCTGTAGTACAAATTTGATCTGTTCAGTGAATTAGTGGAGCTGAAAACAAACGAATGATAACTTACTGACCCAACAGCTATCAATAATGATCGCTTCTAATGACAAAAGTAAGCCTATCCAGCAAATTTCAGAGTCATGGCATTACTATTAGCTGAGTTCAGTAAGTCAAATTAGACTTTAACGCACACTTTTTAATGAAATTATCTTTATATATATTAGATTTTTGTTTTTATTTTGAATTCAATAAAAAACCCCTAATCATCGTTTATATTGTTTGTATTTTCTCTCAGTGTGCGTCCCTCGCCCTCCCTTCTGAAGAAGCACCAAAATGGGGATAACATCGCTTTTATTTTTTTTTTGGTCTGCGTCGTTGGCAAGCGTTCCCCGCTCCCCGCCCCCTGTCTCTGCCGCCCTCTATCATCCCCCCCACCTGCCTGCCTCTCCTTCTCTCACCGTCTCTCTATGTGTGTGCGTGTGTGTGTGTGTGTGTATCTTGCAGATACAGATACACAAGTGTTGCCCAGGTAACTGAAACCATGAGCATTGTACATAACAAACCAAAACCCAAGTTGGGGAGCTCTCCATACTATATAGGGGTGGATCAGCGTTGCCTCCCCCTTCCCCCCTCCCCCATCCCTCTTCTCCCATCCCCTCCTATTCGCTGCTGTGCTGCGGGCTGCGCTGCCGCCGCGGCTGATGTTGTCATTGGCCGGCCACCTTCAGTCCGCCCGCATGATTTCATCTGCGCCAAGAAGAAGAAGAAGCAGCAGAGGCAGAGGCAGCAAGCTGCGCTGCTGCTGGATGCAAGAGCAGCAAAATCGATAATTGTTGTTTTTGTTGTTGCTGCAGCTGCTTGTGTTTCGTTGGCTAAATGCGGGCGTGTGTGCGTTAAGTATATACACACACACACACACGCGCGCGTTAGTTGTGCATTATGCTGTGTAGCTAAAAATCAATGCGCAGCAGCAGCAGCAGCAGCGAGAGCAGAGCACACGAATCACAAAAACGCAAGTCACGCGTCAGATGTATTCTATGTGCACACACACACACATACTCGTACTCGCACACACACACAGGCGACACAAAGTATATGGTCGTCGGTCCTGCGCAGCAGCAGAAGCTGAGACAGAGATAGCAGCAGCAGCCGAGAGGCTGCTGTGGTTGGTGCGCACACAGACGCACACACACACACACACAGACACATACACACATGCCGCTGCGAGCAGCGCTGCTCCTGCGTCACAACGAGAACACATCTCAAACGAGCAAAAGGAAACGAAAGGGCAACAACTGCGACGTCGACAGCGACAGCGACGTCTGCCCAATTGCTAGGCGGCAATTTATCAGCATTGATGCGACGTCAACGCAGCGCTGCCAGCGTCGTCGCTGTCGCCGCCATCGTCGTCGTCGTCGCTCTCTCGTCGTGTGCTCTCTCTCGCGTTTTTGCGCTTCGTGAGCGGCTCGCGTATCTATGTGGCTTATCTGTGTGAGCGCGCTCGGCTTGTGTGCGTGTTTCGCTCTCGCTCTGCTGCTGCTGCTGCTGCGCTCTCTCTCTCTCTCGCGCTGTCGCTCTCTGCTACTGCTGCTGTGCGCTTTGATTACACCTGAGTGTGTTGCTCTTGTTGCTGCTGCTGCTGCTGCTGTTTTGTTTTTCTTCGGCAAAGTCGTTGAACGGCGAGCTCGCACTTCGTGCCGCGTCGTGTCGCGTCGTGTCTCGCGTCGTGTCGTGAGCTGACGACGTCGGCGTCGCTGTCGCTGTCGCTACTTCAATTGAATTGTAATGAGCGTGTGGCGGCAACATTGTTGTTGTTGTTGATGTTGTTGTTGTTGCTGCTTTTTGGAAAATTTGTTAAATTTTCGTCGCCAGCTTTACGGTTTTTTGCGTTTTGCTGTTGTTAATGCGTTTTACGCTTTACGTTTTATGTTTAATGTTTCATTTTCGTCGCTCTCGCTGTTGTCATCTTCGCTTCTCTCTCTCTCTACCTTTTTCTCTCTCTCCAACCTCAACTTCGACTCCAACTCTAATTTGTTTAAATTGTTTTTTAATTAACTATCAACGACATTTTCTTTTCATTGTTTGTCAGCATTTTTTCGTTTCGTTTTATTTCTCGCCTCCCTCTCCCCTCTTTTCTCGTCTGCTTTTGGTTCTGAGCCGTCCGATTGTTCAGTTGTTGGCCATAATGAAGCTGTAGCGAGCGAAAGTTGACGACACCGAGAATCATGTAGAGTTAATTGAGATTCGCCTCGTTTCGGATAAGTCGACATCTATTATCCGCTGGCAGCCGAAGTGGTATCCGGAGGAGAAGCTTTAAGTAACGCATTATCTAGTTTCGGATAAGTCGCGAAAGATTATCCGAGAGCAGCGGAAATATTATCCAAATA
Source organism: Drosophila ustulata (assembly GCA_035047365.1). Lineage (NCBI taxonomy): Eukaryota > Metazoa > Arthropoda > Insecta > Diptera > Drosophilidae > Drosophila > Drosophila ustulata. The sequence goes on from JAWNPT010000080.1 coordinate 9,738,731, forward strand.
AACCAATGTGCGTATTATCTTATTTCGGATAAATCATAAACTATTATCCACTAGAAGTTAATATATTGTAGAAGTTTTTGTCAGTTATAAAACTTTTATCCGGAACAAGATGCAAAAAAAAATGTATTTTTATATTTATTGCTCCTAGAAATAATTATTTGACAAATCGAATAAGTCTAGTAAAATAAATTCACATTCATAAAAATTAATTTTGCTTAATCAAAAAAAAACTAATAGAATAAAATATTGCAACATTGAAATAAATCAAATGGTATATGTACTGTAAGCTTATATAAATACAATTACAAAAGATTACTTCATTCTACCGAAATCGAATAACTCTTTAAAATTGCATTAGCTCTGCACCTGTGTTCCATTATGGATTCGTGGCCTTTTACCAAATGGGCTGCAAAAAAGTTCTGCCGAAACTATGAAATTAATCATTGATTATCTGTATCGATTTTGTTCGGTGTGGTTTTTTTTTCTATGGTGTTGTTGTTGTTGCGATATTTGATGAAATCACAATGCTGCGATTCGAATGCACTCGTGACTCATGCGAATCGAGTTCAATGAGTTGGCCAATGAAGCTGCTGGAAAACCCCAAAGATATATCTATATAGCCCGCTTCTAATCTCTCCATGACTATGCTATATAACCTTTTGACTCTCTCTCTCTCTCTTTTTCTGATTCATTTGTCTGCTGCATTTGGGCTGCGTTGTCCTTGACCCTGGAAACGAGCAGTTGGCTAATTGCTGCTACCAGTTTTCCAATTTCCACGACCACGACGACGACGACGACGTCACCGATGTCAGCGTCGCCTTCGTTGGTCTATTTTAAAAATAAAACACGCTAACGACGCGTAATAACCATAAATAGTTAAAAATATTTCACTGCTATCTCTCTCTCTTTCTACTAAGTTTATTCTATTGCCAACTCTTTCTCTCAATCTCTCTGTCTCTCTCTCTCTCTGTGTGTAAAAGTTCTTGTGGCAGCTTGTTTGGTTGACTTGCCTCATTTGCCAAAAATGCATCTCCCCCTCTCATCTGTCTGCCTCTCTCTCTCTCGCTCTCTCTCTCGCTCTTCTCCCTATCTACACTCATGGTCAGCTTTCTGGCCGCCTTTGTTGCCGCTTATCTGCGGCCCACAATGAAATGATTGAACGGCTGCTGCTTCACTCTACCTCCCCATTCACCTTGATTATAGTTTCACTTCTCCCCTTATCCATCTCTATTGTGACTCACTTTTCGCCCTGCACTTCTCCAACTTAATCAGCTTCTGCTTCTCTTCTATTACTCATCGAAGTCCTTCAGTTTAACTCTTCATTTTTTTCTACCACAGCTTTTTCTTTATCTCCTTTTCCTTTTCTATTAATTGTTTTCTCCTCATCTTATTTTCTTCATCACGCTTTCCTCTTTGCCCATCTACTTCTCAACTTATACTCTTCTCTAGTCTATTCTCCTCCTCTTATTTCAATCTTTTTTATATACTCCTAACTTTTGATTCTTTCTCTTCTATTTTCTCGCTTAATTTTCCTCTAGAACTTCCCTAAAACCCTTTCTTCATATTCTCCCTCTTTCTACAACTTCTCTAAAACGCTTTCATCTTCTTCGCTTCCCTTTCTAAAACTTCCCTAATACCCTTTTTTCTTCTCTTCCCTCTCTAACACTTCTTCTTCGCCTTCTCTACACCGCTCTCCATCTCTTCCCCACCTCCATCTCTTGCCCCACTTCTTCAGCTGCTGCTGCTTGTGGCTGTTGCGCCTTTGATGTGTCGCTTATCTAATCGACAGTCATCAGTCGCCGTCGCCCTCTCTCTCTCCCTCGCCCCACGCAAGATTAGCGAAGCTGCGACGCCACAAAAGTGAAGATAGTAGATAGCAGCAAGAGAAGGAGACAGAGAGAGAGAGAGCGAAAGGGAGGAGGGGAAGCTCTGCTGTGGCAGCTGTGCTTGTTGCCTTGTTCCATTGGCTTCTGGTTTTTTTTTCCGCCTCCCCCTTCTCCTCCCCATCCCACATCCCCCCTCTCCGCAGGCCACGCAATCTCCTCATTTATTTTTGGTATTTTTATGACACCTTCCGATAGGCACAACAATTATAAGAACACACATACCGATTATTTATCAACACGAGCAGATAACAACTTGCAGTAACGACAGCTCAATACCCTGGAATGGCTTTAATTTTTATCAATAAGACTATTTTCACTCTAACATTTCACGATAATAAAATAAACTATTCATTTTTAATCACAAAATTACTTGAAATTCCCATCACTTTTTTGTATAATTATTTCCTTAACGGTAATTATTATTATTTTATAAACAAAATGAAGCACCTAAGGTTATATTTAAGACTTCATTGAAAGTCTTATTGTTAACTATTCAATTTCACTTCATTCATTATTGTTTATTTAAAATTTAACTAAGTTTTTTTTTCAATTATATGTTATTATATTTAATTTGTGCTTTTTACTCGAACTATTTTTTGGTTTTGTAATAATAATATTATTATTAAAAGCCTATATTGCAGCATATCTTTTTGCTATAGATCCACATATTTGACAGAAAATTAGTAAAATATATAGTATAGTAACTTAAGCTACCCCATTTCTTCGCTTGATTACAGGGTATCGAAGTGCATACTATATTTATATTGATTTCACATGTTTTATGGCGCTTTGCGTCGTCAGTCGACAGTTTCCAGTTCCAGCTTCAGTTCTAATTCCAAAAGTCACAAGGCGAATGACAGCGTGCGATATGGAGAGACCGGGGGAGGAGGAGAAGGAGGGGGAGTGGGAGAGGCAAGGATGGAAGAGGGGAAGGTTGGGAGGGGAGGGGCGTTGATTGTGACACATAGAGAGCGCAACTGTACTTTTCATTCAGCTGGTCGCACATCTTGCGCAAGATTCGATCATAAACCACAAATTGTGCACAGCTCTTGCTGTCTAAGTGTGTGTGCGTGTGTGTGCGTGTGTGTGTGTAATCAATGAAACTGTGGGCTGATAGCGTTAGCATTAACTCTATCAAGGTGTTCGAGCTATATTAGCATAACGCTTCTAATCTTGCAGACTTGCCCCGCATGCATGATCCACATTTTTCTGCCATTCAAATATATATATACAATATATACATAAATATATGTAGAGAGATGTATGTGTGTGTATTTAGCCAAGGTAATCGTTTATCTGCCTGGGAAATGTCGAATACTCGGATTTCGATTCCGAATTTGATTCTCATGCTGAGTGCGATGTCCATTTCAATGCATAAAATACACTGCACAAAAGCCAGCTGTTTATTCAGTTTTAAATTGAAGCAATAAATAAATTAATAGACCGAAAATGCCAATCGATTAATTTCTTAAATATATTTGCTTAAAGTCAAATTACAACCAATATTGAAATAATAATAAATATAAAAAAAATGTAGAATATGTTTTTCAAATAATAACCGATATTAAAAACGAATATTAAAGAATATTATAATTTACTCCATATTTTTTAGCTGAGTATATTTTACATTTAAATAATATTTGAAGTTCTTCATTAATAATAAAGATGTATTTCCAATTAATCAAAAAATCAACTACTTCATTTTCACTAAAAAATATTGTGAATTTGAAAAAATATCTTAAAAATGGAATGATTATATAACAACTACTTACACATTTGCATTTAAACCGTTTAAAGCCATCTGCAAAAGAGAGAAATAAATAATAATGATAATATTGATTTAATTGATTAAGTATTTTAAATATAGTCAATATCAATAATCTAATATCAAACTGAACACTCCGCTCGGTGTATTCTGAATTTGAATTATTTTTGGTATCTGGAGCTGAGCTGTCCGCTGGGGCACGTCATGTTCTCGGTTCTCTGTTCTCGGTTCTCTGTCGAGTTATTAATGGGTGTGTTTATGCAATAATTGGTCAAAACAGGAAGACGTGTTCAAAGTCAGTTTTCAATTTTCAATGTTCACTGCAATGCAATGCAAACAAACACACACACACACACACACACAAAGCCAAGACAATTCGTGCTGCCTTCCTCCGTTTTGACCCCTTTTCAGCCATAACTCAATCCCTCTGTCCCACCCCCTTGCGAATAAAAAATACCCCCCAGACTGCCCCTTGGCACCTCTATAAATTATAGAGTATGGCATGCTGCAGTCTTCTTATCATCGTCAGATACATAACAAGTTAAACATACACTCGCATATTTGCTGCGAGGGCAGCTTCTAAAGTTTAACTAAACAGTGGTTAATGAAAAATATTATGACAGAGAAATCTTTCAATTCAACTCAATCTTTAAGCGGCAACTTACTGAACAATATATTTTTTTTAAATAATATAAATTATAATAAACTTCGATATATAGTATTTTCATTGTGTTACATGTAGTGTTTATTTTATTTATTCACTTATTGGAATTGAAATAATAATGAAATTATTTGTTTTTAATTTTTTTCTATACTCCTTTCTTTTCAAATAAAATTGAATACATTGAAAAATAGATTTTTTTTATTATAATTTTAATTAGTTCAATTGGCATTAAAATGGAAATAATAATGAAAATTTTTACAAGTCCTGTCTTCAGTCCTTTATTTTTAAATAAAATTGCATACGAATATTTTGCAAAATTTAATGACATTGAAAAATAAAATGTTTTTTTTATAATTTTAATTTGAAACAATTCAATTGGCATTAAAATTAAAATAATAACGAACATTTTAAATACACATTTGTAGTTATTTTAATTTGAATTAATTCAATTGGCATTAATGTTGAAATTTTTCTCTTAATATTTGCAATTAGAATGTTTTATTGAATACTATCAATTTAAATTGCCCTCGCGCTGTAATTGAGTATTATTCGAGCGGGTATCTGCAGCCAGTAATCCCCTGTGCTGCCAGTGTCTGAGTGCTGTGATAAGCGATCGATTGGCTATAGAAAACATGCACATTATACGCTACATACAAACAATATAATGTATGTATGTATGTATATAGTAGAAACTGAAGCTCATCAGGTATGAATTGAAAATGTCTGAAAGTCATAGAATGTAATCAGGCCATTAAATGTATCTCATGACATGAGCTCGACGAAGCTTTTGGCGCATTGTATTTTTCTTTTTCTTATTCGTTGTTATTTTTGTGTTTATTTTTATTTGTGGTTTTGGTTTTGGCTTACGACTACGAAACGTGCGCTACAAAAAAATGCAGTTTAGCTCATAAAGTGCCCCCGTCTCCGTCCCCGTCGCCGTCCCTCTTCCCACCCCTCCCTTCTGTTTGGTGCTCGTAACCGAGCTCTTTATACCCTGCACCTGTTGACTGTTGCATCGCCATCACTTTCAGTGAGTTTCGTCTGCGACTTTTGTCTCCGATTTCGAGTCGCAGCCTCGTGGCGCCACCAAGTCGCACACGTAATTAGAACAGTTGCAGTTGCAGTCGAGGTCGACTCCCAATTTCAATTGATCAGCATTCGGTGGTTTTGTTCTTTCTCAACTTTAGTGGGTCTCTCGATGTTACCCAATTTATGCTCTCTATCTCCAACTACGTGCCACACACACACACACACACACACACACACACACAGACATGCGCCGCTTGCATCATCGTCATCACAAAGGGAGGGGAAAACACTCGAAGGGAACTGCGCACGCAAGGTGTGAATATTACATGAATACCCGAGCGAGTACAAAGCGAGTGCAACGATTAGAGAATTCCATGCTCTCTAATTTTTTCATTTTCTTTGTTTTTAACACATTCGTTTATCTACACGAAAGTAAGCAACATTTGCTTCTTAGAATATTTTTGAAATACAAATTGCACAAGCTTTTAACCGAGTTGAGTTATCAATTTGCTGAATAATCGATTAACAAAAATTCAATATCTATTGTATCGTTATTGGAACATATATTTTAAAGAAAATGTTACAGGCAAAATAATTGTAAGCGTAAAAAATCATCTGCTCTACGAATATTTGAATTAAACCAAACATTAAATTGCAAAAATTTAAAAATGCATTTGCATTTTTTCTAAGTAAATTACTTTTTATACCCAAACTGATTGTATTTTTCAACTAAACTTTAAATTGTAATACATTTTAAACGTGATCTAAAAATAAATTTCATATTTTTATATCTCAGTCAATAATATTTTTCATCAAAACATTTTATTATTCTGTTTTACTAATATTTTCAATTGCAATAATTCCTTAAAGAGACCTTAGAAGACATGTTTGTTTATTGATTTTATTTAATTTAAAACTAAGCAATCTGAATAGAAATCAAGCAACGAATTGAGCCCATTTTTAAGACGATATAATTTATTATTTTCTTGTAGGTTTTACTTCTCAATTAAAGTCCGCAACTCTTTAGTCAAAGCAACAAATTGCAAATAGAGCAATTATTGCTGTAAACTGTTTTGTAAGAGCTGTTTTTTAATAAAGAGCACGCCGAATAGGGCAAGTATTATGCATATATGTATATACATATGTATGCATGTATAGTAGGCTGATCTGCTGGCCTTGCCTTGTCTCACTTTCAGTTTTCAATTAAGCTGGACAAATTCTTGAGCTATTGTCATAAGATAGTCCAACAACAATGGCTCTAGTTGCTGCTGCTGCTGTTTTGTTTTTCCCTTTTCTTTTGCCGCGTTTTCTTTTCGTTTTCAGTGGTGTATTTTCATTTTCATTTTCCTTTGCCCAATTTCCATTAAGAAGTAATTACGTTGCTGCTCATTAATTTCGTGATCGCATGCCGTGTTCACGTGAGGAGAGCAGATGAGTTCGAGTCCGAGTTGAGGGGGAAGACTGCTAAACTATTACAACAAATATGAGCACGAGACGTTGCCACAACACCTGCCACACTCAACTGCAACTGCAACTGCAACTGTAACGGCAACGACGAGGGTAAAACTCGTTGCAGCTGCCTCGCGTTGCGCATACGCCACGTGGCACTCGAAATCTAGTTCAGTTAACAAGCTCCACCCAAGCAGCCACACAGTACAGTGGTCAATGAAGCCACCCATCGAGGCGACCGCTAATCAATCATGCCACATGACCACAGCACCAGCAACAGCAATGCCAGAATCGAATCGCAGTTAACCTTCTGCGTTTAACACAGTTTAACACGGTTCAGCAAATGGCACTTTCCAATGGAAGAAAGTTGCCCACGGCAACGAGAACAGTTTCAACAGCTGATGAGCAGCAGTGAAGACAGCACTCGCTATATACATACATATATACTATAGTATACGACCAGAAGAAGAATGCCAAGCTTCAACTAACTATTGTAATCTGAAGATCTAAGGTGCGTGTTTATAATTCCAGATGTATCGCAGCGACAAAATTAGCTGGCTAACTCGAGGAATCTGCTAAACTTGTTTCATTTTAATTGCAATCTAACTAGATAAAATATATAGGTGCATTTTATAATAATATTTTATAAATATATTTAAAATAAATGCTTGCTTTATTGGATAAATACAATATATTTACCTCAAACATTTTCGTGTTTATTTTTCTTTACAATCTGTCCAGGAATTATATGTAAGTTTTACATGTACATATATGTATATTTACAAGTGTTATATATATTTTGTATATATTGACAGAAGATTTTCACATTAAAATGTTTTCAAAATTGAAATCTCTTCATCAAATGAATAGATTACATTTTAGAATAATTTTTAGTAATTCCACACTGTTCTAATTTATTTATAGAATATATGTAAAATTGAAAGAAATAAACACATTTCTATACAACAACGATGGCTATATATTTTCTACTGTAGAATTTAATGCCAAGCTAAAAATAAATAAATAATTATACAAAAAAAATGGAATAGTAGAATAATTTTGACATTAATCACGCTGCCCGACGACGCTTTTAGGCAGCTGCTCTTAACTAGGCTTGAAAAGGCTGCTGGAGAATCAGACTCCAGGCCAGAACAATGCAGAGAGTCTCTGAGCCAAAAGTCCAATGAGAAAGAGTGAGAAGAGGAAGCACGGAGAACGAAGAACGGAGCAGACCTTGAAACAGTTCAAAAACGTAAACGGTTCAGTGATCATTGGATGTAAAAATAAAAAATAAAAAAAACAGCAGCAGCAGCAGCAGAAGAAAAGAAATAAACGGGAGAAACAGAAACAGACAAAGCAGAAGCTGGAAGATAATGAGCGCTACACAAGAGGGAGTGAAAAAGTGAGACAGAGACGGAGATAGAGGCAGAGGCAGAGAGAGCGAGGGAGAGGGAGAGGGAGAGAATTGCGGCACAACATCCGTCATCTTGGCTGTGGATGAGCTTGGCTCCGACTCCGACTTCGACTCCGACTCTGGCATGCCATGATGAGATATAGAGGTCTCTGGTCGCCGATCTTCGGCTCTACACCGCTCGGTCTCTGGGAGTCGGGGGGTCTTGACTTTGGCGTGCGCGCTGATCTGCCTGACTGCGTCGCATCGCATCGCATCGCCCCGCCAAGAGGTCGACGACGATGTTTTGCTCCGACTCTGGCTCTTTTGGTCTCTTGGTCTCTTGGTCAAAAATCGTTGAGCCGTTGAGAGAGGCAGTCAACAAACAGTTGGCAGTCGGCAGTCGGCAGTCGGCAGTCGGCAGCCCATTACCCATTATCCATTATCAGTGTTGGTAAACGTCAGTCAGCTGTGCAGCTTTGCTTAGCTGCAGTTGCCATTGTGGTCGCGTTTTTTCTCTTTTTTGTGCTGCTTTCGAGCCTGGCTCTTGGGATGGATGCGCAATGCGAGATCATAAAACGCCATTCAAATTGGCAAAGTCTCTGCAGCGGCGGACAGTCACTGATGACTGCACTAGCAGATACCCTGTACACTCAACTCTAATAAACTATTTGTAATTTTGCGTAACTCATATGAAATATTTGCAAGTCTTGTTGAATAGAAAAGTTAAATAAAATAGTTTTGTCAGTTGGCAAAAAAGCACTTACTCGACTAACAGTTGCCCTGTACGACATTCTTAAATTGCAATTCAGTAAAAATTTGAATTAAATTCCACGAGGCAAGAATTAAATTTTACGATAACTTAAGTTAAATAAAAAATATTGGAGAAGTTGGATAATATTTTATAGAAATTATTTTAACAGCAACTAAATTCTTCACATGACTTTAAAACAATAACCCACATTCCAAAAACAACGAAATCTATTCCAAAATTCTATTCTATGGGAAAAAATTAAATAAATAAGAATACTAAATAAAAACTTAACTTTCTAAATTGTAGGTTTTTCTGAATACAAATAAACACTTTAATCTATTTTAAAATATATAAATATAAAATATAAATACTGCAAAAATATCTATATATTCTACATAAAAATAGCTACATAAATATGTTCCCTAATATATAAATATGCAAACAGAAAACAAAAAGAATTTAACTACATGTTATTTAGTGCAAAAACCAATAAAAATAAATAAAAATACTACAAAAAACTCAACTCTGTCTTACTTTTCACATATTTGCTAAATCAGATGCCAATGTTCTTTATTTTTCTAGTTTAATAAATAAACAACAAATAAATTAGTACAGGGTATGCAAGCAGTTCATAACTTCATCTATTGCTGATCGCTGTGCCAAATACTGGCGACTTTTGGGCGCTGCGTCTTCAGCAACAATTTTTGTATCTTTTGCTGTAGATGTGTGGCTGTATCTTCGCCTGTAAGTGTATCTGTATCTATAGCTGTTGCTGTAGCTGTTGCTGTAGCTGTATCTGTATCTTTGGCTATAGCAATGGCTGTAAATGTAGCTGTAGCTGTGGTTGTTACTGGCTCTTCGACTGGGTCTCTTTTTAGTGCCCCCCCCCGGCAATGTTGGCTGCCTGACAACGCCCCGTCGCCGTCACCGTCGCCGTCGCCGTCGCCAGTTGCCGGTTTGCTCTGCTGTCGTTGTCGTTGTTGTCGTCTTCATTGTTGATGTTGTTGCTGCCGGTAATGATCTTTAACCAAGCGTAACGTTTGCTTTCAGTGCGTCCACATCTGCGTCGTCATCATTGCCGCCGCCGCCGCCACCACCGCCAACAACAACAACAGCAGCAGCACCATCATCATCATCATCATCATCATCATCACCTCATCGTCGACATCATCATCATCATCATCTTCCAGGCAGACATTAACCTGGCTCAGCTCCTCCCGTTTCGTCGCAATTTTTCGTTGCTTTTTTCCATTTGTCTCCCCCTATTTTATGTTTTAAATGGCGTCGACTCAGCGCCAAGCTTCCCGGCCAGATAAAAGATACAGCCACAGATACAACTGCAGATACAGATACACATACTCATGTCTGTGTGTGTGTGTGCCACATTAATGATCAGCCAGCCAGCTAGGCAGAGAGTCATTCAGTCAGTCAGGCAGACCTTGATTTTTCATCAAGTTGCCATCTACCACTGCCTCCCCCTCCATCTCCGCCCTCTGTGGCAGCCACAACAGTCGGTTGCTGTTGCGGTTCAGGGGAAATGCCCCTCGATAACTCCACGCAGCTCTCTCGCGTTAAATGCAAAATGGGGCATCCAAGTGAGCAAATCATAAACTGAACCAAACTCGAAACAAAGCCATAAACTCAATGGGAAAAAATAAATGTGAATAAAACGTTCTCGAATTAACAAACTCGATGCTCCCGCACAATAAATAAATACAAGATGTCTTATCTGATGGCCTTCTTGAGAGTTTGTGATTGAATAACTTGTTGAATGCAGAATCACTGCCAAAAAATACATAACATAAATTAAAAATTAATAGAGATGCACTAAAATAATACTGGAAAAGCAAAACTAAAATATACAAATTGTTTAAATACATAAAAATGAGGAAATAAATGAATATGCGACAAAACGGCAATTAAACTACAATATAAAAATAGATTTAAATAAATAATAATGTGGAAAAAAGCAATAGCTTTAAATACAAAAATTTGTATAAATTAAAATGAGATACGACTGCACTTATATACAGATATAAAGAATGTAATATAATATACATATATATATAGAGAAAAAACTGCATAAAAATAATCATAAAACTTGAATAAATAATGGTATAAAAATATGTATATGAAAGTGAGACAAAACTTGTTGAATTAACAGAGCGACGAGCCAACACTGTTTTCTATAGCAACTGAGATCGGTTAAAGAATGAAATCAAATCGAATATAGTTTTATTTTTTCGCACTGTGTAGTTGGCAAAAGTATCTGGCTGGCTGGCTGGTCAAAAGATTGGTGTTTCACTGGAATTTCAGAGAATTTCACAACCACAGACAATGGCAAATGAAGAGCGCCAATACACATAGAGGCTAAAAGATACAGATACACAAAGTCAGGGATGCAGATGCGGATGGGCAGAAAATGCAAATGGTTTCATGCAGTCAATGCCAAGTGACCAAAGAGACTGGACAACAATGAGAAGAACAACAAAGAGGCGGAAGAAAAGGCAGCGCAAAATGTGTGGGAAGATTGATTCTGCAGCGCAGATTTAGCAGCTCATCCGAATGATATTCAGCTCCTCCTCCGCGTTGGAAACGAGCGCCATCACAGCGAGGGGAGAAACAGAGACGGAGACAGAGAGAGAGAGAAACAGAGAGAGGGAGAGCGAACGAGTGTTGATACTATAAATAGCTGTGGTGTGACTCGCCTTGATCTTTGCTTTACAGCCATGCCATGCCACGACACAAAAAAAAAACAAATCAGATAGAGCGAGAGCTATAGATACAGATACATTAACAGCTACAGATACAGATACATTTACACGCACACATGATGAAGGCGTCGAAATCTCGGCAACCGGCAGCAGATGATGATGATGATTACGATGATCAGCGCGCACAGCCGCCACACACAGATACAATTGTATCTGCGCCCATGTCTGCATGTGTGTGTGTGTTTGTGCTCACCCATAAGTGCTTCATTAATCTCTGTCAGCGTTTGCTTCGCTGCTCCCTCCCCCCCTCTCTCCACCCATCCGTCCCTCCCGTTTTATTTTGTTTCTTTCACGGCGGCTTTAAATGTTTGCTGTATCTGTAGCTGTTGTATCTGTATCTGTGAGTTGCGTCTGTGATTTCATGCACATGGATTGCCATCTTTGACTTCATCTTTGTGTTGCCAGACACCGCGTCGCTTGCTTTTTATTGGATTTGATTGCCACTGCAATGTGACTGGCTGCTGGACCAGCAAGGCAAAGTTAATTAACTGTTGGATTTGTGCTTTGATTAGTCAGAGGCTGAAGTTCGAAAAGTATCTGATTACGCAGACGGAAGTTCGGAAATCGAACAGACTTAAAGTATGCATAAAATGTATTTGCAATTATTATTCTTGTTGAAAATGTTTGATGTACTTAGTTAACCATTACTCAAAAACACGAACGATTTCAAATATATTTTATACAGCATAATAATTATGAATATTATGTCAAAAATTCAAAGAAATTCAAAATACAGTATGAATCATTAAGGCGACTTATGGAGGTCAACTAATTATCGAGCAGGGTTAGCGTGATGCTGAGGGTGAGTAATACTTTTTAAGGAACACCAACAAGATTTTGAATTAAAAAAAAACACACACACAAAAAAATAATAAACGTGACTCATATCAAGTGATCATTTCATTATTGAATTGCTTTTCATGCATTGATAAGCTGATGGTCAGGCTGGTCTTCTGAGTTGGCTGAGTTGGCCTTCTGCAGTCTAGACGCATCTGCGAAGCATTTCTTCAGAGCAGGCAGTTCATTGGAATCACCCTCTCCTCTCCTCTCCCGCTCTCTCTCTATCTCTCCAACTGCGTTGCTCCCTCGCCATGGTAACTGACGTTACGTTTGAGTGCACAGCAAGTCCAAGACGACGACGACGACGACGACAGACAGGAGAGGAAGTGGTAGAGCCGGAGCTGGCGGAAGTGAACAGAGCAGAGACTGGATGCGGCACAGCCGAGTGAAAGAGAGGGGCGGTGGTGGGGGAGGAGGCAAGCAGGTAAGTGGTGGAAGAGGGAGGAGGAGAAGCATGCGTGCCTTGGCTTTGATCGCGTGCGCCGCAAAAGGCAAAATACGAAAATCAATAGCCAAAAATAATATGCGGCCAAGAGAGACAGAGAGACAGAGAGAGAGAGAGAGAGGCAGATGCTGGCCGTCTGGCTGTGGGGTTGCATGCCACACCCATGCATCCGCTGTGCCACATGCCCCCTTTTCATGCCACAGCCACATTCCCGGCCAGTGTCAATGACACACCTTTGGCAAACAGCGAGAACAACGCAGACGTCGCAGCAAGGAAGCAAACTTCCCAAACCTTCCCGACTTCCCGACTTCCCAACTTCCCAACCTTCCGACTTGTCGAGGTTACAACGCGGAACCAACGACCATGAATAATCCTCAAAAAACAAGTTCATAACATGCTTGGATTAAGGCAGAAGCCAAAATACTCTTTACATTTCATTTCTGGAGCTTTACTCAACAAATGCATTTATTTTGTTTGTCTAAATTTAAACTAGATTTTCTTTATTTTATGAGCTAACAAAAAGAAATATTCCTACATTTTAAGCGAAAATGCGTTCAATTAACAAATCAATAAAATGGAAACATTTTCTGTTAGTAAACATAATTAATTTGAAATCAACAATGAATTATTATTTGTTAGATTATTATTTTACTGTCCTTCGATGTTTTTATATCAATACTACGAGTCTGCAAAAAGTCAGTTTTTTGGGTCAAACCCAATGGGAAAGAATACAAAGAACAAAAATACCACAAGTTTAAATACAAACCAATTCTCATCAATTTATTAGTCATTATTAAACAACAGCAAAACAATAATAAGCAAATCTATATGAACAAATATTCGCATATACCCCAAGTTGTTGGGTATCACATCAAAAAGGGGGGGCGGCAACTCGAAGTCCGAGTTGAAGTCACAGTTGGAGTGTGCAACGCAGCATGTGCTCCACACACACACACACACACACACACACACATACTGACAGAGGTCCCTGAGCACACAAAGCGCCATCAACATGAACTCACGCACACCAGAGTAGGAGAGAGAGAAATTCTCCTGCCACAGCGTCATCATCGCTAATGGAAGCTCTGGGCCCTCGACTATATATCGCACTATATATACAAGTCGAGTGGGAGGGAAGATGATGTACATATACATACATGTATAGTGCAGGTACAGTCAGCTAATGAGGCTTAACTCCAGCAGCCTTGGGTTGCGTCCAACCAGTCACCTGAGAGTGTTGTGGCCGCTGATTATCAGCGAGGACATGCACACGAACAAGCTCATTAGCCGAATCCTTGGAGAGTGCTCTAGACACACACACACACAGACAGCCGAGGGGGAAGGGAGGGGATGGGAGGGGCGACAGTTACAGCGACATTTGTTGACTGCTTTATGATGGCGCTTTTGGGCCATATGAATAATGATGATGACGTTGCTGTTGCTTCAGTTGCTGCTGCTGCTGCTGCTGATAATGATGATTGTCGCCTGCCCTTTTGACCAGTTGATGGCATGAATAAAACCAACCAGGGGTGGCAGGCAGACACCCAGACAAACAGACAGACAGACAGACGGACGGACAGACGGATTGTAAGCTCTGACATGCAATTCAAGGAGAGCTCGTTGTGTGTCGTTGTTTGTCTCGCCTTGGCAGAGCAATGTGGACAGCGAAAACACACAAATTATGAAGCTTCCCAACGCAGCTAGCTGAACGTTAAAGGTCGCCAAGGATTAACATGCAAAGCTGACTGGCAAATTGAATCATTCGACTCGATACTACAAAAAATAACTGCAAGCTAGCCAAGAGTCTACGAAAGCAAATGGAAACTTTGTGGCTTGCTTCTTACTTATTTTATACATTTTTTTAGAATAAAATGTAATGATAACTTAATGGCACTCTTAGATATACATTTTAAAATATATATTGTAAAGTATAAATTAGAAATAAATAATAAATTCTGGGTAAATTTTATCTAATCCAGCATTGGCGACAGAGTTGAGTTTAAGACTACAACAAAATTTCAAGCATCAATTAATTAATTGAAACGAAATGAATTTATTTTTTAAGGGATCCTCAACATTTCTAGCTTCATTTGACAGTTTAATTAATGTCAAACTAAATGCATTGACTTTTTACAAATAAAAATTGGAAAATGGGCAAAAGCTAAAACATAAATTACAGCAGAGTCGAAAGATTTTCACTTATTCCAAAATGACACTTATCGTAAAACTCTAATCGTGAATTAGAAAGAATTTCGTATTTTTGTTCATATTTCACATTTCAATAAACCATTTTTAGAAAAAAAAGCAAAATATTTATAAATTCAATAATTGTTTTGGATTCAAATTTTACTAAGTGAAAAATAAGATTATTATGTTTTGTTCTGTATATAGAAATTAGACAACATAATTAGATGATCGGTAGAAGCAGCGCAAGCTTTTCAAATTATAAATCTAGATTAAAAGGTTCATAAAATAGAATAAGTATAAATCACTTGCTTAAAGCATTTAAAAAGCTTCTCAAATAAGACATACAAATAAACAAATAAAATTATAAAGTAGAAGCTGTTTAGCTGGCGTCCATCTTGAGATGATCTCGATTCCAATTGGCTGCCGGCAACCCTGGCAAATCTGGCAAAGCTCAAAAGCGACGCCATTTTGTAATAAAAGCACAGCGGAGATGACGATGATGATGCAGTGCTGTGATTTAGCAACCCTCTCTCTCTCTCTCTCTCTCTCTCAGGGTGCCCACCTCCCACGCGACCCATTCGAAGAGGGTGGATTTATTTAGAATCGTTGAAATCGCTGGAAATCACGTTGCAGATTTGGCCAACCAAAAGCGAACAATTCGCCAACTAAGCGAAAGCAATAAGCATTAATTACACAGACAACACACTGTGTGTGTGTGTGTGTGTGTGTGGCAGGGGGGGTGGAAGGGTGTCGCAGGGTGCGGTTGCACAACCCTTGACAGGCAAGAAAAAAAAAGTTGCTGGTTTTTTTTTTGGATGCAGACAAATGCGACAAATAAAAGCGGATGATGGCAATGGGATACGAAAGCGCAGATAGGGTTGCCAAGGAGGGGGAAATGGGGTGGGCGAGGGGGAGGGTTGGAGTGTGGATTGTGTGTGTGGATTGTGTGTGTGTGTGTGTGTTGCAACCCCGTGCCGTAGCCAACGCTCAGCGCTCAAACGTCACGTACTCAATTCGTGTCCATGTCCATGTCCTCGCAGTCGCCCTCGTCATTGTCCTCGTCAAAAGTTGTTTTGCCCCCCCCCTCGAGGGATGGGGATGGGGATGGGAGAACTGTTATACTGCTGTCGTTTTTGGCTCGGCAAAAGTATCTGCAAAAGTACATTTCAAGCGGCAAACGGAAAAATCTATTAAATCAACGTTGCTGCGGCAACGAATTGCGGGCAAACGAACGAAACCACCGAAAAAAAGCCCAGCACGAAGTGTTCCACCTGAGCGGGGAGGGGGCGGCAGAGGGGAGAAGGAGGGAAGCCAACAGGGTAGGGGTTGTGCATGTGAGACGAGACGAGACGAGACGAAACGAAACGAGACGAGCCAAGAGCCAAGAGTCACCCCCGTGCTCGCATTGGTGTAGCTAAGTAGCGCACAGATACAATTTACAGCTCGCATTTCGTATGCAAAAACGCTGCCAGCAACACCAACAGCAGCAGCTAGCAGGTAAGCTATAAGCAAGTCTGCTCGACTGCCGAATACCAGGTAAACATTATTGGGGAACACATAATTGCTTTGCACTTCACTGCCAAGTTTTAGCCATCATTCAGAATGTATTTATTGTGGCGTACATTTAAATTAATTTAGTTATTCTTGCCTCTAATTTTAAAAGTGTGCTCGACTTGCAGATACCCGGCAAGACAAAACTGTTTGTCAATTAGCTTACAAATGTATTCTTATGATGCTCATTAAAAAACTGGCCACTAACTTTAAAACTGCGCTTTCATTTTTTCGTATATGTATATCCCTTATTTATTTTACTGTCTTTATTTAATTTATTTTAATTTCTCTTATATTTTATTTTTGTATTTAATTTTCTTTATTTTTTTTTTTTTGTTTTCTTTATTAATTTTATTTTATTTTATTTGAAATTTTATTTTATTACTTTTCCTTTGTGTTTAATTTACTCATATATTTATTTTCTTCGACTTTAAAGGAATCAAGGGGGCGTGGTCGCATTTGAAAACCTGATTTATCTGCATAGAAGCTATTCGCATATTGTCAGCAAATTTGATGGCTCTAGCCTGCTTAGTCACTGAGATCTGGCTCTTAAAACAGACGGACAGACAGACAGACAGCTGAAAATATCTCAACTGCTTTCTTCTTCGCTACCCACTGCCTTATGTTATCCTTACACTCCTTAGCTAGCGGGTATAACGAGGGTTACAACAACCTGGCAACTTTTTTGCCGCACGCCAACCGCAGGCAGGGGCAACTGTTGTTGTTGGACTCTTGGCCCAAACGGCAATCGTCAGATACATTTGCCTCGAATTTATCGCTGCTGTAACTTGGGCCTCAATTTAATGCGCTCTCTCTCTCTCTCTCGCTCTCGCTCTGCGTGTGTGTGCGAGCAAACTTTGAAAGCAGGAAATTGTCGCATAGAGACACCCTCTTCACTCGCCTATTCTCCTCCTCACACATCACATTCTGAGTGCTGCCTCCTCCTCCGCCCAGCTAGAATTTTAGTCTCTTGCCCACGCGTAGAGCGACCTCCATTGAACATCCCTTGTGGCGCCACAAGATGGTAGACGTTCTGAAAAGGATTTCGTAGACAACGCTGATAGGTTGGCTGTCAAAAAACAACACCAGCCAAATTTGGCCAACTCTCGCACAGTTTTTGCCATTGCAAAACTATTTTAATAAAGTAAAAACTTTTTCCATTGCAAAATACGCAACAAAATAAAGTTTAAAGTGGTATGTTGCACCATTATTATCTAAACAAATGCTGATTCCTTGAGCTCATTCGTAGCTTTGGAACAGTTTTTGCCATTGCAAATCTATTTTAATAAAGTAAAAACTTTTTCCATTGCAAAATACGCAACAAAATAAAGTTTAAAGTGGTATGTTGCACCATAATAATCAAAACAAATGCTGATTCCTTGAGCTCATTCGTAGCTTTGGAATTACTGAACTTGATGCCATTGATTTCATTTGTTATGCAGATCTTAAGGCTTTAACAGAATTCTGCAGATGAAAGGAATTTTGACCAGCAAGTTTATTTTACATTTTTTTTAATATTTATTTAATTATTATATTTGATATTTGCTAATTTGATTTTAAAATATAAGCTTCACTAGAATCCTGCAGACAACAACGATTCTCGCTTTTCTTTTCTCTTAAAGTATCCTCAGATCTTTTCGCATAACATTCTCAATAGCATATTATTTTATTTCCCCAAAGCGGAATGTATTTCCTTCACTCATCTCTGCAATTACAGGGTATTCGCCGCAGTCATCAGCAGCTGTGGAGCTGCTTTAACCGCTGTCAAGATGGCATTGCTATGCAAATTTGCAACAATTTGCTGCTATCGAAAGGCGTTCTCGGGCGCTACGAAATCCGCAAAACATTCACATTGAGGATTTATGTGACATTTGCTGTAACTGCTTCGGTTGTGGTTGCTGTTGCTGTTTTTGAAGAGAGGGCTGCAGGGTAGCATAGGCATGTGGCTGCAGTGCCAGCTACATTTTGGGGTCATGTTTTGTTGACATCCAATGCTAGAATGCAGCCTGGCATTTGGCAAACGCCAACGCGTAAATCATGTTGACTGCAGCCTTCAGATAGCGTTGCAACATGAGCTATTGCCATTATTAAGCCCATGTCCTTGTCCGATGAGCCTCATTTACACCTAGCGACATAATTTCATGCATCAAAGCAGCCCGAATTTAGATTCGCTTTAACTAAGTTTAATTCCTTGTGTGGCAAGTTTTCCATTCCAGAAGATTCAGAAATATCAGCGACAACCTTCGCAGGTTTCTAAGTAAATTTAATCACATCAATTAAAGCATTTTCCATAGAAAATATTATTTTGTCAGCTTGGTTTAAGCTTAATTTAATTATTCATTTCCTATGTCCTGTGAATTTTCCTCTGCATCCTTAAGAATCGAAAGATAAACCAACTGAGAAAATTCGAATAACAGACAATGCATATTAATTTAATCATATTAATTTTAACCACTTTCCTTTCCGAATTTAAATTATTTTCGTTATTTTTAACTTAACTCAATGTGAATATATTGATTCGATTTTTTTCTACAATCCTCAGCTTAAATTTCAGTGCTCTCAAAAAACTACATCTCTGGCTGAAAACAATTTCAACTGTTGGCTACATCTTTATGGCTGCCATTTCGAACTTGGTTAACCACATTAAGTGTGTTTATCTCCCGGCTTAATGGCTAAACGCTCTTCCTCTGCTCTGATGATGACTAATCGCTTGGCTGGGTTGGGATATCAGGATTTCATCCACCTGCCACACGCAATGCAGCAAATCAATGCGCAATAACCCAAAAAAAACAAGAACGGAACAGAAGAAAACAATGTCCTGCCATTTGGAGTAGCCAGCCCCTTGCTCCTGTTGCTGCTCCTGATTCACCTTCACCTGCTCCAACTACCGCAATCTGCTGTAGCTCAGAAAAAAACCCAGCCCAATCCTCCCCAGTAAACAACAAGAACAACAGCAATCCGCGGGCCCCACTTCATCAGGCCCATGTCAGGCGCTTGTCATTCGAGTTTGAGGCAAAAAGCAGCAAAGAATTTCAGATTCATGGCTTTGGTTTCTGCTTCTATACCCTGTCCAGGCTGCCTTCAAACGGGTGGTATGGCAGGCCAAGTATGTCATTAACAATTGCAGCTATTGACAACTTATTAGAAAGACTTGGACTTTTTGTTATTTAATTTTCACATTTTGTTTAAGTAAACTCTTTTTCTACTAAAAAGTCATAAAATTGAAATCCTTTCAATTAAATTATTTAAGCATATAAAATAGCTTTTATGTAATTTTTTAAAAATTATTTTAATCTTATCAATAAGCAGATTTTATGAAGACATTTGTTAAGGGGAATTCTCATTTCTTGGAAATTAAAATGTATTTAGAAATTCGATTTTTTTTTTATCAATAAATAGATTTTATGAAGACATTTTTTTAAGGGAAATTCTCATTTCTCGGAAATCAAAGTGTATGTAAGAATTTATTTTTTTATATATGAATTTAAATTTCAAAAATTTAAACAATTCTAAATTCTACAAAAAGAATATTGGCTGTCGATGGCTGAATTTTTATTATGTGTCCTGAAATTTAATTTGATGTTGAATTTTGTCACGTTTTGCATATATTTTATAGTTTGACACTTAAAATGCAACTTTTTTAAAAGCCCCTTAAATCTACATTGTTTAACCAGCAGGCTTGTCTTTCTCTACAATTATAGTTTACAGTCTTGGCTAAATATTCTCAAAATTTGCGCTGAAAAGCTTTGCAGTTCGCCGAGTTATGCTGCTAACAAAATGGTGGCAAGGATTAAGAGCTGTCTTGTTGTCTTGTTGCTTGTAAGGGGTGGCTGCTAGTCGCGCACGCTGCCCTGGCCTATGCTTACTTGTTGTATTTCTGTTTGCTCATTTCCGTTGCACACACACACACACACACACACACATCCACACGCAGACACAGAGTCGGGAATATGCGACGTCTGGCTGCGTGGCGTCGTCGTTGACTGCGACTGCGACGTTAACAGCGCCCGCATGGCGTTTTTGTCCAGCCCTGACTGTGCAGCCACCCTCGCTTGTCATTAATTTACCTGCCAGCCGTAAATCCCCCGCCACCCCCACACACGCCCTTGGGCCACACGCTGGCTCTCATCCCACGCACGCAGCGGAGCCTTCAGTCCGTCAGTTTCAGTTTAGTTTGGCTTGTCAGCTCGTCAGTTTCCAATTCCATCCCCTCTCGAGCTCGCTCTCTCTCTCTCGCACTTACTCTATCTCTCTCACTCTATATCTATCTCTTTCTGTGTGTGTGTGTGTGTGTGTGCTTTGACAGGTGAATTATTTCCCTCTGTGCGCATTTCTAATTGGATTTTCCCTAGTTCTAAGAAAAAATCTATGAAATTTCTGTTGCTGTTGCTCTTGTTGTTTTTGTCGACCTCGCTGCCTCGTTCGGCTTTCGGCTCTTGGCTCTCGGCTCTCGGCTCTCGGCTTTCGTCTCGCGTCTCTTGTTACAGGTAGCGCTTTCTACCCCCACTGAGAAATCACCCCCAGCAGCAGCAACAGCAGCAGCAGCAGCAGCAGCAACGGCAGCTGCAGCAGCTCAGCTCACTACCCTCTGTGTGACCTCTACTACAGCGCCCACCTTGCCACCTTGCCACCTTGCCACCTGACACAGACACCAACACCAGCTCCCTCCTGCCCTCCTCCCCTTGTCGCCTCCTCTGCGATGACGTCGTCGTTTTTAGTCGCTTGCTTTTACGGCTCTTCTCACCTGTCGCCTCGTCTCCGCTTCGCTTCTTTGTTGTATGCCACATTTTCAGCCGTTGTTGCCACACAGTTGCCTTGGCCGATTCTCAGTACATATGTATGTATGCGAGTATATAGACGCTTTTCTATATAAAATACAGCCACATCATGGCCACAGCGCAGATTGGGGAGGCGCGCGTTCTTCTGAATTTCTGATGTTATTCTGATAAATTCTCCCCTGTTGTTGCTGTGTATCCTCTGTTTAGTTTAACCTGCCTACCTGGCTGACACCCTCCCTTCCGCCCCTCTGATGTCCCCCATCCGTAGCATTTTTCTCGCTTTTACAGCATTTTCTGCTCTTCTTTCTCGCATTCTCAGCGCAGAGAAAAATCAATATGGATGGACAGAGACTGTATATACCACAGCACATATACATACATACATATATATAAATGTATACTGTGTGCTGCCACATTAGGATGCAGGCACATTGTGAGGTTAGATTGAAGCCAGATTACACAGAGAATGAGGTTAGCTGAGACAGCCAAGCAGCGAACAATACAAAAAAACGGTACAGTTGAGCTTCAGCTGACTAGCAGAGGAGCAACGGTGAAAATAGTTGCGAAAATAATAAGCATGAGCAAAAGCTAAAGTAAGATACATCTGTTATAAACTTGCGAATATTCAGAGTGAGACTAATCAATATAAAACAGTTGCAATATAAAGAAATATCCATATACCATAAACCTGAATATCTATTATGAATATTTGTTTTAAATTTAGGAATAATACGTATTTCTGATAGAATTTGTACATATGTTAAAATGGTTTGAATATTTCAACTGAAACTTATAATTAAATAGACATATATATATCTCAACTTTAAAATAATTCTTATTGATTTTTTATATATTTTCAAAAATTCAATTCGAAGATAAAAATTCAAAATATTAGATGCATTTTAATTCTTAAATATTTGCAATATCAACCACATATTTGTTAAAATACAATGATTTAAACTGGTTCTTAAAATAATAAGACTCATGCAGAAAAAAAGATACATATGTTTGTTAAAATATACGTAATTCTAATAGAATTTTTAATATCTGTTATGAAATTAAAAACCTAAAACTAAGAAATTATAGATCAATGCAGAAAAACATTATATGTATATATTTAAATCTGCTAATTTAAAATATATACAAAATTAGATATATTTACACAAATACTCAAAAATATATATTTCAATAAGAAACTATATATTCATTTTGGCGTTGCAGGTAAAGTTCAGATCTTACACTTGCAGTTCCCCAAAGCATTTTTATGCGAAAGAACTGCTCTCGATCGAACTCAATTTCCACAGATTCAGCGAATTTTCAGCGAAATATCAGAGTGAGAGAGAGAAGCAAAGACTGTGTAACCATCCAGCGGTGTCTGTAATTTGATACACCCATGCGATATGGATCCGATATGGTAATATATCTTCTGCGCAACGCAAGGCGGTACCAAAAATTGCATTCGCAAGATAAAATTCAGGCCACAAACGAACGGAAAAGCAAAAAAAAGAAACACTCACATAATGAAGCAAGACCAAAAAAATCACTGATTTTTAATAAAATACAAATAAACAACAAAATAAATGTAATAAAAAAGAAGGCGACGAATACAAACGATATATGTTTGCATATAGGAAAGTATTGAGTGCGCAACATCTTTGGGTCTGTGTTCAATGACCATCCGAATCATTACATTGCGACATGGTCAACAACATATTGATACACTGAGAACAAATTGCCGATAGCTTTAAATAATAGCGAATAAATGAAGCAAAATTAAATATTTCAAATATAAATAATCTTGTGAAATAAATCAGCACTGCAAATAAATTTCATTTAATTATAATAAATAAAAATAATATTTTTAAAATCTTGATGATGATATGATAAATGATATATTAATAAGTTAGTTAAAATGTATTAGATTAAAATTAATTTGAAATAAAAAATACATAATTTTAGAAAATTAAAAAAAAAAAGTTTTATTTCAACAAACAAAATCTATCGATTATATGTTCTTCTTGCAGTGTAACTAAATGAGACCTCAGCGCTGATTGATCCACAAGGTGCGAGTTGGTAACTGCGAGGCATAGCTTTGGGGTAAGTTCTTATCATGCTTATAGAGCAATAACTTGAGGTGGAGCACCAAAAAACGACAATGAGAGAGAGTCAGAAGTGCATGTAGCGTGCATTAATAATGTTCATGATCCCCCACATATGAAATGATCAGCCAAGCCATAGAGAGAGAAAGAGAGTAATCAGATACTCGGTAGCATATATGGAACACGTGCTATGGCCAGGTATTGAAAATCTCAGACAGACACAGATTCAGACTCGGCAAAGAGTTAGTCATTCGGTCAGTCAGTCGGTCATTCAGTCTGCGGCTGATATGCTTATTTATTGTTTACCTGATCTGCGGGTGAATGACACTTGTCACCGCCAGAAAATGGAGTATGCAGATCATAAATAAAATATATTGCTCAGCAGTAATTTCAAGTGCACATTTTCAACTGCAATCAGCAGAAATCTGCGACGCAGAACTTTGGATTAAAGTTCCTTAAGCAAAATAAAATACTTTTATCATTAAAAGCAAAGAATTTCTAAACAACTATTTTTCTTTTTTGAAACAAGAAATCAGGTATCGTCATCATTTTAAACACAAAATTACAGTCTCTCTATAAGATGACATCCTATACCGATTGAAATATACTTATGTACGTAAGCTCTTTTTACATCACTATATGCATATAGAACCCGGTAGATATCGCTTCGTTTTGCTGCGTTTTATCGTAGTTGGATTTCGCTGATGTTTCGCATTTCTTCTCGCTCTCTCTTGTTCCGTCTCTCTCTCTCTCTCTCTCTCTATATAGATCAATGTTCGCTTATTATATGCGCATATGATTTGATTTGCATATAACATTTTTTTGCCAACTCTTAAGAATTTCCGCATATATTTTATTCAACGCCACTTGGCACTTTTTCTCGCATTTTGAATGCAACATAATTCTCGGAAATGTTGTCATCATTATAATCGTCATACGAATTATCATCGTAATCACTTGTTAACTTCTGTTCCCATCAACGCTAACAAGATGACCGCAACATTTTGAGTCTTTTATCTTAAGCATACACAACTCTTAAAAAAAAACTCAAAATAATCATAATATTTTGGTTATATACATATTTTTTCATTCGTTGCTTGACAATCTGAATTGCTCTTTTAAGGTTCTCGATGTTGCGATGCCAACCGCAAACAACCAAAGCCAAAGTGACAATCTATATAATTTGTTTATTTTCAACACACAACTATTATGAAATATACCCTACAAAGAAATAACCCATTCAAGCTGAGTATTTTATATAGTTCCTATTAAGAAATTGTGAGACTTTAAATAGCAATAAATTGTATCTGAAAAGCCAGCAATGTAGAAGCTGCATTGGATTATTGCAGATAAGTTTATAATCTCTTCATTTCTTATATTTATTTATTTCTCATCTATAGATAATATCTGATATTTATTTTTCAAAATATTGTCTTAATTCTTTAGATTAATAATAATTCTGTTGTGCGATTGCACTTTATATTTTTTAATAAATTCTCGCAGAAAAACGATCGATCTTGTGAACAGTTTAAACTCTTCTTATATTTTCTAGGGACTTTTGAAAGCTGGACATTCAGCATGACTTCCAAGTCATAGCTTTTGTTTTATCACACATGGAGCGCCATGTGTTCCTCAGCTGCCATTATCAGCAGAGTCTCTGAGCGGGGTCTCGACCACAACCGCAAGCTTCAGTGCCTAAGTGTAGCATTAAGGTTTGTTTTATTTTTTTTTTTTTTGGTTTTCTTGATCTGTGGTTTCGAATTCAATTTGAGCTGGGAACTCAAAAATCGGTCATGAAATGGGATAATGTTGGCTTATTAGTCGTTGTCACAGCTTCTTCAGTGCCCAGTGCAGGCAGATGTCCACTTGGCAGCTGACTTGACAACGCAACCACAGAGAGAGAAAGAGAGAGGGAAGAATGCGGAGAGCGAGAGAAAGAGAGGGATTGAGTGTGGTGACCTTCGCTGCGTTTTGTTTACATAAACTCGGACTCGAAATGCTTCCTTATAGCAGTCATAATAATCTACTTGTGCTCTCGATAATATGTAGTACAGAGCCGATAGCCAATAGCAGCCGTAGTCGTTGCCTTTGGCCACTGCCAATTGCGCCTCCAATTGCACTTCTCATGCCAATACCCTAAAGACGGTCTAAGCAGCAGAGTATGCTCGACTTTCCAAGATAACAGCAAGTGCTTAAAGCGATGGATATATTTATATTTGTAAAATGAATTTCGATTATTAAATTACCATTTATAAATTGCAATTTAATGTTTCGTTTTCGCTGCTAAAATTAATCATTTATCGATATAAATTTCATCATTTATCAATTTAAATTTCAAGTGGAAAAGAGTTAGTAAATTTAATACGAATTTCGCTTACTTAAAGTCAACACTTTTGAACTTTAATTTCAAGCTACTTAAATGTTTAACTTGACCGCATTTTATCAGCATATTTTCACTGATTTCAGGCAATAACGAAAATAAAGATTTTGTATTTAACCTCTTTGTACTCTTGAATTTTACAAAACCAATTAAATGAACAAATTTTGAAATTTTCGAAAATATATCTATAGTCTATAAATAATAAATTAAATAATTTTCCTTCCATTATTTTCAGTCTTTTGTTTCTGTTTTCACGCATTTCTCTGGCACTTCCAGGGTATTGCGTCTGTCGGGCAGTTTGCTGTGATGTTATGTTTCACTTAAATCTTTACTCAAACATTTTACAACTGTCGTCGAAATGCAATTAGCTGCAGATTGCTGGTTCGCTATCGCCACACTCCTCCCTACATACATATGTCTCTCTCCATCTCCCTCTATCGTTCTTCTCTCTCTCTCTCTCTCTCTCTCTCTCTCTCTCTCTCTGCACTGTTTTAACCTCCTTTTCGGCTAGCTTAATAGCTTTCAGCTTGCACTTCTCAGTTACGATTGCCAATGCGAACGCTGTGGATTCGTCAATTACTTGCTTCGATTATCGAACTCAAATTCGCAATTTGTAATTTTAAATTCAAATTAATTTCAAAATAAATTATAGCTGCAAATTGAATTAAAATTCGCATCAATGAAATTGCCATATAATTTAGAACAAATTATAACAAAATACGAATTGAAAAAATTAAATAATTCTAAATTTAAAATAAATAATACTTGATTTTGAAATTTCAAGAATAAAGAAAATGTGCATAGTTTTGTTTTCAGTATTTCTAGAATTATACATTTTGTTTATATACATTTTGTATATTTTTGACAAAATTACACGTAACTCTAAAATAAATAAACTGCGGATTTTAAAAGAAGTCACAACAAGTAGAAGACTGCAACGAAACTTTCCGATATCGACTTATCCCTTATCCCCTTAAAATAGCCATATAATTTAGAACAAATTATAACAAAATACGAATTGAAAAAATTAAATAATTCTAAATTTAAAATAAATAATACTTGATTTTGAAATTTCAAGAATAAAGAAAATGTGCATAGTTTTGTTTTCAGTATTTCTAGAATTATACATTTTGTTTTTATACATTTTGTATATTTTTGACAAAATTACACGTAACTCTAAAAGAAATAAACTGCGGATTTTAAAAGTAGTCACAACAAGTAGAAGACTGCAACGAAACTTTCCGATAGCGACTTATCCCTTATCCCCTTAAAATAGCCATATAATTAAAACAAATTATAACAAAATACGAATTGAAAAAATTAAATAATTCTTAATTTAAATAATACTTAACTTTGAAATTGCATTAATAAAGAAAATGTGCATAGTTTTGTTTTCAGTATTTCTAGAATTATACATTTTGTTTTTATACATTTTGTATATTTTTGACAAAATTACACGTAACTCTAAAATAAAAAAACTGCGGATTTTAAAAGAAGTCACAACAAGTAGAAGACTGCAACGAAACTTTCCGATAGCGACTTATCCCTTTTCAACAATAAGTCGAGAACAAGCAACGATCTAGATTCTCAGATCCGGGTACAGTCTCTGCCTTTCATTCATGCTTCCCCGCCCCGCCCCCGCCCCCGCCCCTCTGCTTTCTTCCTCATTGCTGCACACGTTGCGTTGCGCCCCCTTCCCCAGATATTGTTTCTCGCTCAATAAACTTGGTTACACACAACGAATACCCCAGTTAAGACCTTGTGTATTCGAACATGTCTATAGATAGATCAATTGTGACTGCTCCTAGAGGGAGGTTATGGGCGGGGAGGGGGCGGGGGCGGGGGAGTTGGGAGCTGGCTAGCTGCTTGCTTAACAGATGTTGCGCTTATCGCTGACTGTCGTCGCTGATACGAACAGCATTTTTCAATGTATTTCGTTGTGTTTTCTTTTATTGGCTCTTTTATTGGTTACACTTTACTCAACGACGACGACGACGACGACGACGACGGTCGACGAAAAAAAAACAATCTGCAATCGCTTCGAGTCGTGTTGACTCATTGGTCTCTTCTCGAGACCCAATATTCGTAGAATCCAGCACTCGGCACGTATTGGATCATTGGCTCTACGAGTCCCATTCCCATGTTCTTCAGAAATCTACACGTACATCCCGCACGAGCGAGCGGTACGAAGCGATGCCAAGCAGCGAAGAGCTGCCAGACTTACTTCAGGCCCGACTTCAGCTGAACGATACATTAGAAGCAGCCGATTCAAATTTCGCAATAATATAATTTGCTATCCAGGAATTTGGATTAATAATATAATTTGCTATTCAGGAATATGGATAAAGTGAAGATGACTGGAGAAAATAGGTAAGATATATTTAAATTGCTCACTCGATCAATTCACAAAATACTATTGAAACAAAATACTAAATAAAAACAAAATTCTAACTAAATTGGTAATATGAGTCCATGGAATAGTAATAATATAGTTTAGAATTAAGGAATTTTGTCTTTTGCATTGCAAGTCGATTGATTCAAGTGAAGACCAGTTTTGAGAAAATTACTCCCCCTTAGCTTAAGAAATATTTAAATTTCTCATTTAATAAATTTCCAAAATATGGTTTTGTAAACTGAATAACTGACTTAAAGTAGAAGGTGTAATATATGTAGGGAATATTTACATTTCACAGTCAATCAATTTCTAAAATAATTATTACAAAATATATTAAATAACATTATTTAAATATTATTATAAAAAAATGTGTTTCCTTGGGAAATATAATTAATAAAAACAGCAAAGTAAACTCATCAATAACAACATTTTGTTCAGTTAGAACTCTGTATAAATTACTCGAATAATCGATGAAAAACAATTGTTTTTTTTTTTTTAATTTACTGAAATTAATAATTATGATTAAAATGTTCAAATTATTACGAAATTAGTTATGTAAATTACTAATTTAACGCATTCTGGGTACATATACTATTCAAAATCCTTTGATTGCAAGTTCATTTAATAATATGTCATCAACGGAAAGACTTTAACTTAAAGTGAGTTTCTTATAACTTGAATAAATTATAAGAAATTTAATAGTCCCCATTGAGCTTTCTTACAATTATTATTTCAATTATAAAGAGCTATGTTGCTAATAGTAAAATGAAAGACTACCTATTGGTTTAGTTCTCTTCGATCGTGGCATTTTTTTGCTACCACATTTCACAATCTACGTCAATCAGACTTCAATTCGTTGCCCTTCATGTTGGATGCATTTGCAGCGTCGGTCTTCGGCTGGTCATTATTCGATGGCTACGCAATGCTATTGGCATTTATCATGTGGAGTCGCCGCCACAAGGCGAGTCAAAGTCGAAAGATAAAAGTGACAACAGAACGAAGAAGCATGAATTGAGAGAGGAATGAAGTCGTTGGAGGGGGGGGGGGGGGGGGGGGCAGGTAATTTGCTGCTGCTCTCTGCACCCTCTCTGGCGACAAATTTTGGGAGGCGAATTATTCATGTGGCTGCAACAGAGACGGCGCCTAACAACTTGGCAGCCAAAGCCCTGCGCACACCTTGAACACAACGCTCAACGTCCAATTATAATGAGCCACTTGAGCTTTAAAGGGGAGAATGTCGAACGCAGAAGCAGAACCCACAGAAGACTGAAGACTGAAGACTGAAGACGACAGCGACAACGACGTCGATTGTTCACGGTGAAAACAAACACGGCCCACATCGCTGGCCATTTTCTTATTTATTTTTATCAAAGGCGACGCCAGATTTTCTACATTTGATAAATGGGGGCGCACATTATGGATTTTGTTGGAAGTAAACAGCGAAAACGCCCATAGAGACGCACACAAGTGCCAGCGACAGAGACAGCAATAGCCAATGGAGTGAGCGAGAGGGAGTGAGAGGGAGGGAGCAAGGTGGCCAGAGACGCTGATCAGAGAGCGAGCCCAAAAGACGATCTATTTAGAAATCTATCTAGGGAGGCAGGGGGGAGGGAATGTGATTGGTAGAGCTGCTTAAGCGATCAGTCATTTCACACTTCATAGAGAAGATTCATTGTTATGTGGGAAGCGAGGGACATTTCGAATTTCAGATAGCGCGATTGCATCAATATTAACTATAGCAAAGTTTGATAATCAAACCGATTTTTGTGTACACATCAAATGAGAATAAGGTCATCAAAAATTGCCAGTTACAAAATTTATGAAATTGAATATTAACAATGTTTATTTTCTATAGCTAATTTTATTTAAAAAAAATACAATGACAATTTTAAAGCATCCCCAACGAAATAAGCATGTTCAAGTTGTTAGAAGCTGATCTATTAAGGTGAATGTAATCCACGACAATGCTATTCAATTTAAAATAAAGTTGTATATATACATATATTTTTTTCAATGGCAGTCTTTTTGCTATCCTTAGATGAAATTCTATACATTTCAAATTATTATTCAAATTATATAAACAAATACTGAATTTTTTATTTATAACTTAAATTATATCCAATACGATCTGTTAATCAAATGAGGTTTGTGGTACAAGAAAAATTCTCTAGCACTGCAATATATAATACTAGAATAATCGGACAATTCACTTCTTTTTGCATTCCATATAAATTAAGCACTAAAGTGATCTATTTGTTAAGCTTAACTTAAATTACAAATATTTATCAAAGTTGGGAAAATCTGAAAACTCTTTTTATTTTTGTTTCAGAATATTAAAGTTGATAGTCGAAAGATTCAATCTTTAACTTAAGGTTCAGCTACAACAAGATGTGTAAAGTTGTCAGACTCTATTTAAATGAAAAAAAAAAACGATCTATGTAATTGCATTTACTTTTAAATTGTATGCCCTGAAAGAACTATATTTTGATAGGAATGAAATGATTATTTTACAAGAATGCAAATTGCTTGAAAAGAAGTCTGGTTATCAGCTTATCGAGCGGGTCTGGCAGCTGCAACTGATGGTTGTGCAAAAGGCGCTTGCCAAAGAGCGGATATCGGATGTTGCCTATCGACAATCGACTGTCGCACGCTGCAAATATTTAACCTAATTAAAGTTACACCTACAAATAATAATACTCTGCTCTCTCTCTCTCTCGCTCTCTCTCTCTGGCCTGGTCTGCAGATAACTGAGCTGACAATTTCAATAACTTTGCTCGATTTCAGTATTTGTTGTGGTTGTTGTTGTTTTTCTGTTGCTATTCCATTTGTTGGAGGGCCCGGTGTAGGCCTTGTGAGCTCTGTCTGTCTGTCGCTAACCAAGTTACGCGACGCGCCCGCACAAAAAAAAAATAAAAAATAACCGTGGGGAGATATTATCTAATGCCACGACAAATCCCCCATGCTTATATGGGGTATGTGCGACAGAGCGAGAGGGGGAGGCAGGCAAAGGAGGAGGAGGACAGAACTGTGGTAACTGTAGACATATGACAACAGCACATCATCATTCAAAATATCTTATCAGACACACAACATATAGCAACGCCAAAGAGTATGTCAGAGCGAGAGAGAGAGAGAGCGACTGAGGGAGAGAGGGAGCATCGAAATATATATTGAACCAAGTGCATGGAAAAATCATGGCGAAAATCGTGTCTAAAGGCGCGTAGCTTAATGCTCAGCTATCTCGCTCTCGCTCTCGCTCTCGATTCGTCTGTCTCGCTCTAGCGCTGCTCTTCCGCTTGGCTCGTGTATATATTTGCCAATAACTTAGGAGATATACGAGCGTGAGTTTGTAACTTGCACCGATAATTTGTAATGCCATTTGCTCTATATATTTCTGTTGCTGTTGCTGTCTCTCTGTCTCTGTGTTTGTCATCAGTCGGCTTTCCGTCTTAGAAGTTCACAAAATTTGTTTGAAGACGCACAACAACAAGAACTGCGATATATCTATAGCTATAATAATGCCAGACGATGAGCAAGTCATCCACAAAAAGTCGCGTCGCACTTAAACAGAAATATCGCTTAGGCAGAACTGATGGCCGTAAAACTGGGGGAAAGATTTTCAACCAACGTCTATATCGCAGTGCAAAGTCGATGGGATTTTCTGTGGAAACTACGAGGCTGGCGCCAGCTCACTGATAATGCCCAACACCGCCCCAAAACAAAAATTGACAAACACGCCCAACACTCATAATCTCTTCGCCTTCAAAATCTAGTTCCGTTTTATTTGCAGAAAAAAAACGAAACGAAATATCATTCCCATCAAGGTGGAAAGTTTTTTTTTGCAGAAAACTATCGATACATCCATAATTCGAGTTAACAACAATTTGAATGATAAAAAAAACAAAATTCATCCGTGGCAAGTAAATTGAAAAGCGATCCGAAACCATTATTATAAAGGTCGTAGTTCACAACCGCAGGTGGCAAATTGCCGTGAAATGTGCTCCACAGGCAAACCCTTCTCGACAGGATAAATGCAGAAAAATTATTACTAAATGCCATCGAATTCAGTTCAGTTTAGCAACAAGATATTAATTTTTAACTCTATTATGAACCTAAACTTTCGGTATTCACAGCTTTAAGCTTCAACTATTGAAATGTACCTATTTTAAATAAATTTGTTAAAATAATTTGTTTTGAACTGAGGGCCTGGCAACAAGGGGTTAACGCAGCTATCATTAGCGAATATAAATATATTTTCGGGAATCGGAAATGCCAAACTTCTGTTGATAAAAATAATTCGAGCTGAGCACCTGCACAACCGGATAGACACAGGGTATATAGTGCTATATATATAGCGTCTAGGCTGTCCAGTAGTTGTCTGTTGGTGTTCGTAACGGATTTCGGATGTGGCTTATCTTGTGGCCGTCGGCCGAGCAGCTGGGGGACACACAGGCAGGTAGAATGCTGATGTCGATGACGATATCGATTCGATAACAGGGTTATCGGTTGACGTCGTTCGTTGTTTGCCACACTTCATACCTTTATTTGCAACACCTTGCGATGCGACAATTCTATTTATACCAATCTCCAACGTCAGATACCATAACTGATTTGGCGAGAAAATGCGTAAAAATATTACCCAGAAAGGGAGTAGAAAAAATGAATACCCAAGTTTAGACAGGTTTATCTTGGTATTTATCAATCTACATACAAATTATATTTTTCTATGTATTATTATAATTTTTAGTATTTTTCTATATATCCGCTTGTCAGCAAAATCAAGAATTATTACAGACATTTTTCTTTTAAATTAAAAAGTAAAACTTTTGTTTTGAATTGAATAAAAAATAAATAAAATTTCGAAATGCCTATTAGAATGAATTCTTCAAATTAATTGAAATAGAAAATTCTTTTAAATAAAAATCAATCTTTTTCCAACATAAAAAGTGTTATTGAAATTCCTGATTATTGTGTAATCAGATGTCAAAATATTGATTAAAAATATGCACGAAAAGATTTGAAATCATATAAATCATTAAGGGTATTCTAGTGTCGTTCAACTGCCTGAACTTCTATCGAGCATTTCTTTGTCGCTTCGGACTTTTGCGCTTTCGAAATCGAAATCTGTAGCGCTGACACGTATCTCGTATCTGTATCTCGATGGGGCCCATCCGCCCAGTGCGTGTACTTCTTCGCGTGTGTCTCTCAGTGGTAAAGTCCATCATTGGTCAGTTTGATTGATATAGCTAGAAGTTGGTGTCATTTCTCAATCACAGAATGCCAAACAGTCGCACCGACATTGACTGAGAGCCACCCTGAAGATGGTGATGTGGGAGGGGGGCGGCAGGGGGAGGGGGAAAGGGGTTTAGCTTTGGTCTCATGTCTCATTCAAAGTATCTTTATCTGCTAATGAGTTGCTGATGACACACAGCACAGTTGGGGCCAACACCCACCACAAAAGTTGTGAAAAAGATACCGAGACTGTGATGGTGATGGGTGATGGGTGATGGTGTGTTTTGTTGCGAGCAAATACTTTGGGGAGGTACTTACCCCACATTCGTATCACGTATCAGCACGTTATCCACATCCATGCATATCCACATCCGTTATCAGTCGGCCTCTTTGATCCGCCAACTGACAAATGTAACTGTGAATATATATATTCACTTTCATTCATATGATCATATTTTCACTTCTATCATTTGAATTGTATTTCAAAACATTTTCTTCTTAACACTTTTTTTCTGTCGAATCACTTGAAAAAAATATATTCACTTTATGGTTATTACCAAAAATAATATTTTCACTTTTATTTCACTTTATCAAACAATTTTTTAACCGCTTTTTTATGCTTCACTTATCCTCCAATATTCCTGGGCGATGCTTCTTGGTAATTATTGAACCTGTAAAGATAAATTCGGTTTAAAAAAATATATACATACATATATATATTTTAATTATATAAAATTTTAAACAAATCTGCAGTATAAATTAAAAATGTTCTAGCATTTTCGAAACTTCAATAATATAATT
Organism: Drosophila ustulata; assembly: GCA_035047365.1. Taxonomy (NCBI): domain Eukaryota; kingdom Metazoa; phylum Arthropoda; class Insecta; order Diptera; family Drosophilidae; genus Drosophila; species Drosophila ustulata. The sequence goes on from JAWNPT010000080.1 coordinate 9,773,150, forward strand.
TCACAAGAAATATTAAAACATATTGACTATATTTTAAAGAATTTAAATTTTAGGCATATTGTATGATTCATATAAAATATAAAAATAATTATGATGTACAATATCAATATATCAAAATACAAGAGAGATACGATTTTGTAAGTTCTTGCTGGAAATTAAAAATATTTATAGCGAGTTCTTAGCAAGTTTTAGAACTGTTTTAAATAATTGATATTTAAGGCATAGAATTCCTATTCAACGCTATATAAATATATGCCCAGTTACCTGCCAGGTAACGGCGAGCATCCATAACTATTATCAGCAGATACTTGGAGACACATTGTCGAGTCAATTGCAACTGCAATATTATCATCGTTTCTCGAATTGATCCCAAACAAATGAAATCATAATGATGTTGTGCATGTTTTGTATGCATGTGCTCAAGTGTGCGTGTGTGTGTGTGTGAGTGCGTGTGTGCAATGTGTTGTGAGTGTGATGAGCAGATGAGTGGGTAAACAACGGCGCACAGACTGGGACCAATATTGTTTGCCATGCTTATTAGCAAATATTCTTATCAGTCCGAATGTCTGTCTGTCCGTCCGACCGTCTGTCTGTCTGTCTGTCTGTCTGTCCATCTGGCTGACAGTCAGTCAGTCAATCGCGCAGGTCTTCAAGTCTGTGTTGGCGCTGAGAAAACAAAAGTGAAAGAAAAACATGTAAGCAGGCTTAAGCGCAGCAAACATCACACCAAGATACCCTAGAAAAGGAAAACTGCAGCTTCCACAAATTAGAATTCAATAAAAAATAAATAAGATTAATGAAAAATAAGGCAATGAAAATAAATGCAATAACTAAAATAAAAATTAAAAAATAATTGCATAACATTTATGAAATTGATTTTATAATTTATTAAAGCAAATAATAATTAATGAAAATAAATGAAGTAATCAAAAATAATTACACTAAATAAAAACCAAATTTTATAATAGTTGCATTATACTTACCAAATTTATTTTTTGATTTATCAAATATATATATTCAGCTAACAATATTGTGTGCGAGTAGTTTTTAGTTTATAACTTCTAAGTGCATCAAATAGTTTTAAACAAATTGTCTAGATAGTTAGCAAAAATATTAGTTTCAATCAATACTGTTCAATGCTCAATTGTGATTTTTACAGGGTATGCCAACTAAAATAAAAAACAAAAACAATATTTTTAACAGCATGATTGCCAACGTTGTTGTTGGCAAAAGATGCAATAATCGATAATAGGAAAGGGAACACTGCTGCACAGAAACCAAAGTCAAAACAATAACAAAAAAAAAATGGAAAAGAAAAAACTAAAGAGAAATTCAACGCGTCCAAAGAAAACAATATCCATCCGTAAGATATGGATACAGATACAGGCGCAGCTACAGATACGGATACAGCTACAGCTACAGCTACAGATGCAGATACAGACGCAACAACCACATGCGAAGCTAAACACGCTTATTTGCTTAAGTGTAGCTCCAGAGTGCCTCAGTCTGAAATTGAAATTGAAAACTTCCAACCTGACTAAACTGAGCGATGGATGCGACTGATGGCGATGACGATGACGATGTCGATGGGAGAGATGGGAGCTGGGAGCTCACAGAGCTGGGGGATGGTTCGGTTCGGTTCGGTTCGGTTGGTAAATACCGATCAGTTGACAATCAACGTTCAAACAATAAGCGACGAAAAAAAAAATACTTTGAACTTATTTTCTGTGCTGTCTGTTTTCACAGATAAAAGATACAAATAGCGCAGAGTACAGATACAGCTACAGATACAGATACACAGCTCAAGATACAGCTGCAGAGATACAGCCACAGCAGAAACAAAAACAAAAAAAAAGGGCAACCCAATTTTTGCGATAAGCCCAAAAGCTTTTCACCATTCGATACCCCACACGATGAAGTGAAAACTCTGACCAGGTTCGAACCCGAGGCCATTGGAATCGAACGCATGTCGTTTACGTATAATATGTGTACTATATATCTCAAATAATGACACACGGCGCAGAGCGCACGTATTGTCTGGTTGGTTTATATGCTTTTTTCGGGCATATTGAAACTGCGAGTTCAGTTTAATGTGATACCCTGTAAAGGCAGTGCCAAAAATGGGGGATGCAAATTAAATGCGAAATGTACAATATACAAAAGTAGAACTTTCAGCTTACGCGGTATAAATAGTTCCATCGAATATCCCCTGATTATAATTTGTAGAATATTGGAGATCAGTCAAAAACCAATTTTTAAAAGGTTGAAACTTGCAGCTTACGCAAACTTCAATATTCGTAACTTAAGCAAATATCCTGACAATTTGAGCTTGAAACTTTAGTGCATAATGAAGTCATGGTTGAAAGAAGTGCAGTAACTGGTAGTCTAGTCATCCTAGACTTTAAACATTTGGTGTTGTTGCTGCTGTTGATGATGATGATCAAGTCTCACGCTCAGAGCGGGCCACAATCATTACGAGCATCTGTGTTGTCGCATTTACAATTTGCAATTACACTTGAGTAAATATCAACAACAACAACCACACAGCCACGGCGAGCAACAACAACAACAACGGCAACAAAAACAGAGACAATGACAGCGGAGATGGCGTGAAGATGGAGACTGACAAACTTGGAAACTCAAAACTCTCTAGTTGCGTTTGCCGTCGCCGACAACAACCCAAAACCCCTAATGAGCAATGTTTTATTTTTTTTTTTTTTTTGGCACAGCCTCGTCAAAACGGGGTATGAGAGACGCTGCTCTGATATCTGTGAAAAGGTATCGAGGTAACGGAGACTAAATATAAACATTCTCAGACAACTTCATCTCTTCAGCTTCAGCTCCAATTCACTTGTCATGCGAGATAAATCTGGCAACATTTGTGGACTTTACGCCTGATAATGAGATATGATCATGGTCATATACCATATATATGTATGTACATATATACAACACATATATCAACTATCTCTCGCAGCTGTCTCTGCATTTGAAGCTGTGGGAACAAAACAAAAGTATCAGCGGATGCTCTCAAGATGAGTAATCCAATGTCCATAAGCAAAAGTTCATAAGTTTCTTAGTTGACAAACTATTGTAGTATTTGAATGCTATTAATCAGAAAAATGGTTCGAAAGTCATTACTATAAATAAAACAGTCGTATAGAAAGGAACTTGAGCAATGTGCATTTCTGCAATGATCAAAGATCTTTGCTGATATGCGATCAATGATCTGCTAGGGTTCTGGTTTCTGCTGCTTGCTCTTATCTTGCCTATATGGATGTAGATATTGATCTTTATGATTATGATTGCTTGGGCATTGGCTTGATTTCACACCCACACGAAGCACACGAAACATCATAATACACACCTTTGTTTGCGTTTGGGCGTCTCGACAGCTATTAGATGCCATTTGTCGGTCGGTCCACAGACCTACAAATACATATAGATACAGAAAGAGTTAGCAATAGATATATGTATGTATATACATTGAGAGAGAATGAAAGAGCTAGAACTATGTGTATGTATGTGAGTTCGATGGATTTCACAAATTCTAAAGATCTGAGATAATAACAAGCGAGTTAACAGAACCAGGTTGTAAAATGAGTACGATGATTTCTAGCGAAACCGAAGCTAAACACACTCCATCAGCCCCCTATCAGCCCCCTAGCCACGCAAATGGCAGCTGCTTATCGTTTACGAGCACTGGGAGCGTTGGGGTGTTCGATACTCAATGAACGTTATGATGATGATGACGACGACGACGATGTTGATGACTATGTCGATGGTAAAGTCAGGTAAGTGGCAAGAGACGAGAGGCGAGTACAAGTGTGTGTACTTGTCGTCGTCTGATTCATGCCCAGATACCAGATACAGATACAACTACAACTGCTACAATAACCCAAAACTCATTGACCATGATGATGATGCATATAATATCAGATCGATCCAGGCGACGACGACAAACTGGAACATGATGTATTGTTACCGATTGACGAAATAACTTCGATTCTTTAAAGCTCGTGGACGCTTTGGGTGGGGGAAAACCCGAGCACTCTCTCTCTCTCACGCTGTTGAGTTTTCCAAAAATAGCCTACAGTTATTCTTATAGATACTGGGGAGCTTAAGTTGCGGTTTATAATATAGACATCGCTTATCGAAAAGTCACAGAAATTTGAAAGAATTACGAACTTAGAAGTAACACATCGAATCACGAGATTTAACTGGAAATGGCAATTCTTTGCTTATCAGTTCTCAGGTATTTTTTCTTTGTCGATCGCAAAGAAAGAGAAGAATTCATTTCTTCTGCATTCTTTGGGAACCCTATTTCAGGGTTGTACATATGTTCAAGGAATCTGCTGACATCTCCCCATTTTATCGCCAGCTTATCTGACTTGGCTTAGGAAAGTTTGCTGCGGCATCATGTGGTTAAGCAATTAAGTGCGGATCATTTGACCTAATTGTTGTGATCGGTAAACCCAACGTAAGAAAATTCGCTCGTGACTTATATAGACGTCGCTTATCAAACTTATTTGGAAATGGTCATTCTTGTTATCAGTTCTTTTTGGTTTCAATCATTTGTTTTTTTTCTTTTGGCTGCGAGTCGCTTAACCCCTCAAATTGCATCAGCATCAGACAGATGCCATAAAACGTCGTCTGACCATATAATTTGGGTTCTACCTGCGACTGCGACTCGTGTCGCGCTAATCGCTGCCAAAAACAATACACAAATGATGGCCAGACTCCTGAGAGAGTCCTAGACCCAGACCCAGACCTAGACCTCAGCACAGGCTGCGACCTCTGAGAGCCGTCAATGATCTGACAGTCTGGTGTCGTTGATCCTTGAAAGTCAATTGGTTTCTGATGAGCTTAGCTACTGAATTGTGTGTGTGTTTTTCGGGTTGCTTAACAATGCGGAAGAGAGATTGCATAAGCTGCATTTGGAGTAAAATAGACGAAGCTATATAGATATGGATATATGCACATAAACTGTAAACTATTAATTGCCATACTGATAAGTTCGCTGAGTTAGTCTTATTTATCTAAGGTGCAGTTTTTGTGGTATATATTGTATTTATCTACAACTGCAGCTTATCGATCTACCAAACAGATTACTATAGATATCCACTAGTTACATTTATTTATTTTTACAATTGCTAAATTTAATATCCATAGTTTAGCGATGATAATATATGTATATAAAAATCTTCAATTTCGATTTATGGATATTCAAGATATTACCTAAGATATTCTGTTTTTATATTTCCAAGAATAATATTTAATATTTGTCATCATGACTTTATATAAATTAAGCACTTTATCTTTTTTAAAATTATATACTTGTGATCTATTTAGTATTAGTTTAGTAATTATAATCTATTCAATAAACCAATCGACCGATTCACAATTGTTAAATTTATCTATTAAATAATATATCGATTTTTCGATATGCAATACATAAAATGTTTTAATATACTCGATATTTAAATTATCAATTGCAAAATATTTAAAATGTTCTATATTCAACGTTTTTCACCTTTTTAGCCTATTCTCAATTTGCATATTGATGCATCTCCCGTTATCAGCTACAATTTATCAATATTTGCTTTGTCAGCCCTTTTCGCTAAAATAATTATCATGCCAATGAAAATGCATTTTTTCTCGCTCGCTCTAATGCAGCGCTCATCGCTCTCTTCTCATCTCTCGCTGATCCACTTGTTGAGACCGTTATTTGCTCTATGCCTGCTCTCTTTTTCGCACCCGTCGCCGCCCCCTGCTAACTGTATGGTATTTCGCCGCTTGTCGTAAACTCTGACTCATGCTAACGTAACGTAACGTACTACGCACACACACACACACACACACACACATGCAAGCGCGGGTGGTGCAAAGTTTAAACAAAAAAAAACGTACGAAAAGAAAGAAAAAAAGAGGCGCGCGCGCGTTATTCAATTGTTTTACTATACACAATAATTTGTTGTTTATCAGCAACAATGACGAACAAATGTTTATGCAACGTTGTTGTTGTTGTCTATGAATTTTTGAGTGCGTAACTGTATGTGTGTGTGTGTGTGTGTGAGTTTGTACTCACCTTGACATGTCAGCTCGCAGCTTATTAAATCCATTAACAATAACAAATAATAAATAATTATCACAATTAGTTGTAGTTTGTTATTTCGCCAGAGACATCTCGATAATGTTAACGACGCGAAATCGAAAGCGCAGCATTTTTTCACAGCATTGCAGACAGGGCAAAGCGCAGACTGCAAAAATGGAGGCTGTTAAACTGCTGTTAATGCTGCTCTGTTAGCGCAATGCTAATGTTAAGCGTGGGAGCTTTTGTCTATGGCTGTTTGTGTGTGGGTGTGTGTGTGAGTGACGTTTGTTTTATGCAAAGTTAAATGCTGACTAAATGCTTGCAATTAAATGGTAATGTCGCGCGCTCTTGTTACTATTGTTGTTGCAACTTTAATTATGTTATGTGGTTGTTATTGTTATTGTTGCCTGCCCATTATCACTTTCAGTCTCATTGAATGCCAAACAATTGAAAAGCGAAAACGAAACCATTTCTCAGCTGTTCGCAAAAACATACACACACACACACTTACAAGTGCACCGCTGTAGTAGTCGTCGTCGTCGTCGTCGTCGCCGCCATTAATGTTTATTTAACACGCATTGGCACACGCGCTGTCGCCGAGTCGCCGCGTCGCTGTCGCCGTCGACGTCGCCCACGCGCACACTGTACTGCGTGCGTAGACGAAAAACGATTGAACGAGAGACGCGCTGTGCAAATAGCGATCGAGAAATTCTGCAAGTGGCCGAACCACGGTGCAAAACTTATTTCAAGTTCATTATTAAGTTTGATCGACACTGTTGTTGTTATTGCACGTGTAACGCTCGCTCTTTCTCGCTCTCGCCCACTGCGTGTGTGTGCGTGTGTGGGTGAGTGTATTGAACTCTTGCTGCATTTTTTGCACAATATATCTTTCTTTTTTTTTTATGTACATAATATATTTTTTCGCTGCTTTTGTTATTGTTATTGCAATTGTTTGTATGTTGTTTTTTTTCTTGCCGCCTTTTGTGCTTATTGGCAATAAGTTTCGTTTTGCCTGCGGTTGCTGCAGTTTATCGGTCATCGTGCTATCGATTGATAACAAAGTTATCGCCTACAGCAAGCGTGAGTCTGTGTGTGCGTGTGTGTGAGCGAGAGCATCCACTCATTTGCATTTTTCGGCAGCTGTCTGCGTATGTGTGTGTGTGTGTGCACACCTCTGTTGTTGGCGGTCAACTGTGACGAGAGCAACAGAGAACAACAAAAGCAGCACCATTAACAGCGAGAACAAAAACAACAACAACAGTATAAAAGGGAATGCGAGATGGGAGATGGGGAGGGCGGAGAGGGAGGGGGGCGTAACGTCTAAAGCGTCTTCTGCGACTTCCGTTTTCCGAATGAGTTTTCAAGTTTGAGGTGAAGGTTGAGCGAAAACGCATTGTGGCGAGTTCAAAGTGTAGACAATTAATGATCGATGGCAGCGGTCAAGCAACTGATCAAAGAAGCTGATAAATTGGCTTAAAAAAAACTGCAACTGAACTACAAATAAAATTTAAATGATGTGAAAAAAACAGCAAAACTAATTTAATATTTTAAATAAGCGCAGATCCAAATAAAAAAAATTTAAATGCAGCATGCAAAACTTAATAAAGTAATATATAAAATAACTTAACGAAGCGATAATTAAAACGAAATAAATTAAACCAAGTATTAAACAAGTACTAACGATTTAAAGCAACAACAATTCTTTAAAGAAAACAATTAAGATTCCAATATTTACGCAAATCAATAAATCTTCGTAATAAACATAGCTTAACGAAACACATAATTTGATACATGTAGTAGACAAAACTGGAATAATCAAAATGATTGAATTTCAAAAATAAACAAAACAAACCTATTACGCATTTTGGTAACAAAACGTAAACTTAATAACCTAACAAAACAATTCTCAACTGCCGTAGACATAAGTTAACGAAACAAAATTCACTTTACTTATTAACTTGACAATTTAAAAAGTAAAACAAATCTAAGGAAAATCTCATTAATTATGCATTAATTAGCTTAAAGCAAACCAATTATGAACAACAAAATACAAGTCAGAAAATCAAGTGACGAAAATAGTGCCAAATTAATGTTGTATAATCTAACCTAACGAAGCAGTAGACAAAAACACATGTTAATGAACTTAACGACAGCCAATAAGTAATACGCTTATTAACCTAACGAATGGCAGATTTGGCAAAATTAAAAGTGTAAAGTAAATACAAATAAAGTAAAGTCAAATAATGCTAAATAAATAAAAGTTAAATGATACAAAAAAGTCAAGATAATACAAAATAAAAAATAAACAAAATTACGATAAAAGGATACACAAACAATGTAATTAAATAAACTAAAATAAAACATTTCAATTAAAGTAAAATGTCACATAATAAAATATAATAGAAACAAATACTTATAGTAGAACTGAATTAAATAAAACAAATATGTAAAAACAAGTACACAGTACAGTGAAATAAAATATAACAAAAAAATAAAGTATAACTGAGTTAAATAAATCAAATAAATACAAGTAAAGTAATTCAAAATAAATAAATCAAATAAAAATAAAGTAAAGTACAAAATAAATTAAAGTTAAATAAGTTAATAACAAAATTAAAATAAACAAAATTACAAAATGATCCAAGTATAATTCAATAAATTTAAATAAAGGAAGTGTTTGTACATAAAATACATATTTACAAAATGTATGAAAATCATGTGCAGTAAAATACAACTATCGCGTCGAAAGGCAATAAATTGCCAATGAATTAACATATCGAATGCAGCAGATAAAGCAACTGAACGAAAGCCAATAACTCTTGCATTTAACTGAACGCAACGCAACGCAAAGCGGCGCAGTGGAGACCACAAGAAGACTATTGTAAATCTGTCAACCACCAAATACATAGCACACCAACACACGCACACAGAAATACATTCGTATGCATGTATATACGTACATATGTGAAAAGGAGAGCACTTCTCTCCTGGTGGCTGCATACATAATATGCACAGCTCAGCACATACATAAATACACATGCACACACACACACACACACAGATGGTGCATAGCGCCCTCTCGCTTTGGCACACACGAGCGCGTACGCAAAGCACGCAAGCGACATGCGTGTATCCAACACACACACAGACACACACACACGTCTAGCTGTAATCCTATTTGCCTCCAAAAATAAAAACGAAAGAAAAATCCAAAGAAAGAAGCGGCAAAGCTGCTGCTGCTGCTGCGACGTCTGCTTCCTTTGCGCCAAAGATTTGGATGGGAGAACGAACGAGGCGACGACGCGACGTCGCGACGCCGCTCTTTGCTGGTTTTTATCTAACCAATACCAATACGCAAGACAACCACCAGCAGCCGCAGTCGCGCTCTCACACTCACACACACACACACGCACACACACAAGAGCAGGGGGCAGCCATTCATTGCGTTCTCTCTCTCTCTCTCTCTGCCGTTTGCTCCGTCTCGTGTTGCGCTCAGATGTCCGATGTTCGTTTCAGCTGCTGCTGCTGCTGCGCTGCCTCACGCTGCTGCTGCTGCTGCTGCTGCTGCGGCGTCGCTGTCAGCGTAGTGTTGGCAACAACTTCATGATGCGTTCAAATACAATTCAGAAGTCGAACCGAAAAGACGTCTTGAATTTGTTATTTTCTTCTTTTTTTTACACATTCGTCTCGTACGTGTCTGCAACAGAGCAGAGCTGAGCAGAGCAGAGCTGAGCAGCGCAGCGGGAGCTGCACACACAAATTAGATAAAAAAATAAATATAAAAAGCGAGCCTCGACTCGAAGTCTTTCGCTGCGGCTGCGCTCAGAACTCGTGTGCGCGTCAACGTGAAAGCATCTGCGGCGCGCTGCGACATCCCAAAAAAAATACAAATAAATACATTTCAAATACAAAATAACAAACAACATTTACAAACACTTAACGGTGCATATTTTTGGATACTTAATACAATTACTTCAATATTTATTTTAATTTTTTTTTTTAAACAACAACAACTATTGAAACCAAAGAGCAAAAAAAGTGTATCAAAAATAATTGTTGAGTGCAACTAAATCAATTCAATTTCATAATTGCAACCAAGTGACTTCAAGTGACCAAGTGAATTCACAACAACAACAACAACACCAGCAACATCAACAACAATTGCAACAACTTTAACAACCACAGCAACAACTACCAAAACACGGCTACCAAAAATTCGAATGCCGCCGCCAAATTGTTTAAATAACCAAAAACAGAACAAAGGTAAAAATCCTAAGAAGCAAACAACAAAATTTGCTAAAAACCAAAAAAAAATAAATAATGATAGAAAAACAAAAAATAAATAAATACTCTCGTATTGAAATTGAATTTTTTTCTTGTGCCATTGAAATTTGTTCAAGTGTTTTTCAAAGTGCAATTAACTAAACTGCCGCAGCCTCATTTTCGATGGATTAAAGTTACTTCTTCTTTTTTTGTTCCTCTCCGGATTTTCTTCAGTTCTTTTCGACAGGTTTTTCAAAGCCTTACTCTATTTATTTTTGTTATTGAATTTCCATTAGATTTTTCCAATTATTTTCCTCGGATTACACTTTATTATTGGATATTCCGCAATTATTTGTCCGTTTAATTTTGTTAACATTTCAATCAATCTTCACTTCTTTTAATGCATGGTAATTTTAGGGGTTTCCCATGCAATTGACCTCGCCACGGTCACGACCTCAAAATCCTGTCAAAGTTCATCTTTGTTTCCCCTTTTTTGTTTCCTGTTGAACTCTGTTATTTCCCAAAAAAACGCAACAAAAAAAAGGGTTGGATTGTTGTCACAATTTGTAATTGAAAAGTGTTTCGACATTTCGTCACCCAATCTAGTTGCCATAAAACTTTATATCGTTCAGATATGATTATCATGCTGAATGGTTTGATCCGTAATCTAATTACCTTGCTTGCGACATCGATACACATTTTAGCGACTTTGCTTTTATTTTTGGGAAAACCTAAATAAACATTTTTAGACAAATCATTTAACAATAAAGTTGACTCATTTTGCCTATCATTTCGTAAAAGAAAAGAGTATAATTCTTAACAATCTGTATTTTTCGCAAAACTTTTCGAATCCTTTGCTTCTGATTTGACTCCTTACATTAAACTCCAATTTTATATTTTTTTGTATGGATTTTAGTTCAATTTAAGTTTGTTAAAAATATAGAAAATTTCAAAAGCATTTTTCCAAAAATTGTCAATTATTTCCATTTCAATCCCAACAACAATTTCATATGTTATTATTAAATCTAATTAATATTTTTTGTTGTGATTTGTTGAATCTTAATTTCTTTGATCCATGAAAATGATTTGCTTAAATTTACAATTTTGCTAGCTAGTCAACAATGGGTAAATCAGGCGTCAAAGGGTTAAGGCTTAAGGGCTACAAAAAAAAAGAGTTAGGAGGCGGGGGAAGGGACGAAGTGCAGGAGGAGGCGTGTCTTTATCTCAATGGGTTTTGCGTGGCGATGAGTCACGGGCGAAATTGAAATCAGCCAACCAAAATGAAAGCCAAAAAACAGCAAAAATAATAATAACAACAATAACACACACACACACACACACACGCATACGAAAGAGTGTGAGAGAGGGAGAGAGGGAGACACTCGTACTGTTATCGCTTAAATTTCAAAATGTCAGTTGTCGCCAATTCGAAATCCTAAGCGCCAGCAGCAGCACAACAATGAAGTCGCCAACTGATAAGCGCTAAATGTTAATGAGCAGCAAATGGAAATGCAACAAATACGCACACACACACGCAAGTGGGGAACCGATAACAAATCGATACGCACAGCGTGTGCAAGCGAGAGAGCATGCGAGAGAGCGTGAGCGCAAGCAGAGAGTTGAAGAGAGCGCGTCAACAACAACAACAACACTGGCTGCAGGTGAACTGCGCTTTGCATTGCCAGCTCGCTCTTCTACTCCTAGTTCGACTTTAACGGTTGTTGCTGCTGCTATTTTAACTGCTACTCTGACTCCTACTTTAATTGCGTCTCCTTTTTCTATTGCTGCTGTTTTTTCTAACGTCCCCTCCTTTTTTTTTTTATTATTTTTCGATTTCTATTGCAAGTACAGAGATTATTTTATTGCATTTTCCTACTAATTTTTCTACTACTCTTTGAAGCCCTACTCGTTTTTCTACTACTAGCAGCACTTTTATTGTTACTTTTATTACTAATCCTTCTACTTGAATTTCTATTTCTTTTTTGCTGCTTCTCCTACGTCAACTTTTCTTGCAGCTATACGTAGTAAAAATAATAAATAAGAAATAATAATGCTAGGTAATTTTCTGCAGCTAAAGCACCTTCTATTGCTAATTTAGATTTTAAATATTTTCCTGCTGACATCTCCAATTTATTTCTACCTTTTATGACAACTTCTGCAAATTGATTTTCCTGCTGCGACTTCATTTCATAATGCACAACCTTCCTCTTATACCACTAATTATACTGCTGCTTATACTATATCTTATACTGCTACTTATACTATAACTTATACTGCTGCTTAAACTACTTATACGCCTTCTTCTATTCCTACTCCCACTTCTCCTTCTCCTGCGCTTTTCCCCCTGATGACTTCACGCTTCCTGGAATTTCCCATAAAATCGCCATGATGCGTTTGTCTGAGAAGCAGAGGAAACAGAAGAAGAAGAGCGCGACAAGTGTTTTTGAGCGTCTCATTTGACAAATTCGTCGAAGATCAGCTGTTTAGCGATTCTCTCATAACGTTTCGCCAGAAACTGAGAGATGATCATGATGATGATGAAGTCAACAGATCTAATAACCAATTCCAATCATTCGAACACATTATTTGTTGTCGTATTGCATTTGTTATTCTGATTCTGATTTCGATTTCGATTTCATTTGTTTTTGTTTTGTCGTTTCCAGGGATTGCCAGCTTTGTGCTCCTCGAATATCTGCGCTTAAGCTTTCCCCAGAATCGCAAATTACAAATTAAAAACCTGCAACTTTTCGAGCTTTTCTTAACAATGAATTTCATCTGCTAATTGAGAAATCAACATGAAATTTCAGAATTTGCAGTTGAGGTGGTTTTTTGTTTTTTTTGCATCTGCTTTTATCCAATTGTTTAACTTAAACAAAGAGTTTGTAAAAATATGTTTTTATGAAAATATGAAATGATAGTATTGTATAACAACAATAAAATAATTAATGCAATTGTGCTGCAAATTTTCCAAGCTAAGAACAACAGCTGAGTTCCTTAAGGTTGAAAGCATAACATTTTAAGAAAATTCAAAGGATATAAAATTGACCTTATGGGTTGATACGAATCTTGTGATTTTTCTACCCTTGAAAAAAAAATGAAACGGGGTCAACTTACTTTAACTAATCTCAATGCTTCCTCTGTATGATTAAAGACCTTTTAAGGAATTTATAGAAAAGTGTTTATTCACTTTCTAGAAAACTAAAAAAAATGCAATATTTTCTCACTCTACATTTTATCTAAAAGTTATTTTGTGATTGCAACAACCAATTTCCAATGGGATTTTTAGTTTATAGATATCTGCATCCTTCCGTTACTCTATCGGCATTTTAGACCCTTTATAAAATTACAAAAATGGTCTTTTAGTTTTCTGATGCAGCTTACGTGCAATCCTTCCTCTCGTTATTTTAGACCCTTAAACTTTTCGACTTAAAGATTTGTCATTATTAATTGAACTAATTTTTTACTGTTAGTCTCTTCATGTTAGACCCTTGACAACAATTGATAAGGGTCTATCGAAATTCCTAACATTTAAACTAACTTGCAACCCCTTTTCTCACTCTCTTTCGCAGCCGTTAACGATCTCAATTAGCCAAGTTTTAGCAGCCAAGTTCACAAGCAAAGCAGCAAAGATGCTGGCCACACAACAGCAACAGCAACAACAACACACAGCGACAGCAGCAACAGTTGCCGCCGCAACAGCGACAGCGACAACAGTTGCTCACAGCGACGATGGACACAGCTTGGATGGCGAGCGACAGCGACGCGATTCGACCACCTCAGAGTCGTCGCTGGAGCATCTCGACTTGGGCCGCACACCAAAGAAGCTGAGCAGCAGCAGCGGAGCGCCGCAGCCAACGTCGACGCCGCACGAGACGTCGACGGCAACGTCGCGCAAACGCAAACTGCGACAACAGCAGCAGCAGCAACAACAATTGTCCGATGAAGACGAACAGCAGCAGCAGCAGCAGCAGCTGGAGACAACAACGCAGCGACTGCGACACAAGCAGCGACGCAGCGTCGCGGCCAGCGCCAGCATCGTTGTCGATTACAGCGCCAGCGGCGACGCGAGTTCGCTGCGCAAAAAGTTTCGTTTCAATCATCGCAGCAGCAGCGCCGCCGCCGCCGCCGCCGCCGCCAATGCAACCAACGGCGAACTCTCCGAATCGGGCTTCGTCGACGGCAGCGCCAACAGCGGCTTCTTGCTCAGCAGCAGCAGCGGCAGCAGCAGCAGCGCAGTTGCCAGCGTCACAGCAGCAGCAGCTGCAGCCGCCGCAGTTGCAGCGCAGCAGCAGCAACAGCAACAGATGTCGTCGAGCAGCTCGGGCGGCTCATCGCCCCAAGGCGGCCAGAGCTTGTCGAGCGCCGAGTCCGGCATCGGCGCCGGCGACGAGCACATGAAATATGTGTGCCCCATCTGCGAGGTCGTCTCGGCCACGCCCCACGAATTCACCAATCACATTCGCTGCCACAACTACGCCAACGGCGACACCGAGAACTTCACCTGCCGCATCTGCTCGAAGGTAAGTGTTGCACTGCAACCCAAACAATTGCATAGAATTAAGGGTCTAAAGGGTCTATGGCAGTCGTAACTGATATTGTACTTTTAATACAAACGAAGCAGAGAGAGAGAAGAATCAGAAAGCATCTAAGAGTCAACTATATGGAATAAAATTCAAATTGCAAGAAATTTGCACTTTAAATTATCTGCAATAGTACTAAGCTAAAGGGTCTCTGGCAGTCGTAACTGATATTGCACTTTTAACACAAACTAAGTAGAAAGGGAAGAATCAGAAAGCATCTTCAAGTCGACTACGTGAGATCAATTTTAAATTGCAATAAATATAGATAATGCATATTATTAGCAATTGCATGAAATAATCATAAAGGGTCTTGCACAGTCGTAACAACGAAGCGGAATGCTCAAAAAGAACGTATCTTAAAGTCGACTTCGTGACTTAATTGTAGATATAAATTCCTATTACTAGAAATTACGAAAAGCGAATAAAAATATATTCATATTCCTCTCAAATAGCAAACTTATTTGAAAAGTTAAAATAAACATAAAATAAAATGTTTTCGTTGATATAAAAAAAAGGGTCAACAGCAGTCAATAAATTAGAGAAATGTGAGATATTTTTTGATATCAATAGCTATTATTTTGTACTCCCAAAAAATAAGAAATACGAGTAAGAAAAAAAAAAATTAACAATTTCAAAATAAAAAGGGTCTACAACAGTCAATAAACGATGCTAACTAGTCAACTAAGTACTAAGTGGAGTTCTACTCTTGAATTCTTGCCTAATCCCTTCTCTCCCGTCTCTTCCCCACCTCCTCGGTATTGAACAGGTGTTGTCCTCGGCCTCGTCGCTGGACCGTCACGTGCTGGTGCACACCGGCGAGCGGCCGTTCAACTGCCGGTACTGCCACCTGACGTTCACGACGAACGGCAACATGCATCGTCACATGCGCACACACAAGCAGCATCAGCAGCATCAACAGTCGCAGTCACAGCAGCAACAGTCGCAGTCACAGCAGCAGCAACAGTCGCAACAGCAATCGCAGCAGCAGCAGCAGCAGCATCGACGTCAGCAACAGGCGGCAACAGCTGCGAGCGCGGCACAGCTGCTGACGACGTCGGGACGAGCGGAGAGCTACGAAAGCGACGCCAGCTGCTCGACGGACGTGTCCAGTGCACAGAGTCACAGCAGCAGCAACAACAGCAGCAGTCGCCACAGCAGCAGCAATCGTTCCCTCAACAACAACAACAACAACAATGAGTTGGATTTGGAGTTGAACCTGGAGCTGGAGCACAAGAGTCACAAACTCAACCACAACAACAACAATAATCACATCAAGCAACAAGAGGACGAGGAGGAGGAGGAGGAAAATGAACACGAGCAACAGCTAGAAGATGAGGACAGCGAATCGGAGGTGACGCAGGTCATCACCAGCACTCCCGACGTGGCCACTTTGCTGGCTTCCTCCTCCCGGTCCGGCGGCACAACGCCCAACCAGCTGTTGAGCTGCCCGGCCTGCTCGGCGGACGATTTCGAATCGTTGCCGTCGCTCTGCCAGCATCTGGACGCCCAGCATGCGGACATTCCGGCCAAGTGCCGGGAATGCGACGTGATCTTCGGGAGCCATCGTCAGCTGCAGACGCACAGTTGCCGCATGCAGATGCTGCCGCTGCTGGGCGCCAGTTCGTCGCCGCTGCACAAGCAGGAGCAGCTGGACGACGAGCTGGAGGTGGAAGTCGACCAGGAGCGAGAGCGTGAACGCGATGAAGAGGAGCAGCAACAGGCGCAGCACAGCGAACGCGACGACTTCTTTCACCAGCTGTACCTCAAGGGCAAGTCCGGTGCGGTAGTAGCGCCGCCTTCTCCCATCAAACACGAGCCCGTCAGCCAGGACAATCGTCAGGACTTGGCCGACATTCAGAGCATACTCAACATGACCAGTTCCAGTTGCACTTCGAGTTTTCTGCGCAACTTCGAGCAGTCCGTCAACACGCCCTGCTCCAGTCAGTACAGTCTGGATGGCCGCGATGGCGACGAGGAGGCTCAAGATGCCTTCACCAGCGAGTTCAGGCGCATGAAGTTGCGTGGCGAGTTTCCCTGCAAGCTGTGCAACGCCGTCTTTCCCAATCTGCGCGCCCTGAAGGGCCACAATCGCGTCCACCTGGCGGCTGTGGGTGCCGCAGGACCTTTCCGCTGCAACATGTGTCCGTATGCGGTGTGCGACAAGGCCGCGCTGGTACGGCACATGCGCACCCACAACGGCGATCGGCCCTACGAATGCGCCGTCTGCAATTACGCGTTCACCACCAAGGCCAACTGCGAGCGACATTTGCGCAATCGTCACGGCAAAACGTCCCGCGAGGAGGTCAAGCGTGCCATACTCTACCATCCGGCGGAGGATGCGAGCTGCGAGGACGCCAAGTCCAGCGGTCAGCAGGATTTGGCTGAGCTCAGTTTCCGTTCGACGACGACGACGCCGCCGCCACCGCCACCGTCGGCCGATGTTGCCGTCAGCTCGCAGCTGAAGCATATGTTGCTGGCGGAGGCGCCCAAGATTCAGGTGAAGAGTCTCGATCAGCTGGTGGAGAAGCCGCCCGCCATGGATCTCAGCATGGATGTGCTGGATCTGAGCAAGAAGCCAACGCTGGCGCAGGAGCTGCTCGAGCAGCGCGAACGCGAGCGCGAGCGAGAGCGTGAACGGGAGCGTGAAAAGGAACGCGAACTGGAGCACGAATTGTTGCTGCAGCAACAACAACAGCAGCAGCAACAACAGCAGCAGCAGCAGCAACTGTTTGGCGCCGGCGATGCGGCCACACAATACATGCAGCAGCTGCTCCGCAACCTGATGTTCCAGCAGACGCCCGGATTTCCCTTCTTCCCGTTCATGGCGCCCCCGAACGCGACGGCAACAGTTGCTGGCGACAAAGGGGCCGCTAGCACGGCAGCAACAGCGGCAACAACGGCGCCGCCTTTGGGTTTGCCGCTGACCAACGTGGGCGTTCCGGTGCCCGCCGGCGGTCCCGTCAAGATGGTGATCAAGAACGGCGTCCTGATGCCCAAGCAGAAGCAGCGTCGCTACCGCACCGAGCGTCCCTTCGCCTGCGAACACTGCTCCGCCCGCTTCACGCTCCGCTCCAACATGGAGCGTCATGTCAAGCAGCAGCATCCGCAGTTCTACGCCCAGCGTCAGCGCAGCGGTCACCACGTGATGCGCGGACGCGCCGCCTCCTCGAGCGCCGCAGCAGCTGCCGCGGCAGCCGCAGCCATGTCCAATCTGAGCCAGCAGCAACAGCAGCAGCAGCAGCATCACGGGCATCATGCGCACATCTCCGACCAGGTGAGGTACGCGATTCTGGCGCAGCAGCTGAAGGCGCGCAAGGACACGGATCTGCTGCAGCAGGCGTTGGCGCACGGCTCGAGCAGCGTCGTTGCCAATCCGCTGCTGCATTTCGGCTACAAGGCGACCCAGAACGGTCAGAGCAATGGACATGCGACGACAACGACGACGACGTCGACGTCGACGGGGGCAGCGGTGGATGATGATGAGCCGCCCAAGTTGATTATTGACGAGGACGACGAGGAGGATGAGGAGGAGGAGGAGTTTGAGGAGGAGGACGACGAGGGCGAGGAGCTCGAGGAGGACGAACATCAGCGCGACGAGGAGCCACAGCAAGTGGAGCAACCGCAGCCGCCGCGCAGCTCCACGCCCATCGAGGCCGCCAAGAAGGTGGCCGAGACCATCCTAGAGCAGGCCATCAAATCGGTCAATAAAACCGTTGAAGTTGTGCCCGAATCGAAACCAAAATCGCCGCCAGCGCCCGCATCGATGAAGACGCTGATTGCCCAGGCGGAATCCGTGGCCAAGTCACTGAAGGAAGTCGCCAGTTCGCCGTTCAAGGATGAATCTCAGGATCTTGTGCCCGTGGCCAAGCTGGTGGACAATGCGACCAGCAATCAGGTGTCGTTCAACAGCTACTTTCGGCCCAGCGACGTGGCCAACCACATGGAGCAGAGCGACGAGGAGGGTCTGGTCGCCTCCGGCAGCGCCAGCGAGAGCAACAATTCTGGCACCGAGGACGTCACCAGCAGCAGCAGCAACGAGCCCAAAAAGAAGTCCGCCTACAGCCTCGCCCCCAACCGTGTCAGCTGCCCCTATTGCCAGCGCATGTTCCCATGGAGCAGTTCGCTGCGTCGTCACATCCTGACGCACACCGGCCAGAAGCCGTTCAAGTGCTCGCATTGTCCGCTGCTCTTCACCACGAAGAGCAACTGCGATCGGCATCTGTTGCGCAAGCACGGCAACGTCGAGAGCGCCATGAGCGTCTATGTGCCCACCGAGGACGTCAGCGAACCGATTCCTGTGCCCAAGTCCGTCGAGGAGATCGAGCTGGAGGAGCAGCGACGTCGCAAGGCCGCCGAGCTCGAGCTGGAGCGGGAGCGTGAACGCGAGCGTGAGCGTGAAAGGGAGCGCGAACGGGAGCGCGAACGGGAGCGTGAGCGGGAGCGAGAACGGGAGCGAGAGCGCGAGGAACGCGAACAGCAGCAGCTCATCCAGCAGCTGGCGGCGGCTGCGCAGCTCAGCCAGCAAATGGCCGCGGCGCTGAGCAATAACGGTGCGACCGAAGCGGCCGGCTCGGTAGTAGCTGGCGAGGTGCAGGGCAGCGATCTGCCCTACAAGTGCCATCTGTGCGAGTATTCGTTTGGCGATCGGCTGCAGTGCCTGGATCACATTAAGCAACAGCATGCACAGGAATTTGCACTGCTGCTCGCCAAAGGCGCCATTGAAACAGAGTCGGAGCCTCCTCAGCTACTACCGCCCGCCGCCACAGGCGCTGCCTCCGACGAGGAAAACGGTGCCGCCACACGCACCAAATACCCGGACTACAGCAATCGCAAGGTGATCTGTGCCTTCTGTGTGCGTCGCTTCTGGTCCACCGAGGATCTGCGCCGTCACATGCGCACGCATTCCGGTGAGCGGCCCTTTCAGTGCGACATCTGCTTTCGCAAGTTCACGCTCAAGCACAGCATGCTGCGGCACATGAAGAAGCACAGCGGACGCAGCCACAACGGCGAGCAGGGACAATCGGATTGCTCCGACGACGAGCAATCCGCTTTGAACAGTCCCCCCAGCACGCCCACACCCACGCCCACAGCCACGCCCATCTGTCTGCCGCAGTCCCACAACAATAACAACAACAACAACAACACTTGCCACAACAACAATAATAACAACAATAATAACAACAACAACAAAGCCAAGCAGAGCTTGCGTCTGCACGAGTTGCTGGACAAGGCGAACGAATGGCGCGAAAGTCATTTGGGCGAGCACAAGGAGAATTTGGGCGACTCTACCAAGGCCTCCTCGGCTTCACCGGCTGCTGCTGCTGCCGCCGCCGCTGCTGCTGCTGCGGCTGCTGCTGCTGCGGTGGCGAGCGGGGATCTGATTGGCAATCTGCTGGGCATCAGCGATCAGGGCATACTCAACAAGCTGCTCTCGTCGGCCGACGAGGCAGCCAAGCTCCTGGGCGTCGACAAGTAAGAGAGAGACCAAGAGAATGAATAGTTGAAGCGATGTCCGCTAGTCAAACTAACCACAAACAAAAACAAATTACACCCAGCTCAGTAGTCTATAAACAAAACAATAACTAAAACTAAAACTATAGTCAAGTCAAGTAAAAGTTGAAGTCACAAAGTCTTAGGACAGCGCTATAGCAAGTTAGAGCCTCCCAGCTCAACCGACAGCTGAGTTCCTTGAGTTAGGAGGTGTTTCAACCTTGCAGAACTTTTTGAACTGTATGCGAAAATACACTCACAATATGTTGTCATTTTCGCCCGTACATTATACCAAAGCCTAAATAGTTTTTTGCTAAAGCATCAAAAAAAAATAAGAAAAATTAATATGAAAAAAAAATAAGAAAACTGTTATAATAACTATTATTAAATTAATTATTATCATTATATTTTTTTTTTTTGCTAGCAGAATTAAGCGAGTTTTGTGTGCGGTACAACCGAAAGAAAAAAACAATGAAAACAAGTCAGTCTGAATTCCATTTTCGCAACAATTTTGCGCAAAGCTAAAATTGTTGCCAACATTGGAATTGTAAAATATTTAAGAAAACTTAAAAAAAACGAAAATCTGATAAACGTCAACGATTAATCAAAATGTGCATTAAAACGCCCTAAATCTTAAGTACAATTTTTTTTCCAAACATTTTTTTTTTTCGCTAGCTTTAAGAGAAACCTAAAAAACAACAACGAAGAAAAAACATAAAAAAAAACAGAACAAGACTTGATGGGGGGAAAATAAATCGTAAGAGTAAAACTTGTACAAGAAAATTGCCTTGGTAGTGCTCTATGTGTTTTACATATATACATATACAATATATATATAATTAGTTATAGAAAATCTGATTTCATTGGTTAACTGAAAAAAAGGAAAATGTACATTTTGAGGCCTTTAACCGCAACGTGGCTTAATAATCATAATTCAACACACAAAAAACAACTAAGAAAATGCATGAAAAACGCATTCCATATTAATTGTAGTCAATGTAGGCTAAGTGGCTTTTTTTTATATATTATACTATTATACCTTTACTATATACAAACATACATATATACATACCTTTATTATTATTATTCCATCTTTTCGGATAACTCATTGAAGAAAGGCGAAATCCTTTGCTGTAGGGAAGAAAACACAAAATTAATTTTAAAAATATATATTATGCATACGTACTTATTATACATAGAATACATACACACACACACACTTATACATAACTATATATATAGAGTGCAAAATCATATAAAGTAGTCGACATTTTACAGCAATAACCAAAGCATTTCACATTTAAACGAGTTTTATTCAAAAGCGAAACAAAAACACACAAAAAACAAAAAAAAAACAGACATTACTGAACAAATTAAATTATGTATTTAGCGATTATATGTACTTAATAAATTAATTAATTATTTTACGAACATTTGAATTATTACTATGGTAAATAAAATGTAACAGTTGCGAACAAAATAACCGATTTCAAGCTTTTGCAATTTTTGTGGGGGGACAAATATTTATTTCAGATACCAAGTTGGAAAGTTGGTGATATACGAAAAATTCAAAATTTTACTTTTGCCACATAGACGTTGGGTAAAACTTTTAAGGCAAGTATATTTTTCAGGCATCGTAATGAATATAATTTTGATAATAAAAATTATAAAATAAAAGTTATCTATGATTTTTTTTATATAAAACAAAATTAATAACTTGTATATTCAATTTAAATATTGTATGATCACGAATATTTTCATACTTTTTTAAATTGTTTTTTTAATTAAAAAAATGTCAATAATAACTAGAAAGTTGGGATAATGAAAAATTTGATCAAAAATCAATGAAAAAAGGGTGCTGAACAAATTTTACGATTACATTTGAACATGCTGTATAAAAGTATGCTACATTTTTTTATTTATGTAAATATGGAGCTCAAAAGTATGTTACAAATTCTGCGTTGTGGTCATAACAAGATCGGACTAAAAGTATGCGGATATATTTTTAATTGATCTACCATATTTACTTAACAAATATTTTCAAATGTAAAATTTATATTTCAAGGCGCATATATAAGTTTTCAGGAAAATTTATATGTACATATGTGGTTAAAAGTCCAAATATTATATATTATGTGTTCAGTTGAATAAATATCAGACAGACACATTTATAAAAATTATTTTGCGTTTATAACTTATAAGTCTTTGTATTTATATACAAAGTTGTAAACATAAAACATATGATTTTCGTTATACACGTGTCCACAATTATTTTCATAAATAGATAAATGCGTACGTGAGTATTTGTGACTGCTCACACACACACGCACACTTGAAATGGGAAATGAAAAACAAACGTCGCAAAAATAAACATACACACACAAACGAGCCCCCAACGAACGAGTTAGCGCAATGGAGACAACAACAATAACAACAACAAACAGCTGCCGCTTCAAGTTCTCGGCTGCTCGGCTACACACACACACGCGCACACACTGGCACTTGCTTATATGCCAGCATGCATGTATGTGTGTGTGTATGTACAGCTAGTAAATTAACGAGACGGCGCACAGTGGGGCCATTTGCATTTTGACAAGCATTGCTAAAACAATCAAATATTTGCAATAAAATAAACAAAAAACATCATACAAAAAATAATTAAAATATTACTTCAAAATTCCGCCTTTTGAATTGTATTTAAGATCTATGCAAGCCATTTTTGGAAAACTTTGGAAATACAAGTTTATCATTTCCGAAACAACACAAATGTGAAAATTTTGTAATATTTGATACCAAAATCAAAGTAAATAAAATACAATTGTATTTATGATCTACATATGTAAACAATATTTGTAAGACTTTGCCCCACTGTGCGACGTGGAACAGACGATTCGCCGGTCGGCCCCAAACGCCGCCGTCGTCGTCGTCGTCGTCGTCGTATATCAACAATCACACCACACGCGCTGGGGGCCCTAAGTGCTGGCACAGCTTCAGCATTTGCTTTCAGTTCTAGTGAAACCACCGGTTGGGCCAGCCGCAACAGCAAAAGCAGCAGCAGCAACAGCAGCGTTTCCAGTCCGAAGCTATCCCCGACTACCCTGACCTTACACTCACCTGAGCAAAGATGTCCTTAGTGCGTTTAATTGGTGCCGAGGTAAGTAAATTTTCCATGTTTCACATTACACTGCACTCGCTTTGTTTTTATCGATAACTAATTAATAGTGTTGCAAAAGCTATCCAAAAATTGCAGTCGCTGTAAATGTGGGCGTGTGTGTGTGTGTGTGTGCATGTATGTAAATCTACTTGCGTTTACATGCAAACACATATGTATGTGTTTGTGTGTTTGCAGCAATTGCTCAATTAAGCGAATAATAACAGACAAAAAAAAGAAAAATAAAGCACTGATAGAGAACGAAGCACATGTTACGTAACTTTTTGGTTTGCAGCAAATCAGATAATACGACGATCATAACAGCATAGAAAACTCGCCAAAGACATAAAACACACACACACGCGCATGCTTGGCCCCCTCGCTCTCTCGTACACATACATACATACATGTAGTAATAAGGCGTGATAAGTTGTGTGTGTGTGTGTGCGTTTTATTTTAATTAGACGCAAGCCATATAAATGAGCCGCTGTCGAAGGCGGCTGCTGTCAGTGATAAGCGTGGGCGTGGCGCACAGCTGTGTGGCCCTTCTAAAGATATGCGTGTTGGAGTGTGTATTATCATGTTGCCAGGCAATTTCTTACCTGTGGGGCGCATAGTAAAGCTCTTGACATTAGAAGATAAATGTACAGTCCAGCTAGCCTATGTTGACCAAATGGAAATTTTCTACTGCCTGCGCTGCGATGTCGATATGTTTGCTAGCATTTATCGAGCTTTTATCCTGCCGATCATTCGATTTCGATATGTCGCGCTTTTCTATTAATTATGCTGGTCACATAATTTCGCCTGCGTTTCAATTTCGATAGGTTGCTGACACTTTTCGATTATTGGTCCTGCGCTTTGATTACAACAAATTTATAAATGTTCATCTACACTTTCATTTAGATTTGGAGATAATTAAAAAATCACTTTAACTATCACTTTATTTTTATATATGCTCATCACACAATTTCACCTGCGTTTCGATAGCTATATTCGATTAATTGTCCTGCGCTTTGATTGCAATAATAAAAAATTCGTTTTATGCACTTGGATCTCGATTTGTCGCTAGCACTTTTAAATTATATATGCTCTCACTCATTTGCCAGCGCTTTGATGCCGATAATTTTACTAGCACTTTCTATTACTTGCGCTGGTCACACAATTTCACCTGCGTTCCGATAGCACCTTTCGATTATCTGTCCTGTAGCGTTAAACGAAACGATTATTTAAAATTAGCTTTTAATTGTGTTTTGCAGGCACGCATGATGGCCAAGCGTGGCTACTCATCGGCCGCTCCCACCACCAAGCTCTTCATCGACGGCAAATTCGTCGAGTCGAAGACCAAGGAATGGATCGATGTGCACGATCCCGCGACCAACAAAGTCGTGACACGCGTGCCCAAGGCGACCCAGGCTGAGATGCAAACCGCTCTGGAGTCCAACAAGAAGGCGTTCAAGTCGTGGAGCAACCAATCGGTGCTGTCGCGCCAACAGATCATGTTCAAGCTGCAGGCGCTGATCAAGGACAACATGTCCGAGCTGGCCAAGAACATCACCAAGGAGCAGGGCAAGACGCTGGCCGATGCTGAGGGCGATGTGCTCCGCGGCCTGCAGGTGGTCGAGCACTGCTGCAGCATCCCCTCGCTGCAGATGGGCGAAACCGTGGCCAACGTGGCCCGTGACATGGACACCTACTCCCTGATCATGCCCCTTGGCGTCACCGCTGGCATTGCTCCCTTCAACTTTCCCGCGATGATTCCGCTGTGGATGTTCCCCGTGGCCATTACCACCGGCAACACCATGCTGATTAAGCCCTCGGAGCGTGTGCCCGGCGCCACCATGATGCTGATGGAGCTGCTCAACGAGGCCGGTTGCCCACCCGGTGTCGTCAACGTCATCCACGGCCAACACGATGCCGTCAACTTCATCTGCGATGCGCCCGAAATCAAGGCCGTGTCCTTTGTGGGCTCCGACACCGCCGGCAAGTACATCTACGAGCGTGCCGGCAAGAATGGCAAGCGTGTGCAGAGCAACATGGGCGCCAAGAATCACGGCATTGTCCTCGCCGATGCCAACAAGGAGAACACACTGAACCAATTGGCTGGCGCTGCTTTCGGCGCTGCCGGACAACGTTGCATGGCGCTGTCGACGGCCGTGTTTGTGGGCGAGGCCCAGCAATGGATTCCCGATCTCGTGGAGCGTGCCCAGAAGCTGAAGGTGAATGCTGGCCATTTGCCCGGCACCGATGTGGGACCTGTGATCAGCGCTGCCTCCAAGGAGCGCATCAACAAGCTCATCGAGAGCGGCGTCAAGGAGGGTGCCAAGCTCATTCTCGACGGTCGCAAGATCAATGTGCCCGGCTATGAGGATGGCTACTTTGTTGGCCCCACCATTCTGACCGATGTCAAGCCCAACATGCAGTGCTACACCGAGGAGATCTTTGGCCCCGTGTTGGTCATTCTGAATGCCGATACTCTGGACGATGCCATCGACATTGTGAATGCCAATCCCTATGGCAATGGCACCGCCATCTTCACCACCAACGGCGCCGCCGCTCGCAAGTTTGTCAACGAAATCGATGCCGGACAGGTGGGCGTCAATGTGCCCATCCCAGTCCCCCTGCCCATGTTCTCGTTCACCGGCACTCGCGGCTCGTTCCGCGGTGATCATCACTTCTATGGCAAGCAGGGCATCAAGTTCTACACACAGACCAAGACCGTTACGCAACTGTGGCGCGAAACCGATGTCACGCACACACAGGCCGCCGTCGCCATGCCCACCATGAAGTAAACACACACCCACACACAGTTCAGAAATTGCATTTATTTTTGTGTGCCTAATTAGAATTAAGCTAAACGTACTAAACTGTAAAGAGAATTAAAACCAAACCAAGTGTATAAATAAAAACATAACAAACGATTTGTTAAAGCACATCTTTCTTTTTTCTTTTTTAATTTACATTTTTCTAATGAGCTCCATTTAAAATAAGAAAACTGTAGTCTGGAGTGCTTGCTACCCTGCTACCCATTTTAAGAGAATACAAAACACTTATGCGATATACCAAACACATACCCACAATATACTAAACAATACTTAAAATTCACAACGATATACCAACATTCTACTCGTTTGTGCCGAATGATATTTTGTTATTTGCTCTATAAAATTGTCTTTATCGCCTCGACCGCTGCGACTGATCAAGAACCCATATTTTGTATTCTGCCTGCAACACATATTTCCTGTTGTCCACTAACTTTTAATATACAAAAAAATATACCAACAATTTATACCAAAAGCCTATCGATAGCAACGATCAATTACTGTAGCGCCAATTTTCGAATTTTAAATGTGAATAAAACATTTAAGAGAGATAAATTTATAAGAGAATTGTCTTTATTTGTTTCATATTTATTTCGTTCAGTTGGCGCTTGCACTTTACTTTTTTTGCTGTTATTTGGCCGTTTTGTCATTTTTTTATGCTTAAATAACAGAATGTTGTACAAAAAGAAAAGTTTGGTGTCTGTGAAAAGTTGTTGTGGTCAAGTAAAAAACATGTGTATCTAAATCTTGTACCATGATTGTATATCATTCCAAAAGTAACTATAAGAATATCTATAGTATACATTTTCAAATAAAATGTATAAATTCCTGAAACCTAGCTGCATCAAAACGGTAAAAAAGTATTTCACATACGATTTGATTAAAACTAAAAATTTGGACTACTGGATTTTGCAATCGAATTTTGTCGGCATTTGTTGCATTGCTGGTAAATGAGTACTGGCCGGGCTTATAGCTTAGATTATTACTTTACATTTTAGTTGCCTGACGGTGGCGGCGGTGGTGGAGGTGGTTGTCTCGGCGGAGCATCAGACTGTCGCTGGTTTGTCGCAGCACTCTCATCGTTTTGCGGCTCCGCATCATCGAGTGGTGCGGCCGGCAAGCCGCTGGCAAACGCCTGCATCGAAACAAGCTCTCTAAATGCACCATCCGGATTGGCCATTAGATTGTCATAGTTGCCCTGCTCAATAATGCGGCCATTGTCCAGCACCGCAATATTATCGGCACCGTGTATTGTGCTCAGACGATGCGCAATCGTCAGCACAGTGCGTCCTTCGATCAGTCTATCGAGTGCCACCTGCACCAGTTGCTCCGACACCGAATCCAAGGCACTTGTCGCCTCATCAAGCAGCAGTATGACTGGATTTTTGATCAACGCACGGGCGATGGCCACACGCTGCTTTTGGCCACCGCTCAGCAACATGCCACGTTGTCCCACAATCGTTTCCAGGCCATCGGGTAAATTGCGTGTGAACTCAATCACATTCGAGTCGTGCACCACTTGCTGCAGCAACTCCTCATTTTCCGTCACACTTGGATCCAAGCCATACAAAATGTTTGAGCGTATAGATCCGGAGAAAAGCACCGGCTCCTGACTGACGGCGCCAATGTTTTTACGCAGCCATTGTGGATTCATTGTGCGCACATCCACGCCATCCAAATAAACGGCGCCCATTTGAGGGTCATACAAGCGCATCAGCAGCAATGCTATCGTCGATTTGCCAGAGCCCGAGCGTCCCACAATCGCTGTGGTTTTGTGCGATGGCAATATTAGGGAAAAGTCGGTCAAGACTTTGGTGTCGGGTCGCGACGGATAGCTAAAGTCCACATTCTCGAAACGCACTTCGCCGATGGGCTTTGTGGTCGGCACATGGCCAGCATCAATGGGTATGGCGTATTGGCGATCAAATATCTCCCAAATACGCTCCGAGGCGCCAATGCCCTTGTTCAATTGACTGTAGAAATTGGATAGACCGTTCATGGCGACGGCTACATAGCCCGCATACATCAGAAACGAGGTCATGGAGCCAATGGTCAGCTCGTCGCCTAGCACCAGAGAGCCGCCATAATACAGCACCGATATAATGATAAAGTTGCCCGAAAAACCAGTCTGTTGAAGCAATTGATTTGTCAAAAAGCGAACCACAAATGGGAAGGGGAGCAATTTGTAATTACCAAACCAAAGAATATGGATCTGGCGCGAGTTTCCTTGTAGCCAATTTCCAGAGCCTCGTTCAGCTTCTGATTGAATTCATCAACTTCCTTCTGTTCGCGACAAAAGAGCTTGACGGTGCGCACATTGCCGAATCGCTCCTCGGCATGCTTCATGATCTCCGCATACTTGTCCAGCTCCACGCGCGTAATACGCCGCACATAACGACCGTAAACGATCGCCATGCCAGCCAAGCACGGCACAACCGCCGCACTCACCAGCGCCAGCTTGGGCGACGTATATATCTGCAAAGCAAGGCAAGCACATGTTTTAGAAAGTCGAGTTCAGAAAGGGGTTTGGGGCACAACTTACCATCATGCCTGAGCCAACAACAATCATTGCAATGGAGCGCAGGCCATCGGAGACGTTCTGGCTCAGCGAGATGCCCACGTAGAATGTGTCGTTGCTCAGTCGATTGATCAGCTCGCCGGTACCGCGGGCATCGTACCAGCCAACCTCCTGCAGCAACATCGATCTGTACAGGTTCGAGCGCAGTCGACGCACAATTCGCAGTGCTAAAGATAGAGATACAGTTAGAGATGGATATATAAAATTGGAGTTGCAGATAATCCTATTTCTTATTATACAGATAGAAAAACTGTTAGCCATTCAGTTGGAGTTATAATTATATTCCTTGTATTTATATTTTGTATTTATAGTTGTATTGTATATATGTTTTATATAGAGAAAACCTCTCTGTAAGGATAAAAATATTGTTACGCATTCAGTTGGGAGTCATAGTTAACAATATTTATTTTATTTACATTGTTTATTTAGAGTTATGTTTGCATATTTGTATATCTTTATATTTATAGTTATGTTGTATGTTTCTATTTTCTTTTAAAATATTTTTATTTTTATAAAATTGACCTATCAACGCTCAGCCCAAAGGGCGACATAGTTTACGATATTTAATCTTAATATATTATTAGAATTTTCAAAGTTGTACTTAACAATTTATGAATTATTTTAATTACTAATCTCACAGCATATCCGAATTTACATATCTAAAATGTAAGGTATGATGAAATGTGTTCACTGTTTTGTTTTTTTCTAAATATTTTAAATCTTGTTTTAAAATTAATATTAAAAGCCTTTTGTTGTGGCCTCATTATAAAGTGTTTCTTAAAAAAATGATATTGATATTTAATTTCAATCGAAGTTCAAGCTAATTATTTGCTGTATATTCTTATTTTTGCAATTTTTTAATTGTTTTGGCATGACAAACATGGAAACTGAATGCAGTTTAAATATAGCTTCATTAAATTAAAATTCAATGTCTCAAAATGCAACGCGTTGAAGTCAAGTTCTCTAATAATAAATTATCTAAAATTGTTTAATTAAGTAAAATAAAAAAAAAATGTGCTTTAAGCTTATACATTTTTCATTTGCGACTAATAGTTGAAGAATTAATTTTTAAAATACGTTAATTAAATAAAGAATAAAATTGTTAAGGTATAAGAAAAAAAAAAAAAAATATATATATATATATATATATATATATATATACATATACCTCCTATATGTTCGGTTGGTAGTTCACCTTACAAAAAGTAATATTTTAAAATCCAAAAAAAAGACAATCAAAAAATAACGGTCTAGGACTGAATTAAAATGTAATAACAATAATGTTTCAGCTGTTTTAAGTTAAAAGAGAAACTATAAATTTTGTTAAGCTGAAACATAACTATTGTTATTCAATTTACATTTAAAATATTGTTAACTTTAAAAGTGTCAATTGAATTGATCTACATATATTAATACAAATTTGAATATTTTGTTAATGGAAAAAATGTATATTGAATTTGTGTATTATGCATTTTTCTGTGAATATAATATTTGATTTGTATTTATGGTATACATACATGCTGTTCCAAATAGATAGACGCGCGCAAAGTTGGCAAAGCCGCCGAGTGCGAAAATCCAAAACAACATTACTGAATATTCACGTAATTTTCTCATGGCATACGAATCCATGGCGTTCTTGTTAAACACGACATCGACCACTTTTCCAATGAAAAATGGTACGCTCATTGTGATTGCTGACGATACCACCAGACAGAGGAGTCCGACTGTAAAAAATAGAAGAATTTAGAGAAGTTAGCAAAGCTATAGTCAAATATAATAATCACTATCACTATCCACTTCGCGGGCAAGCAAGATGAAGTTGTTCTAAGCAGCTAAGAGAAATTGCATAAGTTGCCAGTTCATAAAGAGATTGTTATGAAACCATTGAGAAGATTGTCGTTATTATGTGGACAACTACTTAAGTCGCTAAATGTGACGGAGAATCGGACAGAAGGATGCGATTGTTATGAAATTTGCAGAATCTATTTATAATCTAAATCGCTAGCTTGAAAACTGCAATTCTAATGGGATTTCTTTGGGTACCAAAACAATCTTTCGGACAAGTGGCTGCAATAAAGATGTTCTTACATAAGAACTGCTGGATACGCTACTAAAAGATGGATAGCGGATATATTAAAATCGTCTGCAAATCGTAATCGAATACACTTACCGGCTAAAACCCATTTTTCAGTCTTTACCAGATTGTAAAGACGCATATATTCCGATTTGCCCATTTTGAAGCGCTTCGCTGGCGTTCGATCAGCACGCGCATTTTTCGTTAACGCTCCCCTTGACCCGGTGGTGGTCAGGCAGCGTCGCACATAGATTAAGCGGCCCGCCCAACGTGATCCGAATGTCGAGGCGTTAGCTTTACCGTTACTTAGTAGCTGTTGGCGTGCAGCAGCCGCGGCCGGCTGACGGAGAAGGAATAGATGATGATGGGGCCGAATGTGTGGGCGGATCAGCAGCTGCAGCTGATGCAGCGGTTGCCGCAAAAGTCCGAGGGGGTTGTGTGGATTTAGTGAACCGATCAGAGAGATGGATCTTGTGCCGTTGCAGGGAATTTGGGATACCCGTAAAGTTGTACGAACGTGTTTCAGGCGTGTGCAATTTAACAACATTATGAATGATGTTAAAAATGTTTCCTACTTTAATGTGTGTAAAATCAACAACTACTGTAAAGAATCTAAAACTACTTTGTTAATGTTTGCGTTTAAAACCTAGGCAACAACAACAGCCGTGAAAAAAAAAATGAAAACAATTTGTGAATTTTGAAACAACAGTAACATGTGAACAGCTGATTTGGTCGCTAGCCGAAATATTCACAAGGTGTAAAGGTTGCATACGCACACACGCTCACATAAATCAAGCGGTGTGTTGGCTATCAAAACTGCTTTAGCTAATTTTGTAATTGTCTGATATGGTTAATTCACATTTTCCACAAAAATCAAAATATAAACTAGAATGATGTGCTGTGTGTTATGTTATGCATTCTGTTGGCGAGCAACCTTCACATTTTGCGCATACCCTGACGAATGCAACGCTGCGTGCGATAACACGCCTATCGATAACATATCGCGCTGATAGCTCGCTTGCAACACGTGCGCCCAAATCATTAATCGCCATCGAAATTCGAGCAACATGGAGATAGATCAAGGTAAGCGGCAACAAAAACGCCAAAAAACAATACAACATTAAATATTTTTAACAGAGCTCAAGTCATGGCTGAAGGACAAGAGCAAAACGTACACGGCACGCCTGGAGTTCGCCATCAAGGTGTGGCAATCGGCCGATTTTGGGTACATCAACAAATACGAAGTGATCTGTGAGTGGCTGGCAAAGTCGCTGGCCAAAGCGTCCGCGTTGCCGGCGGCGGAGCTGCGACAGCTGTTTGGGCTGCGCGCCCAGCCCGGTCTGGTCAGTGGGGAGGCCAAGAGGCAGCTCATCAATGCGCTGCTAAAGCACCAGGAAACGGACGCCCAGCTACTACAAAGTATGCTGGACTTTGAGCTGCTGCAGGATGTGCTGCGCGCCGACTACACGCTGCTTATGACCAGCTACGGCACACTCTTCGCCAGGTACGAGCGGCAATTGGAGCTGCAGCCGGACACAACGGTGGATCATGCGGCGTTTGTGCTGCCGCTGCTGCAGCAGCTGCGCGATTACGTGCAACGCGCCCAGTATCATGCCCGGCTGCTGGAGGCCTACACGGCAACGGCGCTGCAGCCACTGTGCGAGCTGTTGCTGAAGCTGCGTGAGCAGCACAACCCGGTCTGTTGCTTTGCGCAGCTGACGGCGCTGGAGGTGCAACTCTGCGAGCATATGGATATATTTCAGGTTATCAGGCGGTTGAAGCAGCTGCCAATGCATGTGCGCATGTTGACGCTGGAGGCGGCCTTGTTGAATAATCGCCACGATGAAAAGAGAAACCCCGAGCTAATGAAATACGCTTTCGACCTGACTTCATTCAAAGACGACGAGAATTCGACGGACCGCTTAGCGATGGCGACACACGTCTTGGAGTCGCTGCGCAAGCACAGCATCGAGCAGTCAGTCTGTGGCAAGAATGCGCTGGAGTTTCTAGGCCTTTGCATATACAAACTCACCGACGAATTCAAGGAACGACAGCTGCGTGAGGTCCTAATGCTGTTGCGTGCGGCGTTGCGCTACAATCCGTTGCTACTGGAGCCCAACGTTTATCAGCTGACGATTTGGATGATGACGCGTGTGAAGAGCAGCGAGCAGGAGCTGAGCTTGTATGCCGCCTACCTAGTGCAGGTGCTGGACATGTTTCGACGGCTGGGACGCACGGAGCGCTTTGTGATGCAGCTGCTGAAGTCGCTGCGCGAATGGTTGAAGAAATTCCAGCTTCCCAGCTTAGATGCGAAACGCAGTCGCCTGGACACGGAGCCGGCGGCAAACGAGCCTGATCTGTATATGAAGCTGCTGTTCAAGCCGCATTTCGTGGAAGCTGCTGCGGGCACCGATCGCTTGGCTCAGACCTGGCCCAGCGCCACAGCTGGCTCAGCGTTTACACGCCTGGTGAGCAACCTGACGGCTAAGCAATCGATTGTCATCTGGAAGCTGCTGCTGCACACATTCGAGGAGCTGCTGCAGCCAGATCAGAGCGCAGTGAAGGCCGACAATCTGGATTTCGCCATCGAGCTGCAGGTTGCGTTCTTGTCGCAGTATTTGCTGGGCACCCGGCTCGCTGAGACGCTGCCGCAGCATCGCCAGGAGCTGACGGAGGGACGTCGTCACATGTCGCAGGTGCTGCAGCAGTTTGGCCGGCATCTCTTGGCACGCGAGCACAAGCGCAGCACGATGAATGCGTTCCTGGAGTGCGTGGAACGCGCCAGCGGCCTGGAGCTACTGCTCGCCTACTATTGGCCCGATGGCCTGGACATAGAGCAGCAGGAGCAGCCGCAGCTCCAGCAGTTTTTGCCCAGCGACGAGTGGGATTTGATACGGCAGCGTGTGCACAACTTTGGCAAGAGCTTGTGCCGCCAGCGACTGCAGCGTTTGGAGCTGCAGCTGGCCCAGGCCGGCTGGCTGCTGTTGCCGCAACAGCGTCACGCTCCCTGTCCCGCTGCTCTGGTGGAGTTGGTGCCGCGCCAGCTGCTGACGCACTTGAGTCGCGACCAGAAGCAGCAGCGTTGCAGCCAGCTGGAGCAGCGTGCCCAGCTGCTGGAGGATGCCGAATGCGTGGAGCTGTTGGCGCTGCAGCTGCTGCAGAATTATGCCGACGAGCTGAAGATGTCGAAGGTGAAAGGCACGCTGCTGGGCAAGCAGTTGTCGTCGGATGCGGACACCTCAGCCCTGGCCACGACCATCAGGCAGCATTGCGATAGCGTCAAGCAGCCCGCGTTGCCTTTGGAGCAGACCAACGAGTTGATTGAGGCCTTGCAGCAGCTGCCGTTGGCGCAGCTCGTCAGCGGGCTCAAGTTTCGGCTGTGGTTGCTCATCTTCACGCTGTATCTGGATGTGCGACGCGCGCAGTTGAAGCAGCAGGCGGAGCAGCTGCTCGAACAGCTCATAGGTGAGTAACAAGGACGTTACCTATTTAAAGAGGCGACTAAAGGGTGGAATGTTTTTGTTTCCTGTTTTCTGCTGGCAGATCTGCTGCACTTTGGGCAACCGCTGCCCCTTTGCAGCCACTTCCCGGAGCTGTCGGAGCTGCTGCAGCTGGTGCCCATCGATGACAACGACGCCGTCGTCGCCTGGCGCTTCTATGAGACGCTCTTCGAGCGCTGCATTCGTCGCATGACGGCGGGCAGCGATTTGTTGCTCGCCAGCTGTGCGCAGCATTTGCGTGAATCGTCGCTGACGCTGCAGCCCGCTCAGTGTCGTCTGCTCCTGCTGGCTATCGAGACGCTGGCGAGTGCAACGGGCGCGCAGGCGAGACGCATGCAGCGGCATCTGCAACCGCTGCTCGAGATCTACGGGCAGTTTGTGGGTCACAAGTTTCGTTCACTGAAGAAGACACCGTCGGATGCGGCGGAGTTTGTGCAGCAAACGATTGCGGGATTCAGCATCTATCTGAGCAGCTGCATCAATCGAGCGGTCAAACAGCAGCGCGAGGAGAAGCAGCGTGAGGAGGAAAAGAAGCAGGAAGAGCCTGAAGAGCAGGAGGAGGAGCAAAAGAAATCGAAGAGGAAGGAAAAGAAGTCGCAGAAAAAGGAGAAAAAGTCAGAGGAGGAGGAGGCAGCAAATGATGCAGCCAAGGAGACGGAGTCGACGCTGGCGCCCATCGATGAGAATCTGCGGCGCATCTGCAAAATTTACATTGGACATTCGGTAAGCAGAGAGACGCTGTAATAAAATTGAAAGAGATCAACAAAATTAATTAACTATTCTGTACCTTTTTTCATTAAAGCTGAATTATCGCAATCCTCACGCGATTCGACTGCTCAAAGTGGCGCTTACTTATCGCCAGCAGCTGCATTTGGATCAGGACGAGATCGAGTTTCTGCTGGACAGCTATTGGCGTCAGTTGAATGCAGACATTGCGGCGGCCACCTTGGATATTGACAGCATTGAGGCGGCCATCAAGCTAATCATTGACTACAAGACCAACGAGGATTTTCTGCTGCTATTGCGTCGTCTAATCACACAACTGGAAGCGATGCAGCGTCCGGAGACGGAGGCACAGCATCGCAGTCTGCAGAACGTGCTCATCTTACTGCAGCTGTGCTCCAAATGCTCACTGAGCGGCATCAAAGCAGCGGTAAGTCTATATTAAACTATTACTTCATAATAACATTTTAAATACTGCCAACTTGTATATATTGCTTTGATTAGCTCAGATACAAACCATTTCAAGCACTTCAATCACAGCTTAACAAAGACACGAACCACTTGAAGCACTCAATAAATTGTTGTATTTTCCATACTCCGCAGATGCTTAACGAGCACTTTGAGCTGATCAATGGCATTGTGTCGCTGCGCCTGCCTGGTGTTGGCGATGACAACTATCGCCTTCATCTGATGCGTCTGCTGGAGGCACAACGAGCGCTTGCCAGCAACCGAACGGTGCCGCTGACCGGCGAAACTCTCGACACGCTGCTGGGCACCATGCTGGACCTGAACATCAAGCGTCTGATAAGCTCGGGTGGCCAGCTGGACGATCTGGTGCAGCTGCATGCCGCCATGTCAGAGAATCTGCTACTTTTGCTGCGTCAGCATGCCCCTCTGATGTCCGATCGTGCCGCACAGCTGACAACACTGTGCCAGGATCTGCTGGAGGCGATAGTCTGCTATCGCAGCGATCGCCAGCAGACGAACACTCTGAGCATCGAGGAACTCGACGCTTTGGCTGAATTGGCGCTCAAGCTGGTCACGCTGTTTGCCGGCATTGCGGCAGGTCCACAGGCGTTGGCTATCAAGCGTGTGGCACCTTTCCTGCTCATCTCCACCATCAAGCAAATGGTTACCACCGAACGCTCCACGACGCTCTTTCCACAGGTAAA
The DNA here is from genome assembly GCA_035047365.1 of Drosophila ustulata. Taxonomy (NCBI): domain Eukaryota; kingdom Metazoa; phylum Arthropoda; class Insecta; order Diptera; family Drosophilidae; genus Drosophila; species Drosophila ustulata. The sequence goes on from JAWNPT010000080.1 coordinate 9,809,594, forward strand.
GTTGCTAGTTGCAGATGGTGTCGTTCTTGTTCAACCTTACCCCAAATTTCGTTCATGTTTATTGCAGGTCAAGGTGCATGTGGATCGCATTTGCCATGAGCTTATTGGTCTGTGTGATCATCGTTCTGGACACTTTATTCTGCGGTCCAGCAGCGAGGCGGGCTCCCGTTTATACCAGGAACTGGTCAAGGAGCACGACAAATTCCACAAGTTCAGGGGCAAAGTATAAGCTCGTTTTTTTTTCATTGAAGAGCATTGAATAAAAATATAAAAATTTACATTACAAAATATTTTTTTTTATTTTTGTCAATTAAAAAAAAGCAAACACTTGGAATAGACTTCATGAATTATACCAAAATCATTATTTTTTGGCGATTTGATGTTTAATGTTTTTGTGTTAATTTATAAATTTCATACCTTAATGATTATTTGATTAAACAAAATTGAGCTAAATATTTTGTTTTAGCTCAAACTAAAAAAAAAAACAAAGCTAAAGTGAATAAATATAAAAAGTTGAGGTATAAGGTAGTATTATTTGCTAAATAGCATTTTTTTAAATACAAATTAATGAATCAATTAAATGTATTAAATTACTTATTCAGGAAAAACATTAAGAATCAAAATATAATAATTATGTTTTTTATATTAATTAATTATGTTTTCGATCCCTTACCAGATTTGTAACAAAACATTTAACAATTCCGTTTTGAGTACACTTTGAAACATGGTACAAAAACGTGATTATGGCATAAAATGTATTGAATTTCTGATTTAAGAAAAACATTAATAATGAGATGCGGAACGGACCATTATCATGTTATTTTTGTTAATAAATTACGGGTCACTTATTTTCGGATTTGTAACAAAAATTTGTACATTTCAGTTGGGTACACTTATAAAAAATGGTACAAAAATGTTTTTAATGGCCTTTGCAACACTTTACAGAGCGAGACGACGCTATTGCTTAGGCCTAGGATCTGCTCTCTGTGCATCTTCGCCATTTTTAAGTTGATTCTTATGCCATTTTGACAACAGCCACTGTAAATGTGTTTGTGTGTGTTCACACACATAATGCAATTGAAAAGCGCCATTTTGACATTTCCGTTTGTTTTTAATATTCTATACAGTCGTAATTATTTACATCAAATGTGTTGTATGATTATATCACACGTATGTACGCCGTTGAGTGTGCTCATTGTAACGTTCATCTTATTTTTTGGTTTTTTCCTAACATTTAATTTTGACATATGCTCTTTTGTGACGTGTGCGTGTGTGCCATGGCTGTGTGTGTTCAACTCAGACTATTTCGATGGACAATGGACAAACACACGCACCAATTACTTAACAATTTTTTTGTTTGTACTGTTTGGTGGTGTTTGTGTGTGTGCATGACTTGGCAGCTTTCAGGCAAAGAGCATTTGGCATCTTTCGCACAATGGACGTTCAGCTTCCTCGGGACGATTTCCACTGAAAGCAAGACAAAGAGTAATGGAAATAGAATGTCAAAATACACAGGAATACCGGAAACGGATTCGCAACGGGACACTTACAACAGGGTGACACAGGTGCGACAAATAAACTGCTGGCACTCGACGCATGAATAGCCGCACTCTTCGCACAAATCAAAAGTGCAATTGGCGCATGCGGCCCGTATGAAGGTGGGACGGCGACAACACTTGGACATGTGTCGCGCGAGCTCCGGATTTGTGGCATCCGGATTCATATCGCGCAATATGATGTTGCCATCGCCAATCAATTGATATTGTTCATAGGGCTGCAGTTGACGGCGCTCGGATGGCGTGTTTTTGGGATTAGTTGGGCCGATATTGGCCGCCGCTTGGAAGAGCATTTTTGTTGTTTTTTCTGCAGGAAAGAGCGAGAGCGAGAGATGGATTTAATGGTGACATTATTTGGGCAACAATATTTGTTGTACGCACCGTGCACCGCTTTCATTTTGTCGGGATCGCGAGCATCGAGAATTTTCTCGTTTACCCAGACTTTGGTTTGTGTAACATTGTTATTGCACTCATCCTCTTCGGAGCGCATGCGTTTCAACGGCTTGCCTTCCATTTCTTTTTGTTGTTCACTTATTTTTAGCTACTTATACTTCGTTCCTATGGGTTTCTGTTTTTTTGCCGGCTGCTGCAATTTTAATATGAAAAATGGTGGCTAAGGAAAGGCGACGTGACCGCAACTTAAAGCTCGAAATTCACTTTTGGTATTTTGTGGAGATGGTCGCACTGTGACCGCCAGTCGTTGGTCACACAATATACGCGCACAACGCGTTGCCGCACTTAGCAAAATTCAAATTTAAATGTAAAAACAACGTGAAAGTAATTCAAATTTTGATTTTTGGTTTTATTTGTTTCAGAATGTGTGCGTGTGCGTAACTCAAAAGTTATAAATCGAAATAAACTGGCACATTTGAACGTGATGTTGCTCACATGACTGCTATGATTCGATATTTAAATATGCATTTTTACATTTCGTTTATTTCCGTTGCGCACTTTCATTATTTTTCGCATATTATCGTTGCTGTTGTCATCATCGGTCTTCAGAAATTGATTTAAACCACAACCAGCCTTCGATTTCTGATTCTTATTCTTCTTCGGCGACACATCCACCTTGGAAGATGTCGATGCACTCGGTGAAGTCGATGTTTCTGATTTACTAGATTTGCTTGATTTTCTCGATTTGCTGGCGACGATGATGGGCACCGGATTGTTGTCCCGCTTTGCAGCCAACCGCTCCTCGGCGGCCGCCTCACGTTTTTTGCGTGCCAGCGCCAGACGCGCCAGATCCGCCTTCATTTCGCTGAGCGTCTTCTTTTTGAGGTTGATGAGACGGTTGTTTGATGCCAGTTGCTGATTGGCCAGCAACAGACTGTCGCTGGACCCTGTTTTGTGTGGCTCCTTTGTTTGTTTGATGAGCGTACGATTGGGATTTGAGATCACAATGAGGCCATCAACAGGTCCACCCAACTTCTTGTTGAAATTATTGTTCACCTTGCCATTATGATCTTTTTCCGGCTGCAACGCATTTGTACGCTCCTCGTCCTCCGAGGCATTGAGATTGGCGTCCAGCTCCTGTTCCCGCTGCAGCTCTTCGATGGGCGTAAACTGGCGGTTGCGGCCTTTGTGGTTTAAGAACTTACCGCGTGGCATTTTATTTCGAATTATTGATGATGATACTGTAAAAGTAACTATTCCAACAATTAATCCTTTTTGGGAATGTACAGATGACAAACGCGTGCGGCAGTCAAGACTGAAGTGTATTGTCAGATTGGCAAACACAGACAATTAAGGCAATTGTCATGCAGTTGACAGTTTCAAACGAAAAAAAAGGGCGCATTAATCAAGTTTTCGTAAAAGCTGGCAGCGCTGTTGCTGTTATCGATTATTATTGACAAGCGGCACACTTAACAGCGTTGCTGTAAAGATTACAGCTACGACATACAACCAAAAAATGAAATGCATTACTTGTAAAAACATGTTTTGTCACTTTAGTAAGTACCCATGTAGTGGTCGGCGAGGTAAGCACTTACCCATGGCCAATCGCCACCTCCAGTTCTGCAGGGCAGTAACTCAATTTAAAAGACACATTACTTATATTTTATTTTAAATAGCTGGCAGCGCTACTGCTGTTATCAATTAACTAGTTAACAGCGCACTGTTACTGCTAACAGCCAATCGATGTACGCAGACAATCGATGTTGCTCCACCTCTATGATTTTGCCCCCTCCTCAAGCAGTATTGTCAGTGACAGTGGAGTGTGTACATATCAAATAAAAAAAATTGTTGTAAATCGACTGCGCCGTGGGGAAGTAAGCAATATTTGTGTGATAATATATATTTAATTTGCGAGTGCATTCAAAGAAAACAGCAACAATTGGCAGTGCAACAGGTAACCGGAGCAACGATTGCAATACAACGTGAGATTTACAGCAACAGCTGACGATTCCCGTCGAAAACAAGAACAACAAGAGCGACGTCGACGTCGACAGCGATTTCGAGTCAAGTATAAAAGCAAGTGGCGCTGTGAGCGACGAACAGTTCAGCGAGTGAAAAGCAAGTGACAACAGTCTCCGTCTGTGTGTGTGAGTGATATTGAATCATGTCCATTGACGAGAATACGCCCGTTTTGCGTGGCTGCATCAAACTGCCGCTGGCTGAGGAGGAACTGCTCGAGGTGACGGCCAAGGCGAAGGATTATGCGATAATGCATGGCGCCGCGATGCGTTCGAAGACCGCCTTCAGCCCGGATTCGTTAAATGTGAGTGTTTGACGCTCAATTCCAATTAGAATATTTGTTTCATTTCACTGTCTGTGAATAGTTTGCGCCATTTGTGCTGGTGCCGTCGTCGTTCCCGCGCAAGGAGTTCGAAAAGGCAATTGCCCTGCAGCCGATAATTAATCGGTTAATGCACAATGTGGCTCACGACGAAGAATTCATTACGACGACGCTGGCCGAAACAATTAAAGTGGACGAGTTCACGGCGAATCTGTTTAACATCTATCGCAAGGTGTTGGCCCATGGTTTCACACAGGTAAGAATGAGAAAATCATCACCGTCTCTTTTGCACACACCACAACAATTCAAAAAATACCATTCGTCGTCACCCATCCCCAAAGCATCCGGCATTTATCATGGTCAGTCTCTCTTTCTCTCTTGCTCGCTCGCTCTCTCACTCTCTCTCCCGCCCACCCAAATTCCTTCTCTCCCGCCTCCCCTTGTTGGGTTGGTACTTCAATTGGCGGTTATCTAATCGCGTTGCAGCTAATCTCAAGTTGCGCACACATTTGATTTATGCGCTCATCCTGGTACCCGGGACCAACGCTCTAGCAACAGTTGCAACATGTTTTTATTTTATTTGATTTTAATTTTTAACTTATTATTTCCATCACTTAATTTCCCTTAAAAAATGTCCTTGCGTTGTTGTCAGTGTGACCGGCTACTGCTTGATCATTCACAAAACGGTCACCCTGGTTGTAGTTGTTGTTATACATGTTGTTGCTGCTCTTGCACTTGGATCTGCCAAACTATCGATAGTCGATAAACGAGCTATTTGTAACTGCTATTTGGTATTGGGGCTATTTAAGTTATTTAATTTAATTTTAATTTCAATTTTATAAATCGTAAATAAGAGTTATGTTCTAACTAGCAAATATAAATGAAATTTAATAATAAGAGTTACTAGTTAGAGTTAATAATAATAGTTACTTTTCAACTTATATGAAACAACTAAAAACTAACAAAATACCTGGTAATTGAAACATATATATTACAGTTATTTGGTATTCAATTAATAGGTATTTTATTAAATTTGATTTTCATTTGAAAAATCATAACTTTAATTGGTTTCTTTCGTCGTTAAAGTTCGAGTTATTAAATGAATGCTGGTTTATTTTACTAATTCGAACTCGAGATGTTCTCGAAATCGATCTCGATGGCTTGGCAGCTCTATTTGCTTCTTGTTTTTTGACGATGCTCCTCTTTAGCTTTTATGTTTAAGCCAAAAAAATAATTACTCACGCATTGATTTGATTTTTCTGCTTTCCTCGTTTCAACAACCAAACCCAAACTAATCCGAATCCGAATCGATAATTAAAAAATAAAAAACAATCCAAATCCCAAAAAACGAACACAAAAACAAACACAATATTCATAATATATTTGTGTTGCCTTCATGTTATCATGAAATCTCTCACACACACACACACTTACACACATACGCATTTGAAACCAAAAGCGCATTTCATTGGGCATGCTGCGCAGCGATCTGATGCTGGAATCCTACTGCCCGGAGCTGTCGCCAATGTTCCATCGTTTGGATAATGCGGATAATAAGGTTTCGGCGGCTGCTGCTACCGCTGGCGGAGGCGGCGACGACGACGATATGGACGATGTGGCGACGGACAATGTGGCTCTGGCAAAGGGAATCGCGGCGGCGGCGTCTGAGGCGGATAAAATGGGCATTGTGCGCACCGTTAGCGCGAGTAAATCGGCCTATTGCTGCTGGAAACAAGTGGAGATCAATACGATAGCATCGGGTTTTGGCCATTTGGGACCAGCAAGTAAAACCATACAAAGGTGCTGTCTCTATATCCTCACTCTCACTATCTCTCTCTTTCTCTTTACTTCTTTTCGCTTTATATCTACATATATATCTTAATATCGCTCTTACATTCACACGCATTGCCTGTACATGCCTTGAAGCCTTAACAAAAAGCCATACAAACACACACTGAAACAATTATACACACACAGACCGACAAAGTAACCCATAGAAATAGTCCAGGAAAAGAAAGATTTGAATTGCGGAAAATCGATAATCAATTAAAATTGCCGAAAGTCGATAATCAATTGCAGTTACAAAAAAAGTACCAGAAATCAATAATCAATTTAGTATATTTGAAAACCGATTATCAATTATGTGTATTGCTCAAAATCGATAATCAATTACATGTGTTTAGTGAAACTGTTGAAATACGATAATCAAACGACTTTTGTTTCTATTACTTGCATCTGCATTCAGATGTCAACTCATTATGTTTTATAATTAGCGATATGATGATGGGGCGGATGAATGAATAACCGGCCACAATTAATACGATATACAGTCAAAACTACCAAATTACTCATCACTAACATGACTTGCCTTGATTTCTCACTCTTTGATTTTACTACTTTTCTCTCTTTATTTCTCTTTTGCCGTATGTGTGTATGAATGTGTGTGTGTGTCCTAGCGATTTTTCCTTTTACGTATTCTTTATTTAAATGTTCGTTTATGAGCTGCAAAGTTTCTTTCGTAGTTTTTAATATATGCTTGAATAATAAACCGCCGCTCCCCCCGCCCACTTGCCTAACGCCTGCCACGCCCACACGCCCGCCCGTCTGCCTGTCTCTGCTTGCTGCGCTGCACTCCAATGCTTCTTCTTATTTTCTCTTATCCTTGGTTTTTTTTTCTAACATATCGTGTTATATTTCGTTTAAATGTATATTTATTTATTTCATGTACATGCATATATTTCTTTCAATCAACTATTTGTATTATTTATTATTCTCGTGTGTTCCAGAATGCGCAAGATCATTTTGTTGTGCGTTCGCCCCTCTCTCCTTCTCTCTTTCTATTCCATAGCATGACGTGTGTTGCCACGCCCCCTGCCCCTTACTCCGAAATAATTAGTGTATGTGTGTGTTTTAAAATTGCTTTGTAACGATTCATCTATTTATCTACATATCTATATTTACCGAATGATGTCGTTTGCATAGAAGAAAGCAGATACAAATATTTACACAATATGTTGAAATACAAGTGCATAAATTGTGCGCTGTCACTCAAACACACACATACACATACATTTGGGTCTTATCGCAAATTGAGCGTAAAACACACACACATACAATACAATTAACAACAATTGTGGCGTTATATGACGCTGAATTATTGTAAAACTCCAATTGAATATCTATTGCCCAACGACAGCTTTAGTTACAGTAGTTTTCAACAGTTTGCGGTCGATAGAAAAATATCCTTTGTTATCGCCAAGTGCACGTGCTCTGTGTCATAGGCTCACCGCTATGCGCATAATTCGCTGCTGCTGCAATGTGACAAAAGCTTAATTCATATTTGACCGTTACAATTTGACGTGCTTTCGATTTTTGGCAGGAGAAAAGAGTGAGTGTCATATACCATATAATTAATATGCCCGCCCAGCCATCCATACATTAAAAACACCACCCAACCTTATCGAATCGAAACCAAAATAGTTTTATTAAATTATATATTTTAGAATAATGTTAGAAACAAACTAAAAAAGTTAAGTTAAACATTCACAATATTTTTACCAATATGCTTTCGCTCTCATTTTCTCACTTGATAGTAGTGCCCACTCTCTCGCTCTCTCGCCCCTTGATATACGATTTTATTTTATTTTTCAGTTCTATATACTATATTTTGTTGTAATTAGTGTATTAAACTAGTTTTAGCAGACTCACATAAGTTTAGGCTAAGGGGTGTTGTGTATATATGTATGTATGTATACCATAAACAATATATATATATAATGTAAATTGAACATAATTGCAGGCTTATAGCGTCGCTCTATTACGTTCTGACTATTTGGCTCACGTGTACGAGGGCTGTGCAATAAAGCAGGTTGAAATCAACACGATTGCCTCCAGTTTCGGTGGCATTGCTACACACTTGGTGCCTCTGCAGAAGTATTAATCGCTCTTCTCTCTCTCTCTCTCTCTCTCTCTCTCCATCTCTTTCTTACTGTTTATACTGCACTTCTTTTAGTAATTAAATACCATACATAATTGCACACACACGAACACACACACACCACACACACTCGCTCCATTAGCAGCACGCACACTTTAAAATACTCACCTGTTTATCCCACACACGATATAACGATACAACGAAATCAAAGGATCGTGTGTGGGCGTGAAACCGTTAGCAAACATTTGTCGATGCTGATGTGCGTCTGTTCACCTCCCTCTCTCACTCTCATTCTGTCTCTCTCTCATTGGCATGCACTAGTAGCTCTCTATTTGTCTCTCTTCAACTCACACACAAACGCGCAGAACAAACAAAACAAGAACACTGTTGTCTCACTCACACACACACAGATTTTGTTGGCTTACTACGGTTATTGGCTTTGAGTTGAGCTTTGTGGTTGCTACTGAAAATCCTTTCTTTTTTTTGCCCGTCCTTGTAACTCCTGCACTCCCAGCTCTCTCTCTCTCTGTCTCTCTCTCTAATATTGCCTGCTAACAAGTTGTAATGTACATAACCTTTTCCCCAAAAAAAAAAACAATTGAAATGTTCCACCTGTTGTTTGTTTATTACTGTTTGACCTTGTGTTGTGTCTTTTTGCGCTTGTCTCTGCCAAAACTTATTAATCCTTCTCTTTCAACAACAACAGCTTTGTGCTCAGAGAATTGGGACACGCCGAGAAGCTCAAACACGTAAGTATTTCGCTTATCAATGATCGTTTAAATCGCAATAGTTTAAAATACATTTGTTATAATTGTCCTGCAGATGCCAAAGAATGATGCGCTGGCTGGATTATGTGACGGCATGGTGAAGGCCTGGGACATTTATGCCAAACCTGAGTCGGTGATCTTGTTCATCATCGAGGACGTCTCCTACAATATTTGCGATCAGCGTTTCCACGAGTTCTACATCCGGGAAACCTATCCACACATCAAGGTTCTGCGACGCACGCTCACCGAGGTTCATCGTGAGGGCAAACTCGGCCAGCGCAAGGAGTTACTTCTGTATGTACTCCAACACGATCCAAATTATTTTTGATACCCGCTTTTTATAGCTAAGTCCGTTTGTCTGTCTGTATGAACCCTTAAATCTTAGACTTAGTTTTGGTAACAATGTAAATGTTACAAATTCTGTTAATTACCGTCTTACGTGTTCTGAAGCTGTTAGCAGCACAAAATCACGAATTCTTTTGAAATCTTTCTTATTTGTTACTCTTCACAGGGGCTCCACGGAAGTAGCCGTCATTTATTTCCGTGCTGGCTATGAACCGGCTCATTATCCCACGCAAGGCGAGTGGGATGCACGGTATCTGATGGAGACCTCGCTGGCCATCAAATGCCCCTCGATCCATTACCACTTGGCGGGCACCAAGAAGGTGCAACAGGCGCTGGCACAGCCGGCGGTGCTGGAGCGTTTCATCAACGATCCCGAAGAGATTAAGGCTGTGGGCAAAATTTTTACCGGCCTCTATTCGCTGGATGACAACGAGGTGGGCAATGCCAACTATGAGATGGCGTTGCGTACGCCCGAGAAGTTTGTGCTCAAGCCACAGCGCGAGGGAGGCGGCAACAATGTCTATGGCGTGGATATACCCGATGCGCTCAAGGTAAATACGCGACAGCATTATCAATTTGTAGTGCCCTACTAAATATTTCTCTCTCGTTGTTCTTGTAGCGTATGACTCGTGTGGAGCGCTCCGCTTGGATCCTTATGGATCTGATACATCCGCCTTTGTCGCAGGGTTATATGGTGCGTCCTGCGGGCGATATGCCGCCACAAATTGTGGACATGGTCTCGGAGCTGGGCATCTTTGGTGTGGTCATCGGGGATGCGGATAACATTGTGCACAACTATCAAGCGGGTCACATGCTGCGGACCAAGTTGTCCACGGCTAACGAAGGTGGCGTTGCCGCCGGTCTGGGCGCCTTGGACAGTCCATATCTGATTGACAGTGACGGAGAGGAAGGCTACTATTAAATGTCTACAATATGTATCATCTATATATATATATGTCTATATACATATGCATATAATAACGCATTCCCTTGCCTTCAAAACTTAACTGACTTAACGATTGTATAAAATATATAACAATTATTTTTGTAATGTTTGTAGAATTGTAATTGATGCAATAAATTTTAAATGTAAATACGATAATACTGCTTGTCAACCACATTTGTTGAGTAATTCATAAATTGAAACAACTGTCCGATTTGTACTCGCATAATATATTGTAAGCAAATTCTTAGAAACCATCCAGCATGTAATTATTATGTAGTAAGAGTAACAAAATTTCTTTGCGGTTTCATATGCCCGTATCTGAATCATTTAAAGTTGGAATGTTCAGAAAAATTATTGTTTACAAACGGCATTCTTGACTTATGGTTTTTACCACGTGAGCTGTGGCTTAATAGTTCAGTTAGTCAGTCAATAAGTCACCATAAAAATTGTTTAATACTATGAGATTGCTACAAAGTTGTTTTATTGCCTTGTTGGTTCAGTTAGTCAGTCAATTAGTTAAAAAAAAGATAGAATTTAAAATATATAAAGTCGAGAGTCCAATTTAAAATTAAATTTAGCTAGTTTTTCGTTAGTACTTTAGATCTACATACGAACTTGCTTTTCAAGCGCACTACTTCTAATAATACCCTGATTCACAGGCATAAATACAAAATTTGGTTAAAAAATATAGTATACATCGCTTTGGAATGATGTTAGCACTACTCCAAACTAGCACCATGGATAAGCGGCAGCTCCCAGCTTCACTACCGAACCATTTGACGGAAAGTGGCGTCCATTAAACGATCGACAAGGCTGTCGATGGGATGCACAATTAGCGGAATGCTCGCGAGTCCAATGACCGTTGGCAGGGTCTTCAGCAATATTGTCGGCGATTTACGTAGCAACATTTTGCTGCCCGCCGTAATGCTGAAAATAAAAAAAACAAATGTAATGAATATAAAATTGAATAGATGGCTCAGGAGCTACTACTGACCGATTGATGAGCAGCCCTGGTAGTATGACCGAAGCGAGCATTTGCCAGCTGAACACATCTGCAGCGACGATGGCCACATCGCGTTGTGAGGAGCCCGCCTTCTGGGCGCGCAATGACTTGTCGAAGGTATCGGTGCAGACGTAGCCAATGGCCATGCCGTAGGAGGCGGCCACCAGGGATTTGGGCACTAGTGGTCGAAAGGCCTCGCCCACTTCGTTTGAATAGCCTGTGCGATTGAACAATGTAATTAATTAAGTAGAAATTGTTTCTTTCCTTCTTTTGTTGTACGTACCCATGTAGCGTATGAAGGTGTCGCGATAAATGTCCACATTTGGCTCCGATTCGGGTTTAGTTGTAGCTTCAACAACTGTTGCATTTGTTGACTCCACATTGGGCTGTGTTTTGTCCATGGTCAGGCAATAAAATCTAAGTCAATTTAAGTTAATTGCGTAATAAACGTAAACACTATATTTAAAATGAATAGTAATGTGTGTGGTGTTCTGACAATCTGGCAACGTCAAACTGCCAAACATGACATACAATCGATAGACTGTGCGTGTTATCGTTTTACCGCCACCCACCACCAGCACACACAACACACAAGTTATCGTCACAAAACGTCAAGCGTATCTAGTTAATTTTTTTTTTGTTAATAAGTGTGAACGTGCGTGCGAGAGTTTCGTTTTTAAAAACAAAAGTTTGATGAAATCGTAGCAATTAATTGGGAGTAAGTTGTGCACATATTACTGCGTGCGAAACGTTGCAGATAGCAACGTTTGGGTGCAAACGAAAAAAAAATGCTTGTGCGGCGCGCGCGGCAAAAGGCCACACACACACACATGCACAGACAGTGGCAGAACAAAAACAGACACATGCAAAACACACACACTCACACACACTCACACATACTCGCACACACATACACATGCAGATGATGCAAAAAACACAAACAACTTGTAAAAAAAGCAAAGAGAAAAAAACATTGATATTAATGCCGCATTGTACTTTCATGTCTTCCGATTACTTGCAGCTTGGGCAGCGAACACAAACAGTATTTCCTTTTGTTTTGTTTGGCGAAGGGCCGTTGTTAAGTGACGCTCCTTCTCCCCGCCCCGCCCCGACCCCTTCAGCACAGCGCCTCCTCCCCCACACCACGATTAACTTCAACCATGGTCGACTATAGCGACCTGGATCGCCAGATCGAGCAGCTGAAACGCTGCGAAATCATCAAAGAGAATGAGGTCAAAGCCTTGTGCGCCAAGGCACGCGAAATTCTGGTCGAAGAGGGCAACGTGCAACGCGTCGATTCGCCGGTGACCGTTTGCGGCGACATTCACGGACAGTTCTATGACCTGAAGGAGCTGTTCAAGGTGGGCGGCGATGTGCCCGAAAAGAACTATCTGTTCATGGGCGATTTTGTGGATCGCGGCTACTACAGCGTCGAGACATTCCTGCTGCTGTTGGCGCTGAAAGTTCGGTATCCGGATCGCATCACATTGATACGCGGCAATCATGAATCTCGTCAGATCACCCAGGTGTATGGCTTCTACGATGAGTGCCTGCGCAAATATGGCAGCACAGCGGTGTGGCGCTATTGCACCGAAATCTTTGACTACCTCAGTCTGTCGGCCATCATTGATGGGAAGATCTTTTGCGTGCACGGCGGCTTGTCGCCATCAATACAGTATTTGGATCAGATACGCAGCATCGATCGCAAGCAGGAGGTGCCGCACGACGGACCCATGTGCGATCTGCTGTGGAGCGATCCCGAGGATCAGACCGGTTGGGGCGTCTCGCCGCGCGGCGCCGGCTATTTGTTTGGCTCCGATGTGGTGTCGCAATTCAATCGCACCAACGACATCGATATGATCTGTCGGGCCCATCAGCTGGTCATGGAAGGCTTCAAGTGGCACTTTAACGAAACCGTGCTGACCGTCTGGTCGGCGCCAAACTATTGCTATCGGTGAGTGGAGAAGTCTTCTCTTAATTGTATCCTTTAAATATTCATTTCTACTGCTTGCAGCTGCGGCAATGTGGCAGCGATCTTGGAACTGAACGAGTACCTGCATCGCGATTTTGTCATCTTTGAGGCCGCGCCACAGGAAAGTCGCGGCATTCCATCGAAAAAGCCGCAGGCCGATTATTTTCTTTAAGACCCAAACTAGACAAAAACAAAACAAAGAAGAAAACAAAGCGGCTGCAAATTTGCACTATAACTTTTTTTTTTATCTTCTGGCCGCAAGCTGCAACATTGATAACTGCCTGCCTGCCTCAAGCAAAAAAAAAAAAAGATCAAGAAATTAATCAATTATTATATAGAAACAACAATGGGCCACAATAACAACACAGACACAGACAACTCATGCAACATTAACACTTTAATTCGCTCGACATCAACTTCATCGTCATCATCATCATCCTCATCGTTTGTTCGGCCAACCAACGTTGAAGAATTCCTATTTGTAAGCATTACACTTAAGTCCGCGTTTCTTTTGTTTTTATCTACATTTTTTTTTCACTTTAAGAACAAACAAAAATATTCATAAATTCTTACATTTTGTCCGCCACTTATAAGCAAAACTAAAAATTTTGTAGTTTTGTTAGTTCTTTTCATTTTGTAATGCTTTGCTGCTATCTCTGTAATTTAGCTATTAGATCTTTATATATTAGAAGCGAAAACCGTAGCAAACACACGGTCATTAGTTAAGCCAAACACAACATTGTAGTCTTGTAAGTTCATACATATATATATATATACAAATCAGCAAAAAACAAAAACTGATTATTAGGGTTTAAGTTGCTGTGCTGATGATGATGATGAGAAATGATGAAAATAATGCGTATAATTATTTAAGTACACAACAACAACAAATTAACACTACTCACAACATCGACAGCTATTTAATAATAGAACTTGTAAGCCGAGTGCATTTTATTTTTTGTTTCATTCTATTCTGTTTTCTATTTTCTCGGTTTGTCGAAATCGAAATGTTCCCATTTTGCAGTTGACACAAATTTATTCAGTTTGACTTAGGCACTAATTATATAAAGTATATATATGCATATATACAGATAGAAAAAAAAATATTTAGAGTGTTGGAAACATTTTAGCCATCGTGGCGCTTGTCGTGAGGGTAAAAGGAAGTTGTGGTTGCATCTGGATCGCTTACAGATCTGTCAGCGACAAGCCATGCTCATGCATATGCTCCACAAAGCAGCTCTCATAGGCAGCAGCCGCCTCGCAGCTGGAAAGGATTAAGAAAGGATATCAGCTGGAGTTCGAAGTGAAGTTTTGAGATGGAAACTTACTGATCCTCGGGTGCCTCGATGGCTTCGCATTTCTCGACAATTTCAACGCCCGCTGCCTCCTTATCGGCGTCGTCCTTGCTAACGGCCTTGAACAACTCCAATGCATGCTCCTTGCTCAGCTTGCCAGCGTCATCCATCTGCAGCAGAGAATCGGAGGATTAATTTTCAATTTGAAGTAAGGAATTCAGCTGACTTACGATGCCGAACTTCTTCATGGCACAGGCACGCAGACATTTGCCCTCATGCGATTCGGTCGGCTCATGTTGCAGCATATGCTGCACATCCTCATCGCTGGCGCCCGTCTCCGTCTTGCACTCCTCAGCGATCTCGGCCACATGCTCCTTGGTGAGTTCCTCGTGTGGCGCTGCCGAGACGGCGACTGCAACCAGCAGGAGCATGGCAAACAAGCAACTGTAATGCGACATGTTGAGCGTTGAATGAATGAATTGCACTTGGTTGCTCGACTGCTGGCGGCGCTTGTATTTTATAGCCGGTGGCCACCTCAATGGGAGGGGGAATCACCAGAGTGACGTCTTGGGGGGAAGTGGCAATTAATTGCAATTATAATTGGGCATGATGGGATTTCAGTTGCACCAAAATGAGCAGCACATGACACTCTGACGATCTGGACGAGATCCGCCGGAGATCTACTTGACTGGGCGACGTGTGAAAACGCGTCCGCCTTCAGCAACTTTTCCCTTTGTTATACCCGGCAAAGGGGGGTAGTCGGGCATGAAAATCTATGGCAAAGTGTATATTTTTTGGCAAGTATATAAGGAAATTGACAATTAATTTGGAACACACGAATAAGAAACTTTCTCTAGATTAATTATTATGTATTCTTTAAAAGTTGAAACTTACTTTTTTTAAACTATTCATTCTTATTATATGTTTTTAGAAGACAAGAAAAGAATTTGGGGTTTAAAATTTTCTGCTGGATTTTTTACAATATGTATAATATGTAACATTTTTAAAAATTTTTTTTACTACCCAAAATGAAAGATTTTCTTCATTTCATCTAATTTTAAATTTTATGTATAAAAATATAATTTTTCATGAGAATAGATTTTTTTTAAACAACATTAACTCAGCGGCTCTGGTCACATTTGATGTTAATTTTTTTTTAATTAAGTGACAGGTATTTTACGGTCAAGCTTTCTTAGCTGCTAGACTGCATTATAATTGCACATTTAATTAGACGATGCTGCCGGCAATGCAAATCTTTTAAATACAATACGAGCCGATCAAAAATCCAACTGATTGAATGACAGGGACAGGGACACTTTGATAGTTGTAAGTAGTTCATCAATTTTAAAAATTCTCTCATCTTGGATTTTGGTGCTGCACTAGAAATTACCCTGTAACAAGCATACAAAAAAAGGAATTCAAATGAGTTGCAATTATTCGACCTCGTTTAGTGTTGCATAATTTTGGGCTGAAACTTGAACTCCTTGACCTGTGCACACCCTGTCTGTAACAGACACCCTGTGTTCCGTAACGGTCAATGTCATTGTATGTCTGTGTGTGTTGCAAAACAGCTTAACGAATTTTCGCTGTCGCTTTGGACGACACGCTACAGATTATCAGCTTTGAAAGGCGAAGTTCAAGCAATTAAATACAAATTAAGCTGCACTTCAAAAGATTCACAGCAATTAAAAGATTTCATATTGACGTGAGTATTAAACACGATAATGACTAATTATATATTAATACACGTACATATATGCGTAATGTTGTGTGTTCATTCCTAAGAATTTATCGTTGATCGGTGATCGTTGATCGAAATGTTATGTTCATAAAGTATGGCAGCACTTGCGACAAAATGGCGCAAAAGGTGAAGTTCATGCAATTAAATACGAATTAAGCTGTGCTTCAAAAATTCACAGCAATTTAAAGATTTAATAGAGAAGTGTGTATTTAAACGATAATTACTAATTATACATTAATATAAGCAGTTATCTAATTAAAGTTGGGCATCATTTGCAGAAAATTTGTTCAATAATAAAAAAGTGACTAGTGAAAATTTAAAGCAACTACTAAGTTACTTAAGAGCCGTCCACAGGCGTCTTAATCGCCAGCGGAGGCGCAGCTTCCTCGTCCCCCTCATGAACTCGCGGCTCAATTGGAGCAGCTGCCTCTGCTGGAGGCGCCTTCGGCCTTCCGCTGGGCAGCAACAGCATTTGGATGCCACCCGTGGGGGCCTCGACCAG
This sequence comes from Drosophila ustulata, assembly GCA_035047365.1. Lineage (NCBI taxonomy): Eukaryota > Metazoa > Arthropoda > Insecta > Diptera > Drosophilidae > Drosophila > Drosophila ustulata. Next base: position 9,826,392 of record JAWNPT010000080.1, read on the forward strand.
GATATACATCATAAACGCCAACAGCACGGTGAAGCCAAAGTCAGCCCAGAAGCGCAGCATCTAAATTGGATATTCACAGTGAGTAAATGCAAATAGAAGATTGAGTTTATTAACTTACCACTTGATAGTCACTGAAGTAGGTGTTGGTGTGCGTGTTGATACCGTTGAACTGCTCGATGAACAAGTGCCAGATATAGGCGCAATACGACAGCTTCGACAGCGGCTGCCACATGGGAGAGGAGAGGAAACTGTTGGCCAATCCGCCATAGCCATACTTGCAGGCAAACACAACCCAGACCAATGCAATTGGCCAAGCGATGCGTGTTAAGGTCACGTAGAAAGCCTCGTTCAGGATGGGCAGCTCATAACCATTGGCAGCATATGGATAAAGGCCGAAGAGGCAGGCAAAGATCAGCGCCAAGCTAAAGAGCCAACCAGCCCAGACACTTAAACGATTCAGCTTGAAGGATTTGCCACGATTCACATGCAGAAAGTAGCCAAAGAGCAGTCCGATTATCCAGGGCGAAGCTCGCGTGTGAGTCGAGAAATAAATCTTGTCCGAATCGAGCATCAATTGCCTGAAAAGCCAGCATTGTAGTACGCAAAATTCCACAAATAAAAACCTGCAACACTTACAAGGAATACTTGCCCACCATCATCATGCTGAAGAGGCAAACGGCCAACAAAACCATGAGCACCACAATGCCTGCAACGGCCTTCTTGCCCCACTTATAAAGCGCAATCAGCAGCAGCGGCGAGATTATATAGAGTTGCATATCGACGCCCAAATACCAACTGTGTGCCAGACACTGCAGAAGGATATAGTGGATTAAATGAGGATTCACATTTTTTTTCGTTGTCACCTACAATGTTGTCGGGCACTACATAATTCTGAACGTATAGCAGCGTCCAATACCAGGTTTTCTCGCACGACGCCGAGTTCACATTGATGAAGGTATTGTAGACGGGTCCACTGCCCAGTATCGGCAATATGGTCATGTAAACTAGGATGGCCAAGGCTAAGACGGGCGTTAGGCGCAAGAAACGATGCAGATACATCAGCGGCACATTCAGCTTGCCTTTGCTTCTCTCCATAGTGCGCAAAGCAACCATGACAACGAGCAGACCACTCAAAAAGAAGAATGTATCCACCGAGAAGAGACCGTGTCTGATGAACATGCTGAAAGGCGATTTAATCCACTGCAAATAGAGAGACAGTTAATCAGGACACACGGGAGAAAGTTCTTTGTACTTACGGGCAAGACGTCCGCCAAATTGATGTTGGGCGATAGCGCAGAAACTAAATAATTGTGGCCGTAAATCACCCAGATAAGTGACAAGCAGCGAATGCCGTGCAAGCAATCGATGACATTCGGATTTGATTTGCTGTCCGAGACACGGAAAAGTCCACGCGAATTAACGCGTGCCGAGAAGATTTGCACCAGCGCCGGCAATCGTTCTGAGTAAGATTATTTGTATTAGAGTATGATGTTGATAATTGCACATTTATATTTACTACACATTCAAGATAAGCACCTAAAATTCGGACTTAGATGCATTGTATATAATGGCGCATATTGGATTATTACCATAATTGTTGAGGCATTAGATTTTTTATTTTAATGACATATATTTGATTGCACATTAAATATAGTTGCCAAAAATTCTATATAAATCGCAAAATTCAGTAAATTTACTACATCTATCTACATTTGTTACCTTAAATACATTGCACATTTGGGAGTATTGCCTCATTATTAAGCAATTAAATACTGCAACTTATTAGCAAACAACAAAATTGTACGATCAATTTATAAAAAGTTTTAGTTAAAGACACAACCACGACCGATTTTTTCTTTATGAAATGTTTCAGTTAGAACCATAACAGTAGCACCATTTATAAATTCTGAAAGCTAGTTGTGCAATGATCGACATTATGCTATATATAGATTTTCCGATCAAATTGTTGTTCGTTGTACTCACTTTGATCCTTGCAGCAGAAGTAATCGTAGACGGTGCACAACAGCATGAGACCAACAAGGATGCCAAGCAGCACACTGCAAAAAATCCCAGAAGAGAGCTCAACACCAATAGAAGCTCGAAAAGACCTCGAGCCTTTCTCTACTTACATGGTAAAAATAGTTAGACCATCTAAGGGTTCGCTTTCGCTCGTCTGGCAATCGTTGTCGTTGATCAGTTGCTGCTGGGCGTTAAGTTCAATATTGAGGAGTTGCTGCAGCAACTGACGCAGCAACAAATCCATGTGCTCAGAGGTGCAGGAGGCAGGAAAGCAGACAGCTGTCTGGACGTTGAGGAAACCCGCCATGGCGTCATCGACGCCAAAAACGCTGGCCGAGATCAGCGTGGCAGGGCAATATTTACCACGTAGAATGTGGCCAGCTGTTGCCGTTGCTTGCTGAACACGAATGCACTCATCAAAGTTGCCCAAGTCCTTGAGATTGCCATGGAGCACACCTGATGGCAACCTGCCCCAAGAGTCAATCACTAACGAAGGCGAGCGATTAGATAACTCGACACTTTTCATGGTTGCTGGCACTTACTTCGCAATGCCCAAAGGCTGCCCGACTGCAGCGCCTGACTGAGCTGCGCCACTTCGGCTGCACAGAGCAGATCCTGTGATGCGGGAGCTCTCGCCTGGGGATGCATTAAATCTGTCACGGTGATATTCTCATAGTACTCAAAAAACTCGATGGCCAAGTGACGCAATTGCAGCATGCGCTGATAGGTTGCCATGCTGAAATTGCCATTCTCCACAGTGACTTCGCTGCTGGCGCTGACGAAAATCATTCCGATTGCACAGAGCCAAAGTGTCCAGTTTAATCTAGCCATGGCCGCAACTCCTTGACACGCAACTTGTACAATTCCAACTAATCAGCTTGCGATCATCAGCAGGCCTTTTATACCATGTACACGGTAGTCGCGATAAAGCTTCATCTATTGCCAAATAATATGCGATTCCAGTTAATCAATATATTATTCCTTGAGCGATAAGCGGCCCTTGGAATTGGATACGCTTAGCCGGAGATCGCTGAGTAACGTTTGCCAAACGCGATCTGTTATCAAAGGCGATAAGGCAGTCGCAAGCCACTTGAAATTGTGTGTGTCTGGCGTAGAAATGTGGAACACGAACCAGAAGCGACTTAGTCACTGGGGTTCAAGAGGTACAATCGTTCTGATTTCGACAATCGATCGTTTAGCTAATTGATTTCCGATTGTCATCATCATTGCGGCTCCCAGTCGGAACATGGATAAAATGGCGAACACCACAAAATGGAGAAACACAAAAGAAAAAGGAAATCTAATCTGCATGTCGTCGTTGGCGTTTCTCCGGAAAATACTGGGCAATTAATTTCGGATTTCTAGGAAGTAAGCAGTAAATACAATTGACTTGGTCTCTTGAATTTGCCTTAATCCAACAATATTTATGGAAAGATTGCCTTTGTGCTTGTCCAGCATGATACATAACATTATTAAACATATTCCCGAATTATTATTTGTTACGAATTTGTGCGGCATACACTTGTTTGCTTTACTTCGTTGTCAGACTGGTCAACAGGCTGTAATCTTATCGAGACTGTTCTCGCTTCGTCCACAAGATTGTCAACAAGGCCATTATTCTCAGCCACACTCGCTTCAGACTTTGGAACCACAAAATACATCGTATATTGTTTATCTAGCGATAAAACAAAATAAAACATCCAAGATTGCCTACTTTTCAGTTGCAGTTGTAAAGTGTCCTTTTGTCTCTGTCGATGATGCAATGCGGAATTACGAAATCAATAAGTGCTTATTTTATAAACAAACCATAAATTGATTAATGTGAGACGAGATTTGCCACACAAAGTAGTCAACAAAGTCCACAGGAAAGAACCGCGAAATAAATACGCCTTGCAGACTGACAACAGTTTATTACGCGGTGAAGATAACTGGAAAGCTACAAAACCCACATAAATCATGACTTTCAATAGATTATTTATGAGGCTCGAGTAATCCAATTTAATTTGAAACGGTCAAAGAGCCAACTAATTTTTAAATAGTATCACACATGACAAAACTGTAAGTTTTATATTATATTAACTAAAATCAATTTATTCCGTATAAATCTATAATTATCATTTAATTTATTGTTTTAAGATTTAACTCGTCACTCTAGATCATGCAATACACAAACCAAACTTTCACGACCTCCATTGACTAAAGCTAAGCTAATTAATAGTTGTTACCATTTGGGAACTAAAAAGTTTCCCATATTTCAACAGATTTTTAATTGCAAATATCTTTATTAACAAACATCTTTATTAATATTTTGCTAGAACCACTTGGGAACCATGTAATAAATGGTCGGCCATTAATTAAGCTAATCTTTTTTTTTTGAGTCTGCGCGCTTACTTTCGATTTTTTGTTCATATGCAGTATTTTATTGCTAATAAGTTTATAATAAAAAAAATAATAATTTAATAACTAACTAAATGTACAATCTAACTAATTCACAGTCACTTTTGGTTCGAGCTCTGGTGCATTCTCATCGCTCACTGCTGCAGCTGGCGTTGGAGCTGAAGGTGGCTTCGCATTGGTTTTGCTTCTGCCACTTGGCAGGAGCAGCATCTGTAAGCTGCCCGTGGGCGCCTCGAGCAAGATGTACATGCCGTAGGCCAGCAGCACCGAGAAGCCAAAGTCCGACCAGAAACGCAGCATCTAACCAAAGCAAATCGGTAAGTAATTATGCGAATTTAATGCAAACTCTACTTACCACTTGATAGTCACTGAAATAGGTGCTCGTTCTAGAGGTGTAAGTGTTGAACTGCTGCAGGAACATGTGCCAGATGTAAGCGCAATACGACAGCTTCGACAGCGGCTGCCACATGGGAGAGGAGAGGAAACTGTTGGCCAATCCGCCATAGCCATACTTGCAGGCAAACACAACCCAGGCCAAGGCAATTGGCCAAGCGATGCGTGTTAAGGTCACGTAGAAAGCCTCGTTCAGGATGGGCAGCTCATAACCATTGGCGGCATATGGATAAATGCCAAAGAGGCAGGCAAAGATCAGCGCCAAGCAGAAGATCCAACCAGCCCAGACAATCAAAGGATTCAGCTTGAAGGATTTGCCACGATTCACATGCAGATAGTAGCCAAAGAGTAAACCAATTGCCCAGGGCGAAGCTCGCGTGTGAGTCGCGAAATAAATCTTATCGGTCTGGACGCCCGAATTTCTAAACAAGATATATATTAGAGAATGATTTGAATATTAATTAATCTTGCTTACAGAGAGTAGCCCTTGATCAGCATCATGCTGAAGAGACAGCCGGCCAGGAGCAGCATTAGGATTACAATGACAGCGACAGCTTTTTTGCCCCACTTGTAGAGCGCGATGATCAGGAAGGGTGCAAAGAGATACAGCTGCATGTCGACGCTCAGATACCAACTGTGTGGCAGACACTGAAAAAAGGATTCACATTTAACTGCGGCTCAACTTGAAATCGTCTCGTACACTTACCACATTGTCGGGGACAACGTAGTTTTGCACGTATAGTAGCGTCCAGAACCAGGTCTCTTGGCAGGCCTTCGTGTTTAAATTGTTGAAGGCCTTGAAGATCGGCCCAGTGCCCAGAATGGGCAGTATGGACAAGTAAGCACAGATGGCCAAGCCCACCATGGGCGTGAGGCGCAAATAACGATGCAGATACATCAGCGGTACATTAATTTTCCCTTTGGATCTGTTTGCAAAATATGTTTAAACTATATTTAAAAAAGGTTTCGCTTTTCACTCACTTTTCCACGGAGCGCATGGCAATCATGACAACGAGTAGACCACTCAAAAAGAAGAAAGTATCCACGGAGAAGAGACCGTGCACGATGAACATGCTGAAGGGTGATTTAAGCCACTGCAATGAGAGACAGGTGAGCAACCAGGACACATTAGAAACTGTTTGGTACTTACTGAATAAATGTCCACCAGATTGATGTTGGGTCCCAAGCCAGTCATCACATATTCATGGCCAAAAACGACCCAAATTAGCGACATGCAGCGAATGCCGTGCAAGCAATCGATCACATTGGGATTCGTTTTGCTGTCCACAACGTGGAAGAGTTGGCGAGAATTGACGCGAGCCGAGAAGATCTTGACTACGGCTGGCATTCGTGCTGCAAAATTAAATCACAAAAGAAGATATAGGAATAGATTTCAGAAAAATGTAACTTAAAGAAAAGTTACGTAAATCATTTGAAACTCTTATTTTTGGATTTTAAAAACAGGTGATTATTAATGTCAAATCATTTTTAAATTAGTTATATTTTTAACTCTTATTTTTTGTATTTAAAAAATGTGATTATTCATTTTAATGGAATATTCAATTTAAAATGAATTAATTTTTAAATACATTTTCACACTTATTTTTTGGACTTAAAAAAATGAGAAATTAAAAAAAAAATTGAAATCTAAGTTAAATTTAATTTGTATCCATAAATCAAAAATTAGATTTACTCTGCAATTCAAATTTTTTTAAAGAAAATTAGCAAATTGTTTTTCTTGTTTGTTTAACGTATTATAAATAAGAGTGATAATCTACATTTGAAATTAAAGTGGAAAAATTGGCTTCACTTTGTACTCAAGAATTTAATTTCAATCGAAGTAATAACTATTTTATCATATTTTTGTATCGTTACAGCAATGGAAATAATCTCGAACTCACCTTGATCCTTACACAGGAAGTAATCGTAGAGTGTGCAGAGCAGCAATAAGCCAAGCAAAACACCAATCAGGACACTGCGAAGCAAAGGATTAGCTCGAGGATCGACTGGAAATCACTTCACTTACATGGTGAAGATGGCAAGACCATCTAAGGGCTCCCTCTGCGCCGTCTGGCAACCGGAATCGTTCACCAGCTTTTTGTTCGCATTGAGCTCAACGTTTAACAGTCGCTGCAGCAGTTGGCGCAACAACGTATCCATGTGATCGCCCGTGCAGCCGGAAGGAAAACAGACAGCGGTTCTAACGCTCATCAGCGAGCTGGCCGACATGAGATTAGCAAAACAATATTTGCCAGTCAACGTTTGTCCGGTTGTGGCAATCGCGTGATTTATGCGCAGGCACTCATCAAAGTTGCCCATGTCCCGCAAGTTGCCGTGCAACAAACCAGCTGGCAATCTGCCCCACGAATCAATCACTATCGGAAGAGACCATATTAAACATTGCCAGTTCCTGCAACGTCTTCACTTACTTCTCAATGCCCAGAGTTGGCCCGTTCTCAAGGCCTGAGTGATCTGCGCCATTTCGGCCAGGCATCGCAGATCCTGTGCGTTGGGCAGCCTTATTTTGGGCGCAATCAAATCCGTCAATGTGATGTTGTCGTAGTAGTCGAAAAACTCGACTGCCAAATGCCGCAATTGCATCAGACGCTGATAGTTTTCGGTGTCAATATTTGAGACATTTATTGCCTTAAGCTGTTTCACATCCTCGATCCGGGCGCTGGCAATCCCAAGGATGCACAGCAGCAGCGGCAGTGTGAAGTGGCTGCCAACCATTTTGCTTGGTTTCTGTGATTTAACTAATTGCTTGACGCGACGTCGCGGGATATTTTATAGTCGACGCCTATTGGGAGATAAGGACTAGCCGCTAAAGACTTTAATCAATGTATTCGAACTAAACCCAAAAGCTGATAAGGCCGAAGCAGTTTCAGCGATCAGTCTTTGTTTATGACTCTGACCACTTGACTTAACCTGGCCGCCACTTGTCTGGCGCGGACACCAGCAGAGAGCCAACTGTCAAGTGAGTCACCAAAAAGTGCTGTGATTTCATTGCGTTTAATCTATTTATGTAAAGATAATGCAGTAATATCGCCAAGATTCTATTTTATATAGCCAAGTTTTGTATTAATTGTTGGATTATTAGCTGTATAGAATTATATTGCATTTAATCTATTTGTGTAAAGATAATGCTGTAATACCCTCAAGATACTTTTATGTATAGTCAAATTTTGAAATAATACCATTCATGAATTTTTAAATTAATATTTGTGTAAAAATGTATTCCATAAGAATTATTTATGTAAAGATAATGCTGTAATACCACCAAGATACTATTTTGTATAGCCAAGTTGTGCATTAATTCCTCGAATTCACATTTTTGGATTATTAGTTGTATAGAATTGTATTGCGTTTAATCAATTTGTGTAAAGATAACCTCAAGATACATTTTTGTACACTCAATTTTTGGAATAATACCAATCAAATTGAGTTTTTTATAGTAATTCAAATTGAACCTATGCCAAATTGTACATTTATAATCACATGACTCGCATATATTCTGCAGAACAACTTCAAAACAATTCCAGTTAATCAGTTCAACATTTGTATTTTGCCATTTAAAGATTGTCAATTCACGTGTCCTCACGTTGTTATTTGAATTCTTTGGATTATCTTGCAAGTTTAACTAGTCAGCAGTCTATAATCTTATCTATCACGAGGAAAACGTAGCTCTTGAGATCATTATATTAGCATATATAAATTTGATATGCACTCTAATTGAAAGCACCACGTTCAACCGCACTTTCAAATTCATTGGTTAATCTCTCAATGAGAAAGCGTTATAAATAGCTGGCATTAAAGTATGCAATAATTTGTATTTTATATTCACCTCTTAACTATGCTAGACATTTTTGCATTGAGACAGCTATATTAACTACTATTTTTGTTCTTTTCTTTTCGGTGATAAGATTATATCAGTAACTACTTAACAATAAAATAATTAAGCTATCTATATACCAATAATAAATTCAAAGTCATCGACTGATTAGATTTTGAAGTAACTACTTAACAATAAAATAATTCAGGTACCTATGTATGTGCTTATTTATAATAACAACAAGCTGCCGAAGTGCTATTCAAGGGCAAACAACTAAATTTTAAATATTTAAACTGTACAAATATATTTATAAACTATATTTAAATTTACTGTCATATTCTTAATCGTTTTTATTATTAAATCAAAGCATTGAACATTATTTTGTTGTTTTATTTGGTTAAACGGCAGTATTTATAAGATTCAAATTAAACGGGTAAAAATTCAAATTTAACGATCAAACTAATTTTTGTACCAGCGATTGCTCAGTCTGCCGTCATTCCACTCATTGCAGAAAGTTCAGCTCAATTTTTCACTCATGCAATTTTGATTTCACTCAATTGAAGTTTGCTGCTTGCTGCTGATTTCTGCTCGCCTGGTATTTCAGCTTGAAAAATTGCCCAATCTTAGGTCTCAGCGCTTGCTCAACATGATGATGCAACGTATGTAAAGTCTGATGTATGATGTATGTAAACATGATGTATGATGTATGTAAGCATGATGTATGATGCAGAATGAATGACTTGACATCCACATCTTGCACTTCAATCCGCGACGGCGGAATCAGTCAAAATTCGGCAAATCACCGATTGAAGTACCAGGCGAACAGAAATCAGCAGCAAGCAGCAAACTTCAATTGAGTGAAATCAAAATTGCATGAGTGAAAAATTGAGCTCAACTTTCTGCAATGAGTGGAATGACGGCAGACTGAGTGACTAATTGATAAACGATGACTTTGAATTTTCGATATTTATCGGTTAAATTTGAATTTTCAACCGTTGAGCGGGAAATTTGAATTTTATAGCGCTTGCTATTACGATAAAATATTGAAACAAATTTTATTTAAACCAAAATTAAATATGGAAATTAATGCCTCCAATTAAATCTATAATAATATACGACTAATATGCTCTTAATAAGATTCAATAAATTATTTACATGCTTTCAATTTACATCAGTGTAGATAAAATTATGCTTAAAAAGTAAGTTTTGTCCATAGAGATTAAATTCTAGCTATCCAATGTTATTTTCGCCTCCAATTGTGGCGCAGATTCGTTGCTCTGTTCGCTGACCTTCGTTGTAGTGGAAGGAGGAGAAGAAGCTGAGACCGTTTTCGTTTTTCCGCTGGGTGAAAGCAGGAGCTGCAACCCGCCGCTGGGAGCCTCGATCAAAATGTACATGCAATACGCCAGCAGCACGGAGAAGCCAAAGTCCGACCAAAAGCGCAGCATCTAAAGCGATATTTTATTTAAAATATTGTTTATTAAGTTATCCAATGAAAGACTTACCACTTGGTAATCACTGAAGTAGGCGTTGGTGACTGAATTGCCGGCGTTGATGTTTTGGATCAGCACATGCCAGATATACACACAATACGACAGCTTCGAAAGCGGCTGCCACATGGGAGAGGAGAGGAAACTATTGGCCAATCCGCCATAGCCATACTTACAGGCAAACACAATCCAGGCCAGCGCAAGCGGCCAAGCGATGCGTGTTAAGGTCACGTAGAAAGCCTCGTTCAGGATGGGCAGCGTATAACCATTGGCTGGATACGGATAGAGTGCAAAGAGACTAATAAAGATCAAGGCCAGGCAGGAGATCCAACCAACCCAGACAGACAAGCGATTCAGCTTAAAGGATTTGCCACGATTCACGTGCAAAAAGTAGCCAAGCAAGAGACCAATTATCCAGGGCGAAGCTCTAACGTGAGTGTCCACATAGATGGTCAAGCCACCGGGACGACTCCTACAAAGGCAAGGCAAATTAAAAACAAATTAAGTTCAATTAATTAATTACAAATAATTTATAAAAAAATGGTTAATATCTATCGAACTAATTGAAAATTATTAGCAACAATATATGTTTTTTGAGTTTGTCGTATCAAATTCTCAAAAATGAAATTTGCTCTACATTGTAGAAAGTTATTTTCCAGAGCAAAAAGCTAAAATCTAGTAAAGTCTAGTGTTTTCTAGTTTATATATTGAAATAAATATTTTTTGAAATAAATGGAATTAATCATTTTAAACTCAAGCAAACTCATTCGGCTGTTTGACAAGTGGTTAGCACTGCGCAATAAGACTGTTAGCGATAGGTTGGCAGCTCGCTGCTCAACAAGCTCGACTTTCAAAACGAACGAACGAATTAAAAATGAGAATACAGAGTAAGCAAAGAATGGAGCTACACTTACATGGAATAATCCCTGATGACCATGGTGCTAAAGAGACAACCGGCGAGCAGCAGCATAAGGATTACAATGCCAGCGACAGCCTTTTTGCCCCACTTGTAGAGCGCAATCAAGACCAACGGCGAGATGATGTAAAGCTGCATATCGACGCTGAGGTACCAGCTGTGGCCCAGACACATGTCCGCCTGGGCGGCATAATTCTGCACGTAGAGCAGCGTAAGATACCAATTGTCGTGGCAGGTTTTGACGCTGGAATCCAGATGGGACTCGGAATTGGGGCCGCCACCAAAGAGCGGCAATAGCTTCATGTACACGAGTATGGCCAAAGCCAAGACTGGCGTCAGGCGCAGATAACGATGCAAATACATCAGCGGCACATTCAGTCTACCTTTGGTTCTACAAAATACAAAATTAACTGGGAAATGTCATATTTTTGTTTACTTACTTTTCCATGGAGCGAAGCGCCACCATTACCACCAACAGACCACTCAGAAAGAAGAAGCTGTCCACGGAGAAGAGGCCATGTGTAATAAACATGCTATACGGCGATCGATACCACTGCGTATTCAATAAATAAGCAAAAATGAAGCTAATGAAAAACAAAAAAAGACGCGCCAACTAAGTGCAGTTAATTTCAGGGTTGCCACTTGGCTGCAACTGCAGTTAGTGGTATGGGCAGCACTGCAATTTTTGGCAAACGTTGCCAGCTCGCTGCAATTGTAGTCACGCGGCAGGCGCAAAAATTAAAAAATTCAAATGATTTATTGCTGCGGCACTTACCGGTAATACATCCACCAGATTAATGATAGGCGATAAGGCGACCATTATATAGTCATGACCGTAGACGACCCAGACAAGCGACAAACAGCGTATGCCGTGCAGGCAATCGATAACATTGGGATTTGTTTTACTGTCCACAATGCGGAAAAGTCCCTTGAGTTGACACGCGCCGAGAAGATCTTCGCCAGCAGCGGCAATTGCGCTAGAGACATGAATGACATGGTTAAAATAATAGAAAATTGCAAGGAAATTTACTTACCTTGATCATTGCACAGGAAATAGTCGTATAAAGTGGAGAACAGCACAGCGGCAGCCAATACAGCAATGATAACGCTAGAAAAAGAAAAATTTACTTTCCCGTAGCATTTGAATTCAAAAAACTTACATGGTGAGTATAGCAATGCCATCCAGAGATTTGCTTTCGCCCGTCTTGCATTTATCATCGTTGATCAGCTGCTGATCCGTATTCAACTCGATGTTCAGCAGCTGCTGGAAAAGGCGACGCAGCAACGTCTCCATGTGATCAGCCGAGCAGGAGGCGGGAAAACACACAGCAGTCTGTACGTTGATCATGCTCAGAACAGCTGAATTGCTGTTCAACATACTGCCCGAGAAGAGCTTGGCAAAACAGTATTTACCGCGCAGCGTTTGTCCCGTTGTGGGCAACGCATGATTCACACGAATACACTCCTCATAATTGCCCAAATCCTTCAGGTTGCCAAAGAGTATACCAGCTGGCAGTCTGCCCCAGGAGTCGATCACTGCGAGAGAGAAAGGCAGAGATCAATTAAAATAATAACCATTTATAAATTAACAATTATATTTAAAAAGCATCTTCAGAATTTCTTCACTTACTTCGCCATGCCCAGAGCTCTCCCGATCTCAAGGCCTGACTGAGCTGCGCCACTTCGGACAGGCAGCGCAGATCCTGTTGGTTGGGTAGCCTTGTGCCGGGCACAATTAAATCCGTTGCTGTGATGTTCACGTAGTGGTCGAAGAACTCGACTGCCAAATGCCGTAGTTGCATCAGGCGCTGATATTCCGTAAAGTTAAAGTCCGTCGTCTGCTGCTGGCTGCTGACAAAGCCAAGGCCGAAAGCACACAGCAAAATCGTTAGAAGATAAAAGCGAACCATTGTCTTAGATTTTGACGTTTCAATTGGTGGAAGTCGATGGCTGGCTACTGTTTTATATACGGTAAAATGTCCGGCGAATCGAGATAACGAGTTCCGCGACCTGATTCTCTACCGATTCTCGTTGATTAAAACGGCTACCCTATATGGCTTAGAGCGCTGAGTAACGACGACGCGATGGATTGTTGTGTTTTATTTTAGGGCGATAAAGCCAGCTGCTTGTGGATTGCCTTGTCTCCAACGCTGGACGCTGTACGACATGGCTTTTAATCATTTATGGAGGTATTTTTCCGTATTTCATACTACTGTACAGTAATTTCGTCAATCCAAGAAGGATACCCTGTAAATGCCCTTGAGGAGTGTACTGACCTATCTAATCATATGTCGTATTCGCGGAATGTTTCCTAATTCTGTTGAATACCTATCTCATGGGGGGACAATTGCTTCCCAGAACATTAATCATACCAAAACTATATTTATATATATTTAAAGCTAATCCGTGTTGGACAATCAATTAATTGATACTAGCTTATTAAATACAAATTTGTAAGTACCGAATATTACACGATAATCTTATCAAAATAAATTCCAAATCTATTGAACAAAAACTGATCAATTCATAAATAAACTTTAAAAATAATTTAATATTTCCTTTATTTCTAAACTATAATGTTTAAAGGAAATTCAAACTGCAAACTTGGCGCCGATAAAAATGTGGATAAATCGATTACTCGCAACCCCAACGGTGTGAATTATCAAATAGCAAAATAAAAAATATTTATTATAATTATAAATTAAAGTTGTGATTTATAAATTTATAAATTAAAATAAAAAAATAAGACTGTAATAATAATAAATAAAATAAAATAATAAGTTTTAAATGTAATGGACCAGACTCATCTGCCTTACTGATTTGTTTCATTTAATTTCAGGTTTTTTATATTGTTATTCATTTTCATTATAATAATAGATCAAATCGTCATACAAATTATTAAACATTTGTAAAAGTTTTGTATAATCTATTAATTATAAAACATACTTTTTGTATACTTTGTACTTTTTTAATGGTGTAGTTCAAACAATGAATTGTTACGGTACTTTTTTATATGATACAACTTCCTCTCAAATAAATAGAAAACAAAAACAATTTCTAAACTATTAGCACATTTCATAAACTTTTTTTGTTATCGTAAACAATATCAATACATCTTGCCTGCTATTTATTGGCAGCTTGACAAAAAAAATAGGAAAATAACAATTTTAGAAAGAGAAAAGAAAGATGGCATACCTTTGGGCTCCGAAGCAACTCTGCGCTAAAGCATTCGCATGTGAACGCAACATGCAACCCTTGGCACGTAAACACGGGAACAAGAAGAAGAATATGAGAGCTGACAGCTGTCAACTTGCTTTTCCTTTCTTTCCGGTCTCTGCTCCATAGAAGACGCAAAGTACGTGAAAACTATATGTAATATAATCTGCGAAATAATTACGAATCCGTGCAAGTGTAAATGCAAATGAAATTGTTGTGAATGCGACGCGTTGCGCTGCAACTGTTGATTGATTTGTGCAGCGCATTTTCATAGACCAAATGCCAAATAAATGGCGGCCAAAAAATGTTCGCAATGTCGGCGGCGGTTGTTGACAAGCAGAACAACAACAACAACAAGAACAACAAAACTTATAAACCTATATAGAAGTTGATAATATTAACTTGTATTTTTTTTTCTGTGTGTTTTGTGCAGCATGTTCATGCCAAAGGCTCATCGTGTCGCCATTTATGAATACCTCTTCAAGGAGGGCGTCATTGTGGCCAAAAAGGATTTCCACGCACAGAAGCATCCCGAGCTGGACTCCATACCCAATCTGCATGTGATCAAGGCACTGCAGTCTCTGCATTCGCGCGGTCTCGTCAAGGAGCAGTTCGCCTGGCGCCACTACTACTGGTATCTGACCAACGAGGGCATCGAGGAGCTGCGCAGCTATCTCCACCTCCCACCCGAGATTGTGCCCAGCACCCTGAAGCGTCCCGCACGCTCGGAGCCACTGCGTCCCCGTCCCGCCGCCGGCGGACCACGCGGACCAGCCGACGCCTCCAAGACTGGCGAGGATCGTTCTGCCTACAGACGCGCGCCCGGTGGCAGCGGAGTGGACAAGAAGGGTGATGTGGGACCCGGTGCCGGTGAGGTCGAGTTCCGCGGCGGCTTTGGACGCGGCTCCCGCAACTAAGACACCACACACAGCGTTTTTTTTTTATATTTAACAAAATCGAAACGTAGTTCCAACAGTTTGAGAGAAAAACGAGAAGAGCGAAAAATGTCTTTGTGTGGATGTTTTATATATTATGTAGAGAGTTATGAAGCGATGATAAACATTGCAGCCATGCAATCGAATCAATTATAAAGCAAACGCAAAGTGAAACAAAAACTACAAATTTTGTATTTCTTTTTTTTAATGTGATAATCTCCGGTTTTTGGGACTGAAGTCAAACCCACAAAGTTTTGGCTGATTCATGGGGAACACAGCAGGAAACAGCTTTGCTGCTCGATCTCTTTGAATTGAGCTTGATTTCCCTGCTCTGTTTGAGGGTGCGGCACTTGAAGCTTCCTCTCTAGGTTCTAATTTTATTTCAGTGTCACTTTCAGCTGCCTCTGGTTATGGTGAATCAACAACTTTTGACTGAAGAGCCGAACATCGAATAACACGCGTGGCAGCTGCTTTTGTTTAAGCCACTATTGGGATAAAGCTCAAGCAACTATCTAAATATACTTAGCTAATGGAACTATTTGGATAATGCTGAAGAAACCTGATGAAATTTATTTGAAGACACTATATGGATAAAGCTTAAAAAACTTTTGTTGTTAAAATATAACTATCACATAGTTTAGCTTAAGCAGCTGCTGCCAATGATTATGATTATTATTATTGGAAAAATATGGCGAAATTGTAAATTGGCGGACCATTTTACTATAATGTTATTAGAATTACGTAGAAAGCTAGCATTGAGTTATTTTTAAACACATTTATTGTCAGCAAGCTGCAAAACTACATTTTGCAGTAAAAAATTATAATAATTGAAGAGCTCAGGGAAGCTTTAGTAAAACAAGCTAGCGATTATTATAAAACAGAAGCGAAGCTAAAATATAGCAGGTACTGCTCTTGAATTTATAGTAAAACATTTATTGTTAACCCTCTCATGAATACATTATAAATACCTAATTTTTCAGAGCCTTATGTTAAACACAATATTTAATGCCTTCACATGGCGTCTGCTTTTAACTTGCTTTATACAATTAAAAGAAACGAGGTGAGAGCTTAAAACAAACACGAATCTGTGACTAAGGAAGCAGCCTTGAATGGAGAAGCTATTGATTAATATTCATTAACAATGAAACGTCGTACTTGGGGTAAATAGACAAGATACTAGTTACTGAAATTAACTTAAAGGAAGTTTTAAAACAATGCGGCTAAAATCAAGAAGAAGCCTAGCAGCTATTGCTCTTTAATTAAAGTAAAGTTTGAATTCATTATTAAAGTTCTCATTCATAAATAAATTATTATTGCTTTCAGCTACTTGGAAATTTCGCTTTTTCTTCACTGCTTCTGCTTTTAAGTGCCAGCTGCTTGCAGCAGTTGCAAATTAACTGAATAACCAGAAATATAAATAAATAATTAAAACATTGCATTCCGCAGCACATTGAGCACATTCCGAGATTGATGACAACATAAACATAAATTTAAGATGCCGAATGAATTTGGAAACCTTTTGTACAGACATTTGAAACCACAACGAGATGATTGAACGCTGCAGAGGAACAGAGGAAAAACTAGAGTTACAATTATTTACAAACTGTATTTGCTTTGTGAAATGTTTTCTTTCTTGTTTTACGTTTAAATAAAAATGTACACTTAGTTAATTAATTGTAAAAAAAACTATCGTCGCTTTATGGATATTTTGCCCTTGGCCAAGTGCGACATGTTGATCTTAAACTTGCTTTCATTGGAACGTTTCACCCAAATCTAAATAAAACGCAAATTAATAGAGTTATATTGCATATGGCGAAAGAGTTTTTTGTTACTTACAACTTCGTTGCCGATTGCTGTGATGGTGGCTGGAAACTTGTTCATGTCCTTGCCCTCCACATAGATCTGTTGGCCGCGACAGAACCAACGACGCTCATACAACAGCTTGTTGTCCTCGATCCGCGTCTCCACGTAGCTGTTCTGGTCGGCCAGCAGATTGTGCTGCTGCTGTTGTTGTTGCTGCTGTTGCGAGTTGGAATAGGAGCCCATGCCGTTCTGTTGCAGTGGCAACGGTTTGCCGCGCTGTATCATCTTCAAATCGGATTCGATTTCCTTGTCATCCAGTTGATAGACCAACAATTGTCCCGTCGCTGGCTTGCGACGCTTCTCGATGACCGGCAACGGTTCGTTGGGTCGTCGTCGCAGTTTGCGCGTCACCGTCGTCTTGATCTCCATCGAGTCGTTGGTCAATTCCAAACTGTACCTTTCATTCTCAATTTGCCGCTTGCGATCCTCAAAGTCGGCAATGAGATTATCTTTTAAGTCCATCATTTTCTCATCGTACTCCTTCTGGGCAGCCTTTTTCTCCAGCACATAATCCCGCTCCACACAGTCCCGCATATAATCCTTGTAGATCTCATTGAGACGTCGTCGTTCTTTATACTGATTGTCCAGTTTGCGGACACGCTTCATGTACTCCGGATGCATCAAATGATTTAGCTCATCCAGCTGCTTCTGCAGATTGAACAGCTTGTGCTGATACATTCTAGTAGACAGTAATTGTTAGTTAATGGTGTTATTATTAAGCAGTTTACTCACTGTTCTTTGAGTTCGCTGTTGCTGCCAATGTTGTTGTTGTTGCTGCTGCTGCCGTTGTTGTTGTTTGCGTTGCCGTTTGTATTGCCATAGCGATGTGGGCTGCGAAACTCCGTCTCGCTGGCATCGTCCGTATCTGCAATTGCAATTGCGACGCGATCCATCATTAAAACCCAACTGCGTTTTATTTTTCCTCCCCCCATTTTTAGTTTTCTTTCTTATTTTTTGGCGGCCCACAAAAGTCTCAATTTCCAATTTGTGTGCGCTTACCTTCTTCGCTGCGCTCGTCGCCAATGGATTCATCGTCAAAGTTGTCACCCGAGTAGACGCTGCAGTAGGCGTTCATTTTATTTATTTACTGTTTACGGTTTAGTCTGTTTTTCCAACAATTTCTCACAAATTTTGTTTATATTTGTTGTATGGCACATACACACCACACACACGTAGTCATTTACACTGATTGCGAGGATGTGGCAACGCCAGCTCGATGCACACGCGAGTTGGCAGCACTGCTTCCAAGTCTGCACAGCTGGGCACACTTTTTAGCGTATAGTGGCGCGCTGCCGAACATTTTTTAAAACATTTAAAACGCATTGCCTTATTAATTGAAATAATTGGTTGCAATCATCCGACTTGCTGCAAATAATAGTAATTTTTGTATTTCAGTTTATTCTTATCAAACAATCGCCCACTTGTGTACATTCATTTAATTTGGAAAATTCAAGAACACAATTATTAATGTAGTGATTCATAATCTATTTCGTTATGAATGAACATACTTAATGACTGTCTGCCCACAATAAATAAATTAAGAAAAAAGCGCCCACAAAAGTTTTTGATAGCACAAGCTCCAGTAAATTTTTAATTCGTTTAATGTTTGTGTTATTTAGTTATGACTGAATAAATATTCTTACAACTGTCGAGCACTTCTTGCTGCGGTTGCTGATACTGTTGCTGTTGCTGATGCTGTGAGGCTGCTCTGACACATATTTTGAACGCGCTGCGCTGTCGTCAAGCCAACGACGCCCACGCAACTAGATCTATTTGCCTTAGTTGAAAAATTGGCGTATTATACATCAGCCAAAAATTCCATGCTAAATCATTGTGAGCGATTTTTTTGATTGATTTGCAGTTGTGTTGCGGGGGTGTTTGGAGGGGTTGGAATGCCACACGAAAATATACTACAAATGTGGTTAAACACACACACACACACATACAGTATATTATAGTATTAAGTATATACTCATAAGTATATTTTTGCTGAGGCAGATGAACATTCTCGACGACGACAGACGCAGCGTTATGGGAAATTTGTTTTTCTTAATTTCATCGTTAGTCGCTTGCATGCAAATCTACGTATGTATATGTATGTGTTTGTAAATACACATATACTGTTGTTGTTGCTGCTGCTGCTTTGTCGCCTTCAAGGTCGACAATTTCGATGAGTTTATTGTTTGGACAGCGGCGGCATTAACGGCCTCAGCATCCCCATGTGGGCGCTGCCAAGACCAAAAAACACCTTAGCCGCAGTCGCAGCAGCGCAGTCGGCAGTCCGCAGCCGCAGAAGTCGTCGAGCCGATGATTATGAATTTATTTTTGTAATTCATGACTGAATTTATTAAGCGCATTTTTGGTTTTTTGTTGATGTTTTTATTGGCTGTCGTGCATGCATATATTATTTAAATAATATTCAATAATTTAATTGGCCATTGGCATTTTTTTTTAATACTGTTCAATTTAATTGGACTTTTATTCTTGGCTCAACAGTTTAATTGGGTCTTTTCTAGGGCTTAACGATGCTAACCGTAAAAGGCGCGCCACATCGATATCTCGATAGTTCGATGATGAGTTGGTCCAATGTCATCGATTACTCATCTCGCCTGTTATATTTGTTTACAAACAAATCCAATTTGAAATGTGTCGCCAACGTTGCCGCCCACACGCACACACACACAGGAACATTATATGTGTGTGTATTTAGAACGTAAACCACATTTCTGGTATTACAACAAAAGAGACTGAAAATGTGTCGTTGTTCTCTCTGCCCTAAAACGGCAGCGATCATTAAGCTGCAACCAACAACAAAACTGGTTATTGCCGTTGCCGGTTACAATTCCACCCACAATGTGCCCAATGCGCGACAGAGATAGCGACAGCAACAGC
This sequence comes from Drosophila ustulata, assembly GCA_035047365.1. Classification (NCBI taxonomy): domain Eukaryota; kingdom Metazoa; phylum Arthropoda; class Insecta; order Diptera; family Drosophilidae; genus Drosophila; species Drosophila ustulata. The sequence continues at coordinate 9,846,345 of JAWNPT010000080.1, forward strand.
ATCAGCAATGGCGGCTTAACTTATTTTTAGAGCTTGAACACATTTGATTTGCACTAAATACCTATTTATGTACATACATACCATCCACACACACACACACACATATACACATGACATGCATTCACGTTGCTTGAATATTCATAGACTGATAAATAATATACGATATTTGCAAATCTGTAATCACAGGCACACGATAAGTCTATGATAATAAAGTAACTACAGCTAATGCATACTGAATGCACTTTGCAGGCAACAAACGTGAAGTCCTCATAAATACCTGTCAGTCAGACATCGTCAAAGATTTTCGTTGCGGACTATGCGATATCTGAATGCTCTCATGGAATAATCCTTTAATCATAAAATAATATAAAAGAAAAAATAATAATAATAATAAAATTAATTAATTAACTATAAAATCAATTAAAATATAGCTAATAATAAATAATATAAATATATTTTTTATCTAACTTATTTCGAAATTTCTAGTGCGTGTCCAAATGCTTAAACGACTTGTGCTACTCGCACATGCAGGAAGCGCAATCGCGAGCAGAGCTTCTTAATGCTCTCGTCGCACACACACCAACAAACACCCATTCACACAGACCAACCATTCATTTGTTCCTTGCCGGCGCAAAAGAGAGAGAGCGAGCGCGAGAGTGAGTGCTAGGGAGAGCGCCGCTAGTTGAAGAGCACTGAACATGTGTGGGTGCTGTTGTTGTTGTTGTTGCTCTCTCGCTGCCACTCTCTCTCATTGCGGTCAGACGACGCGCTCTTTGGCGGGCAACGGTTGCGTCGAGTCGCTATAAAAGCGTCAACACACCGAAAATGCAAAACAGTCGAATAGAAAACTTTGAAGCGCGTTGAATTTCTTGTGCGATACAAAATACAAATACATATACAAAATTTGTGATTTTTTTTGGTTTTGTCTGATTAGAAAGTGAATATACACACGCACACATTGACCAACAAGCAAGTCCAATTGGCAGAAGAAGAAAACACCACCGAACCACAATACAACAATAAAATCAACACGAATTTAGCGGCGTGTGTTTCGTAGCGCGTGAAAACAAGCCAAGACAAGAAGAAGCAGCACTAGTTCTATCACACACATACAAATAAAAAAAAGAAACAAAAAAAATGGCCGAGGCTAATAAGAGAAATATTCCCATCAAATTGGGAGACTTCAGCGTTATCGATACGGAATTCAGCAGCATACGCGAACGCTTCGATTCCGAGATGCGTAAAATGGAGGAGGAGATGGCCAAGTTCCGTCACGAGCTGATGAACCGCGAAGCCAACTTCTTCGAGTCCACCAGGTATGTAAATAAAGCCCTCCACCTATCTTCCAAATGGAATGCGATATGTAGCATTGTGTGTGTGTGTTTGTCGTATGCATGTAACTGATAAGCACAACTAATGTTCGATTGTTATCGATATCGGTGAGTCGATTGACGAGTTACGTGCCAAAAGTGCGATATGATCAATGTGCAGGAGCAGATTCATCGTTGTTGTCGTATGTGCTGTATCTAAAAATAGACATGTTATGTGTGCGTGTGTGTGTGTATGTGTGTGTGGCACGGCAACATCTTTAAAGCAACTTCTTGGCCCCGTCTGGCTGGATTATGTGTACTGGGCTAAGGCCAAAACAGCAGTGCTGAATGCCCCAGATACTCGCCACACATTTCTTATACTTAGCACATTATGGGGGAATGAGTCACCAGCTTGAGTACCCTCCTCCTAGCCTTACCCCTCTTCCACCTCTTCAGCCCCACATGCTTATAAATTATTATCCATTCGTCTCGATGGTAATTTTGTTCTTGCAGCACTGCGAACCAGGCCCCATATTCATTATAAATTGAATTATTCACATTACACATGCTAATGATGATATTCTAATTTTTAAATTTTTTTGGCTCAATGATAATGATTCAATTTTAAATAATTCAATCAATTTTAGACCATAATCAGCATTTTTGTCAAATAAAGTGATTATTAATAATATTTATTTAAATAGCTTGAAAAAAAACTGTAAAAAAGGCGATAGTAAAGCCGAAACAATAATAAACAAAAATGTTCATTATTTTCACCTTTGAATTATTTAAAATTAATGAATTCTCTTAACAAAACGTTTTAAAATATTTTTTTGTTTAAATCATGCTTTGAAACGAATGAATTTATTGTAATTCATTTTGTTCTAAGTATATTCCAAGTATACAATTTTTGTTCATTTAAAAAAACAACAAAATAATGCATATTTTCGGTACTTGCTACGAACCATTAGCGCATATTTCAAAACTGCCAAATATTTTCGAGTATTGTAAAAACTCATTTGACTATAAATTTGGCAGATATTTATGTGAATATGTATATATAGTATGTAAATAGCTGTTGTTGTGTTGTTGCAACCTAGTTGCATTTGAGAGAGTGTCAGTGGTGTTTATATAAAAACATATTTCTACAATCATTATGATGTGGCGTAACGGAATCTTTATTTTTTGGTGTACTTGCCAGATACACGGACATATATATTTATGTATGTACATTTGCACATGCAGACGCGAATACATATATATAATTCAAATATTTACTAAATAAACAGACACACAATGTGAAGGCGGCCATTAGAGATTGAAACAAAACGCAAAATGCTAAAAGACCACAAACCAAAAAAAACAATAAAAATACATGTGTACACACTTATCCAAATACACACACACACACACATGCATAAGTGTGTTAGTACAAAGCTAAAATGACGTCGACGTCGAGGCTGCGCTGTCGGCGATGCTGCTGCTGCTGTCGTCGCGTTTGCGCCTCGCTGGCTTGGCCTTTGAATCGACGTCGTCGTCGTCGTCGTCGATGTCGCGTCGCGTCGCGTGGGCGCCACTTGAGGCGAATTCGAAAACCACTTTGGTTTTTAGCGTTGTTACCTCGACGCATAGACAATGACATAATCGAAACGATTTATTTGCTATATACATAACATTTCATAGTTGCATTTGCATGCGAAACGAAACAAAACAAAACATTCGTAGCATCAAAGTTTTAACCGTTAGATTGCGTGCCTCGCACAAAACTTTCGCACCGCAAAACTTTTGGGGCCACACTGAAATTAACGAAACTCCAGCAAAACTGCAGGTGGGAATTCCCCAGCAGAGTCTTTGACACCGCTTGCCGATAGTTAATGGCAGCCGATAAATCTATGGGTGGGAGAGGGGGCGGGTCGATGACTCAGACGAGCCAATTAGGAATCGAATATAGCATGTGCCGTTTGCCGTTTGGGGGCCAGCCCTTTTTAAAAAGGGCCACAGCACTCAGCTGGACAGCTAAAATGGGAATGGAAATGGAAAAGAAGCTGAATAGAATGAATTGAACAAAGTACAAAAAAAAAGAAGCAAATTCATATAATGAATTGTGTTGAACGGCAGTTTAAAAATAAACGATCACGTCATCGTCATCTGGTTCTACATATTGTGTACAATGTGCATGTACACAATGACCAACTAATTGATTTTTCTAGTAGTATATTCGTATAGTCAATAGGCAAATAGAATGCCACTGATTTGCTTATACATGCATATACTACTAAATCGATCATCCTGTTCTTTTCAATTTTGCAATCTACTTATGATAGATACTAAATTGAATAGACTTGAGTTCGAATACAATGTTAGTTAATTAATTGCGAGTGTGGAAAGCAGCAATTAGGCATACTAGCTTAGAAATATATTTTTTAAAAGTCGAAAACTTTAGATAACAATTTTAAGTCGATTTTAAATTTTAAATATGCTTAAACAAATCATTTTAAATGTCAAACTCTTTTGCATATAAATATTAAGTTGTATTAAAAATATGAATATGATAAAACAAATTTTGAAATGTCGAGAAAGGTTCTTTAAGAAAATATTGTAATTCCGAATTTGTAATAGCATGAGTGTTGGCATTTTTAGCGTTTTCGGTGCTGTTAAAATCAGCTTTATATTGGTCGCTGGCAACACTGCTTGCAATTGGCAAACAGACACGTTACAGAGGGACGGGGAGAGGGGGGAGAGGTTCAAGTTGGGGATCAGCAGACCGTGCGCTAGCATTTAGCGATTTGTTTATGCAAATAACAAATACCGAATACTTGCTGTCTCTAGCTCACGTCGCAACGTCTATTTATTACATGTCTAAATATGCACTCGGGGGGCACTCGACGCTCTATCTATCCGTTTATGGCTAGATTAACACACTGAATTGTGGTTTAATCAGATTCAACATTTGATAAACCAAGCAACTAACCAACAGTTATCGATTCGATAGATTATGCTTGATGCGTAGGTGTGGCCATAAGCTGTCCAGTCTAAATATTTACTCCACTACATAGTGTGTACACATTGTTATGTGCCTGTTAATTTCACGTCTTTAGGCAATTTGTTTAGACTGATGCTGCTGGGTGATAAATAATAATAATAATTCACTAGATGATATCATGCAAATTTTTAGCGTTTCGTAAGCTCATCCTCATCTCTGCTCATTGCTCATTGCGCACGGATCGATCGATGACACTCGTGATGATCGTTGCAATTGGTTATCGATTAGCATTTTGGTTTCGTTGGGTCTGCGTGAAAGTCAAAACTGAACGACGACGACGACGACGATGCAGCGACATTTGATACGTGTGTTTTTGTTTTGTTGCTGTGCGCTCTTGTTGTTATTGTTGTAGTTTGGTTTTTATTCTTTTGTTCGGAGCTTTTTCAATAACAAAACACACGAAAAATATGCATGACATCATCGTCATCATCGGCAGCACAGCAGAGCCACCGGTGAAAGAGAGAGATACATACGTACATTTGTATGTATTTGAGCGTGTGCCGTGCTTGTCGGTCATTGCATGTATTTGTATGCGTGTGGGGAGAGAGAGTCGATATGCGAGTGTGTGTGTGTGTGTGTAAACAGCAGTAAGTTTAGCGCCAACGGCGCGACGTCTGTTCCGGCAGGTGCTTTGACTTCCTCTCTCTGCCGTCTTTGCTGTCGCTCTCTCTCTTTCTTGCTCGAAATTAGCGTTTTCTACGCTTAGTCACACTGACACACACACAGATGGGCAGTGTTTGAGTGTGTGGGAGGGAGCTGCATTTAAAGACAGCAAGGTCGCCTGCAACTTTTGTGAATTCCGGCACGTTACACGCACGCTTATCAGCACCGACACCCACACATACACATAGTTGCGTGAGCGTATGTGTGTGCGTGCGGTTCATTGGTCTGCGTAGCTCAATTTTATTCTTTTTCAATGTTGTTCTTGTAACTATGTATATATTAGTGAGTGTGTGTGTGTGTGTGTATGTGTGCTCTACCCTTTGTACTACGAAATAAGTATCGTAATTAACTAAAAGCTTTATATTATATTCTTTCTCTCTCTCTTTTCCTCTATTTCTCTTTCCTTTACATGCTGCTTTTTGGAAATTATATTAATCAACTGCTATTAAAACAATACATACAACAAATCAAATTAAAAATATCTCTTCAATTATAATAATAATCCTTTCCTCTCGAACAAAAGCTCTACTAAAAAAACAACAACTACAACCAGGTATTCTTCTATATGGCACAACAACAACAATGATTTGTGTATTATGGATTTTCACTTTTATTTTACTTTGTGTACATAATTAACACAAGCATACGTAATAGCTGTATTTATTTGGCCATATTTTATTTATTTTATATACTAAAAAAAAAACCCACAATTTCAAATCACTCCCAAAGGCTGTTAATAACAATGAATATTTATGCACATGTGTACACACTTATCTCATATACTACATATTTTGCACGTCACACTGTGTACACACTGGCTTCTGTATTGAGTGATAGACAGACAGACGTTGTGAGTTGTCACTTGGAAAAGTTTAACGAATATTATATTTAAAATTTTGAAAAAATTATATTTAGGAATTCTTTATTTCTTATACATTTTTTATGTATGTATGCGTTGAGGTAATATAAATATACAAAAGTTTCGCAAGTTTTGTATATAGAACATTTGCCAGGTGTGGAAGCTATTTTTGTGCCCCCTAAAATTATAGAGGGTATGATGAGTGTGTGGCAATCCCTCTGTTCGACCATTTAAACGCCAAGATCTTGACGATCACTAAAGCTTTACTCGCTGAATTGGTTGTCAAATTCTTATAGATTGTATAACCCTTCAAAATTTAAAGTTTAATTTATTGAAAGTTTAGAAAATATAAAAAAAAAACTATAGCAATTAGCTAATAAAATCTGTTAACTCTAGCCAGAGAGCGTTTTCTTCCAATAATAAAAAGTGAAACAATATCGATAATAATATTTGTTAGCTCAAGCCAGAACGCGTTTTCTCCTATGCCAATGTTAACGTTAATTGTTTACATTTGTTTTGTTTTGTGTACAGGGTATTAAACCGTTGTCTGTAGCTTGTTTTCATACGCAATGTTTGCACAAAAGTTCAATAAACCCGAGAATATTTATCAGACTACCAAGCCTTGTATCAAAAATTCCATTATGAAAGTATCTTAAATTACAGATTTCATCAGGAAACTTAAGTATTTGTTCGTCAAGAACATATTGTATATAGATATTGAAATGCTCTGCATCAGTCCACGAGCCTAAAACATTTTCTTTTATTTTTTGGCAGCTCTGCCAAATGCTTGTGTGCCCCCATTGTGTCTGACCAAAAAAAAAAAAAAAAAGAAATAAATTTGAGTTACACCAGGGATACAAACATATGTATATATGTATGTATCTTGTATCTGGTATCTATAGATATCTGTATCTCTTGGGTATGCTGAGCTCCCCTCTTGTCTTTTTGGGCAACAGCTGTCGGTCGAGTTATAAATAAACGACGCTCCACAGCGGAAATTCGAGTCTATTTATAGTTAGGATTCCAGATCTCGGGACAGACTCGGCTTCATTTCTGGAGTTCGAGATCTTCCAGCTCTTCAGTTGCATTTGAAACGAGTTTGTTAGCGCATTGCACAATGGAAGCCTTTACACGCACTTTTAACAAGACTTTTCGCACCACAACCACAACAACTACCACCTCCAGAAGGTTTAGCCACAGCCTTTTTATTTGATTTTATGTGTTTTTGTTTGTAACCGGAATTTAATTTTTTATTTGCAGCTCAACGACAAACTCGGCGCTGCCTTCACGAGTACCCAAGCAACAGAATTATGTGTCGGACATCAGCTCGCCATTGATACAGGTAAACATTGAAAATCGATTTATTATATTGACTCACTCACTCATTTATCAATCTATTTTTTTTATTGCAGGACGAGGGTGACAACAAAGTGTTGAAGCTGCGCTTCGATGTCAGCCAGTATGCGCCCGAGGAGATCGTTGTGAAAACCGTCGACCAGAAGCTGCTGGTAAGTTGCTTGAAAAATCTTGTTGTATCCATACAAATATTTAATTCCGTGTATTTGTTTTTAGGTGCACGCCAAGCATGAGGAGAAGTCGGACACAAAGAGCGTGTACAGGGAATACAATCGCGAATTTCTGCTGCCCAAGGGCGTCAATCCGGAGTCCATTCGCTCCTCCCTCAGCAAGGACGGTGTCCTGACCGTTGATGCGCCCTTGCCTGCTCTCACTGCCGGCGAAACTCTGATTCCCATTGCGCACAAGTAAAATGTGTGGTCGAACAGCAGCAGCAGCAACAACAACAGCAATCAAACAATGGCAGCACCATCCACCTACCCAGAAATATCCAAGAGGCCAGATCGACATCCTGCTATATCCTAGCACCTACTAAAAACACAAAGCAGCAACAGAAGAAAAAAACTCTCCGTATACCACACAAAATTGGCCACCTATCAAAAAAAAAAAACAATCAATTCAAACTTTTTGGTTTCTTTTTGCAATTAAAAAGCTTAAATATAATACTGACTTACTACTCATACTTAACTGTAATAACTTAAGTGTAATGCAAATTATTATTAAATTTGATTAATTTAATTCATATTTATAATTCTCGCTATTAAATGTTATTATTTTTTTGTCTTTGTCGTAGTCGCCTCCCCTTTTTCTTTACATTTTGTATATACCAATCATATGGACAACAAACATTATATATGTATATGATGTGCATATTCAGTTAGCAGATATTTAGCGTTCTATTCCACCTGAACCAGCCGGAAATAGTTGATCTTGTGCTAGATAGTGTTGTAGGGAAATTCTTTCTTAGTCTATAGAAAGATAAAGCAGCAATGTTAGTCGGAGAAATTTGTCTTTCATTATTGCTCACCACACAGAAAGAATCGCCGTGGACTCGATTCTCGACGATAATTTTTGAATATTTTTCTTTAATGAATTTAATGCATTTATTCAATTATTTGATCTGACTTTTCTCCTGAGAAGTCATTTATTCACTTATCATTTTACTAGACTTTATTTTACGTAATTATCCAATTTTTATTTTCACATTTTATAATTGGTTTTAATTTTGATTAGACGTTTTTGTTTGCGCTGCTTTTGTAGCTCACATTTTTCAAGCTTACTATTTTTTTCAACTTTTGTTTTTTATATTTTAAAATTTTTTTTTTTTAGATGTTTCTTGATGAAAAGCCTAGAGAGAACTGACTAAAAAATTGGAAGTCTGTTTGGTAGGTCAACAACCTAAGCCTACTATGTCTCTTTTTTTCTGATGTCCCATTGATAGCCATTATTTTGCCAATCGAAATTTGACAGATTTGGAAGAAATTTTTTTATATTTTCTGCGGCTACTTGATTTTCCTGAGTAGGCAATCACTTTGCTGTAAAAGGTCGAAAAATGATGGGCAATGAACGTTTTTAATTAAAACATTTTTGGTAGTTGACGCAATTTGGAACATGCTTTCTTTGAACATGTGAATTCGATAGCAAGAGCACGAGACAGAAGGAGAAAGCAGGTGGGTTCGCCATCTCACTTACACCTGAGAAAGCATGTCATGTTTGTTGTCCTAATGGGATTCGATTGAATTCATTGGTTTTTCATTATGTTTCTAGGCGGTTTTTAAACAATATTTTTGAAGGGAGTTTGTTGCGTGTTTGCGGGAAAGACCAGAAGTTATGCAAGGGGAGCCGACGGATGCAATAAATGATGCGGATCCTATACGTAAGTCCGCATCAATACTGATCGAAGATCCGCGCTATCGCATCAGGCCCATGCAACAGGTGATCTCGGCCCTGATTGGCGGCCTCATAACCACATTTGTCGGTGAGTTAAGCCTTCATTCCCAGCATTGAAGCGCCTTTCGCTACATTTTGGGGTTTGCAGTAACGCCGCTGGAGGTGGTCAAGACTCGTGTGCAGACCCAGCAACAGGCGGCGGCGCGTAAGCCGCTGGTGGTCTCCAAACTATGCTACGTCTTTCACAACGGCCTCATGACGCACGTCTGCAAACCGCATTCGGTCAATTGTGTGCCCAAGCTAGCCGCTGATGCCGCCAACTTGCGTCCACTGCGTGGCGCCATGGTAAGTTTAGTTAGTTTAGCTCCTAAATGCCATTTGGACATTTCAACGTGCCCGCCTCTAGGATGCCTTTATGAAGATCATTTGCTCGGATGGCGTCAGTGGCCTCTGGTCCGGTCTCAGTCCCACGCTTGTCTCGGCGCTGCCCTCGACCATCATCTATTTCCTCACCTACGAGTATTTGAAACAATCATTTATCAACATCTACAAGCTATGGCATTTCCCGATCGATGGCTCGTTGCCGCCAAGCTTAAGCACGACCAATCCACCACATTGGACGCCGCCTTCCATTGTGCCGATGGCATCAGGGATTTGTGCACGCACCGTTGTCGTTACGGCCATAACGCCGCTGGAGATGGTGCGCATTAAGATGCAGTCAGGGTACATAACATATACGGAGCTATGGATTGTGATACGTTCGCTGATCAAATCGCATGGCATTTTGGGTTTGTGGCGCGGTTGGCCGCCCACTGTGATGCGAGATGCGCCCTTCTCGGGCACCTATTGGGCGGCCTACGAGTCCATGAAGCGTGTCTGCAATGTCACCGAGCCCAGCCTGCTGTTTAGCTTTGTTACGGGCGCCGCAGCCGGTGCTGTAAGTTTGAGAGTATTCCACAAATCATTCACGATAATTGAAGCAACCTTTTTGTGTGTTTAGCTGGCCACATTTGTGACCATGCCATTTGATTTGGTAACGACGCACACACAGATCGAGCTGGGCCAAGATGTGCTCTACTCGGAAAAAGGAGGAGGCGGCGGCGCCGGCACAGCTTCGACGTCTGCATCGTCGGCATCGGCGCCGTTGGCCAAACAATCGGTGGTGTCGCGTATTAGCGCGATTTATCGACAGCAGGGCTTGAAAGGGCTGTATATTGGTGTGTTGCCGCGCATGCTGCGCGTAGTGCCCGCTTGTGCCATCATGATATCCGCTTTTGAGTATAGCAAATCCTTTTTTTTTCATCACAATCTTGAACTGCAAGACGCCTGTAAGTAATTTGCATATCGAACAACAGCTGTGCGCCTATCGATAGACGGGTCACAAGCGTGCGATATTTATTGGCGACAGCTGTTCGCCATTGAAAGTCGGGTCACAAGCTTGCGATATTTAAAACACGACACGAACTGTTGCCAACAGCTGTTCGCCTATCGATAGACACACACACGTAAGCCGCGCATATATATGGAAAACTACTTTATTTATCTGGGACTTCGAACGTCCTCGTTTACGCGATCATTTATTTGTATTTTAATTTTAATGATAATCTCTACGCGACTACGTGCACAACCCCACACACATTGAACACCAACCATACTCATACTCCGCAGCCTATCGACGAGCCCACTAACATCAACCAATTGCGCCAAAGCATGTCCGAGACGACGAAGGCAAAACAGGCACGAAGCTATGGCCTGTCGCCCGGAAATGGAACAGTAACGTTGACAGATCCCAGATTTCGCATACGACCCATGCAGCAGGGGGTGTCCGCCTGCACCGGTGCCATGATAACCGCCTGTTTTAGTAAGTACATAATGTGAAATTGCTTCACGCTTCACACATACAACCATACCGGCATAACACATGCACACATACATACATGTACAAGTGTAAGCACACACCTTTAAATGTGTAGAAGTGTGTACACACACACATGTGTACAATTATATAGCAGTGTGCACACATATGTACAAGTGTACAGCACTGTGTACATACATACATATGTATTTAAAAGATAATTTCATCATCTTATGTTTGATTTACAGTGACGCCCTTGGATGTGATCAAGACGCGTTTGCAGGCCCAACAGTCGGCGCTGTTATCGAACAAATGTTTCCTCTACTGCAACGGCCTCATGGATCACATTTGCCCCTGCGGCCCCAATACCCCAACGCCAACGGCCGCCGCAACCGCATTTAACAAGTTTTCCACTCCTGCCTCCTCCTCATCGCACTTCACGGGCACCATTGTAAGCCTAGATACTTGTATACCCGTTACCTGATATCCTGGCAAGGCATTATAAGCGAGTATACATTTAGCTTATAGTCAGATGAAAGCTAGGTCAACACCAAAAAGGGTTTAAATATGTATGTGTGATCAGCGTGACTTTATAAACCTTTCAATTTGTCCGCCAGTCTTTCAATCGAAATCTCAGAGACTATCAGGCATCAAATTTGATGACAATACTCATGTACTTACTACATAGATTAGATATATTTTGCAATTTTTCCAAGCGCCCTTCCGTTGCCACAAATCGAATTGAAACAGCGTAGTATTAGATAGAGATAGAGACAGAACGAGATATAGAAAAAGATAGAGATAGTCTTTTTGGTACAGATAAAGTGAAGTATTCTAAAAGGTTATTCAGAATTTCAAATCGATCGACTTAGAAATTTAAAGTTGTTATTATTAAATATTATCAGGAAAATAAGTAGACATTATTAACTCTTCAATCAAATGAGCATAATTGAAAAGATAGAAAGATACAGATAATAAGTATATTTTAAATGATGTCCCAAGTGATTTACTTTTTTTGCCTTACAAACGGTATTTAAACTTTCACTAATTTTGCAGGATGCCTTCATCAAGATCAGTCGCAGCGAGGGCGTCGCTTCGCTGTGGTCGGGCCTCAGTCCGACGCTCATCTCAGCACTTCCCTCAACCATAATCTATTTCGTGGCCTACGAACAGTTCAAGGCCCGTTTCACAGATCTACACTACAAGTACCTGGCGCCCATGCAAAGTCGCGACCTTCCAATGTTGGTACCGCTGCTGGCCGGAGTTTCGGCTCGCATACTCGCCGTCACATTTGTCAGTCCCATTGAGCTGATACGCACCAAGATGCAGTCGCAGAAGATGACGAATGCGGAGATGTTTAGCTCGGTGCGTCAGGTGGTGCAGTCGCAGGGTGTCTTGGGCTTGTGGCGCGGCTTGCCGCCAACGATCTTGAGGGATGTGCCATTCTCGGGCATTTATTGGAGCTGTTACGAGTACCTGAAAAGTATATTTAATGTTGTGGAGCCAACGTTTGGCTTCAGCTTCGTTGCGGGCGCAATATCGGGCTCGGTAAGTATGCCAACAAATATATCTGTCTGTCTGACCTTTTATTGTATGCTCTATAACAATGTTTTGAGGGTAATACGCAGTCGAGTAGACTAAAACTAAAATGGGTTTTTTTTTAAATTTTTTTTGTAGATTGCCGCCATGGTTACCACGCCATTCGATGTCATTAAAACTCATGAACAGATCGAGTTTGGTGAGAAAGTCATATTTACAGGTAGGCATGTTGCTGCAATGCAGCTAACGAGTAGCAGCTCCACTGACAGTACTTCGGTTTGCCTCACGCCAGATAATCCCGCCAAGAGTGTGCCCACAAAATCGGTTGCGGAGCGTTTGTCCAACATTTATCGCTTGAATGGCATCCGAGGCGTCTTCGCTGGACTTGGACCGCGTCTATTTAAGGTGGCGCCGGCTTGTGCCATTATGATTTCAACGTTCGAATACGGCAAGTCGTTCTTTTACCATTATAACGTCGATCAGCATCAGCAATCGCTGCAGCAAGAACAGCAATAACACATCAGAAGCAACAAGTGCTAAGACAGACTTAGAGTACAGATATAGATTTATAGATGAGGGTAGATGAGCGTGTAAATATGTATAAATTAATACCAAAAATTAAGCACTAAATCACTGGCTTACAATAATTTTCGTAGTTTCTTGAAACCTTCAAATGCCTTTGTAAAATTGATTGAGTGAAATAAAATTCCTTTTTTTTTAACTGCCACAAATGTTTTCAAAATTCAAAACGTGCCGCGCTGTCGATAGCAAAATTGTAAACAGCAAACGTTCAGCACAGCGATGGCAATCGATATCAATGAGGGTGTAAACAAAATAAACAAATTTATGTTATTTACATGGTTTCCTTGAATTGGTAGAGTGAAATAAACATTTTTTAAGGTAGCAATTCATTTACTTATCGAATTTCAAAACGTGCCGCGCTATCGATAACAAAGTGCAAGTCAACACTGCGATAACTCACTGTAGCATATATCGATAGCGCTGCAAACACGTGCCAGCACAGTGTGTTTTTGTTTTGGATTTGTTAAGGACGCACCGCAACGTTGAACCCACACATAATGGAAAAAGAAACTGCCACAGCAACAGTTAATGTAACTGCAACAAAGCCCAAAAACAAGGCAAAGAAACTGCCAAAGCCCGAGGCAAGCATACCGCGCGGTCAACCGAAATCCAATCGGCCCTGGAAGACGCCCAAGCAAAAGTAAGTGAGAGAGCAAAAGAATACCTAAAAACGTTGCTAAATACAAGAATTTCGAGCAGATTCAGCAAGATTAAGAAGACGGTGAATCGCTTGACATTCGAGAAGAAGGAAGTGCTGCGCAACGAGCTGCGCTACATTAAGGAGAAGTCCAAGGAAATCAAGGATCAGCGCAAAGAAGCCGCCGTCCAGCATCATCAGCGTCGCGTGGAAAATGCCGAGCGGCGTTTGGCCAACGAGCGACGCTCCGAAGTCGTCCAGGTGATCAAGAATCCGGCGAAGCTGAAGCGTATGAAGAAGAAGCAGATGCGTATGATTGAGAAGCGCGATCTGAGTCAAGTGAAAGTCGTCTAATAAAACCTTTAGGATACATTTTTTTTTATTTTCTTTCCCTGCTAAATAAAACTAGTTTTGTAACAATTTAAGAAATGCTTAAGTCTGATGCTTGTCGACTAGTTGTAACAAATTAACATAATGTTGCAGCTGCTCCCCGTTGCAGTTTGTTTCACGTTTAAACTGCTCCAAAAGCTGTTTGCGTTGTGCATTCAAATCACGACTTCTCGCTGCCTTTGAAGGCGTCTCTTCCCTCATCAGCAATGCAATGCGCTGCCGCAGCAGCAAATCCAATTGATGCGTGGGCGCCTGCGGCTGCAACTTCTTGACGCTGGACTGTGGCAACTCCTCGACAACTTCGGCTTGCAGCAAAGTCTTCAAGAAATCACAAATTGCCTGCTGATTAAATCCATCGAGTGTCAGTTGATGGCGCTCCCAGGCCGCAGGACCTGGCGCCTCAAGACGCTGCTGCATCTGCTCAATAATCGTGGTTGGCACTGGACTCTGACGTGCCGCATTGCGTTGCAAGCAGTTCTCCAACGAGGTGGCCAGATAAAGCTGCGCATAGAGGCAGTGCTTGGAGCGACACAGCTGATAAAGTTTGTAGCGCATGCTGCGATAATAGTGATTGTCATCACAGATTATTAGATGGTTTGTTGTCTTGTTCTCCGCTTGCAAGGCATCAACTCGCTGGCTCAGTTGTTGCAACAAGTCGTCGCGTTGTTGTTTGTGCTCCACGAAGTTGTTTAAGTAGTTGTCATAGCACAAATGCAAAATGTTCCAGTTGAGTTGTTGCTGCTGCTGCAGCAGCCAGTTGCTCAGCTCCGTTTTGCCCGCCGCCGGCAGCCCCATCAGCGCCAGCAGACAAATCTGTGGCATGATCGTGTGTGTGGTGTGTTATGGTGTATTTAAATGTACAAGTATTATAATTATTATTGTTTTGTTTTTGGTTGTTAACTGTCTAGTATGGAGAAGAGCAAATTGAGGTCGTCGTGTGGCTGCTACAAGCTCAATTTACCCGGCTGAGCTATTGGCTCCACGACTGCCGTCTGCTTCAGGTGCTCCTCCTGCAATTTGGCCGCTTGTTCCGCTTCTTCCATTCGCTTCGCATTGATTTTCGTCTGCACCTCAACGTAAGACTTCATCATACTTTGATTGAAGCGCGCAAATTTCGTGACACAACGATCCACGCAGGATTGCTGACAAGACAAAGATTTGCTTTAAAGCTGCATATAGTTTACTAGTTAGTGTTTACCTCCTGATCGAAGAGCTCGCGCTGACTGAGATTGTCCACGCAGCGATTGAAGCACAGCTCCGTCACTTTGTTGTATAATGTGAGGAAGTCTTTTAGCTGCAAGCAGAAAGCGGGAATTTGTTCAATTAAACTGTTTGCCTAGGTAGCCGGACAGTGTGTGGTGGCATACATTACGCAAATTCGAATCCATTGGTATTCAAAATAAATTAAAACGTCGGCGAAACGTTAGCAAAATTCAAATTTCTATTTATGAAATGGATTGCTTGAAGATTTGACACACACACACAGCAGGCAAAACAGCTGACTGGCAGCGATAAATATTTGAGCTTTCGATAGCATGCCGTGTTATCGTGCAATTTGCTGGCACGATAGTGACATCTTGTACTTCTTGACGATAGATAATGTTATCGTGTATTGTATCGAAAGTGTTATCGTGCACATTGCCGCCAAAAGACAATTGGCCGCCAATGCACTTGTTTGTTTGTTTGTTAAGTTTATCAGTGAACCAGTTGCTGTAAACATAGAATAATAGTATATAATGCAGTGCTCGCATGCGCCGGCAGACAACAGAACAGCAGCACAACCAAAGCAGTCTTCACACGTGCCTAGCACAACGCACACCTCTAATACAACAATCAACTCTTTTTCTAGTCGCTACTTCAACTAACAATTAATGTATGAACAATTGAACAGATGCTGCCAAAACCAAAGAAGTACACTAGCTGCCTGTGGCAACATTTCGGTTTGACAGCGTTCAAGCCGCTGCAATGGCAAATAATACGCCAATTAATCAACGAACCACGCGGCGCCCACAAAAACAGCATCGATGTTTGCGCTGTGCTTGCCACCGGCTATGGCAAATCGCTGAGCTATCAATACCCGGCCTTTTATCTCAACAAGGTGGTGGTGGTGATCTCGCCACTGATCGCCCTCATGGAGGATCAAGTGCAGGCGCTGAACGAGAAATCGCAACCAAACGATTGCGCCTGTTTGCTGGGCACAGCGCAAGAGGATCGTGGCATTAAGGAACGCATATTGAAGCTGCACTACAAACTGGTGTATGCCACCCCAGAGTACATAACGCGCGGCAACGGGCTGAAGCTGCTGCGTGACTTGCGCCACAATTTGGCGCTGATAGCTATTGATGAGGCGCATTGCATCTCCAAGTGGGGACACGAATTCCGGCCCGCTTACCGCCAGTTGCAGCAGTTGCGTGTGGCGGTGCCCCAGGTACGTCTGCTGGCGCTCACGGGCACGGCGACGCGTCGTGTGCGTCGGGACATCTGCGAGCAGCTGCAGCTGCGCAAACCGTTGCTGCTCTGCAGCCAACTCGATCGGCCCAACTTGGAACTGACGGTGCGGCTGAAGGGCAGCGATTTGTGGTCGGATCTGCAGCAGTATCTGAGCTGGGCGAACGAGACAGCGGGCGCTGTTATTATCTACAACAATACCATCAAGGAGACGGAGCTGGTGGCCAAACAGTTGACGTCCCGCGGTCTGCCTTGCCACAGCTATCACAGCAAACTGACGACGGAGCAAAAGCGTCTGCATCAGCAGGAATTCAGCGCAGATGCGGTGCGTCTGATAGCGGCGACGACAGCCTTTGGCATGGGCATTGACAAGCCCAATGTGCGCCTGGTGGTGCACTATGGTGCGCCCAGCGACATGGAGCGTTACTATCAGGAGATCGGACGTGCGGGACGCGACGGTTTGCCAGCCAAATGTGTGCTCTTCTATGGCGAAGCGGATGCCGCACTGCATCAGCGTCTGCAGCAGAGCCAGGCGCTGACGGCGCAGCGCAGCGAGGAGTTGCAGCGGCTGGCACGCAGCATGACGGATTACACGCAAACGGCGCAGTGTCGCCGTCAGTTCATACTCAAGTACTTTGACGATGACGCCAGCTTGGCGTCGTGGCAATGGCGTCCAAATTGCTGCGACAACTGTCGCAAGTCGCGTCAAGCGGCCGCCGGCATTGCTGCCGCCTACAGTCCACTGGATGTCGGCAAGGAAACGCGTCTGCTGCTTGGCATGCTGCGTGATCTCAATGGACGCGTGGGTCTCGGCAAGCTGATCTTGGCCTTGCGTGGCTCACGCAGCAAATGTGTGAGTCAAGCGTGTCGCGAGCACGAGAACTTTGGCCTGGGCGCCCATCGTTCGCTGCCGTGGTACAAAGCGCTGGCGGAACACTTGAAAGCCATGGGCTACATTAAGGATGATTTTCAGAAGACCTCGAAGAGCGCTTTTGGTTTCCTAATGCCGCAGGTAACGCTGAAAGGTTGCTGCTGGCTGGACAACGTGGATGATGAGACTGAGAAGCCGCTGCTCATTGAGCCGAGTCCACGCTTGGCGAGGCTGCTGCAGAAGCGCAAAATGAAGAAGTCCAAAAGTGAGCGCAAGCAGGAACTGAAACTCGACTGGGGCTCTGATATCGATCTATCAGAGCTGGATGAAAGCATTGAGCAGCAGCAGCCATTGACTGATAATGAAGACGTTTGGGGACCCGACATCGATATTGATTTCCAGCAAATCGATGCTGCAGTTGCTAAGCAGCAGCAGTTGGAGCAACAGCCTCCAGCCAACGATCTCGCCGCTTTGCTTGTCGATTGCCAGCGGATATTGCAAGAGGAGCAGGAGGACTCGACGCGTACGCTGAAGGCTCGGAAACGGGTTTGGCAATATCTTGAGAGCAGTTATCAGAAGCGGCCCCTAATACCAAAGTTTAAATATAAATCGAAGCCGCCGAATACCAACTGAACAACATTTATATTAACAACAAATTGTTGCTAGGTAATTATTTTGTTTATTGCTTTAACTAGACTTTTTTATGGTTGGCAATTTGCCAATTGTTTGTTATTTGTTACTTAAGGTACTTGAAAGTTTACCTTACAAAAGAAAACATTTTATTTCGATGAAGAATGAAATAAGTTACTAAATTTATATTCAATATAAATTTAAATGCTATATTGGATGATAATAGAAATTCTCGAAATCATGTCCAATATATTATTTCAATTTACAACACGTTTTAAATTTCTTTGGAATTTTTTGAATTTCATTGCTACTTTTCATAAATTTCCAAGAGAAATTATTTCGCGTTACTAATTACACATTTGCAACAATTAATCAGCTTAATTTCTATGGGTTGGAATTTTCTAATCTTTTGTTATAAGTACTTAAAAGGTACTTAATTGTTGCAAACTAAATGTATATACAATGAAGTGCAATGAAATAATAGAATTTATGTATATTCCTCACACAGTTTTTCTATTTTTCATGATGCATTTAAATAGAAAATACAAAAAAAAAATACATTTAAATAGAAATTTGAAAGTATACTTTTAAAAGTTTATTTTTCAACAAGAAATAAATATATATTTACAATGAAGTACAATGAAAAAAAAAAAATGAAATTAATTTTGATATATCCTGATTTAGTTCAAGCGAGATTTAAATAATCTCAATCCCAAAACTGATCAATTCAATATTTACATTTACAACAACTATCTTTACGATTATTTGTAGTCTTTTTTAAAGCATTTTACTCATTGCTTAATATACAATGAAATAATAGAATAGAATCGACACAAGATCAATTTCATTATTTCTGAATATATTTAATTTGAAAGTATAATACAATAAATGTCTTCGATTTTTTCCGATTGTTTTGAAAAACAAATAAATATGCAGTAAAATATTAAATTTATTTGCAACTTAAATTAAATATTTGTCTCAAATCCGACACTGTTGAACACAATTTTTGCATAAACAAATTTACAACATAAAATGAGATAATAATTTAGGAATTTTGTTAATATATTGCAATATTTTCGATTTTTATTTTCACAAAGTAAAAGTTTATAATAACATATTTTTGATAAATAAATATATTATGAAGTAAAAAATGTAGCAGTCGTCAAATATTTATTGAAAATCATATAATTTAACATTGATATTTAAATTATTCTCCCCCTCTTTTTATTGATAGAGAAATCATATTTATAGTGGATAAAGACCATTAATTCATCATTAAAATCATTAATGCGGAACATCTGTAAATTTTTACCTCATTAGCACCTTAGAAGATATGAACTATACAAATTATTAAGGTAAACTTCTTTATTTATTTCCATTCTACTAACAAAATGGCTTAATTTAACGAAAGTGGGAAATTAATAAGAAAACGTTCAATTCAGGCTTCTAAATAATTAGATAATGTTCACTGCCAGTTAGACGGCAATTATCTTTATAATATTTAAACATTTTCACAACACTTGATTTTAAACAGAAAAATACAATTATTTAAGTTAAAAATAGTTTAAATTTATTTTTTTATTGACATTAATCGTTTCCTTAACCAAATCGGAATCTATTAAAAAGTTGCAGAATTTCAAAATATTTTAAACATTTCATTTTTCACATTCTTTTCCGACTTGATTATGTTTATTATTTATTTTTGTAAATAAATTCAATTAGTTTCGGGTTTGACAAATTTAAAATTCAAGTCAATGTCTGTTGAGAATTATTATTGTGGCGCCTCCGTGGACAGATTGTTGCCATCAGCGGTCGCTGGGCGACTCTCGCAGCTGTCCTCGCCGCTGCTCGTGGTCGAGGCGCCTTCTTCTGGCGACGTCTTTGCCGCCTCGTCGGCATCCTGCTGATTGTCCTGGCCGCCTGCAGCGCCCTGATCGCCCTCAGCATCACCGCCCTTCTTGTTCTATAGAGAAATTATAATATAATGTTCAGAAATTACACTTTAAAATGCATAGAGTGAATTTTAATCCTTCTGTCCGTCTGTCCGTTGATAAGTAAGCAAGTTACACGCTCAATTTTAAAACTAGCTGAATAAAACTTGGTGTGCAACTTTCTTTTTGCTGCAGTTGCAACATTTGTTAAAACTGTGTCAATTTGATAACTATAACATATAGCTGTCATAGGAATGATCAGTAGAAAACTGTAGATTTTGCTTGGAAAAATTAAATTTTCCAATTTGCATAATTAAATTTTGACAACTTCTATATTTCGTGTACCTTTTTGCGTTTCTTGGGCTTCTCCGCTTTGACAGCATGCAGTTCGGCTTCTTCTTGCTGCGCCGACTTGTAGCTGGGCGGAAAGAACTTGGAGGCTTCCTTGTAGCCCACCACAGAGTTGGGACTCACATAGCTGGGTCCATACTCCATTAGCAGCGGTATTGTCTCGCCCGCCACCTTATTGACCTTTAGCACAATTTTATCCGTGCTTTTTAACGGAGAAAAAAACATATTTAGAAAAGCTTTACAAATATTATTTCCTGACTATATAAACTTACGGCACGTAAGGCTTAGCATTATATTTGTCCACGGAATTCGCTATAAAAGCCGCCGTCTGTGGATTGTCGCTGGAGAAAAAGCCATAGAGCGGCACATCCTCGCGACAGGCGTCCACCAAATTCATCAGATCCTTTTTCTTATACGCATCAAAGGTCATTATGATGTGCGGCGGCTCGGGCGTCGGATCTGGCGGCAAGAAAGTCGATGTCTGTGCACGGAAATACGTATAGATGAGCGCTGCATGGGTGCGTTGATCGCTGGGCACCCAAATGGGCGGAATTTTAATGACTTTCGTCTCCATGAGCGGCTCAGCAGGCGCAGTTTCCTCAGCTGGTTCTTCGGAAGGCTCTGCGGGTTCCTCAGGTTCGACTTAAATACAGAGAAATTAAAGTAATAATGATGCAATTGTAAAAAAAATTGGTACGATTTATTTACAAGATCAAACATTTTTAGTGTAGCTAAATTTTAAAATTTTTTACTCAAGGGGGTTTCAAAAAGGGACTTGGTAGGGTTTTAAGAAATGCTAAAAGTGCGTGTAATAGCTAAAAATACTCTACCCAAATTTTGTAGTGATAACTCTATTAGTTTCGGAAATCGAATGTTTCTTCTGCCAGGACAGACAGACAGACAGATTTGTATATTGTTCAATTTTTGCTACTTACCTTCAACCTTAACCTGTATGCTGACCTCGATGGGCACTATGAGAGGCGGTAGTATTGTCTCCTCCTCGTTGAACTCGTCGGGCGGCTTGATCGTCTCCTTGGTCAGCTCGTAGGCATATTGATTGAGCACTGTGGGCGGCGTTCCCATCGTTTCCTCCACCTTCCAGAAGCACATCAGCAACTCCTTATCGTACAGATGCTTGATAACATCCGCTTCCAGTGGATTTTCCGCTGCAAAATTGACGGTATTGAAATCGTTTTGTGTGATGGCAAAAACTTTGCGATCCTTGCACTGAATCTTCAGCGGATCGGCGGGTTCCGAGAGTTTCTTGAACATATCGCGATTGACCTGAGGCCCAAAGACCGTTATGCCAATATCCGGTAGATTCTCCGTGATCGTGTCTGTCACGTATCGCAAGTACTCGATGCGTTTCCTTTTGCACTCCTCGAGTTCGATTTTTTCCGCCAGCTGCAACGCTTCGTTCTTGATCTTCAACTGTTCCAGTTCGATGGGTTGCAGCTCGGTGATCTCGAAGCATTCGTGCGGCTCCTTGGCGATGGTCTGCTCCAGTTCGCGGGTGATCATGGACACCAGTTTGGGCACATCGGTGCCAAACATGATGTTGATGGCCTTGCCGTTCTGAAAGGGACGATTCGAGGAAGGTAGTTTCAATGAATGGAAAGTAATTGCAATGAGTGGAGAGTAATTGCAATGAATGGAAATTTATTCTAATGAATGGAAAGTTATTTCACAGAATGGAAAATAGTTTCAATGAATAGACGATAATTTTAATGAATCGAAGGCACTTCCAATGAATGGACCGATAAATGGAAGAAAATTTTTATGAATGGATATTAGTTTAAATTAATGAAAGGTATTTGAAATGAATAGAAGGTAATTCTAATCCATCGTTGAATTCATTTAATAAATATTCTCATCCATTTTTGGTTTGGAGTGAAAATGTCCAAAACTCCGAGGATTGAAAATAACAGATTTCCAATAAGTGGTATTGAAATTAGTCTCTAAATGTCTTTTACTTACCGTCACAAACATCCAGGTGGGCTCGCTCTTCTTATTGAATCTCTCCAAATAGGAAATGGAGCCCGCTTTACACTTGCCAACAAAAAATTATATAGATTAATTAACTATCTGTAAAAGGCTGGCATTTGTGGAAACTTACAATTGCCAGCTGGAGATTGTCGCCTCCCAGCTCGAGCTTGATCTTGCGAAGACTTCCCACCATGCCCAAGCAAGGACCACACCACTCCGAATAAATGTCCAAAACTAATAACATCAACTTCATGATCAGCATATATATATATACATATTTGTAGGGGGTCTTGAGAGGGGCCTTACCAAGCAGACCGGGTCGCTGCAGAAACTTTTCAAACTCCTCGTCGGAACTGATGTCCGCCTGGAGCTGTTGAACTCCTCCCTTCTTGGCCATTGCTTGCGAAATGTCTCTCGCATAATTATCAAAGTTTTTCGCCAAAAAAGCAACATGCTATTGATTAAACTTCCTGGGGGGACGGGGGGTTGTCAGGTGTTGTCAAGTTAACTCCACCTCCTTCAGCGGGTAGTTAAAAAACCGGTTCGGTTAAATAGTCCGAGCTGACTTCGTTTTGGGGGTTTGTTTTCCATGCGCTATTCATTCTCTTCCGCTCAATTAACAGGTAAAAAAAGGGCAGTCGACTGTGCTCGACTGTAAAATACTCGGTATGCATAGTGAAGCAATGAATATTGTAAAATTTAGACCAGCAATTAAAACTTTGTATAAAAGCAAGTGAAAGTTTTGATTTCTAAACTGTTATTTTTTCGTATTTACAAGTTATTTAAAAACTGTTAAGTGTGTTAATTGATCATTCGCAAAAATTAATTTGATCATGTACATAAAAGTAAAACATTTTAATTTTTGTTGTGTAGTCTTCAAACTGAATATCCTCCGATTCTATAAGAAAATTTCAAGTGCGTTGAATTTCAATTGAATTTTCCCAAAGCTTTCGCAACGAATATTTTCATCATATCCTCAAAAATTTTAAATTTGTTTCGAAAACAATACAACTAAACCTTAAACTAGAATCTGAATTTCTACTCAACTCATTATTCAAAATTTTCAAAGTTTCTTAATTAATTACTATGAAATATTTCAGGGCGCTTTTAAAGAGAAGTTTTTATTATATGCACTAAAATTTAAAATTGTAGCTTTAAGTTGAGATTGAGAATTTAAAATATGTTTAAGGCTTTAGCTCCCAAGGCTACAATGTCGTGTGCAAAAATTGTTAAATTTCTTTTTGCTTTAGAAATTTCTTACAAAGTTAAAAAGTATATATTTTTAGAACTCGAAGCTATTTAAGCTAATGCGTTAAACATATTTTAATTCTTCTGCTTCTTCGAGTACAAGGTGATTATTGAAAAGGATCAACTTAGCTGACTTCTTGCAAGTTTAAAGTTGAAAACTCTGCTTTGTTTCATTATTTTTTGCCGGGTACAATTAGTGTCATGTAAATATGCTGACAGACAAAAAATCGATGCGAGGTCTTAATTAAATTATATGGCTGCCACGCACGTCAGTTGCTCTGCCTCCCCCAACCCCTTAGCCACGCCCCTCTGCAGCTATAAATGAAGCACAAGTCGTTGATTGTAGATTGTTAAGATCTTTAAATATCTTTCTATAGCCAGTGCAAAAAACGCATAATACGGTAGACGTAATACAATTGTATATATATACACACATATATATATATATACAAACATATATAGTATATAGTACACACATCTATATATATAGTATATATAGTAAAACTCTAACGTTCACAAATTTCAAAAATTAAATTACAATATAAAATGTATTATGGAAACAGAGAACAAATTTGTTTGGGGACGATTTAGAAAAGAGATGATCCAGCAAAAGTTGTGGAAACCTTTGTGCCTTAATTATGCAATTTTTATTTATGTTTTGTGGGGGCGGGAATGATAATGCAGCTCCTATCGATCCATCCATCAAATAATTGTAACTAGCATCTGCTCAGCTCGTGTGTTTTCTTAATAGTTGGTCATCGTTGTTGGTTTTGGTTTCATAATGACTATTTTTTTTTTAATTTTTAATTCATTTCTTTATCGTTTTTGTTTTTTTTTTGGTTGAGTTGAGTGAGTGTAAAGCACAAGTGTAAAGCATGAATGTTCCATTTGTTGTTGTTGAAGAGTGCCTGACTAGAGAGCTGACAGCGTTTGTTAATTGCCTTATTCCAAGCCCAGCATCCAATTGATGCCCTTAACAATGAAAAAGATGAGCGGCTGCCAGGCCACCAACCAACGAATCCAGTCCAGCAAACGTCCATACAGCACATGCGGTTTTTCCCAGCTAAAATTAGGGATACATATTGTAGATATGGTTTAAGAAATGTAATGTGATTGGGACTCACGGATTGCGAAACATTTTCTGCAGATCGACCTTCTCTTTGCAGTAGGGGCAGGTTTGTTTTTTGCCCACAATGCACCAGCCGCGTATGCAGAACTCATGGAACACATGATTACACGACAGCTTGTAGGTGTTCTCGATGACGCCCTCCTCCTTCTCCGAGACCAGCAGCTGATTGCCGCAGACGGCGCAAACATTTTGATCCAAATGCCGCGTCGGCATGCCCTGCGGCGTATAGTACTAAACAGGGTATACAACAGTTAATAAAGGTTTCATCATCATATCAAGCATAATGACGATCATTGCACACTCATCATTTACACATAAAAATTGTGATAAGAAACAACGTTTCGACATTTTTTTCTTTCTCTTGGTTAATCATACAACTGATTATTACTTGACCTACCTAATTGGAAATTTTGTTTCTTCTTGGAAAAATATATAACCTTTTAGAATGTATTACTTATTGTTTTGTTAACATCAAGTAAATAGCTCAAAAGATTAAAAAAAAAACGATTACTAAATTCATACAACATGAAATTTTCTATTTTGACAGTTAAATGAGCCGTCTAATAGTGCAACTGTTGTACATACGTTAAGCAAAACTTACCAGAAAAAAAACAAAAGCTCAATCAAACAATATTTTTTGCAAACCAAATAAGTGGAATTGACTGCATTAAATTGAAATGTGCCATTAATAGCAATGCATTTAACTTACAAAAAACAAAGAAGGAAAGTAGAGCAAGTAAGTCGCTATTTGCAATTTACATATAATTGTTTGTGAATTTTCTGAATGAGCAATTAACATTTAACTGATTAAACGGCTGTCTCAAAAATTAGACAATTAACCGAAATTTGCCATTATATGCAATGCATTTGAGTTACAAAGATGTAGAGCAAGTGAACAGACTTTTTTGCCATTAAATGTTAATTTAGCATATGCATTAAAAAATGGGCTGAGCCAAAAAAGTCAGCAATCCGAAATCCATTTAAGTTCAAATAAAAAATGCATAAGAAATAATTAAAATATAAAAGAAATAAATAGAGAGCAATTATCTGAGATGTGCAATTATCGAAATGATGCTGTAGTTGTGGTTAACTTACGCCTATGGCCGCTGCCATCTTGTCGGAACAAATCTCCGAAATATCACGGCCCAGCACGCCAATGTAGAGGCCATAAAAGCAGAACATCAAACCCACATCCATCCAGGTGTTCGGCGGCTGTGAGAACAAATAGTTCATGCCCAGAAACGAGGCCATAATAACCAGATACCCAATAATGCCCAGTCCATAGCTAAGCTTATAGATGAAATAGAACCATTTGTAGACCAGTCTAAATGAGAAAAGAAATGGACAGGTTAAGAAAGGGAAATTAAATATATATAATGACTGGTTACCTGGGCGTTGTGCCTTGAATGGGTTTGGTGGTGGCTCGCTGCATTACCAGCGCCGTAATGACGGTGAAGATCAGCCAGATGATGATGAAGCGCATCCACAGGAAGCTGCACGAGATGATCAGTGGTATCAGCCACATGGCGAGCAGTGAGACAAATGCATAGGATCTGTAGTGTCGCTTCTTCCACCCGACGAGTATAATTTGCACAATCACCAGGGTCATGAACAGTATGATGACCATTTCCGAATGCATGGCATCATGCCCTCTGTGTTTCTCCACCATCAGTTGGTGTTCCGCTCTGTCAACAAAGATTGATAAGAAGATAAGCATTTTTCTCTCTTTGTCAAATAAATATTTTGCTTACCGCATTCGTTCCTCCGGCGTCATCTCGTCCAGCGACTGTTTAAGAGAAGAGCAGAGATTTTAGTTGATTGCAGTGGTATATATAGATATATAGTTAGCATACCTTATTCAAGTCCACTGGCGCATGCAGATCCATGTGTTGTTGGTGCATCTTGTTGTTGTTGTTAATGTTAACGTTGTTGTTGTGGTGGTTGTTGTTGTTGTGTTCTGCCGGCAGCGCAGGACGTTGTCGTCGTCGTCGTTGCGGTATTTTGCCGTTGTGGCACTTGCAAAATTTTGTTTAGCCAAGTTTGCTATGTTCGCAAAAACAAATAATAAATAATAATGCCCCAAAATATTACATATTGTTGTCCCTGCTGTGTGTGCTGTGCTGTGTTGTGTGTGTTCGTTCTGTGCTCTGCTGTGCTGTTCTGTTTGCCTATCAGTTGTGCGCTGGCCTTGCCACATCGTTGGTGCGCGGCGCTGCCACCCAACACAAAAAGCAGGCAACGTCAATTGCAATTACAAAACAAAAATAAAAAACATCATATAAGCAGTAAATAATTTTGTTACTATTATTATTTTAATGCTCCTTGACAATCGTGTGTAGCGCCGACTGTAAAGTATGTGGCCAGCGTTGCCATCTGCAGTACTGCTGCTGTACGATACATGTGCTATCGATTTATAATTTTTAAATATCCAAACGCAAGCTTAATGTGCAAATTTTATGGCTAGTTGTTACACAAAAATTATTTGCAGTATTGCAAAAACACAATTTTTTATTTTATGATTCGTGTAGCTTTGGCGTAACTGTAACGTATCTGGCCAGCGTTGCCATCTAAGTGCAGTGAAGGCAAGAAGTTTCGATTTTTTTTCTTTTAAATTTTTGAAACGCAAGGTTGATGTGACAAATTAATTGCTGGTTACACAAAACAAAAAAAAAAAAACAAAAAAAAATAAAAATAAAAGTACAAAACGGACGAAATACCAAAATTGATTGTTTTTACAAATTACAAGTGCATAGCAATTATGTCGCTAGCACTTCTGGCTCGCGAAGGCCTCAACGCCGCCGTCATAATGGGCGCTGGTGACGCGATAGCGCAACTGGCGATCGAGAAGAAATCATTCAAGGATTATAATGTTGGACGGACGGCACGCTTCAGTGCGATTGGTTTCTTTATATGCGGCCCGGTGCTGCGACGCTGGTACATCAAGCTGGACAGGCTGGTGTCCAAGGATCAGCCAAGGATCAAGCGTAGCTGCAAAAAAGTCCTCCTGGATCAGGCGTTGTTTGCACCTCCGTTTACCTTATTTTTATCGTATCTGGTGCCTTTTGTGAATGGCGAACGACATTCGAATATTGTGCAACGCATTCGGGAGGAATACTTTACGATTATGCAGCGCAGCTATATGTTGTGGCCGCTGGCCCAAGTGGTTAACTTTAGTTTAATACCCATCGGTTATCAGGTGCTTTATGTGCAGATTGTAGCTATGGTTTGGAATTCATATTTATCGGTGATGCTAAATCAACCAAAGTAAGCCATTCTTTTAGCCATATTGACATTAAATTGTGTTGTTTTAATGAATGATACTGTAGCAAAAAAAACTTCGAATAAATTGCATATATTTTAATTAAATCGAAATTGCTTATAGTTAGTTGCTGGTGAGCACGTGTAAGTTTAAAAAAACGTAAACAAACCGTGGATATCGATAATATTAAAGCTTACACTTGTAGCAAATATCGATATGACAATCGATAGCTTTGCGTGTTGAACAGCTGATTTTGTTAGTTGTCTGCGCGCGTTGTTTTCTTTTCCTGCCTTTCAGTTTGCCGTTTTTATTTTCTTAGTTATCGGTTTGTAGACGAAAAAAAATGGAGCACACACGTGAAATAATTACACTTCAGTTTGGCACCTATGCCAATTATGTGGGCGCACACTATTGGAATCAACAGGTTAGCTACAAATGCGTATTTCCCACACAGATGCTCAACGCTTTTGTTTTGCATTCTTTTAGGAGGCGAACTTTGTCTACGATCGCGATGACAACAGCACCCAGGCCGAGGCCGAGGAGTGGCAGCTGCCGCACAACGATGTGCTTTACCGTGAGGGGCGCAACGATCTCAATCAGACCACATATACGCCTCGGCTGCTGTCGGTGGATCTGAGCGGCACTTTGGGTCATCTGCCTATGGTGGGTGAACTGTATGGCAACTATGTGCCGCTGCTGCAAGAGCAGCCCACGGTCGACGTCTTGCAGCGCACCAAGGAGCATGCGGAGCAGAGTAATCTGAATACAGCCGGCGAGCTGGATGTGTTGCAGCAACCGGCAGCTGCCATTTCGGAGTACCAGCAGGATTTGCTGAAGAATCAGGTCAACGTGCTGGATAAGGATTACAAGCTGTCGGAGACTTGTAACAGTTGGGCCGACTATTTGTATGCACGCTATCATCCGCGCAGCTTTAATGTGCTGCCCGGTTTGGTGCGTCAATCGGATGCCCAGGCGCTGGCCACACATGGAGCGGGGGTCGAGCTGTGGCAGGCCGCGGACTTCAATGATGAGTTTTGTGATCGCATTCGACTGTATGCCGAGGAGTGCGATGGTCTGCAGGGCTTCCAGCTGCTCTTCGACATCGATGATGGCTTCAGTGGCATGGCCAGCAAGTGTCTAGAGCATCTCAATGATGAATACAGTCGCGTCAACTTCACGCTGCCGTTGCACTATCCACGCAACCTTTCCTATGCGCAAGCAGGTGAGTGAAGACTTTATTGTATTCCCTTTCTTTCTGCCTGTCTGGTTGTTCAAACGCTTATTTCACAGCGACCAAAGGAGCTATCAAGTTTGGTGACAGCTAAAGTTTGCCTTAAGTGTTATAACCTCTGGAAATGCTTGTTTACACTTGCTAATTGATGCCTAATTCTTTTCTCTCTTGTCTTTTAGATCCACGCACAGCGCTCAACATCCGTGTTGTGAACAGCGTGCTGAGCTATGCGCAGCTCAGCGATCAGGCGACCATGTTTACGCCACTCTCCACGCTCTCGACCATCTGGCGCAACAATGCGCTGGAATCGCGTCAACTGCCGGGACTCAAATGGCAAGCGGACAATCTGTATCAGAGCTCAGCGGTGCTCGCCGCCTTTCTGGACACGGTGACGCTCAGCTATCGCCTGCGTCAGACGCCGGAGACATTGCCGCGTTTCTGTCAGCGCATCTGTCCAGCGGGACGCACAATGACAGCGGCGGCAATGTCGCTGCCGTTGGGCATGCAACAGAAGCAACATGATCAGCCAAACGATCTCATTGACTATTTGGATGGGCGAGCGAATGAGACGCTGTTGTCCCAGCTCTCGCCAGGCTGTGAGCCGGGCACATCCCATCTGCTGCAAATGCTTGTGGCCAGAGGCATTCCACTGACTCGACTGAAGCGTCCTGTGGCCCAGGCGGGCGAACAGTTGCGCATGGCCGCCTATGGCTGTGACAGCGTGTCGCAGATGCTGCAGCTGTACTATCAGTGTGCCCATCATGGCAGCATGACGCATGCCGCTTCCACGGCGTTGCCTCTGAAGACACAGCTGCCGTTCCCCTATGAGATCTTCGATGCGAACGTGGGCAGCGATGGCTTCCGTTTGCCAGGCGATGGTCAGCGTGAACCGGGCACACGTGTGGCGAGTGCCCCGGTGCTGGCAGCGCTGCAGAACTCCTCGAAGCTGGGCGAGCATCTAGATGCGTTGCATGCGCAGACGCATCGTGTGCAGCTCGCCAAGTTGCAAAGCTATTCGCAGGCCGGCCTGGAGCGGGATGAGTACGAGACAGCGCTGGACAAACTGCTCGAGTTTCGTGACAATTACGAGGATTCCCATTACTTGTAAAGCACACAAAAAACACAACTACAGACACTTTGAATTTCGCGCATTCCTGTTATGTTAATTTAACAGTGCTTGTCTCTGTTATTAACGAGTGCTGTTATGTTGGCTTAACTGCAGTTGAAATTGCTTTTATTAACATGTCTGCGTTCTTACGTTAGCTTAACAACACTTAAAGTGCTCTGTTCGGCTGCTGTTAAAAGACTGGCTGTTAAATGATCGTCGCATTTTGTATTACAACAAAAAATACATTTGGAAAAAAATCGATTGGAAAAATGATTACAAATATTGAAGTTGCTAACAAGTAAGTAATTAATTTTTTGGTTACATTTCTACAATTGTACTTCCAGCTGGTACATTTTTTACATTACAATTTTTTCATGTATTTTTATATTCAAATTATTATTAATAATCCCACAAATAAAATAAAAAAACATATAGTCAATATGATAGGAGAATTCCGCTGCAATTTATCTTACCCGCCAGGAATAGTGCAACTGGTTTTTGTCCGTGTTAAATATTAGTTGAGGTACATGTTGCTGGTTTGTTAAATGGCTAAGAGTAACGCCTTTTCATAATTTTAATTAAACAATTTAAATAGGAACAATACAAATTTTGAAAAATCGCTTCTTAGTGTCCGATCAAATGTCTGCAAGCTATGTTGTTTAAAAACTTCAGCCTCTAACCATCTATGGGGTGGGGTCCGTGTTGATAGTTCCGACAAACAACTTTATTATTTTAACTTTATTTAGATAATATTGTTGTTTAGCTATTTATGTTTTAGTATACATTACACAAAAAAGGGTGCAATTAACTGTAAAGAGCATTTCAACTAAAACTATTTTTGGGTTTGTTTATATTTGACTTTTTGTGTTATTATTTTGTCTGTATTGTGTTAAAGCCAAACTTAGACTCTACAACATATTTGCAAGAGTCAGTTCAACATCCATTGTGCTCCGCTCTGTGCTAACCTAGCCTAAGGTCTTTGAGAGACGACGTGACGTCAATTTACTTAAGCGTTCAGCGTCCAGCATTGGAACAGCTGCATTCTTGAGGTAAGTTTCCGTTGAGCATAGAACAGTGAAATCGTTGGTATAAAAAGCGGCGGTACACTTGGAGTTAGGTATCAAACAGTTTTGGGTTTCACTGAGAAATACATCTAAAAACATTTGCTAAAATGCGCGCCATCGTCTTGATTACTCTGCTCGCTCTGGTTGCTGTGGCCGCCGCTCAAGGTCCACGTGGTGGACGCGGTCGTCGTGGCCCACCCGGTGGTCGCGGTCCCGGCGGTCCAGGTGGTCCAGGTGGTCCCGGCGGTCCAGGAGGCCCAGGCGGTCCAGGTGGTCCAGGAGGTCCCGGTGGCCGTCCAGGTGGTCGTCCCGGTGGTCGTCCAGGTGGTCGTCCATGGGGTCCATGGAGGCCACACCATCGTCGTACCACAAGCACCACGAGCACAACGGAAGCGACCACAACTACGACCGCAGCAGAGACTACCACTGAGACTGTCACTGAGTCTACCACAGTGGCCTAAGCGATTGTGGCTCTTCGTCAATCTCTGCAGCATCTACTTTAAATATCAATAATAATAAAAAAACACATCTTGCAAGCAAAAGAAAAACCATTATTTTTTTTTAACATATTTTGGTATTCCAGGAAGTTGCAGTGCCTTCGAAGCGGGGTAGCAACTGGGTTTCAAACCTTAATGTTTATTTAAGGTACGATACACAAAACGAGTTAAAGAGTCAATTGTACCCTTTAAGATATATCGTAAAATATTAAGTATAAAACATATATGTACATATATGTATGTATATACTTATATAAATAAATATATATATATTATATAAATAAATGAAGAAAAAATATATAAGGAAATAATAAAAATGGAAATGGTTTTTAGAGGATATAAATCCAAAATTTTGTTTCACTTTAACGATACAGTTATGCATAATTTTTCCAATCAACTAAATCGCTCCTAATAATACTTATAATTATTGCCCGAATAATAAAGAAATTAAGGTAGTTGTTTATATGAATGTCAGCCCCAAATATTACAAGATTATAGAGTTTCTTTCGTTACTTGCAGACAACATATTTTTATTGTCAGTTATCGACCATAAATATAGATTCTCGGTTCGTAATATTTTTAAAAATCAAATTATTGTTTTTACCTTATAATAAAAGGTACTTTTGTTGAATTCTAAAAAAAAACGTTATTAATTTGATAAGTTTGAATACATTTGTACAATTGTAGAAATGGTACATTTCTGTTGTCGGTACATTTTTTAGAATGGGACATTTTGTACATACATTTTTTGCACATGATATTCATTTTGTATTATACTATTATTATTATTTAATTTTAATATTAATTTTACATTAAATTGTGCTCGTAACTTTATAATATATCATTTTTGCCCAACAATATTAGGAAATATAATTAATTAAAATGATTTGAAATTCTGGCGCCCTCTATAGCAGCTTTATGTAACTCGGCGTACTGAGCGTTAACATTACAGCCCCATTAACATAAGCTAAGCTTTACAGTGTCTAGGCTTACAGTGTCAATTGAGTAGAGGATCGTTGAATGGCAGCAAATCCCGCGCGCAATGAAAAAAAACTAAAATCGAGTTAATTAACGCATTTAGCGTTGTGTATTTGACTTAATTATAGTAAATTCGTGTTATTTAATTGGTCGGTTATGCGCAGTAATTGAAATTTCGCCAAAATAATGCAATTGTAACGCAAAAGTGGAAAGTACGCAGTGAAGGTTCCGTTAGGATCAACAAGTGCATGTGCATTTGCGTGAGTGTGTGTGAGCATGGCTGCGGCCTAGTGAATGTTAGAAGGAGATAAAAGCTTTTTTTTCACTTTTTGTTTGTGTTCCTATACATTGTGCGACTGTTGTGTGCGACTGCAATAGAAAGTGTGTGCTCCGTTGTTTTGTCAAGATTGTCAAGTGCGTGCGAGAGAGCGGGAAAGTGTTTTTTTTCTTTTATTTTCGTTCACTCACTTGTTAAGCTTTGTTGTGTAAACGAGATAGAAAGTGCTATAATTTTTTTTTTGTGTTTGTTACAATTGCAATTCTTCGTTTAAATATTGTATTTACATTTGTTAATTAATCACGTGAAACTGGGCGTCTACAACACATCCATTGTGTTCAGTTCTATGCCAACCTAACTTAAGTTCTTTGACAGAGTTTTTTTATTTGGTTTTACCAAAAAATGGCGACGCCGTGACGTCAATTTACTTAAGCAACGTTCAGCGTCCAGCATTAAAACAGCTGCATTAACGAGGTAAGTTTCCGTTAAGCATAGAACAGCGAAATGGCTGGTATAAATAGTGGTCGTACACTTAGAGTTAGGTATCAAACAGTTTTGGATTTCACTGGGAAATACATCTAAAAAAAACATATACTAAAATGCGCGCCATTGTCCTTGTTACTCTGCTCGCTCTGGTTGCTGTGGCCGCCGCTCAAGGTCCACGTGGTGGACGCGGTCGTCGTGGCCCACCACAGGGCGGTGCAGGCGGTCCTCCCGGTGGTCGCGGTCCAGGTGGCCCAGGAGGTCCTGGTGGTCCTGGAGGCCCAGGTGGTCCAGGTGGTCCAGGAGGTCCAGGAGGTCCTGGCGGTCCCGGTGGTCGTCCTGGTGGCCGTCCCGGTGGTCGTCCATGGGGTCCACACCGTCGCACCTCATCCACCACAAGCACAACGGAAGCGACCACAACTACTGTGGCCAGCGATTCTTCGACTACGACCGAGGCTGAGACTACCACTGAGACTGTCACTGAGACTACCACAGTGGCCTAAACAGTTGTGGCTCTTCATCAATCTCTGCAGCATCTACTTTAAATATCAATAATAAAAAAACACACTTTGCAAGCAAATGAAAATACAAAGTTTTTTAAAGCATATTTTGGTAGTCATGGACAGCGCCTTTTTAGCGGGGTTGCACACCTTAATAGTTGTAGCGGGGTTTTAAACCTTAAAGCATTAACCTGTTTTTTAAAACCATTCGGCAGTAAATGCCTTAGCAGCTGGTTCGCTTTAAAATATATATTGATTACTTAGGATATGCATATAAAAAAACAATATAATTAAAATAGTAATAATAATAATTTTTGGTTTACTTCAATAATATATAATTACACTATTTAAATAGAATTGTTCCTACTAATAGTCAAATGATTAGGGAATAATAATTTTCTCACATAAAGAATTTTGGTCATATAGTAGAAAATTCAAGAGCTAGAATATAACTTTCGTTACTTGAAGAGACAACATATATTTTTATTGATGGTCGGTATTAATAGATTTTCGGCTTGCAATATTTTTTGTAACTCAGATTATTGCTTCTTTGTTCATAAAAAAGAAAATACTTTAGTTTAATTATTTTCAAAAATTAGTTATTTTAAAACACTTAAAAATAGTTCAATTCTCAGACTCTTTACTATATAAGTTACGTTAAATATGGTATTTTCTTTTTTAATTTTCCACTTCATCTCGTATTTAATTTGAATATTTCGGCTCGCGTTCGGCGGCCCTGATTTCAAATGCATTCAATTAAGGTTCTCCTTAATATCCTTAGCGAGCTGTCGGCAGTGTCAACGCTTGGCTTGACTCATTGAAGGGTGGCCTAATTTAAAGAGGCGTCAATTGATTTCACGGCAAGGACGTGCCACAAACCCTTTGTTGTGGCACCTAAAATTTTCAAGGATTCCTGTGTGCACGTCCTTTTGGCTTTGACTACGTGCCGTTTCTGGTGCTGCCGCTGCCTCTGCCGCCTGTTTAAGCCCTTTTCACCCCCATCTTTGCTGTGCTCTTGCTTCATCTTTGTTTTTTTTTTTCTTGTGCTTTGCGAACTTTTCGTTTGCCTAATTTATATGAAAATTTATTGGCAATAAAGCGGCAGTAATTGAAATCTCAACAGGAGTAAATCACAATTTTATGGACTGCCCCGGAAAACAAAGCGGGTTTGCGATAAAGGACCCTGAACTACGGACTAAGGACTACGAACTAGGTGTGTACAATATGATGAGGTTAATAATTCTGTTGTTTAAAGGGTCAGCTGGAGTTCAAGTTGCCACAACCGACACACAACTTGACCACACACACACACACCTATTGCCCCCACATTGTTGTGCAAATTAAATTTCAATTTGATTGGCACAATTCCTTTTCCTTGCCGCTCAAGCGGCGAGTCCTTAAAGTAACGTGCAGCTGCTGTTGCCTGTTGCCTGCGAAAAGGTCTCACAACAAATCTTTGCCAAAACAATTTCGAATTAAAATTATGCCCAGCGTCTTTAATGGAAGATGTGCTTCGCATTTTCAATTTAATTCGCACCAAAAAAACAAAAACAGTCTACACAATATATTTTGTTTATTTGTTGTTACGTTTGTTTAATTTTGTTTGCCCCAAAAAAAAAAACAAAACAAATAAACAACGAACACAGAGAAAAATTATGTTCTAAACCTAGAAGAAATTAATTAACAAATTATCAATCTTACAAAAAATTCTTAAGTTAAGATTTATATCTTGAAAATATTTAAATAATTTAAACGATTTTTATTTATTTATTTTTTTAAATAATAATAAATTATGCATTATGTCAAAATCATATTTTAAAATAAGAGAATTCTTTTGGACTTTTCAGATTTGTTGATCTAACAATATACATATTGTTGAATTGAAAAAATATTGTGTCTCTATTTTATCTAAAGAAAATCTTATTTCAAGAAAGGCCAATTTAAAATTTTTGTCTTAATTTAAGAATTTATATTTTGGGTATTTATTTGACGTGATTTTAGATTAATTCAAGATTTTTTCTTGATTTTGGGCATTTTTTTCTCTGTGTGCATTATTACGCAAATCTGAGTCTCGCTTTTTGTTGTCGCCTTTTGGGCCTCTCTTTCTTTGCCATTTTTTTTCTTTATTTGTTAGATTCTCTCTAGCTTAATATTACATTCAGTTATTATTGTTTTTTTTTAATTCTATTTATTGCGATCTATTTTAAACGTGGGGCTTCGTTTTTGTGCCAGACATGACGTTTGTTTGCCCAAACGTCACGACTTGTTTTGGTTGGCTAAGGAACAGCTTTTCATACAGTATT
Source organism: Drosophila ustulata (assembly GCA_035047365.1). Taxonomy (NCBI): domain Eukaryota; kingdom Metazoa; phylum Arthropoda; class Insecta; order Diptera; family Drosophilidae; genus Drosophila; species Drosophila ustulata. Next base: position 9,882,763 of record JAWNPT010000080.1, read on the forward strand.
TTCTTATTCTATATAAGCGCGAAGATCAGCAGATTTGGGATCAAGTTAGTTATCGACTTTCATTGAAGATGCGTGTCTTTGGCGTTATAGTTCTGTTTGCTGGCGTTGCTTTGGCTGCTGCTCAAGGTCCTTGGGGCTCCACAGCCTTTGGTGGAGTTGCAGGTTTCCCTGGCAATCCATTTGGTAGTCCTGGCGGCTTTCCTGGTGGCATTGCTGGTGGACCTCCTGGTGGATTTCCTGGCGGATTCCCTGGTGGATTTCCTGGTGGAGTTCCGATTGTACTTCCAGGTGGTTTACCAGGCGGTATTCCGAGTGGACTTCCGGCTGTAATCCCGATTGGACTACCACTTGGCCGTACAGGTGGACGCCGTTCGGGTCCTCCTGGTGGTCAACCTGGCGGTCGTCCCGATGGTCCACCTGGTGGTCGTCCAAATGGTGCTCCTGGTGGTCGTCCTGATGGCCGTCCAAATGGTCCTTCAGGTGGTCAGTCAGGTGGTCGTCCGAATGGTCCTCCTGGCGGTCGTCCAGGTGGTCGTCCAGGTGGTCGTCCTGGTGGTCGTCCTGGTGGTCGTCCTGGCGGTCGTCCTGGTGGATTCCCATGGGGTCCATGGAGACCTACAACGGAAGCCAGCCCAGTTACCACAACAGCTGCAAACCGTCGTTCCACGACTACAAAAGCTTCCATTAAAAGCACTACTGAAATGAACGTGGAAACGACTACAGATTCTCCTATCACAAGTACCACCGAAGAGAGCGATGAGACTTCAACAACCACTGAAGAAAGCGATGAGACTACAACAGATTCTTCCGTTACAAGCACCACCGAAGAGAGCGATGAGACTTCAACAACCACTGAAGAAAGCGATGAAACGACAACAGATTCTTCCGTCACAAGCACCACCGAAGGAAGCGATGAGACTACAACAGATTCCTCCGCTACAAGCACTACTGAAGAAAGCGATGAGACTTCAACAACCACTGAAGATAGCGATGAGACTTCAACAGATTCTTCCGTCACAAGCACCACCGAAGGAAGCGATGAGACTTCAACAACCACTGAAGAAAGCGATGAGACTACAACAGATTCTTCCGTCACAGGCACCACCGAAGAGAGCGATGAGACTTCAACAACCACTGAAGAAAGCGATGAAACGACAACAGATTCTTCCGTCACAAGCACCACCGAAGGAAGCGATGAGACTACAACAGATTCCTCCGCTACAAGCACTACTGAAGAAAGCGATGAGACTTCAACAACCACTGAAGAAAGCGATGAGACTACAACAGATTCTTCCGTCACAAGCACCACCGAAGAAAGCAATGAGACTTCAACAACCACTGAAGAAAGCGATGAAACGACAACAGATTCTTCCGTCACAAGCACCACCGAAGGAAGCGATGAGACTACAACAGATTCTTCCGTTACAAGCACCACCGAAGGAAGCGATGAGACTTCAACAACCACTGAAGAAAGCGATGAAACGACAACAGATTCTTCCGTCACAAGCACCACCGAAGAAAGCGATGAGACTTCAACAACCACTGAAGAAAGCGATGAGACTACAACAGATTCCTCCGCTACAAGCACCACCGAAGAGAGCGATGAGACTTCAACAACCACTGAAGATAGCGATGAGACTACAACAGATTCTTCCATAACAAGCACCACCGAAGAAAGCGATGAGACTTCAACAACCACTGAAGATAGCGATGAGACTACAACAGATTCTTCCATAACAAGCACCACCGAAGAAAGCGATGAGACTTCAACAACCACTGAAGATAGCGATGAGACTACAACAGATTCTTCCGTTACAAGCACCACCGAAGAAAGCGATGAGACTTCAACAACCACTGAAGAAAGCGATGAGACTACAACAGATTCTTCCGTTACAAGCACCACCGAAGGAAGCGATGAGACTTCAACAACCACTGAAGAAAGCGATGAAACGACAACAGATTCTTCCGTCACAAGCACCACCGAAGGAAGCGATGAGACTACAACAACCACTGAAGAAAGCGATGAGACTACAACAGATTCTCCTATCACAAGCACCACTGAAGAAAGCGATTAACTGACAAGAGAACTTTCCGTGGATAGCACCACAGAATTCAGTTCTTAAGCCATCAAGCTGTTCAGTTCAGCTTAAGGATTAAAGCCGCGCTCGAAATACCAATAAAAAAACTTGTATAAAATTGTACAGAAACTGCGTTAGTCGTTGGAATGACATCGAAATCCAATACGGATCCCGATGCGTGTCGTGATGTTCCGTTTGTTTGTTTCGGTTAGTTTGGCGGTCGCACCTGAAGTCTAGACATGACTTATCTGTTTGGGGCTAATCAAAGCACGCGCGAAACGTTAAGCAATTAGCGTCGATAACAAATTTATGTCGGTGAGCTGGCGCAAAAACTGAAGGTGAATTTGGAATGCGGAGAGTGGAGTTGGAGTTGGAGTTGGAGTTGGACACTTTGCATTTTACACGTAATAACAATTACAAATGCGCACTCCACAAATCAAGTGAAGCATCCGTCTGCGGGGCAGCTATTGCAGTCCAACCAAGTACAAACCGAAGCATGCAGAACTGGAGAACTGAAGAAGTGGAGTCCTGGAGTTCTGGAATACCAAAGGTTTGGGAGGGGGGTACTATCCGTAGCATGGCTGGCTGGCGCAGCTTGGTTACTGGGTTCTGGCCTCCCAAGGCACTAATTACAATTCAGGACGCGTTGCACTCGAAAGTTGTTGCTCATTCAACACTCGAAGCGAGTGGCGCCCAAGTGGAGAGTCAGGGAAAGGCAGCAGCCGAAGCAGAGCGCATCCCGAAATCCCTTCGACCGCCCGCGTTTAACATCAAAGTAGCAATTTGCCCCAGCCCAAAAGTGTTGTTGTAATTAAATTATGTGCCAAGTGATGTCGTCGTCGTCGTCGTCGTCGACATCGGAGGAGTTATAGCCGGGGAGTTCGAGACGCTGTTGAGCAGTAGTTGCGTCGTGTTGGATGCCAACAAGTCGAGGGTGGCAGACGTTGGAGTCGTCGTTGCTTTTCTTGTGCCCATCTGAGATGTTGTGGCAAATTAAGTTTGCTTTTGTTCTAGATTAAAAAGGCATTGAAATGTCGACAAGAACAACGATGACGACGACGACGACGACGACGCGAAAGTCTCTCCCACTCATGGATTTATTCCTTTGGCAGTTTAAATGACGCCTTTGGCTAAATTAAGTTAGCTTTGTTAAGTTTGTTTTGCTTTTGGCTGTCGGCCAGTTAAGTTCATGATTAACTTCACCCCAAGCAGAGCAGTTCTATGCGTTGAACACGCATTGGCAGTCAATGTCAATGTTGTCAGTCTGATGATGTATTCGAAAATAGTTTAGCAAGTTACTAGGTCTGTAAACCGGATCATAGTTGAGTTATTTTTTAAATTCAATTAAGTCTACTGACTTGTGGTATTTATTGAATTAAATCAATGTGCAATTTGTAACCGATTCATAATCGATTCGTTACCGGTTTAATTATTTTCAATAACCGGTTCTTACAATCAAGCCATATTCTAGAATTTTCCATAACCGTTTTATAATCGGTTCGCAATTGAATAACTGCCGTATTGTACAACATTTTTGAATTATTTTCTGTAACCGTTTCAAGTTGGTTTATTCCCGGTTGATAACCGTTTCATAATCGGTTCACAATCGAATGGACTGCCATTCTCTACATTTGCTACACAATTTAGAAATTAAGCCCACATTTAAGAATTTTTTAGCCGTTTCATAACTGGTTCACAATTCAATCTCTTTTATATTTTTAAGTGTGATTCATTCACACGTTAAATTATTAACCCCTAACTATTTCACATCTGTTTCATACCCGTTTCTCGCTTGACTGATATGCACTTAATTATTTCCCCTCTATTGGCGACACACATTCATGTCACTTATGCACGCATTTACTTGTTTCAATTGAGTATTTGCAACTAATTAAACTTGGCGCAACTCCCAACTAAACGGTAATTAAATTCAAATGCCGTTCACCGGTTGAGGGGAGATTGCCACCTGAGCGCTTAAGTATTCAAAGTTGCCCAGCTCGCATAGCTGTCAAATAAATATGGATTAATTTTGTGGATAACAACGGCACACAACAGTAGTTTGGCTTATTTGCCACTGTTGCTGATCCCCTTCTGATGCCGCCCTTGCTGGTGAAGAAGCTAAAGACAAAGCCCAAAGTCAGCCCAAATTGACACTTAACCCTGAAGCCAACAAAGTAGATAAACTTCTCTGATAATAGATTTAATGTGCCTAATTTTGCTAATTTTGCCTTTTCCGGTGTAGCCAAAATAATTAACACGCATGTGAGCCGGAAATGCTATCAACCTATGAACTTTCTCTCTCCCGCCTCAGGATGTTGAGGGGGTTAATTGAACCACCACCCACTTTGCCACTTTGTAGCAAATTGCAGGCTGCAAGAACGCTTGTCCAAACTTTTTTCTTCTTCAATCGCACACTTCAAATGGGTTGTTCCGACACAGCTGAAGGCTAGACAATCAATTGTACACGATATAAATGACCCAAGGGTTTTTGTCTGTTTTACAAAATAACTAGATTGTTTTTTTTATTTAACTAATTACGGGGAAAACATGAGCTTTAAAAACAGAATAATTATATCTAACAAAATAATGTTTCTAAAAAGTCGTGTAAACCCAAGATTTTGCTACTGACTAAATAATATTTGACAGAAATTTATATTTACGTGAAAGTATCTTATAACTGAATTAATTAATAGGCAGATAGTTATATAATTTGTATTTATTTTATTATAATTAATTTTTGTTTTTACGTTGATAATTTACATATTTTTTTTATTTATCTGTTGATACATTTACTAAAGCTTATTCTTAATTTATGCGTGTCTTAGCAACTGAATTGTTCTATACATTTATATACAGATTTGACGCTTTTGATTTTCGATTTGCACCAATAATAATAATTTATAATATAATAATTATTTGCTGTGAAACTATTTGTTGGAATCAACTTCAATTCTTATTTTTAAATAGTAATGTTATGTTTCTATATTTCCATTCTACTTAGTTGTATTATTAGTTGAATCAAGTACACATATTTATAGTTTTTTATTGTCGTTCGATTGCAGAGCATTTCAACGTCGTTGCAACGCTTAGATTCGTTTCATTTCGTATTTCCCTCTGGTTGTTGCGCTGCCATTGTTGCCCTTGGTCAATATCATAACAAGTTCAGGCCAAAACCAGACACATACAAACACATATAAACTCACACGTACATATGTATGTATGTACACAGTTGTATCTGTGTTTGTATTGCTAAAGCCATAATCTTGTTGTTTTATAACTTTTAATACCTATAATCCTTTGTCGTTGTTGTTGTTTCTCATGTTTGCCCCGCTTTGCTGTGGTGGGGTGATTTCATTTTGTCGCCACAGCATTTGGAGGCTTGTTTTATCCTTGTCGTTGTTGCTGTTGTGTGAGCTCCAACAAGTTAACATGTTGTTTGTCGGAAATTGACCAAATAAAATTAAATAGTAAACAATTCTCCCAAAACTTTCTCCCCGTTTCTCTGTCGCGCACACACACACACACAATTTAGTTGCCACAACCTGAGGCCAAACGAGATGCGAACTAAATTTTCCAATTATTGTATGTTGAATACAATCAACCAATAATCCATTTCCAATACCATCGAAGCGTTCACTGTCTGCTCACAGCACGAGGAGTCAGAGAACTGATGAAGCAAGCTAATGCAATATACTTTAGCTAAGTAATAGTTGTGACATTTTTTGAAATATTAGTTTGCCTAGTTTACAGTGTTTATGGCCAATGTATTTGATAAAGTCATCGTAGGTTGAACGCTTTCAATTTTGAACATGTATATATGATATTATTGAAACAGATTTACTGCTCAACAAAATTAAAACAATTTCGAAAGTCATAAACTTGTATTTCTTAACACATATAATATATGTGCATTCTGCAAAAAAATATGGCAAAAATTTCCATTTAAATAAAATGTTTTTTGTGCTTAAAGGATTTTGTGAACTCGACTAAATACAAGATTTGGTGGCTTTTAATATTCTGAATAATAACGAACGTGAAAACGAAAGGAAAAATTCTTTGCATTCTGCGATTTGTGCCAAATTATTTAGACAATAATATATTTGTTTGACCATAAAGTGATAATGTTGTTTTCATTGTCAGAACTATTTTGACTTATTAATATTTTTTGTTTATTTTCATTCATTATCTTCTCATTTAAAATTCTTAACTATTCTTAGTTTCTCTCAAATTTACTTAATTGCAAATCTTTAACTTTTCTGTTGAGCTAAATTAATCATTTCAAGTAATTTGTTGATATGCAAAGGTCTTTTTTTTATTAATGTGCAGTTGGTGTAATAAATTTACAAATTATTGTGAATAAATAAAAGCTTGTGATGCTGCAACTGGGATACAGAGCTATAGACAAGTTATTCGGAAGCTGTAGTGCTTTCAGATTCAGCAGAGGATTCCGTGCTGTTGTCAACATCGCCGGCTTCCGTAGAGTTTGTGCAGTCGCTGGGATCCGATGGAACGCCTTGGGGACCTCCCTGAGGACCGCCTTGCTGACCGCCCTGGTTTGCGCCTTGTTGTCCGCCTTGCTGGCCTCCTTGCTGCTTGTCCTGGGATCCTCCTTGCTGGCCTCCTTGACTACGTCCTAGAGTTTTGGCATCAGCAGCGGCGATAGCAGCCAGAGCGATCAGAACAATGATGATTGAAGCACGCATCTTGCTATTTCCAGATGTCAAACTGAATGATGTCTGGTCACAAAAAAACATGGGCTTTATATAGTGATTTTTTCGGGGGCTACACTAAGATGAGTGGAAATTTTCTTACAGCTGTTTGGGCACTGACGGAATATGATTAACAAATTGACGTCATGTGGCGAATGGTCCAGAATTGGAGTTCTATTGTTCAATACTAGAATCTGTTCAAGGTCATGATTCACAGCGTCGAAGGATTAATTTTATTGCGTAGTTACAATGTTTGTGTATCAAATCAGACGTAATAACAGCTATCACAGAAACAGATGAAATTACGTTTTATTCAACTTTCAAAACATCAAATTATTCAACTATTTTAAAGATACTATTCTGTAAATCAGAAAAATTTCGTTTCAATATCTTTAGGAATTGATTTACTTTACAAATTTGTTTTTTTCAAATGATAAATATTTTATTTCGGTTACGATTGTGGGCTTACTAAATACTTGTTTGTTACTTAAAATTTATATAAAAATTCAATGTATAATAATATAAACTGCCCGAAATAAGTTGCTTAGTATTTTCAAACAAACAATGCCAAAGTTTAAATGGTAAATATGTTTACATCTGTTGCTTCTGATAAATACAAAATAATATTTATGCTTCTTAATGCAAACGCATATTTCGCTAGGTATCTTTGTAGCCAAAAAGTGTAGTGCTCAAGTTTAATTTAAATCAATTCGAATTAAAGATATTTGTCTACCAAATTTGTTCTACATATTGAATATGATGTAAATTCATCACTAAGTAAATAAATGTATCAACAGATACTTTATCTCAACAATGATATGAAATGAAGCAATTATCATTAATATTTTGCGAAAGCAAAATAGTGATTAGCAATATTTAATGTGTGTCAATTTAAAATTTTTTACTTTGTTCTAAATTGCAAACATTCTTAAACGCAATTTCTAAATAGATTATATTTCTCAAGTTTTTTCTTAAATCCAAATAAGTATTCAATTACTTTTGGGATATCGTGTGAGATTAATAATCAAAACTTTATGTGTATTCAAAAATTTTTTATTAAAATCCAGATGGCTCTATGAATTGACAAATTGTAGGAAATAAATAATCATTTTGAAAGCTATAAGGATTCGTTGTGAATTTATGCAGCAACTGTAGTTGTCTCATCGGCAACGACGGATTCAGTTGAGGCTTCGGTTGTGGTGCTTTCAGAAGCGCTGGATTCCGTAGTGCTGGTACAGTTGCTAGGACCTCCTTGAGGACCGCCCTGGGGACCACCTTGAGGACCGCCCTGTGGACCACCTTGTGGGCCACCCTGAGGACCTCCTTGGGGACCTCCCTGAGGACCTCCCTGGGGACCTCCCTGAGGACCTCCTTGGGGACGCTCCTGTCCCTGAGCATCAACGGCGGCGATAGCAGCCAGAGCAACCAGAACAATGATGATTGAAGCACGCATTTTGCTATTTCCAGATGTTAAACTGAATGATGTATTTTTCCTCGACAACCGGGCTTTATATAGCGATTTTTCATAGTCGAGCTTCAGATAATTGGGGATTTTCTTACAGCTGTTTCCGGTTATGACGAAGACTCTTTCAAAAATGTACGTCACAAAGACCATGCTCACAAAGACCATGCTAAATGTTTTTTATAATTAACGAAACGAATAATTATTATTATTAAACATAATTTGTTTAAGGTAGTGAATTTATGACGTATGTTGGATAATCTTGATCTTAGATGAAAACAGATATAAATTAATTGTTAAACTTTACCGTTTCAATTAATACATTTAATTTGTTTTGAAATTGTATAAATTACTAGATAGCTTGCCCCGCAGCTTCGTGAGTGGTCCACACAATAAATTCAGAAAACATAATTATTACCATCAATACGAACAATCAATACGACAATTTGTTGGTTTAAGATAAGCTTTTATTATTGCACAAAAATTTATTATTCACATTTTATCTTTGGCGTATTCTTAAATGAGAATAGATAATTAAACGATCTGATAAATTTAATTTATATTTTATTATGTAAAGATATGTGAGAAGCGCATATCCAAAAGCAGAAGTGAAATAAATCAATCTAATGAAGTTGGTTACTGTAGAATCAGGGTTGCATCATAGATGGCTTTTGGTGTTGCCACCATTGGCCAATAGTTGGCCGACAGAGTTGCCACAGCTCTGGCACTAAGCGTCATTAGTTAAAATATATGATGTTGGCTTGTGACAAAGCTTCTTAGCATTTTAATCAATTAATTAAAATAGTAAGAAAACGATTTTTTCAATATAACATGTAAGTTTCAGATCAAACGTCCTTAGCTATATTTGGGTTGTGCGTTGATAGTAAAATTATTGATTGTATGTATATATATATAAGTAAGATTGGGATTTACAGTGAGATTCATAGTTAAAAATGTTGTATGTACAGAGAATATTTTATTTTTTTAATATTATATCAAGATGATATGATACATTGACAAATTGTAGGAAATAAATAATCATTTTGAAAGCTATAAGGATTCGTTGTGAATTTATGCAGCAACTGTAGTTGTCTCATCGGCAACGACGGATTCAGTTGACGCTTCGGCTGTGGTGCTGTCAGAAGCGCTGGATTCCGTGGTGCTGGTGCAGTTGCTAGGACCCCATGGACCTCCTTGAGGACCTCCCTGAGGACCTCCCTGGGGACCTCCCTGAGGACCTCCCTGGGGACCTCCCTGAGGACCTCCTTGGGGACCTCCCTGGGGACCTCCCTGGGGAAGTTTCTGTCCTTGAGCATCAACGGCAGCGATAGCAGCCAGAGCAACCAGAACAATGATGATTGAAGCACGCATTTTGCTATTTCCAGATATAAAACTGAATGATGTCAGTTCCAAAAAACCATCAGCTTTATATAGTGATTTTTCGTGGTCGTCGACCATAATAATAATTGGGTATTTTCTTACAGCTGTTTTCGGCTATGACGAAATTAACGACAAATAAAGAATGGTTCACAAAGAATCTGTTAAACGTTGTTTGTTATTTAGAAGATTTTGTTTAAGTCAATGAATTTTAGACGTTTGTTAGCAGCTCGATGAAACAAATACTAATTTATTTGTATGCTTCCAAATATGACTTAATAGTGTCTGCTTGACAATCAGCATTTACATGTTTTCCAAATTTATTCAATAACGCTTGTAAATACATATTAACACTGGGTCTTATACTAAAGTTATGGTTTATTGTAGAGATACATAATTTGTGAATAATTTTTCATTATTTAAATCTAAGACATATTTAAGAAAAGTCCTTTTATTTTGACCAGCAGCAGCGAAATAGCATTCAATAGCAATCTGCTAGGTGTAAGTGTGAATGAGTATGTCTGCTTTTGATCTACAGAACAGTTGCATTGTTTAACAAATAATTGGATGGAAATACCACACAAATTTGTAAATGAGAAAAGAAATTTATCTGTTAGTCAAATAACAAATCAAAGTTTTTGACAATAACATTTCAGTACTTAATTAATCGTTTCTTGAACAAATTTAACTTTGTAAATTTTAAACTTTTACATGTTGTTCTCCACATCAATCAATTTAAAATGCAATTGCTGAATTTTTATTTTATGAAACCCAAAATTCTCCATATTAAATTTTTATTCGCAGAGTTTGATTTTATTTATCAAGTATCCGTTTTAAGGTCGTCTATTTAGTTTAACATTCATGGTTCTTTTTTTATTTATATCCAGACGATATAGTAAATTAACAAATAACTAAATAAATTACATTGGTTCGGGGGTTACAAAATTGTTGTGAATTTATGCAGAATCTGTTGTGGTGTCATCGGCAATAGTTTCAGTAGATACTTCAGTAGTGCCATCAGCATCGTTGGCTTCCGTAGAGCTGGTGCAGTTGCTAGGAACCCATGGACCGCCTTGAGGACCTTCCTGGGGACCGCCCTCCTGACCGCCTTGTTGACCTTGCTGACCGCCCTGAGATCCTTCTTGTTGTCCGCCTTGTTGACCACCTTGAGCACCCTGACTATGTCCTAGTCTGTGAGCATCAACGGCGGCGATAGCAGCCAGAGCAACCAGAACAATGATGATTGAAGCACGCATTTTGCTTTTTCCAGATGTAAAACTGAATGATGTCTGGTCACAAAAATCTTCAGCTTTATATAGTGACTTTTTCAGGGGGGTTACACTAGATAAGTGGAAATTTTCATACAGCTGTTTGGGCATTGACGAAATGTGACGAACAAATTGACGTCATTATGTCAATGCTCCAGAATATACATTTTATTATTCAATACAAGAATCTGTTCAAGGTCTTGAGTCTCCGCGTCAAAGGATTAATTTGATTACGTCCCTAATGTGCTTATGTACTCGTGTCTTTCAATTTAGTTTAATAACAGCCATCACAAAAACAGATGCAAATGACGTTTTTAAGATTAAAAACTAAAATTTTGGAATTAAATGTTTAAAAAACAGTAAAACTGTTAGGCTATTAACAAATATATGTAAGTAGGAATGCTCATTATGTGAATTGTTTAAGCTTCTTATTTTAATTAAGAAGCATTAAATTTATCCTGCATATAGTTTTTTTTTTCATTAACCCATCGACAAATCCCAGAATTTATAATATTAAAATATATAGAAATAATAAAGCTCGGTGATTGTCTTCGATTTGATGTAAAAATTGCAGCCTCCCCTTCTCATGTAAGCAGCCGTAAAAAATATGTAAGACTTTTTCAAGCCTATTGCGAAATATAAATCGTGTTGGTTAAATTCCGCTTACATCTTGCAACAAAAAAAATATAAATAAATAAATTATTGCACGACTGCTGTTGCTGTCTAAACTCAAACCTGGATTGAGAATAAATACGCATACAAATTATAGTGAGTTTTCTTTATTTGCCTATAGACATATTTCTTTAGATTATAAAGAACCTATTTTATTCCGAAATCAAATGTTTTTCATGCCAATTTTTATGCGCGAATTAAGACACTTTGTGATGGAATTTCATCATACGTTTAAAGTCAGTTACTTCAAACAATTGTATAGATATTGACAGGATATCCTGTGAAATTAATAATTAATAACTTTATGTATAAACCAAAGAGTTTTTATTAATATCCAGATGATGTGATAAATTGACAAATTGTTGCGAATAAATAATTATTTTGAAGGGTATTGCGGCTTAGCATTTGCATGAATTTATGCAGCAACTGTGGTTGTCTCATCAGCCACGACAGATTCGGTTGAGGCTTCGGTTGTGGTGCTGTCAGAAGCGCTGGATTCCGTGGTGCTGGTGCAGTTGCTAGGACCCCATGGGCCACCCTGGGGACCACCTTGAGGACCGCCCTGGGGACCTCCTTGAGGACCGCCCTGGGGACCGCCCTGGGGACCGCCCTGACCGCCTTGTGGGCCTCCTTGTGAGCCTCCTTGAGGACCTCCCTGAGGACCTCCTTGTGGGCCACCCTGAGGACGTCCCTGTCCCTGAGCATCAACGGCGGCGATAGCAGCCAGAGCAACCAGAACAATGATGAGTGAAGCACGCATTTTGCTATTTCCAGATGTAACACTGAATGATATTTCCCCAGACAACATGGGCTTTATATAGTGATTTTTACGAAATAAGTGGGAATTTCCTTACAGCTGTTTTTAGCGATGGCGAAATCTGTTTAGCAAATTGACGTCATGTGGCGAATGGACCACAAAGTTAACACTTGGTTTATTTATTGTTAAAGACCATGTGTGTCAATAGCAAAGGATTGCTTGGGCTGTGAATACTTATTCAGCTTAGACATTAGCCGTGACTTTCGGGATGCTTAATAAATGCTTTAATTTTTTGTAAAAAATATAGACTTCAATTTTATTTTTATTTAATTTTTTTCAATAAATAATACATTTTGTTAATTGAATATCATCTGCAATATAGTCGGGTATATTTGTCCGTTCGAGAAATCGTCTGATAGACTGTGATAATACATAATAAAGCTATCAAATGGGTGGACAAATCTCCTTTAAGAGGTTTTTAATTAAACTTTGTCTCTTTCACTTAAAATTTATTTTAAAGGACTTAATAGTTATGCACTCGTATCGAGCCCTAATAGCATAAATAACCTAAGCCACATTTTGTCAACTTTAATTTGACAAAATTATATTGAAATCGTAGTTGCAAACAAACTTATAAGAGACAATTCAGTATAATAATTGAGATATAGGTTTATTGGACTGCCAATCAACATCAAGCAACAAAAAAACTTTCTCCTGTAAAATTTGCTTTGTTACCAGTTCTTGGAATACGCCAATCTTTCCAAGAACAATCGACGCCTTTTTTCTAAATTCAGAAATACAGAATAAATTGCCAGAAAAAATTACAACTGCTGTGCCAAATCAAAATATGATTAATATACATTTTCAATGATGTATTTCCTATTTCTTTAGCCAACTACCTTAATAATTGTTACATTTTCAGTAAACGTTTCAGTAGTTATTCTAATGAATAAATTGAACAGTAATACGTAGTTTTAAACAGAGTTTTTATTACTCCAAGGATTGGAGTATTTTATGCTATTGAGATTTATAATTAAAAGCAAAAAATATTTTTATGTACATAGGATTTTTTTATTTAGTTGGTTTCGAAAATTTACAAATTTTTGAGAAAAAAAAAATAGTAGGTAGCAAGTTGTGAAATTAGGCAGCAACTGTGGTTGTCTCATCGGCAACGACGGATTCAGTTGAGGCTTCGGTAGAGGTGCTGTCAGTAGCGCTGGATTCCGTGGTGCTGGTGCAGTTGCTAGGACCTCCTTGAGGACCGCCCTGAGGACCTCCTTGAGGACCTCCCTGGGGACCACCTTGTGGGCCACCCTGAGGACCTCCTTGGGGACCTCCCTGAGGACCTCCTTGGGGACCGCCCTGAGGACCGCCCTGGGGACCGCCTTGACGACCCTGGCGACGTCCCAGTCTTTGAGCATCAACGGCAGCGATAGCAGCCAGAGCAACCAGAACAATGATGATTGAAGCACGCATTTTGCTATTTCCAGATGTAAAACTGAATGATGTCTTTCCCAAAAAACCATCAGCTTTATATACTGATTTTCTAAGCGGTCTACGTTGGCAAGATAAGTGGAAAGTTTGGCCACAGCTGTTTTAAGACAATGACGACGTGTCTTGGGCAAATTGACGTCATGTGGTGAATGGACCGCAAAGATCGTTTCACACACTGTTAATTATGAAAAATAATTTCGTCAAGTTCAATGCCAGTGAAAATATAAAATTAAAATTCCCATTTGCTTAGTTTAAGAGTTTTCTATGCCCAGCAGCTAATATGGATTATTTAATTAAATTGTAAATTGCAATTTATTTAACGCTTAAGGACTTTTGCTTGTTATTCTTGGACCGTTTGCAAAGTTGATTTTTAATTACTCATTTCATGGCGAACGTTGAAATTTAAATATTCTGCCCACTTTTGAACTTTCGTCCCAAATGGTATGCAACAAATAAATTGTATTATTTACACATGATACTAATTCATAAATTGGCAATGTTTCAGTTCGGATTCTGTTGGTTTTAAGCACTTATTTGCAGAGCAAGTCAAAGTTGCCAGACAGTTAAACACACACACACACACACACACACACACACATTGCAGTTTTATTTGTTGAATGCGGCTTTGTTAATTGGAGTAAACTGTTTTGTGATTTATTTCATTGCAAATGTTGTTCAACAAATTGCAACAAAATGCTTAATTAAGTCTTTTTTTGTGTGTGTGTGTGTGTTGCATTTTTTCGTTGTCTATTTTATGTTTGGCTGTTCACTTATTTCTGGCAAGTTTGTTATTATTGTTGTTGTTGCCAAAGTTGTAATAAACTAAACGCAAAAGTTGCAATTGGCAACGTTTGCTTTCATTTTCATTGCGCTGCTTTTGGCTTAAATTAAAATTGTTTCGCTTTGCTGTTGTTCTTGTTGCTGTTGTTGTTTTAAAGGATTCCGTGTGTTTCGGAGGGTTAAAGCTGCCCAAAACATTAAGCAACGAGTTGAGTAAGAGAAAAGTTTTATTTGCATTTCTTTGGCATTTCGTTGCCACTTTTGTTTTGTTTGTTTTGTTTGCGTAGAAAGTGAAGCAAAAGCTGCAGGTATTGCCTGCTGGCCATGAGGCAGGTTTCTTTCCCTGGTCTCTGGTGGCAGCATCAACAGCAACAGCCCAAGTCACGTTGAATTTGTTTCATCTTGAAAAGCGAACGCCATTTTTGAAAAATCTCCTCTCACCGATCACGCTCTCTCCCATCCACACTTATACAACTGTCTGCATATAGCGGGGCACATAAACAATTGAAATGAATTTGTTTCCTCTAGATGTTCCGACAGCTAACACACACACACACACACACATACACACACACACACTCACACTCACACACATGCAGCGTCATTCAGAGCGGCGAAGCTGGTTAAATGCAAGTCAGCTCGACAGCAAAGTACTCGTCAACAACCAAAAGTAATGAAAATGATTGTAATTAAAGCATAAACTAAAAAGTGCAGAAAACATTTTGTCAAGATGTTAGAATAATAATATTGGATTAAACAAACCAATAAACATCAAATACTCGCAAGTAAAGCATAAATAGCAAAGTGAAATTCGTAATAAAAATAAAATATATAAAAATAAATTTAGTAAAATGATCGCAAGTAAAGCTCAAATATGAAAGTGCAGTTTTGTTTTTTATACAATAAAATTAATGAGTATAAATAAATAATTACAATGAATACAATTTAAGTAACAAAATCTGAATTAGTTTCGAATGAAATTTTATAGTTTAACACGGCATAAGATTTTTTAATAAAAATGAGACAAATCTTTTTTTTTTATTTGTATCTTAGAATTCAATTCTACAAGCAGAGTCATTGTATGCTTCAGACGGTATTGAGATAAAATATTATTCCATTTAAATACACATACATATCTGGCTTAATGGCAACAACTGCGACTGTATTAAACTGAAAAGCATTAAATGAAACAACGGAATTTATATGTATTTACATGTTTAATTTTTAAATGTTTTCATGATTATTAATTGAAAAAAAAACATACAAAAGTAGAGCGTAGAATAAAATACTGTGCAGGGCCCAAATGAAGATGTTATGGGTTATTTTTTATAGCTTTATGATGTACTAAACTATGCGATTATAATTGACCAAATACTCAAATTTTAGTTTAGTTTTTTTTTTTTTTAAATTATAGGAAACACATTTATTTAAAGTATTTTTGTATTTGATTTTGATATGATTATTTCGGCCAAAGCATAATAATACCAAATAATTAATGAAGTATAGTGCTAAGATAGAAATATTTTTCGAGCAGTCTCTGTAACGTACGCTGCCATCAGCTGAGCAGACTGCTCTTCGAGTCCTTTGCGTGGTGGGCATGAAAAACTTTGCCGACAAACTTTGACTTTGGTTATTGTTACAGTTTAACTTTGTAGCTGTTGCTGTTTGTTGTTGCTGTGTTGTGCCATGTGCTTTGCTTTGCCTGTCGCCTGCTCCTGTTGTTGTTGTTGTTTTTGTTGTCTCGCTCACGCTCTGCTTATTGTGCTGCCCTTGCCCGACAATGCGACAAAACCTGAAAAGCTACAACGACACACAAAAAAACTTTTCAAATAAAATGATTTCTTACTTAAGGCAGGCGATTTGGCCACGCCCACAATTTTAGTTAAGCCATCATCCCTACGTTGTTCCCAAAAAAAATAAATAAAATAAAATGGGGGCGTGTCTCCTCAGCAGGGCGTTTAATTTGCAGCGCAGTCACAAAATTGTAATCTCAGCTTTTTATTGTCAAGTCCTTGCAATGGGCGATGCCTCATTTCAATCCGTTCTACAAAATTGAATTTGTGACGTCACTCGATAGCGATGTAGTTCCCAGCGTTTGATTGTTTGATATTCGCATACTTCTCGTATTGACTCTGTCAATAATTAGTTAACAATTGTAAAACATACACTTGCCACAGCTGCGCTTTGTCGAAGCTCGTTTGACACAGAAGTGCAAATAACGCTGAGTAAAATTAAAAAAACTCAACAAAAAATATACTGGAAACAATGACGTCAGTTGGCTGGAGCGATTGCGTAGAGGGAATTAATAACTTTGGCTGCCAGCAAAGTTTAAAATGATTAAAGAAGTTTACCAAATATTTAACTTGGGTATTTTTGTTTTTATTTTTTCTCTGTGTGTTTTATTTATAACTTATAAATATATTATAAGTTAATGGTCAATATTAATTCGTGAAAGTTTTTTTACAATTTTAAAACCTTTTGATCATTTAAAAATGTTTGAGAACAAAATTTAAATTTAAAGACAACATTTGGTACTCGTAAAACGATAATTAAAAATTAATATTGAAACCATTTTTCCAGTATTATTATAAGAATGATTATTTAAGATTTATATGCTCATTTTTAGACCGTAATTTTTCTCTCTGCTTGCTCTATTACTTTATTAAATTGTTGAATTCAAATCAATTAGATTCAATAATTAATTCTTAAAGTTTCTTTAAGAATGTTTCATTAAATTGGTAAATAGGTTTGATTATCGACTAAAATGCCGAAATCAGAATCCATACTTAGTCTTTATTGATATGCAGAAAGAAAAGGAAAATTTTAATAAATTTTTGAACATGAACATGAATTCAATATCGTTGGAATGGAATTCTATCAATGTAGTTATACGATACTGGAAATTGTCATTTAAATATAAATCAATTGAAAACTGTAGACCATTTATATATCCAGCATGTGAAAGAGCGAACGCTTATCAAAAATATGATTTATAAAATATGCCGTCTTTAGATTTAAGGCAACGCTTAATCCAGAAAATCAAATGTGACATTGTATAAACAGAGATAGATATATAAATGATATAGAGATAGATAGAGAGAGAGAGAAGCTATTACGATGCCGTTACATCGAAGTCCGCAGGGGGTCGCCACATAATGGGCATTATGGGGGGCAGAAAAAAAAGAAACGAAACATTTCACGAGCGTCAAAATTGTTTATTTATTGACAATGCACAGCACGCGCAAAAAAGAGCATCAAAAATTATGAGGGCAACATTGTTGTCCTGGGAGTCGAGGGGAAAAGTTGAGTCGGATAAATACTCAACATACTCGTATATGTATTTGATCCTTCCGCCATATTGCCATACTGCAAATAGATACATAAATGAAACTAGTGTCGGGCAAATCGACTTGACTCCAAAAGCAAAGTGAAAGTTTTACATTTGTAATACAGAGGTTAAAGTGACAGAGAGGGCGATAGAGGGGGTAGAGCGGGACAGGATATGCTTAGCAAAGCCAACATTGAATCCAGTTGCAAGTGAGCGTGTCAAAGTTTGAAGTCGACGTCAAGTTTGGCGGGTGCCTCCAAGGCAGCGTAGCGTTTTGAAATATTCATAAGCACGAAAGCAAAATCTAAAACCCCCTCTCAGCACACCGCACTCCATGGCTGTCAACATACCCATTGCATTCAGCTTCCCCCTCCCTCGTCCTTCTCGTCCTTCTCGTCCTTCTCGTCGTCTGCAGCCAGACAAAAGCAGAGTCATAAAGCAATAAAGCGAAATCATGTGTAGAAATTTTTATAAGTTTTCACGCCCCTCCACACTGTCTTCAAGTGGCAATGAGCAGCCAAGAAGGGGAGATGATGTGTGTGTGTCGGGGAGGGGTCGAGGGGTAAGGAACTTTCAACTGGCATTTGCGCAAATCCAGGCAGAGAGCTTAAGGTATCAACGCAACTCAACTCGAGTCTTTTTATGTTTTCGCCGACAAGTGACTGAAATTTTTGCGCAAAAGTTGCGGGCGAAAGAAACAAAAACAACAACAACAACAACAACAATCCGAAACAACAGCTGAACAACAACTCATGTGGGTAATCGAGAGCGGGAAGCGGGAAGCGAGGATATAGGGGACTAAACTGATTAAAGCTTCAGCTGAATGCATCAATTTAACCATGAAATGCACTTATTAAATATTTATACATATTTTCAAAATATTCAATTTTTCAATCTTACGGGTATTGAATGATTGTAAAGGAACTATTTAAATTAGTTTTTTGATCTCTTTTTGGGTCTGTGGAAAGGTAATAGTTTTCTGCTTCCAATGTGTTTAATGTTTATACCCGCTACCCATAGGGTAGAAGGGTATTATAACTTAGTGCCAACATAAAATGTATGTAACAGGCAGAAGGAGGCATCTCCGACCCCATAAAGTATATATATTCTTGATCAGTGTCAACAGCCGAGACGATATAGCCATGTCCGTCTGTCCGTCTGTCCGTCTGTATGAACACCTGGATCTCAGAGACTATAAGAGCTAGAGCTACCAAATTTGGGGACAGTACTTCTATAGGTCCTACGCAGATCAAGTTTATTTCAAAAGTTGAATGCCACGCCCCTTTCCGCCCCCAAAAGTCTGTAAAAGCCGTAATAATAGACCTAGAGCATTGAATTTTGGTGTGCACAATAATAATTATATTCTCAATGATTCCTGTGAATTTGGTTGAGATCGAATGAAAAACAAGGAAGTTATTAAAGAATCAAGTTTATATGCAAAATTCACTTGCAGCTGCCCGCGCTTTGTTTGTTTAGTTGACAGTGTGACCATAACGGTGTTGTGATTTTTACCCGCTATTTTCAAATATATACAAACAACTAATTTTAGTATATTTGGTATATTTTTTGTTAATATATCATTTAAATTTTTTGTTTTCTCTCGAAATGGGTTGCGGGTATCATACGGTCGAGAACTCTCGACTGTAGCTTTCTTACTGGTTTTCAAAAATGTTTATGCATTCATCATTTTACGTATGTTGAAACTTATGAAAAGTAAAGGGAACATTTAAAAACTAGTCTACAAAATTAATTGGTTAAACATTTTTATTGTCAAATAAATAAGAAATTTGTCAAATTTTCATGGTATTGAAAAGGTGTTAAGCCAACTAATGATATTCGAGGCATGTTATTTAAGTCATTTAATTGGTAGTCTCTGTTGTTGAGCTGGAATCGGAAGATTGATTTCCATTTGGTGGAGCACCAGACGAGCCCGATGGAGGTGCAGATTGAGAACCAGTTGAGGAGCCAGTTGAGGAACCCGATTGAGAACCGCTTGAAGAACCCGATGGTGGTGCCGATTGAGAGCTGGAAGAGCCCGATTGAGATCCAGTCGAGGAACTGGTTTGATTTCTCTGCGAGCCGCCTTGAGGTCCTCCCTGACGGATGCCAGCGCCATGAATGGCAGCCACGGCACACAGTGTGACCAACGCAACCAGAGCAATTGTAGCACGCATATTGAAAATTTGAATAAGTTTTCCAACTGACTTTAGCACAGCATCACAGCGCTTTTATATACAACTTTAAATGTCGATTGGCATTAAAAAAGTACAGAAAATAGACAAACAGCTGTTGGTTCAATTGCTTTTGATTAGTCAACGCACTTTGTTGTGCTATTTTTAAAGACGTTCTATTTTGAAAATTCAGACCGACAACTGTTGTTATTATTTGCCTATTTGATTAGTCAATAATCAAACTACGTAGACTGCCAGACTTATGTGGATACAATGTAGCTGGGAAATGATAAACGGGGTTCAATGACGCGTTTCGTATTTGCTTCGGTTCTATTTGTGTTTAATCAATATAGCTGAGAATGTGAAATTCGAAGTGAAATTTACAGAAATTTTGAGTTGATATTTTGGTTTTTTATTTGACTGCTAGAATTTCTAGAAAAAAATTGTATAATTAATTAGTGGAAATTTGAATTTAAACACAGCGAGCATGCATTTTATTTTATTATTTGAGTTATATAATTAATTTTTGGTATGAAATAAATTTGACATTTAATACGTTTTCGTAGTGCAAAAAAGTATTTTCGAAAACCAAATCTTAATAGTTTTCTAGTTATTATTACTGTAATAAATCAAATTATATTTTGAAAGCGAGCCACAATACAATTTTGTTATTGCATTTACAAATTTACGATTTTTTTTTAAATAAATTTAGGAAACATAACACAATACATTTTAAATGGTAAACAAATATTTACAGAAAGCTCATTAGAGTTGATTTTTTGTGCATGTTTTATACACATTCATTTATATACATACATTTATTTCAACTCCAATTAAATTGTCTAAAAATTGTAATTAATATTGTGACGAGCAACAATTATGTTTTTGAAATTCGAAATTTCGCAGTGAAATTTAATATTGCTAAATTGTAGTTTCCAATTTGTCTGTTTGACTGGTTTTGGCTCGTTATTGATTGACAGGCAAACAGTCAATTCAACAAGTACAATTGCTGTTCACCTAATCATGAGCCGTTTAATAGCCTGGCTTAAATGGCGAAGCGGAGGGTGCGGGGGGGGGATTTAGGTAAATTCCTGGTTTGGCTCAAAGAGCACACAAAATTTGAGCTCATTTCGTTGGACGCTCGACCAAAAAGCAGCAACAAAATGAAATAAAATAAAATGGCATAGTTCAAGCTCTCACACACACACACACACAAACAGGGGTTGTAGAGGGGTAGGGGAGGGGAGGGGAGGGGAAGGGTAGTTGAATTGGGGTTATGGAGTCGGGATGCCGTTGGGTTTTTCAAAGCAGTTGCCAGAAATGTTATTATGCAAAATAATAACAACGCATCGCACTATGAAATTAAATTTCGAATCCCAGCAGTGAGTAAACTTAAAATACAAGTTATTGCAACCTCCCCCTTCGCTCTCTTTATGTCTCTGAGGCATGTGTGTGTGTGTGTGGGTGTGTGTGTGTTGCCACATGACTGCCTTCCCTTGGCTGTCTGCCATTTGATACTCTGCCGCTGGCTATGCAAACATGGCCATAGATATCGCTTCGACATATTCAACATTAGCCCCCAACTAACCGTATCTGAACTGTCGGTCTAACCACTCGAGTTATGCAGGTTGTCGCAGAGTTCAAGCTAAACTTTTTAACCTGTTGCATTTTAGGCAACCTCAGCCAGTTTATGAGTTGTGAAATGTTAGCTTTTGGGCTTATCAAATTCGAATCTATGTTAGCCGACTTAGGTATGTGTGAACTATTTAATATTAAAAATAATCATTCTATAATTTATCGTTATCGTTATTTGTTATTTGTTCAGCTTTTATTGTCTGACTATGTGATCTGATTAATGGTTGAAATTTGGAAAACTTGATGTAAATATTTTGATTTATTAAACCATTTTTTGTTTACAACTGTAAATAAATATTGGTTGAAAAACAACGTCTATGGAAATTTTATTGAATGCACAACAACATTTAAACAAACGTTGTTGATGTTTATGGAAATTTTATTGAATGTAAAATTTAAAAAACAAACTTTTAACATATGTCTGTAATATTTATGGACATTTTATTGAATTTTTGTGGGTGCTTCAATTAATTTATTTCTGATAAATATCAATTTTTATTTTCCGCCTCAATATTATTTATAATTTCGATAATATTTATTTCTCATAAATATGAGAATAATGATATATCATTATTAGTTTATTTAAAATAATTGAATCATCTATTTATTTTGTATGTATGTATTTACATTATCGCCTGAAATTGATTTCTTATTTCATTAAATATATGTACAATTATTTATGTATGTTTACAAACATTTAAAAATAACCTATTATGGAAAACATTTCTTATATTATATTTTGATTATAGAAATTTAAATTTGAAGTATTCTGTTCCGAGTTGCTGTACAAAATTATATTTATAAATTTATTTTTGGGAATTCAATTTTCTTTAACTCAGAACTCTTATTTGTGGTCACTGTTATAAATAAAATTAGAAAAATATCTAGTGCCGACTGCTTTCTTGAAAATATTTCAATATTTATTATTTATTATTATTTTTCTATATTTATTTAGTTTTGTTCGATTCTGCTGGCAAATTCGTTGACCATTTGCTTGAATGTTTAGAGAGCATTTGGGAGGCGTTTGGAATTGTGTTTTGCTTTTGGCTTTTTTGAGTTTTCCGGGCTGCATTTTGCTTGGTTTTTTGTGCCTTTTTTGAATCCCATTTTTTGGGCATTGTTGTTGTTGTTGGGTTCTATCTTTCTCGTTCGTTGCCCGTTTGCTGGTTTCTGCTGGTTTGCCTTATAGCCGCTTGCTGTTTGGCTCGTTTTTATTTTCGTGGGAGTTGGAAGACAAATTGATTTCATGTCTGAAACTTCTTAAGCGCCTGCAACGGGGGAATCCTTGGCTTGCCGCTGCTGCACTTTCCACTTTCTTTTCATACGTGTGCCAAACTGTGTGTGTGTGTGATATTATACAGGCATGTTGCATGCCCCAAACACAACCCTTTTATTTTTTTTTGGGGGGGTTTTTATTTAGTTTAAAGTTGGCCAGAAATTGATGCGTCCGTTCGAAACAATATAGCAGAGCTGCAACAAACGTATACATGGCAGCTACATGGCGTAAGGCAACATGTTGCCACTGCCACGCCTCCACGCCCCCCCCACGCCCCCATGCCCCCACATTGCACTTTGGTCGCATGCTTGTGGCGCATATTTTTGCAGCTGCAAGTGCTGTGGCTTCTGCCGCTGTCATAGACATGAACGATACAAATACGTAGACCACACAGAGTCCTTGAGTCCTTGACTCAACTCCGCATATATAGTATTTTGCTAAATATTTGCAATTTTATTTCGATTCCCCAAGTGTGGCCATAAATTGCTCCCTAAAAAGTGCAGTCAGCCAAGCTATCGAACCGCGCACAACTCGTTTTCATTTTAGATGTTTTATATTTTTCTTTCCCATTTTTGTTTTTTTTTTACACAGCTCACACAGTTTTGTAGTTTTCAGTTGGCAGTTTTGCTGTTTTGCAGTTTACCGTTTACACCTTAACCTCTGCCCGTGGCGCCCCTAATCATTTTGTGGCAGCAAACAATGCTGCGGATTATTATTGTGCAACGCCATTCCGAGTTTCGCTTTCGCTACAATTTGTAAAATCAACGATATTAACCAAAATTAATTTATAATATTATTTGTCTTGCTTTCGCGACAAATTTTACGCGAATAATTTTTTTTATTTTCATTTCATTTTATACATTTTTTTTGCTTTTGCCACAAATTTTACGCGATCAATTTTTTTTTAATTTTACAAATTAAATTTAAAAATCATTTATACATTTTTTTTGTTTTACTTTTGCCACAAAATGTACGTGAAATTGGTACTACATTTACATACTAAATACTAAATTTGAATAATATTAAAAATGGACTTTAGTAATATTTTTATGCTTTTTTGAGATAATGCGAAATAAGGCAAATAAATAAAATAGCAATCGGATTTGACAGACGGATAGATGCATATGTTAGATGATGAGAAAAATAACATAAAGATTTGATTCAGATAATTTACATATAGTATTATCTTAATATATATAAATCTCGTGTCACAATGTTTGTCCTCAATGGACTCCTAAACCACTTAACCGATTATATTAAAATTCGCACATCATGTGCAGTTCGATCTAACTTGAGAGATAGGATAGTTTAAATTAAAAAAAAATAGATAAAAAAAAAAAAAAAAAAAAAACAAAAACTTTAGCCACAGCAACGCGTGGCCGGGTCAGCTAGTATATTAATATAATTTTTATATATATTTTAAACACGAAAATAATTACAAATTTTTTATTTTTAATACAAAAAATCCATGTTTTAAGCTGACCATTTAATTCTATCCAATATATTAGAGCTTATAGCTTTTAATGTTTTTCTTTAATGACAAACATCAAGTACTCAATAAATTTGGATTAATTGTTATACGTAATGAAATTAATTAAAAAATGTTCGTTGAGATGCATAGTTAAAGAACTAACAATACTTTCTTCTTCTCTTCAATTACACAACTTAATTGAACAGTCGACTGCAGATCTTTGCTCTATTGAAGGTATGAATCGCATTTATTGCATTCTTCAATTAGGGATTTAGTTGAATGCTCTGCTATAAACCATTTTCAGTTCATCCGCTGCACAAATTTAATTTGTTCCGCTTTGTTTGCCCGTCCTCTGCACTTTCATTTTACACTTCTCATTCCCTTGTTGTCCGAACTCCGAGCAGAGCATAAAAACAAATTCCATACAATATTTTCAATATCAATAACTTGAACGTTTTTAGTTATCAAAACAGTTTATCCATACTAAGTAAGTACCTGCCTTCTGCTCCTCCAGCTTTCTCGTATCGATGCCGAGTGAAACTATAAAATGTTGACTGCAACAAAAAAAAAAACGAACATGAAAATACTGTAAGAGAAAGAAGAAAATTCTTTTTTGTTTTTCCGCACGCTGTTTGGTTGCAGTCTTGTCTTTTCCCCCTCCGTCCCTCCGCTTCGCTCTCTTGCATCTCGTCTCGTTGGCTCGTTCTGTGCGTGAAAATCCTGGCAACTTGTTAGCTTATCCGGTGATTACATCGATAATGCTACGTGGTGTTTTAGCTCCAAAGCTACGTGCTGCTTCTGCCCTTCGTTTGCCAACTGCCAGTTGCCAGTTTACCAGTTGCCAGTTTACCAGTTGCAGCAGGTTTGTGGCCGGAGAGAATAGGCAGTCTGTGAAAATGATACTGTTGCCATATCTGACTGTCTGACTGTGTTTTTCTTTTGGCCCCAGCCGAAGGCGAAGGAGAGCGAACAACAACAACAACTAAAACTACAACTGCAATAATGCCACTCAGCTATTTTTCTTTGTAATGCTCTGCAAAAACGAGCCTATGCGTTGCCCTGTACATTTCGCCTCATCCCATTAAACATATTAAAATTGATTAAATTAATTCAAATGAAATTGATTAACTCTTTTGTGTGATTTTTTAAGTGTAATTCAGACTGTTGTTCTACTTTTTTATTAAAAGTGATTGAACATTGCATTAAGGGTAAACAAAAAAAATAATACTGAATTTAAAATGAGTATAATCTTATTTAAATAAATGGCAATATTGTTGAGTTTATTAAAATAGAACAAAGAAATGAATATATTCGTAGATGCTTGAATAAGCTGCATGAAAAATTATTATATGTAAAATATTTTCTTTTTTAAATTGATAGCAGTTCTGATGTATTTACATATAACGAAAAGTATATTTACAATCCAAACATTTCCATTCAGATGCATTTATATGTTTGGAATTTCAACTGGCTTGAAAATTTGTATTTATTTTATATATTTTGCTGTATTTTTGCTATTTGTCTTTGCTGATAATACGTAAAAATACGTATACGTAATATAATTTATTGAATGACTGAAAGGAAAATATCCAACATATTACGTATACGCAATATACTTTTTCTACTGCTTATAATGAATGTTACGTATACGTAATATTAACGTATTACGTATACGCAATATATGCTGTTATAGTTTTAGTTTTGATCATTTTTCCACCAGCCACAATTAATATTACGTATACGTATTTTGCCAATTAAATTAATTACAATAGCATACTTTTGGGAGCGTTTTAAATAAATTGAATAGCTTCTCAATGTGGTGCTCGACAAGAAAATACCAGAAGTAAAGAGTAACATTTAAGGGTATTACAAGTTCCGATTGAACAGTTTCGCTGGCAGTTCTTCGAGTTTTTGTGTAACTCCTTGTAGTTTTGGCATACAAATGCACAAAATGCAGTTGGAGGATTTGTTCAGCATTCACCGATCCCCACGAATACCGCATCCTGCCTCTTGCTGCTCCTTCTGGCACTCTTTCTCGTCCTCGTCGTCCTCGTCGTCGTCAACTCCCACGCATGTTGTACATTTTATTGGCAAAGTCAAGACAAGCTGCGTCAGGGAGTCGACTCCAGTTGAGTGTTGCAAGCAGATACATTTGTATGTGCAAACATGTATCTGCTGCACCTCCTTTGGCCGCTCAGCTCTCGCTCGGCTGCTGCTGCTGCTGCTGCTGCTGCATTTCACTTGCTGTTCTTCACGTGCTCAATCAATTTTTCAAGTTTTTACAGTCGCAGCCGGCGCCGACGGCAAAAAGCAAACTCCACTGTGAAATAATGTGAGAAAGCCAATTAGAGATGAACGCGTGTCGTGTTTAAGTAAAGAAATAACTGCGGAACAGGAGAGCGAAGAGAGCTAAAGACATCGAGATGAGTTTCATTGTGAAATATAAATTATATTTCGGTTCAATAATTGGTTGTATTAAATTGCAATGCAGCCTGGGTTTAAAGCAAGTTGCAATAAAATGAAAAATTATTGTTAAGCGCTTTCATTTAAGCTAACTAGTATTAAAGCTCAGCCCAATTACATTTTAATTGTAATTAATCAATGTCAATTTTACCAATGAAAATACATTTGATTGATATACTTTTCTTAAAGCAACGACAATTTCAATTTATTTGTAATTGTTGGATGAAATATAAAAATATTCGTTTTATTAATTTGAATTTTATGACTTTTCAAATTGTTGCACTTAATTGCAAGTAAAATGAGTCAAAAAAACAATTAAATTTTGGTTGTCGCACAATTTGTGTAAGAGAAATATTAATAAATAAATAATAGTTCCAATATTTTTCAAAAATATATTTCACGAATATTCTATAAATTAAAATACGAAGAAAAAAACTAAAAACAGATTTAGAAGTCATCAACAATTTCAATTTATTATTGATGTATTTAAGAGTAATGTCAACAGCTTTATCATACATTACATATAGTTATTGTATTTAATTAATTTGAGCGACGTCGATGAGCTTCTGTTGTTGCAAAGCAGTTGCATTGCCATCTCTAAAGGCAATTGGAATTCGTATAACTTGCAGCACAGAGGGAGAGGGAGTTTGAGTCCTGTTGCGACTCCTTTGACTTGAGCTGCATACGTTTCGCTTTTTGCCAAGGCAAGACCACAGTTGGTAGACTTTTTGTGCAATGCATTCAACTGGGTCTGGCGCTAATGATATTTCATTGGAACTGATTTATAGTGAGTTGCTCGCCTCTTAGTTCTCACTATACTTCACTTCCGCTCTGTCTCTCTCTCTCTCTCTCTCTCTCACATTCTCTTGAGCCACGTCTTGGCAGTTTTTGTGCTTTGCTTTGATAAGAATTGAATGTGGAATCGAGAGCAACAACAAGAAATACGGTTAAATAACTTTCTTGTAGGTAAAAGCAGCTCAAGTCGAGACTTAATTGCGGCTTTTAGACTGTGAATGTTGCAGTTGCACGCTAGCCGACAACAGGTGGCGCTAGCAGTAGACAACAATATAGCTACAATTATGTTAATAATATATCAAATTTAAAGTTTCATAAAAACAGAAATTAGGCTTGGATCATGGCAAGTAAATTGTTTCTTTCACAAAAGTATTTAATTTTCAGTCACGATGCAAAATAAACTATTTTGCAGTTTGTTTTATTATGATTAAAATAGAATAAATTAACCATTTTAGAGCTGATATTTAATTAAGTAGTTTTGCAAATAATTATAATTACAGTTTAAAATTAGCAGAAATTCGCTTTAAATTATTGCCAATAAATTATTTCTTTATAGGAGTTTAAAAAAAAAGTATTTAATTGTAGGTCATGAACAGAATAAAATAAAATTTTTTCAGCTGAGATTTACGCCAGTAAAATTATTGTATTGTGTTAGGGAAATTACGTTATTTTATAGTTTTTAAATTAATTAAAGTTAAACTTAAGTGTGATTTGTAAACTAAATTTCAGGAATTATGTGCTATCTTTGAGGTTCTGAGTTTTTACTTGTTATTTTTCCGTGTTTTCGATAATAGAAATAATTTTTATTTTGCTGCAGCCGACAGTCTTAATCACTTTCGCGTTGACTTCCAGTTTTCAAATGTAAAATTAAATTTAAATTATATCGATAAACATCATGATCAGAAATACCTTGAACGTTCTGTAGATGAATAGCAACATCATCGATGGATTTCTCACCAATCGAATTGCCAGCGAACGAATAAAACAAAAATCAAGAAGATTGTCCAAATCAGCTTCGTCCAATAGGTATAATAGACAACCAGAGGATTTAACATATTGATGCTTCTAATGTGAAGTTGGTTAGATAATTTAATGATTAAGAAAGATCAATTCGCAGTTGATATGACACTCTGAAATAAGTTAAATATTTCGTTGACAACTGACTCGACTTCAATTGTCGGTCTGTTGGATAAATCAATGATTGCTTTAATACGTTGAAGCTATAATTTATTTGCATCGATTTGAGCTTAAAGAAGGCTGCGTATTTTGCATTAAAAAAAAAATATATAAAAATGAAATCTCATCTGCATATTATAATGAGCAAATTTGAAGGCTGCATCGACAAGACAGCGGTGATGGATTTTAATGCAGCTGTTTTGATATGTTGATTTATGCACATTTACTATATGCCTTATAGGGTTGAAATTGTGGCATTTTTTTAAAATACACTTTTTGTTGAATTTAATTCTAAAAATACAAAATACAATTCATTAGTATTATTGAATTGCATTGAATTGAATTTTTGCCATAAGAACACTTCGATAATCGCTGCTCTCTTTTTGTGGTTTTACTTGATCTGGCAACGCTGTTGAATTTAATAACATTTAAAATAATAATTATTTGCATTATTATTAAACGAAAATGAATAAATAATCAAATTTATTGCTTATTTGTTTTGTTTATTTGTTAGTTATCATCGTTTAATGTTGAGAGCACTTCGATAATCGCTGCTCTCTTTTTGTGTGATTTTTGCATGATCTGGCAACGCTGCCATGCAGTTTACCGTGAGTGCTTTCAGTTGAATCGCCGGATGGCGGAGGACATAAATTAAATTTTTAAAAGCGCAACGCTTGGTAAAAACAATTTGTGAAAAGTTTCGCAGCATTTCATTTTCATTTCAGTTGTCGTTTCCCCGACTTCTCTTCAATTTGGTTTTTTTTTTGTTTTTTTTTTTTATATTCACTGAAGTTTTTATTTGTCGACACTCGTTTGCCACGCCCATTGCGTGTTGACGCAATGCAGGATGCTGGCCAGGTAAAAGGAAGAGGGAGGAGTTCGCGTTATGTTAACGCAATTATTACGCATTTCTTATGATGTAATCAGACGCAGCTTGGATGGTTTTTTTTTTGTCTGTTCTGTTCTGGCAAAATGGAAATATGCCTGATGCCTGGGCTGCGTTTGTGGGCAAAACTTTTGCCGCTTGCCGCAGCCGAAAATGAAGCGAAATAAAACTAAATTATGGCAATTGAAAATGAAAAGCGAAAATTAAGCGCATAATGAGTGCGCAGTGCGCAAGGACGAAGGACGATGTTGTTGTCGTTGGGGGAGCAGCTTAAGATTAAAGCAACAAGCGTTGAAAAGAACTTGGGCACAACAATACAACGCGTATAATACAATAAGCAAAAACAACGCAACTGCCAACGAAAATAAAAAACGAATATATATACTATATGGAGACGAGGGCGACGTCGCGTGGGCGTGGCAAGAAGTAATAAAAAAATAATGCAACCCACAAGGATGCTCAACACACTCTCAATGAAGTGCCGCACAGCAACAACTCCGCTTCTTGCCACTTAACGAGGGCGTCTTGTCTCCGGGCATATTTTCGTGTTGCCCCCATTGTCTGGAGCTGCCTCTTCATCTGTTTAATGCTCCGCTACCTGATCCCACGCCCTCACACACGTGCCCTGAATCAGTCAACCAAAATCGACTCGAGACGTGGTTCGAAGCAACAGCGACTTTTCACAAGGCGACCAAAATGTCAACAAGCTGTTTGAAAGTGACACAGACAACAGCAGAGAGCAATAATAATTTGTACTAAAGAGAGACAGTTTTGAAAGAGTTGAATAACAAGAAAGACTAAGGGAAGGATATATTAATTAGACTTGAAGGAGATAATCTTTAGAGTTGGGCAAAAAGAAAAGCGACAGACTGAAAATGTGAATATTTCGAGCCTGAATAGTTATTTGACTACACAGTAAGGATATAATAATTAGAGAAAATAATTAAATTTTGATTAAGCGGAAGAGCAAAACTACTTTTAATGGTTCAACTGTATTAATTTATTAAAATGATTGAATACAGAAATCAACATAAGTATTTGATTGAAATTAAATGTTAATAAAAGTTTAATTAATACAAGTTTAATAACACGAATAATAAAAAGAGTTTAACCAGCAAAAGGAGAGAATAATAAAAATAGTATTTGCGATTGTTAAATATATAAAAACATGATTTATTTTGTTTATAACTAGTGTAATACAAATGTTTAGTGACTAGTTTTTAGTTTGCAGCTCGATGATGAAAACAGATAAATGAAAAATAAAATGGTTAAGAGATAATATGAAAAGTTTGATTAGGACGAGAAACAGCTAAAGAGACAAAATTAATATGAGACAATAATAAGAGCTTAACATTAATATACATTAATACAATTTTTTATGAAAATTAAAGTTAGACGAACAGAAAATAAAATAATTTAAAATGTAATTATCTCATATCTGTTTTCAAATGCGAGACATTTATTTTAATTACAATTTACTATCAATACAAGTTAATACGACATGAAACTGAAGTAGAGATAATTTGTTTAATTAAATATTCATTAATGTTGTTAACATGATATAAAAGCAATATATTAAAAAGGATTTGAGGCAAAAGTAAAAGTTATCAGCTAGAGCTGAGTATTATGGCATATCAAGACATTTAATTTATCAGCATTGAGATTGCAGTCTTCTCTTATTATTACAAGCAATTTGAGAAGCGCTTAAAATATTAAGTGAATGATTTAATTAATTTCAAGTCGATTAGATTTGCTGGAAAGTAATTTCACAGCTAGTCGCAGTGCAAAGTGCATGAGTTAATCAAATCACAAGCGATGAATCCGACTGAATGAATGCAATACAATACTCTTAATGGAATGTGTGAGTACCTAATGAATAAAGTGCGAATAAAGAGACAAAGACATAGATAGAGAGAGAGAGAGCAAGAGAGTGAATTGAGAAAGTGCAAATCAAATATTTGCCATTTGTAGGTGGATATTGTGTCGCCTGGCTGACGTTGCAAATGCAACACGCTCCCTGCATGTGTGTGTGTGTGTGTGTGTGTGTGTGTGTGTGGGGCAGGAAAAAACAAACTGTTCTGTCAGTCAAATCTGACACAAGACAAATCGCATCGCATCGCATCGCAGCGCAATCGGAAACGGATTCACCGACTTTGTTTTTGTGTTGACTCCGGCTAACTTTGCACTGCTATTGTGAATTTCGCTACACTTCAGCAATCAATTCACAATTACATGGAGATCTAACCTCTAGCTAGCTATCTCTTTCTCCTCCCTGCACTTCCCTCTCTCTCGCTCTCGCTCTCTCTCTCTGTAAATGTTGTCGTCTCTGCATCGCTTGAATGCAAAAGTTCAATTCAATCTTTCAGTTGTCACTGGCAAAAACAATATGCGAAAGACACCACACATGTGTGTGTGTGTGTGTGTGTGTGTGTGTGTGCACTTCAGCTAGTGAGGTTAGATTGAGTTTAGTTGTGTGTCATTTGTTGGGCTTGTGCTTATTTCGAATTTAAATGTTGTCTGTGTGTGTGTGGCAATTGAATTTGCAATGCGAAATCTAATGAAACGTGTTTAAAACAATTTGTTCCCCATATTGAATTATCCACTCGACTGCGTTCGACTTCTTTCAACAAATGCGTTTGCTGCCACTTCACACACACACACTCGAGTCTTGCAATAATGATGCACATATTCGCCAGCCATGTAATCAACTTGCCACACACACATAGATGGCACAATTATTGCCATTCACTTGCCAGTTTCAGGGTAGTTGCCTTGAGGACTACTAGACGTATGCTTAATTTAATGCACATTTATTAGATTACTCAAATTGCAGTTTGAATAGCATCCATCATCACATTTTACCATGTCATTTCAATTGAGTTTATACATTTCTGAAATGTCATTAATACATCATCGCATATTTTTAATTGATTTAAGAAATTTCATCGCTTAAATTATCTTGCATAGTGTGTGAAACTATTTTTCGCATACTGCAATATCAGCATCTATTTAATCTATCAGAATGTTTGGTATTTGTCTTGATTCCAATAATAAATTTGTTTAATTCTATTTTCATGCATATTGTATAGTCAATGATTTCAAATTAATACATAATATATATTCCTGTTTTTCTATTTTTGTTTACAAGACTAAAGTATGCCTAGTCGTATACTTAATTTTGAGCTGATTCCTATGCTTAATAAATATTTGCCTTTTAAATTTTCAATATCATTTACTTCACTCCATCTTCTATTGTGAGGTTTATTTTAACGTATACTTGATATTTGCAAATATTAAAGGGTTAAAAT
This sequence comes from Drosophila ustulata, assembly GCA_035047365.1. Lineage (NCBI taxonomy): Eukaryota > Metazoa > Arthropoda > Insecta > Diptera > Drosophilidae > Drosophila > Drosophila ustulata. The sequence goes on from JAWNPT010000080.1 coordinate 9,915,869, forward strand.
AAATGTTTTTATTTTCATGTCAAAATTATAGTTTGGTGTCTAGTTGCTATATTTCCCCTATTGTCAAACTATATTTATTTATTAATAAGCCTTCAAATAAATGATAAACAAAAATAAACTACAATTATTGCAATTGCTTTTGCAGTGGCAACCTTGTCGTATACTTTATTTTAATATGCTGAACTGAAGTCAACTTATTATATTGATACATTTAGTAAATAAAATTGTATTCATATTTTATTTTATTTTAAATATTTAAATAGTTTTGTATATTTCTATATTTATGTTTATTTATATACATATGTATTTGTATTTATTTCTTTATTCATTTTTACACATTTTCATTATTTATACATTTTTATACATTTTTTTTTTTTTAATATTTATTTCTCACCACACCATCGTGTTTTTAATTTCCTTTATATTAATATTCAATTTTGTATTTTATTTTTTGTATACAATTTTATTTATTTCTTTGTTTTTATATTTCTTCCCTTATTTTTACATATGTATTTATTTCTCGCTCACACCTTTTTTTTTATTTTTTTAGTATTATTCAATTTTTTATTTGTATTTTTGTATACATTTTTATATATTTCTCTCCTTATTTTTACATATTTATTTCTCGCTCACACCTTTTTTTTATTTTTTTAATATTATTCAATTTTTTATTTGTATTTTTGAATACATTTTGATATATTTCATCCCTTATTTTTACATATTTATTTCTCGCTCACACCTTTTTTTTTATTTTTTTATTATTATTCAATTTTTTATTTGTATTTTTGTATACATTTTTATATATTTCTCTCCTTATTTTTACATATTTATTTCTCGCTCACACCTTTTTTTTTATTTTTTTATTATTATTCAACTTTTTATTTGTATTTTTGTATACATTTTTATATATTTCTTCCCTTATTTTTACATATTTATTTCTCGCTGCACCTTTATTTTTATTTTTTTTATTATTATTCAATTTTTTATTTGTATTTTTGTATACATTTTTATATATTTCTCTCCTTATTTTTACATATTTATTTCTCGGTCACACCTTCTTTGCTGTCCTTTCCTTCTTTATTTTTACCTTTACCTGCAGCGCATTTCATATTCGATTACTCTTATGTAGCATGTTGTTCACTTGTTGCGTAGTCGGCTTCATTAGGCGCACGTTGCGTATACGCAACGCAGATTTATTAGGCCATTTAGCGAGCTATCGATGCTGTCGCTGTTGCTGCAATGCATATTGCGATTCCGAGTGAATTTCGCAAATGATTTAAACTATTTTGATGTTGTTCAAATGGCAGTTCCTTTCCTGCGATTGTATATTTTTTTACATTTTAATTCTGTTGTTGCTCATAATAAAATTGAAACAGCAGGCGACCTGCTGCAAACAGCAACAGCAACAACAACGACAACGACAACCCATAAACACATGTAACCCTTGCCACATTGTCGTTGTTGTTGTTGTTGTCGCTCTGCTGTTGTCTGTCTGGTAAACCAAAATTGTTGCTCGTTTTCCGCATGAATCACTTGCATCATCATCATCATCATCATCTTCATCATCAGCAGCCTCCCGCAATCCTTTTCCGCCCACAGTTTCATATGAAACCACAGCATTGTAATTGTATATCTATGTGTGTATGTGTGTGCAGTCACATACACACTCGCACACACACGCACACACACAGATACAACCGTTTGGTTGTGCACTTTGTAAGTAGCTTTTAATATATTTTGCCGCAAGCCTCACTCCAAAAGACAAAAAAAAATAACACACTACACAAAAAATCATCGAAAATTTATATGTATATATAGAAAAAGTATACAATATCTATAGACAGATATATACATATATATGTATGTGTGTGTGTGCTGCACTCTCTGTTCAGGCCTTTTATGTGTGCTGAAATTGGATTAAAATTAAAATAAAAATAAAATGCACACACAAGAGTGCTTTCTTTAAAGCCCCAAATGTGCGATCAATAGATACTCAGTAGTAGGAAAAATAAATATACAATTGCTCCGTTTTATTATGTATAAATTTCCCTTTAATATTATGTTTCTTTTATACAATAATATCATTAATTGTTTGATTTAGCTAATTTAAAATATGTTATGATATTTTAATGTGATACCTTTTTTATAAGTAGGTAGAAAAGTTGTAACTTCTATGGAGTCTTATTTTATCATACACATTTACCCGTCCTTTTTGCTCTCGTTTATTAAACTATATTTTAAATATATTTTGCGTTTTAGTAAATGTGTATTTCTCCCCAAAATATTGTTATATTCTTTCCATACAATTAATTATCATCGCTTAGGTAGAACAAGTTCTATGGTTTTATATATTATCATATACATTTTACCACACCTTGACTGATTGTCTGCTATAATTGGAATATAATATTTTATTATCTGTAAACATATTTCGTCTCAATATTACGTTAATTTCCATACAATAATATATTCAATTCTTAAATACAATAGGCCTAAGGTCTGAACTTTTATATTATCTTTTAATTTAACCAACATATATAAATGTATTAAAACAAATTGTTCGATATAAATTAAAAATTTAAAAAACTATATAGCTAGACAACCAATTTATTAATTATTGCTTCACAAATAATATTTTTTATGGCTAAATAAATATTAAATAACTAAAAAGAAAGTTGAATCGACAAACAAATGTTCTATGCCACCGCAAGAAATAAATTAAGTTGTCAGCTGAGTTCGCTGTGAAGTTGAGCATTTCCCTCTTTATGCCTTATTTAAATTTACAGGGTATTTACGGCCACACACACATGTGTTATCGAGCGCTGTGCACCCAAAGCGCACAAAATTAAATGAAATAAAATATAAAATCAGCGAACTGCAGGCCAAAGGCCAAAAAACTGAAATCAACAAGCAAGAAGATCCTTTCCCTCTGCCCCCCCTTTCCCTCCTTCCCTTGCCACCCGATGTTTGCTGGGCAATTTTCAATTTGATTGTTTTACATTCGATTTATTCTCAAGTTACAAATTTGAGCCGCTCTAAACATCATTTAATAATTACGCCATTTTAGGCAATTTATTGGAAATTCTAGTGGAATTATCGATATGCTTGTTTGCTCTCGAATCCCTTCAACTCTCCAGCTGCATAATTTATGCTGCGTAAACAGGCAAACAATCAAACAGTTATACTTATTTACACTCACACACTCAAACACACACACACACACACACACACACATGCATTTTGTGCATATTTGCTCAATTTGCGGCGCTACAATTTAATTGTGAACCATGTGTTTATGCGTGGCATTTATCGCGATAAATAAATTGATAAAATTTATAATTTATAATAAATATATTATTAAGATTTGTTGAAAGTTTATTGGTGGTATTGCAGTATTTTTTATAAACAAACTAATTTTTGTATCTATTTTGTATTAAACAAAATAATAAACTTTTGATATTTTGCAATTTATTCCTTGGTATTATTAGTATTCTTCAATTTCACTATTTATTTTGTATTTACTATTTTTTCTGTAAAATCTCTAGTTTATTTTTAATTTATTTTGTTTGTCTTTAATTTACTCGATAATTTTATCGATTTGGAAAAGCTTTCAATCATTGTTGAAGTATTAAAGTATACAACTTATTTTAACGTATTTATAATGATAATGTTGTTTCTCAATTTTTAATTACTTGCATTATTTTTTGCTATTTATTAATTTTCCATTATATATTTATTATTTTAGATTTAATACTATTAATTTTGTATTGACGTTTTAAATTATATTTATTTGAATTTTTCAAAATTTGTTTCTAATTTTAAATGAATTTTGCACATTTTAATTATGTGCCGTCCGTTGTTAATTTATTTAAAAAAAAACTGCTAATTGCCTTTTTCTTTTATAATTACAGCTTTGAAACAATTCGAAATTCAATTATTGGGATCAATTGAAAGATGACTTCAGCTAAGTATGTGCAATAAATCTTTAATAATGTAATTTAGTGTAAATTAATGAGTTGTGTTAGATATTATATTTTATTTATAGATAAGTAAATATGCTGTGTTATTTTTGGAATAAACGTTTCTGTAACGTGATCAATGGACGGGCATAAACGTCAGCAATTAGCAAAGGACTCGTTTATTATGAGAAATTCGCGCACACAGCAAGAAACGTAATAACGACAGCAACAACAACAACAACAACAACAATAGCAACAACAACAACAACGATGGGGATCAAAGTTGCCGAGAGTTGCGAGTCAATTAAGTAGATACAATTTGATGTCCATTAGAAGCGCAGCACATTGTTGAAGAGGGGGGCAAGTTTAGAGGGGAAAACCAAGGAATGACAAATTACGAAAGCAGTGGAGGAAGGAAGAGAGCGAGAAGAGAGTAGAAGAAGCAGAAGAGGGAGTTGCAAGTTGGAGAATGAGTTGCAGCTGTCATTCGTTTGGCCATTGTCAATGACGTTTACACGTTGACGTTTTTTTGAGTGTATTGAGTTGCACACACACACACACACACACACACACACACACTGACACTCTGACAGGCGAAGTTTGTGCTTAGCTTGCCACTTGCCACTTGCCACATGCCACATGTTGTTGTTGAAACTTTTCGCTGACGTCTGCATTGGCTCTATTAACATTTAAACTAAGTGCAGGTCATGCCCCCTTTTGCCGCCCCTTTTGCCCAATTACTCGCCAATTGTGGTTGTTGTTGCTGTCTTAAATTTGTTGAAAATGTTGCGTTTGACGTTGGCCATAAATTGTGATTTATATTGTACGTGTAGATACAAATGTATCTATCAGATACATGTGTGCGAGCACTTCATTAATTTGTCATACGAAGCGAAGCAGAAAGCATCGATGCCATGGACACATCATTAAGCTCTCTGTCGACCACTTTTGACCCACACACGTCTGCAATTACACTTTTCAATTAACACACAAATTATGAAATAAAAATATTTAATATCTGAGTGAAAAAGAGCATTGCAAAAAAAAAAAGAGGAAATAATGAATAAGAATCAGATGCAGAATCGGAATCAGAATCAGAATCAGAAATTATCAATGTACATACATATGTATACAATTTTTAAAATGCGCTTAAATTGAGATTTAAATAAAAGTGTCAGTCGATTTGCATGCCAAATGCGTTGACATTTTTTCGCAGACAGCAAATGGTGTTCTGGGCGCCAAAAACGCCAAAAATACAAATACAAAACATTTAATACTTTCACATTAATTTGGATTGAAATTGCCATAAGTAGTAGCATTATTTGATATTATTATTAGCAACATTAAATTGACTAAACATATTGGACAGCCAAGTTTAAGAAATATACACTTTAAAAAAAAAAAAAATAAATAAATTGAAAATAATTTTATCTTTGGTAAAGAAAATGTAATTCGCGTATACAACATTGAAAACATGCTTAAGAAATATTGAAATTGCTTATTTAATAAATTATTTTAATAAATAAATTGATGAAATGATAAATTCCTTCATTCCATCAGCACCAATAAAATTTATTTATTACAGTAATTAAGTAAATTTGATGAGTAAAATATCAAAATGTAAAATTGTTGCAAATAGCTAAAATTATTTTTATATTTCTTCATTTCACTATTAAAAATCCTTATAATCTAATATGGGATTTAATTTTCCAAGTAAAATGTGTTGTTATGCTATAGATTTTGATTCAACACTAATAAATTATTAACAAAAATATTATAATTAATATTAAAACAGCTATATGCTTAACATGATATTCATTGGAGTGAATTAACAAAATAAAAATAATATAAGAATTAATGAACTATAACAATCAAGTTAACAAATTGAATTTAGTTTAGAAATACTTAAATATTTTTAAAAATGTAAGCGTGGTTATTCTGCATGTGGTAATTGTTAATCCAAATTTAGATTTTCTGCATATATTTTCAATTTGACAAAATGATTTCAATTATTTTTTCAACTTCATTATTAGACTGTGACTTTGTTGAATCACTTGTTTTGTTTATTTTGAATATTATTTTGTTGTACTGAAATGTAAAATGAATTCTCAGAAAAATCCTATTTTTAAAATCGCACATTTTCGAAGAAATTAAAACGAAATTCAAGCGAATTTATGAGAGAGAACACGTTTTATATTGTCAGAATATGGCAGCAGGATGGCAGCGAACAACGCTGATTTATGTGACTGTCGAGGCAAAGAGAAAAGTAGTGTCAGCGAGGGGTGGAGAGGGGGTGGGGGTCTGATGTGAAGGATGTGAAGGATGCTGCGACTGGCCGCCTTTGTGTCAGCATCGTTCTTTATTTATTGTATCGCTGCTTTTGGCTGCTTTAACCTTGATGCCAGCGGCTGATCCGATTTCTGTGCTACATTCCCCTCCCCTCCCCTCCACCCTCCACTGCGTCCCTCGGTTTTGTGCTGGCAAATGGCAAACGCCATGGGCGACAATTGAAATTATGGATTTTATGTGTCATAAGCTTTTATTGATGCAACAATCAAATATTTATGATGACAATTCCCGATGACAATGATGACGATAAAAGTGCTTTTAGTATTCGCCTCCCACCCTTTCCCCTCTTTGAATCCATCTCTCTATTGATATATGTATGTATATATAGATTTCAATGTGGATAGATTTCAAATATCATTTCATGCACTTGCCGAAAAGGTGAGCACACATTTTTTATGACTGCTCCTTGACTCGCTGCAAATCGCAGCTTATTTGTGTGTCAAACATTTTTCATTTTCCTGGCCATTTTCTATCTATTGATTCGCCCAATTCCATTTATTCGCTACTCTTCTACTCTTCTATTTTTGTATATTTGTATTTTTTTTTTTTGCCTTCGTCTGCCACAAAGGGTAGCGCATAAAATATCGCTTTGTGGCACCATTCGAGCGTATGCCGCATGTGGCATGTGTGGCAGACTCATGAGGGACTCGACTCCCACGCTTTCAGTCGGTCTATTAGCATTGCTTTTACTATCGTTGGTCGCTTTGCTACTCGCTTTACTTATTTTCGTTTTACGTTCGCCTGTGTTACAGCTTGGCTTCTTGTTTAGTTTTCTAGTTTGTCGATTAAGCTCATATTGATATTAGTTTTTGATTCGCTTCGCACGTTGCTGGTTTTCAAAGCTTTCACTTAGTTAAGCGCTTTTCTTTTTCGCTTTACGAGTGATCGCTTTAAATATCATTTTTTATCTTTGTTGTGCTTCTCTTTTTTGCTTTTCTCTATGCTTATCACTAGGTTTTTGTGTAGGCTTCTCTCTATGCTATTCTGCTTTCTATTAAAGCTTCTTTCAATGCTTATCGATTTTTGCTACTTTCAATGCTTCTTCCAATGGTCTTCTCTATGCTTTTCTCAGTGCTTCTCTATATTCTTTTTTCAAAGCTTCTCTATATAAATTCGCTGTGCTTCTTTCAGCAAATTTGCCTAACCTTTCCTTGTGGTTTTTGTAATGCTTATCGCTGTACTTCTCTCTGTGCTTCTCCTTGTGCTTCCTTTTTCTCATTCATCTATTCGTCGCACTCAGTTTCTTCTTAAACTACATGCTGTAATTATGTCTGTACTTTGCTTTTTGATTGTACTTCTCTGTCTAATTGTCCCTATACTTCTGGTTGTACTTCTCGTTCTGCATTTCGTATACTTTTTTACTGTACTTATCTCAGTATTAATTTTTGTATTGCTTTTCCTTTAGATTGTGTGGCTTAGATTTTGAATTAGGTAATTTTCGGCCTGTTTAGCTTTTTTAATCAACTTTCTACCGTTGAGCCTAATATTTAATTTTATTCTTACGCTACTCATTTTCGCTACTCTATAAAGTACAACTTTTATTTTAATTTCAGTTGTTACTTCTACCTTCAACTCTTGCTGTTATTTTTTACGTGCTATTTATTTGCAATATTTATTCAGTTTATCTTCTTGTTATGTTTACTGTTTTCCCTTGACCTTTCTTCCAATACTTCTCAGTTCACTTCTCACACATATTATGCACTGAACTTTACGTTTGTCTGACAACTTCTCACGCTGCTTCTCCCAGCAACAGTTCACACCTCACTTGACTACACATGCGATGGTCGCAGCTATTCGATTACTCGTTTATCGAGCACAGCTTAAGCATTTAATCGCTGTAATTAACATATTCTGCAGTTGAAGTGCTCCAATTTAAAGTGCGGCATTTTCGGTGAATGTTACCGAAAAGCAGGCGCAGATAATGGTTGAATATTCGTATAACCAGCTGCACAGCAGACAGACGGATATGCAGACGGACAGACAGACAGACGGACGGACAGACAGACGGACAGACAGACGGACGGACAGACAGAATAGACATTCAGACAGTCGCTTGGCATAATTTATGTAGAGCAGCGCACAGACAGCCGCGTATTCACCTGGGCTTGCTGCAAACATTCACACACTCATTCACTTGCACTCACACACATTCACATTCACACTCGCACTCGCACTCGCACTCACACCTTTACACTCGGTGCTCGCTCTCAACCTGCATATCATGTAACCGGACTCAGTTCGCTATTCCTTCCGCCGTCGGACTTCTTTCCCCGCTCGCCGCCCCCCGCATTCGCCACCGCATTTCTTTCGCTGCTTTTCTAGCCATATGCAGACAGTCAAACAGCGAAATATCTATGAGTGCATATCCATTATCCTTAATACACTTACGTGCACTAATGTGCTCCACATTAATGTGCGGGGTTGCCTCAAAATTTTACGTTCTCCCTCTCTCTCTCTCTCTCTCTCTTCGCTCTCTTTCTTTCTCTTGGGCAACACGTTGCGATTTCCGTTTACAACGTTATCCCCCAGCGTTGTCCAATTGAGTGGGCGGCGTTTAAGGTGGGCGTGGACGCCCTTTCCCTGCGCTCTACTTTTGGCTTGTAAATTGTTTTCATTATCAATTTGTCAAACTAGTTTGCACAAATTCGTTTAGCAGTTACGTCTGCACAATTTGTTTGTTTGCCAACCAACTTTAAGGAAATACTTCAAATAGTTTCGCAAATAAAAACTGTATCAGCAAATGCAGTTCATTGCTTCAAATTAAATGCAAATGGCACAAATATGTTCATGAATTCTGCACTAAAGAAGTAAAGAAAAAAAGAAGAGAATTTTAAGTAAATTCAATGCAAATTTGCCAGGAATTTATTATAAAATGTTATGATATTTAACGATAATGATTAATGCTGAGCAATTAATAAATGTCATTATTTTTTATCACAATAAATAACTCAAAATACAAATTTTTTGAAAATCTTCCTTAACTTCATGTGCAATATTTATTGGTTAAATTTAATCAATTTAATAAATGAATATCGTAATCATTATTTATTGAAAAAAAAAACAGTAGAACTCAATAATAATAATTTTCAATGAAATACTTTTTTTTTGTGTTAAAAATAAGCATTTTTTTTAGATTTTTCTGAATTTAATGAATCGGTTATATATTTTATATTTATTAATTTTCGAACATTTTTGTCAGATAGCTTCAGCATTAAATATTATTAAACAATTAAGAAGTATGGCTTTTTAGGCTTTATTGACAATTTTGCTTTATTTGCTTATTGGATTAATTATTATAATTATAACTTATAATGAAGCTTTTTAACTCGGGTAATAGACATAATAATTTATGACTATAGTTATTTAATAAAATATAACAATAGCAATTACTTCAATGTAATTACATTTATTTGAATATTTTTATTTATTATATTTGTGAAATAATTTGTTTTAAACATTTCACTTCATATTTGATTCTTTTCAAATCCCCCAAAAAATTCAGTTGTTTGACAAAATTAAATTTAATCTGCTTATCAAATGCAAATCGTGACCATTTCTATTTATCATATCTAGAACTGTAAATTTAATAAAAACATAGTTTTGTAGTTTCTTCTCACACTGCAATTTCTCGGCTATAAATAAAAAATCTGCAAAATATGCAAGGCAAAAACTCGATGCAATTAATTAAATGTAAATTGCTCAAGTTGTTTGAGCAACTTTGCAAAATTTGCCAAATTGTTTATGCAAATTAATTTGGCGTGTTTGGGTAATATGTGTGTGTGTGTGTGTGTGTGTGTGAGCAAATACGAAACAGCGAAATGCTTAAAGTTATGCAAACAATTTATTAGCGAAATCGAGCCAATGTTTGCCAAACTGTTTGGCCTGTTTGTCAACAAACAATGAAGAGAGAAAACCAGAAAAAAAAAATGCGCGCTTTAAATCGAATTTAAACACGGCAAATGGCAAGTAAATAAACGCATATGGCAAATGCAAACAGCAAGAAAAACAACAACAAAAAAGTGCAGCAGACCTAAAAAAAGTGAGGCAGCGAGAGAGAGAGAAAGAGAGAGAGGGAGAGAGAGCGAGATATACCTATATAGAGAGGGATAAAGCAGGGACAGCAAAATTGTATGCAGGCGCAAATATTTTAAATGTTAACAATAAAACATGCGCACAGTAAATAAATGCTGAGTGCAAGTGTGTACAAGTGTGTGTGTGTGTGTGTATGTGTGTATGTGTGTGTGTGCGGTGTAAACATCGCTGCAGCGCAGGGCGAAGCGAGCAAACAAACAACAACGCAACAAACAAACAGTTGAGCCTAAAAGTATGCAACGCTTTTGCTTCGCTTGCTGCCGCTGACCAAACTGAGTCCCCACTTCCCTTCCCCTTTCCTTTCCTTTTCCCTTCCACTTCCTCCTCTTTCATTTTCCTACTCCACACACATCTCTCTCACCCTCTCTCTTTCTCTCCCTTGCAGTCGTGTCCTACTGCGCCGCATTCGCATTCAAACAAAAACCGCTTAAAACACTTTACTATCGCATTTTGGAATTGTTCAAATATTTTCCTCTTCTCTCTTCTCCTGCTCCTCCTTTTTCTGCCCCCCCTTCTTCCTTCCCCGTTCTCCCCTCTTCTGCTTGTCTGTTGGCTGCTGCAGTTTTATTTCGTGCTTCGTGCAATACGCGCTGTTGCGACAACAACAAAGCGATTAAAATTCTCAAATATTTGCGCCAAACTGCACAAAAAAAAATACATACATATAAAAATGCAGAGAAGCGACAGTAGCTAAGCAAAGCTTTGGCGAGTTTGCTCGACTGCAGGTTACTGCGTAATCGAGCCAAACAGCGAAATTAAGGTGAAATTGGTTTCAATTCAATGTGAATGGTAAATTTGTAATTATGCTGAGAAGTATTAATTTGTTCACTGCTCTATTAATTTTCACTTACAAAAAAAATTAAAGAAGAAGCAACCAAAATATAATTCATCTGGTTACCTTAGTGGAATATTATCATTTAATATTATAAAATTTCTTTATCAATAATTAGATATTTATTTGAAATTAACATAATAGTTCAAATAAAAACATTTATAGGACATTTGCAAATTGAATAAAGGCGAAATTTTATTTATTTTCTTCTTATTTAATAAATGGGAAAAACACTAATAGTAGTTTGATTTGTTTTTACGTGAAGAGTATTAATAAAAAAATATGAAATAATTAATACATTTATATTCTTGTTATAAAAGTCGACCGCAACTCTTTTAATTGACTTTTAAAAGTTGTTTTTTTTTTATTTAAATTACAAAAAATTTACATTAATTTGGCATTATACATAGGCATCATAAATATCTTCGTTAAAAGTTTTTCATTTTTGCATAAAATTATTATTATTTTGATGTATTAGTTTTATTATTCAATTATTCGATATAGGGTAATATCAAATATGCCCTCTAACTGTCAATATAATACTTTATATTTATTTGCTTTAAATCGTTGTAGAGGCTTCAAAAGCTCTTAAAAAAAATGAAAGATTACTCGCAGTTGCTAAAATGTTATCCGAGATCTGAAGAACAAAAACCAAAAAGACAGAATTACATATTATAATATGAGTATGTCATAATATTGATATTTTAAGCTCTATAAAAATGGCCAGACATAATGAAATAATGAAATAAAAAAAAATGTTTTTAAAACAACAAAAATATGCTTTTATGCAGGTTATTGTAAAGGCATATAGGCAATAAAAACTAATCCCGAAATTGCCGTCAATCACGTGAAGAGAAGCAGAAGACGAGGCAGCAACAGAAGAATTGTGAAAATGCTGTCAATGGGTTTTTGCAAATTGAAATTGTTTTTTGTGCAAATGCGAAAAATTGTAACTTTCAGCACATTTAACACACACAAAGTGGTCAGTGACAAACCACATGGCCCAGCAAACGCACACACACACACCAACACACACACACACACACACACACATAGACAGAGCGATACACACGTAGAGCGACAACATGTACACGTGTCTTGATTATTGAAAAACAGAAACCACAATTGTTCAGAGCAGCAGCAGCAGTTGGACAATGGCCATTGCCATTTGAGCTCGATTTGTTGCACAAAAGGATAAATACACACATGCAGGCATGCATGTGGCATGCAACACACCCACACACACACACACACACACACACACGAATCTACAAATCCGCAAAATATATTTATACACAAATATTTTACAGTATGTTTTGTTGGTCAAATGATGCCAACCAGCAGCAGCAACAACATTCATCTGTCTATCTGCCCTGCATCTACATACGTGTGTGTGTGTGTGTGTGTAGGTTTGTGTGTGTAGGTGTGTGTGTGTGTTTAGGTGTGTATTTAGTTTAAGTTGTAGTTACAAAATATGCACAAGTCTGGCAGAGTTATTTATATTGTATGCGCCATAGACAGCGTGCAGAAAAGAAAGCTGAATCAACTAGCTGATACCCTGTAAAGGCACAGCCACAAAAAGGCAGACTAAGCTAGAATATAATTACTTGCTTAAAATTAATATTTATTTTGCGACTATAGCTGCAAGAATTCCAGCTGACTATAATTTACAATTTTACCCAAATCAAATGTGAAATATAAAACCAAATCAACATTATTTATATGTTTTTAAATATTTTTTTGAGTTGTAAATTATAAATATAATATGTGAAGATGATGGCATCAGTAGAAAAATTTCTAACCGACTAAAATTTCAAAATGTTCGATTTTAAATAAATAAAACAATATAATTAAGATTAATTTTTATTTTTTTATAATGCATTTTTTTTAGGTAAATTGTTTGAGTAAACGTAAAATTTGAATTGATGTTTCGCGGTATTTGTAGCAAAAGTTTTAAACTTGATTAAATGCATAATTTTAATTGATTTTCAGCTTAAAATATAAAATACATGTATCATAAATAGCTCTCAATTAAAAAGATGCTGCGGTAAAAATAAAAAAACAAAAGTGAAATTAATATACATTATATTTATAGGTATATTATTGGAATAATATAGTATTAATTTAGTTTTTTTTTTTTAAGTTTAACTTACTTTCGTAGTTTTTGGCGTAGATGCTGAATTACGCTATAAATAAAATTATTCCTTTAAGTATAATAGTATTTGAAATGAGATATAGTATAAATATGTCTGTTAACTAACTTCCATTCAATATTTTTTATTTGACAACTTTATTTATTTTGATTCATTTATTCTAAAATTTTCAACTAATACTATATTAAACGTGAAGATATTTAAATGCCAATTGACCTAGAAATACTATATCAAAATATTTTTCATAATTTATCAAATTTAAATACAAAAATTTGATAAATAAAATTTAATACGAAAAGTAAATGTTTTCCACAAATAAATAAAATATTTGAAAAACAAGAAAATATTTGATAACAAGAATTTTAAAAATCTATCATAATTTAAATAAAGACAACAGATTACGAAATATTTTAATATAATAAATGCTAAGCTTAATGGCATAAAAATTAAAAATAAAATGATCAGATAATCATTAGTTCTGGTAGTTAATGGAAACAATCGCCTGCTCTGCTGGTTTGCAGGGTATGAAAAGACAAGCGCAAAGAGACGAGTGCAAAATGAATAATTTGTGTGACAATGTTGCCGGAGCCGGAGCCCGAAGCCGGTTCCTGTTTCGAGTCGCTTTTCGGGCACACTGGCGCACAATGCAAATGGAAAAAATATCTTAACATTTGCATCTTTTACATGTGCAGTGCGTTGTGTGTGCGCTGGAGTCGGATAGAGGCAGTCAAAGATTGGAGAGGAGTCAGCAGCAGGAGCAGAGATACGAATGCACCTGACACGAGAGTGGGAAACGGGTTGATAGGATAGGATTGTTACCCATCAACCGAATACTGACTGCATCTCTCTCTCCTGCTCTCTCTGTCTGTCTCTCTGTCTGTGCTCATGTTGCTAATAGTTTAAATTCATCTGGATGTCTGTCGTCAGTTGCAACTCCAATTCTATCTCGTCTTCGTCTGTGTGTCTGGTTTCACGCTTTATGCACTGCTAATGATTTCATGTCGTCTGCAGCCCAAAACTGTAGTAACTCACAGTTGCCACCTCATGTTGCCCCCACCCCCCTCTCTCACAGCTTGCCACGTGCCCCATGCCCCATGCTGTGTGTGTGTTAGCTAGTTTATGCATCAAATTGGATGCACTTCGCCAAAAGTTATTCAAGACTTTGGCAAGTTCCTTGACTTGAATTCCTGCAAATCGGAGACGGCTGTAAAAATTACTTACTTTTTATCAAGCTTAGGAATTTAATTCTGTGTTGAAAAAAAATGTATTAAAAACTTTCGTTCATTTAAGTACAATTAATTTTAAATTTAAATACTGCTCAGTTGTAGCAAATGATTTATGTATTGCGGAAAAAATTATTAAATAATATAAAATATATTTATAGTATCTGTTGTCCTGTAAAATTTTCTCAGTTTCAGCAAATTTTTTCTTTATTATTATTATACTTACAAACTTCAAATAATTTATATAGTTTAATATTCATTTTTTTTAAAGCAATAAATTTGTGCAGAACAGGTTAAGTCGTTAAACACAAAATAAATTAAAATCATTTAAAAAAACTTTCCATAATTTCATTGAAAAATTGTCTAATTCATTTTTATATGTGAGTTTCTTTATTTTGATTGGTGACTTAAATTTGTTTTTAAATTGATTGTAGAACTAAAATTTTAGCACAACCTAAAATACAAAATATTTTTAATACATAAAAGCATTACAACTGTCCATTGGAAAATTATCGCAATTATTCGTATATGTTTTTATTAATTGTAATATTTTCCATTGACTAAGATCGTAATTATATTAATTTGCATTTATGATTATTTCACAATATTGACACCTTATTTTGGATTTATTTTAAATGTAAAAACAAAATGTAGGCACAATGAGAAAATTATAATATCCTGACTTTACTTACCTTAGTTTCTGTAAATAAGTATTAAACAAAATAATAATTTTTAATATATAATTTGAAAACTTTCCATTTACCCCAATGGGCAATAAAAATGCTAGAAATTATTTTTATAAGTATTTTTCTTTATTTTGCAGTTTTGCAGTTGTCCACTTAAATTTGGTTGTATTTTAAGTTTTTTGTTTGTTTTGTTTTGTTGTTTTTAATGTAAGTTTATGTTGTCGTACAGTTTGTTTATGTTGTTTTGTTTCGTGTTTGTTGATCAGAAATTTACAATACAAATCGAAACAATTATTATATACATGAAACTTAATTTGTAAACCAGAATTGTACCGATCTATTATTATTGTTATTAAGTTTTCAATATGCAGCCAACATGTTTACGTACTTGTTTTTCTCGGTTCAATTTGAAATTGTTGATTTATTGTTTGAATTTCCATATCTACTTTTCGCAGAATTTCACAGAGTTTGCAATAGCTTTAGCATCCTTTTTTGCGAAATAAGTTTACAAAGTTGTGCTCGATTGCATTTTCGCAACTATAATTTTGTTCAAAAATATTAAGTGAAAAGAATAAAGTTTTGAGAACTGCCAAAAAATTTGGAAAATGTTGATTTAACTCTGAGTAATTGTGGCGAAAGTGGAATTGGAAACATCTTTTGTATTACAGCTTGAACGGAATTTTTCTTCAGCTTTATCTTTAACTTTTGTTCATATGTTTTTTTTTGTTTTTTTTTTTTTGGGGGGAGGAATTTTTGTAGCGTAGACATTGAATGCAATACGGTTATTAGTTGTTGTTTTTTTAATGAATGTTTTTTTTTAAATATTTTTTTTTTTGTATGATTAACTTAGTTAAACTTAGCTTAAATCATAGTTGCGTTTAGTTCATGTTGTGGGGAATTTTCACTAATTTTTTTTGTAATTTTCGTTTTTGTTTTTATTGTAGTTTATGTATATTTTTACTTATAGTTGTAACTTTGATTTGCTATGCGATATCAATACCATCCACATTATCCACAAAAAAAAAACACCACATTATATACTATAGACTATATATATTTTGTTGTTTTAGCTTTGGTTGGTTTTGTAATTTTAACTTTATTTATTTAAAATGTATTTCGTTCGCTTGTCTGCTGCTCTGCTTCGAAACTTGCTCTCTTCTCGTGCTCCAATACATTTTGTGGTACGTATATTAAGTCAGAGTACATCATGGTTAGTCAGTTAGTAAGTTGTAGCTTTCTGGGGGGGGGCATTTTTTGGGGGGAGGGGCGCAACGGGGTTCTTTAACATTTATTTATTATTGTAGTTCATTCCCTCGGATTATACAAATGCAAATATGCATTCGTATCAATGTTATCGTATATCGAACACACACACATACATATACACATCCATATATATCGTATATATATCGTATATAGATATGTATATTTTCTGATTTCATATTTATTATTTACGATTTTTATTTTCATATTTATTTTCAGTTTGCATTTGGCACATTTTGACTTCTTTGCAATTTACACAATATTGAACACGCACACACGCACACACACACACACATGCGTAAGTACACACATACATATATACTCATACATTTACACACATACATATGGCATGTGTATGCAATAATGTTCATTCGCTATCAGCTTAAAGAGAAAGAGAAAGAGAGAGAGAGAGAGAAAAATGCTTTGGAAAGTGGTTCGCTGTGGTTCATTTGAACGTAACTTTGATTCACAGTGGTTCATTTTTCGTGGAACTAGTTCCAACAAAAATTATTATATTCATATATACTCATTTTGTTGACATTGAAAATATGACAATTATTAAATTTTGATTGGGAAATAAAATTAATTAAATTGTTAAAAAAAAAAGATTGCAACTATGTTAAAATTTCAAAAATATAATCTTACAAATTCTGAGTTAATTCTGATTTTTGTAGCTTAAGTTTAAGTGTGGAATCAGCGAACAAAATTTGTTATAGGAATTATGAATTTCGTAAATTGATTAATATAAATGAAATGTTTTTGTTTTATATATTTAAAAAACGATTCTTGGAATGCTTTGTTGACTAGCCAAAATGAACCACTTTGAACCACTTGGGCACGAAGTTTCTCTCACTTAAACCTATTGGGATCTCTAAATGTTTGTAAATATACATACATATATGGTAAATACACCAGTGTCTGTATAGGCCTAATATAATTGAGCTAACAAATCGAACAGAGAAACGAGTCGAGCAAAACAGAAAAGCACGGGGCATAAACAACAATTCTTAATTGTTTAACAAATAAGAAAAGCAACCAACGACAGGGGAATACTTCAACAAATAGGTGCAAATATTTACAATTCCGTATTCGTAATCTGTATAAATAATGATCATAAATGTCATCATGATGTAGGATAGTATGCATGTCTGTATGTTATTATTTTGAGCTGAAATATACTAGGTATATAACTATGTCTAAGATCGTGTATATACAGAGCCCCTTATAACCTATAACCATACATGATGAACGTACAATTGCATATCGTATGCATATCGTTATTCAAAAACAATTCATGTCTTATATTTATAATGTGGTATATATATGTATATATATATATAGTTCGCATGGTAAGCTAATTGGGTTTATTGGGCTTGAATATTTATGATACGGTATATGGATATGATTTGGATTTACCACATTAAGTACTTGGAGTAGCTAAAGCCATTCAAAGAACCGAACAACATTAAATTCTTCAATATTTCGCTATTTTCGAATGCTCTGGCAGGGAATACTATATAAAAAAAATATTTAAATATATTTAACAGCCACAACAATATCATTTCTTTGACTAAATAATAATAAAGTCAATCCAAAACATCAAATTAGATTTTTGTCTTTTCTGTTAAAATGTCGTACGTTCAATCGAACAATTGAAAATGTTTGAGAATAGATAAAGATTCAGATAAAATTCTTAATAATATTGATTTAGACTTGTCATTGAAATTTAAAAAGGATTTAAATACTTAAACTTTTTCCTGAACATTTAATTAGAAATTTATATGAATCACCTTCTGAATCTTTTTACCCAAATTCAAAGTATTTCTTTTGAAAATTTGAGTTTTAACCAATGCTTGTTTTCATTTCTTTTACGCAATAATATTTATTTAAGTCTAGACTATAAAAAACAATTTTAAAAACAATGAAATGTTTAAAAAATCGACTAAATCGTTTTCAGCTGATAAATAGATTATTTTATAGCAAAATGCAACTGGCAAGAGCATTCATGTATTCGGCTTGCCGACTACAATTTTATCCATTCAGTTGTAACTTTCTTTTTGCTTGTTAGCAGTATTTTTTTGTATTTTTATCCAATTCTTTTCATTTGTTTTTCACTAACGAGGTAACATTTAAACGCATTTTGAGAAATCTTGCAAATTTTTTTTTTTTTTTTTTGCTTTTTTTGGCCATTTATTGCTGGCTTTTGTTGTCAAAAATTTGCATTCGGACTTAACTACTTACGTTTACTATTGAATTATTTGCCGCCCTCCAATAGAAGGGGAATGGGGGCGTGGGCATTGTGGTTGCTCTTGTCCTTTGGCCATGTGTGTGTGTGTGTGTGTGTTGATACTTTGCCTGCCTTATAATTACAATTTAATTAAGCTATAATACTAAATGTGTTTTGTTGTTATTGTTACGCCTGTCGAGAGTCGCTTTTGTTCCAGTTGCGGCTGCTCCGGAACTACTGTGAATGCGAATGCTGTCATGCGATGTGCTCTTGTTATCTTTTGTTTGGCAGCCGCACAAGTTTGTTGCCAACAATACGCACAGGGCTAATATCAATGTCTTTATTAGCCGCCTTGCTGCTGCCATTGTTGTTGTTGTTGTTGTTGTGGTTGTGGCTGCCCCGCTGGCCGCATCCGTTTCCTGGCTACGATCCTTGTACAGGCGGCCATTTTGATTGCGTGAGCCGTCCTCGTGGCGATTCTCTTTGACCACCACCTCGTTCTTCTGCCGATTATACAGTTTAAGTTCGTTGTTTCTTGTTGCCGCTCAAATACATTGTAACCTAACTATGTGTGTGTGTGTGTGTGTGTGTGTGTGTGTGTGTGTGTGTGTGTGTGGGGGCAACTTACCGTTACTTCGTTGAGCTCTTCTTCGCGCAGATTCTTCTTGCCAGGACGTTCCATTTCTATGACCGAAAAAAAAGGACAAGCAAATAATTAGCTTAAAGTATCAGAATTCTAAATTGAAAGAATTATTTGTTAATTAGGTAACAATTAAAAAATTGATTTTCTAAAATTAACAATAATTAAATATACATATATTTTATTAAATAGTTGAAAATCAAGTTGAATACATTTCAATAGAATTTACTACACAGAATGTAGTTCAATGATATTTTCCCCACCAAGTTTATTTTTTGTTCACATTTTCAAAAGAGACAAATTTATGAAAAAAACTTAATGATTTCTCAGAAAAAATCATGCTGCAATTTGTTAGAAATAAATATCTTAAATATGTTCTGATATTTTGATACCACATAATTTTAACACATTTTTTATTAGATTACTCAATAATAACATAGAAAAATCAATAAAAAATTTTTTTTCTAGTATGTACCAAAAATTTTATTTTTGTCAATAAAATAAAATAATAGTTAAAGAAAAACTCGTTTGTTAATAAAAAACAAATCTTACAGAATTTTAATATTTTAATGTAAGATTACAACTTTATTTAATTCCTCGCAAAATACGAGTAAAACATTTTAATTAAACAAAAAGCTACAATTGTTGCCATATTAATAATGCATCATAATCGAAGACCATAAAAATCAAACGTGTTAATATGTAAAGTATACTCTTTGAAAGCATTTAATTTCAATTTTAAAAACCATTTAATTAAATAGCCACCTTCAATTGTGGGCTAATTAATTTATCCATGATAATGAAAAGTGTTGAACTGTAGACAATAATTCTTCAAAGGAAAGTTGCAGTTTTTATTGTGGGTTAATGAAACCACGATTCATAAAATAAATAAAAGAATATAATAATGATATACTATACTTGTGTAAATAAACAGCTTTTAATTTTAAATTTGATTCAAATTGCCGACACTTCAAATATGGTACATATTTATTTAAACAACAAACTGATATTTAAATGTAAAGAGTTCATTTAAAGTTGGCTTATCAAGAGAAAATTTAGTTCAATTAAATTTGAACAGCTCAAGAGTGTTGTATTGATTTTTTAATTTTAAATTCAACTCAAGTTGCAGACCAATTAATTGTGGAATATATTTAAACGAACATAAGGAGCAAATAAAAATGTTGGTCAAGAAAAAGATTACAACATTCCCAAAGTAATTGTTTTCAATTAAATATTTGATATTTTAAGTTGAAATTCAATTGAAGTTAAAGGAAAATTAAACGTGGTATATATGCAAACGAAATGAAGAAGTAAATTGAAATTCGGTTTAGAACAAAATTACAACATTGCGAAAGTAATTGTTTTTTTTTCCAATTCAAGTTGCTGACGTGGTATATTTCTAAACGAACTTAAAAAGTGAATTGAAATTCGGTTAAGAACAAAATTAAAACGTGCCGAAAGAAATAGTTTTGAATAAAATATTTGATATTCAAATTTGAAATTGAATTCAAGTTGCATAGCAATTAATCGTAAATATTTAAACGAATTTGAAGAGTGAATTGAAATTCGTTTACAACATTGCGAATGTAGTTTTGATTAAATAAAATACTTGAGTACGGTGTAAAACTCACCATATAGGCGAATGGTGCCTTCGGTGTCGCCGATGCTGTTCTTGGAGATGCACTTGTAGCCACCGAAGTCGGAGGACTGCAGTCGCCGGATGTGGAGAATCATCTCGATGGCGTACATGTTGTTCTCCTTCTCGTTGAGGGCATAACGATCGCCGGCAATAATCATTTCGCCTGCGGGCAGAATGTGAATGTGTAAGCAAATGAGTGCCGCAAAACGGCAAGGTTCAAAGTGCTCTGAAGATTGGAGGGAATGGAATGGGAATGTCAACTGGAACTCGAACTCGTCACGTTTGCAATATACGTCAAATGCACTTGACGTTGCCACGGCAGCGACATCAAAATATTTCAGCATCGAGACACGAACCAAATAAAGACAAATTGCGGCATTTGGCAAAAGGTTTATAAACCAAACTGGCCGACAGACAGTCGAGCTCCCCGTCTACTCCGTTGCGCTCAACTGAGCCAAGCCGCACAACAAACCAATAAGCCAGAAACAGGAGGAGGTCGAGGAGGTGGAGGAGGAGGTGGAAGGGGCAACTTACCATTCTCGCGCTGCCAGTAATTGATGGCTTTGGGCGATGCCTCAACGTTGCAAATTAATGTGACATCCGTTAGAACCGGAGCGCCAACCAATTGATTTGGCACTTGCACCAGCGGATGAACTAGCGTGGCAAGTGAAAAAGTGAAAGAGAGAGAGAGAGGGAGAGAGGGAGAAAGTGTTAAAAAGAGAGAGTAGCGATTAAAGAGATGCAAGTGTCAGTCATCATTACTGTCAACATCATCATGTCGCATGCAACACCAGTTATACCCTGTACTTGAAGTCTTAGAGAGCATAGTCAGAGGGTGGCAGGTTACAAAATATACATATATGAAGCTGCTTGTAACTCAATTGGGCTCAAGCGTTTCAGAGTTGGTAATATTCTGTTTAAGAGTTGCTTTTAAACAGCAGGTCATTTAAAAATTATAAAGGTTTATTTTCACCTTTATAATTTTACTTGAAATTAAAAAATTGTGTAGAAATTATTAAAGTTATGACAACGATTATGGTTGGTTGGATTTTTATTAAGATTTGCTTTGAACCTTTGTCATACTGCTTCAAACTGTTACGAGAAACTGAAACAATTAAAAACAAGAGTTTTTTCCGATTTTATTTCTTATTGAAAATAAATATTTGTAATTTTAATTACAATTCAAAAATTGTGAAAAAAATAATTAAAGTTATGACGACGATTTTCAAGAGTGAAATTTAAGTACAACTTTAACATTATAGTTATTTTTCATTTGTGTATATTAGTTGCTCAATATATATTTGTACACCAATTATGGATACATTATTGTTTTAGTCTCAATCTAACCTAGCAAAGTTATGATGACGATTTCCAATAGTGAAATTTAAGTACAACTTTAACATTTGCGTTGATTTTCTTATTTGCTTTTTTGTTAATTAGTATTTTATTTTATTATTAGTTTCTGAATATTTTTTTCTTCAATTATGGATATAACATTATATTAGGCACAATCCTAACTAGCAAGTTCTAACGACGATTTCCAAGAGTAAAATCTAAATACAGCTGGAATATTTAATCTGATTTTCATATGTCATTTTTGGATCATTATTATATTTATTCAATATTAGTTTCTCAATACATTTTTTCTCCAATTATGAATATATATAATAGTCTCAATCTAATCTAGCAAGTATTTTTTAGTCGAGTATGCTCATCACATTTGATAGCGACGACATAAACTCGATTTGTTAATGGCAAACAGGGACAACTGATACAATTTTAATTGAAAATGAATTATTTTGTTGTTAGAAACGCCAAAAACGTTGCAGACTCCCAAAAGCAGATTTCCAATTCGAGTTGCTGACTGAACTCGCAGTCAAGCTTCATGCGAAGTCGACAACAAAACTTCCAAAACCAGTGGCAATTTTTGTAGTTAGTTGACTTTACGTTAACTTGCGGCATATTAGCTGATAAAAGACGTTTGATACGACCAAAATATCGAAATCAAATGCTTAGAAATTCTGGTAATTAAACAAATAAATAAATAAATATTACGTTACTAAAATAAGTATAAAATTGTCTCATTAATTTCATCTCTTGATTTCATTAAAAAAAGGTAGATCAAATTTAATTTATAAAATGTGTGTTATAAAGAAAATAAATTGAATAAATAAATACCATAAATAGCTTTCAAAGTTGCAATTGGTATAGTTCCTAAAATGAATATATAAAGTAAATAAATAATTGCCTAATTTCGCTGATGTTTATACAATAATTAAATAAATGTCCATTTAAGGAAATAATTAAGTAAATTCCATGTTATGATGTTTATACAATAATGAAATAATTACAATTAAAAATCCCCAAATTTTGCTGCCCGATATTTTAAATAATATATCAGATAAAATTATAAAATTGAATATAGTAAGAAAAATAAATAAAAGTCACTTCAGTTTAAGCAGTTTAATCTTCAGCAATAATTTAATTTTTTTGATGTAGTAAATAATATTAAGTTGTGTAAAGCCTAAAGCAGAGTATTTGCCAATTCGTTGAGTTGTCACTTCAGTTCTTCGCTCTGCTTGCCCCGATGTTGCGTGTTTCGTGTCAGTTTGAGGTTTTTCTGTTCCCTTTTATTTTTTTTTCTGTTGTTTTTTTGTGCAACATTTTTGGCTGTTGTCTTTGGGAGTTTCTTGGCCCTTGGCTGCGGGGCACGGCCCGAACAGCCACTGACCATCATTGTTTTTGGCTTTTCAACTTTGCTGTTGGCTCCTTTCCTTTCCTTTTGTTTCTCTTTTTTCCCGTTTGTGTCTGCCAGCTGTCCGCTGTGGCATGCCCCACCATTGTGCCTCGGCATTGGCTGCGTTCAACCGTTCATTATTGGTCAATTTATTGGATTTGTGCATGTGGTTGTGTTGTGTGTGTGCTGCCAAATAATGTAGCATATGTCATGTGTTGTTAGTGTCGATTCGTGTTGTAATCCCAGCCCCATTCTTCGTCTTGTGCATTTGGCCTACCCCTTGTTGAAAATTCAATTTGTTCTAATAGAGTTTTGCAACGGCTGCAACAGCTG
Organism: Drosophila ustulata; assembly: GCA_035047365.1. Classification (NCBI taxonomy): domain Eukaryota; kingdom Metazoa; phylum Arthropoda; class Insecta; order Diptera; family Drosophilidae; genus Drosophila; species Drosophila ustulata. The sequence continues at coordinate 9,940,002 of JAWNPT010000080.1, forward strand.
AAATTACAAAACAACACACGCGGCGTATGCGTAATTTCTTGCTGCCCTACCTCGAAAGCGAGCCTCTTCAATCAGCTGCGTCTGCTGACACGCCTAGCAAAGGCGTTTAACCAATAAATATATATACATCTTTAAAAGAGTAGACATTTTGAGTAATTCCTTAAATTTCTGCGATTTTTTTTACCATTAATAAATTGCACGATGAATGAAATTGGTAAATGATATTATATTTTGCAGAGTATTTTCTGTTCCCCATCCATCAAGTATATAAAATGATATCTCTAGGCTCTACAGAGTTGATCATCTGAACAGCTGTGTAAACTTGTCTGGCAGAATCTTTAAATCAGCTTAAATATCAATATAGCGAAATTGATTGCATTTTTAGAAGTTTCCCAGAGATGAATGTAAATTAGTTCAAGTGAATAAAGTAATAACAAATCTGCTGTATATTTTGTATGAAATTGAATCTGTATAGATTAATTGTGTGTATAAAATTTCCCTCAATAATTGAATGCTATTGGAAATTAATAAAATGTTGTAAATCAAACTAGTGATGAATATTTTATGTGGAATAAAATCCATTTAGATTTTTCTTCAATAATAATATTTCTATGGACATTTTTCGGCTAAGGGAACTTGACAAAATGATGAGTAGGAGAAACCAAAATTAATGTGGTGGAAAAATAAAAACTATAAGCTAAAATCATTGAAGATTATTTTAACAATTCATAATTTTGAGTTTAAAGCCACAAATGATAGTAGCTGAATACAGATTATAAGCAAAAAAAGCATCTATAATTTAGAGTCTGATGGGAAGGAAAAAAAGGAACGCCCGAAACTTTGCAGAATAAAGCCGAAAAGAATTGGCTGAAAATATTCAATGAAATCGAGAGTTTTATGCATAATCAGATTTATTCATGTCCACTCAAAAGAGGTGACGAGCAGCGTCCATTGCAGCCATCTATGTGGTGGCGGTGCTGACCTCCGTGGTGGAGCTAAGCACGGTGGTGGTGGTGGGTTCAGTGGTGCTGGAGCTGCTGCTGCTGCTCGAGCTGGAGCTGGAGCTGCTGCTGGAGGAGCTGCTCGAGCTGGAGCTGCTGCTGGTGCTCTCGGTGGTTGTGCGACGTGATGGTGGCGGATGTGGTGGACCCCATGGATCCCATGGACCGCCATGTGGTGGACGACCGCCGCCGCCTCCGGGACCGCGACCGCCGCCGCCTCCGCGACCGCCACCGCCACGACCACCGCCTCCTCGACCGCCACCGCCACGACCACCGCCTCCTCGACCGCCGCCGCCTCCGCGACCGCCGGCCAGGTGTCCTTCGAGTTCGCCATGCTCGTGGCTGCCGGGAGGGCCGAACGGACCTTGGGCAATGGCCACGGCCACCAGGGCGAGCAGAGTCACAAGTATAAAGGTTCGCATTGTCGTCGTCGTCGTCTGTTTCGCAGTTAGATGCCGACTACACAGATCCCACAGACATCTTGGCTATTTTATAGTCCCTTAAGCTTTGTGTGCTTAGCTGCAACTGCGATTGCAACTGCGGACAACTGCGTCATCGGCTATTTGCTTGAACTTTTGTCCAACTTTTCTGTTCGATTCGGTGTCTGATCAACAGCTGTCGTCTATTTGATGTTCTATTTGTTTATTTACTTGCATCGGAGAAAATTCTATGGGCTCCACACTAGAAAAATGCCATACAAAACTTCTATTCTTATGTTTAAAACCACTTTCTGGATTCATTATAAAACATCAAAAATGTAACGCGAGATAGATATTTAGTTATAAAATAAATTAATTTTTAAGTTCACTTAAAACTATGCGATTAATTAGGAATAATAAGTTGAATTTTTAATCATTTTCAAATAGTTTTCTTTGACCAAGTATTAAATTAAAAATTATTGAAATTCGCACCTTAAAAATATTTTATGGAACTTTCTTTCCACAAATTTTTATTCCAAAATTGCAACAGAAAATATTTTCAGCTACTGCATATACTGCTGGGCAGCAAATATACTCGCTTTATTTTTAAGTAGAGGGTCTTAACAAATCTAAAAATGATTGCAAAAATAAAATGATACATTTGAAATGAGTTCATAATATTTGAATCTCAAATCTTTAATAATTTTAAAAACGTCATTAATGTAATAATAACAAATATTGAAATGGGAATCTGCAATGCAAACAGCGATGCAGTCCTTAGTTTTGTTGGTGCAGGGTCTAAGAAACTGTGGCTAATGAATGGACCTTCCAGACTGCAGACAACCGAAACAGATGCGCCCCTCTAAGCGGAGCTGCCCATTAAGCCTGATTAGGTTTGAGCTCTTAAGCGCTTTCAACCTGTGGAGCTTTAAGTACGCGTGTGTGCGAAAGAGACAGGCAAACATACATATGTGTGTGTGTGTGTGTGTGAGTTCTACTATTTTGTAAGCTGCTTCGTTAAAGTACCGAAATATTGCAGCACACTGAGCTAACCACAGAGCTCACTCCATCCGCCCGTCCCCGTCCCCGCCCCCTGGCGACCTATCACAGACAGACAGCGAGACAAACAGAGGGTGTGGGAGAGTGGGAGGGAGACGTGGATATTTAACGGTCTTGTTGGAGTTGCTTGTGGCTGGCAAAAAGAGCCAAAGAGCCACTTAATTTTCTGATTAAAATCAATCAAGCAAAGCGCGGCAGCAGCTCAAGAAATCAAGCGCACAGGGGTTAAGGGTGGATTAAAGTCAGGCTAAGACAACAAGGCGAAAACGTAAAAAGGGGCGGTACACAGAGAAAAATAATGACGTTCCAAAAACAAAAATGAAAGTCTTTGATTTAAGAATGTTTCGATCTTCAAAATGGTTCTTGCAACAAGAATTCATTCTTAAAAATATACTTTTTAAAGCATTCCACTTTAAAGACTGAAATTTTCTTTCAAGAATTTTCTAAGATTCAAAAAATTTCCAAATTAAACTGTTTAATTCATAATTTTCTGCTTAAAGTCAGGCAAAGCGAATGTTGTAATTTTCTTCTTCTACTAAGAGTCCTATTTAAATTAAGTCTGGTGTTGTTGTAAGTTCAGCAAATAGACTTATTGTTCATTATTTTTGAGTTCGAACTCTACTCGATTTGGATATAAAACGGTTGCTTTGAAATTAATAACTACCAAAAAAGAAAAGGATAAATAATTATTTAATAACTAAATTAATTAAATAAAAAAATTTAAGAATATGGTTAACGATTTAGAAATTTGCTTTCCGGTTGCAGTTTCAATACCATAAGAGTATGATGCAAGAATGTATTCTTGATTTTAGCACGCATTTTTTCTCTGTGTAGTCGAAGTCAGTCATGTCAAAAGAAGACGTGAAAGCGTTAAGCAAACGCAAGCGGGAGTGTGGGAGGGAGCGCGAAGATGCTGTTTCATATGGGTTTTTAAATTGAAATTGAGACGCAGTCGCAGCAGCTAACAAAGCCGAAAGCAATAAAGGGGCAACCAAAAAAAAAAATGAAAAAAAAATAAGGAAGCGAGTGAGAGAGGGAAATGACAGCTAGAGCGGCGACGAGCAGATGAAAATGAAATGACAAAAGAAATGAAATGAAATGAGAGAAAGCAAAGCCGAAAAATTGGAGCAGATAAAAAAATGGAAATTAATTTTTGCGGCGACGAACGAAGGGAAGAGAAAGAGGAAGCGGAATATATTTGATATGTTTAAGTAGGACGATACGCACACACACACACATACACACATACACGCACACGCACACTGCGGCTCATTGAGGTGCAAACATTTGTTTGCCGTGTCAATATAATTTGCAGATAAAATCTAGATCTGTCGCTCTTCGCTCTTCCTGCAGCTTCTTGTTGTTGTTGCCCCTTTTTTTTTGCCTGGCCAAATTTCATTAAGCTTAACGTGGGTGTGAGCAGCACAGCACTAGACTACACTGCACAGTGTGTAAAGGTCGCTGGCTTTAAGAAGCGTCAAGTTTTTATACCTGCTACACATAGGGCAGAAGGATATTATAACTTAGTGGCAACAGAAAATCAACAACCGATTTAATTAATTCTTGTCCGTCTGACCGTGTAAGTGAATGGATCTAAGAAACAATAATAGCTACAGACAAATTTCGTTTATATGTTTCTGTATTCATTACGCAGATCAAATTTATTTTAAATTTTGGATGCCACAATCTACGATAATCTAGAAGTAGTCACATTTTTTTATAAAAACTGCGTGGAACTTGAAAAGTTCTTAGTGATAAACCAACTATCCTCTATTTTGGTATAAATCGGACTACCAAAGCAAAATATACTTGTTAAGCTCTTTTTCATAGAATGTGTTCCCAAGCAAAAAGTTTTAGGGTTTATGTGTGCTAATGGCAACCGGGTATCTCGTAGTCAATCACACTCGACTAGAGCGTTCTTACTTGCTTTTGCCTGGTTAACTGCAGAAACGTGACGTTTGCGCCAAGTGTCTAGACCCGGGTTTTTGCTCCCACCCCACACGGAACATTTGGTAAGCGCTCAGTTTGGCGCTAATGCATTTGGAAAGTTTGCGTTTTGGCCGCGTGGAAGGAAGGAAGGAAGAAGCTGCCGGCAAAATCGAAACGGAAACACTTGCAGTTCGCGTTATTGCGTTATGCTGCGGTTCACTTTACCTTCGTTTCACGCACATCCGTTCTAAAGCTTCATGTGTGTGTATGTGTGAGGCCATTATGATTATTATTATGCGAGTTGGGGCCATAAATCAAAGCATTTGTTAGCCCCCATTCCGCTGCACTGTAAATGCGAGGTTAGTTGTGTATACTTACAGTGCACCTGTAGCTTCATCCGCTTGCTGACGGTGGGTGGCACGCCATTGGAGGCGATGCACATATAGGCTCCCATTTCCGATCGCGTGACTTTCGACAGCGTCAGCATTTCACCCTCCACCGATATGGCTGCAATTTTCCAATTTTATTTGTGGCATTTGAGATTGACATGCGGTTTGTTTGATACGCCATTTCTCACATTCACCATTCTCTCACCTTTGGTTTTCTGATGCACGCCATTGCGTGCAATGATCTCACGTCCATCTTCGCGACGCCAGGTGATCTTTGGCTTCGGATGGCCGCGTGCTCGGCACACAAGCTTGGCGGAGCCGCCCTCGGGCACCATCATGTCGCCGGAGGTCTCCTCATTGATAATATCAGGCGGTATAACCACTTCTAGTGTGGCAGTCTATAACGAAAAAAACAAAAATAAATATTAGATGGGTAAAATTGCAATTTCAATTTATATTTTCCAGATAATGCAATCATTGGCAGCTTTATAAAATAATTACTTTTCGGCGATTATAAAATGAGTTTTATTTTATTATTCTTCCAACCTAATGATTAATTTTACATGATGTTAGAAAAATCAGGCCTTACCATTATGTATGCGCAGTAAAAATTCGACTCCTTAATAACAATTATTTCAGAGAAATCAGTTTGTTAAAGTATTTATGTTAAAAATAATTTAAAAAAATGCATTATTATTTCACTCTTTCGCCCTAAATTATGTCAATGCTTCAAATGCACTTAATTCGTATACGCAATGCATACATTTCTGCAGCGTATTTGCCACACTGTGCAAAGCTTCATTTTGCAAGCGCATTCAGCTATTTCGCTCACACTCACCTTAATTTATGTCTTCGCTCCGCCTTTCGCGGCCAAAGGAAACGATCTTGGTCAGAGCGAGACAGCAACACATACAAGTGGAGTGCTTTCTGTGTAGGCGAGTGTGTAAGAGTATGCGTGTCGTTTAGTATGCTTGCGGGAGGCGGATCGATACGATCATGAGAGCGAAAGTAATAAGTAAAATACGTATTTACTCAACTAACATTTTGAGATGCTCTTTTGTTTGGAGTTGCTGCCGAGAGAGAAATAGACAGAAAGCTGCATAGTGTATTTAAGTGAAAAGTGCGCGTTATGCTAATTAATTTGTTACACAAATATTAAATATGTTTGTGAGTGGCTTGCATTTTATTACTCTCTACATACATACTTATTAAATACATATGTATGTATGCGTGTGCCTAGCCGTCGCTCTCTTCTTGGCTACGCTCTCACATTACATATGGCGGCATCAGTGAGAGGGGGAGAGCGAAATTTGGCATTTTGCTGATAAGCTGTCGCAGACTGCAACAGTGACGAAAGATGACCGCAGTGACGTCACAAACAATGTGAGTAACGTATTGAAGTTGTTAACGTCATAATAATTAATCTTAAAACGCAGCAGCAATAAAATAACAAGTTATATGACATTAAGTGAATTTACCTTTGGCTGTTGCGTTCGCATTTTTTATTGCAAATTAATATGGCGCTGATGTCGTCGCCGTCGCCGTCATTGTTGTTGTTGTTTTTTTTTTGTTGTTTGTTGTGTTTGATGCTGCAGCTGACAGTTGCGTCATAAAATAAAGTCAACGTCACAAAAACCCCAAAACGAGCGAAGCGCGAAATTTATACGAAAAAAATGAGGGCAAAAACGAAAGAAGGAAGGGTTAAAAGGCAGATGTGAAGCTGCCGCCTCCTGTTTGCTTTTTATTTGTCTCATATTTGCTTTTCACTCAATTCGCTTTGTTAGGTTGATTTTATTACAAGCCGTTTGCCGGCAGAGGGCGCTGCAGCTATGGAGACGTAACGGAATGACGAAATGACGAAATGAAATTGAAAACGCAATCGCTTTGCACATGTCGCGCGCGCATTTAAACTCAACGTAACGCAACTTGACGACGCACAGACTGAGAGAGCGAGCGAGAGGGGCAGAGAGGCAGACAGACAGACAGAGAGGCAGAAGTACAGACAGACAGACAGACAGACAGACGCATTGCTGCCGCTGCCGCATTGTTTGTTATTTATTTTTGTCATTAAAGCGCTTCATTGTTTATATATCGTGTTTAAATGTCAGCAAACTCGCGTTGCCGCCGAGCACACATACACACACACACACATGTCACACACATACACACAGACAGTTAAAGGCATATGACAAGTGCAGCCCCAGAGTAAATTCATTTCATTTCATTCATTTGAATTTTAACTATTATTATTTCATTTTTTTTCCCACATTCTCGAATTTTCACTTTTACTTTAGTTTTTCATTTTGCATACCGCGCAATATAAAGCAAAGAGTTGTATTAGTTAGTGGCAACACAAGAGAATGAGATAAACATTTTAAATTTTTAATCTTTTTCAAATAAAAATTAAAAAAAAACATTGCTTATAAATTTTTCAAATTTTTATATTAAAATTGATTAAATGCTTATTATTATAAATTCTTTTTTACATTTAACTGAAGTAAAGAATTCATAAAAATCTAAGTTTATTTACAATTAGTTTTAAATTTTTTAAATATAATTTTGTTTACTTTAAGCTTGTAATTAAAATTGAGGAAAAGAATTTAATTAAAAAAAAAAATGTTTGCATTTTAAAATTGTATTATTAAAATTAAATAGAATATTTTAAACGAATATTAAAATTGAAAAATGTTCTGTTAATGAATTTGTTATACTAAATAACATATAGATTTGCATTTTTATTTTAGCAATTGTTACTTATAACTTTGTCGACACATATCGAATCACATCAAATCAAAATCTCATGAAAATCCCCTTTTTAATATCCAGCATACTTCACTGTCGAGCACACTCGACTGCAGTGAGTTTTTACTAGTTTTGTTTTGTTTTTGTTTTCACTGGATATTAAAGCTCACAAAGCAAGCTGATAGCATTGATGTTGGGCTTTCTCTGATAAATTGCAATAAAATGAGAGAAATATTTTTATGCATATACTTTTGAAATCGCAAACAGATTAATTTCCCTTAGGGCAACAGTCACGAATTAGTTTTGTTTGTGTTTGTGTATGTGGCACATACAATATGTTTTTGTTTATAGCATCTGCCATTGCTGTATTAAGTGCAGATTACATTTTTCACTGCTTTCTCTCTCTATGGGTTTTTTTTTTAGACAGTTTATTTTTAATAACATGCATTTCGTTGCACAAAAATATGTGAACACATGTTGCAAGCTTTGCGTTTGACTCGTTGAATGCTCTTCGCATTTTTTTGCTACACGTGTTTTTCGGCCTTGTTTACCCAACACTTTTGTGAATTGATTGCATTTGACAAAGGCTTATCTCAGTGCTCAGCACACTGCTGGCCCTAAAAATATGCTAGCATTTATTTTGCAATCAATTGAATTTGCTACTCTCTTAAGCTCTGGCAGCAATATTGATTGAATAACTGAATTTCCATTGCAGCTTTATATAAAACATTTTTCTGATGAATGCGCTTCAAATGTATGTTCAAGTCACAGAGAGAAAAAAAGATGTTAAGATTCTTAAAAAATTTTGCAATTTGATTTCGATTTTTTATATACTTTGCTATTGACACAGATTTACTGCTAGCTTTTGACAGTTTAACAAGCTATGCATTAGAGAGAAAAATGTGAAACAAATGTATTTCAAACATTGCACAATAAGATAAAAAATATATATATATTTTTTAATTTTTTTAGGCGAGAGTTTTCTCTTCTAAATTTTTATTATGCTTATTAATAATGACCATAATAACTGAATTGATATCAATTTTAATCAAAATAATATATTTTGTTATTAATTAATCGTTAATTTAACGATTTAAATGCAAGCTTGTTTGGTCTCAATTAAATGTGAATGATTTTTAACAAACTGTTAAAATTTCGCAATTATGTTTCATGGCCTTAAAATTTTAATAATAAAGAGAAATTTAATATGTATTTAATTTAACTGCATTTTTGTTTAACCGATTTAAATTTTTTTAGATTGTATCTTTTTTATATGATTCTGAAACCAACTGTATATTTTTGCGCTTTAATTGTATTTTTTAATTTCCCATTTATATTATAGCAAGTTTTCTAGTTTTCTACATATTTATGTCTTTCTTATTTAGTTCTTTAACCAACTGTATTTGTTTGGCAATTGCGCTTTGATAGAATTTTTGAGTATTCCACTATTAGCAATATTACAATTTTTTTATGCAAATTATTTACTCTTCCTTATAAATTTTTACATGTCAACCCACTATAAGCGTTATTTAAATGAATTATTAGAAAATATTCTACTCGTCTGTTCCAGTCATCTTCAAAGTATTCGCTATCCAACAACAGTTTTGTAATGATTCAGTTCTTCACTTGTCACTTGTCTAGTAAAGTTCTACAAGCCCATGTATTGTAAATAAATAAATATAAAACAATCTTACGATATCAGAATGCACTTTAACATAATTTTGTAGTCTCCTACAATTAGTGATACTGACTGATCAGCAGTCAATCGTTATCAAGTCAGCATTGTAAAACATTCGATTGTATTTAAAATACTCAAACTGTACTTAAATGAATGCAATTGATGGGATAGAGGGGAGTTCGGTACTTACTTGCATTTTCATGGGATCGGTGTTGACCTGGCACATATATTTGCCGGCATCCTCCATTTTGACGCTGCGAATGTTGAGGGTCCAAGTGTTGTAGTCGTTGTGCGTCACCGATAATCGATCATTGTTGGTTATCACATGCTCGTGTATGGCCAATATTGCCTTGGCATCGGCCTTAATCCAGGCGACCTGATGATGGACATCCCACCAAGGCCCATCCACATCCCAGACCAGTTGATGACAACGCCAATTTTGCGACGAGATGATGACGAGACGAGATGTGTTTTCATTTCATTTCATTTCATTACATATCGTTGCAAATGTTCGTGTAATGTTCGTGTTGTGTTGCAATTTGATGTCAATGATGTATGTATGTATTAGTTTGTGTATTTTTGGTTATATCATATCATGTTAATCCCATTGTCGCGAGCGTTTAAAATGTTGTTGTCGGTCAACGGCAATTTCCGGTTCGTTGTCAACGAAATCGATTTGCGGATGTATTAGAATTTAGTTGCAAGTTTTGCGTTTTGCGTCGCCAGTTGGCGATGCCATTTCACAGTTGGTAACCAAGTTTTTTTTGTTGGTTGGTTGGTTGGTTGGTTTGTGTGTGTGTCAACGATACAAAAGTTGGCCGTTTGTTGGTGTCGTTTGGTGTCAGTGTCGTTGACAATGGCGGTGGTCGAGGCGACGTTGTTAGTTAGTCGTCGTCGTCGTCGTCGTCGTCGTCGTCAGATGTCAGCGCAATTTGACGCCATTTCCATTTTGGTTGCAAGCGACGGACGAAGGCAAAACGCAATTTTATCGTTGTTGATGCCGCAAAGTTTTTTGCAACGGTTTGCGGGGGTGGAGGGGCAGAGAACGTTGTCAAGGATATGAAATCGGGATATTTCAAGTGCAATTAGTCGAATTGGTTTTGTGGTCATTTGTTCCATGAGTGTGCGACGAGTGTGTGTGTGTGTGTGTTGGAAGAAGAGAAATTTCGCAATTAGTTTACATTTGTCAACGTTGGCTGTGCATTCAATTTCTTTTTGTTGCTCTGCTTTTTCAACTGAAGAAAATCCATCAAAGTAAAAAACAAATATACATTGTACAAGTTGGAATGGGTTTTTTTTTCTTCTTTTTTTCTGGTGGGCTGGGGGTAGTTGGCAGTTGTTTTTGCAGGTGCAACGCTAACGTTTAAACAGTTGACATTTAATGCAAATGGAAAAAAAAACATAAACACACGCACATGCAAAGGCTAATAAAACTACAAAGAAACAAAACTCGCATTCACATGCATGGCAAAAAGCAAACAGTCGGAGGATATAAAAAAAAAACTGTTGCCTACTTTGGAGCGCAGTGTTAAGAGCAGGCTGCAGGCTGCAGGCTGCTCTGCTTTTGCCTTTAACATTCTTTTCGTTGGAGAGTTTTCATTAGGGTAATGCTTCACATCGAATCGTGCAGTTGTGCAAGCGAGATGGCTAATCCTCGAGATTATCTCTCTTTTAATGCTGGCCCGACTTTTTGTGCAAATGCTTTGGCTTTGTTGCTGCTCGGCAGCTAATTTAATAACATGCCACGCGGCAGTCAAAGGCAAACTTAACATCGCTAACAGACGCGTCTATGTTAATAACAGCACTGTAAAGACTGGTGTCTCTAAGGCTATTAAGCTGCAGCATAGCTTGTGTTAAAGAAACAATCTGACTTATATTAACAAATAATTTAATATTTGTATTATTGTAACAGTGTATTGTCTAAAATCTATAATCTATATTTCTGTTATCTCATTTTTTTCAGAACTTTCTAAAGCTGCTAAATAATGAACAACTTGTATTCAGATTGTATGAAAGAACTTAGGCAACGAGTAAGTATCAGACTGTCATTTATCTTATGTGAAGCCTGCTGTTTTTAATATAATTTAAATATATATACATATTTTCCTACAACTTCTGCTCAAAAAATAATCTTATGTTAAGTGTCTGTTAAATTATTTTCTGGCATTTTTTAACATTTCGGCTTCTGAAAAACATTGTGGCCAATTTTGTACTGTATTCACATTCCATTTTCGCTTGTAAAGTAATTAAAATATGGTCAGCTATCGTTGGCAGATTACTATTATGAGAATTGTCGCCGATATTACTTGTTTGCATTTTAATAGCCATGAAATTGCAACTGTTATTGACTTACAGTTCATTTCTGTCCCCCGCCCCATAATGAATCGTTACAAATCCAATTGGAAATATGACAGCCGAAGCAAACAAGAAAGAATCGCAAATTTCTTACCAATGTCCGCAGCTTGGCAATCATCATTCATTTCACTCTTTGCCTCGATTCGATTGTCGTTATTAAAACGACTTGAGGTCACCAATTCCCCTCCCAAAATGCAAAAAAAAAAAATGAAACAGGCATGAAAAGAATCTTCATCATTTGCAAGTTACAAAAAAAAAAACGAAAACGAAAATCTGAGATGCCAATAATGCTGATGGCTCAGCACATTGAGGATGCTCGAGTTAACAGGCAAACAAAAGCGAATGCGAATGCAGCTGTGACTGTCTGACTGTCCTTCTGGCCGACTGCCATGCCACGCCCAATTGTTTGCCGTGTGTCAATAGTGGAGGCCGAAAAAAAAACGCTATAAACCAATAAATAGCAAACCGAACCAAACAGAACTGAACCAGAACTGAGTTGAACTGAGCCGAACTGGTGCCAACCAGGACACGGCGCACAGTGTCTCGATTTCCGAAAACTCCTTGCGAAAATCAAATTTTAAGTTTTTGAATTTTTGAAAAACACTTAATACATCATCAAGCAATTTGAAAATATAGGTTTTATAATTTTAAAAAATTATTTGCCATTTTTAAATAATTTTTGAAGTTATTCCTTGTTTAAGAAGTTAGAAAAAAATGTTCCTTAAAGTAGAAATCGAAAAAAAAAAAATTATCGTTTGTCGAATTTTGCTTTCTGATTGAAGAGTGTAATTCTCAATATTAAATTATGCCAATTGATTTAAAAATGTATTATTTTTTTTAATCAATTTCTTACTCTTTAAAATTAAATAAATGGGTATGAAAATAAAAACATTTTCTTGTTAAAACGCCAATTATACATAAATACTTCTTAGTTAACCAAAAATGTGTTCAAAGAAAATAAATATTTTTTTTACATTTAAGATACTTCTAAATACAATTTTTTTATGTTTCTTTAATTCGAAAATGATTTTGTTAAATTTCCATTATGAGTTCATCGATAAACTTTTAGTCTGTTTAATAGGAAACAACTCAAAAATTGTCTTGATTTAAAAAAAATATTGAGGATGTTTTAAATATTTCAAAAGTGTTGATTTTTGAAACGTTTTTTGAGGAAATGAACCACTGTGCGACAGGGAACAATGCTCTGGCTTTGGCTCCGGCATTTGATGTCGCTCGGACTGTCACTTTATTTATTTACTCAATAAAGCAAATTTATTGAGTAATGCTAAGGGAGTTAACCTGCCTCCCCCCGAATCGCCTCGACTCCCGCGCTTCTGCTCTTGTCGCAAACACAAAGAGCGCCCAACGGATTCCGATTTCGATTGTGAATGGAATTCACAGCAGAACATAAAACAAAAAAAAAACAAAAAAAATGGGTATGAAAATAAAAACATTGTTTGCGAGCCATGTAAAAACGCCAAATGTAAATGCAAATACAGCGAGCAAATGTCATAAAGCAAGGATACAGTAGCACTAAATACAGGACTACCGAGGACTATGGGACTACAGGACTACAGGACTATTGTGCACACACTCACACACGTATTTACACATTCAAACAGATATATACATATATATATATATATATATGTATGCGTATATATGAAAATGGTGCAAAGTTTGTTTCGGTTTTAACTCGGTGCGCTTGAATTTATTTTTATTAATATTTTTCTGTAGCTGTTTCTGTTTCTCTGTTACTCTGAAACAAAAACGAAACTCAATTGCATAAAAAACACACAATCCGCAACGGGGCAAAAAAACAAAAAAAGACAGAGTTAAAACTATATATAACAAAATGATTAAGAAAACAATGAAAAAATAATCGAAACGCGTATGAAAACAATGCAACGATTATGCGACTTCTTTTTGTTGCCGTTGTTGCATGTCTCCAACGTTGTGTTGCATTCAAATGTGATCAAAGAGGCGAATTTATTTGTTCAAAAACACTGCAAAAGATGTTTTAAATTATGCAGCGCATTTTCTTTATTTTTTTGCACTTCCATTCCCATTGTCGTTGAAATCGGCTTGTCGAATTTTCTTTTTATATATATTCAAAAATCGACGATTCGATTCAATTAATATTCTTGTTTCTTTAATAGTTTTCTTCATTTTACGTATTAGAATGTTAACTGCTTTACTCTATAGTATTTGATCATTTATAATTTTTTCAACTATTTAAAAAAAAATATGTTGATTGAAAGATTACGTATTAAAATAAGTATAATTTCTTTTTACTTGGACCTATTATTTGAATTTCGCTCAGTAATTCCTTCAACTTATGCTTCAACTATTTAAAAAAAATATGTTGATTGAAAGTTGAAAGTTTCCACCGACTTTAATATTAAAATATGAATATTATAACTTTTATCTATCATTTTTATTTCCCTCTCATGCTTCAACTATTAAAAAAAAAAGCAAAGAATATTTGTATTGAAATTTCAGCTCAATTTTACTTGATTTTCCATTCTTTTTCGCGCTGTAATTCCCTCAATTTATGCTTTAACTATTTTTGAAAAAATCTTTTATATGTAAATTAAGCTGCAAGTATTAATTTTCGTAATTTCTTTTGCACTTCATTAGTGTATTCGCTGGTCGGGGTTTTTTTTTTTGGTTGTTTTTCGTTCGGTGGCTTTTGTTATTTCAGCTGCTCATTTGGCGAGTTCAGCGAATGCAATTTATTTTATTATGTTGACAATATTTTATTTATTTATTGTTTAAATAACATGAAATTGAGTGTTGCGTTGTCTGGCAGCGCATTCTCTTTCATTACTGCTCCGTTCCATCATCGGATTGTTGTGCTGCTTTTGTTTGATTGAAACATCGATGGATTTATATGAAATGACGTTTTATTTATGATGCCATTTCGTTGATTAACACCCTTTGAAGCATGTTGCACACTCGCAATTAGACTCGAATTCGACCACCCAAAATGTTGGCATTGTGTAAACAAAATGTGTTCATCGAATTAAACGAGAAATAAACTAATCAAAGCAATAGCAGAAGGATAAAAGAGCGAAAAGTGTCGAATAGAATTAATGACGATGCAACGCGTTGTTGACGTTATAAAGAAAATATCCAAATATTTTGCTATGGTTTGTTTTTATTGCTAAACATGTTTTTTAGGACATTGTTTGCTGCGATCTTCAGAAGTCATAGTCTTCCATCTCTTGACGCTGTTCATCAATTATTTCATATTCTTTCTTAAACTTTAATTGAAAGTATTTTCAATTAATATTATATTTTAATTTCGGCCTCTTTTGGTGTCTACTTACCAAGCTAAGGAATTCCCAAAGCAGCCATGCCGAGATATCTGATAAGACCATCACGAAGATAAATAGCAGCTGCAAAACTATGGCCAGGTACAACATTGATACAAAAGGCTCTTCATGTTTTATAGTCAGCTCAGGCTCGAAGTTTGTACCGATCAACATTTCGTTCGACATTTTCGTAGACGAATTACAATTACAGTTGTGAGACTGAGATTGAGAAAGCAAAACTCGATACCCAAATCAATAAATCAAGGTCCCAGACTGTTCAATCGCAGCCTACTCTGAGATTGATGTAGAAAATAAATGCTTTGAATTTTTGCGAGTATCACGTAGTCGAGCAGGTTCACGAGGACAATTCTTGTTTAATTTATTGCATTTCACATTTCGATTGTTATGCGGTTTTATTTATTAACATTTCGCGTTTGCTGTTGTGCAATTGTTTATTGTTGTTAACAACAATCGTTGGCATTTTTTATAGCTCATTTTCGCTTTAGTCGCCTGAATAGTTTATGCAATACTTTATTAAAAATGCGTTTTTCTCACTCATGCTAACCATGTATCTGTTTTTCTCTGTTGTTGATTCTAGTGGGTTTTTTTTAAATAATAATGAGTTGAATAATGAATGTAAAAAATATCTAGTCGAGTGTGTGCGACTAGCCGATACCCTGTAACCAATTTTTTGTATTTTTTATTTTGAAGTTCCTGCAAGAAATACTAATATTTAAAATCTTTTATGGACATTGTGAATATACAGACAGAGTTTTAAATATTTATTACTTTAATTTCCTCTGAATCTGGTTAGGGGGCATTATTCTATAGTATTATATTCGTTGCCGTCAAACCAATCGTGAAAGTATCTCAATCTTTTTTTTAATATTATTGTTTTTTTTTGTGGTGCATTTGGTGCGTTAACTATGCAGAGTGCTATTATTATTATGATATATGGTATATATAGATATAGTATGGTATATAAGTAAGTACATATATGTACTACATATTATATATTTTTACTTATATACTTGAGAGATTATTAAGTTTAAGGTGCGCTTAAAAGGTTACATAATTGTGATTATTGTGCAGTTTTGTGCGATTTGACATTACTTAAAATTGGTGCACTTCAAATTTGTGAGAAGGTGTGTGAGAAACTGTTATGTTTTTTTTTTTTGTTGCTTTCACAAAGATTAATCCGAAAACGATAACAAATTATAGTGCGAAAAAAACTGATAAATTGAGTTACAAAATTGGTGTATGCTTTTTTTTTTGGTTTTCATTTCTTTTTTTTTTGTTGATTCAAGAGAGAGATTTTGTGATGGGTTTGTTAAATTGAAACGCTGCGATTGAAACCGATACATACCTTGGCTGGAACTGACGCACCGTCAGGACTCACCCGATGGCCACCCAAATTGTTTACCACACACGTGAAGGTCGCGTCCCGGCCTTGGGCAACGGTGACATTCTCCAGCGGTATTACAAAGTCCGGCTCGAAGGCGCTCACTGAGGACGATTTGTTTGAAACGGAAATATCTTCATTTCAATGGTGATGGTTGATTGCCATGAAGAGAGAACATTGATCAAACAATTAACGAAATATTCTTATTTATTTGCTTAACGGTTGTTGCGTTTATTGCGGCATTTCAGTAACATCTCTCACTAAAGATTGAATGCTGTACACAGTATTAATATTAATCAATGCATTGGTTAGTGAATGAACAAATGAATCGATGAATGTGCAATGGCAAATGTAACGAGAGTATTTTGTATCGAGTTTTGCAAGGCCAAGGCATATATAAAGCATTCGATAGTCGATGATGTGTGACAATCATTAAATTATCGATAAGTTATCGAACTTTTTTTCGTTTGGCTCAAAAATGATTTTTGTGATCGATAGCATTTCTTAAGATTTCGACAAGTATGTTAATTGAAAGTCAAATTATCATTGACATAAAAAATTAATTCATCAAACATTGATGGCATATGACAATCGAGAAATGATCGACAAGTTATTGAACTAAAATGTTAATAAATCGACAAATTATCAAACATAAATCAAATTATCGAACGTATCCATCGACAAATTATCAAACATAAAAATTTCCTTCGCTTTAACTATCGATGAGATATCGAATGTGTTTGTTCGATTTGTTTTCGATAAACAATAAAAGGTTCAAACTTTTAATTGACATTTCCTTAAATGCCATCAAAATAATTAAAATGTTTCGATTAAAAAAATATCAATTGGAAAACCAAAGTAAATTAAATGTTTTAATTTATTGCAAGTAAACAATATGTGGCAAGAGTTAAAGAAAATATGTTCAACAATCGATGCATTATCGTCATGCTATCGAATGTGTTGCTTTAATAACTATCACGTGGTGCTAAAAGCAACACTTCAAATATTTTCATCGCTCGACTATCGATAGGTGTTGGAAGCAGTAACTCAACTGCGTGGTGTCGATAGCATGTTATCGATTTAACAGGAAAATTGCTGAACGCCATAACAATCGATTCACAGTCGACTTACCAATGCAATTGCAGCACAGCAGCAGCAGCAAAAGGAGCTGCAATCGAACGCCCCCACCGCCGCCCACTCCGCCCGCATGGGCCACGCCCACACGTACGCCCAGAAAGCGGGCCTGAAAACGCGCCAGCTTCTGTCCAAATGTAGATTGATTGGTCTGCCGTCGGCTAATGGTCTCTAATTGTAGCTGTCTCTGTCGCTGACGTTGTTGTCGCTGTTTCTGTTGTTGTTGCTGTTGTTGTTGCTGATGCTGTGGTTGTTGCTGTTGTTGTTGCTGATGCTGTTGACGGCTGCACATCCAACTGAGATTGGAGAACTTCTGGAAGTTATCGCTGCTGCTTTTGCTTTTGGCGATTTGGACGCCGTTCTGTTTTGCCACCATCATCATAAGACTGATGTAGTTCCCATTAACATTGCTTCAATGTGTTGCAGCTGCAGATGACGATGATGATGGTTCCTCGACTCGTCTCTGGAATAGTTGAGAAATAAGTTATGCGAAATGTTTTCACTTAGAGGCAAAACTTTCAATTTGTTGTGTGAACTGATTGATGATTTCGATTGAACATCGTTGCTTGACTTGTTGAGCCTGTTTGCAAAACAAACTTTCCAGTAATGTCAACTCATTTAAATTTATGATTTGATTTTGCAAATCACATTTGCAACAATCAGATTTACACATGTTCGTCTTGTAATGTTATTGGCAAACAATAAGAGGATTTTTCTTGCGACACTTGCAAATAAATTATTGGTATTTTAGAGAGGCATAATATTTACTTTTGCATATTAATTGTATTAGTCACTTTTTTGACTTATCTGAATATTTGATTTGTATGCAAGTAAAATTAAATAAACTTTAGTTGATTAATCTAGGAAATTAGCAGTGATATTTGATATTATTTTATGTATTTACGATATTCGTTTTTAATCGAATAAAATAATGCTTTTCATTTAATTAATCTATTGTAGGAAATTTGCAGTGAATTTTTTTGTATGCAATTTATTTTACCATATTTGATTAATCTAATGGGAAATTAGCAGTAATTTTCTTAATACTTTTATAGAAATATATAAAACGCAATATTTTGGTTGGCATTAGGAGAATTCCATTATTATGAAACTTGTTCTTGCATGAAAAATTATCTGTTAACCTCCATAAAAATATTATTTCAAACAGACCAATTTTAGGTTAGTAATAGTACCAATAAAAACATAGTTAAATAATAAATAGTAAAAAAAGCTTCAATAAATATATTTAGGAAATTACTAGTAGTATTTGCAGTGTATGTTTTAATTGAAATTGTATTCGAGTAAAACAATGAATTAAAGTTAATTATTCTGGGAAATAAGCAGTGATATTTGCTTAATGCTTTACAAAGATAATTTAAAGACGTTGCCGCATTTTAATAATTTGGTTGATATTCAAATATTTAAATATTTTGAAATTCTCTATTGAAATGTTATTGATATTTTCCTAATGCCTTCCTCTCTTGAAGACTTTGCAGCATTTAAAGAATTGATTATTTTGAAACCGATTCTTTTGAAGCAAAATATCTGTTGAATTGATGTTCATTCATCTAGGAAATAAGCAGTGATATTTTGCTTATGTTTAACAAAGATCTCTTGGAGACTTTGCAGCATTTAAAAATGTAATTATTTTGAAACCGATTCTTTATCTAATTTATCTTGGAAATAAGCTGTGATATGTATGTCCTAATGCTTTACAAATATTTTCCAAGCCATCAAATATGTTATTTAAATACTTGGCATAATGTGCACTATTCTGAAAGTTGTTTGTCGTTCAACAATGGCAAGTCCCACTTAAGTCGAGCCATTGCACTGAATGCGTTCGCTGACAATGTTTGCGCAGGAAGAATGCAAGTTTCAAGTTGCAAGTTGAAGTTGCAATTGGCAAATGAAGTTTCCTGTTGTGCGCCATTTGCATTCAGCTGTCAAATTGCTGGCAACCGATGGGTAAACCGCTAAAAAGCGAATGCAACGAGGCGAAAGCAGCCCAAGCAGCGGCAACAGGACGATGGTGCAAATAAATAATCTAAATATTGCATACTGTGTGTGTGCATAGACGAAGTCAACGTATCTGTATCTTGTAGATATTTTATCTATTGACAAAGCGAACGTTTTGCCATGCCTTGCCTCGCCTTTGTTTGCGGCGACGACAACATTTTTATTGCCAACAGGACGACGACGACGACGACGACGGCGAGCATTCATCTTGGGGCAGGACTTTTTGCTGCACGTGCCGCTATTTACATTTGCACGTAATAAATTCAGAAGCGACAAGCAACAAGGAGCGGCAGGGCAGGAAATGTGCAGGAAGTGCATATGCCGGCTGTCCTTTGACTATGACTTGGACTTGCACTTGGACTACGTGTTGCATGCCGCAAACGTGCCACAGACACTCGCCTCACATATTTACATTGACAAAATTTAATGAGCTCACAAAGCGAAACGTAACTGAAACTCGGCAGCCAAGCCAAATATTTGCTGCCTGGATCGAAGCACATTTCCCCCTCCCACCACAAAAGGCAAAAAGGACATGCGACGCGTGCTAGCCATTTTATTAGATACGTGTCCTATCTATCCTAGACCATTCAACGTTGCGCCTCCATCCAATTGCCGCCCTTCTAATCATCTATATGGCATGGAATGCCGCCCTTTGTGTGCACTTAAACACTTTTCTGCCCTGCTCAGAACATCATATGTTTGACACAGTTTCAGGCTTTCAGTTTTCTATTTTTCTTCTTTTTTTTTTAGGCCTTAGGCAGCTGCAGCCTCTTTGGCTGCGATACATTTACTTTACGTAACCGATTGCGACATGAAGAGTCCAATCGAAGCAGCTGCTGGACATTGAAAATGTGTGTGTGGCAGGCAAACAATGTAAAAAGCGCCCTTCGAATTAGAGTGTAAATTAAAGCCAATGAAAGTTAAAGCATAAAACCAGATGGTTAACGATTGAGACAAAATTTCAAATTTAGAAGTGACAATGACAAGTCAGGGAATTAATTGTGAAAAGGCGACTTTAAAGTACTACTTTCAAGTAGCGGAATAAAATAGCAAATATTAAACAAAATTACATTTTAATGCATTGTAATAATTTTTATAAATTTCTACGATCGTATAAATAAGATAATGCTTTTAATTTTCTTGCGATTGTAAGGCATATTTCTAATAGTCGGATCGAGCTATTTTTGTAGTGCTAGAAAAATATAAGAAACGATAAATTGAAAGTAACTTTTTATTATTTACTCACTAGCATTTTATTTGAGTAAACAAATTTTATTGTTCTTTAGTTTCATTTATATTTTTCCTTATCCACATAAAACTGATTATCAAATTACCGCTTTTATGTTAAATGTTTGACAAATATTATTGTCAGTCCTCAAAAAGAAAATAACTATGGTAAATAAATTAAATATTCCTTACTTACGATTTATATTTGTTTGCTCAAATTTTATGATAACAGAATGGTTTTTATAACGTCACTTAAAATTAAACATTACGTTTGAGCAAATGCATCAATCTAAACATATTTAAAATCCAAGATTGCCGGTCGAAAAATATTAAACTGGATTACAAAAATATCTAAGTCTGAGACTTATTTTTTTTATTTTCAAAAATTATTATTTACGATCTCTGAAATAATAAACAAATAGTTACTCACAAAGTTAAAAAAAAAGTAAATGAGTCTTCATTATAGCCATGTTTATAATGAACATTATTTATTCCAAAACCCTTTGCATACCAATTTTAATGCGCGATTTAAGATATTTAGAGAGGGGGAATTTCAAAAAGCCGAGAACGCTGAGTAGCCAAAAACTGTGACAGTAATTTGCGAATCGTTTGATGTGAATATTTGAAGATGCAAATTGCATGCAAGAGCATTCCAGCATCGGCATTTCAAGACTTGTGCCAGCCAAGTTAAAGTGGGACAGGCGAAGACAGGACAGGCAAAAGGACAACGGAATGTTGGCCAACTGCTGGGATTGCTGGCGAGTGCAGTACGTGCTGCCATATGAAGGCAAATTTCACTTTTTAATTGATAACCAAAGTGAAATGAAAGGCCATTGAGAGGCAAGAGCAAGTGAGCGAATCAATATGAGAGAAGGCGACAGGCATGAATGACATGGCCAGAAAGGTATTTATTTTTGCCCCATGAGACTTGCATAAGAATTTAAACGGATCAAAACGAGTCGAGAAATGAAATTGTTGTTTGAACTTTTACTCGAAATGCATTTTGAAGTCACATGATGTTTTGGTCGTCTCGAGTTTGCATTCAAATTTGCATATTTCAAATGCCAAAGTCATAAATTATGATGTGATGGAATTGTTTCGGCTTCGTTTTGTAGTCTTATGTTGCTCCATTAGCTTGGCTTAGTACATGACTTAATTTCATAATTGAAGACCACACTTCTTTCTTCTGTCCCAATCAAATGAATACAAAGGAATTCCAGAAGTTTTTTATTTTCCATTTGCCGCAGACATAAGAAAATGTCATCAGTTCTATGAATTCAATTGTTAACTGCATTTTAGGAATAATTTATGCATTTTTTGCCAGCTCTTGAAGCTGGGTTTTGGTTTTTTTTTTAAATTGTTCATAAATATTTGGCAGCTAAAGTGCGTTTGTGCATATTGAATGGAAATATGAGAGAAATTTGAAATATTTTTGCAACGTTCTTTAATTACTGTCGAGCCAATAGAAATAAGTATAAACTCATGAAATAGTGTAATTAATGCATTTCTGTAGCTAACATTTTTTTTCTTTTAAGACGATTACATTACATTTTGACTTTCAATGTTTTTCTTTAAGTTTGCTTAACTTTCAGTAATTTAATTCATTTTAAGCCCCAGGCATTTTTTTAGCCAGAAAAATCTAAAAACAATGATTATTTATGTAATTTTTTTTTTTTTTTTTTTTTTTTTTTTTTTTTTATATTATTTATTAAGTGTAGAACCTGTACAAACATAAAATGTACCTTAACAACACATGGATGGAAAGTTAAAGTGGACCAAACCTCAATTTTTTTAGTGTGGAGAAAAAAATCGGTAGGAAATTTAATATATTTTTCACCATAGTTATTTATTTTAGAACATTCAAAGTAAAACTCAACATAATTGATAATGTATGTTTTTTCTAGAAAAAACATTTTGGTAATTTAATACATTTTACACACAAAATTTTTTATTTTTGAGCAAATAAAATTCCACAATAATTGATAAATAAATAAAGACAGCTGTGTTAGAGTTTTCGCCGATTTTATTTTATATGCTTGTTATTAAATAACAAGTAAAAAATGATTATTACCTTTGATTTTTTGACGACTGCTGTGTCAGAGTTTTTCAGGATGTTTTTAACAAAAGAATTATAGAATAAATAAATGAGATTATTTTTTAATTATTTTGCTCAACGTTGAAGTTATGTGCAAATATATAAATAAATAAAAGCTGCTGTTTCCAAATTGTGAGTAGTTATTATTTGATATTATTCTCACGAGTAAAACATAAAAAGCTTAACAATTATTATTACAATAAAATGCAGTATGATATTAATTTGTAAGTTTATTTAGTTTAATTAATTTAATTTAATTTATTGTATTGCTCACAATAAAATTAGTGAGTAGAAAATAAATAAGGAATGCTGAATTTAGCCGGCTTTAAATTAGTTTCTAGTCAATGAATGACGAATCGAATTAATGTATTTAAATTTAAACTTCGATCTGTAGCTCAGCAACAAATTCATTAATTGGTTATAGATCTAGATTATAGATTTATTATAGATATTAGTGTATTTAAATTTATGCTGGACATCAAATTGGTTAACGCAAATGCAGTTGTTTATGTTGCTTTCACTTCCAATATCTAATATATAGAACTCGTTCAGTGAACAGATCAGTTGCCAATTACATTGTGTTTGGAGTTGCTTCTCATTTATTCAGCTGCTATTTGCTGCAGTTAAATTTGGGTAAAAGCTCTTTGCTAACATATTTGCGCAACCGGTTCTTAAATTTCATTTCCTGCAAATCTTTTTTCACTTTTCTAGTTGTTGTTGTGCTTTTGTGTGTGTTTCTCTTAAAGTAAATCAGGGTCAGAGCTAAAACTGCTAGACACACAAACAAAACACACATTATGGAGTTTGTTGCTGCTGTGTGTGTGTGTGTGTGTGTGTGTGTGTGTGTTTATTGTTGCTGACATTTAAAATTACACACTTGGGAATGCGGTAGAAGTTTTGCTGGAAAGTAAACTAAATGAAACACAGCTGAAGAAACTGAGGAAAGGGCAAGAGGTTAAATAAATGACAACTCAACATCGAACAGTGAAACGTGCAACACACACACATACACACACACAGAGAGAGAGCGACGATGTTGACCTGGGGGGCATGCCACACGCCTTTGGCTGGAACCAAAAAATTGTAGCCAACTTGTAACTTGCTTCGTTCCTGTCCTGGTCAGCAGAAACTGGCCAAGCAGCAACTAACTGTGTTTGTCTAGGGCGGAGAAACAGAAGCAGAGTGAAAGATACATACATACATACTATGTATATAAATATAATAGACTAAAGCTTAGTTCACAACGTTGTGTGTGTTTGTTTTTTTTTTCTGCTGATGCGACAGATTTGCAGCTCAGAATTCAGAACTCAGAACTCACTCGCTGGACATGTGTGCAAAAGTGTAAATGAGCAGTCACAGCCAGCGGCGCAATTGTCACACTTGCAGCCTCCTCCTGCCACACCCACACACCCACACACACACACTCGCACACACACACATATACACTTGCATATGCATGAGTGCTCAACTGTCAACTGAATCTCTTCTGTCCCCTTCCCTTCGCTCGTGCGTCCATCTTTGACTCTGTGCAACATCCACAGCCATGTCATATTTTTATTTGCACTTCCATTTTTTTTTTGGTCCAACTGCTGCCACGCCTCCCGCCCCCATCGCAGTGTTGCTCTAATTGGAGTGCTTTAGCGAGGAGCTTAGTGCCTGGCGGGCATTTTGCTGGCATTTTAGCGACTGTCGATTGCTTCTTTCTCCATTTGGTTTGTTCGGTTTTGGCTTTACCGTCTCCCCTCTCACTCTGTCTTTATCCGACCATTGATAACTGCTATTCCCGTTCGTTGATAACCGTTCCACACTCCACACTCGCAATTGTCCACTCGATTCGCTGTTAGACGCCGCATCCTTTCGCTCTTTGCATTTGGCTTTGGCTCGTTTACACGACTCGTTTTCTCTCTGCAACCAACTAAAGATGTCTTCAATTCAAACAGCAGTTCACTCTTTAACCTTTTAAACTCTTGCGCAAATTGGGAATTATGTGCGAGTTATTAGCGATATGAACAGCTAATTTTATTTCTATGAATGAAGGTCAAAATTGTATTACTATTAACTAAACAAGCTAAGAGTTTCCTCTATTACATCTAAAAAAAACTTGAAGACTGAATAAAGCATTTATGTGACTACCGATCAATGGGTCAATAACATAGATTCTATATAAATATCCATATATATAAGGTTGTTGGTCCGACTGTCTGAACTTACTATACCAGAAGTAAATGCCTCATCGTGCTATTTTAATGAATTCATTAAAATTATGGAAAAGGCTTTTTGTTTAACCAAGTCACAAACCAACAGCATGTAATTCAAATACTATTCAGCGCGGACATGAACCAGTTGCAGTTGCAGATGCCACTTATTAGCAGTCAAAATAATAATATTAGTAAGACGATAGATGGCGCTTAAAATGTGAGTCATAATAAAGTGTTGAAAGTCCAATAATACTAATAAATAATAAACTAGGTTGTTCTATGTAGAATAATATAATTTATTCTTTTTGTGTAAACGCAATGCAAAAGTGAATAAAATGGGTTGAAAACTATGATGAAAATAAAATAAGTAACTGAAATTAATTTAGATAAGTTACTAAAACATTCTTTTTAAGGATACAAAGAAGCTCAATTATAGTTATTTTTTGTATTGTTTATATTGTTGACTTTCAAGTTATTTGCACAAGCTGAACATGACGTGAATTATTTCTCTGAGGTAGAGTCTATAACATGGATTTATTTGATTACTCTACTTGAAACCCGGTTATCATCTTAAGTGTCTTTTATTTAATTTCCTCACTTGATTTCTGCCTGTTTACTCTCATGCCATTTAATTGCACACCCCAAACCCTTTCTTGCTATAAAGCAACCTTTTGTTATACTGCCCCATAAATTCGAAACAACTTTTCATTGTTCATGGAGGACGAGGAAATAAATAAGCCGTAAGATCTATAGTTCTACAGATATCTTGTTGTTTGGGCTTTTATGGAATATAAAATGAAGATTAAATAAGTTATTGTTGACGTGTTTCCTCAGCTCAAAATGTAATTATTCGCCTTGTTTCTAATTAACTTGTAACTCATATTGAGTGTAACTTGTATTGTTGGCAAGCTATTTAATAAGCTGTATCAATAACTCAGTCTATTAATGTGCAATCTACAATGAGCAGGTCCTTGTGGGTGGCCAGATCCTTGTGGGGGGTGAAAACCCATTGCCATCAAGTGCCAAATAAAGGCATTCAGCACTCAACATTCAACTCTTTTGCAAAAGGCCAGCGACCCGTTGTGAACTTCCCCCCCCCCCCAAAAAAAAGACCGAAGAGAAGTTTGGTCCCCAGGCCAACACAAAAAGGATAAGTAGCAAAAAGGATAACGACAAAAACGAGGGGACGAAGTGAGAGCATAAAGATTGTAACTTGTAAATGGGCAAATAAAATGGAAATGAATATTATAAAGCAGCCTTGACTCGGCCTGCGGATATACGAACGCTAAGAATGAAGGACGCAGGATGGAGGACGAAGGACGCAAAGTGAAAAGCTGACAAGTAGCTTACGTAAATAATGTCAACGGAACAATAAAAATAATAAACGAATTAGCTGCTTATTGCGGCGGGCGACGAAGGAGTCGCTTCAAGTTGGAACTCAAGACTGAGGACTGAGGACTGCGAACAGGATATGCTCAAAATGAAAACGAAAGCTGTCAGCGACACGACACAACACGACACGACACAAACATTCAAATCGACTTTTGAGCCGCTTTTCTTTTTCCCCGCATATTTCCACAACTTTAGTCTATTTGTCGCTGTCTCAGTCTCGTTCCGACTTTTCCGCTTTTTCGAATTTTTTCCTCCTCTGTTGACGTTTATTTTTTGGTCAGGACACGAGACGTTAAGATGTTTATGGCTTGTCAAGGATTATTGTTATCACCAGCTAGCCAGGTATGCAAACAGCCCGGCGACTCCTGTGATGATCCTGGCAACAACTGCTTCGACTACAGCTTCAGCTTCAGTTTCGAGTCGAGTCGAGTCGGGTTTAAGCCTCTGTCTCTGCCTTGTAATTGGCTTGTAACAAAGTCTTAATGTTCCGATTCATGGTCGGTCCAGCAACCGATGTGGTTACATTATGTTTAATTTTGGGGTTGGATAAAGTTTGATTATTGCAGGGTTTATATATGTCTGGTTTACTCTATTGACTTCTGGTTCGCTTTGCTGCTCTAGTTATTATTTATTGTTCGCATATTTGACAGATTATTTGGTGGAATGTTATTTTGATTATAAAAATTAAAGTTAAAGACTAATTTGAACTGCCTCATTGCAATCAAACATTGTGGGAAAATTAATGAAACTGAATGAATCAAAAGAAATAAA
Organism: Drosophila ustulata; assembly: GCA_035047365.1. Classification (NCBI taxonomy): domain Eukaryota; kingdom Metazoa; phylum Arthropoda; class Insecta; order Diptera; family Drosophilidae; genus Drosophila; species Drosophila ustulata. The sequence goes on from JAWNPT010000080.1 coordinate 9,967,126, forward strand.
TTAATCACATTAAATTAAAGTTTAATGAATTTTATAGATATTTTTCTTTGTTCTTTTTGGTAATAAATAGATAATAAAATTTTGATATTATTTTCAAATAAAAATGGAATTTAGTTGAACGAAAAATGAAATCATTTTTAGTGATATTTTAATTTTATTTTTGTTCGAGTTCGATATTTGTTATATTTGTGTGGTGTACATTATATTTTGATGAGTAACCCAAAATTAAATGTACAGGGAATTATTTTATAATAGGTACAAGTATTTTGAACTAATTTTAGTATCTAGAAAAACACCCTTTAATAACAGCTTTTGCTATATAACTGGTTTATAAACTGTTGACTGCCAGACTGTGCACTAATATAATGAATGCTGTCATTATCTGATTTATCAAATAGTTTACTGATTTTGTTACACCTTCAATTGTTCGTGTTCTGCGTTGCTGTCTTTCGGTTTGTTCTTCGATATATTCGGTTGTGTCTGTTCCATTAGCCTTAAGCTCTGGCTCCCAGAATGCCAAAGTAGAAAGTTGTTGAGTGTTATTTAATCTGGGGAGAGGCAGTTGTAGTTTGCGCTACCTGAAAACGGAATTTATGAGCAGTGACTTTTGTTCGCCATTTTCATTTTTTTTTTGACTTCACTTTACTTTATTTTCGGTGGCAATGCAAAGCTTGAAAGTCACGAACTGTGACAAACGGATTACGGAGGAGTTACTTATGTCAGCTGTCGCTATAGTCGACAAAAGTTTCAGTCTCTGTGTCTGTGTCTGCGAAATCAGTTCGTTTGTCTGTCTGTCTGTCCAATTGCCACTTGGCTGCGTGCTAACTGCCATTGCAGTTTATGGGCTAAATGAGATTAATTTTGAGATTAAACGTGAGTAAGAATGTCCTTTTGTGGCACAAGGCAGAACATGCAACAGGACACGCTGTGTTAAATTAAAATCAAAAGCTAGACTTTGCTTGCAAATTTATTAGATTAACAGCAAATATCAAATAGGAAATTAACTGTCGTCTGGAAAACACGTACGTATAGTATGTGTGTGTAAAGGACAATCCGGATGCTGGACAAGTGTCTCTCTGATGGACAGGACACAAACTCTGGTTGACTGAAATGTTGAATGTTGCTCAAATGCTGTCAAACGCTCGTCAGCAATGTGTAACAAAAGTGGAGCCTGGAGTGGCATCAACGTGTTGCATAAACCTTCGGACAAGGCAAAAAGCTTATGACATAACCACACAAGATGATGCCACACACAAGATGCTGCAACTTACTTTGTATTCAATTCTTTTTATTCCATTTACGCTTTCACTATTTATATATTTAAACTGTTGCAATAAATTCCCATTCTGATTTCAGTCACTTTGATTTATCAGTCAATTTGCGCTGTTAATCTATTCATTTGCTATCAATTATTCAGCTGCTATTATTGCTATTATTTTTAATTTCTGCAATCAAAGTACAACTTGATTTGATAGTTTAGTCAATAATAACATTAATATAATTATTACATTAAATAGTTGAGAAACTTATCAGTGTAAGTTTGGATTTTATAATTTAGTCAACAATAGCAACAATTTTATAAATTCAATATTTGTTGAGTTCATTTAACAGTTTAGTCAAAAATAGCCACAATTTAAGTGCATAAATAATTATTAAATAAATTAAAATTAACATATAATACAAATTAATATACATTTTAAATAAATTCATTATAGTTTGGTAAATAACGAATTCATTAAAGTTAGGCTTGATATTGTAGTTTAGTCAAATATGCCAGTTTAATAATTAAAATATTTTTTTAAGAAATTCAAAATTCTTTTAAGCACCGCTCCATAAAATAGTTTGATCAGTAATAATACAAATTAATTACATCAACTCATTAAATAAATGTGGAACTCAGTTTACTAACAATAACAATCTATTTAAATTTTTGAATAATGAACAAGTAAATTCAAATATTATTCTATTTTCTATCAACAAGTAAATCATTTTAGGAAATCAATTTGGGGAACTTAATAATTAATAAATTTATGTGGAATTCAGTTCTCCTTCTATTTGAAATTTTAAATCATTTAATGAGTATTTTAAATGAATTTTTCAATTTTCCATAACTCTTTTAATAAAGTAAAAATGTAAGTACGAATTTTTCAAGTCAGTAAAAAGATTAACCAACAAATAATAATATATATTAAACGTAGTTTCGATAACTTTCAGTGAGCATTTCATTAGATCTAAAGTTGTTAAATCGAAAGCGGGAACCGAGTGTGTGAAGTCGGTAAATAAGTTTCATGAAGTTGCCGCTGTGGCAGAGGCATGAATCGAGTCACCTTTGCTGCGGTGCATTCACAGCTCCAGCTGAGCAACTCGAGTTGTGAGGGGTCAAGTGGCAAAGGGACAAGGGGCAAGGGGCAAGGGGCAAGTGGCCAAGCGGCATTGTGGCAAGTGGCAAGCTCGCAGGTGGCAAACGCCAACGCCAACGCATTCATGTGCCGCTCAAAAGGACACACAGAGAGGTGCAGAGAGGCAGAGAAGTCAGTGTGTGACTGATATGAATACGCATAACATATGTAAATGTGAGTGTGTGTGCGGCCTTGTGTTAATATGGCAGATGCCACAAATAGCTGCAAAGCATTCCAAGCGACAAAGACAAAGACAGAGACAGAGACAGAGAGACAAAGCTTTCAACTGTCCGCTGTCACTTTGGTTGTTTGATTCCGATGCTGCTTTTATTCCGATTCCCATTTCGATTTCTATTCCAACTGCGCTCTGCAATGAGTCAATGTCGCTGCTAAACATCCTTTTTCATGTAGCCGCCAAATGCACATGTGTGTGTGTGTTTGAGTGTGTGTGTGTGCACAGCGTGGTGCTTCCATCATTGCTGCTCTGGTCACAGACAACAAGTGGGAAGGTCGCAAGCTTTAAGTGTTTAATACTGAAAGAATTATGGTTCACATTGTAAACGTACATATTTATAATATATTTTTAATATACAAAGAAATAAATATAAATAAATACAAATAAAATAGTAATAACAAAGCGGAAAGAACAAAAAGTTGAATTAATAAATACATTTAAATTGGAAATAGTTGTGTCTTATTTAAGACTTAAAACTTTCACAATTTTTATATGTATATTATAGAAGTTCTAAATGGCGTCTATTTTTTAAAAATTAAATTTGGAGAGCACCTTAAAAAAAAGACTAACCTTGATATATAAATTAATAGGCAATGATAATACAGTGTTAGTAAAGATACAAAAGTTTGAGTAAAAAATATATTTACATTAAAAACAGTTGTGTTGTATTATGTTGGAAAAATTGTAATATTTAAAATGCCGGTGTAAAAATAAAAAAATCTAACAACAGAAAATTAAGAATTTGTGTGAAGCGAATTTAATTACTTTTCAAGGGGTTTGTTTCGTATTTAAGTTCAATTAAAAACGTACAAACAACTTAAAACTTTAATTAATTTTATTAAAATCACATGGTGAATCACAGCTTACTTTAACTTACAGGTTTATTTTAAAGCAAGAGAATATTAAAATAATTAAATGTAGAATTTTACTCAATGCTTTAGGCTTCAAATGAATTACATACATTTTTTTTTTTAATATTTGAAAAAAGGCTTCAAAAACATCAGTAAAATGATTATTTTTTGGTTTTCAGTATTTTATAAAAATGGAGGAGTTAAAACAATTAAATTCAGCATCTTAGTTAAAGCAATAAAATATATATTTTTTTTTAAATATTTTCAATAAGGAATGTTTAAACATTTTATTGCTGAATTTTACGCAAAGCTTTTAGCTTTAAATTCACCACTAAAATTTTTATTTTTTTGTTTTTAACCTTTTTAAATCAGTTAAATTAATTTTGCTTGAAGCTGCAAGCTTTTATTCAGTAACCTAAATTATTTAGAAAAATTGTATTTTGTATTTGAATTTAATTAAAAACAAATCTACAAAAATATTGTGTAGAAATCAGCTAAAAATTACTAATTTTACATAGGAATGTGGTCAGTCCAAGTTACTCGCTGGTCATACCCCTATCCCCAAAAGTATCGGGTATAATCACACACGCTTGTGTGTGTGTTGTGTGAATTGCATGTTGGGCGATTTTGTCAGTTGAAAAGGGTTGTGACAAAATGTTTAAATTAATGAGAAAACGAACGAATGCCGCGAGGCACGTGCAAAAGAATTTCAATGAACACCCCAACCCTGCGGCTATGCTCCATCCCTGGCTGCCCATTTCTGGGTGGGGCTGCTAAGGCAAAGCATTTTAATTAAATTTCATGACCAGTTGCAGCTGCAACAACAACTCCACAACAACAACAACAACAACAACAGCAACTGTAACGAGACCAACACAATTTCGACTATTTTCGCATATTATTTATAATCTCGGAGCGTTGAGTGTATTCACTCGCACTCACACTCGCACTCACACTCACACTCACACTCGCAGTCGTTCTCCGGCATGACAGTCACCAAATGAATCTAATGAACAAACTGAATTGACAATTTGAATAAGCGAAATCGAAATGAATCAAATGGAAATTTCAATATTGTTTTGGCTCCCCCAAATACGTGTGTGTGTTGACAACCCTGCCGTCTGCAGAGTTGCCTTCAACACGAGCCGCAATTCGACATTCATTAAATTTTAAGCAAATTGCAATTTTACTCGACTAAAGTGTGAAAAATTTGTGATTCGAATTCAACTTGAACTTGAACTCTGAGCGAACTCGAGAGTGTTTAATTGTATTACTTTTTTGTGGCAGAATAAGTTTAATTGGGAAGCGAATGTAATTATTATGAAAGCAATATTTTGTGGATTGATTTTCATAGCCTTATATTTAAATATAGCTAAGTAAATCGGTCAGGCAATCATTCAATCACTCAAATATTTATTCAATCAGCCGAAAATATATAAATAAAATCATAGGATGCTTTATGCATAAAATTAATTACTCAAAATTGATCATTTAAAGATCAAATTTTACAAATAAAAATTGATCTTTCAATCATACGCACAAATTTTAATTTTTCTGACTGGTTCAAAATAGTTTAGAGTTAAAAAAGCTTTTGTGCGCAAAATTAACCAATACAATTTGATCAATTGTTGACACACATTTTTTATTAAAAATTTTTTTATAAACAACATATTTTTAATTAATGTTCAAGACGAAAGCTTTAAGCTTTATAAATTTATCTTTTCTGACTAGAATTAGAATTGATAAATGTCATATAATATATAAATTATGGAATTTAATTTAATTCAGTTTTCTTTTGCTTTCAGATGGTCAAATAAACAACGCAACTTGTAGTAAATGCGTAAGTCGAAATAAAGTTTAATATTTCCTTTCTGACTAATTCAAAATATATTAGAAATAAAAATTCTTTATTATTCAATTTAACCCATTGAATTGAGCATTATTTTTGTATTCACATTTCGAATTTCCCTTATATATAATATTTATGATGAATATATAATGGCTATCAAACAAACTTCTATCTGGAATCGTTCGATTTGTCGTTAATGCTCTTAGTGGATATAAATTGCAGTGCATAAATCTTTACGACATATTGCACAAATATATATTTCAGCTGTTTATATTTGAGTACTTTGCTCAGTACGTTCTATTTATAATGCAATTTATTGCCCATATGCGCAATTGTTACCCTGTAACTGAAAGTCATGTAGAATATCTTTGAGTTTGTCTGTGCTTAAATCATTTCGCTAGTTAAACAAAACATTCGAGTCCTGTGACATGTCTGCTTTGATTAGGCACTTGTCTCTCTGTATCCTCAACGGTTTTCGTGTCTTCTTCTGTTGTGTTTTTTTTGTCGTGTAGGGAAATTGAGCTGCGAGTCATGTGTGTGCGCGGTGCATGTTTAGTTGCAATAAGGCAACTTGAGCAGATCATTTACACAACATTTGCATGGCGAAACGCAAATAAAGCATAAACTACAACACACGAAGGCGAATCAACTCGAGCCCAAAACGAGCTGAATTCTGATTAGGCATTCAAATATGTATAAACAATAAAAAGACAAGACTGGCAACAAGACAACAACTTAATGTGCCACAGTCGCAGTCGAGGCAAGGTTGCATGAAAGTGTTGCCCCACGACCAACAAGCGAAGCCAAGCAAACCGAACACGAACTCGAACTCGAAACACGACCATGAACAAGGACACACTTCAATCAATTGACAAATCCTACATTTTGTCGAGTGTCGAATTGCGTTGCAGGAAAGTAAAATGTGAGAAAACTAGATACTGCAAAAAAGAATAAGAAAGGATGAGTTGGGGAAATAATATTTTAAGGTTTTTTTGTTAATAAAAAGCGAAATTACCGGATTTTTGTTTTAATTTATAACAATAATTCATGAGGCTCAAATTAATCATTTATTTATTAGTTTAAAAATTAATGAAATAGCAGCTGAGTGTCGACTGACAAAGACCCTTTACCTAGTCAAGATATCTATTTTATTATATATTTAATTTTTTTAATTCTTTTGATTATTAAGTCAAATTGAAATTTATTAATAGAAACTACGATTTTTAGAGATCGTAATTTATAAAAAAAAATATTTTCTGGATTTTAATTTCATTTTGATTAATTAATTCACAGTGTCGACAGTTTGAAACCCTTTCTATTATCAGGCAATGGTTTGAAACCTTTTACCTTGTCTAAAAGTTTATTTTATTATAAATTGATTTAGAAAAAATGTAACATTTTCAATTCAATATATATTATCTTTATTTTAATTGAATTTAACGAATTCAAATTGAAATTCATCAGTGGCAACAGAGTGTCGACTTGTTTAAGACTCTTTATCTTGCTGAGTTTTAAAAATTAATTAATTAATGTTACGCCATTTTTTATTTCTATATATATTTGCTGGATTTTAATTTAATTTTGATCATTTAATTCAGTTAAAATTCATTTCAAATATGTTTGATGGAAAAATACAATAAATTGCAACAGAAAGTCGACTGTTTAAGACCCTTTATCGCATTGGGCAATTCGTCATTTGCCTATAAATTAATTTTAGAAAATTATATAATGCAAATACAAGTTATTTTTAGTTTGGCATAAATTAAGCAGACTTGCAAATGCAAGTCGAAAGAAATTGTTGCGTCTGTTTCAAGTTTTTGAGCCTTCATTTGTCCGGCTTGATAAAATTGCAATTGTTTGAAAGAGTTTTGAAAGGATTCGTCGTGGGGTTGGTCAAGCGTTTTAACTGATGGGGTGGCAATTTATAGTGGCTGAAAGCGGAAGGGCAACAGAGATGGTTGTGGGGGGGAGGAAAGGTAAGGTAAGTTCTCACCGCGATTTAACAATTTGTAATGGTTGAGGCACATTAAAGCAATGGCTGGGGCAATTTGTAAGTCCATCCGCAACTTTTACTACTGTTCTTTGGTCTCTGCTTCGTTTCAATTCGTTTCGTTCCGATCCGTTCGGTTTCGTTTCGTTTCGTCTCGTCTCTTTTTGTGCATTACGCATACGTCGCGTGGTGCGCACAGGAAAAATGCAATTTCAACTGGAAATGCACTAAAGTGAAAGAAAACTGAGCACTGAGTGCGTGTGCTTGTGGCCCAGACAGGTAGACGACCAATTCAGACCGTCCGAATCACAAGTAACCATAAAATGTTGAGGGGAGCAACAACAACATCAACCACAACAGCAGCAGCAGTATATAGGAAAAGGAGTAATAAAATTGCCAGTGGGATAAAAAAAAGGAAGGTAAAAGGACTCTATATCGCAAACTCGTCGTATACGATTCGTCGTATATATTCTTAAAGTATATTAAAATTGTAATGCCACAAGAGCAATCGAGTTCATTTAGTCCCCGGAATGATGACAACGAAATTGAGAACTTTCATCAAGGTCGCTACGATTGAATTCATTTTCAACACAAAAACCATTGATTGATCAGATCGGGGAAGAATGCAATATCATTTAGTCAGCTTCATTTTCTTTGTTTTTTTAACTAAATTTAAGCTGATGAAAATTAAAATAATTAAGCTGATGACTTTTAGAAAGAAAGATAACTGTAGGATATAAATTGAGTTTTTAAATCTTAATAAACTTAAAAAAAAATTGTAGTTTAATAATTATTTGACAGTTTTTTCAGTTTTCAGTTTAATACAAACAACAATTTTAAAGTAAATTTTGAATAGTAAATTTTTTTAAATTTAGTAAATCAATAATAAAGTTGTGTCATAATTTTTTCAGAACAAATTTGAGTACATCAATTAAATTGCAATTTTTGTATTTAAATAAAATATAAAAACTACTCTTAAATTGAAACAAATAGGCAATCAACAACTCTCATTTTTTAATCGTTGTAATACAAAATAAAATAATTACAGTTGCTAAACTTAAGCCGTGTTTATAACATTGGTATATTTTCTTTTCCTTTTATTTTGTGAACACACATTTATTTATTATTTCATTTGACCATTTTTACTATCACGCTTAATTTTGTTAATGAATTATGAGATCTATTTTCCATTCCATATATAACATATTTTCAATTTCATCTTCATGTCTTTTCAGTGTAGCCTGTTATCATTTCATTTGACCACTTTTACTATTAAGGTTTATGTTGTTAATAAATTAATATGGTATTTCATTTGACCATTTTGACTATTAGGGTTCATTTTGTTAATGAATTATGATATATATATTTATTTTCAATATATTTTTTTAATTTCATCTTCATGTCTTTTCAGTGTAGCCTGTTATCATTTCATTTGACCACTTTTACTATTAAGGTTTATGTTGTTAATAAATTAGTATGTTAATGAATTGTGATGGTTACTTTGAGCTGTCGCCCAAAAAAGTGCCGATTTTTCGGTGTCATTCCTCCACCTTCTTGTGCTGCGTTAATCCTTCAACATTCTTCACAATTCTCGTGTGGTCTGTGTGGCATTCGTCGCTGATGCGTTTTTAATTGTGTTTATTTCCGCTTCGCAGTGACACGTCATTTATTAGCTTCCTCTCTCTCTCTTTCTCTCTCTCTTTGGCTTTCTCTCGCCCTCTGGCCTTTTGTTTGCCCTGCATCGAGTTGTGATTTATATGCATTTGCATACAACAAAAAAAAGAAAAAAAGAAATAAAGTAGCAGCTGTAGCTAAAGCAGGATCACAGAGCTCATGCTTTGTTCACAGCTCATATTACGCATACGATGCGTGAACAGCATAAAAAAAATATGCTGCAAAAATAATGGTTAGAGCCACACGACTTGCAGTTACCCTGCATAATTATGACAACCGAATATAAATGTTGTTTTGGCAGTGCCACTGGGCTCTCTATATTTTGTACAGGGTATATGCTGCAATGTGCAGCGACATGTTGAGCTCCTTTGTGGGTACGCCTGAATTCCATCATAATTACAGTTTCAATTCCTTTTGTTGGCATTTCGCCTCAAATAACCAGCTGCAGGGACGCATATGTTACTTCCAAAAATGGGGTCGAGTCGAGGGGGAGAAGTTCATTCTATTTTCATAGTCGGTTTGGCCTTTAATTGCGGCTTTGTATTATGCGTTTAAAACAAAAGCCTTTCAACGAGTCCCACAAAATTTATGCTAATTTGTTTTTAATGCACGAAGCCGACAACCAACAACAACAACAACAGCAACAACAACAACACGTTGCAACAGCTGCCAATAAAGCGAACAAGGCCAGCAACATCGGTTAAGCAAATGCATTTCTCATTGCCATCATCATCATGACTCTCCACCAATCATCAACATCATTTAACGCGCCCAATTTCCAAATAATTGGTGCGAGAGAATAGAACACGACAAATTGTATTTCATTGAGCGTTCGATACCGATAATTTGAATCACCGAATTCTATTAGAAGACAAAAACTTGATGTAGGCATTCATTTATTGTGAAGGAATCTCCTTGAAAAATCCAAATAAAATAAATGAATAAAATATATTCAAAAAAAAGCAAATTAAATAAAAAGATTTCGACATGATTGGATGGCTTTTAGTTTTCAAATAATTTTGTTGTTGTTGAAGTAAATGTGCAAATTTAAATATCCACATATGATAAAATAAAATGCAATTTATTTAATACCTCAAGGTAGGCGTTGACATATTCATCAAATCTTTTGGGCATCACAAACTGAACTCACATTGAAGTTGCTCATTCTCAAATCACACTTTCGACAGTAAACATCATTAAAACTATAAAAGTGATATTTTGAAAAAATGTTTGATTTGCCAACACGTCCAATCAATTATCAAGTGCAGCTGAAGGAGACACCTGAATCGTGGCTCTTTCGGCTGGCTTGTTTTATATACCCGCCATATGCCATCGATGACATCCAAGAAGTGCATGACGAAGTTTCTCGATCGAAGTTCGCCGAATCGCTGCTCTGCGTGATATGGGCCAGTCTTATGTGCATTTTAATTTGTATTGTTCTGTGGCGCAAATACGTGTTGACCGTAAGTTAAATATTGAATGCAGGCAGCAGCAAAACTTAATGAAACTCTTCGTTAGATTTTCGCAAATATGACACGCATTGATTTCAATGATTACGACGATCAACCTCAGATTTTAGATTCTGAATATGCATTAATAAACGCGCTTCGTGATGTTGAGCCAAGTGATCGAACCAACTATGAAATACGCGATGGATCAGGCGATGAAACTCGTAATGAGCCGCCTAATGAAGCACGTGATGCGCTCAGCAATAAAAAACGTGATGATTTAGGTAATGAAACAAGCGACGAAATGCGCGATGAAGTGCGCAATGAAGTAAGCGACGAAATACGCGATGAAGTGCGCAATGAAGTAAGCGATGAAGTAAACGATGAAATAAGCAATGAAGCACGCAATGAAATACACGATGGAATACGTGATGATGAGCTGCCCTCCACAAGCGGACTGCAACGTGCCAAAGAGATGCCAAACGATGACATAAAATTTTGCAATGAATCAATTCTTCAAATATGCGATGATATTCCTTCGACAAGCGGACTTCAGAGTTCCAAAGAATCGCGAACTTGTCGCGTCAAGCCGATGCTCAAGGAGGACAACCTTAGTCCGGTTAAATGCACTCGTGCTCAAGGCCAGAACTTGAATATTATGGTACAGAATCGAATAAATCCAAACCAGCTACCTCCCAATATCTTAACTCACGGTCTTTTGCTGGCTCGCAACAATATCAACGGTCAGCGACAGGAATTGAATCTGATAAATCGCAATCCGCTTATGGACGATGATATGTCGTTACCCAGACGTCAGATCACTAATCGGAAGCGACCACTTTGGCGTTGGTAAAAAAAAAACCACTTTGTTTTAACATAGCTTGAGGACAGGATTGAAATTGCTACAAGAATGACGAGATATTCACCTAGTTTTCGGATTGAATTCTATTCAAAAAATACTCGTTCGATTTCAATCCGAATTTCACTTAGTTGCGATTTAGTTTGCCACATAAACACAGTTGAGCAAAAGAAATCATTTTTGTACACATATCTAAAGGATATTTGTTTTCACAAATTAGTTTTTACATTTTCCAAATTCAAACGATATTAAATGCTGCATAGCAGAAACGATGAACAATGAAAATAAATTGAATGCCTGCTTCACTTTTTGTTTAAGTTGCACTTTTCGAAAGAGTATTATTCTGGCTAAAATAAAATATAATTTAAATGTCTAAAATCAAATAAGTCATGAAATTAAAAAGTTACATTTAGATTACTTTTCTTCTTACAATTCTAAAACAAAGTCAATAAATTAGCTACTTGTATATAAAACTTAATATTTTTCATTAGGAGTTCAGCTTAAGTTGTATTTCTCACTTTATATTTTTGAAAAAATAACTCTGAGTAAAGTTAAAACATTTGAAAATTTGTCATTTAAATTTTGTATAAACAATTTTTCAAATAATATTTTAAACAAAAATCAAATAATTCGATTTAGTTTAGATTTAGATTTTTTGCTGTTTACTTTACATTTCTACAAAAAGGAATGAATTTTGCTAAATTTGAAAATATATTTAAGACGTTGTTTTAAGATTTCTCATTAGGATTAAAGATTTTCTATGACATTTTATAAAAGTAAAATGAATAATTATTTATTCAAAATTGAAAAAGTTTAATAGATTAGACTTAGTTTTCAAGTTGTTCATTGGTAGTTGAGCTTTTACTCTTACTCTACGTTTGAACTACATAAATTGAATGAAGACAATTAATAATTGAGATTCGCAGATTTGCAGCATTAAATGAATTATTTTCGCTAAGAGTAATTAATTAAAATTCCCCTTCGCCCGTGTTGAATTAATTGATTAACTGTCAGCTTCAAGAACTTTCCGCTCAAGTCGCACTTTTGTCGTCATCCTTTTTGGCTTTAGTTGCATTGCGATTTTGCACAGGTATAACGTCGATATAATTTTATTTTCTTGCACGGTTTTCAATGTCGCGCGGCAAAAAGTCAAAAGGAAAATTCGCGATTTCCATTTTTCATTTGGGATTCGCACAGTTCGCATTCCTTGTTCTCGACTTGCATATATTAAATGATAAAAGGACACACACACGCACACATGTAGGAGTTGAAATGCAAGTGGCGACTGTGTAAAATTTATTTAATTAATTAATTTATAAAAAGGACGACAAAGTGCGATGGCAAATGGCGAGCGTCGGGCTTCGTGTCCTGCAAAAAAGAAGGACAACTTCAACAGCAACAACAACTGAAGCTGTGAACGTATTTTGAGTTGTAAAGGAGCAGCTGCTACAGTTCGTCCTGGCTGGCTGGATAGCTGGCTGCCTGCCTCGTCCTGTCAGTCTGCCTGTCATTTACAATTTTAATCTCGTTGTGCAGTTTAGCTTAAGTTGGCTACAGGATAATGAGCACAAGCAGCCAGGATAACGCAGCACAGCAACAGCAACAGCAACTGCAACTGCAACGTGAAAGTCGGCAAGTGCGGTAATTAAAGAGGCGTGCAATGCAACGCCATGGGCAAGGACATCGGGCAGGACATCGGCCAGGACATGGAGGACAACACCTGGCCGGCCAACATGGCAAGCCCAAGTTTTTTCAGCGATGGCGCATTTTCATGGCTAATAAATCACTTTTAATATTAATAAAACATAAATCACAGCGACTAAAAACTTGACAAGAACCAAGGCGATGCTGTTGGGGGAGGCGCGGGGGCGTTGGGCTGAGGGGCGTGGCACGGCCCTGCATTAGTTTAGTGGCAAAACTCCGCCCAAAGCTTTTGTTCCTCGTTCTCCGTCAAAGTAAAAGTGGAAACTTTTTCGCATGGCCACGACAAATTCGTTTTGGGCAGCGTTTAAAAAGATGAAGAATGAATGTGAAATGCGGGCGCCCTGAGATCCTCTTTCCCCTTTCCGCATCACCATCCCCTGCTGATACCCCTTTTAAAATGATGATGAGGATGAAAACGAAGCAAGTGATGCGGAGTTTGCAGGATGCTGTGGAAGGAAGCGAGGAAGGAAGCAGAAAGGAAGTCAAGCAAGTGAATGAATCAGACGCGTCTTGAATGTAACAAGTTGAGTGTTTAAGCAAAGAGTCAAGTCGACTCATGTTGCCGAAACTAAGTTGGCTTTAAGATTAAAGAGCAACATTTAACTGCAAGATCTTTGCCTCAAGAATTTGAACATATATTCTCAAGAGATATCACTTTAGAGATCAACTAATCATAAACTGAATTATATATTTACTTCTGACATTTTTCACGATGTTAATGCTGATGTAAATGCTAAATTCCAAAAATTTAGAATCAATATTTTATATATGTATATAAATAATATTTTATATTATTTTTATATTACATAAATTGTGTAGATATTTCTTTAGAGATTTTTTATAGCAACCAAATGAGTTACTCATTTTTTAATTTAATTTTTAAAGTTTTTTTTTGTGAAGCTCTGTTGATTTTGCCAAATCGTAAATTAAGAAAAATACTATTGCCAATATTATTTTAAAAATAATACCAACGCACAGCATTTTCTTTTTATTGCTGAATTCGAAAACTTTTCTTTTTCTTCAATATTATTTGAAAAGATATTTTCAGTTCCAAAAATTGAGCTTGAATATTTTTTTTTTTATAAAAATCTGTGGATTTTATTTAATGCTAAGCTCAATAATACTTCCTGCTTAGACTTACTATTATTTCAAATAAACTTTTACTTTTCAGTTCTCCTTAACTCTGTCGATCTAATTTAATGCCAAACCAAAAATATAATTATTTTCAATACATATATTATATTATATAAATATTATACTTCATTTTATTCAACGAATAATTTCCGCTGATTTTGTATATTATTTTAAAATTAATTCCAGCGCTCAGCGCACTTTAAGTCTTTGACTTTTGTTTATTGCTAAGTTGAACAAAATAATTACTGAATATTATTTTAAATACAATTCCAGCTTTCAGCTCACTTTATTTACCTTTTGCTTGTAAGTAGCAAAAATCACTCGCTTAACAACACTGTTTTTTATTTTTGTATCGACGCAAACAAACCCAAAAACAAATCTCAAGCACTTAAAAAAAATAAACAGTATTTTGAGCACTTGAATATTTCGAAATTCGAAAATGGCTTTTGCTGATTTTCGATCACTTTTGTGTTAGCACAGGAACCAGAATCGTTTTGTAACGGTCAAAAAGCGTTTGCAACGAATTTGCGGCTGGCGAAAACGATAACGCGTTAACGATAATCGCACACGTCCTTTTTGCCGATTCTTCTGCTTGAAACCTTGCTCTGCTTGGCTTGGCTTTGCTCTATGTGAACTTTTGCTTCGACGCTTCTGGATGGCGTCCAATGACCGACCGACGCGCTTGGAAGTTGCCCGAGCACTGAACTTGGCAGCGTTAAGCGACGCTCGCATTGGGCCACAGGATAAGAACAGACAACAGCACAGGACCTAACACAACCGCCAACTTGTGCTCGGCCCCAATGCCGAAGCGCACGACGTACACGAAGCCACCGAACCGAACATTCAAAGGCACGAACTGTGCCAACGACTCGTAATCGCATCGTTTCGCATCGTCGAACATGTTGCGCAGCAGCCCCAAAAGCGCTTGGCAACATTTCGCCGCCCAGCAACATGTTGCCAGCGACTGCCATTTGGCTAGATTGTCGATTGAAATACATTTGATTAAAACACATAATATTTGTATTACTATTATTTGTTGGTACACATTTTATAAATTCAAATATAAATTAAATTTTAATAATATTTCTGAATTATTATTT
Organism: Drosophila ustulata; assembly: GCA_035047365.1. NCBI lineage: Eukaryota > Metazoa > Arthropoda > Insecta > Diptera > Drosophilidae > Drosophila > Drosophila ustulata. The sequence goes on from JAWNPT010000080.1 coordinate 9,982,369, forward strand.
TTGGCACATATACATATGTATTTTAAATATTTAGTTTTGAATGAACTATTTTAATTTATCATTATTATAATGAATATTATCGGAGTATATTTTGTATTTCTAATATGTTTTAATCAATTATTTAAATTTATTTTAAATCGAATGATTTTAATTAATATCAATACTTATTTTGCTTTTATTTGTCTTTTTATCATTGCAGGGACACCGTTAAGAGATGTACTATTAACTACACGATATGGTTTGCTGTGTTTTTTTTAATTAAATAAGCCACAATATTTAAATAGTGATATTTTTATTTATTTGTTTAGTGTTTCAATTAATTCAAATCAGTGCTTTTTCTTGTTTTTTTTTTAGTGTTTTGTTCGTGATAAAGTGAAAAAGTGATCAATGTATTAATGGGAAACTAATGTGAGTATTTTTTTTCTCAGAAATTCGCAATTAATTAGCAAATAGTGATTTCAGTAAACTTGCGTTTTCAATGTGATTAATGTTTTATGTGTCAAATATTTTTGTTAGTGATCAATAAATTAATAAGAAAATTATCTTCCAATTGATAATTCTTCATTTATATTTTTGTTTTGGTCTATTATACTCGTAATAAATTTAAAAATTGTGTTTTTTGTTAATTTTTTTTTTCAGTGTGGATAATTTTAATAGTTGATTTATTTCTTCATATATTTATGTGTGTTTTTAGTGATCATAATATAAATTAATTAGTTTTCGCATGTCAAATTTGTGTTGTGTATTTTTTTGAGTGATAAGTGATAAAGTAATGAAATAAGTGATAGTGATAAAAGTGTCAAATTGAAGTGAAAAATTAAGTGATTGTTGATCAATGTGTTGTGGGTGTTTTGTGAGTAATAAAATTATAAGTGATTTAAATATTCATGAATTGCTGCCTAAAGCTATTTCATCACAGCTCAGCTTGGATTATAATTTAGGTAAGTCTATGAAGTTTAATATATATTTATATAGTTTTCTAAATAATATGAGATAAGATGGGCTTACAATAAACTGTCCACGTTAAAATCTGTGAATTATGCCTAAAAATATTTATATACATTTTTGAACCAATTTGTAGACGTGCTTAAGGGAAGCTTAATTGGAACTTATTAGAAAACACTTATAGTTTTATGGCTTCTTCATTGATGTGGTACTTCATATATGTACTTTGCTTGTCCATATTCTTCACATACACGTCTCTAACATATTCAGTTACATTTTCTCGATTACTTGCTGTCATTGTTTGTCCATTGTGCGCGCTTAATAGCTTGATTGCTTTTGGGCTCTTGGGGTTCGCAGCGCCGTGCAAACCACATTAGCTTTTAGTGTATCACGGTTCAATTAAATACACACGAAGCACACTCTAAGGTGGCGAAGAAAGGCCAAAATATAATTAAAAACGCAGCTAAATAACTAAAATAACTGCGGCTTTTGCAATCAAAGTCACTTAACGTTCGCCAAATTTAGTTACACATCGAAGTGACTTTCTCGGCTCCTCGATTCTTCGACTCCTTGAGTCCTTGTGTGCATCCTTTTTTCGGGACATCACTTACACAAATCAAGGAGACCAATAAACGAAGCACTTTTGCTGCTTGCTTTAATGAAATTGCTGCTTTTTATCAACATGAACACGAAAATTGTAGGCAAGCTGTACGCCACACTCACTTTCATGCTTCATAAGTAAATTCATTTGCCACGCCCCCCACACACAAACACACACACATAGACACACACACAGAGGCACGCCTCAGCGTTGATTTTAATGAAATGTCATCAACTTTGAGGTGTTTATTGCGCTGACAAGCAGACAAGAGCTCAAAGGGGGAGAGAAAAGTACTTGGGACGGACAAAAACCCTTTGAGGCGACACGACTCGCAAAGTAATCTTTGAGTCTTAATGTCAAGCAACGTCGAAGAGGGGAAGACAGAGGGGGGAGGAAGGAAGAGGCAGGTGTCAAGTTGCGGCAAAACATTTTCATGTATCATAAATTGTCAAACACTTAAAAAGTGATTACGTGTGCGTGGCAAAGCCAAAAGCCTCCCAAAACTGAAATCCCCCAAAGCGCCGCAGCCTCAAAATCGCTACATCAATTTATAGACTGAGCAGAGTGAAGAGTGAAGAGGGGAATGAGGGGAAGTTGTTGTTGTCTATAGTTGGGGCACTTTAGATAAACAATTTTGTGCAAGTTGTTAACTTTAACGATGACTCATTAATTTTGCAGATTGAACACGCGTAGTTTTATCTATGCAATGAATTCTCGTCCTTTTGCTGAATCTTTTGTTTGCCATTTTGTCGAACCCTAAAATGAAATGAAGTTGCCCCCCCATGAATCATGAACTCATGCCCAAAACTCACAAAACATTTTCCAAACATTTTCAAAATTCAAATTCAAATTCAGATTCAAATCCAGAGACCTTCACAAAAACAAAAGCCTCATCACAATTGTGATTTCCTTTTTTGCCACTCGTCACAAAATTCACAACAATTGTGCCAGACTGAAAATGTTGAGTGAATGACAGCACATGACATCATTAGGTGATTCAACTCGCTCGTTATCATATCATTTTCAGGCAGACGGACAGCACTCGATTCAAGTGCAATTCGCTGACAGGATGACAATAAAAATTAGACAGCTTTATAGTTGGAAAAGTTCATAATAATGCTGGGACTGGGACATCAATCGAGTTGCATTTCATAACTCTCTCTGCACATTATTTACCATACGTACTCGTCATTGAAACCAGTTTCAATTGAAGTTTTTTGATTAGTCTATGTAATTTTTTGTGCAATTTATATTTCATTTAGTTCCGAGAATTAATAATATAATATTAAAGTAACTTTTCCAACTGAAGTTGCAGCAGTTTCCATCAACACTTTTAAATGTTACGTGAATTATTATTATAAATTCCAGTCGAAACTTTTGCCATTTAGAGCTGCTACAGGGGAAAAGTAGCTTTGGTTTTTACAATAACCACACAGATTACTAAGTGAGTAAATAAAATTATTTAATAAGAGCACAGGCAACTGGAGGCTTTCTACTACAATATTAATATTAATATAATTAAAATAAAATATTGATTAGCAAAAATCCCTCAAAAATACACTAACAAATTAATACTGAAACTGACATAATGGCTACAGAGACTTTAATCACATATATTACAAAAACTTAATTTTAAAGTTTATATAAAGTATAATGAGTTTTAGGTGAGTTAGACCTAATCATTAGAATTACAAAACTAAATAAAACAAGAAAACTAAAACGATAAAAAATGATTAAAAATTGTGGTTATCACTTAGACAAAAAATATCTTAGTCTTTCACATAGAGATGAAATTTTATTTCATTTAAACTTGTGTTTTTGTGACACTAAAATTAGCCAATATATATTTGAATTTTTATTTATTTTATTATCAACTAAGAATCGTGTTGAGATCTCAATTTTTTTACTAAAGAAATCAAGACTGGGTCTTTTAAGAAATTGTCTTTCATTTACCAAAATTTGTGTATATTTATTTAAACATTGATTTTATATGAATGCAATTTAATTTATATTAGTATTTATTTTCTTCTTACAATTTTTAACAGCTATTTATGCACATGAGTAAACCTATTACTAAGATTATTTTAAAGCATGCTCATTTGCTATTTAAAACTAAATTCTAAGTAGCAATTGGGAATAAATCCAAATAGCATGTCCATATTCAATCTCCTTTGAAGAGTCTTTTAACTGCTGCCCTCCACAAATATGAATCGCTGTCATCCAAGTATAATTTGTATGCAAAGCTTTTCAAGTGCAGCTCGATGGACTTGCAACATTGCAACAATGTTGCACTTCACTTGCTCTCCACTTTCCACTTTCCACTTTTCGCTACTCATTTTGTTTGCTGGCATTTCTATTTTTTTTTTTTGGTGCTGTTCGACAAATCGCTACAAAATGTAACTACTTAACAGCGTCAACATTGCCGAGGCCGTCTGGCAAATTAAGGAATTTTGTACTGCAAACACAAAGCGAAAAAGCTGCAAGTCACGCAACAATCATTTGGCTCCCGGGGTCAGTCAGTGAGGGTGGTGAGAGGGGAGAGGGGGGAAGGGAAAACTCGCGTCATGTCCATCAATGAAAATGTATGTTGAACAACAATCGTTACCCCAAACACTTGGCGAGCTCCCCCAAGCCGAGTGCGTGCCTTCTACTTTATTATTTCTTATTGAATAATTATGGCTCATTTGGTGTGCGAGGCAAGGCAGGAGGGCAGCAAGGCGCAAGGGGCGTGGCCGCGGCGATAACATCACAAAAATGGCCACAAGCTTCAATCGTCAACTGGACTTTGCCACTGGTTTGGTTTTTTTTTTTTTCCGCTGCCCATCCGGCGGGATGGTTGAACGCTTCACGTGCTTATCTCGTTTCCGTTGCTTCATTTAAAAGTTAATGACTGCTTTCAATGCCCAGCTGCGACGACGACCAGGACGAGGACAAGGACGAGTCCAGAGACCTCCCCCGAAATTCCTGGCAACAACCCATCAGCATTGACATTGGCTCGCGCCCAGTGCCCGGCATGTCACCAGACAGCTAAATTGATTACGTTTTCCACCAGCAACAAATATACAAAATACAACAACAACAACAACAACAACAACAACATCGAGAAAAAATGGGAACAAAATCATTGCATACATTAGGGCGTATCAGCGAGACATTCTCTTCCGCTTGTTGTTGCGTTAAAAGCGAAAACGATTGAACACCAAGCATACCGATTGTTTGCCGATTGAAGCAGCTTGAATACGCGATTTTGATGAGTGATCGAGTCTGCTAACAAAGTTATTTCTCAACTCAATCGATCAAGAGTTGATAACGGAGATAGTGAGGTGATTGATGGGTTGATTGAACAACTAAAAAAATTTAGATAGCTGTTTAATATATAAGCAAATGTTTATATTGACTGATGAAGCTGAGTGATTGATGCGCTAATTTACTAAGAAATTATTTACTGCTGCCTTGATTGATGTATTTATATAATAATTGTTAAATAATTTATGTAAGCATTAAGTTGAGTGATTGATGCGGTGATTAACTAACTACAAGATAAATCAATTGATATGCTAGGTGGTTGGATTAATTCACTAAATGATTGAGTAACTGATTACCAGATTGATATAAAATTTGATTGTTGGACTAATTGAACTTTAGCTACTTTGCATAGTATTTTTAATAATAAATCTATGGTTGCCGGATGAATAAATAATTGCTAAACATCTCACCAAAGGACTATATTAACTGCTGTCTTGATTGATTGGTGAACTAATTGTCATAATTGGTGACACTGACATTACTTAATTGATTGATTGACTGATTGCTTGATATTTTGTTTGTTTGCTTGCCAAACTGAATACCTTTGTGTGCTTAACAAAAAACCCTCAGGGCAATAATGAGAATTCCATTTACATTTTATGTACAGGGTATTTAAGCTTCACATTGTTTCCATTTACAGCAACTGCTGCCTTGTCTTCTTTTTGTTACTTTTAAATTGAAAGTCACGCAACAATTGACCAGTCGCCATCGCTCCCTTTGCTGCCCAACAAAAAAAAGAAGAGAAAAAGAAGAAAAACTGCGGTTCATTTCCGTCTGTTCAGCGACCGCTGAAATGGAAAGTAAAATTCGATGTGGTCTCAGTCCTCAGTCGCCGCTTCTTCTATCTGCCTCTTGTCACAAATCGCATTAATGTCGCTTGTCTCGCCTGCTGTTGGCCATTAATGGCAAATGTTATTGAATCATTAACACCTACGCGAAGTTCGCCCTGCCGCCCAATGTAATGGGAAGGAAGGAAGCAAGAACGAAGGCAGAAGCCAACAAAAAAAATGATGCCATAAAGTTTATTAGAAGTCGCTTAATGGCAACGGATGTGCGAGTTTATTACAATTTGTAACGAGAGAGCTCTCAAAAACTGTTGATTTACATACCACAGAGGCAGCTTTGTACCTCTGTGTGTGTCTCTGTGTGTGTGTGTGGGGCGAACGAAGCACTTATAAAATATGCACTAGTCGCGTGTCTATTTCCAATAAATACTTGCAAAGCGACTCCTCAACCAATCGCTAAGCCAGCGCTCATTAAGTGGAACGAACGTTTAACGACGCCACACCAACTTATCGACTCTTAAAGACCCTTTACGCAACACAAAACAATTCAAATTTGCAACCTGACTGAATTGAAATACCGAATTTTATGCGCTGATTGACAATAAAAGACTCTTCAAACGTAGCGAAAATATTATTTATAGTTAGACCATTAGAAAATTAAACCGATTTTTTATTAAAATTAATTTTATATATAAGGTTTAAATACTTCCTAGAATTTATTATTTGTAATCTACAATTGACAGTCTGTAACAAACAAAAAATTGATAATCTTAAAATGTTTATTATTTCTTAATTGAACTTTAACTTAATTAATTTAAATTTTCATTAATCAAATTTATCTATTTTTTTTAATTAAATACTTTTTTTTATTCGATTCGAAATTAATTTTTGCTATTCCTTAATTTTAACTAAAACAGTTTTTACTCATCAATTTAAATAAATTAATTAGTTTATTTCATTTGGTTTAAACAAGTTTTGTTCTTTATGAATTTAATTTTTATTTAAATAAATTTATTAATTTTAATGCCGATTGTTCTTGATCGACTCGCCTTATAAATCAAGAGACAAATTCCACAGCAGTCGATTAAACTCTTTGCAACTTTAGCCGTAGGTATTAAACCTCAAAATAGCTGACTAAACCATAAAAAAAAACTAAAATAAAATAAGAGCACTATTCTTCTATTTTGACCACTCTAAATGCTGGCTTAGTTGGCAATTGAAGCGAAGTTAACTCCATGGGAATGAAAGTCAAATGTCTTGGGGTTGAGTTAAGCATTCTTTTTAGCCAAAGCTGCCCGCTGACTTTGCTTAATTCAACATGGAATCCTTAGCCTCAATGTAAAAGAATAAATTGTCTTAACCATTGAAATTACTCTTTAATAAATTACAGCTGCATTTGTTATTTTTACGAAATTAACTAGTGCAGTCCAGTTTAATAAATTACTGATTGACTTGCGATCTAAATGTCGAAAATTCAAGTTGCTGTGAAATTTACTAAATATATTTGAACTTTTTAAATGTTTTTAAAAGATTAGTATTTTTGAATAGTTGAATAACATCGAAAATTCCAGTTCTATCGAATAAAACTATACGGGTTGAATAGAGTTTATATTTCATATCATATATATTTATTTGTTGTATAATATTTTATATGTCGTAATCGGTTTCTATATTGTATAATATAAAGTTAGAGAAAGCTGCATTTGGGTAAAAATGAAATATTTTAGTTGCCAATGAGCAGCTTATTGAATCTTTGCCGTTGACCAAGTTTTCATTTGTGTCCCACAAGACGCATAAGCATTATACAAGATTTCCGAAGCGGAGAAAGAGTGAAAAGCAGGGCAAGAAAGATGGGTGAAGAAGAACGCGGAATTATTATGTGCTTGGCTCTGACCTTTCTCAAGGCAAGTCCGATATACGGACAGGGGAGTTGAGTATTTTGACAGGTATGGGGTTGGTTACGCTCTATAATGTTGCCAACAGTTTTTAAGTAGCGCACAACTGACGTCAGCTCGGTATCAGGCGGGGCCTCTCAGAGAGGAGCGAAACGGAGAGTGGAGGACAGGAGGCAGGTCGTCTCCGGCTTGTGCTTCGAGTTGGCGTCGTCGTTGGCGTCAGCGACGCACGCTTAAGCATAAGTACTTCCGACTTTAAAAGGATGTCACATCCGGTTTCGGCTGTCGAGCGTGAAGCGCAGCCCGGCGACGCGATAAGAGTGGACCCACCGCACCCCCCGTCGTGTAACCCTCCCTCACCCCTAATCAAAAAAACCAAAAACCAAAAAAAAAAACAATTGCTCCCCATTGGCAAAACACGAAACGAAACCCATTCAAGGTGCAACTACAACTTGAGCTCGTGCTGTGCGCAAGTTGAGGTTAGTTTTTGATAGCACGGCAACGTTATGAGCCAGTCTGGTCACACTGCGCGGCGGTAGTGTGATCAAACTGATCAGCATTAGCAATAAATATGAAAATAATACTCATGTTGTTGCCTAACGAAAAAATAAACAAAAATAAAATTAAAATAATTAATAATTAAAAAAGTTAGTTGTGAAGCACGGGATTATTATTGTGCTCCAGTCTGGTCACACTGATCAAACTGATAGGAATTAAAAATTAAATAAAGTACACAATTTTTATGTATAAGCGTAATGATTTTCCTTTTATTTTTTATCAAACCAATACTGAGCGAAAGAAAGAAGAACGAATGAATGTTTGCAGTCTATTTATTGTGGGATATTTGCAGCATATAGATTTTCTCAAACATTCTATATGGTATCAAATATATTAACAATACACATTTAATATGCAAAAAGAGAAAATTAAACTAATGCAAATTTCAAAACGCTTTTTTGATTAGCAGGATTTTTCTATCCTATAGATTTTTTCGTTTTTAGAAACTTTCTTTCATTCCATTTAAGCCTTAGTGCAAAAAACATTGAGCTACCAGATTTGGAGTGTTGAAAGCTTTCGTCCCGAATTGAATGTAGTTAAATAGTATTCTGTATTTAGCTCAGAAGACTCTTGAAAATTATAACCACGTTGTTTTTTGGCTACTTTTAATTTTTTTTAATTAATTTAAATAGTTTAATTTATTGGAAACTTACATTCATTTTTATTTTTATTTTTATTTAATAAAAGTAAATAATTTAAACTAAAATATCCACTGCAATTTGTACTTTTCAACTACATGGAGCTTCATTGCAATTAATTCAAAAACTTAAATTTCAATCTCTTGTGAAAGATTCACATATCAGAGAATTCAACTATCGTGAATTAAAATTTCGAATAATGCATTTTTTTAAAGCTGTGTTGTCGAACGCTTAAATTACTGAAACTTGAAGGTTTGTTGTGCCTATGGCATTTGTGTTTGATAGACTAAGCACTTAAGTCTGTTAAATGTCAACTTAATGCCTGCCAACTGCTAAATCAAAAATGAACCCAAAAAAAAAAAGAGTGATGTAAAAAAACAATACAAAAAAAGGAAGGAAAAAAAGCGAACGAAACGTTGTGACTAATGATGATGTTGAGTGCAGTTCTGAAGAATGGGAATATGGAATATGGCGTACGGAATACGGAATACGGAATACGGAATACAGTTTACGGATTCGGATTCGGATTCGGGATTGGGGCGGAAACAATGGTTGACAGCACAGACAATGCCTGATGCTGACATTTATGTAGACATAACAACTGCAAAATTGTTCTAAGCGTCGTGAATGACAATGGCGAAGAACGCCGCCTGCACCTAAACGCCCTCCATCCCCCCTTTCCCCTCCATAATATCCACCTCTCTGGGTCTCTTCAAAAAAATTCGGAGCAGGAGCAGCAGCCAAGATTGATGAAAAAGCGCCAGAAAAACAATAAAATGTATCTAAGCTGTAGAAGCACAGAAAAAAAAAAACACAACAAGTTAAACTGCAGTAATTGGTGTGGATCTGCACAGCGATCGAATACCCTGTAGAAGTAATTAGAACGGGATTTATAAAATAAAATGGAATTTTATATGCTTTTGTATCATTTTTAAAAATGACTTTTTATATTATTACACGTAGATTATTATTTTATTTATTTTTGATTATAATTACAACTATTAAATTCGAATTATATTTAATTAATAAATCAGAATATTTTAAATAGTTAAAAGTTCCTCACTTCATCAACAATTTTGTGCACCATCGCAGCTAAATATGCAAAAACTTCAGATATTCAGGCAGTTTCGAATTGTTTACTCATATTTTATAAATATTTAAAGTTAAACAAAAATGTCCACTGCAAGCAAGGATATAACTGAATCCTGCTTCCCCTGTAGTCAGGGTATGAATAATTTGCAAAACAGTTTTCATTAAATCGGTGTTGAAGTATAAAGCATTTATTCAGTTGTTGAAATTATAATCTGAACAAAATTAAAAAATAAATAAATTAATAATTTCCATTGTGTATTTATTTATTTTTGAAAAAAGATTACAGTAAATTAAAAATATTTTTTTTTAATTATTAATTTACAAAAATAAAAAAATAAGAATTTCTGTTGATTTATTATTTAAAAAATATAGTACACTAAATTAGAAATTAAATTAATTTAAATTAAAATAAATAAATGATTGCTTTTTTTCAAAGATTTATTTTCTTTCTATGAATTTTTTTTCGAATTTAATGTGGTATTTGTTTATTGCTAATGAAAGAAGATGAACAAATGGGATGATGCTTATCTAATTGTTGTTTGTTTTACACAAATTTATTCTCATTTACAATAAATACAGGGTACTGGAAACATAATCTCTGGGTTGTAAAACAATCTGTGGCCATATCTATGGCTCAAACTGTATCTGCAGCTCTATTTCTCGCTATAACTGTGAAATCGTAGCTATAGTTGCATTTTGTGACAATAAGAAACGAGTAGAAAAAATAGAAGAGGGAGAAAAGCAGGGCAAAGAGGAAAAAGAAAAACCGCCGACAACGTAGACAAACAGAGCATTGAGAATGATGGCAGTGGAAGTGGGAATGAAAGAGAAACGCAGAGAGAGATAGAGAGAGAGAGTGGGGGAGAGAGAGAGAGAGAGAGGGAGATGGGCAGAAGGCGGATGAGTCTGATTGTAGCTGAAACAATACATTTGACAAAAGTCGAGTCAACTGCAACTGCAGCAGTCACACATTGCACAAAGGACAAACGAGACAGACGGACAGACGGACGGACAGACGGACAGACGGACGGACGGACGGACGGACGATAGATGAACGAGTGGCGAGAGAGAGGAGAGCGAGGAGACCGAAGGGGGCGGGAAAGGCGGCAATGTCGCCGCATAATATGTGTTAAGCCAAAAGGATTTGTTATTCGAAACCGAGCGAAAAGATAAATAAACAAAAGCAGCTTCTTGCTATGCCGCTTCCTCACTCTCTCTCTCTCTCACTCTCTTGCCCTGGTGGGCGTGGCAGAGCGACCCAAGGATGCGGCAACCACAGCAAACAGCTATAAAAAAAAGAAAAAGTAACCAGAAAATTTTTAATAAGTGCCACAATGCAACAGCAGCAGCCGCAAGATAAAAGAAAAGCAACAGCAGCCGTTGCAATAATGAATGCCAGCTTCTCTCCCATGTGTGTGTGTGCGTGTGTGTGACTGTGTGTGTGTGTGTGTGAGCTTATGCTTGCCAGAGGCTAAAACCCAATCCCAATACCAGAGACGTAACGTCAGCCAAAAACGTTTGAATGACTTGGGAAAGCGAGACCAAACCGGCCAAATTGTTGTTGGACGTGCGTGAAAACGTCGGTGATTAAAGCGTGATCACTTGCGAAATCACAGTAACGACTTCATCAATTTATTAAAATTATCTTAAGTTACTTAACTGACAAAAAAAAGAATTACATGAATAATTGCACACTGAAAGTTTAATAAATGCATGATAATTTATGAAAGAAAATTATAGAGAAATAGTTTTACAAATTAAGATTATTAAATATAGGGATACAGTGAAATCAAGCGTCATACATAATCAGAGTGAAGCAAGAATCAAGAGATTAAATGTAACTAATCGTTGAAAGCTATAAAAATAAAAATGAAATTCTTTTCCAAAACGGATTTTAAAATTTCACCATTTTCAACATAATTTGCGGATATTCGAATATTGAATGGTTTGTTAGAAAAGTTTAATGGTAACTATATATGAATAATTGTTAATAAATAATGCATAAAAATATAAAACGATATTTTTCTTAATTTTTTTTTTTATTTATTAATAAAAATAATTTTGGAATTACTTGTTCTTGATTTTAGAATGGTTTTTTCGCTGAAGACACTCTTTTTTTTGGGGGAAATTGTCAGCGCAGAGTATTATAATAAAAATGCAAGAAAATGCAAAAATAGAACAGCAATGAGACAAAAAAGCACTGCAAAATAACAACAATAAACGAGAGAATTTGCCAGCAGTTGAAGCAAATGGCGAAACGGCAAACGGAATTGCAAAATGAAAGCAATTTGGGGAAAATTTTAATAACTCACATTCACATTTTGTGACCACGTTTGCCTGGCACTTAAAATTAAAGGAGAGAACCAGCGAGAGCAGCGTCGAAAGAGACAGCATGCTGGCAGAGTGAGAGGGCAGTTAAATTAAATGCTGTTTGCAAAAAAGAGATATGTGTGAGAACAGGTAGAAAATCAGCTTGCAAACCAACGTAAAATGTTGAGGAAATACAAAATAGTCTTTGTAAATGTCAGAAATTGCGAGTATTTTGGGTGTAAGTTGTAAGTTTCATATTGGAATGGATTTTTAAGTATTCATAAAAAAGGATAATCATTTTTGCAGAGACCAAAAAAATTAACAGATTTGGTAAATTAATTCGAATTAATTTTGCAGTGACAAAAACTGAGCAATTATAATAAATTATTTTGTATTATTAAAAGTGTATTGTGCGATTTAATTATTTGGCATAATTATCTTTAATCTATATCAAATCATAACATCTGCATAAATATGCACATTTTGTTATTTAAAAATATTATAAAATATGCAGGGATTGAATTAAAATAAAGAGTTGATATTTTGCTTTATAATTTGTTTTAGTCTCGGGTCTTGTAAGGTTTATATTCGACTGTTTTAATTAGTTAAATGACCAACATTTGATTACTTTTTTATTTACAAATATTATTTAAAATGAATAACTTGAATTTATGTAAAGAGTTTATGTTTTGTTTTACTATTTGTCTTAGTCTCCAAAGTCGACACTCGACTACTTTAATTTATTGTAATTATGTTCAATCGATATTAAAATCCAAGTCATTTTAACTATATTTAAAAATATTTTTAAAACTGTTTTATATAGTTAAATTATGGAGTCAAAAGTCGTCTTTAATGCCCAATTAAAATAAAATTCCAATTCGATTGAACTATTCATTTAACTGATTAATCGTAATGATTTTTCATTTGATTCTTTTAAAGTCGAGCACGCTCGCGCTTTGTTGTGCACCATAAATAATATTTTTAAAAATTAATAACATGTGAAATGCGCTGTAATATTATTGTGATTAATGCACAAAAGCCACACACACACACACACACATGCATATATATAGATGTATATCAATATATATAAATATCTACTTGCACAAACAGCTTCTGCGGGTTGGCAGCGATTTTTGAGGTTGTTTGTTAATTTTTTAAATTTATACAATTTAATTGGACACGAGAGCCGCAGCAAAAAGCGAGTTGTGTTGTTGACCAACAAGTTTACTTTTTGCGGTCAACAGGGGGGGGGGGGGGGAAGGTAGTGCAACAATATTCGCATTAATTGTGCGGGCTCTAATGATGCGCACTCGCAATTCACTTTAAATTTAATTAATGCGCAATTTGCGCTTTTAGCCCAGTTGGCGATTTTCCCACCTGTTCATGCCAAACTGGCCACGTGTGCCACGCCCCCCCCATCCCAATCCCCCCTCCGCCTTCCCGCTCTGCTCTTCTGGCTGTCGCTGACTGGTTTGCTGTTGTTTTTCAAATTGATGAATTACGTTTAATTAGCTGCGCGTAATTGCACCACACGATGACGTAGCTGCCATTCGGTATTCGGTATTCGGTCAGCCCTTCGCCCCCCGTCTCTTTATCGATAGTCCAGCTGGTTGAAGCGATAAGCGGAGTCAGAGCCACTGACAAAGCCACTGTCGATGGCTGGATGCTCAGCAGTCTCACAGCCGCAGCCTTCATTCAAGCTCCTCTCTTCCCTTCACTCTCTCGCCGTTTTGTGTGCATTATGGCATTATGGTTAGCTGCAGGTGTTTATAGCCCTTCTCTTTCGCCCTCTCTCTCTGTGTGTTTGTGTGTGTGATGTGATGGATCATCTGCCTAATGAATATTGCCAATTATCGCAATGAGTTTTCAACGAGCCCATTCAGCTATTTGAAAGCACTTCAAATCCTTGCCTTGTGGTTTTCCCCCATCTGCGGGCTTAATGCTCGCCATTTATTTTGTCAAACTACAAAATGGACTTGTTAGCTTATTAACAAATTATCTTGCATCGCCTGGCTGACTGACAGCTCACATGACTATACAAATCTCTTCATGGAAAAGTTTGACATTATTATTGAACATCGTAAACACTTTATAGAAAAACAAAAAAAAGTGCCAAAAATTTATAAATTTTCGTAGAGTTTTTAAAGCTCTTCACAATAAAAATAAATACTATAATGGCATATTGAAAATACTTTTCAGAAGACTAAAAATAGAGCGATATTCTTAACAGTCATAATAATTTTGAAATACTCTTGAAAAAACAATTAGAGTAAGAACTTCGTTTTATAGCCTCAATAATTTCGACATTAATACTGACTATGGAAAACACTTCATGGAAAAGTATAGAGATAATTTTGCCATTATTACAGACAATAGAAATAACTGATAAGAAGACTAAAAATACAACGATATATCGTCTAACAAGCTCAATAATTTTAAATTTTTGATATACTTTTGAAAACTATTTAATAAAAAAAATACAGAAATATCTATGTATAATAATTTCGAAATTATTATGGGCTAAAGACAACACTTCTATGCCTTCACAATTTTAGGTGTTTGCTAAAGTTTTATAGTCTTAAGTGTGATTTCAGAATACAAAAAAAATTACAGTCGACGCCAACAGCAATTTTTATTTAAACTTGTAATATTTTATGAATTCTAATTGTTAAAATAACAGCATGTAATCTGATTTGTCCTCAAAATGAGTTTATTTTTTATTGCATCTTCAACTTTGCTGATAACATTTATTTGAATGTTCGCCAGCAATTTGCTGGCTAGATAAAAGAGCTTTTTGCTCTAATATCTCTAATTCTAATATTATGCGACAAATCGCAATATTTAACTACATTTCGACTCACTAATCGCAATTGCGTTGCCCAAGAGAGAGGCAGAGAACGAAAGGGGGGGGGGGGGACGGAAGTGATGGCGACCAACATTCATTTAAAATCATTTAATAAATTCGCACTAAATTTCAATTCCATTTTCATTAAATGCCACATAAATTATACGCATCGAGGGCGGCTGAGGTGCAACCGCTCTCTGGAGGGTCGCGGGGCAAAAACACTTCTCTATGTGGGGTGAGGGTGTGTGTAGGGGGATGAGAGCGAGAATTCAGAGGGTGCTCGGGGTCTGTTGGGTTTTAGCCAAATCGCGTGTAACCATATTTCGTATTCATTTTAAATGGCGCGCGCCATTTGCGCATAAAATGCTTTTAATTTTTCCTACATTTGTCCGTCCCCCTCTACCCCCCGCACACATTGTTGCCACTCAGTCACTTGGGCACATTTTCAATTCGACCTCAATAAAATTTACACAGCCTCCCCGAAGGCAAGTGGCAACAATTCGTAGACAGAGACAGAGATAAAGACAGAGACAGAAGCGCTTGCAGATAACCAAATGAGAAGAAGCGAACGAAGACTGCGAAACTGCAAGAACTTTTATTTGGGCTGCGGTTACCTTCAAGACTCGCATGGAAAACACTGAAATTAAATTGATATTTGGTAGTGAATTATTTTATGAATTACATTGGAAAGTATAGGTGTGAAAAAAAGTGAAAAGCGAAGAGTATAAAACTAATATAGAAAATACAAAAATCAAACTAAAATATTGCAAAAGAAATAAATAAATGAGTGGAGAATATATAAAATGATAAGAAAAAAAGGATTGAATTAAAAGGGATTTGAAAGGAAATTATAAAAAACAAAACAAACATTAAAAATAATACAAGAACTTGAGAGAAATAAGTATAACTAAAAAAATCTAAAGAAAGGAGAGAAAATAAAATAAATGGTAAACTTATGAGAGTTAAGTAGTTATAAAGTGCTAAAATATACTAAATATAAATTATTATGTAGCAATTATGGATCGAAAAGCGAATTAAAAATTCATTACAACAAAAATAATTAAAGTAAGATTTGTTTTATATAATGAAAGGAAAGGATACAAAATTAGTAAATTGCGTAAAAAAATATAGCATGAAATACGATAAAATGTAAGAATGAATTAATGTAAACAAAAACAGAACAAAAAAATAATGAAAAAAAAAACATTAAAATAATCTGTGCGTAGACAATAAGTAAATGGAAATATTTGCTGGATTTAATTTTGTTTTATTATTTATGGAAGTCCAAAACCTAATGCATCATTAATACAAAAATAAACGTGAAAATGTTTCGATATATTCTTCTAGTACTCCTTATGCTCTTCAGAGTATTCGCAATTCGACTTAATAAATATAAAGTGCCATTGAGCGTTTGTGTTGTTGCTGCGACTCTTGCTGTTATTATTGTAACCGAGCGCGTGTATTTATAGAAACCCCCCCAAAAAGTGTTCATTTCCGCTTTGCCGTGTTATCATCGCCACTTCCGGCACAAACGACGACGACGACGACGACGACAACGAAAGCGGCGACGTTGAAGCTACACCGACTGTCTGATTGTCCATCTGTCTGTCTGTCTGTCTGAGCTGCCAAATAACTCAACTTAAATGCGAGCTTTAAGGCAACAATAAATAATACGGAGTGAAATGAGACGCAATGGAAGCGAAACACTTTAAGCTCGAATGGAAATCATGAACTCAAAAACTCGTTTCTCGTCTCTCGACGACCTTGCGATGGGCTTTTTTTCCCCCTCTTTCCACAGGGTTCATCTCACGCCCGAATGCAAACACAATTTCTATGCTGTGTGGCCGCCTGTGGCAACAAATCGACCAGAAAGCATTGTCCAAAGACAGAGCAAGAAGATGAGCACACACACAGAAAGAGAGAGAGAGAGAGAGAGAGCAGCAAAGTTTTCACTTAATCGCTTTTCGCTGTGTTTGAAGGAAAACAAACACAGCTAATTTGACTTTATCTCCTTGTGAAAAGTTTGGCCGAAAGTGCGAAATGTGCAAAAAGTGGATAGCGAGAAAAAGAACTAGAACAAAAGTGGGCGGCAAAGTGTAAAGGCGTGGCCGTTGGCCGGTGGACACTCGAAACAACATTATGATCATGTTCATTCGGCATTCAACTAGTGTTTCACGTCCACTCGTTGCCAACATTCGAGTACTATCGAGTGTCATGAATAATTTAGAGCATCGAGGGAACAGCTGGAGACGAGTGGGCGACTAGCAAATACCCTTCAAATAGCAAATGAGATATTTCGCTGAGTCTGTTTAAAGTTGTCAGTTGAGAACTACAAATAAAATTAAGTTGAAAGCATTATTTTTTAACAACTGCAGATTCATTTCATTATTTGTTTGCTCTACAATATGCACAAAAATTCGAATGGTATTATATTGTTGAAATATAATCGACTCTATAGTACAATACTTAGTAATTTATTTTTAAATTACCTTTCTTACTTATTGCTTATTTTTATAAGATATATACTCTGAAAATATTGTTTTATTTTATGTGGCTTAAATATATATAATTTCTATACTGCATACTTTTTTGTATTTGTTTGATTTGCTATATATTCTAAAAGAATATTCCAATGATATTTGGTTGATACTTATACTTATTAGTATTACTTAATCGGCTGTAAAATAATTAATTTCTTGTTTATTTGCAGGTGAAGCTATTTGATCTGATGTCTGATAATGTCATTTATTCTTTTGGTAAGTACTTGTTATTTTGTTGTTATATAAAGTGCTTTCTATCTGGTAACTGTATCACAATTTTCATCGACATTCTATGGATATTTGGTTAAGAATTGGTTCGCTCTAAAATATACGAATCATAGGAAAAATGTCATAACTATTTAGTTTTTTATTGTGTAAAATTTTAAAAGTTGCAAATATAAAAAAAACTATATGTAACTAAACTTAAATAAATTGTTAATATGAAAAAAATGCAACACAAGCAAATCTGGCGATAAAAATTGTATCCTTATGTTCTTATAACATATATTGAAAAAAAGTAGAATCCCATGATAAGAATTCTAAATATTAGGGTATAATGATTATTATTTGAGTTTTATGTTTGTTCTTTTAGCTTCATATAATAATTTCTTGCAAAGTCTTGACATATGTAACAATCTAAATCCGTTCCGATAGCTCAACAGCCAACGTAATGCAAATGAAATACTTTCAAGAGCTTAACAGCGCAGTATCAGAATGTTTTCAAGCCGAAATGCAAATGCGCTAACAATATACTTATGTATGCTAAGTTTTAAAAGCGAAATTATGCAAAGACTGAGCTTTATTTTATGCACACACGTATCTATGATTAGACTACGGCTCAGTAGAATACATGTCAGTGTCAATAAATGTTGCTGAAAATATAAAATACAACATTTATACAGAAAGGAATCGGAATTTGTCAAAATGGCTGATTAACTGATTTTGTACACACAAAAAAGTTGCGAAATTATTTTCAATTTTCAATTTATATTGGAATTTATATTTGTTATGTTTTAATTGAAAATACACCAGAAACTTTCTTAACATTTAGTTGTAATTATATTTTTGCATATTGTCTCTCCTCTTCGTTGTGAAAAATACGTTTTTTTTTTTGTAATTCAAGAGTAACTCGTATTTTTTGATTACAATAAATAATTGTAAAAAAAAACTCATGTCTTTGATTTTTAAAATACAAAATTAGTAAACTGCTTATATATACATGTATTTGTGAATATATTATTGAAAATTCCAACATAATATTCAACTCTGCTTCAGCGTGAAAAATAACTTTTAAAAAACTTATTTGCTTTTTATTTTGTAAATTGAAAACTATGTTTCTGGATGCAATCCTTTTCTTTTTAAAATAAAAGAATAGTGAACAATTTTATGTTAATTAAATTGCAAATATAATTTACAAAATTCCAACGCGAAATTTAACTTTTATTTGGGGGATAAAAATACGCTTGGTTGGCAATTGTTTTAGTTGTTGGTTACAGTAATTTCAATGCGAAGCATTTCGTGAACCGTTTTGTGAACCGCAAAACTTTTACACCGCTTTCGATTGCTGGTGCACAAAATGTTCAGCCTTTTGTGGACACCCTTAAATGCATACCAGCCACGCCCACTCGCCCAAACGCCCACAAAATGTTTCACAAATGTTTTGTGAATTTTGTAGCCGCGTTTTTCAAAATGCACTTGCGACATTTGACAGCTCCAAGTGTCCATTTGTTGTGTGTGCCACACACACACAGTACATACATCACAAAGCGGGCAGTGTGAGTGTGTGTGTGCGTGTGTGTGTGTGTGCATTCCACTGTTGCATGTTGCATGTTGATTTTTGGCGGAGCTGTGCCATGTGGCATTGCAATTCATTCACGTGGCGCCCGTCAAACTTCATGTTTCCTCCTGCAGACTCGTAAATAAATTTGCATTTTTGTCAATTTTGATGGCAACCACACACACACACACACACTCGCACACACTCACACACACTCACACACACTCGCTTTGCCTTTTGGCTTTGTATTTGTATTTGCTTTGTGTTTGTATTTGTGTTGAATGAATGCGTGCAAAGTATGCAAAGTTTATTCATGTTCATGCTCGGACATCGGACAGCAGCAGTAAATAAGCCAGGGATGCAAAGCATATTTGTTGCAGCCCTGTCATTGCTGCTCCTTTTTCAAATGCGACTGCAATATCAAGTATTTATTCCCGACAGACAGACAGAGAGAGAGAGAGAGAGGTAAAGAAAGCAAAGTAGGGCGAACAAAAAGAACAAATAGTAGAATATTTAGTTTTTAAAACTACTCCAACTTTAGCATAAATAAATAAGTTATAATATGAGTGAAAGATAAAGAAAAATAATTTTGTTGTACATATTTCATTAATTGAAATTAGTAAAACACTTGACATAAATATTACAATACTGTAATATAGTAAAAAGAGTAGAAAAATATCTATAAAGGTCTTGGATTTTTAAAAATATAAAGAATGAAATTCGAGTGAAGCAATATACAAATTTATTATATACATACAAATTATAAAAAGAAAAAAGTTGTTATAATAATAAAATAAATGAATAAATAAATAATAAATGAAAGGCACAGGAAAAGTGGAGACACCAAACTAGTGAGAGATGCAGATTTACAATTATTAACAATCAATTAAAAATGTGTTCTTAGGAATATGTATTGACAGTTTTTTTGTTCAGTTGAGTTGACTGAACAACCTTAATAAGAAGATTTCGATTTTTGTTTTTACTTATGGATTTTATCCAAATGAATAAATGTTACACTCATGTAGTATGATTTTTTATAATTATCTGAAAATATTAAATATCTTAAAACAAAGAATTTGAAAATCTAATAATAATAGCTTAATTAATAAAAATTATTTTCATATATAGTAAAGTAATTAAACAATATTCAATTCACAGAATTACGATAGTGAAAATAACGATAAAGGCAATGGCCGAATACTATCCTCAGCCTCAGCAAAATAGTTGCACGTTGTTGCCGTTGCGGTGGCAGCATTAGACGTGCTTGTGGCATGCAACAAGCAGGCGACTTTGCCGCTCAATGTGGCCGCAGTGGGCGAATGAAAAGTAGAGGGAGCAAAGCAGCAGCCGCCAATGACAATGGCGACAAATGCTGCTGTTGTTGTCGTTGTTGTTGCTGCAACAGTCACAAAGTTGCTGACTGCGTTTTTGGTCATCATTTTGTCGTCATTTTTGTGGCAAGCTCATCGTTGTTGTTGTTTTGTCCTAAACACTATTATCGCTGCAGCAATGACGTTGTGTTTTTTCTGCTGTTGTTGTTGCTACCAAAAATTAATTTGCATAATGGCACACACACACACACACACACACATTCCAATTGCATTTGCATTGCCGCTGGGGGGGCGTGGCAGCATTGGGCCGCATTGTTCGCATATTTGGCAGAAAAAATTGCAACACCTAGAATCACACTAGATTTTTGGCATTGCCACAAAATGTATTTAAAATTTGCAAACAACAAATACAACAACAAAAAAATACAGAAAGCAGAAATACAACTTTTTACGTGTGTAAAATGCAAAACACAAAAATGTGCAACAAAATTGGTGACGTCAAATCCTTTTGTTTTCGTCCCTTTGACGAAATGGCGCGTAATCATATAACGTAACTGCATAACGACACATCGGAGTGCGATTGAACCGCATTCAATAAACATGCATAATTCAATTGCAATATAGCGAAAGTTAATAACAATATTGGAGAGCAAAGTGCAAATAAAAAAGCAAAGTGCTGATGAATAGTTAATGAACAGCTTACTTTTAGTCGATGATTTTGTTGTTTTGCAATCCAATCTGGTCGAAAGGCATTTGTTAATAACTGCAAATATTTATAAACAAAACAATATTTGATTCAAAAGAGGTATAAAATAAGCAAAACAAAATTTTAAATCAATTTTCAATAATAGTTAGTTTCTGGACGATGTTCTTTTCTTAACTGAAACTTAATTATTCAATTCAATCAGCTTTCCAAATCATTTTTCAAAATAGAACATATAGCAATCTGATCTATTTGCAGTAAATTTCAAGCAGGAAACTTTGAAAATAAAGCCACTAGCTGTAAATGAAAATATAGGCAGATGGAAAGTTCGATACCGACTTAAATTCAGCATTGCAAAAAAATGTAGCATTCTTTTCAGCGTCGCAATGTTAAAAAATATTTTCAAATACGTTTCAGTCTCTAGGAGAAAATTCTCTGAGAAAATTAAAAAAAAAATGTTTATTTGCTAATTTGTCTTCTTCAATTTACTCTAATGTTATTGATTTTAATTTAAAATAGTAAGTTATAATTTATGCATATTTTTATTTATATTTATTTCATTTTAAAATAGAAAAGTCTAACATTTAAATTTCAATTTAAAATTAAATAATACCACAATAATTGTGTTAAACAGCTTTTACAATTCTTAAATTAATTAACTTTTTTGTATGCGTCAAATGTTAATTTGCAATACATTTATTTTTTCATAATTATTTTATTTAAATAAAAAATAAAAAAACAAGTTTTTGTGCCATGCATATTTTTTATTTGCAATTGAATAATTATTTCCAAATTATTTTACTATAATCACGAAATAATATGAGGAAAAATGCAATTTTTTATTTGCAATCCCTGCCGTTAACTACAGGGTATCTGGCAAGTCGGTGCTCGCCTATGCAGTCGCTAAAGGTTTCTAAATTCTTGCAGACCGCATTTAAAATAATTAAGCTTAAACTGCTGGAAAATGTTGCAGGAATATGTTATATAAATTGTGCACACCAGTGTGTTTCTATGTGTGTATTTGTCTGTGTGTGTGCGTGTGTGTGTGCGTGTGTGTGTGTGTGTGTGTGGGGCAGGAAAATATTGTGCAGAGTCAGAAATGACCACACAGAGCCAAGTTGCAAAAATATTTACAACATTCTTAAGCGCAACCGAAACGAAAACTTATGAAAAATGTTATGAAAATTTTGCTTGCTCTCTCTTTCTCCCTCCCCCCTCTTTGTCGCCGTCTCTGTCTCTCTCCTTAGCTTGGCGCATCTTTTTAATGTGGCCCCATTTTAATTGAAATAACTTGGCAAAATGTTTTTGCAACTATCAAAAACCCACAACAACCAAAAAAAAAGAAAACAACGATAATAAAATGGCCACAACAAAAATGATTTCACTACAAAAAGTTGCTTGTTAAATAAACCCGAAATCAATGCTGAACAAGTTCGACGCCTTTCACGAACAGCTATAAATATTATCTTTAGTCAATAAGCTATTGAAATTCAATCAAAGGCTTTCCTTCGTCACTGTTGTTAACAACATACACATAAATAATTTATTTCTATTTACAAAAAAGAAATCTGATAACAGGTTTAACAAACAAATCAATGTTTGCTCTGATGTTGTATTGAAATTGCAATTAAAAAATGTTTCCTTTCTTTTTTGCTATCATACACAAGAAGTGGAACTCTACATTACTTGTCCGTATTTTTTTATTTTATAGGCAATCATTAAATTGTCTTTTTTACTTATGATTTTTAAGATTAGATAGAAAAAAGAATATAAATAATAATATGTCAAAGCTAAATTCTATGTTAAATTCGAATGAATTGCCCAACAAAAAGCGAGTTTCAGAAAATATTAAAAAATACAATAGTAACAAGGGTATTTTCAGTATATAATAAAATAATATAACAAATATTATATGTTATTTTTATTTAGCATGTGATATGTTTATCATAAATATACAAATATTAAAAAGAATACAAAATAAAAACCAGAAGAACTTATTTAATAAACATTTGCAATAAATTTGCTTTAAGTCTAACCTTTGTTTTTTGTTTAATGTCAAGCTGCAAGTATGTAGCGGAAAATGTGTTTAAATAATACAAATAAAATAACTGCTTAATAAATGAAAATAATATAACATTTTGAACACGAATGTGTTTTAATGAGAAAAATATTCTAAAAAAAACACGGTAATTCACTGTGATTTTTAAGTCTACAGAAGAAAAATTAAAGTAACTAAGTTTGTCGGCTGTTAATTGATCTTGTTGATGAAACGCTCGCGATATTCTTTGAGCGAGATGCGCTTCTTGAGAGGCATCGACAGCTGCAGCGGCTCCAAACTGTGCTTTGCAGAAGCAACTGCTTGAAAATAAATTAAAAATTAATTAAAGTAAATTAAGAATGAATTAAAAACTCGTTCGTCACCTGGAGAAAGAGGCAGATAGCGTTTGTAGCAGTCCATGGACTCCACGACACGCTTGCGAGGCAACGTCGCTGATGATGAGGAGCTGGACGCGGGATCGTGAACCAGACACGTCTTTGTGGTGGCCAGCTTATGGATGATGCAACCCATGGCAGCCGAAGTGGCAACATCGCGAGTCGTGCTCATGAGCAGCATCTGCGACTGCAACTTGGCGTCCGTGATCGCTTTGTACTTCTGTTCGACGCAGTCACATGTACTCGAAGTCACGCAACTCGGCTGGCTCAAAGTAGCTGTTGGACAGCTGATCCATGGCGAAGAGACGCGGATTGTTGTCGACTCGCAGCATCAATGTGAATCTGAGCCACACGACGCCCGACGCCGAATTTGACGCGCACGAAACACGTTTTCACCAGCCGCTGAAAGTCGGCGCGATGCGACAGCAGCTGCAGCGTGCGACGCGGCAGAAAAAGTTTTT
The DNA here is from genome assembly GCA_035047365.1 of Drosophila ustulata. NCBI lineage: Eukaryota > Metazoa > Arthropoda > Insecta > Diptera > Drosophilidae > Drosophila > Drosophila ustulata. The sequence goes on from JAWNPT010000080.1 coordinate 10,006,592, forward strand.
GCAGATTCATCGGATCCTTCACAAAGTGGCCGAAACTCTTGTTGCCTTGGAGGAGCTGCTGTTGATGTAGTTGTTGCTGCTGTGGTTGTTGCTGATGCTGCAATTGTTGATGCTCCTGTTGCTGCTGAACTTCTTGTTGCTGCTGTCGTGTTTGCTCCTGAAATTTGCACTCCTGCTGCTGAAATTTGCGCTGTTGCTGTGAAAATTCTAGTTGTCGCAATTCCAGTTGCTGCTGTTGTTTTTGCTCATGAAATTTGCACTGTTGCTGCTGAAACTTACACTGTTGCTGTTCAAATTCTTGCTCCTGCATTTCCAGTTGATGCAGTTGTTTTTGCTGCTGAAATTTGCACTGTTGCTGATGCAGTGGATGTGGCTGGTCACGTTGCTGTTGTAATTCCTTTTGCTGCTGTTGTTTTTGCTCATGAAATTTGCACTGTTGCTGCTGAAACTTGCAATGTTGCTGCTGTAGTTGTCGCCGCAGTTCTGGTTGTTGCTGCTTCTCTTGTTTTTTAAATTCTTGTTGATGTTGCTGTTGAAATTGTTGTTGCTGATGTTGTCTTTGCCCCTGAAGTTTGCACTGTTGTTGCTGAAATTTGCGCAGTTGCTGTTGTGGTTGTTGCTGCTGCTGTTGAAATTCTTGTTGTTTTTGCTCCTGAAATGTACACGGCAGCAGCTGAAATTTGAACTGTTGCTGTTGAAATTCTTTTAGTTCTTGCTGCTGAAAATTGCGGTGTTGCTCCTGCAGTTTACGCTGTTGCTCGTGTTGTTCTCGCTGGTGCTGTTGAAACTGATGCTGCAGTTTGCGCTGTTGCTCTTCGCGCAGTTCTCGCTGCAACTGCTGCGAAATTGGCGGCACATTTGCTGGCGCCGGCATCAGCTGCTTCAGTCGCATCTCCTCCTGCCACTTGTGGCACATTCGCTTGCGCCACTTGTAGTCCACACTGCCGGACATGATCGACATGCTCAACTTGCCGGTTGCGCGATTCTGCCGCAACTGTTTGGACCTCTTGGCTAATTGAGCTGAGCTTTCATTCTTGACGAGCGCGTTCTCTTCTGCACTGCTCAGCAAGATTGCGGCTAAGAACTTCTTTAGAGCAAAAAAAAAAACAATTTCAAATATATATGTATATAACAAAGAGGGTCAGTAATCAGCTTCTGACTTAAAAAATAAAATTTAATTAAGCCATGAGTTTAAAATCTTTTTTAAATTGTTTAATACCAATAACTTATTCTTTTTATCATAAAAATAAATTATATTTTTGTAGTATGTAAAATACATAATTTTCTTATAATAATGTAACTTATTTTTGAGCATAAAATATTTCGAGTTTTTACTTTTTTCGTTCATAAAATAAGGTTGTGTTTTTAATTATATGCAATACAAATGATTATGCATTTTAGTATGTACATTAAAAATGTTGAATTTTTTTAGTATTGTATTTCTTTTTTACTACTATAATAATCAAAATAATAATTCATTAAATATGCCTTACTTATATTTGTATATTAAAGCGCGTTTTGTTGGCCAGTGTAATCTGTAAAGCTTCCCGTAGGCAAGGTCATTCTCCAATACTGGCTATCGCTCGAAGTTTATGCATATTGTTTGTTATCATTATTATTATTATTATTATGGGGATTTATTTATTTACGTTGGCTTCCCATTGCCTTGAATGAGCTTTTTGCGTTCGTTCAACATAATAATAATGGTTAAACATGTTGTCATGGGCAGAGACTCAAATTTGTTTAATGAAAGCTCATCAATCAGATTTTAATATGTAAAGCCAACTTGGCAAATTAAGATATTGAAATTATTATGGTTGTATATAACAAAAAATATATAATTCGATTTTAGCCACTAAAAAGTAGAAATTTATATATAAAATATTTATTGTACACACAACAGAGTACAAAATAAAATAAAAATTATTTTTGTGTTTACTAAAAAAATATATTTTGCATACTTAAAAGATACAAATTAATGTATTGCACATTCTAAAAAAATACAAGGCATTTAGTCCACTTGAAAAATAAAAATTATTTATTGTAACTATTAGTGAAATACAATTCAATGTTATGCCCTAAAAGAGTACAACATAAAATATGAAATATTTCTTGAACTCGCTTTAAAAATACAATTTAATTTTATGCACTCAAAAAGTTCTAAATATTTGTTTTAATCATTTCAATTATTTTTTTAAACTATAGCTGAAATTGCAAAAGTGTCTCAAGCGTATGAAATTAATTAATGTTTCTAAACAGTCATTGAACTTTGAAGTGCGTAATTAATGCCCTGTAAATGCTACAGATAAAAAATGTATTTATGGCAAGTTACATTCGTTCATTTCAATTATAAAATATTTAATTTGCATTCAGGTTTAGCAAAAATCTGTTGATTGATTCCTTCGAGAATTTGATGTGTGGTGTCGTTTAGTGTCTCTGCAGGTATTTCAAGCACTCTATTTATGTATTCTCCATCTATATATTTACATACTATATATATTCGCATTTCAATTTCATTTCCATTTTCATTTGGTGGGTCAGTTTGCAGTCGCCTCTGCTTTTGTGTTCTATTTGTTTTTAATTGTGTTTTGTGCTCAGAATTGGAGTTTATTTAACTCTTTTGCTGTGTGCTTGTGTTTGTGATGTATGTATAAAACTGTCATGTCTTCGTCTTGGCTTTCACACTTTCTCCCGCTGTGGTGCATGCAACATGCAGCATGCAACATGCAACAGCAGTGTCAGCAATAGCACAAATGTCAGCGCCAATGCCACAGCGTCCATTATTCCAAAGCTCCGATAGTGAAAAGGATGGGAAAGCAGCCCAGCAGCAGAGCAGCTGAGCAGCAGAGCAGCGTCAGCAGCCAGCACAGATCCCCAAAAGGGCAAGCAAGGGGATGGAGATGGAGAAGGGGGGGGGATGGGGGCTGGAGAGGGGGGCAAGGGTTAGACTCTGCGTCTGTGGCTAAGGAATTATGTGCGTCATGCTCAGTGCGTTCTGTCAACCGACAACAAAACAGTAAACAATCAAGAATTTGCCGCGTTCGCAGCTGTGCGACTTTCAAATACCCTGCACAAAAGTCTAATGAAATTTGAATAGTTAATAAGCATGCTTAGAGTACGTGCACGACTTGAAGATATCCTAGAAAATGTTAAGGAATTTTTTAAATTTTATTTATCAAAAAGACGGTTAGAAAATGTTCTGATCCTAATATTAAATATCTACCATTAATTTTGCTGTATAATTGTATTAGTAATGAGCTTAATTAATAATACTACTTATTTAATATTAATCAATAAATTGCACTACAATGAAACTCTAAATTTAAATTTCAACATATTTAGAGATTGCTTAAATAATTACATGCGACTGCCAGTTTTTCCATAAATCGATATTTATATTTATAACTTTTAATCAGAAATAATTTATTTAATTTTAAGGCTATTAATTCAAACTGAGTTATGAAAATACAGATATTTAAAAGACTTTGTTTTTTAGTTGTTATTGATTTTATATTTATTTTGTGTTAAATTTATGAATTTTAAAAATTATTAAATTGTATGCCAAACTATTTAATTCTGATCCAAAAAAAGTAGAAAAGTGAAATTAAGTTTTAATTATGACATAACATAATAGACACAACATTACAATAGAGTTAATAAATATAAACAGATTGTATTTTTGCGTAGCAACACTTAAAGTTTCTACTACCCCACTGCGACTGGCTGACAAGTGCAGGGTATTTGCTGTGTTGTCAACGGCATGACTGACTAAGTGACTGACTTACTGGCTGCAGCATGAAGGCTCTAACCAAAGAGCTGTGGGCACGACCAGGATTAGAGACACAGACTGACTGACTGCTTGACTGACTGACTGACTGACTGACTGCTTGACTGACTGCTTGACTGACTGACTGAATGCCGACAGAAGTTTGGCCAACTCGGTTGACTTGGCTGACTGTCGAGTGTCGAGTGTCGAGTTAAAAGCGACGCGTGCTCACATGTTGTCGGCCGTGTAGTTTTTGGGGTTTCTAGAGTTGCCAGTGCCGAGAATCGAGGTGGAGGGGTGTGAAACGGAGTAAAACGCGCGCATATTTATAACGAAATGCTCAATTTAAATTCCCATCAATCTTGGTCGAATGCCACACACACACACACACACACACACTGTAGAAGTGAGGGGCATCTGGGAAGGTGAAGAGGGTGCATTGTCTGTGTGCCTCGCACTTCCCGTTGCATGCTCAAACTAACTGTAGTTGCGTCTTAGCAGCTTCTTCTTTTTGGTCGCCAACAAAATACGTATAGAAAAGTGGCAGAAAAAGGAAGCAAAGAAAGAGCACAAAAAATTACACGCCGGCAACCGGAAACGAAAAGCGCCAGCAGCTTATTGAGCGTTAAATTAAAAAATTCTTATGGGAACAAAAAAACCGGAGCGAAAAACAAAAGGCCAAAAAACGCCCAACAACAGCAACACCAAAAAAATACTTTGCATTTATTGAATAAGGAAATTTTTGTGTAGTCACGAATGCGCAATTCATATGGCCATCATTAGGCTGCGAATATGTTGAGGCAGCCAGCACAGAATAACTGAATAATTATGTAATACGCCTATATATGTATACTCTTAGTTGGAATGTTGTTAGTTGCTCTTTCAAATTATATTTGCATTAGATTTTGAATTGAAATTACAGTTCAGCTACACTCTTTATAACTTGAACATTAAGATTAGAAAAAATATGAACTAAAATGCATAAAATTGAGAGAATTTTGTCGTTTTTCGTTCATTCAAAATTAATAATAAGAATTATATTTGTAATATTTTTAATATTGAATAATCCTGGAAGGAAATAATTTGAAAACGCAAAATTACAATTTAGAGTCAATATTTAACATTACAAATATTTAAAACTTTGAAACAAACCGTATTTTGAAGAATTTAATACATTTTTTTAAACAAGCCCCAAAAAAGACCCAAAATCCGAAAATCTGATTTCAAATTTTTTTCAAAAAAATTATTTTTTTTTGTATTTTATTTGGGAACTTTCTAAATTCAAAAACTTAGTCTTGATTTGATATTTTCATTTCTTAAACAAATTATTGCATTCTTTAACCACGAATATATTCTTGACTTTAGAAAATATTCACTCTATGAACTAAAAACAATGTTATTTGAAGAATTCTCTATTCAGAACACTGACCGATTTTTCGTTTTTTTTCTCTTTGTTAAATTAAAACATGATTTCGGGTTGACTCAAGATGTTTTTCTTGCTTTTAAAAACGTTTTTGATTTGTGCTTAGATGATGTGGAGCAACTAACATTTAATCACTATAAATATTCAACGAAATTGTGAAATTGCAATATTTTGTATTAATTGGAATATATTATATGATAATTGGAACTCAGACCGTGGACTCATTTACTATGAAAGAAATACGAAGTTCTATTGAGAATTGTTTTGGTAGTTTCAATTGAAAAGTCGTCAGCAAAGAAGCGTGCAATTAACTGAGTCAATTAAATTGAAAATGCGATGAGTGAAAATGTGAATGAGATGTGTCGAGATGTCGAGGGTTAGATGAGTTGCACTCGTTGATCAAATATGCGTAAAACAAAGGTTAAAAACGCTGTGCGCTGCTGTGGTCAAAGCGAATGCGATGCTTCAGTTAGTCTAACCCACCCCATTGGGCCACAGTGTGCTGGGTAAACAGCGAAGCTATCATGCAACATGATGGCTAGAAGTTGGCTTAGTAATTGAAATTGAAAATGAAATTGTTGCAACACAAAAAAAAACCGAAAGAAGTGCGCACAAAAATACTTCAACGGCGACACACAGAGACAGGGCGAGAAAGGGAGGGAGATAGAGAGTGGGAGAGAGAGAGAGGACGTCACATGTCGCGCTTTTCATTAGGGACGCATGCAGGACACAAGTGCCGCACTTGACGAGCTCTCCAGGATCCCAGAGGCTGCCTCACTTTGATCTGTGTGATATGGTCGCAGTGGACATTGCATTTCTATTTTAATTAAAGTAGCAGTTTTTTTTTTTTTTTTTGGTTTTGCAGTCTGAATTACCTGGACTGTTTATCCATTTGTAAACTTCTATTTTCTACAGCACATTCTTTTATGCGCTGCGTTTATTATTTTTGAATGCTGTTTATGCAGCATTTCATTTGTCTGTTTATTTTGCACTTTGGCGTCGCGACGCTCTTCGAATCGATGCCATCAAAATGTTTATTGATATCTGCTGGTTTTGCATTTCATTCATGATATTTAGATAATTTCCATGACGATGATAATCATCATCATTGTTTATTTCCCGATGGCTGCATTCGATATCTGCATACAACTCAAGGGCAAAGTGTGAAGAATGTGAATTGAAATTATTATTATTTATTTATTAGCTATTATGCGTGACTTGCAATTCAATTCTAGGGTACAAAGTGTAGCCAGAGCAATAAGATGAAAGAGGAAAATAATAAAAATCAAAATTAACTGACTCTAAAAAAAATTGTATTTATGCAAATGACACTTGAAGATATAGAATTTAATTCCAAATTTTATTTTACTATAAATGCCAACCAAAATATTTTGTAATTATCAAATCATTCAGCATAATGTATTTATACCCGCTACCCATAGGGTAGAAGGGTATTATAACTTAGTGCCAACAGAAAATGTATGTAACAGGCAGAAGGAGGCATCTCCGACCCCACAAAGTATATATATTCTTGATCAGTGTCAACAGCCGAGACGATATAGCCATGTCCGTCTGTCCGTCTGTCCGTCTGTCCGTCTGTATGAACACCTGGATCTCAGAGACTATAAGAGCTAGAGCTACCAAATTTGGGGACAGTACTCCTATAGGTCCTACGCAGATCAAGTTTATTTTAAAAGTTGGATGCCACGCCCCTTTCCGCCCCCAAAAGTCTGTAAAAGCCGTAATAATAGACCTAGAGCATTGAATTTTGGTATGCATAATAATAATTATATTCTCAATGATTTCTGTGAATTTGGCTGAGATCGAATGAAAAACAAGGAAGTTATTAAAGAATCAATTTTATATGCAAAATTCACTTGCAGCTGCCCGCGCTTTGTTTGTTTAGTTGACAGTGTGACCAAAACGGTGTTGTGATTTTTACCCGCTATTTTCAAATATATACAAAAAACTAATTTTAGTATATTTGGTATATTTTTTGTTAATATATCATTTAAATTTTTTGTTTTCTCTCGAAATGGGTTGCGGGTATCGTACGGTCGAGCACTCTCGACTGTAGCTTTCTTACTTGTTTTTATATACTGTTGAAGTAAAAACATTTTCCTATATTTTTATTAAATACACTTTTCATTTATTAAGTAGAATCAAAATTAAACGTTTTGAGTATTATGCCTTTCAAAATAAACTTAATCTCAAATCTGCAAAACTAGAAACCAAATTAACGTATTAATAGATGTTTTTAATATATATAACCCAATGAATTTGAAGTTGTTTCAAATTGTAAATAATATACTGATAAAATGCCAAAATTCTTTCTAATTTATTGTGCTCAATAGTTGGTTATTTAATCATCATTTATTCTTCAATAACGATTGTTTTTTGTGTTAGTTTCAACAATTTTTTTAATGTTTAAGATATAATTAATTATATATGTAATAAATAAATGTAATATACATCAATTAATTTGTAAAATTGATAATTATTTGTCTGGTTACAAATTGCAAGCCTAATTTATTCATTCAATTTTATCTTTTTCTTTTCAGCAGCTGCACAAATCGTGATGATGTGTGATGTAAGTAGATTAATTTAATAAAAATGTAGATCCAAGAACTATAGTGTAAATCTAGGCGATATCCCGATGCTATATTAGTTTAGTTTCGAAGCGACTTTATGGCTTCCTTCCCCTGGCCTCTTTAGCAGTTTTGCGCAGTTTACAAAAAGAAAAAAAACGGAAAAAAGAGATAAAGTAAAACTAAAATAAAAATTGAAAGGCAAACAATGAAGCGACATGTAATAAACTGACTACAGGCGGTCGGTAGCCCGCTGCTGCTGCTGCTGCTGTTGCATGAGGCAATGAGGCAGCAACGGAGTTGGGGGGAGGAGAAGAGGACGGAGGGGAAGGGGAAGGAAGACGCAACCGTTGACTCGGAATGCCTGCGCACGAGATGATAACTTGGTGGCCGTGGCCGCGTCTTGGCAGCTTCCTCAAGTGGCTCTACGGCATCGTTTTTATGCATAAGCAAACATGTCAAGCGCAGCCACGCCCCCTCCGCCCCCGTCGGCTGCCTCGTCTAGATTTCGGGTTGACGCATAATGTTTATCCAGCCGGCAAAGCCGGCAAAAGATGTTTCGCGTGATTTGCGACGATTGCGGGGGGCAGGAGGAGTTCATTTCGGGTTAATGCCGTGCAGGATGAGCCGCAGGATACGCGCATCCTGTCCTTACACATTTCATGTGAGTTATGGCCTGACGCTGTCGTCGCTCCATCTGTGTCTCTGTCTGTCTGCCAGCTGTGTTTGACTTTTCAACTCGCTCGCTCTCTCTTTCTCTGTCCCTCTCTATTTCTCTGTTCAACAAAATTGACAGCAAATTTAATTTGCGCATTTTGCTGCACTTCGGCAATACGACGACGTTGGGCTGAATTTAAGCTGCAAGCCAACGCGACGTATGCGTAATGTTCTCAAACATGCACATTGACAAACCAAATATTGTAGATCAATGACAAATTTACGCAATTCGGTTAAAGCGAACAAAGTGCCAATAATGGATTATTTAAAAACATTTTAGTGATCTGATTTAATATTAAATTCAACTTATTTCGTTTGTATTGAAGTTGACAGTTTATAGCCGAGTTTTATTTAATAAAACAAAAATAGTAAATAAATACACAAAGTCGATCAAATTTGCAGTTAAATTTATAATTTATGACTATGAATAGCCATAAAATTAATTGATTGTGTTTAATTTGTGTTGTAGTATTTATTAGTCAACTGATAACGGACTTCCAATTTCATAATCAATATTTTAATTCAATTATTGAATAAAATATTATATTAATATGAAGTAATACTTCCACTTTGTATATGGAATTTCAAAAAAAACTTTAATCAGCAACTTATAACCATTTTAGTAACTCCACTTTGAATATTAAATTAAATATATTTACATTTTTATTCAGTACTTTTGTTAAGTACTTAATCTGATTTGAAATACCCAATTTCGAAAAACTTAACAATTTATGGCTAAGCAATTAATAATACACATAAACTGCTTGAGCTTAAACTTTTTCATTTCATTTATTTAATTTCCATTTTCGACTGTTTTTTAATGACTTTTAATTTCGAAAATTAATAAATAATTGTCATATCTAATTGAAATTAAAATTTTAATTTTTGTTTACAAGTTATTGTCATAAAATGAATACATTTAAATTAGTTTAACTTCCACTTTTACATGTAATTTTTTTTAATTTGTTATATCATATTCTTACAATCGAATATTTATATTTCAAGAAACAAAAACAAAATTGTTTTTCCAATTTGATATAAGCATTGTTAATATGTCATGTCTGCAATCTGATTGATCGATTTAAATTGATTTAATTTGTCAGTAGTCAACTTGAACTTCTAGCTGAAGATTTTTATTTTATTTAAAGATTTTCCACATAATATGCTTATCTTTAACTGGATTTCTCAATTTTCCGTCCGTCATTTATTGACTGCCAAATCTGCAATCAAATCGCATTTGTTATTGACCAAACGCATCGACTGCGAATTTCTTTATGCACAACTTATTGGCTGTTAAAGAGCGAAGTGGGCATAAAAAAACGCAGCTCGGAAATAAAAGCGAAATGCCGCAAATACGACATTACGCATACGCCGCGTGTGCCGCCAAGAAACGAAAAAAAACTGTTAAAAAAAGGGCAAACGGCATTTATTTTTAATTTGCAGACGCAAAAAAAAGAGCGAGGTATTTTCAAAACACACACACACACAGTGGAGGTGTGTAAAAGGGGGAGGGAAGAAAGGGGGGGGGGGAGGGGAGGAGAGTTGCTGATAAAAGTTGTCAGAAGTCAGTTTGTTTATTTTAAAATTCAGCGCGAATCATTTTGTTGGAAAATGTTGCACATAATTCTTGTTTAAGTATCTTGTAAATTGCTTAATAACGCCAAAGGGACTCGCGCCACACACACACACACACACACACACACACATGGGTAGCAATTACCCCTTTCCCCGCTGGTCTTCGCTCCACCCCCCTTGCCAGTCGTGGCAGGTTGGCAACTTTGTATTCAAGTGCGAAGCGAGCTTGAAAAATTCAAGACAAAAACTTTTGCGAGTCAAAAAGGGAGCAGCTGTAAATGAGTGCAAGCGAGAGGGGGAGATGGGGAGATAGGGAGTGGAAAGTGTGTGTGTGTGTGTGTGTTTGTGTGTGTGTGGGTGGCAAGTTGGCACTTGTTTAATTTAATAACAAAATAAATGTTCACGAGCACGTAAATTTATGAGTTGAAAATGCTCTCGCAATGCACACATTAACACGCATACACCCACACACACACATACGCACACACACACACACACACACACACACACACACGCCGCCAAATTGTGTGCATATTTGAGGCATAACTCTTTGGCGAAATTCAAGAGAAAAATCAACGCCTCTTTGCAAAAGGGATTCGCCGATGGGCAACGGCGGGAAGGGGGAATTGCAATTGGAATTGCTTGTGGCATGAGGCATGTGGCATGTGGCATGTGGCGTATGTGGCATGCGGCAAGAGATTGCGCCAGCCAACTGTTTGCCTTTATTTGCTAGCAAGCAAACATTAAAAAACAAAAAAACTTGACGACCTTTGTGCTAATTATGAATGGAAATTCGGGGGCAGAATCAATTTCACAAGATTAGAAAAGTTAAAAACAGAGTATGATATATTTAAATATATTTTTATAAGCTAACAGAATTCGAAAAATGCAATTAAGATAATGTTAAATAATGTTTGCCACTTAGAAATTATTTTCTTGAGAGCATATTTAAGACTGTCATCGTTTAAAAATCATACTATCAAATGAACTGCACTAATTATTATTAAGTTCTACAAATCTATTTTGAAGAATTTTTTAAAGAATTCAAACCTCTAGTTTCAACACAAAAATTAAATTTGATAAATGCTTTTAGAATTGGTGGCAAAAAACAAGTTAGATTTTTAATTGTTTTTATCATTGATAAAAGCATCAAAAAGATTAATGAAACAATATACTTAAGGCTATAGTCGTAAAGCAAAATGGAAATTCAACAAACCTGTTGTTGTGAGGGAATCCGGCGAAAATAAAAAAATAAATAAGATTTAAATGATATAGATATATTAAGACTATATTGATAATGCAAATTTAAAACAAAGCTGAAATGGAAACTGAAAAGCGCAAAGTCGTCAGCGTCGTTGTCATTATGGTTTTAATAATATATATACCATATTTATAAAGCAAAATGAATTAACAACAATCATGAAGTTGAAAACAAAATGGAAACTGAAAAGCGACTTGAGTCAGCGTCGTTGTCATTATGATTAGCACGTTGAGCAAGAGGCGTGGGCTTTAAAAGGGGTGGCAACAAAATAGGGGAGGAAAGTGGGCGGAACGAAGGTGTTTGGCAGCATTTTGCTGGCTTGCCGCCTCAAATTATGCAAAGTGTTTGACAAATTAGCGCAAGAAAGTTGCTAAACGAGGCAAAGGCAACAGCAAAAGCAAAATCGCATCGCATGCATAACAAAAAGTCGTGTATAAAATGCAAATTGTGCAAATTGTTTTCATAATTAGCCGAGGCGAGGCACAGTTATTGAGTGCATGACAGCAGCGAGTCCAAGACTTGCCACATGCCACTTGCAACGTGCAACACGCGTCTGAATGCGTCTCTGATCGGCTTTAGTTGATGTTCATAACGTTCATAATTAGTGTGAATCTGTGTTGCGAGTGTGTGCAGGTGTGTGTGTGTGTGTGTGTGCAGGTGTGTGTGTGTGTGTGTGTGTGTAGGTGTGTGTGTGTGTGGCAAGGCAAATCCGCTCAAGAAGTCGCCTGTCAAATGTGCGCATTGCCATCAAACGTTTATCGCCATTTCCACCGAATTCACCTAAACACACACACACAAATACACTCTTAAAACACACACACACACACACACTCAATACATTGCAAGCAGAGTCGAGTCCCGTAGCGCTTATTTGAAAAACGTTTTATTTTTATTGCAAGGCTCCCCAGCGACGAGTGCTCAGTGTCAGCGAATGTCATTTCAGCTCTCGCATTCGCCTCCAGATCCCCAAAAAAAAATACACGAGAGTGAAACGAAAACCAAAACCAAAACCCTCAATCCTCCCTCCCTCTATCCCCCCCCCCTGTGACCTCTTGAAGCTCTTCAACCTCTCAACCTCTCTCAACCCATAACCCCAAAGTCGAACTGTGAAAGCCATGAAAACCGTTTCGTCAGTTGCTAAACGCCAAACTCCCTTTTTTCTGCCATCAAAGAGCAGAGCATCTTAAACCGGATGGCAACTGAGAATTCAGTTATCGCATGCAGACTGCTGGATGCTCTATGGCTGGCGAGAGAGTAGAACATTAGATATGAATATTGCAACATTAATAAAAATAAGAATATGTTTAGAAGTCATCAGTGAGAATTAAAAAGAAATAGCGACAAGGGGAAGAAATTATAAAAAATAAATAATTATTCAAAAATATTTAAAAATATATAAATATATAGTATATATGAAAATTATCAATTCGATGGCCTTAGCTGCCAGTGCTGTAAAATTAAGTTAATCTTAAACAAAAATATATAGATATTTGTAAAATCTATATAATAATATATAAAATATGCATGGATATAAAAGTGTCAAGAAAATAGCAATCCAAAAGAGTCAAAAGCAGTGGAAATGAAGAAAGATTAATTATAAAAGTTGATGGTGACTTTTATATCTAATCAGTTTAATTTTAAGCAGTAAAACCAGTCAGAATGGATCAAGAGCCAAAAAGGAATAAGAAAATAGAAATAATTAAATATATTACAATATTCAAAAGCATAAAAAAAGAACACACATGTCTTAGGGTTAATTCCAAATTCAAAACAAAAATAAGAAGTAGTAAAAGCAACAAATAAAGTGTTCAACAGGAAGAAATTAAAGCAAAAGATTTAAAGCAGAGAAAAAAGAAGAAAGTTTAGATTTAAAGGAAGACGGTAATACTTGTTTAACTAATTTGGATATAATGACTCTGCTTCATTTAATTTAAAAGAAGACATAGAACAGAAAGAAATCTGTTAAGTAAAGGAAGAGATCTGTGGCAAACATACTTTGAAGATCGAACCAGACAAGAAAAAAATACGTTAAAGGTAAATTGCAAAGGAATATGGAAAGTTAAAGACTGAGTCTTGAAAAAAAGTGTTGAAGAAAAAAGTTGCAAAAACAGATTTCAATGAGTGAAAAGTTTACTATAGAAATATTTTCAGCGAAAAACAGATGTTGCTTCTACCAATTCAAAATCTTAATAAATAATTACAAAATTATAAAGTCAGAAAAGAGAGCAGTAAAGATTTTAAAGTAAAACTAAAGGACAAAGCACAAAATACACTTTAAGGTCTACAACTTGAATGCCGAAGAGTATTCGAGAGCAATCTCATCATGTGCATCAGCAGCCCATATGCGAAGTCTCCACCGTTGCCTCATATCATGCTCGTTTGTCCGCTTGTCGATGTGGCAAGCTCCCCATGTGTGTGAGTGTGTGTGAGTGTGAATGTGTGAGTGTGTGGCAAGTGTCATTGCTCGGGAGGCCAACGCTGAGACTGCTTTTGCATGTCCAGGGAGGAGAGAAGAAAAAAGGAGGCGAAGCGGCTGTTTGTCTGGGACATTTGACAAATCAAATGCGGATCACGAGAAACAGAAGACTGTGAGAAAGAGACAAAGAAAGAGAGAGAAAGAGAGAGAGAGGAACAGGAATTGAATTCCACTCGCTAAAAATATGCAATGTTGAAGGTTAATACGATGCGATTTGTAAGTAAGAGTTTAAGTTAAAGTTGAAATCGGAGTCGGAGTCGAAATCGCAGAGTTCATCATGAAATCAATTTGCAAATGCTGTTGGCTTAAAGCAGCGCTCGTTGCGTAAACTAAAGCGAACCAAAGTGAAGCAAAGTAACGTAAAGTAGCCAGTCGACTGTGAAATCCACATAATTCCATTTACTTAAGCTAATTTCACGCCATATTCAATTTACCACATCATGGAATGGCCATTCATTATTTATTCACAACATGTAAAATCAATGGGCACGGCCGTCAACGGCGACGAGCAACAGCAGCAACAACAACAACAACCACAAACACAACAGCAACATCGGAAAAAATGAATTGTTGAATGTCCGAGGCATAAAAAAAAGCAAGTGCGAACATCAGAGGGAGTCCGTGATACCCTGTAGCTAAAAGCAAAACGAGACATGATAAACTTATTGATAATTTATGAAAAAGTTTTTATTTTTCAGTCCTAATTTAAATGACTACTTTTTAGCATGAATTCTTGAATTTATTGAATAAATATCATTGATTGAATAAAAATTTTAAAAAATTACAATTTGAATACAAATATAGGTTATAAAATTGATAAATTTATTATATATTATGAATAGAATTAACACGCAAAGAATGTTAATATTTTCAAGAAATTAAATGAATGTGTTGACATTACATTTTCGAAAGAAAATGCATTGATTGAAAAATGATTTCCTAATTCATTATTTATTTATAGCTATTAATATCTATATACTTTTAATAGTGGTTTTAAACGATTGTGAATTGTTTTAGAAACTGAGAGAAAAAAACTGCTTATCGGCGTGTTGTTTAAATATATTACAGGGTATATAAAAGAAGAAATGCAACTCTATGCGGAGTGGACAGTTGGGTTGAGGGCGACCCTCGGCCATCAAAAGGCGATGACGTACGCTTAATTTGGAGCGTTGAAATAATTTATGTACAGTACATCGAGGGTGTGTGTGTGTGTGTGTGTGTGTGTGTGTGTGTGTGTGTGTGTGTGTGTGTGTGTGTGTGTGTGTGTGTGGGAGGGGCAGACAACCAATAGAGGGGATGGAGCAACAATGACAGAGAGAGAGAGGGAAAAGAATGCCAACTGGTATTTCTACGCACACACAAATGGAGACAAGGCGACTGTGGAAGGGTCTAGAGAGAGGAGGAATCAGGAAGACAGGCAAAGGGAGGGGAATGGGGGAATAGGGATCTGCCCATGAGGCATGTGGAACGTGCTGAAAAACCGCGTTGCGGCAAAACAAGAAGTGCGAGGCGCATTTTGCCGTGTGTTGCACTCTATAAATGAGAGGCCAGAAATGATGCGAGAAGCGCACCTGGAAAAATCCGGAAATGCTTCGATGATGGGTTCGAGTTTGGGGATTGGGTTCTCTATGAGTAGAGCGAGAGAGAAAGCTGATTGGATTTGCGGTCAGTTGTTGCGCTTTAACTTTTTAGCCAATGCCCATGGACATGGACGGAAAGCCTCCATTTTTGAGGTTAACCCCAGACAAATACCGTTAATTACGGCATAAGCCATGCCGAATTTAACAAATTTGCATTTGAAATGCAGTTCAGATTGCGAAACGAATGAGGAATGCTATGACAACAGATGTTCTATAAGGGGCAGATTTTTCAATATATTTTGATAGTCAAAGTTTTAGAGTAAACTTTTTTTCTATTTAGTAATATTTTTGTTTGCTAAGAAATAGAAATTGTAAGTTTAGTTATTGTTTATGGGAAAATTATTATAAAAATTAATTTGTATGTAGACAAATAAAAATAATTGTAGATACTATTTGGAAGTCAGCTTAACTTAATATCTGGACACGGGAAATAATATTTTATTTATTAAACAAAATTAAAAGTTAATGTAAACCAAATAATACTTTCAGTCTGCTTATTAATTTATTATCTATCAAAAATAGCTTTGTACTGATCATGATACGAATATTAAAATCCTTGGGGAATAATCTTTACTCTCCTACAATTCTTAGATAGCACTCTTAATAGAAATCAATACTCTACAAGAATACAGCGTTGTAGCAGACGCCAAGGACTCGACTAATCAACTAACCAACTGGCCAACTAACTAAATACAAGTACAACTGACATTACACATATTCCTACGAAGTTGATATAGTCTATCATGAGCTGTGTGTGTGCTCGGGCCTTATCTAAACACGTGACGGCAAAGCGACATCGACTTGGTTATACCCTTTCTCTATCATAGTGGAGTGAACAAAGTTCTGAGAGATGAAAATAGGAGACTAGAGCGTATAGAGAATCGACCACATTCCGGACTGGGGCTAAAGCTGTGGACAGGACGTTGACGTTGTCGTTGCTGGCGTTACATTTGTGGCTATAACGGTATATATGTATGTACATATAACGGTAATGGTAACGGTAACAGCGCCAAATGTTTGCCTGGCCGTCGCCGTGGGAGCTGTGCCAATATTTGCGTAACGTGTTTGACAAAGAAATGAAAACTGAAAGCGCCAGCTTGGAAAATCAAATGAAAGTCCTGCCCAACCAACGGTGGCCAGAGGTGCAAAAGGAGGCGTGGGCAGAGAGGCGTGGCTGAGTATTGGACATGAGGAGCCTCAGTTCCTGATAGAACAAATAAATCAAATAGACCAGGGCATAAATAAATAGGCAACAAATGGGGAGAATTCAGCATACGTCACTGAATAATGATGATAATGCTAATGCTAATGCTAATGCTAATGCTAATGATAATGATAATGATAATGATAATGATAATGATAATGATAATGATAATGATAATGATAATGATAATGATAATGATAATGATAATGATAATGATAATGATAATGATAATGATAATGATAATGATAATGATAATGATAATGATAATGATAATGATAATGATAATGATAATGATAATGATAATGATAATGATAATGATAATGATAATGATAATGATAATGATAATCATAATGATAATGATAATGATAATGATAATGATAATGATAATGATAATGATAATGATAATGATAATGATAATGATAATGATAATGATAATGATAATGATAATGATAATGATAATGATAATGATAATGATAATGATAATGATAATGATAATGATAATGATAATGATAATGATAATGATAATGGTAATGATAATGATAATGATAATGATAATGATAATGATAATGATAATGATAATGATAATGATAATGATAATGATAATGATAATGATAATGATAATGATAATGATAATGATAATGATAATGATAATGATAATGATAATGATAATGATAATGATAATGATAATGAAAATAAATTCCAACAAATTAAAAATTAAAAAAAATTCAAAGTTAGAAAATAATGAAACTAATTTCTAATGAAAGTAATATTAAAATAAATTCTCAAAAAGTAAAATAACCAACTGCTTCATATTCTCCCTTTTGCTCTTCCTTTTCTCTTTCTTTATGTTTTTCTCTGTTACGCGCTTCTCAGCTCTTCACTTGTTTCTCCATTTGTAACTGGGATTTGCTCAATCATATTTGAAGCATTCCCAGAGGCAACCAAATAATCGACTTCATTTAACTGAAACGCCGCACAATTTCTTTGCTTGCCACACGATGCGCAGCATTTTGTTACGATTCTCTCTTCCTCTCTCTAACTCTCTCTCTCTCTCTCTGCGTATGTTTCTGTCTCTGTCTGTGCGTGGTTTATCGATGGCATTACGCTGTAATATTACATTATATGATAGATTTATTCCCAGCACAATTTTAACTGCCACTTTTGCCGTTATTTCCGATTTGGACATTGCAACAGTTTCCCATAACCCTCCAACTTCTTTTTAGCGTTTTGCTTTCGCTCGCTTCGCGTTGGCGGGTTTACAACGTCCACTTTCAGCTTTTTGGGCCATTGCCGATTATGTCCTTTGGGTGCTTTTGCCTCGACTTTGCCAGTTGCTTATTTCGTGTCTTCTCCTTTATTTTTTTTTTTTTATGGCTTTGGCTGAGGCACTTTATCTACTTGCGAAATCTGTATGCAGAAAATATTTGGCAGGCGGACGTTGAAAAACTTTTTGCCCAAGTGAAAATGATAAACATCTTTGTGAAATTCTCTGATTTTGCTTTTATGCCACAGCTCAAGCAGCTGACACAGTTGCACAACAACAACAACAATAAAAAACCATAGTTTTTGGGCCACAACAGCTCAACTATTTCTGCGGCTTGTACCGGTTTCGGGTTCGGTTTTGGGTTCGGTTCGGGTTCGGGTTCGGTTTCGGGTTCGATTTGGATGCTGCCTGGTGTGAAATGTAACAGCCACTTATTGTGATTGTGATTGTGATGGCGATGCTGAGCATGGACTAAGGCAACACCAGGCGTATCAGATAGCTTCCAACCACGCCCCCAGCCCCCAACTCTCTCCCACTTTCTTTTTGTAACGCTGTTTCCTCTACTTACATGCCACACTTTTATAACAGTTTTTTTTTTGTTTCCACATCTTTTTTGTGGAGTATTTCTTTTGACGATGTCGTTGATGGTTTTTGTTGCCTTGTCTTGTAATTCCTGGTGTTCCTTTCTGCGATTGCAGCATCCACTGTGTGCGTCGTATTTATCAATCAAATTGAAATCTATTTGTTGTTGCCTTGTTATCACATTCGCCTTTCAGTCCTCTTCAGCTGCCTCCTTTTTCATAATTGAAAAAAAAAAGAAAACGAAACACTCGAAAGTGTGGCAAGCAGTTTATCAAGTCTATCAAGCGAGTCTTATAATTTTCAAATTTATGTTATATTTTTAGTAAAAAAAACATCATCATCAACCAGAACAATTTTCAAAATTTTAGAAGATATATGTTATTTTATAGCATAAATAAAAATTGACAAATGAAATACCATATTAGGAAATTCAACCCAAATATCTATTGCGACTTTCAATTGTTTCAATAAGTAATTACATTTAAATAACTATTCTTATTCGTCAAGTTCGATGTATTGATAGCCATGACTATACTGTATAGGGACAATCAGGGTTTGACTCTTCTGCAATATCGAACTGATGCATTGCAGATATTATCCAATAAAAACGACTGTAGTTTTGTATTTTATTATGGTCATCTCGATGTTGTATCCCTTTTGACGTCAATACAAAAATAAATTGTCGCAATAAACAAATGAATTGAAATGTATAAAATAAAATATATAAATATTTAATACATTGAATAGCCATATTTTTGATACTCTTAATATTTTAAATTTTTTAATTTCAATAAACAAAGTCTGTTGTTCTCTACAAAATTGTTATTTAATAATACTTTCCCAATATTTCATATTTAATCACATATTGTTATATTATATGTTTGTTATTTCACATTTCTCAGATTATATTTTCCATTTAATCACATAATGCGTTCAACTTCTCTTGTTACTTTTTTCATTATAGGCATAAAATTGCCCTTTTACTTTTCCATTCTACGCCACAGCAAATTTAACTTGACTTTACGTTGCTTGTTCTTTTCTGCTTGGGTTTCTTTTTTGTTTTTGGTCGTTGCTGCTCTCGAGCAAAAAGTATTTTCATAATTTAATTAATTTACTCAATTGGAAAAATAAATATAATTATACGAAGCGTTGTAGCGTAGGGCGTAAATTACGTATACGCCCTGGAGGAAGTGCAAAATCTGTTTATTATGAGCTGAAGAGTGAAAATAAAAAGGAAATTTAAATCTGATTGTGGAAATCTGGACGAAGTTAGTGTTGAAACAGAACATTTGAATGAATAAAATACGCTGTGAAGAATGAATCAATTTTAATCTGATTGAAGGAAATCAATGCGAAAATTCAGGAAATCTGGGTGAAGTTAAATGTTGAATGAGATTTTGTTTTACAAAATTTAACTGAGGAAAGTCAATGCAAATATGGATGGAATTTTAGTCAAAATTAATGTTGAATACAAAATTGTAAAACTGTAAAAAATTCTCATGAATTAAAGGAAAAGCAATGTGAATATTGAACTTGAAATACAAAATCTGGGCCATGTTAATGTGGAATGCGAATTTGTTTTGAAAAAGTATATCAAAAAATTTTAATTGCGGAAATTATTGAATTCTCGGTAAAGGTAACTTTGATCTGTTTGTTAATTATAAAATATTCTGTGAAAATTTCGCGTTTTCTTAAGTCCAATATTGTAAATACAATTTAAAAAACTTACATCAATTTAAATTTGAAAAAGTGCATGTTGAACAACACTTTGTTTTAATAAAATATTTATTTATTATTTTATTTATTTTTATTTTATTTAATGTTGATCGACACTTTGTTTTTGGAAAAAATAATGTCCGAACAAGTCGTATCCAAACAGGCGTCGGCCTTGAAATATAGATTCAATGCTCGACTAGAAATCAGTCTCAAGCCAACTCTCAACACAAATATACTTTATAAAAATTTTTACGAGCTGCGAACAATAACTTTACAAGTTATTTATAAAATACATATATCGCCGGACGATGGAGCAATTGGCGGAGAAGGAAGAGGCGAAAGTGGAGGCAACGAAGCTGAAGACGACTGACATTTATGGTGATGGTGATCCAATGATGAAACTGGAACCACTCAACGAGATGTTCGACGTCATGATTGCCAGCCAAAGGTGCTTGGAACCGCATCATTTGGCGAAGCAGGTTGAAATGTATTCCGGCCATCGAGCCATACTCATCAATTGGCTGTGCCAGGTGGACTTTTGCTTCAGAACCTCCAACGAGACGTTTCCGTTGACCGTCTCGATTGTCGATCGCTACCTGGCGAAGGTGCACAACACCACAGTCGACGATTCGCAGCTGCTCGGCTTGACGGCCATGATGATTGCCTGCAAATACGAAGAGGTGCATCCACCGCCGCTCGAGAATTATAGACGCATTCCCACCGACTTTCCCATTGATCCCCAGCAAATCAGCGACATGGTCGTCCATGTGCTGCAAGTCATCGACTTTCGCCTCTCGGTTCCCCTGCCCTATCGCTTCTTGTGCCGCTACCTCGCGGCCATGGGACTCGGGGAAGGACTTCATGCCAACATGGCCAAGTACATCTTGGAGTTCGCGTTGCTCGAGTACGAGGTGGTCAGCAAGAAGCCCTCGGAGCTGGCGGCCGCAGCGCTCTTCCTGGCCCTGATCTTGCTGGACAAGCAGACGAGAGCAGAACCAGTTGGAGAACAAAATGGAAAACTAAATGGAGAAGACATTGACAAATCGATTGCCGAATCGAGAGAGCTTGTAGGACAGATTGGTGATCCGCCAGAAGATCAGTTTAAACCAGAGAATTCTCCGCAAGTTGTCGTCCAACAGAGTCCAGGTGTGATTGCCGTTCTGCCGAACGAGCATATTGATGAAGAGCCGACCAAGGAGCAGTTCAGAGCTCGGATCAGAAGTCGCATCCTGGAAGGAGACCATTATCCGCCTGGCTGCTACGATCATCTCTGGACACGGCAGCTGATCGACTTCTCGCACTGCACAGCCGACGATTTGCGTGCCATTGTCCAGCAGATGGCCAGATTGGTCATCCTCGCCCCCATCTTTGAGCTCAGCGGCGTGTTCTACAAGTATTGCAGCGATCGATTCGAGAGAGTTGCTCTGCGAGCCGAGCTCAATGGGACTTTGCTTTTCGCCATTG
This sequence comes from Drosophila ustulata, assembly GCA_035047365.1. NCBI lineage: Eukaryota > Metazoa > Arthropoda > Insecta > Diptera > Drosophilidae > Drosophila > Drosophila ustulata. Next base: position 10,028,268 of record JAWNPT010000080.1, read on the forward strand.
CGGAAACTGAAATAAGTCAATATTAAGCCAGACTCTGCACAAATATTTTTTTAATGAGAATGATGATGATGTGAGGCAGGATTTAGGGTTTTGCTTTGTGGCATCGCTTCGCTAGAATTTGTTTATTGCCCCCACCAGTTATTTCGACAGAAAACAAAACAGAAAAACCAGAAAAAAACAAATTAAAACATTAAAAAAAATTGTTTACTACTGTTGGCTCTAATGCTTGGCTCTTGCATTATTTTTGCATCATTGGACTGTAAGAAGTTGTATTTTACTTTTATTTGCATTTGAATTCCAACAAGATTGGCCAGAAAATAATAAAAATGGGAAAACTAAAGAATTAAAGTAAATTTTCTGCGATTTAGTGAAAAATTCAACCAAACTAAAAAGAATTGAAGTTTAATTATTACAAAAGTTAAAGCAAAAATGAATGTTAGAAGTATGAAAAACATTTGCTAAATAGTAATTTTGTTAAATTTTGTGTAATGATTCAAATATGTATACTAAAATATTTTTAATGATTTATGATTGCTATTTTTTGCACAGCAAAGCAAAGGCAAACTGAATTTACTCACACAATTCTAAAGCTAAATTTATAAATTAATAACTTGGCAGGCGTGCAATTTATATTTCAAAATAATTGAATGAAATGTTTTCAGCTGAAAACAATTTGTAAAATCTCTGTGATCGCTGCATTTGTATCGAAAAGAGTAAGAGACTAACTCTAGTGGATTGTGGGGCTTAGAAATCTATATATATATATATATTATTTATAGATATATAGAAGGAGTATTCAGGTTGACCTCACGGCAAGGACACGCGCTTGTTAGTTGGCCGGGTCATTGAGGGTTAATGTGACAAACGCGTTCGTGGACAGTTGCGGGCGATGCCAGAAGCACAGTCACAATGGCCATTTTGCCATTATTTAAACGAGGCGTGAGACGGCGAAAGAGTGCAAGAGCGAGAGAGAGAGAGAGAGGAGAGGAGGGGGAGAGGGACGGAGAGAGAGGCGGGAACATTCAGGACGTTGGCGCATATCCTGCAGCACAATTGAATTAGGTTAGTCATGCTTTAATGCACATCAACATACGTGCAGCCAGTGTGTGTGACTGTGTGTGTGTGTTGTAGGTGTGTGTGTGTGTGTGTGTGTGTGTGTGTTTGTTTGTGTGTGTGTTTGGGGTTCTCTCATAAATCTCATTGTCAGTGCTTAACTTTCTTGTTGGTTTAACTTAACTTGAAGCAGCAACGGCAACGGCAACGGCAACGGCAAAAGCAAAAGTCATTTGTCATTTCTGTTGGCAACACACACACACTCACACACACACACTCTCTCACACACACACACACACTTACAGCGACAGACAGTCGCTTGCAAATGCATTTGGTTATATTGTATTGTATTCTATATCTAATATCCTTGCCACAAATAGAACATCGCACAGCTACCGCATCAAACTTGCAACATGACTCAGCTAATTCTAGAGTATAGAACTTTATTTATCTATTGAAACTATACTGTGGAGCGGCAGAATTTAATTTATCTAATATATTTTGACAGTGAAGTTTGTTTTGAACTAGCAAAAGATAAAAAGAAAAAGTTGATCGAAATAAAAACTTAAACAAAGACAAAAAAACTAATGAGTGGAAATATATTGCTTGATAGGATGATTTTTTTTTAGCGGCATTTCAATCACGCTTTAAGAAATAAAAAACTATTAGAAGCAAGGAAATATATGTTATCGTTAATGATTTCAATTTGTATTAATAATCTCAAAAAATTAAGATTGAATTTATGTTATATTTTAAAACTCAACTAATAATCGTTACGGCTGAGCAAAAACATATAACTATTATTTCAACCTTTTTTTTCGCTCAAAATAAAAGTCAAGTTGCTATGCAACATTTCTATAAGGAATATTGACAAATTCTCTATATACTCCTTGTTCTTAAACCAAGACTAACTTTTTAGAAAATAAAATTAACTTAAATAATAAAATTAATTAAATGAAAATCATTTGCTACCAATTTTGGCTGTAGTTACTGTATTCAATTTACAAAAAATTAATTAAACTATTTTCAATGTTATTAATAATATTTCGCAGTTGATTGTTCCCTCTAAGTATTTAAATATTTTTAGTGCATAGCGAATTCGTTAAGTTTAGCGTTCGGCTAATTTCATTGTTGCTTTGGCTTTATTGTTGCACTCTAGTTGTTTGGCCTGTCCTGTTTGTTCATGTGCCGGCAACTCAATGTCCACTCAACTGCAATAAATATCAAGTTGAAAGGATGTTTGCCAGTTATTCTTTGGCATCTGCAAATCCATAATTCGAGTGCACTGAAAAATTCAAAATCCTTGTGAACTCTCCTTCACAACTCTCAACTCGCCCATTTGCATCTCTTCCCCCCCCCCCCCTTCTCTAGTTCCGCAGCTCTTCCCCCTCTGGCTGTCAGCATTTGAGAGCCACTTGACTTAATTAGCAGCAAATTACTTAGCTCTCTTATCATATTAACTTAATCACCATCAGCATCCAGCATTCAGCATTCAACATTCAACATTCGATGTGGCATGTGTTGTCCTGCGGTTGCTTGCTGCGGTTTCCCTCCTCCTCTCTCTCTCTCCCTCTGTCTATTATTTATATTATGTTTATTAATGTTTGCTTAAATGCAACTTGCGATGTGGCAAGCAGCTTGCAGCTTGCAGCTTCAACGTGGTTTCAATTCAAGACGTTTAAGTGGAATGTTCTTTTGAACACTTGACAGCTTTATTACATTGAAGGCAATTTAATGTTGTAATAATTATTTGAATGAGTTTAGAATTATAGGCATAAATAAAGCATAAATAAATAAAGTAAAAATATTGAAATCATTTCATTTTCTTCGTGTTAAATGTTAAATGAAATATTTGTAAGTGCAACAAAATAAAAGTAAACAAAATTAGAATATTATAAATGTCGAAATTTATAAATATTTTTGTTTCTACCAAGTTTGCACCTACATTTATTTAATGTTTGTGGGTTCCATAAAAATGTAAACAACTCACCGCTTTTTTACATTATGTGCAATTTATTATTAAAAATTATTTCAAATGAAGAATATTCATAAATTGAAGATGTATACGAAAATAAGTGAAAAAATGTTCAGGTTAATTTTCCTCTAAGATGTTCACAATTACCGTTTTGAATTTCGCATAAATTTATAACAGAATGTTCATTATTGCAATCAATATTAAAATTATTTCGTATACAAAACAAATTAAGTCAGATTGATATGAAACTTTATTTTGATAAAGTGCAAAAAAATATAAGTTAAATTTTTTATAGTGAATAAAAATATAAGGAAATAAAAAAAGTGACAATTATAAGTTGTTTTTAGGTACATATTCTTCGATAAGGTAAAAAGTAAATAATGAATTTATTTTAAAGCAAATTCTTTATAGTATTTCAAAAAAAATGTTCCTAAATTTTTAGTGGTAAATATGACTTGAGTTTTATGAAAATACTTCATTTCCGTCAATCGAATCTCATTTTTAAATGAGAAAGATTTTCAAAATTACTTAAAAAATTGCAAATCAAGGTTTTCCACTTTTTTAAAATCACCACAAATTTCTCAGTTCAACAACAATTGCTAAATTTTTTACAAATTAAAGGCTTTATCTTACTTCTAAACTAACATTATTTGGGAAACTGAAGCAAAACTAAATATTAAATAACAATACCAATAAATTCTATGGCTTCCAAATTAAATGTAGTGCAAAATTCGCTAGCTAAATATTAAAGCTAAGAATGTTAATATTTTTTTTATTTTAGAATATGCTTTAATGAAAGAAATTATTGTTAAAATGAAGCAATTTAATCTTAAGTCTGTGCTAAATTATTAATAGTGAGCTTAAGGATTAAATCAGCCAAATAATTTATAAATTTACTCACAACATTCTAACTATAGCTGGGAAATTGAATGTAAAGCCGAATTAGTGGCATTATTTTTATAGAATTTGTGACGCATTTATTGGCGATAGAATCGGCTGCCCCAAGTTAACAATGCGCTTCGATAAATTTGTAACTATTGCAGCCAAAATAACGATATTCACACAATCAATGTGGCCTGACATTGTTTGTATTTCTGTTCAGTCAATGCTTTCGGGGCGTTATCTGAACGCTGGCATCTCAGCTTTGTGTTTTGTGCTCTCTTAATATGGGGGCCACTAACATATATTATTATGATCAGGCAAGTGGGCGGAAGGCAATGCCCAATGGGTATTTCAATCATGTAATTGAGCCACAACAAAGTGGAACAATGGGCAGCATTTGTATATGGCAATCAGGGCATTGTGTTTTTGGACTCGACCCTTTCTCTAACAAAGACATTGTCATTGTTGGCTAGAACTGCATAACAATTGAGAGTCGAGTCGAAAACGGGTTCGGCGTGTTAATTACCTCCGAAGCACATGGAGAACTAGCCGAAGATTTCGTTCGATGCGATTCTCGATTGATGGCAGCATCAATCGCTTGATGTCAACACGATTCCAGTATGTGTGTGTGTGTGTGTGTGTGTGTGTGGAGACAGCTGTGGGAGGGTGAAACTTTTTCGATTATATGCTCGTAAAAGTTTTTGATGTTTGTGGAAGAGCACAACACACACAACACACAACACAACACACAGCTGGGCATAACCACAATTTAACCGCAGTACAAGAAGAGCAGCCAACAACAACAATGGCCACTAAAACACTCTCTTGTTGTTGCTGTTGCTGTTGTTGTGGCTGCTCTTGATATTGGGAGTGATAAAGAGCGCTGGGCCAAAGTAAACCGACAAAAAATAGAACTCGAAGTAAACTCGAAACTCGAAAAGCAGCTCGTAAACAAGCAATAAAATTGTAAAAAGGACAACCGGCAACCGTTGCCACCAATTGGCATTGTCAAAGGGGGTTAACACACACACACACACACACACAACAAACACACACTTACACACACACACACACACACACACACACACACTCAGAAATGTTTGGGGACGCACTTTGGCTTCGGCAAACCTCGTTGGCCTTTCGATAGTTTTCGCTTTCGCATAGTTTGTGGGGTCAAAAGGCAACAAGGACGCCAACAACAACAACAACGACAACAACAACAAGATCAACAACAACATCGCAATGCGAAGCAAAAGACCCGTCAAGCACAATGTGCACAGTGCTTCAAAAACGCTAAATTGCCAATATAATAATCGAAGCATTGATATTTTTGTATACATTCTATTTATATATTTAGTTTATTTTATTTCATTAGCTTAGCTTTAATAATACTGAAATCATTTCATTTTATATTTTCATTTTGAAGGAATCAAAGAAAATGATTGCTGCATCTCATGTCAATAATCACAAAAAGCGAAAAATGTTCAATTGATGAAGTTTTGGAAAAAAATGTGTCTTTTGCCAACTAATTAAAAAGATTCATATTTTTGTGTGTTGTCATTTTGCTTCTTTTATTTATTTTATTCTGTTAGCTCAGAAATATTACATTTTAAATAATTCATTGTTATTTCTTTAAGTATTTACTTTAGCTCAATCAATAAAATGTTTGCTCAATTTAAAGAGCAATCTGTTTACATGACTTGATGGCTTCTTGGAATAAAAATATAGGGAATAAATAAAATAAAAACATTTAAATACCAATAAATCAATAAAGTGGAACCATTTGAAATACAAGTAAAATCTTTGAACAAAACACAAAATTCGAGTAAAACATAATCTTTCTAATATGTTAAGATGGTATCACCAAGAAACAATCAGTTTGCTGTCAAACCGTTTGGAAATAGCTCAAAGCAAATAAAATATTAAATTTTCTAAATAGTTGTCAATATCTGAAAGTGAAATCTTGCTCAATCGTTTACTAACTCTAACATACTTCTCTCTTTTACACACTCGCTTTATGCAAATTTAACTTTTTATTAACTGCTCTTTAATTGCATGTCAGCTTCAATTAAAAGCAGGTTATAATTTGACTAGAATTTAATTAGTGGCCAACCATTTGCCAGGTTAAAAGCAGTCTATAATAATTTAGTGTCAATTTATTGAAAACATTGTTAAAGTTTTTAAATACGAGCATTAGTAAACAAACTGCCGTCGTTTCACGCATTTAAATTTATGTTTAAGCAATTTAGAATTTTATTAATCTATGCAATGAGTTACGCAGGAAGGTGCAATATTGATATTTTATTAATTTGTTTTTATTATTTATTTAGCTACAATTTGAGGCTTATTAATTGTGGCACTATTTGCTAACAATTTTTATTATATTAATTTAATTAAATTGCATATTTATACAATATGTAATGTCCTATAATTTTCAATCCTTTTTTTAAATTTCAGTGCAATTTTAATGCATGTTTTACCGCCTAAAATGTATATTTATATTATTTATTTAAAGTATGGTTATTAAGTGGAATATCCATTAAGCGAGTTACGAGTTTAAACTCCGCTTTTGTCCCACTGTGCATCGCCTTGCGTTTCGCTCTCATGTCAAAACTTTTATTAAAAGTGTTTTCTTTGCTTATCTGCCATTCACACATGCACACCCATCCATGCATATACATATAGTATGTATATATCTATATAGAGTATATACACTGGCATACACTCCTTTCTTTATGGCCGATGTATGAGACCCTTGGGGTTCTTCGTTTAAGGGTTTTTGCCTGCCCAGTTCGGCTCGAAGTCGTTGTCCAGCTCATCAGTTGTCCCGTTGCGCTGTTGTCCTGTCGTCCTGTCGTCCTGTCGTCCTCACTGACAGCAGACAGGACGCCTTTACCATGCCAATGGCGTGCGCTTAAATATTTTAATCAAGGACACGCCTCGATAGCCAAGTTAATAGCTGCGATTTGACTGAGCCACTTGCCAGAGGTGAAGGAAGTTGGAAAGTTGCTGCTGCTGTCAGCATTTTCTAATTGATTAACACCTGAAAATCGCACCGTTATGAATTCCCCGTCTCCGACTCCGTTTCGCCACTTACAGAAATTAGACCGTCTCCCTCTCTATCTGTGTCTGTTGCTGCCACAAATCAAGACGACACTTGGGAGCTGCTTTCCCCGTCTGCAGCGTAAATGTGTCATTAAAAAATTAAAAGCAAATTCCTGCACGACAACAATGTTGGACGTGGCTGCAAACTGGATTTAAAGGTCGCGCCAAATGTCCTTTTACCGGTGGCAAAAGGGGATCAGCTGCGCATCCTTGCGGCCTGGCCATAAAGCGTGGCCACAAAATGCTGCCAGACATTGTGCCACATTGCAATGCGGCAACTTAGCCGCAGCTTGCAACACAAATTTACAGTACAACTCTCACTCAAAAGATGTTGAACAAATGAAATATATGTATAGTGAATATATGTTTTAATAAATGAATGATATTCGTTTGCAAGCGAGCAGCTGACCGCAAAATGCATAATTAATTCGATTAATGAAATGTATTTTAAAATCATAAAAGCTGACAACGAACACGACACCAGAAACCACCCGAAATCACCGCAATTTCAACCTCGTTTCCCCTCGTTTGGTAATTCGATGTCGGGAACAACCGCCGTTTGACTAAAAGCAATCAATGTCAAAGCGGCTGCAAGTGTGTCTAGATTGATGGCGAATTCATCGGGGAATCCCATGGGAAACGGCATGGGAAATGTGATGGACAGATTGACCGCGCTACAGGTTAAAGGTTACAGGTAACGGGTAATTTAACGATCGATTATGACACTGATTAAGGCTGCAATTCAATGAACTCTTGTGTATTGCAAATGCAACACTTTAATTGATACAAAATATTTAAAACAAAATACATATAAAATGAAGAATATTAAAAGTGCTTCAACGAATGGAAATAAAATAATTAATATCAACAACAATGAAAAATAATAAACTCTGGAATTCATAAAAATTCGAATGTTAAAATATAATAACACAAAACTTTTAATGTGATGAGATCATCATCATCATCATCATCAGCCAACGAACATTTAACTTAATATTTTGAAAACATGCATTTCAGTTAGAATTGCATTAATAATCGATTTTTATTAACTTTAGTTTAGTGGAGCGAATTTCGCTTTGATAAAAAATTAAATTTGTCTTGGAACTTTGAAAGATAACATTAATAGTTTTTGTTGATTTAGATCAAATTTATTACAAATATAGATAATTGTTTACTTGTTCAAAAATATGGAAATTTCACAAGTAAGTTAAGCTTACAAAATTAGACTATTATAAGAAAGATAATTATTAAAATATTAATGATAAATAATTATAGTGAAACAATATAATAAGGAAGAAAAATAATACTCTTCACTTAGATAATTTATGCATAGATACATAAATGTATTTACATAAATGCCAAAAAACATTATTGAGGGCAAAAGTGTATTCACGGCAACCCACAAATTAGACATAAATTTATCAACAAATTTACTTAACTTCTAGGCAATATATTTTTAGATGCTTTGATTAATAATTACAAAATTAACATAATACATTTTTGGGCAATGTTTTTATATTTTTCAATTAAAAATATATAATTAATTTAGTTGCCTTATCTGCAATTCTTTCTTATAAGCCAAAAACTGCAAATAATTCTTCCATTACTTAATTTAATCTGAGTTGTAGTTTTAATTTTTATTAAATTATTAAAAAAACATTATACATTCCCTATTTCATACCCTGCATGCTCGTTAAAGTGCGTGAAATTCGTCGGTGCTAAATGGCAGCAGGTTGGGCAAATTTAAATTTATATCAAATTGGTTTGGCGTGAATTTAATTTACTTGCAACATTTCGAAGTAAAAGACAAAATCGCTGAAAGTGTCAAAAAGTGCGAGTCGAAGACAGGCGACAGCCCGACATGGCAACGAGTGGCGGAGGGGGGGAAGTTCAAAGAAGGGAGGGGGGAAGGGAAATTTGGTAACTTTTTTCGCAGTTGACAAAGTGTCGCCGGAAGTTTCGATTTATAATTAGCATGACACACACTCCAAGTGAAAAACTGTGAAGAAGTCTGGCGAAAAATGCAAACTTTAGTCGCATTCCCTCCGCCCACAGTTGACACCTCCCTTCGCCTGACTTTTCGACAGACGGACAGACAGACAGACAGACAGACAGACAGACAGACAGACAGACAGACGGACAGACGGAAGTTGCTGGAAAGCAACACGAATGAAACTGCCAAAGGGGTAAAGACATGGCAGGGGGCGGCGGGGGGCGTGGCAGCTAGACTAGAATCAATATTTCCGTAGGGCTTTGGCGTTGGCGTAGACAAAGTTTGCAATTTTCGTACCTCAATTGGTTTTGTGCTGGTGACGACGGCAACTCCAAGAAGCCAAGCTGAAGACTCCACAATGAACGACTGCCAGATATGCTAGGAATTCCTAGAAAAAATATTTAACAATTTAATTCGATTTATTTGATACTTACGAATGATAAATAAATAAATGTCGAAATTTAGGCAGCTTAAAAAGTGAATAATCTTCGGAATTCAGTCCATAAAGTTTGCGATTCGTTTATAAAATTAAGTAATTTATTTCCAATAGTAATAGAATTCAACATTATTCTTTATTTTATTCTTACTATTCGAAAGTTTTTATGATTAACTAAAATTAAACAATTTAACAAAGGGAAATCATTTTTAGTTAAATTATTTGAAGCCATGTAGATAGTTATAAAACTTTGTCATTGATTCCAAAAACTTAATAAATTAAAGTATGCGATTATTAAAAATTGTGTATATTTTTGTTGAATTAAATACAAATGAAAGTATCTTAGAAATACTGAGAAATGTAGCCGGTATATTATAGATAAATTGCAGTGTTTAGATATTTAAATATTTTTAAAACTCTATCGTTGTTTTTAAATAGTGAATAAATGTAAACTACATATAAGTTTACTAAAATTGTTTTTATGTTTTTCTTGTAATAAATACAAATTAAAATATTTAAGAATAATTGCGCAGTGTTGCTGATATATGTATTATAGATAAAATGCAAATATTAAGATATACAGATATTTATAAAACGTTGTCGTTGTTTTCAAAATGAAAATAAATGTAAACTATAAGTTTACTAAAAATGTTTTATATATTTTTTGTATTAAATACAAATCAAAACATTTTGGAATTAGCTGATGAAATTCAAATGATTTCTGCGCAGTATGAAAAGTGAATTAGTTTTAATAGTAATTGAAACTTAACTATTTTTATTTCCGATATTTTTCTTGAACTTAAATATTTTGCAAACGGAATCTTGAATCAACTAAACTCTCTTAATGCTGTTGATTATTAGGTGGGTAGTCGGAGTTGCGTAGGATGTGGTCTCCAGCTGGTTGAGTTGGTTGAGTTGGTTAAGAAGTATTTTGGGGATTTCTCGCTTGTTGGCTGCAAGGTTTTAATTACAAGTTTGGACGCGTTTCGCGTGGGCCGCGAGAGACAATTTCTGTGCGAAATCAATGAGTATCAAGTGTGCGTAATGCTGGGGAGCTGGAGCAGATAACCGGGCGAGAACCTGGGGACAGGACACCGAGCACAGGACACAGGACACAGGACACCAAGATACAGAGATGACCTCTGGTCGGAGGCAAAATCGAGCGTAAACTTTATCTGGGCAAAAGTCGTCTTGAAGTGCGCCAAAGATTTTTGGCTTTTTATGTTAGTTTTAACTTGCTTTGCCCAGCCAAGTTGCCAGTCTGTCTGTCTGTCTGTCTGTCTGTCTTGCTGGGCTGTAGTTTCTTAATGCCTTAGTTTCAATCTCCTCTCGCTTCCTCTCTCTCTCTCTCTCTCTCTCACTCTCTGTCTTTCTGTCTCTCTCTGCTGGCCATCGAGCAGCATTTAAAACTTTATCTAGCGCGGAACTGCGACTGCGACTGAGGCTTTATAGCATTTGCTTGGGAATTTCGCTTAGCTTTGCTTTTGGCAAAAATAATTTTATTACTTCTTTCACTTCTTCGCTCGCATTTACAATTATTTTTTTTTCTCCTCATTTCTTTATTTCTGCTGCAACTTTGCTGAAGCAACTCGAATTGAGGAAGTACTTAGATTGCGGCAATGAGACTGAACTTGCAAGCTAATGCAGCCAGATAGAGTGAGGCAGAGAGCGAAAGAGAGAGAGAGAGAGAGAGAGAGAGAGAGAGAGAGAGAGAGAGATTTACACTTGACACGCGAGACTGATGAGTTGGCAAATCGTTTATAATGCGATTCAGCTGATAGATCGAAGCGACGACAACAGCTTTCAATATCACTTAACAGCCAACAAATCTCACTGCGTACCCTGTAAAAAAAATACCACAAAAGGGTAGATGCCTTGTGTTAAGAAAGACAAATTTTATTTATAGAATTGATAAAAATTATAAAATTATATTAAGTATTTGCGTGGCGTATTTTGTGAATTTTTATTTACTTTCCTTCCGATTCTGATTTATATTTTTTCAGAATTATGCCAAATTTTCCAGACAGATAAGCTTTCTCAACAAATAGATTTAAAAGAAAAGAAACTGCGGGTAAGTGAAATGTATTTAATTAAAAAGTATTTACGAAATGCAAATGCAATATTAAATTTGATTATATATTGATCTTAGTAAAAAGAAAATATTTATTTTAAAGATTGTTGTAAAGAAATGCTCAAAAATGTATTTTTGCTGTGCTACCATTTATTTTAGATTAATTAATTGATGGTGTAAATTCTATATTTATCCAAATGGAATATTCTAGATTTTCTGTGGGAGAGTAAAATTTATGAAACGAAATGAATTTGTACAGCTTATATGAAATAGTGAATAAGAAATGGAGATAGAGATTGCTGTTTTGGAAGAGCCTTCTGAAGTTATTCAATCCAAGTCTCGCTTAGCCCGAAACATAATTAATGTGCGTCCATATATGAATGTATCTTCCTCCAAATCAAGCGACGCTGTTCACACTCAGATATTGACTTCTGCTATATCACATCGCTGATGCGAAGTGATGTGCTGGATGCCCATTAAATGATATCGTGGTAATTAGCTGACTGGGAATTTGCTGCGTTTTTGTTGCTCTTGATTTTACGGATACGTAAAGCAAACACACGCACACTCACGTACACACGCACACACACGCACACTCGCACAGTCCAGTGATTTGTAGCCAGCGTTGCCGTATCAGCAAACAAAATCAACGAGCTACGCATTTTCATTGAGGAATTTCTAGAGGACTCGCGGCAGAGGGGAACTTTGTTGGCATATGGCGGCGTTGATGTTGACCAACAAAAAAGGCATTAGTAGCGAACGAGGAGAGTGAAGGGAGGAGGGGCGCAGTCACGGGGGACTTTGGCCGTGGTGGGCAAACAAAAAGGAAACGCGTGAAGAAATCTATTATGACATTTGCGCCCTGACAACTTGACGAAAGTCATTAAGGATTACGAAAAGCGACAAGCGAAATTATTGTGTACTAAAATTAGATCTCTTCCCCATTCCCCGCAACAAACAAAATTATGAACTAACCACAAACGCAAACAACAACAACAACAACGAGAGCGCGAACAAGGCGTGAAAATCAACATGACAAACGAAATCATAGAGAAAACAATGTAATAAATTCAGTTCAATTGGGAATTCCAGAAGAACTTAAAGGCAAAGCTGAAAAGAGATACAACGAAAACAGATTTTATACTATATAATATTATCTATCAATCTATAGTCTCCATTTTCGCTATACTTTCATTTAATTATTACAATTTTGTTAATAATTTGTAGAATTTTCGATCGCCATTTCAGTTAAAATGCCACAATTTTTATAATAAAAATACAAACCATAAAAAAATATCTTCAAAAATATTGTTATTAAGAATTTTGAAAGATTTAAAGAATTAATATAAAACGATATTTTTTGACAGCTGCACGCAAAAATAGTATTATATTTTTTTATTCTGCATGAACAGAAAAATAAATTTATATATTTGTATTTTTCATGCAAAGAAAAACAATTTTACTTTTATTCCACATGTACTGACAAATTATTTATATTTAACTTTTTTTATTAGTTTATATTGAAATAATTATATTTGTATATTTATTATTCATAATAAACAATTTTATTATATATACACATTTATTCTTCATGCACAGAAAAATAATTCCACGTTTATTTATTTTGCATTCACATAATAATTATTTTAGTGATTCTGTATGCAAAAAAGATTCGTATATTTATTCTTTATACACACTTCAAAAAATAATGTTTTAGTTATCGATTCTTGGGTGCATCTTATAAATAACAAAAAATGGCGGCTATATAAATTACTTTTTTTAAAAAACTATCGACAGACTAATAATTTTATTTTTATTTTGTTTCAGACTTTTTTACTTCAATTTCATGCAAAAGTAGAAAGATTAATATTTTTACATTTTTTGGAGAATCTTTTCAAGCTCACATTATTCGCCAGATTTATTTTTGCTCCGCTTAAACTCCGGCAACTATTTAACAAGGTCGCCACCTGAGTGGGGGACAGAACTTCAAAGGCTTTGATTTGTTGTTGATGGCGTGCGTGAAGTTCTTTTGCCACTCAGCAAATTGAATCCTTTCGCTTTCCATAGGAGGGGAGGGTCAGGGGCAGGGGTTGGGTTCGAGGTCGGAGTCGGGGTTGGGGTTGGGGTCGGGACTGAGACTGTTTCTTGGGGGTCATGGGAAACAACGAGCGGCCACACGCGATGCGATGCGATGCGATGCGACGTTGTCTTAAGATTGAAAATGCTGCAAGTTTTTGATCTTTTGTAAAACTCTTTGCTTCCCCTTCCCCCCCTCCACACACACACACACACACACATATATACTCACATATTCTTGGGCGAGGGCAGAGGTCAGGGGCGACTGCTCCTTTTTTTTCGTAGTAAAAAAAGAGCGCTGAAAACTTAATCGGATTTGGCGTGTGCTTGTTTTTCTGCTCCCTTTTCGTGCCGCTTAGAATGAGCATATCGATTTTTACAGGCGGTTTGCAACAAAAATTTCAACAAAAAAGACTTAATAAGCAAAAACTTCATTGAATAATTATATTATTTAAAATTATTTGCAACTACTTGAAAATATATTTTAAAACAAAACTTTAATGAGCATTTCATGACTTAAAGAAATGCAAAAAAAAATGTTTAAAAAACTATTCAATATTAATTTAAATTTTAATATAAATGAATTCAAGTTTTTACAATATTAATTTTATATAACAACATATTTGTAAAGCACATCGAGGTAATAATTGTTTAAGGAAAAATTCAATCAGCATTTGCGTAAGGAGCTCAAAATAGTGTAAAAAATACGTATCTAAAAATGTGCAACATAAATTTAAAATAAATTTTATTACAAAATAATTTGTTCTCATTTCTAATGGTTTAGTATAGCACTTTGTGAAAATATGTATTAAAGAAACATGAAATTAACATTATAATAAAGATTATTGTGAAATTGGTCAAAATTAATAAAAAGTTTATTTTATATCAATTCTGTTTGTTCAATGTTAATTCAATTTTAATAACTGCTCGAGAACATTTTAATATATTTGGAAATAATATTTTCGTCAATCAAAATGTAACGCAAAGTTTTTTTCTTTTAGTCAATTTGATTTAATTTTAAAAGTTTTGTATTTTTCCATTTATATACTTATATTTCATACTAATTGCTTGTATCTGAAATACTTCGACTATAATTCTAAAAGTATGTAATTTATTTTTAGAATTTATCATTATTATATTTTTGAGTAATTAATATAAATGCTGCTGCAACTATTTGCTTTTGAGGTTCACTGGCAAGCTCGGTTCGTGGAGTGGAAAAGTCATAAAAGTTGGACATTCATCATGCGCGAGAATAGAGTATTTCAATTTCGGCATATTGATAAATGGTTTAGTTGTTTCGCTATTGTTGTTGTTGTTGTTGTTGTTATTGTTGCTGTTTGGGCCAAAAGGAAGAATTTTAAAATTCAACCGGCATAAATCAAACACTGAGAACGGCAGTTTTCGTGCGCTGGCTGAAAGTGTGCCGCGCATAAAGGATAAACAGTCCCAACTCCCAGCTTCCCAGCTCCCCATCTAGATCCTGGTTGCTTTTTGGGGTCCTTTTTCGGAACTGCAGATGGAGACGGCGATGGTGGCTGCCAGGATGGATTCCAGCCAGGCTGCCACAAAATATTTACGCCTCAGAAAACTTTTTTCCAAACTCATATTTAAACTTTGCGTGTGGGTTACGTGGCGCGAAAAGGGGCAGAAGATGCCCGACGAGGGCCAGAAGGAGGTTGAAACAGCGTCATGACTCTCACTAATGTTGTTGTAGTCAGCCATGTGTGTGTGTGTCTGTGTGTGTGTTGGCCTTGTATTGTTGATTTTGAAAATCTAATTTTGACTTAAATTGATTTTTACTTGCACATTTTTGGCCCTGCCCCAACTCGAAGCTTCTCAACCCCCCTTCTAAATGGACACGCGTGTTGGCAGAAGGGTCGCTGGAGATAGGAGAGGGCGGGGAGCCAAGAAAGTCAATTTAAGACTATAAGAATTTAATGCTATGGAATTGGCAGTTAAAAGTATTTTCTTACACTAGAGAATTTAAATACTTTTAATTTTCAATTAATTATGAATTTCCGTCACGCATCTGAGAAAAAAAGAAACGGAAAAAGCAGTGTAAGACTGTGACTCTAGCCTGACTTTCTGCGTTCTTGTCAAACGAACAAAATTAATTCGATTTCATAGACAGCCTAGGCAATTTATTGATATTCGTATCCGTCTGTCCGCTACTTTAAGCCTCTGTAGCTCGAAAACTATAAGAGCTTGAACCACAAAACTGGCTGAAAATATTCTTAGAGTTTAAAAGTAGATAAATTTATTTTAGAATTTCGCCACGCCCACTGCCGCCCACTTATAATTTAACAAGGGAAATGTGGAGAGTATTTTGAAGGCGACAATTAAGAAATAAAAATAATGCCTTGTCTTAAAGCTAAGGTTCATTTTGATTATTAATATTGCAGCATTTGTTCTGTAATATGAAAGTTTGATTTAAAGCAGAATCAGCATATTATGCTTTGCTAAATTGAAAATAAAGCATGTGAATAATATTCGTATTATGCAGAGCAACTTTTAGTTGTCGCCTCATTTGAAGACAAAGCTGCCTAAGACAGTGAATACATTCAGTTCAGCAATTGCTGTACTAAAAATATGAGTTTGAGTACTCACTACGCCTACTGTCTTGAAAATAAAAATAAAAAAAAAACGAAGAGGCGTGAAAATGAATAATTGAAGAGTTTCTCTTACGAGGATTTGCTTTAAAATTGCACACAAAAGGTGCCAAATAATGAAATTCTTGGCTTGTGGCGTGTGGCGTGCGGCGTGTGGCACGGCGACCTGCGCTTTGAATACCAAATAAATAAATGAAATGAATACAACACACACACCAACGAAGGTGGGTTGCCAATTTTAAAGGCAGCTGGTCGCCAGAGAGTCGCCCAAACAGTTGTTGTTGTTGTTCTTGTTGTTTGCTCAATTTTTAGCAGCCACAATTTGAAATATTTCTGCAGCATATTTGACAGACAGCTAAAGTTGCGGTCGTCTTCGGTCCATGACAACACGGAGGGGAAGTCGGATGCGAAAGGTAGCATCGCCATAGCTTCAGCTTCACATGTCCGACTCCAACTTCAATTTCTTCGCCCATCGTTCTGGGGACTTCCCCGTTGGGGGCTGGGCGCATTCGTTTCGCTTTGTTTGTCTGCGAAAGTGTGAACACAGAATGTGAAGGACAACAAATGAAATGTTGCCTCATTCCTGCGCTCCCTCTCTCTCTCTCTCTCTGTCTATCTTTGCGTTCTCTCTCACTCTATTCACATTTGCTCATAGATAATGCTTGTGTAACTCTTCTGTGCTTATCTAGAGATGGTTACGTGTGTCCAACAAATCACGCCAACATTTATTGCAATTTGTTGGCCAAAAATAGAAGAGATGAAATATCAAATATTTTCAAACATTTATTTTTGATTGTCGACAAAAAGCGACTATATGAACAAACAAGGGGATTTTGTATATAACATTCCCATCAAATGCATAATACTTTTAATTATAATTAAATAAAAACCATTTTATAAATTACAATTATGATAAATAATTCATATTTAAAAATATTATATATCATTCAAAAGTATAAAGTCGACAAAAGTCACGAATTATAGACAACTTGTAACTTTTTCCCTGAAAAATTATATTATCAGAATCAATAATATATATAATCAATAACAATATTATAAATAATAATAAAAAAAAGTAAAAATATAATAAAATAAAATAAATTACATTTTTTGATCCAATTTCTATTTCTGATCAAAGTGACTTTCGTATTAACTGAGGACGCAGCTGACTTCTTTTTTTTAAATTTATATTTCTACTTGAAATAAATTTGTAAGAATCGTATACAAAATCAACTTAGACCAAAGTCTAATTATTATTAAAATTGATTGCTCTCTTTGCAAAAAATTTTTTTTTTAAATTTAATATTTTAGTCATATTTAATAATAGTTAAAAGAAAAATGTCGAAGGTGCATAAGAAATAAAAATTGGAGTTGATGTTGCCAATGAATATGCTAGTAAATATCTAACTTAGAAATGATAGTGAACAGAGGGGAATAACAATAACTTCTTTTTTATTTTATTTTTATTTTTAACTTCATTGTACTACAAACTAGTCATTATTAAAAAGAGATTACCGCTTTTTGTAGTGATTAAGGTAATTGTCTTTGCTTGGCTTGTTTAGGGTTAAAAAATCATAAGAAAAAATTTAAAATTTAATTTAATACAATCAGTCACGTGTTTCGTGTCACGACCTTGCAGCGGATGCATTTTTCAAGGGGCAGGAATCGAATGGAGCGTGATAATGAAGTATGTGGGTTTTGTTGGTGTCAGTGGCAGCGAGGCATGTTGCAAGGTGGCAAGCTGGGCGAGAGGACTACAATGGCGCTCTAACGAGTTAGTCAAACGGGGGACAATACTCTCAGTTTATGTGATTTTCGAGTTAAAATTCTTGCAGTCAAACCCACGACACACCTCAGAAAACTTTCATCCCTCCCACTTGTTGCCCACAATCCCCGCTTCCCGCTTCCCTCTCACTCTTTACTCTCTTTGGTGTGCTACATTTTTGGGTTTGTTCGTTTCGTTTCGTATTGTTTGTTTGTTTGCCTGTTTATTTGTTGGCTTATTTGCTCATCCTCCATCATTCACAATCACATTCACATGTTGTGTGTGTTTGTGTGGCAGGAGGAACAGGACTTTTGCTCGGTTCACATTGTGTGAAATTCCTTGCTTCCACTTCATTTGGCATTTTGGTGCCAGGGACACTCAACAAATTCTCTCGACTTGACCAACCAACATAGAAAATATTTGCGTTTTTGCCAGCTCTCCGTGCCTTGGCTGCGCAGCATTACGTGTGTAACAAATAAGCCAAATACCAGATTTACACCAGCTCCATTTCAGCCCTGTCTTCCCGCTCTTCTCGCTCTTCTCCTGCTGATTTCCACTTTTTTATTTGCTCTTTAATCTACTTTCTGTAATCTCTGTCAGCTAATCAAGTTCGAATCATATTTGCCATTTCATTTGGTTGAAACAGAGACCATTTGTTGCAATACACATTGAACTTCGCTTTGGTTAAAGAGAAGTATAAAAAGAGCGCTGCTAAATTATAAAATAAAATTAATAAGGCATACAAAATATTTTTTAAATTTAAGGAATTTACATTGACTTTAACACTGATTAAATTTACTAATTTTGGAATCGTACATTTAAAATAAATTAAGGAATGCCATTTTTAAGTATGTAAAAAACCTTAAATTAAAATTTCAACAAATTTTTAAAGACTTCCACATTGTCAGAATACAAACACTTTTCCTAGAACTGCGCTTAATTTTTTTTTTTTCTTTTCATTTAATTTGCGTCAATGTCTTTATAATTTTAAAGTGCAATACAAAGGTGCATTTTATTAACCTTTTAGAAGCATCAGTAGCAAACTAATTTTTATTTTAATCTTATAAAATATTTAGTAATTATTATTGGAGTACACGAATTTAATTAAATTGAATATGAAAGCTTAATTTCAGTTGGGGTCCTTTTTTTAGGCTCAATACATTCATTCATTGGAAATTTTAATAGTTCATTTTAAATACATCAAATAATTAATTTAAGTATATTTATTTTAAATAAGTAATCTTTTATTTCTATGGCCGTTTAGCAATGCTTTCAAAATCGGACTTCTATAAAACATTTGTGCTGAGAATTCAATCAATGTTGTTTGAAGAAATTTATACTTGAGTTTGCAGCTTAAATTATATCTATGCACAAATACAAGTATTTCTATTAACTTTACAAAAAAATTGCAAGCAATTATTCGATGTCAGAGACCAAAATATATTAATCGATGCAGATTTTATATATTTTAAACTTGCCTTCTTCTTGTATATTAATTAATTTTCTTCACACATTATTCATATAAATATGTGCAAGTTTTTATAATATTGTGACTGTGACTTGAGGCATATTTTCAAATCATACATTTCTCTATTTACTTGCAGATACAAATTCATCTAAAATTTGCCTCAGTTGTGCCTTCGGTAAGTAAAGTCTCTCTCAATATTTTAACTTACATATATGTTCAATGCCGGCATTAAAGCCATCCATCAGCGTATTTTTGACGAATGCGGGTCAAAATACTTTTAAAAGTCGGCACGGCGAAAAAAATGCAATAACAAGAAAAAGAGAAAAGCTGGGCGCAAAAAAAAAACACAAACCGATGGGAAATGAGAGGAAAAATGAAGTGAGTTTCGGGAATTTGGGCAGAGCTCGCGTGATGGCGGCAATGATGGAAATGATGGAAATGGCGGCAGTCAGATAAATGCTCAAAGAATGTGCAGCAAAATGTGGCAGCTGCTGAAGGTCAAAGGGCAGGCCATGCAACGAAGACGACAGCCAGACATGAGCTTCAAGCTGCGATCCCCACATTTCCCGTTATGTCTGGCTGCCAGTCTGTGTGTGTGTGCGAGTGTGTGTGTGTGTTATATGAGCAAATGAATTTTTAATAAAAGCGCCACATGTTGCCAATAGAAGCGCACATACAAATGGAAATGGAAATGGAAAATGGCCGGAGCATAGCTCATAGCTCCACACTCCATTCAACGTCGCTCCATAGGCCTCTCTCTCTCTCTCTCTCTCTCTCTCTTTCTCTCTCTCTTTCTCTTTCACTGCACTGACGAGCCATTAGTGAATGACTTTTTATGGGCCACCCAGCGGCAGGTGGCGCCACTGTCAGTGGCAGGCAGACAGACGGACGGACGGACGGACGGACGGACTGTCGACTGGGGCATCGTTGCCTTTTAATGTTGCCTCAAAGCGTTTTGTGCTCCATTTATCTTATGCACATTTGCAACCCAATCCTCAATGCTGATCCCGATCCTCCGCTTTCCCCAGTTCCAGAATCCGTCTCACTTTTGCAGCCGGGTGAAAGTCGCAGAAAACAACAACAAATAAAAACCAAGGAAGCGGAACCTAAACAGATCTCTGCATAACAGCAATATTATGTAATAGACTTTAAAGCCATTTAGACAGTAAATTTGCTCTTTGAAATTGTTGAATCATTGTTAATAGAGCAAAGCGAATAATAAACATATAAAGTTAAAAGACGAATAAAACCCAAATTTTCTATTGGAAAACCGAAGTTTATTGAACATTTTAAGAATATTGAATGCAAAACTGAAACGCTCATAGAAGAAATGAAACAGAAGTAAAATCTTTGCAAAAACAATAAAAACTCGAAATGTATTGAAGTAAATTAAATTATATAGTTAAGAATGTGGAATAAAAATAACAGAAGGATACAAAACACACTTCAATTGAATTGTTGAAAGCCTAAAGAAATAAAAAAATTTAGTTAGAGTATTAGTAACATCCAATGAGAATTATTAAAAAAAATACATATATTTTAAAACTCAATTGCAGATTATATTTAAAAACTATTTTAAACATGCAGATGCTTAATAATATTGTAGATGAATTATATTTAAATGGAAACTATGTGGTAATTGAATTGATTCCTTGGCCTGTTCAGCTCATCGCTGAATGCACTTGAGTAGCTGCTGTCGAGGGGGGATTGTGGGGAAGGGGGCCAGGAGGCATTGTCCTGCTGCTGCAACAAGGATTCGCCGCTAGTTGGGCTCGATGCTGCGTTAAGGATGCGCTTGAGCGTAAAAGGCGAACGGTTTGTGTTCGTTGCTCTTCTGTTTTTCTTGCGGCTGCTTTTCTCTGTTCCATTTCAATTTCTTTACACATTTTCCGCCAAGTGGTTTTTCCGGGCGGCATCTTTCGATTTCGGGGCATTTTTCCAAGCGATTTGCATTGCTCGCAAGACCGAAATAGTTGAATAGTTAAACAGTTGTTGAATCTTTGACCCACCAACCAAAAAACCAAAAAAAAAACGAGACCAAATTGTATTTTCATGTCAGGCTGAGCAGGAGGAAAGGGGAAGGAGGGGGAGGGTTTTAATTTGCGTTTTATTCAATGAACAAAATGGTTTGAAATTACAGAAATTGTGATTGGATCGACGGCGCATTCTTCCACATATACAAATATCAGATATCTATATAATTTATCGTTGCGGGGATGAAGGAGTGTGAGGAAAGTAGGGAAACTAATTGAGACGCGGAATATTTTGGCGGAGAAAGTGTCCGACTCGCATCCAGAAGGACATGCGACGATGCAGCCTGTTGTCGGTCTGATCCTCGGAGTCGGTCAGGAAATCGGTTTCCGGCTCATCATCCGCCTCCGAGATCGACGACAGATTGCCGCAGACGAAGTTCAAGGCCGGCTGCTGATCCTGCTGATATTTGGTCACCTGCAGCGACTGTTTCACATCCGCATCGGCCACGCGCTCCTCTGTCGACGGTTCCGCCTCATCGTGTTGTTCCTCCTCCTCCTCCACGTGTTGCTGTTGCTGTTGCTGTTGCTGTTGCTGTTCCGTTGCCGACAGCGATTCATTGTCGTCCTCGTCCTCGTGCTCGTTCTCGTCCAGCTGGCATTCCTGTCCAGCGGCTGGTCGCGACTCCACCGCGTAGACGTGTATGTGCAGCCTGGGCAGCTCCTTGACCACAATGCTGCCGTTGTCCTGCACGAGAACATTGTAGCTGGGACGGCCCAGCAGCACATCGATGCCAATGTCCGGCTCCGAGCGGGTCTCGATGCGCTGCAGCGATGTCGTCAAGCTGTTCATCAGCTCCAGATCGTTGATCCGCTGCTGCAGCATCGCCTCCCCCATCGCCTGCTGCATCGGCATCAGCTGGCTCAGCAGCGGCCAGTCGAAGATCGACGGCAGCAGCCCGCTCTCCATCAGCACGGCGGGCACCTCGATCGCGAACCTGCGCGCCTTCCACGTCCACCACAGCTGGTCCACCTCGACCACGCCGTACAGCTTGTCGTTCTCCTCCAGCTCGGCGGCGCTCACCATTCCGAATGCATTGTTCATGGCTGCCCGTCGAGAGAAGAGCGAAACACATTAATAATATTAATTGCAAATACTTTGAAAATGGCATAGCAAGCAAATAAATGAACTACAAAGTCACTGATTGACACGAAATTAAAGTGTAACTCACAGAAATAATAATGTGTGTGGATCATAATCTAGTTCTAGATAGTAGATAAATAACAATATATTTTACAAATACTTTGAAAAGAGGTAATAACAATGGGAAAAAGCAAAGTATCACAGATTGTCTGGAATTTTGACAAGACAATTAAAAATGTAGGTGGATAATGATCCAGTTGTTGCAAAAGTAAGCATTTAAACTTATAAATGCATCCTTCATGATTGGCCATCAACAGAAGTGCGAAATACATCATTAATTTATGTTGCAATTATTTCGAAAATATGACAGCAAGGAAATATTAAGTGATATGTCAAAGTATATTAAAAATAATTCACAGACTGTCTGAAATTTGCAGAAATAAAAATCTAGGTGGATAGTAAAAATTACTCTCGTTAATGAAAAAGTTATCTATTAACTTTAAAATTCAATATTCGTTGTGACTGACCAGCGAGAAGTAAGAATAGAAAGATGCAATTGGTGCGGGATAACATTGCGATTAATATTATATATAAATATAGTAATTTATATGTGTATAAATATAAATATTATATCGATATTGGATAGCAAGGAAATTATATCATAAAATATTGGATATAATATACAATAAACAATAAAAAGGAATGGTAATTGGAGTTCACAGATTGTCAGAAAAATTAAGATACAAAAATTATTATTTAGGTAAATATATTTGTTGAATATATTGTCTATTTATTCGGCAATTTTTGAACTTTAAATGCAAATATATTTTCAAATGTCCGATTTAAATTATTCTTTAAAATATAAATGAATATTATTTGAATAATCATTAATTCACGAGAGTAATATTGATGACAAAAAAAAAGAAATCTAACTAGAAAAAAATCTTGGATATTCTTTCTGATACTGTTTTAAAAAAAAGCCAAATCGTTGTCAATTTAATGCATTAAAGTTAACGAAAAAAGTTAAAAAAATTAAGCGAATCAAAAATGATTATAGTATTATAACTGGATATAATGTGCGCTTAAAGCGTCTGCAAAGTTACACGGCAAATTGTATCTGTGAGATACAAAGTATCTTTAGTCGGTTCTAAGTAGTTGCGTTAACGCTTCGATTGCAGTCGCTGTCCAACCGCGGTGACAGCTTCAATTGTGTTTATTGTATTTAAATTAACTTATTTATTGTAATGGCCACGAGGCGAATGCGCCCAAAAAAAGCGAAAAGCGTCCAGAAGGGAAGGAAATGAAGGTGGAAATGGGCCGCGGGCTGGCCCAAACAAAAGTTGACAACGAAAGTAATAAAAACTGAAATTTGTCGCCGCTTGTAAATGGAATTGTTTAAAGGTGAACGCAAACAGGAACAGCAACAATAACAGGCGAGGCAACGGCAAACAAATAAACAAATTAAGAGGCAGCGAGGAGGAGACTGTCGACTGAAGCAGAGAATCCGCAACGGATACGCATTATTTTTGCCAGGCCAACGAACAGGAGCCTCAGGAAGAAACTGACGCCACAACAATAAGCCAAAAAGGGGTAGGGTAAAAAAGTGGGCAAGAGCTGGTGGAAAGCATGAATGACGAGGGGAAGGCAAAACGTCTGGGAATTGCAGACGACGATGGCAGCGGCTCATGGCGATTTAATCTTTGCAGACATTTTTATTCAAATTTATTTTAATATTTTCGTTTCGTCGTTTTTGTCGCTGCGGATGCGAACGCAAAGTCGCAACAACAATAATTTAAACTATTTACTCACCGCTCTCTCTCAACAGTTGTGTGTGCGTTCGCTTTTTGGGGCTTCTCAAATAAAATGGATCACTGAACGCAGCTTAACTTAAAATTTAGAATAGTTAGTTGATAAAAAAAAAGAAAATGAAAGGAAAACGAGAGATGATTGCGTAATGCAAACTCCATTAATTCATGAATCACACTCTTAATCTCGGATCTCTCTTTCTCTCTCTCACTCTCGCTTTTGGTTCTTGGTCTCTTGCTGTTTCTCTCTGCACAAATTTCAAGTCACTTTTTTACGTTAAAAAATCACAGAAAAATTCGCATACTCACATGCAAGCTTATGATGTCCTTTTTTGGGTGGTTTCTGCTTTTGTTATTTGTCGGATATTGCAGAAATTTAGGAAAAGTTAACAATTAATAGGTAATTAATTGGTGAGTCCCAAGTTGAGACTCACTGAAACTCTAACTAAATTTTGATAAGATTTGATATAATAGTCAACGCCCAGTTGATTCGGAGAGATTCGGTTTCGGAAAGCCGTCTTGATCACTACGATGTTGCGATGTAGCTGCTTGTCTCAATTATTTTTGAAAATGCTGCACTTGGAGAGAGGAGGGCATAATAATGATATTGGTAATGAGAATTGCAATGCAAAAAGAGAATTCAAGATATTGATATTTAAATCGAGAACTAAGACTAGTGATAATAACGCGGTTGTTTATAGCAATATTAATGATAATACTAATTCCAAGACTTATGAAAATGGTAATACTAATATAAATGTTAATAATAGTGTATTGAATGTTATTGTTTTTTTTAATGCTTTTGGTAATGCAAAAAAAAAGTAATACTGATAGCAATAGCAATATTATATATGCAAATACAAATGTAAAAGCCAATGATAGCACTAATGCTATCACTAATATTAATTTTATTTGTTTTTATAGTTTTCATTTCTTTTGCTTAAATTGTAAATTTTAAATTAATAATTTAGTCATAGCAAATAATATTGCTAAAAATAATAAATAGTAATTTTAATGCTAATGACAATGGCAATAGTAAGGATTATATTAATGGAAGTTCAAATTATAATAATGCAAATTCGAATAATGCAAAAGCTAATGCAAATTCTAATGACTTTGCAAGAGTTGATATTAAATGATATTGCAAATAATACTACAACTCGTAAAGCCGCTTAAGCGAAGGATTTCATGATTGTTTCCTAGCAGTAAACACAACTGTGCTAATTAATGGAATCACTAATGCGACAAGCGAAGTCTGAAATGTTAGCTTAGGTCTTTGCTAATCCATCTTGAGGCAGTCTTTAACAAGGAATCTTAGTGCTGTTATTAAATTTGTTTAATTTAGTTTGCCACAACTGCACATTCTGGACGTCGTCATCGTCGTTGTTGTTGGAGTCGCAGTCGCAGTCGCAGTCGGGTAGCATCAAATGTCGGCCATAATGCGCTTAAGTGTGTGACAGTTGCCTGAGCCAGGCACGAGGCATGCAACGGTGGCAGCTGCAAACACCAAAGATTGTTGTAAGCTTGCCTAACATCACAGCCAACAAAAAAAAAAAAAAAATAGAAAAAAGAAAAGGAAAACAAAACAGAAAGCGACAACCAACGATGTGGCGAAAAAGTTGCGATACTCTGCATGAGCCACAAAGAAGCGGCATATCGATCAAAATAAATAGAGAATAGAACTCGAAATATATAGAAAATGAATGAAACTTGAATACTAATAATCTACACAAAATATTATTCAAGATCTACAATACAATCCAAGATGATATATCCATTTACTCACGCTCTTCTTCCTACAGAACTGGTTGCAGCAATATTTTTGGATTTTCAAGGGTCTAATAAAAAGATATGTATATGATGTTTATACAGATTTGTTGCCAGACAAATGACAATTTGAGAAAAGAAGACTGTGTGTGCTCAGGGTATTTTGTGTGTGCAACCGAATCAACCCAAATCCAGTTCAGTTCTGCTGAAGAAACGCAGGTCAAAGGGTAAACGCTGCTGCTGCTGCTGGTCAGACATGTTGTCAACTCGGCAAAAAGCGGAAGTTGAAAATTTCACAGTGCGCTCGTTGTTATTGCCACATAGAATTCATTACGGCGGAAAATGTAAAAGGCATAAACAGCATCGCACAACATCCGCATGTCCCCACACACATACTCACACACATATGTGTGTGTATATATAGCTATATATCCGGGTGCACGACACCGAGACGAGAATCAGAACGACTCAGACAAGCTGTGTAGAGCCAGAACAGGAGAATCTCAGAGAGAGAGATAGAGAGAGAGAACGAAACAGAGTCCGGATTTGTTGCCCGGTTCGACTTCAGTGCCCCCATTTAATATGCTAAATGTTGAAATGCGCCAACTTGTGTATAAATTTAATTTCATATATATGCATATAGTATTTATTCGGACATGGGGTCGAAAGGTCGCTGGGGCCAATGCACGTCACAGTTCAAAGACCACATCTACGTATTGTATTTATTTAGTTCTACTTAACAGCGTACTACTTAATTAAATTTAATTTTACTAAATTCAATTTTCAATGTCGATTTTTGTTTTCCATTTCGAAATAATTAAATGCATTTATTAATTACTATATATCGCAAACACAAACTTTGAGAACAAAGCTATAATATCAATCAACTATCGTCTATCAATCATCGTACATTTATTTCTCAGCAAAGCATAATTTGATATTTGGTGTTTGCAAGTCTTTCTTGAATACAAAAACTTTATATATATCTATGCAACTTAAACTGTTCGATCCGATGGACTGCTGTGTTTTTTTTTTAAATTCCCACTCTAACTATTTTAAATCGCTTCTTTAAGTTTGTATGAGAAACCAAAGTTTTTGATTAAAGTTAAATACAATTAAATTCACTTTCACTAATATACGATAATATGCGATTATGTAGAGACAACAAAAAATAGCTGAAGACGACAAAAATGTTGGATTTTTCCTTTCGATCAATTTACTGAACATTTGAATTGTATGAAATTCACAATTGATTCTAATAATTAGATGTTTTTCACGTTTGCAGCATTTATTGATTTGCTCTGCTTTGCCTTGGCAATAAAATTCAAAACAGAATTTTCCTAGCAGTTTTTTTATTCGTACTTTCAATCAGTTATTTAAGCACTACTCTTGTTAAACTCTCAGCTGTCGTGGACTGTGATTGCAGCTGTTTGCTGGGCATCTGTGGAAAGCGCTGAAAGCTGATTATATTAAGTAAATGCTGAAAGCTATTTATCGATTGCAGTTCGATGTTCGAGTTGCTGATGTCGCGCACAGGCATCGAAAACAAGCCGTAAACGTGGCATCCGATAGTTGAGCTGCACCAGCTGCAGATGGAAGCACAATTACGACTAGAAACTTGCCCCCGTTGCCACTTGCCACTTGCCACTTGCCACTCTGCGCTATGCAAATGCCGGCAATTTGTGGATGTGGGCAATAGGCAGTGTTGAGGCTGAAGTCAGAGGGAGTCAGTGGGAAGAAGCTCAAATCGAAATCGAAATCGAAATGAAAATCTACAACTCGTTGGCGCAAAGAAGAAAAAAGAAGATTGTTAAAGCCAATATCCTTGTTAACAGAGAAGGAGAGTCGGAAAGTCGAGCGAAGCCTGTTGTTATCGACGCCGCCATTGTCAGGCTAATTCATGTGTCGCCTGCAGCAGGCGAAGCTGCTAAATCGATTAAAGAGTCAACAGAATCCAGATTCCGAATGCAGAGCCAGCCGCAGGACATGAAATATGCATAGAGATTGCCACAGCCAGCATCTTCTCGTCCTGGCCTGGTGAAAATGGTGAAATCTTGTACAGATTAGGTGTCAGTTAATTGGCACTTCGCCCCCAGATGCCAGTAATGGCATTTGCGCAAAATAAACAAATAAATGCAGCCTTTAAAATGCATTTCAATTACAATAAACAAACCGCAACAATTGAATTCAAATGTCAGAAACATTAATGAGATTAAATATATATAAATGCATTATACATAAACTTGTATGCATAATTGCGACTGTTTATCCGCACAATTATCACGTGTGAATGATTATTGTAAATGTCACAATTAAATTACTTAATAGCCACATTTCATCTGGCAGTTAATGCGCCCAGTCAGCCCGATAATTGCCTCAACAATGTGGCATATCGGGTTAACTTGTGTATATAGAATAAATCAAATTGAAACCGTTGACAGTATTAAATCAAATGAAAATGATGATGATGATGATGATGATGATAATGATAATGATAATGATAATGATAATGATAATGATAATGATAATGATAATGATAATGATAATGATAATGATAATGATAATGATAATGATAATGATAATGATAATGATAATGATAATGATAATGATAATGATAATGATAATGATAATGATAATGATAATGATAATGATAATGATAATGATAATGATAATGATAATGATAATGATAATGATAATGATAATGATAATGATAATGATAATGATAATGATAATGATAATGATAATGATAATGATAATGATAATGATAATGATAATGATAATGATAATGATAATGATAATGATAATGATAATGATAATGATAATGATAATGATAATGATAATGATAATGATAATGATAATGATAATGATAATGATAATGATAATGATAATGATAATGATAATGATAATGATAATGATAATGATAATGATAATGATAATGATAATGATAATGAAACATTTTAAATAAGTTCTTCTACTTCTTTGTTTCTTTCTACTACTTTGAGCTTACCTTTTCAGGTCAACAGACATACACACTCTCACACACACTCTCGGTAACACACACACACACACACTCGTTCACACACACACATACAAATGCATTAAACAACATTAAGCTTGATCCCGTCGACGCTTCTCGTTGCTTTGGCTCTTTAAGTTGTTGTTTTTGTCACTGTTGCTTTGCCTTTATGCCACTGGCTCATTCAGAAAAGGCCACCAAAGAGCTCTTGAAAAACAACACACACCACACACACTCACCCCACACACACACACACATGCCACACACACATGAATGTGCGACAGGTAAAAATATAAATCCGCAGCTTTTGTGCGCGTCAACAACATTTTTAACATACTAATTAGTCTTTTGTAAGATTCATTATCATAATTGCAATTAACAACAAAAACGCGCACAACAGAGAGTAGGGTGTGGAGGGGGCGGAGGCGGAGGCGGGAGGGGACGGTGGAAGAGGTGGTGAGGGGTTGAGGGGTGGAAGCGCTTGGTTTACTCGTGTTCGCGGCCATGTCAACAAAAACGATTCGCAAAGGACGAAAAGGCGAAGCGGCAAAAGCGCAAACACATCGACCTGCTGCCCGTCTCCCTTCCACACACTCTCCCTCTCCCTCCCTCTCTCTCTTCTCGTCTCTCTCTCACCTGTCTGCTTTCTTTTGCTGTTGCGGTCGCCTAATCCCAGCCAGCTTTCGCTCCACTTTAATGTTAACTAACAAATCACATTAAGCCGTTGATTGCGCTGACTTCGAGCCAGAAACTAACTTGGAGTTACACTTTTTATGGCCAACGTACATTGAAACGGCCAAGAGTTGGCTCTCAAACTAGCCTTTTTCAAGCTGACAAATAGAAGGAATTTAATTCGAAAGTCACAAAGTTCTCTATTCACTTTTATTCAATGCTTTATATATTATATTTGTATTAATTATATTTCTATTTATATATATATATGAAGATAAATCTATATCTATATCTATCTCTGTCTCCCTCCCTCGCTTCCTCAATCTCTTTCTCCCCAGCGCTCTAGATTTGCTTAAGCACTTGGCTG
The DNA here is from genome assembly GCA_035047365.1 of Drosophila ustulata. Classification (NCBI taxonomy): domain Eukaryota; kingdom Metazoa; phylum Arthropoda; class Insecta; order Diptera; family Drosophilidae; genus Drosophila; species Drosophila ustulata. The sequence continues at coordinate 10,058,442 of JAWNPT010000080.1, forward strand.
TTTTAATTTCGTGTTGCGGTTGCGACGCCTTTGTCTATGCCACATTATTTCTATGCTTTAAGCGGCCCCAGTTTCCCCTCAAGTGGGTTTGGGAAGTGGGCGGTGATGGGCGTGGCAGAGCCCAGACTTGCGGCAACAAATTGCATGTTTTATGAGCTTCAGTTCTGTTAATGTTTGTGTTTCTGTGGATTTCTTGTGAATGACTCGATGAATTCGCCAGCTTTTCAATTACGGCGACAACAACGAGCAGAGCTACAAAATGAGAGAAATTGGAGCCTCGAGATTGAAGCCTAGAAGGCCAAATGACTTGACACTCTTAAAAATGAGATTAGCGATATTGAGGATAAGAAATTGAGAGACATTTTTCTTATGAAAATTTAAAAGAATATATATAGAGCATAAATAACTAGTGGGATTTGAAAGATTGACAGTCAAGGGTTAATTAAAAAAACTGAGATTCTCAAGGGATATAGCATAGATTAAAATTGTCCACATTTTTGTAAAGAAATGATTGAGAACAGACTAAATTAATAATCAAAAATATACAGAATAACGAAATGAAGTCAAATAAATAGAAATAGACTTCATCATGAGACAGAAAAACTTCATAATTATAGAAATATTAAAAATATAAAAAAATAATATTGAAAAGAATAAATAATTATATACAATAATAGCATAATTATTAAATTAATTAATTAATTCTTAAAAAAAAAACAAAAGAGTTTTATAGAAAATAAAAACGAAGAGTCTAAATTGATTGGCAGCAAATTTGATAATTAGAAAACAACTATAAATAAAAAAAATAGAAGTAGACAAAATTGATATTTGGAAAAATTTTATTCCAATTAAGATTTTTTAAAGAGTTGTCAATGCAGTCACGGAGTTGCCAGCTTTTTAGCAGAGTTGCCACGCGGTCGGTCAATTATTAACTTGCACAGAGTTGTCCTCAAATAGAAATGGTTTTAGTCCTCGGCAATTTATTGCTGACAGCTAAAACTGTTTTCCGCTTAATAATGCAGCAACTGTTGGTTACTCTTCTTCTTGCCCGCTGTTCCTTTCCCCCTTTCCCCTGGTGGACAAAACGATGCTTAATTAGAGGCTAACGGTTCGAAATGAACAAACAGCCAACAATCGGCTTAGTTCGAAATGATATTTAATGTGGTTTATTCATAATAACTCGCATTTGCAAAACGAATCGAACGAAACGGATTAAGTGCATCGGTGTATGTGTGTGTGTGTGTGTGTGTGTGTGTGTGTGTGTGTGAGTGTGGCATGAATATTAGCTATGCAACGTGGTGGAAAAACAATCAGCGTCCATTTGCAAAGCATATTCATAATAAACATTAAACTGCACAACAACTCATCTCTGTGTTTTTGAGTGCGTGTGTGTGTGAGTGCGGTATTCATATTCATTTACGTTATTCATATGCCATTCATTCGCGATAATTTATTATGTAATCGTTTTAATGAACTCTAATTGAATTACAGTCTCAACCTGGATTTGTGTTGACGATTATGGCATATTTCATGAGCCGGTTATTAAAATCAGCTTTGAGTGTGCGTGTGCGTAAATATATATACATATACATATAGTTAAATTTTTGATATATTTTTAAATGTATTATATTTTAGTATTTCTAAAGTTTTACATATTCGCATTCTTACATATTTATATGTGTGTTTTTGTGTTTCTATATTTTTGTCATTTTTAATCTGATATGTTTCTGATATATTTTCATATATTTTTGAATTTTTATGTTTCTATTTTTTTTATTTTAAATATATTTGTATATTATAAAATCTTGATATCTTTACTTTTTTATATATTCTTGTGTTTATATTTTCTTCTATATTTAAATGCATATTTTTACGCTTTTGTGCTTCGATGTTATTAAATATTTTTCATCTTTAAATTGATATATTTTCAAATATTTTTTTATTCTTATGTTTTTTTATTTTATGTTTTTGTATATTTTTATTTTTAGTTTTGTATGTTTTCTATATTTTTATTATTTTATATAATGGTTTTCTATGCATGTTTACTTCTCAATTTCTCAATTTCTTTGTGTGTGGCATTGTAAGTTTAGCAGACTTTTATCTCCCTCTTCTCAGTTTACTTTTCGCCATATCCGGAAGTTGCCCTCTCCCTTTATCCCTTTCGCTCTCTCCTTCTCTCACGCCTTAGCCAGCTCTCCATCTCTCTCTGTCTTGCTGTCTCCCTCTCTCTCTGGCTTAGCCCGGCCATAAAATTTCAATTAGGCAACAACCATTGAAGAAATTAATTGACAAAAGGGGCACTTCTTGAGTTTTCACTTTTGTGGGCGCCAGACACACTCAATTCAATACCCGTTCTACCCATCTCTCTCTCACTCGCACTCGCCAGCCTCATTATCTATGGCCGTCTCTGTTGCTCAACGCAATTTGCAGCTTTTCAACATGAAAATTAATTTTCGACAATTTACTGCGCAATCTTACGCAAAAGTTCAACAAAAGCGACGCGGCTCTTAACGCTCCACACGACCTACGCTCCACCTTCCCCCTCCACTCTCTATGCTGCTTGCCACATTTAAACCAAACAATCTGCAGCTGCCGCTGCCGCTGCGTGAGGCAAGTGAGCGGCATTTAACGGCAAAGCGTTAAAATTCCTTTACACTTGGACTGCTGCCGCGAAGTGCCAGACAACAGACAAGGGTGCCGAGGGAGGGAAGGAGCGGGATGATGGAGAGGGGAAAGCAACAAAAAAAATTGCATAAAACTTGTTGAAAAATTGTTGAGCCCGGCAGAGCATATGAGGCAAGCTATCTTGCCTGCTTTATCTCCACCTCTCTTGCCAAATCATCCACATCTATCTGCGCTTACAACACACTTGAATTTCCCCTCCCCCTACTTCCCTCCCCCTCTCACATTCCCTCCCCCGCTTGGCTTCTCAACTACATTGTCATTTAATTTTGGCAATAAACTGGTAAGAGACGCGGCTGCTGAACGCAGCTCACACACACAACATTGTGTGCAAACTGTCTGATAATCGTCTTCCGCCTATTTTAACGTGACCTCCACAGCCTGACACGCCCACTGGCGCCCACCTCGCCCCTTGAGCGTTTTCCGCGCACATGTGCGCGTTTAAATTATTCAACGGCAGCGACTTCAACTCCAGCTACAGCAACAAAATTCAGCTCGACTTTTAGTCTCCCCAGCCAAGCTACTTCCCTCTCCCTCTCTCTCACTCTCTCTCTCTCTCTCCCTCACTGCATGTCTATGTGTGTGTGTGTGTGTGTGTGTGTATAAAATATGATATTATGGCGCTCAAATAAATTACGCGGAAAATTATTATGGCCGAATCGTAGCTGCAAACTTCTTCTCCTTCTGCAGTCTCCATCGCCATCTCTGTCTGCCGCTCTATCGCCATCTCTGTCTCTTGCTCTGCTGTTCACACACAGTTCATGCGATAATTCTTTTTATTTTCATTGCTTTTTGTTGGCTCGCTTGAGGTTAAATCAATGCAGCGCTCTGCAATTGTCTGCCTTGTTCTTGGCATCACATTTATTCCATTGTTGCAGACACGCACTCAACATGCAACTTCAACGTGCAACGTGCAACTTCAACTTCAACAACTGTCGCTGCATCAATTGCCCGATTAACTGTGAACACTTTTACAACTGTGTAATAAGCTTGTTCAATGCGCTGCTGAATAATGCCTTTGGATTCCTTTCTTGTAATAACTGAAGTATTTTCAGCCATCAGTTATTGCATATTTACCTAAAGTAGTTATACGATAAATAATTTAGATAAATAATAACTGTTGGCTCCAACTAAAATAAAAACTTCGAATTATATTTTAAAAATAATAATATATGCCACTTATTATATTTGTCACATATTTAAAAATATATATTTTTCAATGCTAAGATTATGAAAACTTTATGCTTTCTTATAATCTTTTGTATTTTCAAAAAATTTTATACAAAACAATTTTAGACTTTCTCGCATATCCTTATGTAAAAAAAAAAAGGTGATTTTCACTGCTACAAATTTTGTTGTAATTTTAATATTTTGCTCTGATAACAAAGCGAAACAAAGAATTGGATTAAACAAATATTGTGCTTTCAAATCAAATTCTCAATATATATTTTTTTACATTTAATATACATATGTAAATGAATTTTTATTCTATTCTAAAAATGTAAAATAAATGTTTATACAATTTTGCACAATTTACCTAATAGTCTTTTTTTTATTTTTTTTGCAGCCCCAGGACAATGAGGGAAAACACAATGTGGGTGAGTAGAATAAAAATTATAATTATTTCATACTCATTATTTAAATTGACATTTTCCAAAGCCGCAGCAAATATGTGATATTTAAAATGCATTCACATTAATTATACAATATTTCCTTTAATCTTTTATCAAAATATGAAATGTTTTCTTAAAAAGACTCAAAGCACACGAAAGCTGCAGTAACATTGATGTCAAGTGCATTCAAAACTTTGAGCTCCACAGTGAAATTAAAGCGATTAAAATCAAATTTATGAATTAACTAAAATCCAAAATAATTTCTTACCATTTCCTTTATCAGTGTTTAACGTAAAAAATAACTGTTTATTATTTCCTGTAATGTATTATCAGTGATAATTAATTCTGAACCTGCATTGAACAATTTTGGAATAATTGCATAAAATTTTCTTGAATCCGTCATATCATGATCTGTGAAAAGCACATGAAAGCTGCAGCTGCAGCGAAAGCTTTAAGCTCTTGAGCTTGTAAAGCTCCTTGAAGCGTTTTGCCATGAGATGCGTCTAATATTTTAAGTGAGTTTGCTAGCTGGAAACTCAATTCAAATTGAATTTATTTCAATTTTTGCTGGCCAAGGAGGAAGGACTTGTTTGAGGGCAGCATCCAGCTTCCAGCACACAGACAGTTTAAAATTGTTGGGCTGGCCATTAAGCTGGTGGCAAGCACAATCAAATATTAGCACAAGGGTTAGGCCAAGGGTCGCAAAGGGTGAAGAGTGAAGTGGGGAGAGGAGAGGAGAGGAGAGGAGAGGGAGGCACAAGTGCGTTTGGCATGAAATGAGCTGCAAATCCTTTTGGCAACATTTCAAGCCGTGTTGGAGGCGGAGAATGGAGACTGAAGATGGAGGCGCCAGAGGAGCACAGTCCTGACCTTTGCCAGTCAATTTTGGAGAGGGGCGAAGGGGGCGGGGCAGCGCTGTAATCTGAACGCTTACGTCAGTTGTCGGTCGGTTGCCTTAGTAGTTGGCATCCTTTGGGCTCCTTTTTTGCGGATCCTGCTGCCGGCAGCAGTAAATATTTATGCTTGTGTTTTATTTATTTACATTGTCAAAACCAATTTTGCCCAAGGGTTCAATTGTTTTTCACTTTTATGCCTGTCTTCCTCGCCCCTCGCCCCTCCCTCTTTTTTCGCCCCCTTCTCGCTCGCCACTTTTGCGCTGTCAGCGACACGCATGCAAAAAACCTCTGCAGCATTTTGTTCATTTCATTTTTAAGCGAAAGTGTTTTGTTTGTTTTCAATTAGAAACCTTTGCCGGCCATCGCCCGGTGGCATCTTTCGATGCTTCTGTTGCTGCTACACGTGCCACACGCCCACGAAATGGGGCGCGGTTCGATTTGCGACAGATTGCTCCCCAGTTGGCAATCAGCTCTCAATTGCATTGCAGCCTCCTTCTGAATTATGACTCAATTAGCTGCGAAATTTCTCCCACCTTCGACTTGGCCATGTGGCCATTATCTTTGATATCTGCAGCATGCCACAAGCTGCTCATCAAATGGCTTTTTATGTTCAACTGCCCTCAAAAGTATGCTTACTTTTTTTTTTAATAGCCAACTTGTTTTCAGTCTCAACAAGAAATCACAACAATAAAAGTCAATCTTATTTTATTGATTCCGCATTTATTTATTTTTATATTTTCAATCGCTTAACTACACTCTAGTTGCATATTACCTAGCAATATTATTTGTTAATTTAATTTCGGAAATTAATAGAAATTAATTAAACATTTTTATGTCGGAGTTAGGCAGGATTATTAAGAAGGCACACTACTAAAAATTAAATACGTAATTAAACATAAAAATCGTGAAAATTATAACAAATAATATTTAAAAATATAAATATATTAAAAGTAAAGAACTAAATATTATTATTTTCAAAATACTGCTTTTAACAAAATTATACTAATAGTATATGAAACAAAACATCGAAAAGGTAAAGAATGAAAGCTAATAACATGAAAAAATATAAATATTCGAAATTAAAAAATAACAATAATAATAAAAACATATAACGAGCACGAAACTAAGATTAAATATTCTTTTTTTTTAATTAAGAATGGCAATTTAATCGAGTGATATGTTAGTTAAATAATACAAACATTTTGATATATAAATATTAAATAATTAAAAGCAGTAACTTATACAATTTAAAAAATTATACATACTAAAATTGAGTAATGAAAAATAAATTAGAGCCAAAATATAAATATTATGAACAGCACTTTCGGCTATAAAATTCCTACAACAAGTTTAATCAGTTGGCTGTAAAGTAAACTTCATATTGAGAATTGAATAAATATTGGGATGATATTGTTGTTGACAATTAATTCTCTGTATTTATTAATTAACAGTCTTTTAATGCCGAAATATAAATATTATGATCAGTACTTCCATCTATAACATTTCTATAACAAACTTCATATTGAGAATGAAATAAATATTGCGATGATTTTTATTATTTCCACTGCTTTCCCTGTATTTATAAATTAAAAATTGATTTATGCCAACATATAAATATTCATCTATAACAATTCCATAACAAGTTCAATCAGTTGGCTGTAAAGCAGACTTCATATTGAGAATAGAATAAATATTGGGATGATATTGTTGTTGACAATTAATTCTCTGTATTTATTAGTTATTAATCTTTTAATACCAAAATATAAATATTAAGATTGTCACTTCCATCTACAAGATTTCTATACCAACCTTCATATTGAGAATTGAATAAATATTGGGATGATTTTGTTATTTCCACTGCTTTCCCTGTATTTATAAATTAAAAATTAATTTATGGCAACATAAATATTATTCATCTATAACATTTCCATAACAAGTTCAATCAGTTGGCTGTAAAGTAAACTTCATATTGAGAATTGAATAAATATTGGGATGATATTGTTGTTGACAATTAATTCTCTGTATTTATTAGTTAACAATCTTTTAATACCAAAATATAAATATTATGATCAGTACTTCCATCTATAACATTTCTATAACAAACTTCATATTGAGAATGAAATAAATATTGCGATGATTTTGTTATTTCCACTGCTTTCCCTGTATTTATAAATTAAAAATTAATTTATGGCAACATATAAATATTCATCTATAACAATTCCATAACAAGTTCAATCAGTTGGCTGTAAAGCAGAATTCATATTGAGAATAGAATAAATATTGGGATGATTTTGTTGTTGACAATTAATTCTCTGTATTTATTAGTTAACAGTCTTTTAATGCCGAAATATAAATATTATGATCAGTACTTCCATCTATAACATTTCTATAACAAACTTTATATTGAGAATCAAATAAATATTGCGATGATTTTTATTATTTCCACTGCTTTCCCTGTATTTATAAATTAAAAATTAATTTATGGCAACATAAATATTATTCATCTATAACATTTCCATAACAAGTTCAATCAGTTGGCTGTAAAGCAGACTTCATATTGAGAATCAAATAAATATTGCGATGATTTTGTTGTTCGCACTGCCTTCTCCGTATTTATTTTGCTCTGCTCTCCGTTTTGGTTCGCCTCGCCATTGATTTTATCTGTGATTTGGCTGCTTTGTGCTGCACATTATCTGTTAGTTTTCAATCCAATTTAGCCAGATAGTCCATAGCTCTATAGCGTTGCCAAGTTCACCGAGTTGGCCATTGAGTGTTGTGTGTGTACATTAGGCTCTTTATCACGTTAAGAGATTCAATGGAGTCTCTTCAAATGCCACAAAAGACAACTCAAGCACTTGGACAGAGAGCTTTGTGCGCTTGTTGCTGTTTTCGGGGGGAGTGAAAAGGAGGCGGAAAACTCGCCCATCATTGGGCCATTCGCATGTCAACAGAAATGCCTTTCAATTTATTTAATAATGACCCCAATCAGTGGCTTGACGGTCCCAGCTTAAGTCTCCTCCTCTTCTTTGCTGTGAATGCGAAGATGTTTGAATGGAAAGTTTTATTAATGCCAGAGCAGCGAGCCTGATGCCAACTGCCTCTGCCCCTCTGTTCCTGCCCCTGACACTCGAGACATTTGTGTGCAACGCTTCATTATGCGCCTGGAATTATGCAAGCAACTTTAATCCCTGGCAACAGGCAACAGGCAACCGGCAACCGGCAACAAGATATTAGCACTTGACTCTCCACTCTCGCACTCTCGTCTCTCTTGCAATCTCATTGAACGCACTTATCTGCAACTTGCTTTATGCATAAATGGCGCGACTTTGACGTTGAAGCATCTCGTCTCGGCCGGAGAACTCATCTGAACTGCAGGCAAAAACAATCGGAGCAAACTGACAGTGAAAGGAGGCAGGGGGAGAAGATGGAAGAGCGACGTTCATTTAACGCCAGGTTCGAGTTTCAAGTTTCAAATGGAGAAGATTGCTGCAGCTGAATGCACTCAATCAATCAATTACTCGCTGTGTCTCTCGCCACTCGTCGCATTCACCTTTCTATCACAGTTTCAAGTCGATTGCAATTGAATAAATTAATGCTATATTAAATTCATGGCTCTTGTTAATCGATTTATGCATATTTCACTCGTTACTTATTTGTTTTGTTTTATATATTCTCGTTACTCGCTAAATTAGATGCATTCCTGAGCATTTTAATGTCCTCGCTACTCGTTGCTAGATATCTACTCGTTAAGCAGTTAATTTCTCATAAATTTGATTCATTTTTAGAGGTTTAAAGACCTCTAAGAAATATTTTAAATAAAATGTTCTTAAGCTATAATGCACTCGGTATTAGCTAAAGACTTCCAAGTTCTCCTTATGCTTAATATTTAATTTATTTAATGCGCTTCCGACTTTTTACTTTCCACTTATTCGATGGACATCTCGTTAAATTTGATAAATAATTATCTGCTCTCGCTTCTCGCTATTATTTACAGCTCCAGCTACTCGTTACTTGCTACTTCTTTGTTAAACAGTTGTTTTTAAATTATTGTAACAATATATATAGATTGAAAGACTTTTAAGAGTCAGGCTATGGCTTGCAAATACTCTCGCTACTTTCTAAACCCGTTCAATATTTGGATTCTTTAGTGTTCTCGGTATTGAATTATATTTCCATTCTTAACTTTTCGCTACTCGTTATGTTGAATATTTAATTTATTTAGTACTCTCGCACTCGCTTTTTATAACCTAATCGTTGATGTTACTGATTCGTTAAGGAAAAGTTCTTTCAATTATGAGGAAACTTTAACTATATATGCAAATGATAATCTGAATTTGAATGACAGTCTTGTTGTGTTCTCGTTAATCGATTTTGCTCGCAATCATTCGCTACTCGCTCGATTCTACTCGCTTGTCATGCAATCTGACGTGCCTCGCTTTGGTGCACTTTGCATTTTGTGGCCACACTGGCAACCGTTGTGCAATCCAAGCCAAAGCGGAAACAAGCCGAGTTAGCTCTAAAACTAAAAACAGAAGGACAACGACAAGGATATCAGCCTAGGCATCGGCATCGGCATCCGCGCGTTGGCTCAACCAAAATGCAATTAGTGGCCACAATATGGCGACAGGACGAGAGACGAGAGACGAAGGACGAGAGCGAGTTGTGGCTGCTTCGCCAGGCTTCGAGCTGGTGTTGCTTTTATTGACGTCAAAATGTAAAATGGAAAATGAAAGATGGCGACCACAAGTTTCAAAAATCACTAATGGATTTTTAATACAATAAATAATATGCAAGGAGACGAAGCTAAAATTAGAGTACTTGGAACCAGCTAAAAGTATATGTCATATATATATATATGTATATATATTCCTTGTCATCCATTAAGAGGACACTCAGCAGCTAGCAGGCAGCAACGATGATGAACCTGCACCTCTATTTCCATTTTCCATTGAAAATGCGTTGGCCTAAAAGCAAAATCGAATCGAATCGAATCGAAGGGGGCAAAGCACAAAGCGTGGCTGGAGGGGGAAAGGGGGCAATAATATAATTGAATAGATGCGTCCTTATTGCTATTAATGCGTTCTGCAAAGGAGACACACTCACACACACACACACACACACTCATAGTGCTGTTGGTAGCCACAGAAACCGCACAAAGCTTTTGACGATACACAAAGCAAAGCGAAGTAGCTATCAATGCCTGCCAACAGATATTATTATTTGGCAGCTCTCAAAAGGTAGCGAGAACTCTAATCGAGAGAAACAATCATATAAAGTGGTCAACAATAAATATAATTAATATATATCAATAAAGTATCATAACTTAGCTTAAAAAATATTAATTTGGAAAATAAACTGAATTACATTTTAAATTCATCTGATAAAATTCTAAATTGAATTTAAAAGAAAAACCGTAATCAAAAATAATATAAACCATAATTACAATATAATATGAAAACAAACTTTAAATGTAAATAAATAAAAAACGGTAATCAAAACCACAGATCAATCGAAAAATTTAATAAAATACACATTTACTGGAAAATAAACTTAATGATACTCTAATTTGCATTTCGAAAATAGCGTTATCAACCATTGGTTATCTTTGTCAAACAAAAATAAGTTCAAGTATCATTAAACAAAATTATATTAATGTGCATTTATTTAAAATAAGTCAATTTAACATAATTTGAAATTCAACTAAAATAAAAATTAAGTAATCAAACGAAGATAAAATAAAAATAAAAACTTAATGAATCAACCAAATTTACCAGTCAACATTAAAAAATAGACAAACACATTTACAAAAATAATACTCATTTTATTTTCGTACATTTATCATTATTTTAAGGTAATTTAAAAATCTCTTATTTTGCTTATAAAATACATTTTTCGCTATGAAATTGACTGTAGCAACAGACAGTGCGTATACTTGATATGCCTACAAGGAACACAGATATTAAGTATACGTCGCATAAAAGAATGTTGAAAGTTGAACTTGTCTGGGGGTCAAAGGCAATGCCATTAAATTGAACGCAATCAATAATTCATTAAAATAATGTATGCATAAAGGCTGATTATTTATGGTTATTCGATGGGCGATAATGCAGCAGCAACTATGAATAAACTATCCACAGTCGAGAGGGTGTGTGTGGCAGGGTGAAGGGGGAAGGGGAAAAGGGGAAGGGGCAAGTGGGGCACGTAATCCTCAACAATGTTGTTAACAACTGGCGGATTGAGGCTGGCAACGGACTGCGGATAACGCTGCTTAGCACAGATAATAACCAAGGCAGACAGACAGGCAGACAGGCTGCGAAAGCAAATGGAGATGATGCGAATTCCCCGCTTCCCCGCTTCCTCCTCCTCTTCCACAGTCTCCGGTTGGCCAAAAGTCGAAATGGAGATGCAGATGATGAAGAAGTTGAAAGGATGCGGCGCTGCGAAACAATCAAGGAAGCACTTAACCGAATGAAACACAAGTAAACAAATGAAAGTAAGCAAACTCAAGGCAACAGACAGACAGCTAGAAAGAGACAGCTAGAGAGAGAGAGAGAAAGGGAGAAGAAAGCTGAAGACGAGTCTCTGGCTTGGTCAAAACTAAAGCAATGAAATAAAATGAAAATGAAAATGAAAATGCATTAAGTATGCAGATGTAGATGCAAATGGAGTTGCAGCTCCAAGTTGCAAGTTGCAAGTTGCAAGTTGTTGTCGCTGTTGTTGCAGTCTGGTAAATAAAGACGCTAACGGCCATAACGAAGCGCAGCCAGCAGACGTTCCATCAACTTGATACATGGCCAAGAGAGAGAGAGACGGAGAGACTGTGAGACAGACAAATGGACAAGCAGCTTGTCACTCATTCAGTCTGTCAGCCTGTCTGCCTGTTGGCACATAATGCAACAATCCCACTGCATTTAAATCATTTTTATGGCCAGCATTGGCAGCCGCATGCCGCATGTTGCATGCCGCAACTCAACAGGAACACAGGCAACAACTCGAAATTAACTGAGAAAAATGTTTAGATATAGGCAAAGCCAGCGGTAGTAAAATGTTAATAAAACAAGGCAATAAATTGGCAAAGGTCACAGAGAAAAAGATTGTTCAAGATTGTAATTGAGAGAGGAGATGTAGAAAGAGAACGATATAAACTGATAATGTATTGAAAGGTGAAAAACTCAGAGATAAAACGAATATTTTCAATTGCAATTGAAAACATTTCGTAATCTATGTAAATTAAATAAAGTAAAGAAATTTCTTAAAAACACAGAATTTGCTTATTGATTGTTGTTAAACACATACAATAAATATATATGTTGCATAATAAATACATCTATGAAAAATGTCATTTTGCATAGACTTGGTTAACATAAAATAAAGTATTAAAACAGACAGATTTATAAAATTAAATTTAGTGATTTAAAATTAACAGAAGCAGCTTTTCCGTTTCCTCTGTAGCTTTAGCTCATCAATTAAGCTTACAAAATATTTTAATAAAATAATCTTTAAGTAAAAATAAATACACCTAATATTGCGTAATAAGTTTAGTGTTGCATTTAGCACAAATTTTATGCAGGGTAATTATAATACAATTAATTCAATATTCTTGCAAATGGCAATAGTGAAATAAAAGGTTTTTAAAAACATTATACAAAAATTTAAGGAAGAAATTCAAAATATAATTTGACAATTGAGAGAGTAAAATTAATAATCTGTGGCATTTTTAGCTTTATAGTATTTTAATTTATTCAAAAGAAACATTGAACAAACTATTGAACAGTAGAAAAAGTTATTGGCAGAAGAAATTCACCTTCTAAAATAAATCAATAAATAAAATGAATATTAAAAGAATATTCAAATGTAACTCAACAATTAAGAGTGCAAAATAAATATTGTCTGACTCACCTCTTCGTATAAAAAAAGCTACTTGTAGGAGATTCGGATATTTGTGTTCAGCATTTATTTCGCAATAAATTTGTCGCGTTTTCATATCTGTAATTTATAGGGTATTAAAACATTGCCTGTGGCTGCTTGAGCAACTTTTTCTATTAGCGCGATTTTGCGATTTTGATAAATTCTGATGCGTCTTTAATATCAGTTTGTCATTGTCGCCTCCTCTGATTATCATCAGCAGCCACAGCATCGACATCAGCAACAGCAACAGCAACAGCATCGACAGCTGTTCGTCGATTCAAACTTGGCACACACATTTTCCTGATGAGTTTTTCTCTGCGCTGTGTGTGTGCGTGTGTGTGTGTGTGTAAACAGCAACAATAAAATATTGGTAAACATTTTTCAAACAACACTTTGTAATTTGACTTAAGTATGCTTCCGCTTCCGCTTCCTCTTCGCCTTCCCCCTCCACTTCCTCGCTTTTAATACTTCTAATACTTCAGCTTCAACTCCAACTCCAACTCGAAGTCGCTGTGAAAGTCCTGCTTGTAATACAAGCTCCCCAACCTCCTTCAGGACTTTCCCCACTTCGCAGAGCAGCAAACGGCTTAAGAACTATCGTATTTCAATGCAGCCGATTTACCTTCAAATGATTCGAGCAACTTTCAAGAGGCAGCTTATCGCTATCTCTCTCTCTCTCTCTCTCTCTCTGTCTGCTACTTGCCACAGTTACGGCAACTTCGTGAAGTATCTTGCCACATTTTATGGCCAACTTTGTTGCTAGTCAGCAAGTCAGCGATGCTGCTGCTGCTGCTGCATTGGGGGCGTTTAAGGATGACGCGACTAAAAAGAATAAACTTAAGACAGATGCAAAGAACGGCTAAATATTAATGAACCTTAATTTGTATGATGCGATTGATAGAGTGGAAAACGCAAGGAAAACCAAGATAATGTAAGAGTGCAAAATATGAAAATTAGAGAATCAAAAGATTTCGTAGAAAAAAGGGAAGAAAAACCTGAAAAAAATTGTAGAGTGAAAGCGAATAAATATACATTTTAAAAGTATGAGGTAAAAATGAAATAAAAAAACGCAGCAAGAAATTGGAAGAGGGAAAAGAATAGCAAAGGAAGAAATATTACGTTGTTTAGACTAGCATGAAAATCTTTAAAGTGCATTTTCGATCTCTTCAAATCATTTGAAGATCAAAAAGAATGTGAAGAAGCAATTTAAATTAAAAAAACTTGGTGTTTTCGAGATTTTGACTTTTGGATTATATTTTAGCAATGCGTTCCATATTTTTAAAAATATATTCCTGCATTGAAAAGACTTGCTAGGCATATTTTTACTAAAAACAATTATATTTAAGAAAATTATCAAATTATCTTCTGAGTTCATTTTTCATATGATTTCGGCTTTATGATTTATGTCTTGACTCAAGAACATTTTCGCTCTCTGTAAAGATTCCAAGCAGTAAAATATTGTACTTTTCAATTAAGAGGACGCGGATGTAAATTAATAAATGGATAACACAAAATTTTGGAAAAATTAATTATCTAACTTATAGATAAGAAAATTGAAAGAAATTCAAAATATAGATAATGAAACACAGAACGCGAGTACGTTGAGTAAATATAGAATGATAGACAATAAAAGCTAGAATAAATTTGTGGATACATAGAGAATAAAATTAAAAAAAAAAATAAGAGCACTGAAAAATGTAAAGCTAAGAGATCTCCAGCTTAGCTAAAATTATTTGTACAAATCCAACAACAGAAGTGGTATTAATAATCCAATTGGGCCCGAAGCTTGAATTGTTGCCGCCAACTTAATGTCAATTGTGGAGCAATTAATTGATTGGGGCGCTGTTTAATGTTGTTTATTAAATTGCGTCGTCGTCGTCGTCATCGTTGGCTAATGAATTAAAATGGTGAAAGTTTTTTGCACCAGCGCCAAAGGGAATAAATCAAATGCGGCCGGCGTTGATTGCGAATCAATGAACTCGACACCCAGAACGTGGAAGTTGTAGTTGAAGCTGCTGCTGTGGCAACTTCAATGCCTGTGTGGCAGGTGGCAGCTGCAGCTGCGTCGCTAATTTACTAGCGTTAATTAATGCCAAAATCGAAAATGGTCGCTTTGAACTTGGAACATGGAGCTTGGAACTTTCGCCGCAATCGCCGCACGACAGCGACACTTAAAGGAGTCGAGCTCAAGATGCGCCACAAAGGAAGTTGCCGCTGCTGCGGTTGTGCCGCCGAAAGTTGCAAATTGACTTGCGAAAATCGCAGGGAGACGGAGACGGGGTCTGAAAAGGCCTTATGCAGCAGGTAATTTATGCTAAGAAATAGAATTTCTTAATGGGCAGCCACGTCGATATCGATAGCAATAGCGATAGCGATAGCGATATCGATATGGGAAATAAGGCACGCCTTGAATGGCCAAACGAATTTCGGGCGAATGCCGGAAACGGATATAATACAAAGCAGAGAGGCAGAGAGGCAGAGGGCGGAGGAGGGAAGGTGTCGGAGAGTCACTCAAGGTCTTGGCAAACATTTGATTTGACGCTGGCCACGTCTCCCAGACGACTTGCAGACTAATTTTGCATGCAGCGCACAAAGAAGCGACACAGCGACGACTCCCAACAACAAAACACAAAGGCCAAAACCGAGTGGCCACGTGAAAGGACAGCAGGCAGGAAGCAGGAGCCAGGAAGGCAGGAGAGACCAGACGCAGTCTCAGTCACAGTCACGCAGACGATTGATTTGGAAACGGGCCATTGTCACGCCGTATACAATCGAGACACAGCCGCAGAGGCAAGGGACGGAAGGACTGCAAAAGGATTCTGCTTAAAGCCAAGCTGGAGCATTAAAGTTGCCAGCGCAGAGTTCGAGCTGCAGCCAACACGTACGCACTGGCTATTCAATGGCAGACCGAGCAGACTACTGGCGGGCATGCTCGACTACCAGATACCATAGGTGCAGCAGAATAACAGAAATAAATTACGTAAATTGTATAAATAAAATACTTAAAATAAATACTAATCTTAAACGATTTATACAAAAATATATAAAATACTATAAAATAGAGAAATAGAAAATACATCCAATTAAATAAACAAATGAGAACAAATCAAATAAAAAAGAAATGCAAAGAACAAGAATACTAAATTAAATATAAAAATAAATAAAACAATTATGACATAAAATTAATAATATTAATACTAGTTAACAAACAATAATTTTATAGAAAATACTTGAAATATAATCAACAAAGTAAAATAAATAAAAATAAAAAAAAAACACAGCAAATGGCAATACTAACAAATCAAATGAAACAAAAATAAATAAATAAAAATAATAATATTAAAATTAATAGTATCAATAATAGTTAAAAAATATAATTAGTAAAAAGAAATAAAATAAAATACATACAAGAAAATAAGCAAAAGAAAGTAAATTACATCAAAAAAGCAAAACAATCAACAAAAACAAAAATAAATAAATACAAAAATAGTAAAATACAAAGAATACAATAAATAATTCAAATTATTGATTTAAATTGAAAAAATGCTATAAAAATAAATAAATATACAAAGTTAAGTAAATTGATTAAATTAAATAAGTAAATCAAAATGAATAAACTTTATGAAATCAATCATAAATCTCGCGCTGCCCAAGAGACGAGCATGCTCGACTACAAAATACCGCCAAACTTATGACGAAATAATCCCTGATAAATTAAAAATCTTAACTGTTATCTCTCCACCCACAATAACACCAAAAATACGTGTTTAATGCTTTAATTGAACGGCAATGGTAAAACAAATGTCAATATCCAACGTGGCTTTTCTTGGCAGACTTCGTCGCTTGCAGAGAACAGGATCCAGATCCGAATACAGGATGCAGGACACCGCCAGACACAAAAGATAGAAGTGCCATATAACGAAACGATAATTTGGAAAACACACGACATTTGTGTTAAAAAATTAAAACAAAACATTGAACTCTGCTAACAACGCCAACACGGCTTCTTGGCCTCCCGCTTTGTGACTTGCACCGACGAAGCATTATTATTCTTCGGCTGGATATCGGCAGAAGAGTTTTCTTCACTCGACACTGAAATTGAATGCTCATACTATATATATGAAATGATTATTTAGAAATGTAGTTGATCTACCCACATGTCAAACGTGGCTTCTTCGCAACAAACTTGTGCATCACTGGGAGAAGGGATTTTGATGCTTTATTGCTCTGAACCTCTTCTGGCATGCCCCCCCAAGCAACTGGGACCCCTGGCCTGTAGTTGAGTTCTCTCTCGATCCGGCGATTCTCTCTCGCCTCGGCAGCTGTAGCCGCCTGCTTCATCTGCAATGCCAGACTGGGAGTCTTTTGGCTCCAGCGTTTGAGTTTCACCTGTTCGCCCAACAAATGTTTGATTTCAATTCCAATTAAAGTCTATAACTCGCTTACGATTGGATTCTGCTCATCAGATCCTGCTGCGGGTGTGGACTTTCTGGTGGTTCCATTCTTTGGTGGTTCTTTCGACGACATTTTTAATATTATTTTCGAATTTATTGTTTTCAAGTGGTGCTAAGTTTGAAGTGAGTTTGACAATAAGAAACTGGCAATGCTTTCGAAAGACATTAAAATCAATGTTCACATAATTTAATCGCAACATTTTCGAATGTGTTTCAAAACGAGAAGGCGGTGCATTAAGAACCCCAAAATATATAAATCTAATTCACAAACATAATCAATTTCTTAATACAGTTTTTGCTTTATGGCCATCTGCACTACTGAAGGCAGATGCACTAACAAAAAGATGAAAAAGAAAGAAAAGGAATTTGGTATTTGAGATCTTCAGGTGAATAATAAAGACCAAGATTTAAAATAGTAGATACAATTTTACATAGAAAAGTATAATTCTCTCTTTCATTTTGTTCTGTATAATTTTTATTTTATATTTAAATGTTCGATCTCTATATTGTAATGTTTCTGAGAGATGGAAACGAAAATCAAATTACTTATGGTAGAGAAGATTTGATTAATGGAAATTAAATTGACAGTTCTTTCATATTTGTTTTTTTTTTTTTTATTTATATTTAATATTCAACAGAGTTTACCTATAGTTATTCAACTGAAAAATATTTACATTTTAGTTACTATTTCCACTAAATGAATTGGGAAAATTTGTGAATAGAAATCTTCAGTTGAAGTATAATTTATATATTGTCTGAGAACGAAGCGGACAGAATTAAAGTTGTTGCCAACTATTGCTGGAAGCCATCATGCTCTACCTTGGTGCATTTGTTATAAGCACTGGGTATGGCAACAGACACAGGCACTCAACACGCACACACTCTGAGACACACACACTCCGAGACACACACCCACTTTGCCTCACACACACACAGAACGCAAAAGAGCCAGTGCAAGTTTGGTAGTTTGAACACGAAATATTTTATTATTATATATAATTTGCTATTATGATGATTATACGTGGGATGTGGATTTCGATTTGGATTTGGATGTGGATTTCGATGGCCGAACTGCGTGTGTTATTCGGATTCCGTGAGCGTCCAGTTCAGTTGAAGTTTCTGCCGGACACTGCCTACTTTATGGCTGTTGCCTGTTGGCGCAATCACGGCCAAGCTTCAAGGAGTAGGAGGACATCACTTTTCACCCTCTCTCTCTCTCTCACCAATTGAATCCATAGATTTGAGCCACGTTTTATGCACTCGCAAACAGATGATGCCTCAACCAGGCAAGGGGCGGGTTAAAGAGCTGCTCTTCCTCTCAATTTACAGGAGACGCTTGGTCAACACGTAATTCCACCTACGACTTCACGACTCCATTCACAGCAGAGCAGAGCAGTTGAATATATTCCACATCTTATTGCAATTTCTATGTGTAGCTAAAGTGCGCAGATGTCTGAGCAGATGTCTGCACTAGGCGTCTGCTTGATTTGCAGCAGCTTAAAGTGCGAACAAAGTCGTGAAAAGGCGCTGAAACATTTCTTCAATCAGACTTGGAGGTGACTGAAATAACAACGGGAATAAACACGAGCCTTAGACAAACTTCAATTACTTTTTCGATAAGCCATCAATCAGGGAACAAGCATGACACAGCAATTAAGCCGGCAATAAACTGCATACATCAGGTAACAATCAGACATCAATGAGCTAACAATCAGACAGCAATCATATATAAATCATGGCATGAATCATGAATCCATCACGCAATCAATCTGACATGCATCAGTCCATCCAATCATCCATCTGTTATCGATCTATAAGAACTACTAATGCATTTATCACCCATCAATTAGCCATAAAGCAGATATTCATAAAGCATCCATCATCCATCAATCACGGATTTAGGAATCAATTAATAATTCGTTTCCCATCAGCCATCTTTTAAATCCAAGTATTTCTTGCCATCAATCAGATATTAATTATGCATAAATCAGGCACATATCAATCAATTATTAATTCAGTATCTCGCTAAATAATAATATTGAAATTATTTTAAAGAGATATTTTGCACTCTTTATATATCTATCTCGCTCATTCCCGATTGAAGTCTCTGAAAAGCAGCAGTTGCAGCAAATTGCGTGGATTTTCATGGCCGAAATAGTCGAAGGATTGTGCGATTGCTTTGACATGCACATCATCAACTTGGGAGCCTGAGAAAGGAGAAGGAAATCGCTTGGCGCATAAATTAAGCAGCTTTGTCGCTGGATGGGGGCGTGGCAGGAGGCAGGGCAGAGGGGAAGAGGGGCGCCAATGGGGCAAAGAGGTTGGCGGAATAAAGTCAAGTTGCACTTAATTAACTGCAATAAGAAACTGAAATTAACCCCAAGCGAAGCGACGACAAGCGAGAGGCAAAGTTTTTATCGCGATGCCGCAGCGCAGATAATGAAGCTGCCAATGATAATGATAATGATAATGATGATGAGGATGAGGATGGGAATAACGATGCTAATGCGGATGATGATGATGGAAAGTGCAACAAAGGCGCGCAAACTTTGCGCTCCTCATAATTCCGTTAGCTAATTTGCGTCGTTAGATTTGAATGGGAATGAAAAAAGGAGAGTGACGAGGGGGGAAGAAAGATTGCAACAATAATTGCGTTAATAATTACTAATGGGCAATCATTCGCAAATGTCGAGCGACTGTTTGGCAGCCCAACATGTTGCTGGCAACAACGCAATTGGCAGACCGAAATCATGTTGCTGGCAAGCAAGCAACATGCTGCCAAGCGACGCCTCCACGCAATTGGCAGACTTGCAAACATGTTGCTGGCAACATTTTCAGCAAGTTGAGCAACATGTTGCCAAGCGACGCCTCATCGCAATTGGCAGACGTTGTGTGCGGCGTTCGTGCTTTAAGCGTTCGGCTCCGCAGCGCTCGTGTGGCAAGCAGCCGTTGCCACAAAATGCTGCAGCAACAGTCAGGCAAGTGATCCCACACAGTTCACGATTGCCAGCCAGCCAACATCTCTCACAGATTCTGTTACAATTTCGAGTGTCAATTGAAGTTGTTTTGTTTCCTTTTTTTTCTTGTTGTCGGCCAGTTGCCTTGGCAAGCGAGGCAAACAGAAATTGGCGAGCAAATTTCAAGTATTTTTCCGTAGAAGGCGCGGTACGAAACGAGCCTTTTAGCATTCCGCGCATTCTGCCAGTCGGCAACAGAACTGAAAGCAAAGAATCTCTGCACACAAAACCAAACAAAACAAAACACAGCAGAAAAGTGCAAAGCTCAAACGGAGTTGTGCTTAACCTTTAACCCGACCCGACCCGACTCGGCCTCCTCCTTCTTCGTCTTCTTCTACCTGTGGCTTTTGCCTTTTACTTTTTGCCTTGCTTTGCTTTGCTTTGCTCTGCTGCTTCTCCGATTGCTTAAAGCGACTGCAATCAAAGCTTGCCCGTCTCCCTTCCCCTCGCCCACTCCATCTCTTTCTCGCTCTCGGTTTCACAATCTACTCCTTAGGCTGACATTGAAATTCCCCAAAGCAATCGCTTATTGAGTTTCCGCTTTCAGCTTTCGTTTCAAAACAAAGCCAGCTACGTCACTCTCTCCCTCCCCCTCTCTCCTTCACACACATCATGCAAGGAATTTAAATTCGAGTTTCCTGTGTGAAAATGCTGCAATCTCTCGTTGCTCAAACGCATTTCCTATTGTTTTCGCATAATTAGTCTGCTCAAATACAAATAGAAAATAAATAAAAGGCTTGTCTTTTGTTTCCATCAAATTCACTTGTTGTTGTCTATTGGACAATAGACAAGAAATAAATAAATAAAAATTGAAAAAACAACTTTTATATTAAATGCCTGTTTTTTAAATTAAAATATGTTTTTGCAACTTGTATAGAAAACTCTTATATTTTCAAGTCGCAGGAAAAATCTATTTAGATTATTCAAAAATGATTTTATAATTTAAATAAATTTAATAATTTATTATGATTAATTGAAATTAAATTTCGAATTACTTTGTATTTATATTCTACACGTAATATATATTTTTAATCTTTTCTTTTTTTCTTATAATTGTAATTTAAGCATGAAATGATTTCGTTTTATTCATATGCATTTAATGCATTATTTAATATATACCCTTATTTTTTCTATAGAGCAAACAGAGCAAGCCCTGAAGTGATTGAACTTTAGTGATTTTATTATTTTATTGAGCATTTGATAACGAGAAAATATGTATAAAAAGCATAATAAACATGCTCGTGTAGCGTGTGCAAGTGGATGGATAACTGCAGTCAAAGTTAATCAAATCAAAACACAATGTAATAATGCTAGCTGAAAGGAGCAAATGCTGCAGCGAAATATGCAAAAGAGAGAGGGAGAGAAAGAGTGTGTATGTGTGAGAAAGAGAGAGGAACAATGGGTGGCCACTTTGGCAATTTAAACTGAAAGTAATTCCACTAAAAT
Organism: Drosophila ustulata; assembly: GCA_035047365.1. Classification (NCBI taxonomy): domain Eukaryota; kingdom Metazoa; phylum Arthropoda; class Insecta; order Diptera; family Drosophilidae; genus Drosophila; species Drosophila ustulata. Next base: position 10,080,458 of record JAWNPT010000080.1, read on the forward strand.
GTTTTAACAAATTCAAATACAAATGGCAATGGCGCGGAGAGGCAGACAGCCAAACAGACGGACAGACAGCCAAACAGACGGACGGAGTCAAGATATGTAACGGTTTTCCAGGAGGCGCCGCACAGGTGAAGCGAGACAAAACGTTGCAAGAACTGAAAGCTGAACGAAGTGGAACGAAACGTTGCGCATTGTTTACCCAACGACGTCGACACCGAAAAGTCGTCTGAGGAAAGCAGACGAAAATTTGAAAGTGAAATCAAACAATGCGAAAATAAGTTGTACAACAATGTCAAGTGTGTTTTTGCCCCTTTCCCCCTTTTTTTGTGAAAATATATATATGTATTTTGCACCAGAAGAAAAGCGCTAGCAGCTTTTATTTATCTTTTGGCATTTTTCAAATGATTTTCCCTGATTTTCTCCAATAGCTCATCTGGCCATTTAATCAGCTAAGATCAAAGTCAGGCCTACAAAAGTTCCTGAACTTCCAGTTGTATTTATTCTTCGCTAATAAATTCATTTGTCAAGTATTTCATATTGAGATATTTGAAATATGAAATACTTTTGCTGTCTGTTTTATCTGCAAATATTTGCGAATGGAAATTATGTAATAATTTAGCTTGGCTTTGATGAGCATCAAAGAAATATATTTATAATAAAAATGTAGCTAATTTTGCCATGTAAATTTCATTATTAAATATTGGAGATTTATTTAACTAGCAACTTTCTCTAGTGCAATTTAAAATTCTATTATTATTATATATATTATTATAGAATTTATTTGAATACATATTTAAAATGTTCTGCATTTTAATTTGCTCAGTTTTTACTTATTGTATTGAATGATAATTTCCGCATTATTTTTTCAATATATACAAATTATGCTTTTGCTTTGACATTTTTCTTTTGTTTTTAAAATGTTTATTCAACATTTTTATGTATTAAATTATTTGCAGTTGAAATTTATTTATATATTACTTAATTACAATTCCTAGCACTACAAATAGAACAATGTAAATTATTCAATTGAGTCTCATTGATTTCAGACATTTTGTTAACATTTACAGCATTTGCATCTGCATATCTTTTTCTTTTTTCTGCATTTATTTTGAATGTTTTTCTCTACATTTATGTTAAAATTAATTTCAATCTGTGCTACTGGAATTCATTTTTAATTTTTTGATTTGTCTTCCTGTTTTTATGACTTTTCTAAATTATTTTAAATACTAATTTAACATTTTTGTTGCACACTAAATGTATCTATTTTAAATGTAGTCCTTTTTTAGCCGATTTGATTCGCGGCCATCGTAACATTTTGTACATATAATATATGTATATATTTGCATTTATTTAGCTACATTTTGATTTCCACTACTAGTTAAGCAGAAGCAGTTGCTACAAGTCTAACAGAAAGCGTTGCTGTTAGTCTAGCAGAAAGCGTTGCTACAAGTCTAACAGAAGAAGTTGCTACTTAACGCTAATAGTAAAGCAGAAGAAGTTGCTCGAATAAAAGGAGACGAAAATGTCAAGCAGAAGACGATGCTACTACGAATGGCAGAGTAAAGCAGAAGAAAAAGGTTGTACGCAAGTGCAAGCGAGTGCGCGCTAGTCGATTGTCAATTTACGCGTTCGCTGATCGTTTCTATCACACACATTCATATTGGAGTAGATGTTGTTCGTGTGTCTGCGTGTGAGTTTTTCGACGTTGTTGCTTTTGGTGCTGGCAAAAAGAGCACAACAACAAGAGAGTGAGAGAAAGAGAGCGCTGACGTGTACACCGATAGGCATATTTTTGCATGTATTAGTAAATGTTTTTCTGCTTGCCAGTTAAATTGATGCGTAAATTGAATTAAAAATGAATTAGGATAGGATTAGTTTTGCTATTTTCGGATGTTTTAATTTTGTTAGAATCTGTTGACTTCATTTTCTGATATTTGCAAAATTAAAAATAAAAAAAAATTAATGTATCAAATTAAATTTGTAAATAACACCCAGAAGAGTAAGAAATAATTTGTTATACATACATACATATACATATGTACATATGTATGTATATCGCTAGCAGTATTATGTTTTTTATATAGTTTATAATTGTTCTTTCACTTCCCGATTTTGCTGCGTGTAGCCGCGTTTTAAGATTTGTTTTGACGTGGCCCAAAGGCTTTGGGCCTGGCTTTGGCTTGTCGTCGTCGTCGTCGTCGTTGTTGTATATACTTCATGTAGATATAGATATACATATTGTGTTGCTGGAACCGCAAACAGTTGCGAGCTGCGGCGACACTTTTGTCGCTTTCAAGCCGCAGCCGCAGTCGACAGGACACTTGAGTCAAGTGCATCCTGCTGGGCGAGAGAAGCGAAGGTAAACGTTGAACGCTCAACGTTCAACGTTCAGCATTCAACGTTTCAACGCACTGTCAAAATGACAGGACGAATGGAGGAAGAGGGAGAGGGGCGCAGGACGAAGTCTGTTGTGATGATATCCTTTGCTGCTCGTGTGGTTGTCGCCGAGTAAAAGTTAACTTAAGCAGCTGCCAAGTGACTTGAAAGCACTTGAGCGCATCCTTAAGCAGGATATCAACTGGCAAAAGCGCTGCAAAGCAGCAACAGACGAAGCTCTCTCGCTCGCTTTCTGTCTTGCCTCGGCAAATCTCAGCCAATGTCAAAGCGGCAGCACAACAAAAATACACGACGTCGCCAGGATGTGTCCGCATCCTGGACACCCGCTTTCCCTTCCCCCTCCCTTCGCCCCGTCGTCTGTGTCGCGACCGCGTCGGCAGCACGTTGTGGCCTTTTATTAGATACGTGCTGTATCTCTGTTTACCAACTTTGATGGTGTTAATGCCTTTTGTTCTTGTTGCCGCCGATACACATCTATGCCACACACACACACAGTGTTGTGCCACACTTGGGGCGTCGAAAGTGCAGCGTATGTGCTTTTTTGTAGCATCACATGAAGGGGCAGCAACCTTGACTCCGAGTGCCACACTTTGCCGCTTTAATGTGGCGCTTTAATTTTTAGCCTATTTATGGCCACACAACTGGCTCGCAACATTCTTGCCACAAATGTAATTAAAACGGCAATTGCACAAAATGGCGACTCCGATTGTCCCACAACAACGACGACAACAACGACAACAGATAAATGGAGGAGAGACAAAAAGTCGCTCGCATATGCAACAAGAATTGTTTTCGGACTCCAATTCGGGGTCAGCTGCCACAGACGCTGCGTTGCCAGGGGCATAGATTGTGAGGGGGGGAGGAGAGTGTGGAATGTAAAAGAGCGAATTAAGGTAAATTAAAAGGAGTGAAAAGGGGAAAAGGGTTTAAAAAAAAGAGGCAGCGCAAAATAGTAGCAGAATTGTGTAGATCATGAAACATTAAAATTGATTTGATATTTGGCTTGAAGGAAATAACAAATTCGTCTTAAATGGAATAGATGCCAAATAACTTTTATTTATTTAATTTCTAAAATATAAAAAGTAGAATAAGTGCAATAAATACAATTAAATTTAAATTCCAATTGAATATTGACTATTTATTTATAAAAATAACAATAAAAATGAAATTTATAAAAAATTCAATTAAAGTAACGTAATAGTTGAAAAAAAAACTCAAATTGTTTTATAGAACCACAAAAGTAATTCGAATTCGCAATTTGATGCGAATAATTTCAAAGAGTCCTTCTGAATATGTCTTTTTAATTGTTGCCTTGAGTTCACTTCTGTAACTATCCAGCCACCTACTTACCTTTGAAATTGAGTTATTGCTCGTTGTAAAAATGATCATGGAGAAATATAGATTGTAACAAATTTCAACACAGACTCATTGACAGAAGAAAAATATTTAAAAGAAAATTGAAATGAAACGACGACATCGATTTCAATTCTTCATTCTTTATATATTGGTGCTGCTTTTTAAAATGTATTTTGTTTTATTTCTACGTTTTTCTTCGTGATCTTTAGTGTCGGTTGAAATCGAATAGACAATCAAATGAAATCAAAACAATTTCGAATTATCTTATCAAAATAATCACTCTTCACTCATTAAAAGTTGAATACAGAACAAGGAAAAGTTAATTAAATTTTTTTTTTGTAGATACAAAATTGGTGCTTCGATTTTTGGATGGCATTAATTTCAATAGACACAAGTATTAGTACTACTAAAATTTAAAGAATTTTTTTATTTTTTGACTTACTAAATTTCAATGTAATTTAGTATTAATTTATAAGCAACGTGGCATATTTATTTATTTTTTTTTACTTAAAAATTTAATTATAATTGAAATTCCACCAAATTTTTAAATAAATTTAATGAATAGAGAAAAATCGTAATTTAGATGGATTTGTTTAAAGCAGCAGCCAAAGGATGTTCCTCTGCAGCTACGCCAGTGTGTGTGTGTGTGTGTGTGTGTGTGACTAGAGAGGCAGCCACAAGGACAGCACGGCAGAGGAAGTTGGCGTCAAGTAGACAGCAGAAGGGGGATTGCAGCAAGCGGCAATCGCAGTAACCGGAAATGCGCAAAACTAACGGATAATGGAAAATGGCGTTTGGGTAAATGTGACTGCAAGCGAGAGAGCAAGGGAGGGAAGAAGAGGATGAGATGGAGAGGGAGAGGGAGAGGGAGAGGGAGATGCGCACATAAACTGGGAAAAATAACGCTAAACGTCATGGTTATGTTTACATGCGGTGAGCATGGCGAATGAGGCGGAAGTGAGCGTTAAAAACATTCGCAGCGCGCAGTTGCAATTAAACCAAATTAATGCAAAATTCATGTACTGAAGAAAGAGGCGTGGCAGCGGGGGAGGGCGTTTCGGTGGTCAGCGATAAGCTGATGAAGCGAAATGCTGACAGCAATCAGCAAAGCTGTAAATTAACCAAAAACACGCAGCGAGGGGGGGAGAGAAAGAGGCAGCGTTGCAGGCTCTTGTGGCATGCGGCACGATGCAAATGACATGCTGCGACGCTGTTGCACACACGATATGCAAATGCAGCTGCTGCAACGAGACGTTGCCCGTTGGCCTTGCCGCAAGCAGGCGATCAAAGCACAGCAGCAAAGATCAGATCAGATAAATAGAATTTAATTTACAAATATTTCTCTTTACTTCTCTCTAGCAAAGAGACAGCAATAAATAAAGGAGTAGAATAAAGAAGAGAGTGTTAAAGAAAGTGTCAGCAATAAAGAAAGAGAGAGAGAAGCAGCAAGAGAAAGCTCAAGATGCGTCTCAGGGAGTCGCAAACTAAGCCCAAAGTTGTGGCACGTTGTGATAATTAAATTATGTGCAACTCGCAGCAGGTGTGGCACAACAAGAACAGCGACAGACGCCTGCGGCATGTGTGAAAGGCGCAGCAGGTGAGCTTGCGAGTGGAAGGGGGCGTGGCAGGGGGAGTGGCACATTCAGCGAATGGCTCAAATTGCAGCTTCAACACCAACATTTGCACCGAATGTGTCGCATTTGCAGCAAGAAGCCAAGCTTTATTTTCAGAAATCATTAATTAATTATCATTGGCTTATGCAAAATCATTAGATATTTTAATTACAAATTTATTTATAATCGAAGAGCGACTCAGTATATTTCTTTTTAAAATTTGTGAAATTTGATTGAGTTTAATATTGCTGATTTCGATTTCATTTCTTGGTATTCATATGTTGTCCAGGTCATTACCAAAACCTTCTTAGGCATGGCAAAAAATTGTAAAAATTATCTATTAGATTAGAGAACAGGCAGCACTAGCAACGAAGAATATATCCATCAAATATATCACATAGAAATTTTAACCATCTGTTTTCATCCATTGAGTATATCTGCAGACTAAATGTGCCTAGTAAAATATAAAAAGAGTTTCATTTTATTTAATTCAGTGCTTTCATTTAAAATTAATTCGATTTCAATTGGCATCTACATACATATAAATCATCTTGCTTAATTATCAGTACAATAATTTTTAATTAACTAATAATTTATGTCATTATTTAAAGCGCGTGTATTTTGACTGAAGTTGCATCACTTTTTATTATATGTAGAAAGCAAAAAAACGCAGTTCAATTTGAAATTAAAATTAAATTTCAAACTTATATAAAATACTATACTTTACAAAATATTCAAATATGAAAAGAAGATTAATAAAAATGTAAATAGAATTGAGAAATTACAATTACAATTTTTGAGAATCAGCAATATAAATTTCGATATGTATCGACAGCACTGTAATCCGACGACTATCGAAAACGTTTTCAGCTCTCTCTCTGTGTGTAATTATATTGAAAAGATTTTACTTCTGTGAAAGCGTCCAAATTTGCAATTGTGTTGCAATCAGATGGTCGGTTTTTAGAGCAGGGAGGAGCTCAATTTCCAAGCCAAATACAGGCAGCTGGACGGTAGATGGAGACTGAATTCAAGGCAGCAATTAGAAAGGCAAAGTTCAGACCAGTGGCCAGTTGGGAGTGTCCTGGCAATGTCCTTTTGGCTTTGCCAATTCACTTTTGCAGACTCGACAACAATTGCATAAGACGAGAGTACTTAATATTTATTTATTTGCCATTTATTGTTTCCGTCTCTGTCTCTGGCTGCCACATGTGGCAAGTGTGTGTGTGTGTGTGTGTGCAACGTCATGGGCTGCACATTTGGTTGCATTTGAATTTTTTGGCCTGTGTCAAAAAAGGACTTGCAACTCGAAGTCAGTCGGCCAATTTGCCAGGCTTTTAATTAGTTTGTGCAAAAGGCCACAGGACACAGGGCCCAGAGAAGCTGCACAAAAAACGAGAGAGAAAGGAAACAAATAAATAAATAAATATGTAAATAAATGCTGGGAGTATCAACAAAAGAATTCAATTATGCATGCCTAATTGCATTTGGGACACCTCACTTCTCACAGCTCTCATCTCTCATCTCTCAGCTCACAGTTGGCCTCTTGTCTTCGTCCTTTTTCTAATTTTACTATAAATTCCTACGCTTGTGGCCTGCTCCTTTGACTAATTCAATAAATGTGAGCTCCCACACAATCTGATTGAAGTTCGCACACTCTTTTAGTTAGAAATTTTAAATGTTATCTAATCATTTTATTGGCCTATTTCCCTACTTGAGTTTTAAATTTATTTAGGCTTTACCCCCATGACTTTACTGTAACATTTTCGGCATTAATTAAGCAATATTAGTTGCATTAATTCACAATAAACTAAATACAATTAATTGTTGAACTGAGGAAACTTTAAATTAAAGAAATCCGTCAATTATAATTTACCTTTATTATTTGTGTATGAATTTTTAATGAACATGGCTGATTTATTAAACAAAAATAATAAAAGACAAGTGCAACAATTCAGTTTTTCAATAAAATATTTATATCTATTCATTTTATTGGTTTATTTCCCTTCTTCAACTTTACCATTTACCATAATTTTGGTATGAAGTTATCGTTTTTATTATTATAATAATTAAGGATTAGTGCTCTATTAAGAAATTGCAATTTTGTGTTGATTAATATAATTTAATTTGATTGAAACCGCAACTTGTTATTGCAGGAATTCTGTGTTTCATTATCCTATCAATATTATTTTGCTATACACATAAAATATAATAAAAACAATTTTTAAATATATTAAAAGTTCCAGTTACTAAGAATAAATAAATTTAATTCATTCAAGCAACTACCTAAAATAAGTTATTTACATATGCTTTGAAAAAACCCTATTTATAAGTATTTAATTTAAAATATATTCCGACTGCAATTTAATTTTTATTAGTACAAAAAATGATGAACTTTGAAAACCCTTTTTTCGTTAATTAAAAGTGTTGAAATCACCTTTTGTTAAACAGTTAGAATTGATTAAAATGTTTTTCGTTCCATTGTCAACCATTCAAACTGGACAACTGTCGACGGTGTGATTGTGTCAAATACACACTGTAAATCAAAGCAGGCCTGATTTCAAAAGTTTCAAATCATAATTTTTGTATTCGTGTTTTTTATTCGTTTTGGCAATTTCCCTAGTTTACTCCGGCCAAGTTTTCCTTTTCCCCTCAACGCAATATTGTTGCTGTTATAGCTTCTTGATGGCGCTCCCGGCACTTTCTATAATGCGTCCCGTTTTATTACATATTGTGAACTTATTGTTATCTACACACACTCTCACGCACACACACACACACACGCATTGAAAGACATTCACACACACACACACACTTGCTATTTGTGAAATAAAAATATATATCTAAGCAAAGAAGGAAACTATTCTGAGAATGAATTCAGTGAAGGAAGTTTTGATACACTTGCAAATATCGTCTGCACTCTGCCATTTATGCATATTCTAAATAGTTATTCATATTTTAAAAAATATATATATTGAGAATTAGATTATTATTTTATATAAAAATAAAAATAAGAATAAGAGATGAATTTTAGTTGAGATTATCGTCAGAATTTCAAATCTATAAAATCAAATTTAAAAGAAATAATAAATTTTATTATATGTGATAAGCATTTTAAAAGCTCACAAATGGTATTTTCATTTCCTGATTGAAAAATAGTGTTTATCCCATTTTAATACTTACGCACAATTATAATTTAATCTCTCTTTATTTACAATTCATTTTCAAGATAATACTGGAGGACAATTTATTTATTTGTTTCCCCTTCACAAAATTTTGTATTCCTATAAATTTATGATTGATTATTAAGAAACGATTTTGTTCTTTGCCAAATTTCAAAATATTTTTTCACAATTTATACTGGAGGACAATTTATTATCAATTGCATTTTTTTCATTTCACAAAAATATTTGTTTCTATTCGCTTAAACTGTATTTTCAAAAAAGTAATGGTGGACAATTTGTTAGGATTTGATTTTTGTTTTTCTAAATACACAAATATTTATTTAAATTTATTATGTAACTTATTTTGAAATAAATCTCAAGGCAATTATAGACAATAAGAAATTGATTTAGAGTTTATAAATTATTTTTGTTGCTTCACAATTGACGAGAATAATTCCTTATATTTTTGTAGTATATTGTTTTTGCTACTCTCCAAAAGTTCAGCCATGCAACAAGCTGATCAATAGATGCGTGATACCCCTTGTTGGAGCATCGTAGAATAGCCAGAGACAAGGCGATGAAAGTGGCAGAGGAGGCGGGAGGAAAGCAGAATGCCCCAGAGCCCAATAAGGGATGATGGGAATTTTGCTAAGAATTTTTCATTTCCTTTAACGCATCGTGTATGTCAAGAGGAGGGGGGATGGGGCAAGGATGTTATTGCTGGCAGGACAAACAACTCCTACCAGGAACCTTAGTCGCCCAGTCGAAGATATCGCCTCCACAATTTCAATACAAAGAGAGGGGGAGAGGGGGAGGAGAATAACTGTAGCTACCATTGAGAGCATTTCAATATATTGGCCAAGAGGAAGAAGCATTCGTATATCATTTACGTTATGTATTTGGTATATTGTCATTTTGTGGCAGCCAATGAAGTGTCCGCCAATAGACTGAGCTGCAACCAACACCGAATGTGGGGCGGATATTGTCAAACACTCGCTTTGAGTTATGGCCACTCACAAAACTCACAACTCACAACTGAGAACTGAGCATCGAACCAGACTGAGACCAGAAGTGTGGCAGCCTCTAGGGGAAATCGCATTGCAGAGCTTATTAGCTCAGATCGCATTTAGGACACAGATTATAGAAACAACTAACTGAAGTGTTGGAGAAATCCTTCATAAGGAACTAGTCAAATGTTAGCTGAAGACACTCCTAAATTCTGCTCAAGTCAGTAAGTCAGCTTTATGACTATTGTTTATAGTCTAATGTTTTTCACTTTTTACAGTTAAATAAAAAAATATTATTCAGAAAATAAAAATATATAATTATATAATCTATATTTATAATTCTTGTCCTGCCTGGTTAATACAATATTATTATTCTTAAAACTAAAATATATATACAAAATATCAAAAAAATAAATATATCTTATCCTAATATATATAAATCTCGTGTCACAATGTTACCGATTATATGTTACCACTTAACCGATTATATTAAAATTCGCACATCATGTGCAGTTCGATCTAACTTGAGAGATAGGATAGTTTAAATTAAAAAAAATAGATAAAAAAAAAAAAAAAAAAAAACAAAAAAAAACAAAAACTTTACCCATATATTTATAATTCTTTGTCCTGTCTTTTTTAATCCTGGAACGTCATCTTTATTTTGTATCACTATGATTCTCGTCATGATCATTCGTCATTTTGACTGCGACCTATTTAGAAATGCTATACAAAATTGAAGATGGCGAAATTGAAACGAATAATTCACATTATTTTGTTGTATATAATTTTGAATTATTAAGTGACGAAATTCCTATTGGTTTTTTATTATTGAACTTTAAATTATTGCTTTACAAAAGGTTTTTTTCTGTTTTTCATCGAATTTAAAATTACGCGTCGTCGTTTTGAGGAAAGATTGCTTTCAATCTTTACAATTTCTACGCCAACTAAATTAAATCATTAATTGAAATTTGTATGGAAAGTCTTCATTTAAAAAAAAAAAGCTTAGCAATTATACGAGTCCGATGAATCTTATTTTTAACAGCAATTAAACTATAATAATATAATGATTATTATAATTACGTATATATTCTCAAGCTGTCTAGTAACACAAAAAATAATAGACTTCAGGAATAACGAAGTACGCTTTATTATCATTATTATGAAATGAGATTAGAGATTATAATTCCAAAAACAATTCGCAGTCTGCTGAGAAGCAAGTTCGATACATTTGTTTGTGGTGATTAAAACCGAGACATTTGGCAATTTAAAAAATGTTTTGTTGTTTGTTTTCTTCGCAGTCGCATTTCACAGTTGCTCACTTTTATTTTTGGCTGTCATGTGCAATAAATGAAATCAAAAAGGCAAACCCGATTACAGAACTTGTCAAAGTTGTTTGCCTGGCCGACAATCTACTGATAATTACTATCTGGGGAGCACTAACTTATAGCTCCGAGTCATTCCCATTTCCCATTCCCTCCAGTTCTCCACCTTTGTCCCTCTCTCTACGTTTGTCTCCAACTTTGCGACAACTCGAACTTTGCTCAATTGCTTTTTTCGTATTTATTTTTATTTGTTTTGCAAAGGTTATTTTGATTTTATTGAGCGATCTAATGTTTTGTGCAATTTTGTAAACATTTGTGTGTTATTTTTTTTATTGCAGATGAAACCTTCATTTTATGGAACTAAATGCAAATATTATACAGAAACTATCGCCGCTGGAAGTGCGATAAAATATGAAACTATCGTCAAACTATCGCTCAAATATCGATTGATTTAAAAGGTAAGTAAAAATAAATTTATAAGTTAAGTCATCTATTTGAATTTAGAGTATTTAGTGTGCGACAAATCTTTAGACTTTTAACAAAGTTAGAAAAGTCAGAAAACAGATATATGTATATATAAAAAAAGATATTGGGGCAATCAGCGAATCGAAGTGGGGCTGAGCAAAACGTGTATCAGCAAAAAGTGGAGGGAAATGGAACGTGCTACACGACGCCTGTCAAAAGTTGCAAGTTTGTCGCGCGTCGCTGTTGCTGTTGCAATTATTTAACTTTTCATAACTCATACAACTAATAATGCAATATAACGGCAAATATTTGTTGACAACACGAGGAAAGAGGCAGTGGGAAGGGGATGGGGGCGTGGCACATGTGACGCGTGTGACAACATTGTTGACTCGGCTCAAAGTCTTGCGACTCGCAACTCGCAACTTGCAACTTGCAACTTGCAACTTGTGCCGAAAATTACTTCATAACTGTTTGCCGCGCTTTGTGTTTGTTGCAAGCGGCAAGTGGGGCAGAGGGGCAGTGAAGAACAGCTTCCATATTTCGTTGCAACTTGCAGCGCATTGCTGACTAATTAAATATGATAAATATGAGACGAGCAACTTTTTGCGGCGCGTGTCAACAGCTGAGACGCTGCTTATGCCACACGCTGCTCCTCCTTCCCCCCGTGCCCCCGTGCCCCTTCACGCTGTCAGGGCTTATAAAGTTGCAGTTGCCAAAAACTCGTGGCGTTCGTTTCTATTTCTATGGCATCGAAACGCGAGAATCCCACAAAATTAGCCAGCTTCACAATGCCAACTTCTGCAGCTAATGAGCGAATTGGATAAAGAGAAAGGCAAAGAAAATAAAGAGATGAGCAATATAAACATATTAAAATAAACAGAAATATTTACAATATTTAAATTAAGAGACAGAAGGTGAATTAAAAAATAATTGCTGAATAAAATATGATTACAAGAAATAAATTGAAAATGCAATATTCCAAAAATATTGAGATTTTGGAGAATGGCAAAGAATTCTAGGACACAATAATCGATATCAACTAATGATGATTTCAAGCAAATGTATAAGTGAGAAAAGCTGGATAAACGAGATAAATAATAAAGAAACTAGGCAACTAGATCAGCTACGATGACAATCGATCGATGAAAAATGTATGTATTTTATTTTAGTGAACTCAACAAATAAATCCCTGGCCAACAAACCCTCCAGAGTGTGAATATTCAAACTGGGTGTATTTTCTACTGTAAAACTAAAACTACAGTTCTAGGTATAAAATATACTCAATAAAAAATCTGATAGTTATTTCACTCGTTTCTTCTAATCGTTTCTTCTCATTTCTTCTAATCGTTACTTTCACTTGATGCTTCTAACCCTCAACTCTACTTGTTACTTCTAGTGTTTATTTTCACTTAATACTTCTAGTAGTATTTTTTTGCTAGTTCCATTTTCTCATTAGTTTTACTTGATACTTCTACTCGTTGCTTCTACTTGTTACTTCTCATCCTTTGCTTAATTATTTTCCTCTACTCGTTACTTCTAGATAGCTTACTCGTCACATTTAATCCTCGAAGTTAACTCGTTAAATCTATAGATACACTCGTTACTTCTACTTACTACTTCTACTCGATATTCATAGTCGTGACGTCTAATTGACAATTCTACTCGATGCTTCCAATCGCTTCTTCCACGTATTGTTTCTTCTGGTTAGCTCTACTTATATCTTTAATGCTTCTTGCACTCGTCAGCTATAATCGTTACTTTTGCATTTACGAAATATCTTTAAATCGTTGTATATAGTAAACGAATTCTTCCTTAAAGAGATAAAGTGCATTGACAATAAACAAATATTTGCAACTCGCTACTCGTTGCAAACACCAACGAGTAACGAGTGAAGTGCACCAAAACAATTCCAGCTGCCACTGACACCGAATGGGCAGGAGACACTCATACACACTCACATTCACACTCACATTCGCTCAGAGGAGCTGCAGCGAATGTGGAAATCAAAAAGTCGCGCAGACAATTAGCAAAAGTCAGGCAAAGGACAAGGACACGAACAAGGACAACAACGAGGACAACATGGCCATATGTGAGTGCGTGTGAATGTGAATGTGAATAGCACTGTGAATGGGACTCTGCGAACGCCTCAAGCGGCAGATCAGACTGAAGCTGAGGACGAGGCAGGACATAGGTCACAGGTCGCCGCCAGTTGTTGCCACTGGGCCAAATGGGGCAACAATGACAAATGCCTGCTGTTGTTTGTTGCCGTTGTCCCTTGGTTTTAGGCCATCTTCCCTCCGCCTCCGCCTCCCTCTCCTCTCGTCGCCCTCTCAAAGGGGAAGTTTTTCGATTATGCGCTCGTAAAAGTTGCCTCGTTTTGTTGCCACCGATGCTGCCTCATGACGCACGCAGCTATCCTTTGTCCACGGCGTAAAACAAAAGCCACATGCTTCGCTGGGGGTTGGGAGGTTGGGGGGAGGATTATGCCAATGTCATAAACAAGCAATAAAAAAATATAAAAAGCTGAAAACGCTTCGCGCTGTGATTACCATGTGATCATCATCAGCAGCAGCGTCGAGACGCCACCGCCACCGCCTTCGCCACCGCATCTTACCCCGCTCCACAGTCATAAATCTTGCCGTTCCCCCCGCACAACATTTCCCCCCTTTTGTTTGGCTATTTTCTTCACATTTCCTCACACTTTCCAGCTGCTTCTTGACGGTTTTTCTTTACGTTTTTTTTGTTGCTCTTGTTGTCTGTCTAACGACAACTTTGAGTGTCTTTTTGGGCGACAAATTTCGGCGACGATTCCAGCTAACAAATTCGCCCGCAAATCGCCAAATTCACAGAGAGATTTGTGAATAATATTTGCAAAAGAAATTAAAGTAATATCATTAAATTACATGATAAAAAAACAAACAAAATAAAAGAAATATTGTTTCCAAGTGCTCTTCTATATAATTAAATGCTGCTAAAATTAATAAACCTATTTTATTAATATAATGCAAGAATGTTGTAGCAATAAGTTTCGCCTTTTTTTTGTGACATTTATTTATTTATTTAATTTTAGCTTAGAATTAAATTCAATAGTACAATAATATAGCCAAAGGCCTTCAGGCTGTTTTTTTTTTTCTGTGATACTTTCAACTCTAAAATATATATTTTTAAATAAAATTCAAATCAAGAAATTCTTCTACAACATTGTTTTAGTTTTGCATAATTGCATAATTAATATTATTTGCAATAAATTTTGTAAATATTTTTATTTTCAAGCTACTTTTATTGCCAGTCTCGCAAATAGTTTTGACCATCAATTGTTGGTTGTAACTGTAGCTGCGAAGCAATTGTTGTTTAGTTGCAGCTCGGTTGTTACAACATAGTTGTTGTTGTGCTAGTTTTTGTTGTTGTTGTTGTTGTTGTTGTTGTTGTTGTTGTAGTTGTAGTTGTTGCTGTTGTTTTTGGTTGGCTTGGGGGCCACAAAGTGTGTTTATTGTTGTTGGGCTATTTTTGGCACGTTTTGTTTGCTGCTGCGCCATTTGCCTTGTCAATGCCAGCACACACACACACACTCACACACACACACACACACACACACACACACACACACACACACACACACACACACACACACACACATACTCCTCCATACACACATACATTTTAATACATATATTCATAGTCTCTGCTTGCCTCACTTGCAACAGCAACAGCAGCGGCAGCAACAAAAGCTTCCTGCCTCCCACTTTAATTTTCATTGCGCTTTTCACGAGCTTCTGTTGTGTGTTGGTGTTGGTGTTGGTGTGTGTGTGTGTGTAGCTTAAGGTGTGTGCTGTTTACTTATGCATGCAGACTTTAAAGTCGCCCCCAACAACCTGCCTGCCGGCTTGCCACATGTCGAGGCACGTTGTCTGCCTACACAAACAATTCATTTTTAATGCAAATATTTTACTTTATTTTTCACAATTTTAATGTTGGACCCGAAAATCATCTTGCCAGGTGCTCAAGCGTCAACTGTGGCAGCGACTGAGGCGGCGACGTCGACAGCGAGGCCGATCAAAGGTTAAAATAAACTGCGGCACGTCATGTAAATGTTTACACATCATCACCAACATTCAGCTAAGCAAACATATCGACCTCATCGAGTGCCAACAGCATCAGCAGCATCCAGAGAGTCAGAGAGGGGATGTTTGGGGGGGGCGGTGTGTGTGTGTGTGGCAAGGGGGAGGGGCAGGGGGGGCAGGCTGGTTACATTATTGGCGCATATGTTCAGCACAAATTCCACAGATTGATGCTGGAATTTTTTTATTAGCATTTCTATTTGCCCAGCTTTCCTTCTCTCTCTCTCTCTCCCTCAGTCGCTTTGTGCCACGCCTACGCGCGACAAGCCTGAGGGGGGCGTCATCGTTCGTTGTTGTTGTTGTTGTTGTGTCCTTTGTCTGCAATTTTCCAAACAAAGGCATTTTTTCAATTGTTGTTTTTACTTTCCTTTTTTTTACTTTGATTTCTGACGAGTGTGCGTGTGTGTGTGTGTGTGTGGCAGATAAATCACGTTGGAGGCGCCTCCCAGAAGCGTCAATCGATTGACTGCGATTGATTCGGCCTCGTTTCGCACACGGCCACATTTTAAAAGGTCAATAAACTCGGCCATTAACGAGGAATCAACAGGTAAAATGTCAATTGTCAATTCCGCATAAATCACAAATTGCATTAAAAAACAATAAAAATGAAAGCAATCAAATTTAGACAGCGAAAAACAATTCAAAATTGACTTGATTCCATTTTCTATTGTTAAATACAAATTCATTACATTTATTTGTATTTTTTTTGACTAGTTGAATATAAAGTTATGATATTTGTGTTGATTTCTTATATTTTTCATTTTTTAAATTTAAATTCGTTTTATTTTTTTGTTGTTGTTTGCTTTTCTAAATACATATTCATGTAATTTATTTTATTTTAGTCAATTTATTTCATTTTTTATTGTCATTGTTTTCGATGCAATTTAGTTATGCATTTATTCAATGCTTTAAACATTTTTTGGTACATTGGGTTTTTTTTATATTTTGCTTTAAGTTTGTATTGATTGATTTTATTTATTAGACTTATTTATTTGTGTTTTCATGAATCTCTTAGTTTATTTATTATACATTAATTGTTTTCCTGCTTATCATGCGTTTATTTACTGCACGTTTATTGTGTTGCTATATTTTTGTATTTTATTGTTAATGCATTTTGTTAGTTATAAATTTATTCAGCCATTTGCTGCAAACATTTTGAAAGTATTTGAAACTGTTTTTATATTTAATTATTTGATGTACAAGTATTTTTTGGGTATCCTGATTCCTGATGATTAAAGTTCGATTCCAATTATCAGAAAATTAAGTAAAAATAAGACCTACTCTGATTAGCATTGTGAACTTTTTAAATACTATCAATAATTAATTAATAGTACATTTAATTTCACTTTCTATAACCTATTTATAAATCTGTCAGTCGAATGCTTTAAGTTGGATTCCAATTATCGAACTGGAAATCCATTTAGTTGCCAGTCGAGGAAAATCAATTGCCATTGATTGAAATAAAATGAACTTAAAATCTTCAAGTGTCTTGACAGTTTATGGAGTCGAACTCGACTTCGAATGGAAATCGAACAACAGCAAACAACAACTACAAAAGGGGGCGGGGTCAATGAGGGAGGCAGCGCCATTTAATGATTTATTCGCTATACAAGGGTTACGACTCTACAACTTTAAGTTTAACATTTGGCTGACGTCGCAACAAGACGAAGGCGAAATGGAAATAGAAATTTCAAAATCTGCAAATAGAAAAGCGACTTTGTGGGAGAGAGAGAGAGACAGAGAGAGATGAGTGGGAAGGGGATAGCGCTTAAAAGGGGGAAGTCACGACGACGAAATGTTCTATTACGTATGCCAAACACGACACGAAACTTAA
Source organism: Drosophila ustulata (assembly GCA_035047365.1). NCBI lineage: Eukaryota > Metazoa > Arthropoda > Insecta > Diptera > Drosophilidae > Drosophila > Drosophila ustulata. Next base: position 10,097,728 of record JAWNPT010000080.1, read on the forward strand.
AAACTTTGCACGATAAGCCAAGGCAAGTGAGCCAAGCGAGTAGAAAGGGGGAAGAGCTTGTCTATAGGGGGGGACTTAGGGGAAGTGGATTAGGAGGAGGTGCTCCGCTCATTCGCTGCTCAGCGTCAACTCACGAGCTGGCGTGGGAAGTGCTGCCAATGCTCCAAAAAAAATGCATAGAAAAAGGGGAAATTCAGCTTGGGAAATTCGACTTTTGAATACCCTTCATTCAACAGTGCAGGGAATGTAAAGCCCATAAATTGAATTGAAAATAAATTATTTGACTTATTTTTAATTGACAAAAAATGCATTTTATTACATATTTTTTATATAAGAATACTGAACATTTCAAATTTTAAATTGTATATAATAGTTGAACTACAATCCAATAATTCAACTATACTTAAATTTGTATCCGCGAATACAAAACAGAAACCTATTTTTGTGATGTTTTTTAAAGACCGAAATATTATTATTCTCCAATAGATTTCATGTTAAGCTTTTGGGCTGATCAGTTATTTTTCAATATTCATTATAATGTTATTGTAAAATGAATCATAAATGTTGGGCAATTAAATATAATTATTTTGGGTTAGTATTAAACACAAAAATTATATAAATATTGCTGGTTTAGTTCGGATATTTAATATTCCGAGACTGCATCGATTGCAATTGTTATTACAAAAAACATTAGTTTTTAATTGTACAACAAACTATTAGTATAATTATTATTAAATTTGAATTTGTAAATTAATGTTTAAGTGTTTAAAACCTCAACAAAAGGTTAGAAATCGTAATTGACATAACTAGAATTAATTCAGTTAATAGTAGTCAGATAACATCAATAATATTCATATTGATATATTAATCATCGGATCATTGGCAAAGTTACCAAACTTGCTGCAGTGGCAAACGACCCCAAAATATGTAAGAGCATCAACCAGAAAATACAAAGTGAAATGAGCGCCAAATAGAATAAAGCCGAAGGTTGACTATGTGATTGCAAGGGGTGCCAAATTGTCAGAAGGTTGTCAACTAAAGAAAAAAAAAAACAACAACTCCAAAAAGAAAACGCAGAAATGGGAAAAAAAAAAAAAAAAAATAGGAAAAACGAAGAAGAAAAGAAAACTGGAAGGAAGAAGAAAATTTGGCATTAAGGCTGAAAATCACGTACGCCGGATTTTCTGTTCCTGTATTTCTATGTCAACGATGCCGAGGATGATGACAATGACAATGACGGAACGCGATGATGAAAGCCAGCAGCCAGCAGCCAACAACAACAACAACACGATGATCGGCGAATAGGTGGGCGGGGCAAAAAGGGGCCGAAATTGGGGGCAGAGAGAAGTGGGCGTGGAAAGGGGAAAGGGGAAGGAGAACTGACTGAACGAATGCCTCACTTTTTAGGCCTTTGAAAAAGCGTTTGGCGAATTGAAATGAAATTGAAAATTATACTAGTGTGTGTGTGGATGCTGTGTGTGCTCTGTGTGTGTATGCGTGTGTGTGCCTGTATGTGTTGTGTGTGTAGTTGTGTGTGTGTGTGTGTTTGTGTTTGCAGCCTCGTGATGATAATGAAGCTGCCTGTTTGCCTGCTCTCGGACTGGTTAATCAAGTTGTTAAGTGAATTGGCTGAGTTCGCTATATTGCCACAGTCAAAGCTGCCTATAACAAACTGCAAAAACATCGAAAGTTTTCCTACATTACTTCACTTAAAGGATGTATAAAATAACTGCTGATATATATATAATTTTGAATTAATTTTGCAATTTTTCTTTTGCAATTCTAATTGACGATTTGCAAAAATATCTGAAGTTGTGAAATCCTTTTGCTGACCTTTCTTTAAATGTTTTCATACTTTTTTCCACACTCAATTGACTTAAATTACGTTTAAAATAACTGCTAATATATTTACACTCTTTTTAAATATTTTTGGCGCCTCTAAAAAGTATTTAATTCTAATTGACGAATTCATTTAATGTCAAAAATAATGGAATCCATTTGCTGCCCTCTTGAAAAGCTTTTCATACTTTTACATACATTTAGGTTACTTAAATTATCTTAAATTTTTGAACACTTCTCAGAAGTTTTTTTTTAATTTATTTTCTCTTCATTTATTCAATTTAAAATAACTGCAAATATATCTATAATTTTTGAATTGTTTTGCTGCATATGTTTAAACCTTTTTTAAAAGTTTTTTATACTTTTTTAAAATTGTGTTTAAAAAAACTGCGAATACATCTTCAATTTTTGTTTTGTACTCTTTGCTACTCTTTATTGAGCGCTTTTCATAAATGTTGTTATACCTTTCCTTAAATTTGAATAATCTTGGTTAAGTTGCAAATAAATTTAGAATTTAACTTTAACTTTCGGTAAACCTTTTTTCTGTTTGTTGTAGCGCTGTTTGACTGTAGTTTGCAGCTCGTTACCTCAGGTTTTTATACCCGCTACCCATAGGGTAGAAGGGTATTATAACTTAGTGTCAACAGAAAATGTATGTAACAGGCAGAAGGAGGCATCTCCGACCCCATAAAGTATATATATTCTTGATCAGTGTCAACAGCCGAGACGATATAGCCATGTCCGTCTGTCTGTCTGTCCGTCTGTCCGTCTGTATGAACACCTGGATCTCAGAGACTATAAGAGCTAGAGCTACCAAATTTCGGGACAGTACTCCTATAGGTCCTACGCAGGTCAAGTTTATTTCAAAAGTTGGATGCCACGCCCCTTTCCGCCCCCAAAAGTCTGTAAAAGCCGTAATAATAGACCTAGAGCATTGAATTTTGGTATGCATAATAATAATTATATTCTCAATGATTCCTGTGAATTTGGTTGATATCGATGAAAAAACAAGGAAGTTATTAAAGAATCAATTTTATATGCAAAATTCACTTGCAGCTGCCCGCGCTTTGTTTGTTTAGTTGACAGTGTGACCATAACGGTGTTGTGATTTTTACCCGCTATTTTCAAATATATACAAAAAACTAATTTTAGTATATTTGGTATATTTTTTGTTAATATATCATTTAAATTTTTTGTTTTCTCTCGAAATGGGTTGCGGGTATCATACGGTCGAGCACTCTCGACTGTAGCTTTCTTACTGGTTTTGTGATACTCTTGCGAAATGTTGAGCAGCGGCTGAAGCTGTTTTCAATGTGGTTGCCGCTTAAGTAACTGACCACCGCGCTGCACCACCGCAACACCGCCGAACCGCTGAGCCGCTTGCACCACTTAAAATATGATGTTGGCGGCAATGTTGCATCTTATCTTAAACTGTCGAAGCTGCAAAGGAAGCTCAAGTTGCAGCAAACCGCAAGCTTACCCCTTGCCACACCCCCTTGCCCACCCCTTTCTCAGTCCCCTTTCTCTGTCCCTTTCTCTGTCCCTTTCTCTCGCTTCAATGTCGTTCACAGTTGAGAGCTTTTCCTTCCACTTTGCCTTTAAAATAAACACAATTTTTGTGCAGCCCCCCAACCACGCCCCCCTCGCCCGCTATCTGCATATTCTTCTTCTTCTTGCGGTCGCTTGTTTCATAGTTTCCAATTCCGCTGTCCCCCCTTCAATCCCTTCATCATCCATGAAGCGTCGACCACAGAGCGAAATGCTTCTTGTACTTTTATTTTTCCACTTTTCCACTGCATTTTCCTTCCCCTTCCCCCCTGCCAAGCGTTTTCTTACCCTTTTTGGCCGCGTTCCATTTGGTTTTTGGCTAACGAAAATTTTATTACAAGTTTTCTATAATCGACTTTGGGGCTGTGGTTGCAGCTTTTTTGCTGCAGTTTTCGCTTTACTTATCGCAAATATCGTTAAATTCATAGTTACCCAACACTCAGAATTCTTCTCCTTCTTCTTCTTCTTCTGGGAACGTGCTTATCGATATCATCTCTAGCGGCAGTTATCGATTGTCCACACGCAATACACATCAATTGCTTTCTCTTCCTCGAATATATTATTCAAATTTCCTATAAATCGAATTAATTCTTGTTGCCCATTTTTTTCAAGATATTCAGATATCGGATATCAACTGAATTAGTTGCATATTTTATTGAATATTCATGTGTATTAAATACTATATATTTCAAAGTAGCTGATTTTCGTTTAGATTCTTACATATTGCTAAGCAGATAAACGAAAATGAATTGTATTAAAAATATTATTCCTTAAAAATTGATCGCCGACGATCGAATATGAAATCAATTTGTTCCAAAGCACTTGTTGAGTACTCAAAGCATCTATTTGAGTTATCAAATATCAATATTATTGTAAATTATGTTCAATAATGAAAATCATAATTCCAATTGTCTTGGTTTACTTGAAAATGAAATACATTTTATAAAAACTGAAAAAATGAATGAATGCAAACTGAATCTAATTTAAATATTCATTAAAATTATAGCTATTAAATTTAATTAATTGAAATAAAATTCATTATTTGATTCGTTTTGGCCATACACGTTGGAAACATCTTATATCACACCATCTATCGAAATGAAATCTTAATAATTTAAATAAATATTTAATATTCATTGAAATTAAATATTTATTTAATTTAATTCATAAGGAACAAATACATTATTTGATTTGTCTTGATTTACTATTTAAAGAAATTCGTTTTATAGCACACTGACTATCGATATTAAATCGACAAGTTTCCAAATTCACATAAGTTTTATTTATGAATATTATGAATTCATAAATAAAACTTATGTGAATTTCCAAAAAGAGATCAAAGCCAAATCACTTTGCCAGAAAAACTACAAAAAATAACGACGAGTTGGCGAAATGATGAGAATAACGATTGCAGCACAGAGAAGAAAATCGAAATGAAAATGGGAAATGGGAAACGGGAAGCGGAAAACAGGAACTGAAAACATAGACGTGTTAAATAGCAATTGTTGCTGGCATTTTGTGTTGGCGCTTTGGAGGAACAAATTGCGGTACACTCGTTATTATTATGGGACACCCACAACACACACACACACACACACAGACAGACGGACAGACAGACGGACGGACAGACAGACAGACGGAGAGGCTTGAGCGTGTGCGGCAAACTGGAGCGTGAGGCACTTGTGTCATTTGTAATTGAAAATGAAAATGCAAAAACAACAAAAGGACAAAACACAGCTTTTGTAGCGCGATAGAGACAAAAGAGGAGGAGTGAGAGAGAGAGAGACAGAGAGAGGAAGAGGGATGGAGTAAGGTGGGAGAGCGAGTGAGACTTCAGTGTGTCAATTTATATGCCGTTAGCGTGCTGTCGAATGAGCATGAATATGAAGCGAATGCCAGAGTTACAATAAATAAGGAGGCGAGTGCACTCGACTCTCAGATACTCGCCACACATTTCTACAAAGAACACAGAAATAATTAAAAAAATAAAATTTGTTATCATATGTATTTTTTTGCTTCCAAGGCTATCATATTTCACTACATTTATATAGCTAATTAATTAAATGCTAGAATACATTTATGACTAAACGAAGAAAGCAAGTAAATTAGTATCAAAAAGATTCTTTAAAAAGATTGTGTAATTAACAAAACTAAATTAATACAGGTAGTTCAAATGCTTGAATAAGTGTACGACTAAAATCCATAGTACAAATATAAAAATCAATAAATAAAAAATTTATAAAATGGAAAAACATAATTAATTAAATAAATCAATAAAAGATGCTGGGCATTGAGGCTTATGATAAGAATATTTATTATGACCAAATGCATATTCTCATAAATATAAAAGGCATTACAACATTATTTAAATTACTTTTTATATTTGTATTATTTTTTATTTTTTTCTAATCCATATTTTATATTGTTATTTCATCAATGTCGATAGGTCATAGTTGTCCTAAAAAAAAAATAAAAAATGAAATAAAATAAATATATAATTAGTAAAATAAAATAGTACAATAAATATATAATTAAATGCACATTCGAAATATATAATTAATGAAGTACCAAATGAATTAGAAAATATATACAAATTATAACTCTGAAGCTCCAAGAGGTCTAATTGATAATACTTGAAAATAAGTACTTGAAAATGTTGTAGACGTTTTCGACTGCTTGCCACAGAGTTGTTATACCCTTGTGGGCAATGGGTGCCGGGTGTTTGCCGCCAGTCGCTCGCATTAGCGGCGAACTACACAATGGAATGCTTCTTGCTCCACTCGCTGGCTGTCGAACGAGACGCATTCGTCAATCGTTTTGGTGGCTGCCACTAAAAACTAAGGACACACTAATCAACAAACATTTACGCCGACATTGCGTGCATATTAAACAGCACGGCACAGCACAAGACTCCCTCCTCGAAACCTCTCCCTCCCTCCCTCTCTCTCTCTCTCTCGCGCTGTCACTTGCTGTCGTGGCAACAGCGAAAGAGTTATTAACTTGCCTGCCACAATGCCAATGTAGGGTTGTCCTCCTCTCCCTTCCTCTCCCTCTCTCTCTCCCTCTCTGGGCGTTACGTAAATTATGTTCTGCCATTTATCATTTAAAAGTTTAATGTGCCTCTATAAATTCAAGTTGCATGACTCGAACAGCAGCAGCAGCAGGAGGAGGTGGCATGCCCCGCTATTAGTTGCAAAATAAATTGTTAAGCCCGCTTCTAAGTGGCAACAATTCTCGCACCATTCGCCGAAGCAGCTGAAGGTCAAACGCAAAATCGCATCCGAGTGAATCGAAGCGAATGAAATGAATCGAGAAATGTTTCCAGTTTCCCCAGTCAATAGATTGTATTCAAAACAATAGCGACGCTTCTTCCATAAAGCAGCGAATGAACTTTAATTATATTTCAAATTAATTGTTAAAACATTTGATGTATTTATTAAATCTATTTTATTAATGAAGTGGAAATTTCTTTACAGCCAAGACGTTCTCCGATTTATTGAGAGGTAAGTTTGAAATATTTATTTACATTCTGCAACTCAAAGTAGGCATTTAAACTTAGCGACAGATTTCATTGTGCTGTGAAAACTTGTAAAATCAACATAAAAAAGAAATTTTAACTTTTATTTGCAATCTGAAGAATGTTTGAAGAAAACAATATGTTCGTGTGGTATCCATCTGTGAATCCAGGCCCGAAATGTGATCCAGATGATGAATTCAAGGCGATGATTCTGGCCATAGTGCTGACTCTCTTCCTGACAGTGGGATCGATTTATGTCCTTAAGTGGCTAATGAAGTAAACTATTAAGTATGTAATGAAAGAGTATAATGAGAAGACTTTACCCTTAGTAACCTAATTCAAAGCTGAAGAGCAAGGGACTTGAAGAACTGCAGAAAAAGCCAAAGTAAAAGCTACCCAAAACAAAAAAAAACATACAGGAAAAATATAAAAAAATATGTTTATTAATTTGAAGAAGAAATATATGAGAGAAATTAATAACAAAGAAAAACAGCAATATTTCAACTAATTGCAATACAGGAAGCTGTCATATATTGGAAAATAAAAACAAAGAAAAACATGAAGATGAAATTTCAAAATACATATACAATTTATTAATTTGAAAACAGCAAAAAAATTACTGGGAATTTTACAATTTGTACGCAGAAAATTAATGAGGCCGGAATATTAAGAAAGATATTTTGTATTTGTGCATAATTCAAAAACATTAAGATTAGATACAAATATATTTCTATTTTGATGATGGAAAGTAAAAGTTACCGAAGCTTTGATAGCAACGAATAAAAAATACAAACACGATAATGTTTACAGATAAATATTTATGATGTGAAATATAATTTGCATTTATTTCTAGATGGAAAGTAAGAGCTGCCAAGAATATATTAATTTGACTGCAAATAATTAACAAATTAAAACAACACACATATTTATTAATTGGACAGAAACAATAATTTCAAAACGGGAAAAACTGCCAGAGATAAATAAAGAATGGGAAAACGAAAAGACGAAATACAAAATGATGTATTTAGTAGTTGCAAAATAGTTTCCACCAATTCTTAAATGACTGCAAATAGTTAAGAAATAAAAACAAGAAATATAAAAATATTTTCGAGTCAAATCAGATGATTTTCCACTAATTTCAAGTAGAGTTTTTAATTCTTTTCCGCGTCTAATATGCAAATAAAATAAGTTTGTCTTGGACTTGAGCTATGTAGTGTTGGAAATTGAAATACAACGAGTGCTTGCCACCACTATTGTGGCAAGTTGAGGTGGCAAGGCAAAAGGGCAGCTGGAGGGCGAAAAGAGTTGACGGATATTGGGGCCAACTATTTGGCAGGGCGAGAGGCGACAGACGACAGAAAGTGGTTAGGAATGCGACAGACTGACGTCAGACGGAGCCAGCAGCTTGGCCAGCACGTGGCAGAGTGGCACGTGGCACGTGGCAGAGTGGCAAGAGTGAGAACAGTGCGAACAGGGGGACAAGGGACAGAAGAGGACACTTCCTTCCACTTGACTCTGCCATGCGGCATGCAATTTGTTTAGTGTGTGAAAATGAAACATTTTTTTGCGCTGCCGCACACTCTTCCTCTTCCTGCTCCCCCCTCCCCCCTCTCTGCCTCTTGCTCTCCTCTTTGGCTTGTAAGACGTCGCACAACACGGCGAATGATTGATGATTGTTCTGCAACGCCGAAGCGCTGCAAACAAATGAAACTTTTGTTTCTTGCATAATAAAATAACGTAAACACGGGACACAGGACACGAGACACAGGACGCTGGATAGGCGGCAAACGGGTCGCAGGACATTTGGCCAACCAGGATGAGCTGGCCAAAGACAAAACCTCAAGAAGACGACGCAGAGAGCTGAGATATTTGTGGGGCATAACTGCAACTATTCTGATCACATGGAATGCGAAATGCTCTCTAAAATGGAAATGTGAATCAGATTGCATCACATGAGAATTGAGCAGAATAATATTAAAATAGTAATCAATTTAATTACTTTGAAATCTGTTTGGTTTCTATACGAAAACCTTTTAAAACAAAGCTGCATTTTATTCAAATTAATGTGCTTCAAATACAGCTGCATTTTATACAAATATTTACGGAATATATTTGTTAAATGTTAAATATTTGAAAGGGTACTGCTCAGATCTAGCTCAATGACAATGATGTATAAATAATTTCAGCATTAGATTCATTTTTAATAACCATAAAAATTGGCTTTTTAACTTTATCAAACTTTTTAGTTTAATATTTAGCAACAAATTGTAATGCCTCGTTCTAATACTTAAAATTGTTATTTTGGCTCTTTTACCTATTTCTATACGCAGTAGTATCTTATTAAAAATTAATTTAGCCCATACTCCAATATAGGAAAAATAGATTTTTTATGGAGATTAAAGCAAGCAAATAGAAGACGTTGATTTACATAATTATATAAAAATATTGCTACACACTAAAAAGTTTGAGTTAAGAAGTCTGCCAAATGAATTTTGGAATTTATCGTAAAACTTGAACAGACTAGAAAAAAATGATTATTATTTAAATTAAGCAAGTTTACTTACCATATATGTATATATTATTATAAATTAAGGCAAATTCAATAGGAATATGCAAATACTTTCGAGGTGAGAGTAGTGACGAATGTGGAGCAGCTTCAACTAACGCTTAATTCCTGCAACACGAAAAGAATTTTTCAATTTTACGCCAAAATAAGTTCGGCCCAAGCGACGTAATTTTTCAAAATCAACACGAGGACGGGCAGAGTGGGGAAGAGGGGTAAAAAGAGGGGGAGCTGTGGATGGAAAAGCAAGCAGTCTACTTATTATATAGCGTAATTACTTATAATCATTTCAATAAGCAGCACAACAAACATTCTAAAGCCTTGCCACAAGCGGCAAGCGGCAACAACGCTCGAGTGTGAGTGTGTGTGAGTGTGAGTGTGTGTGAGTGTGTGTTAGTGTGTGTGTGTTTGGGACATGTTACCGAAAACCGAAAGTGTCAAAGCTTATAAACGTCAGACATAATTATGCCTGCAGGATAATTGTTTAGACACATGAGCATAATGAAAACATGACACGGCATCCTGCGAGGATCAAATGTGCGAGCTCTGTGTGCGAGTGTGTGTGAGTGTGTGTGAGTGTGTGTGTGAGTGTGTGTGTGTGAGTGTGCTAATGTGCAAAGTGTGTGTTCCCGCTTCTGCCTTCACCGCTGCCCGTTGGCAACACTTGGGCTTCAACAAGCGCCAAAGGCGTCTGGCATTTGGCAGGCGTCGGCACTAGACAGCGATGGAGGGAAGCTGAAACTGACTCTGCAGCCGAAGACATGAAGCGACCACGTGCAACACCGGCAACAGCAACGGCATCAGCATTTGTGGCAGCAACAGTCAACAGCAAAAAGAGATAGAAAAAGAGTTTTTGCCAGCTAAATTAACTAAATTAGTATCAGGAAAAAGACACAAAAAATAGCTAAAAAAAAATACCTATTTCGAACTTACTTAAATCAAATCATAAATTTCTCAAAATTGCTAATGAGTATAATTTATTTTGTAACTAATTTCTAAGAAATAATACTAGAAAAAAAGGATTAAAAAAATGGCCTTAAAAGCGCTTAGATCTGGCCGCAAAATGGCCAAAAGGGGCAGCGCTGGCAGCTACAGCTTCACATGCTGTTGTTGTTGTTATTTGGTACTCGACACTTCACACACACTCACACACAGTCGCACACACACACACTCACACACACACACACTCGCAGCCGCCTCACACGCATTTTAATTACTGTTATCATTATGAATCGCATCCACTTGCTAATTAGTGTGTTACACTTTCATCTATGTATTGTTTAGGCACACACACACACACACACCCCTCTACACACACACACACACACACACCCCTCCACACACACGCACACACACAGTGTCACACCCCCTGCAACCCTCTGGGCTATGGGGCAAGTGTTTAACATAATGAACACGCGTATTACGCATGGAATTAACATGACAGTTAACAAATTACAGCCCCAGAAAAAGATGCGAGCACGACCTGCAAATACCCTGTAAAATACACTGCAAGCAGATATCGCAATCAATATAGTTTGTAGTACAAAAATTACTTGCTAATGATTATGTTATGAAATTGAATGTTTTTCGTTAGCATTAATTTATGATTTATTTATATTTATTTTATTTAATATTTTTCAATCAAATTAATTATAGATTTTGCTCAGAAATTCAGGAATGATGCAAAAATATGCCCAGTAAATTCAGAAAGCTACACAATTTAATTTAAATTTTTAGTTCGAAGTAGCCTCGTCAACTTATTTGCTTACAGGGTATAACGCAATTTGTTTCTTTGCTCCGCAACAAATTACTTAACCAACTTTTAACTACAACAATTAATAAGCTATTCGAAAACAATGCAAAGACAAAAGAAAGTGCTAGAAAATGTCAGCAAATTAAATTGATTGATTAGTAGTTACTGTATACTAAACACTGCTGATAATTGCAGGGTATTATTTTCCAGAATTAACTTTTCTAGATGAAGCAAGTAAAGTGTTAAGTATTTAAAAAGAATATAGAATCTATATAGCCTGTATTTGAGGCATATACCCTGCAACCTACCTTAAGGCGAGTTCTGCGAATTGTTTTGACAAATATGTACATATAAAACTTTAATTACCATACTTACGCCACATGTTGAATGCAGACAGACAAACCACACAATTCTAAAAAAAAAGGCCAGTCGCTGGGGAATCTAGCGCTTCAGGGAAAAAAAAAAACACAACCCGACTAAGTTTTCATGTAATTTTAAGTAGAACTCCCATTCATTTAAATATTTGCGCCGAAAAACTTGTTGCTTGCTTAATATATCGATAAGTCCAATCGACTAACTGCTTCGCGGCTTAGCGCTAAATAAGCCGGGAATAAAATGTTTGCGCCAAATGCAATATTTCAATTATTCAAATTTTAAACAATAAACGCTCTAAAGTTGTACGATAATTTTGTCTTAATTATTAAAGTAATATGGTCCACAAATTGTAAGCATGTACGAATAATTATTTAATTTTATTTAAATGCAGGGTACCAATCGACCTGCCTCCACATTTTTGAAGCACCTGTTGCTGACAATTTGTGTCACATACTTTTCGGCGTCGCTTAAAATAATGCTAAGTTGCCGCATTTTCTACTTACCAATTTTTAGTTTAATTGTATTTAATATTATAAAGTGTCGTTTTGAAGTTTTACATTTTACATTACACACTTAATAGTCTTAATCTTGTCAATTCTACAAAGTGTTGCAAGGCCATGAGTAAAAGGAAAATCTCTTCATATTTCCATTGCTCAACTTCAGGGGTCGCCTTGAGAAAATGTCAACGGGCCATTTCCGGCCACAAGCGAACAAAAGCAAAGAGATAACTTGAGTTTTTGACTGCGCATATTGCCCTCATTCAGTTTCATTGTTATGCTTATGTGTCCATTAATGCCGCCCCTTCCCCTTCTCCAAATACGTTGCACTCAAAGCTGTGCAGTCAACCATGTTGAAGCAGATTCTCAACCACTTCCTGACGACACCAAGAAATGTCTTGAGAATTCCTTGAAAGATACTAATAATATTGATATTTTAAATATTTGTTAAAATATAATTATTATTCATAGCATCTGCTAAATTTGAATTAGAAATGAAGCGCGCGCTGTTGACTCCCAAAAACTATCGCTGTTAAAGCGCTGTTACATGCAGTGATATCGATTACTTGTTGAGTGGGAGTTTGGCAGGTGCATCGATATATCGATACACAAAAGCAACGCTGGTTGTTGAGCTCGGTTTTCGGTATATTAAGTATACCGCGTGAGCGAGCGCATATTTTAAGCAATTGAAGTTGCGGTCACGCTGTCCGTATTGTTTTTGTTCATTTTTATGCTCTTCTTCGTGCGGTTCGGTTCGGTATATTTGTGTGTGTTTTTTTTTTTGGTCGCTTGTGGAAGGCTCCGCGCGCATTTAATTTCGTGATTTAACAATATGCATTAATCAATTGTTGCGCCGCAATTCGTTTTCGGTTTTTGGCGCTTAGCCAAGCGGCCAGCACAAATGTAAATGCAACGGCAACAAGTGTAAATAAAAGACTCCCAAAAAAAGTGTGTGCATTTTTTTTCTCTTTTCCCCTGTTATTTATGTGTTTGCATGTGTGTGCGTGTGTGTCTGAGCATGTTGGTGTGTTTACAACGCCGCCGTGGCCGCTGTCTGTGTATGTGTGTGTTAGTTAATAACTAATATAAAGTACATTATTATTATTTTTATGAATTTGTTGCTGGACTGCGACGCCAGCTGCGTCGACGTCGACGGCCATTGAAATTTCACCGAAAAAGAAAGAAAAAAAAACGATTTGTACTAAAAGCATCAACGCAAAACGTGACTAGTTTATTTTATTAATGCTGCAGCAGCAACAACAATTACAAGTGAATTTATTTTTTTTCTGCTTCTCTTTCGCTGCGACTTCGCTGCCGCAGTCGCTGTTGCGCCGCCGCATTTCGTACATGAGACTGAGTGAGTGTGTATGTGTGTGTGTGTGTGCGAGCAAAGGGCGTTCACAGTGTTGTTGTAAATGCGTGCAATTAGCCGTGGGTGGTGCGAGCGGGACAGTGAGAGGGAAGGGGGAAGGGAAGCAGAACAGCAACGGCAATAACAGAGGAAGCAGCAGCAACAACAACTGCGTCAGTTGTAAAGCGCCGTTATTACACGCACTCTCGCATACACAGACTCTTGTGTGCGTTTGTGTGTGTGCAATGCACATTTAGACGCACTTGTGCGTGGCTCTCTTTGCACCACAGGCTGCGCTGCGTTGCTTGCTTTCTACCTGACACAGACAGCAGCTGTCTCGCTCGCACTGGCGCTCTCAGCATTCCTTGACGCTCGCGTCGCAGTCGCCGTCGTCGACGAAATCTTAATAGTAATTCTTGTTGTTGTAACAGAAACGCCGCCGCCGCCGCCTTCGCTGTCAACCAAGTGCAATATTATTTAAGTGAATGAGTGAAAGAGAGACAATGATGGTATAACAACAGCAGCAGAAACAACAGCAACGACGACAACACCAACAGCAGCAAAAACAACAACAACAGCGACTTTTGGCATTTCTACTGTACTCGCAATGGAGCACCAACAAAAGCACAACAAACGCAAAAAACAACAACAAAAGAAGCAGCAACAACAAAACCAGCATATTTTACTTGCTTTTATCATATTGACAATTTGCTGGCCACAGGTGAGTGACGTTATTTCTCTCCCTCCCTCTCTTTCTCTTTCCCTACCTTCCTTTCTTTCCTACCTTTCATTCCATTCCATTTCATTTGACCCCTCGCTTCACCCCTCGTCCTCCGTCGCTGCAACTGCTTTCGACTCGTTGTTGTTTTTGGTCTCTCTGGGAATTCCGAACTTCGTAATTCACAAAATTCGTCACACACAAAGTACAGTGAACCAAATTGAAGGCGCACTAGATAAAAGACTTGCATACTAAGCTCAGTCTATCGATATATCGATAACAATGGAATCTTTGAACACTCTGTTATCTACAAATATTCTGTTTTAATATTAAAGAAATTATCTGCAATTAATATATTAAACAAATTGCAATGCCAAGTTCTTTAGCAAGTTCGATAAATATTTTAAAAACAGTATTTTATTTCTATTTTAATTATTCTTAAAAAATAATATTTTAATTCAAGTATTTTACATGCATTTAGTTTTCCATTTTAAACAGTTCATATTGTAATATTGCACTAAAAATATTTTATATTTTACTTGCGTTTAATCTTCGATTACTTTACACGAGAGTTGTATGCAAATATTTCAATTGCATTTAAGTTTTACTTCAAATAGTAAAAAAAAAAACAAAAATATTTAAACACAAGTATTTTACTTGCACTTAATTATCGACTAAAATTTATGCTTGTGCTCAAATTGATCTATAAATATTTAATAAAAATTAAATTTTTATCACATTTAATCTTCAATTAAATCATATTGCATTACAATTATTTTACTTGCCTTCTATCTTCGATTAGAATGTTTCTAGAAAGTTAAATAAATGTTATTTAAACGAAAGTTGTATGCAAATATTTGAATTGAATTTAACTTTCGATTATAATATTCGAAAAACAATATTTGTATGCAAATATTTTTAATTTCATTTAATCTTTGATTAAGACTTGACTCGCTACAAAAATTCTCTATAAATAATATTTTTAATACAAATACTTGAATTGCCTCATTTAAAAAGAATTCAAATTGCGACGAAATTTGTTTGTTTAATCGATGATTAATTCGAAATTGGAATAGAATAGCTTCGTATTTGGCTTTGAAATTAACGCTGCATTTACCGTTGTGTCCAGCTAAAGAATTGCGACGTTGAACTTTTTAATCGTGCGTCGCGTTTCGAAATGTGTGTAAAGGAAGCTGGAACTGGAGAGCAGGTCTATATATCAGATCTATAAATATTTCGCATGAATTCGCTTATGAACTGTACAAATACGGGGGGAATAATTCCAGAGAATTTAAGCTGGACTGTTTAACTGTTGCATTAAGTACTACGAGTATTTCGGGATCATCAGATAAATTACGAATCAATAATACTCGGTATTTGTTTTTTCTGTTTAGCGCATGATCAGTTGAAGATTGCTCATTAACTGGTTGCTGCGCTCATTCAGTATTCAGTATGCCATACCAATTCGAATATCATGTTCAAATACACTCGAACATATCGAGTATATAGTACAATGTACCATTTTCGGTTTTCATTAAATAAACAACTGCAGCTACTTTCGCTCCTCCTCCTCCCTCCAATTCTAATGATACCCTGTACTCTCCTCAGGTAGAGAGCATCAGAAGATGGAATCAAGTTTTTTTTTGTATAATTGAGATCATCTTTTATGTCAGCACATTAGTGTTTTGGGCAAATTCCAATTGCATTTTGTTAGATAAAGGTTGGATTTTAAACTTTTAATTCTTCGAATTTAATGATGACTCTAAAGCAAAACTTCCGAATTCCAAGCATATTCGACAGCTAAAGACAACTGGTTTTTATTGTATTTAGGAGTACAACATTTTAATTGTTGAACAAATGTTGTTAGCTGCATTTTGAAGCAGTGGGAATAAAAGTAGTTAAGAAATATTTATTGTACAATTTATTGTTATAATAATAAGTAATTGCTGATTTCAAATTTGCCTGCAGCTATTTAGATGACGCATCTTTACATCACTGAAATTATTATTTACATTGAAAGCGTTTTATTAAATGATCAATTAAATTTGAATACTTTTTTTGCATCTGAAGTTTGTATTCTGAGAATTTCCCGAGAATTACAGACATTTTTGCAGGGTATTCGGCTGGTCGTGCTGCGCATCTGTTTTGCTTATGCTTCTGCTTCTGTGTTGTTTTGGGGGTGAATCCGTCGTTGGAGTCATTAAATTTCGATTGTTATTGCGGCTGTTGCAGGTCAATTGGGGGATTTACTAAGTACAAATGTATCCCTCTCTCTCTCTCTCGGGTCTCTCGCTCACACTTGCATGCGCAATTAGATATTAACAAACAATTTATTCAAATCTCTCGTACATTTTGTGCATTTTTATTATTGTGTTCTTCTTGCGTTGCTTCTCCGCCTTTTCTTTGCTTTGCTTTAGTTGGTGTCATAAACTTTTTAATCACTTGCTCAGCCGGTTTTATTTATTGTTGTTGTTGTGGTTGTTGTTGTTTTCTTGTTATTCGATCATTCCATTTCATTTCGTTTCGTTTCGTTTCGTTTCGTTTCGTTTCGTTTCGTTCCACGTTCATTGTTTTCTCTTGAATGGGAGTTAAAACCCGCGATTCCGTAACTTCGTAATGCCGCCAATTATTTGAAACTTTATTGAGAATTTGTTGTTTATTGTTTTTTGTTTTCTCATCTCGCTGCCACAACTTACATCACTGCCAATTCCCAACCTTAGATGTATCTTTAATTATCTAATAATAATATTCGCTTTGTTACCGAGTTATTCAATCAGCCCTCAACTATTTCGATGGTCATTTCATAGGGTATCTGATATCGAATACTTTTCTGGCATTTAGCTACAACTGGTTTCTTAAAGCATTAACTGCGACTGTCGATCAGCAAATACTCTACAATAATGCTGGATAAATGAAGAACTAAAGTGAAATCGCATTGTTCTTGAATTATTATTAACTAACGATATTAATTATCTTCAGCTTTATCTTATCTTTGTCTGTCACGCGACTTTGCCTGAATTGTTTTAAGATTAAAATTTTTTGCTCATCACCACGTTGTTTTCTTTCGCTGTTTTGCTGGAATTTCTTGATGAATCAAAGATCCAATTCAGGTTGATGGATAAACAAAGAAATACTGCACATGATTCCCCAACTATGCGTTGTCGTAAATCGATCCAAGTGCTATCGTAATTTGATTTGTTCACTCGTTGCTGCCTGTGGCGACAGATGTTTCGACTATTTGTTTATGCCCCGCCGCATAGAGTAGCCAATAAGAGAGAGACAGAGACAGAGAGAGAGAGAGAAGAAAAAGGCAGCGTTTTAAATCTGAATAGTCTCTCAAGGTTGATGTTGTGCTCGATTGATTGTCGCTTGTTTCTAGCCGGCTTAAAGTTGTCCTGTCAGATCAACAGTAAAAAGCCGTCTCTCTCATTCGCTCTGGCATTTTGTTTATAACGAACAAATAAAACAAGTAAGAAAGCAACAGTCGAGAGTGATCGACTGTGAGATATCCACTAACAATTTTGGGGGACAACAATATATCAAAACAAGTAAGAAAGCTACAGTCGAGAGTGCTCGACCGTATGATACCCGCAACCCATTTCGAGAGAAAACAAAAAATTTAAATGATATATTAACAAAAAATATACCAAATATACTAAAATTAGTTTTTTGTATATATTTGAAAATAGCGGGTAAAAATCACAACACCGTTTTGGTCACACTGTCAACTAAACAAACAAAGCGCGGGCAGCTGCAAGTGAATTTTGCATATAAAATTGATTCTTTAATAACTTCCTTGTTTTTCATTCGATCTCAACCAAATTCACAGGAATCATTGAGAATATAATTATTATTATGCATACCAAAATTCAATGCTCTAGGTTTATTATTACGGCTTTTACAGACTTTTGGGGGCGGAAAGGGGCGTGGCATCCAACTTTTGAAATAAACTTGATCTGCGTAGGACCTATAGGAGTACTGTCCCCAAATTTGGTAGCTCTAGCTCTTATAGTCTCTGAGATCCAGGTGTTCATACAGACGGACAGACGGACAGACGGACAGACGGACAGACGGACAGACGGACAGACGGACAGACGGACATGGCTATATCGTCTCGGCTGTTGACACTGATCAAGAATATATATACTTTGTGGGGTCGGAGATGCCTCCTTCTGCCTGTTACATACATTTTCTGTTGGCACTAAGTTATAATACCCTTCTACCCTATGGGTAGCGGGTATAAATATGTCACAAATATAACAAAAATATGCCGAAAAGTATATTTGGTATAGAAGTATAGAAATATAATATATTTGCTCTATAAAATTGTTTCTTGAATAATTTCCATGTTTTTCATTCAATTGCACGTAAGTTTTCAGAACATATTTTGACTCTGATCAAGAACTTACATATATACTTTTTGGGGTCACACATTTCCTGTTGGCAGCAAGCTGAAATACCCTTCTACACTCGGGGTAGCGAGCATAAAAACAAAAAACGATGAGAATTGTCGCGTCTCAAAAGTTGTTTTTGCAGTTTTGCAATTAAAGTCAGACGGAATTCGTCTTGTGGCTCACGTGCCAAGCCAATAACATAAACAACAACAAAAGAAGAGTCAACATCGACCTTTTTTTTTTGTGAAGAAGAATGAAAAGTTTTGCCTTGACTCGATCATGATATATCAGACGAGACGCATCATTACGTGTCTCCGAAAACATGCATTCGAAAACATTCACTTCGCCACTCACTTTATTCACTACTCACCTAATGAGTAGACAACACTCCCCACAACACTCGACTTCGACTTCGACTCGACAGATTCATGCTTACTAAGCGCGTCCTCCCCCCAAACAAATAAATAAAAAAGAATAAAAAAGTGCGATGACATCAGCGCTTAAAGTTTGCTTTTGTTCTGCTTTCCGTTGGCTTGTATTATTATTATGTTATGTTTTTGTTTTTACGTTTATTATACTCTCCGTCGATTGTTTTAGATATGTAAATGTTGCGTTAATGTTGCCAGCTTGTGTATCATTCGGCATAATTCACATTTAGAATTACACTTGCCGCAAAGTTCAATTGCAAATTAAAAGCTCATCCCATTGTCAGCACTTTCAGAGAGTGTTATATGTATATACCCTATAAAGAACGCACCCCGAATAGTTATTGGTCGCCATATGTATGATTTATATATATTTTGTTTGCCCTGCAATCAGCAATTTGGCTGCAATTTGTTTCCTTTGGTTTTACGACTGTTGCACAATGCATTTTACGACTGCGGGTTCGATTTCCCGAATACCGAATAATAACTAAATCTTTCATGCGCATACCAGTTTTGCCTGGTGCTTAAAAACAAACCCACAGTTCACGCTGCTTCTAACCGCACATTCTTGTGTCGTAAATTCTGCAACATTGTTGCATTCAGTTATTAGTCGAAATCTCAACGCAATTGCCGTAAAACTTGATGCTTCTTACATATTCTCTCCTCAACTTATTACCTGACAAGGGGTGTTACAGGGTCTCGCACGTTGATGTATATATTTCTATTCATTTTCGTCGAGGTAACCAAATTATAGTTATGACTTTACCCAAGTATTCGCCGGCATTACGTTGAAATATCAAATAATTTAAGCCATATACAGAACAGAGTTGTATTTTATTTATTTACATTTCTGAAATTTTATTTTATTTGTGCTCCACGATTCTAATAAAATTAAGTTGTGAGGAATTGGAAATTAAATTGTTCACCTCCTACAAATTAAAATCAATCAAAACATATTTTTAAATCTAGTCTTTTGGTTCAACCCCAAAAAATGATTAATTTGAACTTCTAATTTATTTAATTTAAATTTATTTAGGGCGTAACTTTAATAACCATAGTTCTCTATATCTATTATTATATCATTTTGTGTTGTGATTTTAGAATAACAAAATGTTTTCATATGAATCGGAATTTATTAGGAAGTACAGCCTAATTTATAAGTACTCTTCAGTCTATGCCTAAAGTGAAGCTAAATAAATTTGTGTGCAACTAAAGGGTCTCAGCAAGTCGAATCGCTATTTCTGCTCGCTTCAGTGTTGATAACTGTTTGCAGGGTATGCTATGCGTCGGTCAACGCTTGCGAACTCGATTAAATGCTGAAGTTGTTTGTAAATTTGGTGCTGTAATTTAAAGTTTACGCGTGTTCTCGAGCATGCAACGAAGTTGTTGTCGTCGTTCTGTTTATTGCTGCTGTTGTTGTTATGAACTTGCTGTGCGCTGCACTTGCGATCGTCTGATCTAATTTTAATTAATTAAACCGTAAAACGAATTCGAATTCGGGCAGCGGGTTTCTTGGCTTCTCTTCTCCTCTCCTCTCCACTCATTCAATTCAATTCAATTCTTGCGGCCCATTTTGTTTCTTTTTGTTCTTTTATGTAGGGTGTGGTCTGCTTTTTGTCCAAACCATTTTGGGCCTGTAATATCAGTTTGTTGTGTTGTTTACTGGAATGCAGCGGAGGGAGTTAGTTCAGCTCGGTGCTAATTGGTATGCAGAGCAAGTGAGGTTGCGGCTGCTGTGGAATCGGTTCTAAGGCAACGGTTAATAAAAGGTGGATGACAACTTTGCGTCCGTCAGTTTGGGGCTAAAATTGTGCAGTTTATGTGCAGCCATCTGCTTTTTGTCGCCAACTTCTGCCTTCGATGGGGAGACAGAGTCAAGTCCGACTGTCATTTGTCGCAATGAACTCGGGGATACTCCACAGCATTGTGTGTGTGTGTGAGTTTGTGGCATGCACCCATCCGGCAGTGCCACTGTCGGCATCGGCACTTGATGGAGTGCCTTTTTAAAAATAGCCCACCATTTAGCGGCAAATTATTTGTGCTGTCAGAGGCAGCGAGTGCCGTGCAAAGTAGTCTAAACTAGTGTCAAGAACAGGGCTCGTTTTTAACTCCGCCGAGAAATCTTTATCTCCACTACTACTACTTCCCATCCCATTACCATTGCCATTAACCCACTGCACATTTTTTCCGCACTCGCTTAATGGCGAAAAATAACTGTCTCCGGCTGCTGGGCATTTTACTGCCCTTTTCCGGCTGCTGCTTTCCCAAAAAAATAAAACCCGGAACCTCAGCCGCAAGTCGATAACTAATTATCGTTTAGGGCGCATTTTGAGGTTGCAGTGGATATTTATTGTGGGTTCGTTTGAAAAGCAGGTGGTAAAAGCTGTTCAGCAATAAATCAAATATTCGTTAGGACAGACAGATTGAACATGGAGAAGTACAAAACTGCATTTTGATGTCAGTAAAGTTACATTTCAATTGTAATTTAAATGTAATATCAAGAAATGTTTATTAATTTCCATTTCTTCAATTGAAAACATTACAGCAAAAAAACCAATTAACAATATCTCTGAGCTAAAAAGTATCGAATAATTTTTGACAATAGACAAATTCATTTTGGGAAAGTGAAAAATGTAATTATGTAGTCGGATAAAAGCGAAGTTGAATTTCAATTAAACACAAACTTCATCAAAAAACCTTTTACGAAAGCAAACAATTTCTGTGAACTAAATGCGAGAGCCGTCATTATTCATAGTAAATGCGGTTGGTAGTTTTTCAATAACAAATATTGAATAAATTTAATGAGTGGCAAAGTAAACCTAAACACAAATTTCATCAATTAAAGACTTTACAAAAGAACCTATAGCTATTTTACTGATCAATTTAAACTTAAGAGTCAGATCAAAGAGAAGTTACGTTGCTACAACAATTGAAATCATTACAATGAAACATATTTCTGAAAGTAAACTATTTCCCTAGTTTAATGTATTTCAAAGTGCTGAAGACGAAAAATTACTGCACTAAAAAAAGGTGCTCAGAAAAACAGATTTTGTGTCTGCGCCCAATGCAATAATAACAGAGATCAAAGCGGCCATCAAAAGTTTAATTTCTACGCAGCTCAGCTGTGAGCAATTACAATCGATGATGCGATAACGATTTGCTAAGCTAAACTATCGCCACGACTATCGCATGACAATGACTATCGCATTCCACTTTTCCTAATGACTGCGGCAAACGGCAAGCGGCAAAAAGCAAGTGTCGAATGTGGGACAAGCTGCGCTTAATGCGCCACTTTCTGTAACACTCTGTAAGCTGCAGAGGGAAGCTATGAACTCGATTCATAAGGTTCGTTTCATTAGCTGCCAATTGGGCCTACATAAATGGCCAGCAGCTAATTGGCCAATTGGCTGATCGTCGAGCGAACAGGCGCCAAAAAGGCAGCAGCATTGACACGTGTTGTTGCTGCTTTACGGGAGGGGGAGGGGAGCAGCTCAAATGTGTTATATAATTGCAGATAATGGGAGATCAGATGTCGACGGTTCAACGATAAAGTCCATATACATACATATATGTTATATACGCTGCTGTGGCTAATGATTGGGCTTTAACTGCAACAGCAGCAGCAGCAGCAGCAGCGAATTTTGCATTAATTAATGTTAATTGCGACGGCCTCTTACAACAACAATAGCAACAACGACTTGCAAACTGGGCCAAGTCAAAACTTGGCTATTTACCATTTTTTGTCTTCTATTTTTGTTGTGAGCAACGCAATTGCAAATTATTCACTTACTCACTTATTCGCATATTCAGTCAATTTGTTGTTTATTCAATTTCAAATACAAATACAACAAATACGAGTATGTGAATTAATAAAAAATCAAAAACGAAGAAAAATAAATCAAATGAAATAAAATAAAATAAAATAAAACGTGGTTTGTGGCTCACCTAACTGGTTTCGGCGGCTGCCATATAAATAATTAGCAAAAACCAACAACGCTTTATAAATCACACACACTCTCGCACAACACCAACACAACCGGCCTCATGCCCCCTTCCCCTTCCCCTTCCCCTTCCCCTTGCCCCTCGCTGCTCTTCAGGTGAGAGAGCCACCTGAGGCGGCGCACCTGCCTCTTGTGCTGTGCCTACAATCAATGCAACAATTTTGAATACATACTACACTATACTATATAGTATACACTATATACCCTGCTTTAATCAGGGGCGGGCCGAAAGGGGGCTTCGACTTGCCACTTCTACTTCTGCCTCGAGTTCGATCTCGACGTCGACGTCGACTTCGACTTCGACTTCGACTTCGACTTCGACTTCGACTTGCGACTTCTCCTTGTACTTGCCAGCGAATTTAGCTAACAATCAGTTTAGCGTAAAGCGTAAAGCGATCGAAGTGAGCGTGATCAACGCCAGCTGGCTGCCGACTCCATTGAGAGTTGTTCTCTAGCGTGTCTTGATCACCAGCCAAAGGGGCATATAGACGAGTATATACCCTAAACATGAGAAGATTCTGATTAAACATCTACTTTCATTGAAATGTTCAAACAATTTAATGACTGCTTGTTATTAGGCTTTTTTGAAATTCATATCGAATGAAAAGTTAGTTAAAACAAACTTGTTTTATTTCTATCCATTTATTACATATTTCAATAAATTATTAATCATTTCCCATTTCTTTTTCTACCATTTACTATTTTTTTGTATTAGCATATTCCTTTAAATCCAAATGAAATTTGGTAACTATTTTAGATCTTTATTCAATCATAGCAAATTTTGTATTTTATTTGTATTAATTTCTTATTTGTTTTCCATTGAGTTTGCTGTCATAAAATTTGCAGAGCAACTCTTAGTCCATCACTGCTATTCATTTCGTGGCGATTTAATTTTTTTTTTTTTTGCAACTTGAGCTGCGGTTTTGTCGATCGTCGTTTTGAGTTGCTGCCTGAAAAATGGTTTGTTTAGTTTTGTAATTATTACAAAATATTAAAAATTAAAGTGACAGGAAATCGACGCTGCCATGGAAAATTTTTGTCAAGATTTCTGCCTCCCTCCGATCCCTACTTGGCTCTCCCTCTCCCCCTTGACCTGCTCAGAGCGCACACAGAACCGCAGATCACTTTTTTAGTTTTTTTTATTTTGATTTTCATTTATTTTGTTTTTTGTTTTTCGTTTTTTTTTTGGTGTCGTTCAGCATCATCAAGATCATTATCATAAAGAGCACATGACATTGGCTGCGGTTGCTCGTGTTGAATTTTGATAAATATACCCTGTAAACTGATGGTGACTAGAAGCAGGCATTTTGCCGAGTCGACGAGTCACGGAATGAGCTGCATTTAATCAAACAGGTGCAGCGCCTTCACAATTGATGGCCGAATTACACAATTTTATTTTTGTCTGTTGATTAAAATTAATTTGAAGATGTTGCCCGCCTGCATGCAGGCATTATTTTTAATTAATCCGAATTAATCTGAAGAGAGTCGCCTGCAATTTTTGTGTGTGGCGGTATATGAAAGTTGAGCGGACTCAATTAGCGCATAGGGGTTAGAGCGAGTGTCGAGTGTCGAGTGGCATGTGGCATGTGGCAAGGGGTCGCTTGGGTGGACTGTGGGGCGATTGGTTCACGACCTCGTCTTTCGTCTGTTGAAAGCTAATTGCAGCTGCAATTGCCGACGTTGCGGGGCGCGACAATTGCATTTGTAATGAGCTGACAAGGTCGTCGCTTCACATTAATGCCAGTCCCGCATGATACTGCATGCAATATATAGTATATATTGATGGCCGACAGAAAGCTGACTGCTATGCGTAACGCAGCACAGTCCATAACTTTCCCGCTGTCCGAAATTGAAATCGGGCAAAATAAAAACGGAAAGTGAAAGGCAAGACTCTGACTCTGACTCTGACTCTGACAAAACAAAGCAACGCAACACAACACAACACAACACAAAACAGACAGCGACAACGACAACGACAACAACAGATGAGTGCCGCAATGTCAATCGCAAGTGCTTTATAAATAGCCCAGACGCCCACAAAACACTCATAGACACTCACACTCACAACACTCACACAAAACTCCCTCCAAACTCTTGCCTTGCAATTTTTCAATGAATACCAACGATTTGTGGTTACATTAAATATGAATCTGATCCAAATACTTTCCTTTTACAAACACACCCAAAAAAACAAAAAACAACCAACATGAATTTGTGTAAAAAGCAAAAACAGGTGGAGGAAAGAGGCTCTAAAAAGCAAATCTACACAAATCTACACAAATCTCCCACATTCAATAATAATAACAACCGCAGAGCTCTTCAGGTTTCTTTCAATGTTTTCGCATAGCCATGCGAATCAATAAACAAAATGTCAATTCAGCGGACGTTATTTTCGCTGGGGATTAGCACCTAATGAGCTTATATCGAGACTGGCAAATAAAGGAAATACGCGCGTTCATTTATCTACACATTTGCGTACCCACAATGCCGTGTTATATTTTTAGCGAAATCGTTGTGGATAATGGTTAATGGATCGGAGAGGTTCACAGCCTCAATAACTCTACACCTTGCCCCCGATCTCGCAGCTCGCATTTCCACCAATTACGCACAGAGTTGACGCGATTGCCAAAAGATCGTCATTGTGCTACTTATACACAGTCTTATACTCGGTTGCCTGCTAGTATAACCAGTATTATAGTTAGTCTTTATGCCTTTTCTGATAATCAGTTTTATACTCAGTATTTTACTCACATTTATACTCGGTTGTATACTTGACTTTATTCTTTTATTATAATTAGTTTTATACCCAGTCTTCTAATCATACTTATACCCAGTCTTATACTCATACTTATACCTAGTCTAACAGCTAGTCTTATACTCACTCAATATAAACATAGTGTACTCAGACACAAACTTCTATTCAGTGTTACACCGCTTGCTTATAGTTACGATCAGTTGTATACTCAGTCTTATACACATTTTTATACCTACTCTTATATGTTTAGTTGTTTGCCAAACATTCAATCTAATACTTAAACTTTTACCCAAACGTAAACTCTTATACTTCTGTCTTTTCTTGCATAATTGTACTCTTTCTTATACTCTGTCTTATACTTCTACTCAGTCGTTTCCCAATTACTGCTCTCAATTTAATAATCAGTCTGCTACTTCTACTTATACCCAGTCTTATATTTCCACTTATACACAATCTTATACATATTATTCCATTTTAATTACATCTTTGAGAGATTTCCAACAACTAGTTTGAATTTGCTCTTCAGTCTTATACACATACCTACCAGATTTTGTCTTATACTCGAATTAAATTGGCGACATCCCCAGCAATTATTTGCGCCCTTCAAATGGCGTCAGTCGTCCACTCATCGGACTTTCACAGGGTATGCCCATGGTCAATATACTCGAATTCACTTTGTTGCGTTAGTCAAACGCGATTTAGCTATTTAGCTAGCAATTGTAATGAGTATTGTGTGTTGTGTGTTGTGTGATGTGTGTTGTGAATCACCATCAGCCAATGCCGCGTTTAACATTTAAGTGGCATGGCTCTTTTATTGAGTATCAAATGGAAGCTAAGCCAACCACCCACAATCAGTTTGAAATGTTTCAAATTGACTTCCGCACTTTGAATTGTTCGCATGTCCCATGCAACCGAAACAACAACAGCAACTACAACAATTTCGAACAGAATCTCAATTCATATTTCATATTCAAAAGTGAATTGCTTTTGTGTGTGGAGAGTTGAAAAATCAATTGCGCGCTTTTCCATTGTGATTTTCCGCTTATTTACCTCTCAAGCATGGGAAATTAAATCGCATTCAACAATGTTGTTACATCGCCCCAAGTGCAACGCGATGCCCAGCATTGAACCAAGTCCCAGTCCCAGTCCAATCAATATCACGTGCTTCCCGCTGCTTTTTTTTGGGCTTTTGGGGAATCGTGATGTGCGTCATCAGGGGACGGATCAACGCCTTGAAATGTTGTTCGATATGTGCAGTAAATTAACCAGTCAGGCCCCAGCAAGAAATTCGCTAATCTCCATTAATTATCATTGAAAACGATGCCAGAAATTAATACCCGACTAGTCGATCCGTGTCTCAAGATATATTCGCAATCTGCGTGTTATTGCAATTTCCACCTACAAAAGACAGCACACAACAAAGCATTGAAAGCGATTGAAGAAAACAAAATGCATTCAAAACTGTTGACTCAGCATGCAAAGATAACAACTAAATACAAATAAAACGAGAAACAATGAACAACAAAACATATCGCTAAACTGCTTTATTCTGGCTTAGATATTTTCTGGGAATCCAGACAAAGGTCACATATTATTCAAATCAAAATGCTTCGAGAGATTTTGACAGATACGACGATCGTATTTATTATGCGCATAGCAAAGACACGAACCACAAATGCCACCGCTGAAATTGAATGTGAAATTTAATTTTTTTTTATGACTTTATTACCGGCAATATAACACAAATTTGTAATGAGATTAGATTATCATATTGAGCACAATAAAATAATAAATATATAAATCTCAGTGACAAATAAAGAGAGCAAAAGTAAAATACAAATAAAATCCAAATGCAAAGAAAATAAAAAAAACTCCTGGAAATAAATAAACAGTAAATTATGAAAATAAATATGAATAATATACGATTTGTGAATTAAAAAAAAAAGTAAAATAAAGACATTAAAATGAAGAAAACAAAAAATAAAAATAGGTACAGTAATATTATAAAATACAAATAAATATAAAAGTAAAATAAGAAAATAAATATGAATATAGTAAAATAAAATGAAATAAATATTAGAAATAAATAATGAAAATAAATTAGTCTTGAATAAGAAATAGTAAATTATGAAAAAAATGTATAATAAAATCATCTTCCTCGTGCTGCATTGTCTAAGCCAATCAGATTGGAAATGGAGAAGAAGCACCAGGCAATAGAAACTGTGAGAGCACTTCCGTTGTGCACTTCCTCTTCCAGCAGCGAGTGGGGAGGGAAAATGCAACAGCAATTCATTATTGCTTTCAGTGTCAACAACTGAGAAATAATGTGACGGTGATGCCTTATGCAACTTTTGAATGCATTCGATGCGACCACAGCACAGCGCAGCGCAGCCATTATCATAATCATCTATATAAATTAATGTAAAACCTAATGAGCACGAGATGCAATCTAAAAACACACGCCGCGAGACAGAGACAAACTAACAGAGAGAGAGAGAGAGCGAGAGAGAATCGTTTATAGCCGTGACATTGTGACTCAACAGTGCCTTTTTTAGTGTTGTTGCTATAGATTAAGGCATGTTTCTCTTGCAGTGTAAAGTGTCGTCTTGCTTATCGCTATGATTAATGTGTTGGGAAAGAGCGCGAGACAGCAATAGGAGATTAAGGCATTTCACAATATAGGTCAGTTATGGCTTCGTCGAAGCCACAACGGCACCACTATCAATCCATCAACCCATCAAGCCCGTCCCCATCCATTGACCAATCTATCAAGCCTCCAATTGACCCTGACTCAACTCATCTCGACTGGAAACATCTCCCAAACTTGACTCAACTCTGTTCCACTCTCTTTTTTACCACTTTCTTATGACGTTCGTAATCTTCTCTGTTTTTTCCAGGTCGCTAATGGCGCCGATTTGGTCATCAGCGTGCCGAATGCCAGCAGCAATGACAATGCCTTTTACCGTATCGACTACAGTCCGCCTTTTGGCTACCCAGAGCCGAACACAACCATTCCCGCCAGCGAGATTGGCCAGAACATCAAGCTGTCCAAGGTGCGACCGGGCAGCGAGTACAACTTCTGGCTGTACTACACGAACTCGACGCATCGCGAGCTGCTCACCTGGACGGTGAACATAACCACAGGTGAGTTTGATTGACGCCCTTTAAAAGGTGTATGCGATTGATTGTCTTGGAATATCAAACAAGCAAAGTTAACTGAATGAATTACAGTGTTCAATTGTATTTATTTGAATAAAATATATTAGATATAGTAATGTAATATTGTAAGTCAATCATTCATTGATATTTGATTGACTGACTACTGAAATCGTTTAAAGCATACTGGATTTGACTGATCGCAATAAATCGATAACTCAGAATTCGGATGCGTTTTTTCCCATACTGCTCGGATGTTGTTAAATAAGCTGAATTAATTAAACTACTCTTATTCAATCGGCTTGAGATTGATTGATTTTAAAATTGATCAATCATTAAATTGAAAGGATCGGTGTAAATGAATTTATTATAACTTCGATTAAAATTATGGCCATATTTTTAATTAAGTGATTGATTGTTAAAGCGAACGATAAGATAGCTAATGATTGACTGATTGATCGCATGATATAAGCGTTTTTGCTGAGCAGATTACGTACAGCCTGAAATCAGTGACGAGCCCAGTTTTATTACGTATATTTAATTATTCGTAGTTAACTTGCAATTAAAATGAAAAGGTTAACTTATATTTTTACTATAGCCTTCGACGCTATGATTCAGCATTTATTTTTGTCTCAGAATACCCCAATTCAAAAAAATTGTTTAAATATACAATCTGATAATGGAAAATTAATAAGTTTTAATATGAATAGAAAAGTTCCATTTAAATTTACGTATTTCCCCTCGCAATGATAGATTGATTGACTGACTGATTTGTTTGTATTCACAGCGCCCGATCCGCCCGAGAATCTGAGCGTTCAGCTGCGATCCAGCAAAAGCGCCTTCATCACATGGAAGCCACCGGGCCTGGGACAATACTCGGGCTTCAAGATCAGAGTGCTGGGCCTGACGGAGCCGGCGCACAGCGAATACAACCGCAGCTTCCTGGTGTCCGGCAACGAGACGCTGCAGCTGTCGGCCAAGGAGCTGACGCCCGGGGGCACGTATCAGGTGCAGGCCTACACGCTGTATCAGGGCAACGAGTCCGTCGCCTACACGAGTCGCAACTTCACCACAAGTAAGTCCCGGCACGCGGGCACTCGCAGTCCCAACAGCCCCTGCAATTTCTAACTCTCCAATCTCTTAAATCAATGCCCGCCAAAAGCCTTGGGTAAACTAATTGTAATAATAATATTAATACAACTCTACGATCCGAGAGGGCGAATCGAGGCACGCTCTTCACTCCATTTGCTTTTGGTGTTTGGTGATCGGTGTTCTTGGTAATCTAACAAAATGTTCTCTCCAATTCTCCCCTCTCTCTCTCTCTGTGTCTCTTCTCTCTCACTCTCTCGCTATCTGTCTGTCTCTTAATACACTTCTCTATCTGTTTTGCTTACTGACTCTCACTCGCTTTCGTCAGCCGAGCCATGGAGCTTCTCAAGGTAACCATAAGAATTTCTCCTGATTTTGTTGTTCTCCCTTAACATTTTGTGTTGTTGCAAATAAAAATACGTGTGTTCGAGCAAAACAATCGATGCTCACAAGTACCTCAAACGCTAGCTCAGTGATCTCCAACTCGAAGCGCGTCAATTCTAAATTTATAGTTTCCATTTTGTAATTTATCAAGTAAATCTATCTAGTCTACTATTTGAAGAAAGCCATCGGCCAAGAAGTTAACAAGTGGCAACACAAAATTTTTTTAAGCTTTTGTTTTTTAGTGATATCATAGATATCTAGATGATAGTTTTTTTTTCAAATATACTACTTGCAAATACATATATGCAACTTTTTTTTATATGTATATATTAATACATTTTTTCATTTATCGCTTTGCTGATTAGTCGAAGTTCTGTTGTCTGTAAGAGATTTGCGGAATGCTATTTGAATTTATTAATTTTCGTTTTTCAATGCATTCTCGAAAGTTCTTTTCTTTTCTATTACATTTTTATTAAAATGTTAATCATAACAATTGTAGAAGACATTAGCAAATAATTTATCTTAAAATGTCGCTTAATGAAAAGTAAAAGTATAAAATAGATAAAATTTATACTTAATAAAAATGTTATATTTTTATAAAGTCTAAATTTTATTTACTTTAGTCTTTGTACTTTAACTGACTGCACAAACAGTATAATTTGTGTTATATTTTTATTTGTTGAGATATTATTGTCCGTCCAGTTAGGTGCGAAATTGAAGTCCAAGTTGCTAGTTTTGAGCTTTAGTTTGTATCCTATTTGCATAGATTTGAAATTGTATTTTAATTACAGAAATTTAAACTATTGCCGAATTGTTTGTCAGCAAGCTCATGACCTCGCTGCCACAATTAGCGGCAATATTTTTTGGCACTAATGTGAATTTAAAAATAATAATGATAATAAGTGTTTGATTGCCGCTCGACTTGGGGATCACTGCAGCCGGCTGTGTTGCGTCTTTATTTCGACTATCTGGATGTTGTTGTTGCATTTAACTTAAGCACGCCCTTTCACCCCCCTCACAAAGCTAACACACATTAACAACCTGAGTAGTTGAGTAGTCCGCATATATTTTACTTTGAAACTCATATCGAAACCGAACCCTTCCCCCCAACAAACAAACAAACAAACGAAAAGAGCCCAACACGCCCGGCAAGTTCATCGTGTGGTTCCGCAACGAGACCACGCTGCTGGTGCTGTGGCAGCCGCCGTATCCGGCGGGTCTCTACACCCACTACAAGGTCTCGATCACGCCCAACGACGCCATCGAGAGCGTGCAGAACGTGCAACGCGAAGGCGAACCGCCCGGCCCCGCCCAGGCCGCCTTCAAGGGCCTTGTGCCCGGCCGGCCCTACAACATCTCGGTGCAGACGGTGTCCGAGAACGAGACGTCGGTGCCGACGACAGCCCGGTATCTGACGGTGCCGGAGCGGCCGCTGAACGTGACCTTCGACCCGGCGCACACGACGACCAGCGGCTTCCGAGTGCGCTGGGAGGCGCCTCGCACCTACAGTGAATACGACAGCTTCCAGGTGTCGCTGGTGATGCCGCGTCGCGTCTTCACCGTGGCCCGCAGCGAGGCCACCAATCTGCACTTCGACTACCCGGACACCCTGGAGCCCGGCAAGAAGTACGACGTGGTCGTCAAGACCATCTCGGAGAACGTCAACTCGTGGCCAGTCAACGGCCAGATCACGATGCGTCCCCTGCCGGTGCAGAGCTTGAGGGGCTACCTCGACGATCACACGAACGCGGTGCATCTGTCCTGGGAACCGGCGGAGACGGGCACCCAGGATAGCTATCGCATCAGGTGAGTCGGATGACACAATTTAATAGGATTCATTTAATTTATAAATTTGCAAACTATTACTGCTTAAATAGAGTAAATGAAATTATTGAAAAATCCATACAAAACAGTTCCATTTATTTAAATTCATATTTATTTTAATTGCGATACGAATTCCATTTCAAAATTATTACTGTTTGAAGATAAATTGTGCATTCATTGAATTCAATGAATTCATCTATCGAAAACACTTATTTACAAGAAGTTATGAAATTCATTACAAATTATTACGTCATATGAACATTAATTGAGTCAACATTTATTTTACTTTCAATACGCATTCAACAATCAAATATTTTTATTTTTAACGCCTAATTATATATATAATTTATATAATAACAAATTATAATTTTTGAAACTTCATGAAAAAATTTGAATTTATTGAATTATTTTATACGAGTAATTGAATTCAATTAGAGAGAAAAGCCTTATTTATTGTATTACTTTATCACGAATTTTTACTTAAAGAAGAGTAATTTTATGAAAGCAAAAATCAAGATTTTTGAAGATTAAAGTCAAAAAAAATTAATTTATTAAATTGTTATTCGCTTCACCAATAACATGACAAAATCCGCATATGTTGTATTAATATTGCCATTCATTACGATATTTAAAGATTTAATAAGAATATCATTAATAATTTACAATTGTTCACAGACTTCAATCAATTAATTACCATTTTTAATTGCACTTTGAAAGCAATAAATAAGCATTTTTGAATCGAGTTTGCAAATCAATTATTTATATTTCTCAAAATATCCCACAATAAGATAACATGTGAATATTTTTGCTGATTTTGAAAATAAAGAGCTATCGATTGCAGATCGATAGTAACGATAGTCTTTCGTGTACTAATATTCAATGGCCTTTTGCAGCTACTACGAGAAGAGCAACGAAACGGACGCAGAGTCGACGACGCCGCAGGTGGTGGAGACCAAGAAGACGGAGTTCAAGCTGGAGCCGGTGGAGCCGCTGCTGCCGGGACGTCGCTACCAGATCGAGGTGCAGGCACTGTCCAACGGGGTCAGCTCGAATGCCAGCATTCTGATCCGCAACACGCGCCCCTCGGCGCCCATCATCCAGGAGTTGCGCAGCATCTCGAAGGGCTTGAACATCAGCTGGCGCAGCGATGTGAACTCCCGGCAGGATCGCTACGAGGTGCACTATCAGCGCAATGGCACCAAGGAGGAGCGAACGATCAGCACCAATCACACCAGCCTCATCATCAAGTTTCTGCATCCCGGCTCCGGCTACGAGGTCAAGGTCTATGCCATCAGCCACGATGTGCGCAGCGAACCGCATTCCTATTTCCAGGCAGTCTGTGAGTAGACTCAAATTATTTATTCATATTATTTTAATATTATAAAATATGAATTCTCATTAATTTACTGTTTTTGTGCTGTGCGTAAACTCTCATTATATTATACAAGATTTTCTTATTCTGTAATACAGACATGACAATTTTAAATTGAATGCGAAACAAATTTATATCTACTGTGCAGAGTTGACGTTACATAAATGATTAAATTATTAAGATCACTTTACTTGACCGACTAACTATGTGTTCGTTCGTTAAATTTTGTAATTGAATCGCAACATATCCACATAACTTACTTTTCTCCCATTACAATGTTTAATCTTTTTTAAATCCTGCTGTTTGATTGACTTTTAAAGTAATTGTTTAACTGATAATTGGTAAATTTTCTAAATTGTATTTATACAATTGAAATTGTATTTATACAATCGAGCAATTATTAGATTGAGTAATTATTTGATTGAATGCATATTTTTGAATTTGTTTTTATGGAATTTTATTTATTTCATCATTTCCTGGAATCTCAATGATAAACATTCCAAGTGATTGACTAACTGAGTTGTTAATTAACATTCTTGACTGGCTTCATTGTTCGGGAAAGTGATTGGTTGATTGACCTATTAAAAAGCAAGATTATTGCCTGGTTAAACTTTCTGATTGATTGATTGACCTATAAATAGACAAGATTATTGACTTTCAGATTGCTTGAATGAACTATTAATACAGATTATATACTTAATAAACTTGCTGATTGTTTGATTGACCCATGACCTGTTAAACTTACCGATTGATTAATTGCTATCAATCATTGTAGACCCTATTGTAGATTGATAAATTCACTGATGATGCAACTGTCTAGTTGGTAAACTTCAATTGAATAGTTTGACAACTGATTGACCAACCTTATTTCCTGCTCTCTCTTCGCCGTCAATCACTCATCAATCTTGTTTGCTTTTCGCAGTTCCCAAGCCACCAGCGAATCTCACCCAGCAGACGGTGAACACGAACCTGGTGCTGCTCCACTGGCAGCCGCCGGAGGGCAGCGACTACAGCGAGTACGCGGTGCGGTACCGCACAGCAGCCTCCCCCTGGCAGCGCCTCTCGAACGTTCACGATCCCCGGGCCCGCATCGAGGACATGCACTACGGCGAACGCTATCTCGTCCAGGTGAACACCGTGAGCTTTGGCGTCGAGAGTCCCTCGCCCCTGGAGCTGAACATTACGATGCCGCCGCAGCCAGTGTCGAATGTGGTGCCCCTGGTCGATTCACGCAACCTCACGCTGGAGTGGCCGCGACCCGACGGCCATGTCGACTACTACACCATCAAGTGGTGGGCCACCGATGCGCCACAGCAGCTGGAGTACAAGAACGTGTCGCAGCTGCCCGAAGAGCGTGAGTAGCAAAGCAGCTTTAAATAAAGATATTGTTAATGTGTGTTTATTTTTTATGAAAATATTACACACCTTGAATAGAATACTAACTCATTTCAATTATGATCACTAGTTTGTGATTTTATTAGTTTACTTCAACGATAACGATTAATTTGAAGTAATTTAATCCATTTTAGACCACAATCCTTAATTCAATAATGATTAATATATATTTAAATTTATCGAGCTGTATTTGGCTTATAACTTATATATCATTTAACAGTAATATTTTATACTATTCAGTTTGAACCGCAACTTTCTTCGCATTGAATTTTAAATCATCCGACAGTTTTTTGTCTTTTCTTGTTGTGTACCAAGTGCAGCCTCCACAATACACAAATTTCTTTTCAATTTGAAACTCCAAATTTAATTGCAAATAATCGTCAACAGCAACTGGTTCGTGTCCGTGCTGAATATGGGTTGAAGCACATGCTATGGTTTGTGACTTTGTGCGATTTCAAACTAATTGATAAATTTAATAAATTTACCTATTACACGATCAATAGTCGGTAACTAACATATGTTATGACACAATTGTAGCCTCTCAGAATTTCAAGTTTAATCTGTGCAACAATAGTTCAATCACAAGTCCGTGTGTTGAGTTCTATGAATGAGTTTGAAAGGTAAAAATGCTGGCAATAAAATGTGATCTATCAAGTTTCGTCCATATTATTGAATATCCTCCAGATCTACTTTTTGTATTGTATAAATTTATTTATTTACAATTAATCGTTCAAGCAGAACACTAAAACACTATCTAGTATTACAAATGTTGATTGTGGCTTTACTAAACTTCATCAAACAACTCGTTGAGAGAGAACTTTAATCACTATCATGTAATGCATTGTACTGACGATTATCCTTTCGCTTCTCCTCTATGTGCTGCAGTGATTGCGAGCAGCGTGCGCATTCCGATCGAGGAGCTGTCGCCGGGCCGGCAGTACAAGTTCGAGGTCCAGGCGAGCTCGAACGGGATTCGCTCGGGCATCACGCACCTCTCGACGCGCACGATGCCGCTGATTCAGTCCGATGTGTTCATCTCGAATGCGCAGGACGAGCTGGAGGACGGCGAGGCGCGCACGCCCGAGGAGAGCAACAGCATCACGCTGAACTACACGCCGACGCCAGCGTCGAGCACGCGCTTCGACATCTACCGCTTCTCGCTGGGCGATCCGCTGATCAAGGACAAGGAGAAGCTGGCCAACGACACCGAGCGCAAGCTCAGCTTCACCGGACTGACGCCCGGCCGCCTCTACAACATCACGGTGTGGACGGTGAGCGGGGGCGTCGCGAGTCTGCCCATCCAGCGGCTGTACCGGCTGCATCCGCTGGCGATCAGCGAGCTGCAGGCGACGCAGCTGGCGGCACGCGAGATCACGCTCAAGTGGACGGCGCCGGCCGGCGAATACACCGACTTTGAGCTGCAGTATCTCAGTGCGGACGCGGAGGCGCCGCAGCTGCTGCAGAACGCGACGACGCAGACGCAGCTGACGCTGCAGCGCCTGCAGCCCTATCACAACTACACGTTCACGGTGAGTGTGCGCGCCGGCAGCGACGTCATGATGCGCACCAGCGCCCCCATCTCGGCCAGCTACCAGACGCTGCCGGCCGCGCCCGGGCGAGTGGACTTCTTCCAGCCGACGGACGTGCAGCCGGGCGAGATCACGTTCGAGTGGCAGCTGTCGGCGCAGGAGCAGCACGGCGCCATCGAGCACTTCCGCATCACGTGCGAGAACGTCGACGACGCCCTCGACACGCTCAGCTACGAGCTGCCGCCCAACGCCACGTGGGCGCGCATCGAGCACCTGGTGCCGGGCAACACGTACGTGTTCCGCATCCAGGCCAAGTCGGCGCTGCAGCTGGGCTATGGGGCGGAGCGGGAGCATCGCCAGCAGATGCCCATCCTGGCGCCGCCGTCGCCCGCCGCCCACATCATGCCCATCGAGGTGAGCCGCAGCAGCTCGACGATCCAGATCCGCTTCCGCCAGAACTACTTCTCGAATGCGCACGGCCTGGTGCGCTGGTACACGATCATCGTGGCCGAGGATGTGGGCAAGAACGCCTCCGGCCTGGAGATGCCCAGCTGGCGCGACGTCCAGTCCTACACGGTGTGGCTGCCGTACCAGGCCATCGAGCCCTACAATCCCTTCGCCAGCCGCAACGGCAGCAGCGTCGGCGTCGAGGACTTCATCATCGGCAGCGACGGCTGCGAGCAGCGCAGCCTCGGCTACTGCAACGGGCCGCTGAAGTCGGCGACCACGTATCGGATCAAGGTGCGCGCCTTCACCGAGGAGAACAAGTTCACGGACACGGCGTACAGCGAACCGATCACGACGGACCGCGACGATGTCGTGTGGCTGGCCGGGCTGCTGGCCATGTGCCTGTTCCTGGTCTGCCTCGCGGTGGTCGTTGGCTACTATCGCTATCGGTGCAACAGCATGCGGCGGGCCACCAACAAGTCGCTGCGCATGCAGGACGAGTTGACGGCGCTGCCCGAGGGTTACATCGAACCGAACCGGCCGATTCACGTGAAGGACTTTGCCGAGCACTATCGCCTGATGTCCGCCGACTCGGACTTTCGCTTCAGCGAGGAGTTCGAGGACCTCAAGAACGTGGGACGCGATCAGGCGTGCAGCTTCGCCGACCTGCCCTGCAATCGGCCCAAGAACCGCTTCACCAACATTCTGCCCTACGACCACTCGCGCTTCAAGCTGCAGCCCGTGGACGACGACGACGGCTCCGACTACATCAACGCCAACTACATGCCCGGTCACAATTCGCCCAGGGAGTTCATTGTCACCCAGGGGCCGCTGCACTCGACCCGCGAGGAGTTCTGGCGCATGTGCTGGGAGAGCAACTCGCGCGCCATCGTCATGCTGACGCGCTGCTTCGAGAAGGGGCGCGAGAAGTGCGACCAGTACTGGCCCATCGACCCCGTGCCCATCTTCTACGGCGACATCAAGGTGCAGCTGATGACGAACACGCACTTCCTCGACTGGTCCATAGCCGAGTTCATGGTCTCCAGGGTGAGTTTGAAGGGGAGGAGAGTGATTAAATAGGAGTTTGGCAATAGAAATAGAACGGAATGGCAAACACAATTGTGACTGAGAAGCAATAAGAGAAGCTGAATAGAACAAAGTTGAATAAAAGGAAGGAACAATTTGTGAGAGAAGCGAGAAGCAAAAAGAGAAGCTGCACAGGAAATATATGTGAAAATTAAAATAGAGTTTAGAAATATAAATTGAATAGGACTGCAGTGGAACAAGAAACAGTTGTGGGAGAAGCGAGAAGAATTTAGAAAGGCTTAAAGAGTCTAAAATTATATTTAGAAGAGAATATGAATGAGAAGCGATAAGCAATAAGAGAAGCTAAGACCACATTTAATTTTATATAAGGTGGAGCAGTCTATACATGTAAAACTAAAGGAAAGTTTTCAAATAGAAGTAGAAGAGAACGACAGTCGAAAGGGACTGAAGCGAGAAGAAATATGAGAAGTAAGCAATGTTTGGCTTATTGGATTTTATAATAGAGCGAAAACTGATATTGTTGTACATATTGAAAGAGAGGCAAATATTAAAGATCAATGTGGAAAGTAAGCAGAACAATACTGCAAACGAAAATGTATTTTTACAAATTACAATAGTGAAATTTAAATAAAATTAAGCCAGAATATGACAGAAGCAAACAATGTAAGGCAATTAGCAGAAAGCGGATTGTAAAGGGCACGACAAAGCGAGAAGCAAAATAGTCCAAGTGAGTTACTAAAAGAAAGAAGGTGGAAAGCGCTTGTGAATCAGTTCCTTAATGGCTTAGGCATCACTTTTTAATGTGTGAAATGCGATCTTCTGCATCACTTCTTCAACACTTTTGCTGCTCTCCTCGCAAATGGAATTGTTTATTGAACTGGTATTTAACACATTTCTCTTACCTTGTCTAGAACTGCGAGTCGCGCATCATGCGGCACTTTCACTTCACCACCTGGCCGGACTTTGGAGTCCCGGAGCCGCCGCAGTCGCTGGTGCGGTTTGTGCGCGCCTTCAGGGATCGCATCGGCACCGACATGCGACCCATTATCGTCCACTGCAGCGCCGGAGTCGGCAGATCGGGCACCTTCATAGCGCTCGACAGAATACTGCAGCACATCAACAAGTCCGACTACGTCGACATCTTCGGCATTGTGTTCGCCATGCGCAAAGGTGAGCAACTTTCATCACAGCATAGTGTCGATAAATGCAACCACATTTGATTGCAAGCTACAATTTATTGCATATACAACAAAATTTCGTTAAATGCAACTACATTTACAAAATAATTGCCTTAAATATAATGTAAATTGGAAAATGCACATAACTTCAGGGATTGCACATTATAATTTCGCAAAGCATAAAAATTGGACAACAGATGTTGTTTTGTCAATCATTAACACTTATCTGTGGATTTAAATAAGTAAGAGGAATAATATTTTCATTTGTAGAACAAACATTTTAAAATAACTTTTGAATATAATTCAAATCACAAATAGGAGTTATTGTCCAGCTTTTAGCAAATTAATTTTACTTTTTATATTGCGTAATGAAATTGATTGTAGCTCCAGTCCCAGGTTTATTTGCCCTTAATCTTTATGATCATCATAATCTTCATGAGATTAAAAATTTGCAGCTAAACGCTATTTTCGACTCAGCAAAAATAATGTTAAATTGTTGTGACTGCTTAAAGTTAGTTCAGGAAAAATGTGATGCAATATTCCTGTTAATTTTTCCTAATCTGTTTACCTTTAAGTGCACATTTGGAATTATTGTATCATATTTAAAGTATACGATTTTTGTTGTGTATAACAAATTTGCAGTTGAACGTGTTGTGGAATGTTATTTCGCAAACCATTTGATGATGTAATAAATCTAAATTCATTACATATGTACATCTACATAATTGCTTAATTCGGATTATTGCAGCATTCGATTTTTCTATTTTGCATTAAAACTGTTTAGTCAATTAAAATGTGGTACGATGGTTGTAATGAATAATGTTTTATATGTTAGTTCGCATGTCCTTAAAGTATTTGAAACATTCAATTAAATTGGAATATATATGCTGCAACTATCGACATTATATTATATTATATTCTATAGAGCACTGTCTAAAACATTATCTTTCCTTCCGAACAGAACGTGTGTTTATGGTGCAGACGGAGCAGCAGTATGTGTGCATACATCAGTGCCTGCTGGCGGTGCTCGAGGGCAAGGAGTATCTTCTGGCCGAGTCGCATGAGCTGCACGAGAACGATGGCTACGAGGGTGAGTAGAGTTGACGCGACGTGCGTTGAGAGTAGAGTAGATCACGATCACGATCACGATCACGATCAAGTTGATGTCGGACAATGCACAAAACTAGTCGAAGAACGCTTCCTCTGCTGCCTTCCTGCCTACTTCTATCCGACTTTCGACATCAAGTGTTGGCTGGCAAATCACAAGCAAAAAAGAAACGAAACGAAAAGAAATGAAAACAATTGTGAATCACTTTTGACTAACACGCTACTAACTGACAAAGCTTCAACCAACAATTACAATTACAACTACAACTACAGCAACAAACAACAATCACATTAAAGTCTAATGGCTGCGGTGTCTTAAATGTTTTATTCCTCTGTCTACCATTCAAATTTAACCACTAACCAATGAATTTGTGATAATTTAATGATTTTCTTCTCTCTTTTTACACTTTTACACCCACTACACACACACACACACCACACTTACACACACGCACACACTCATACCAACTGTAAATCAAACACAATTAACCACACACACACACACACACACACTGCTCAACTGCTGCAACAAACTGCGCCAAAAAAACAAAAAAAAAATACGTAAAATGTTTTGCAAACTCTCGAATTCAGTGACTAAAATTTACTTAGAACGCTGCAAGGCAACGCCCACATTGCAAGCCACGCCCATGCGCGCCTCAATCGCGCTGGCCGAGGAGCTGGACAGGGAACTGGAGCTGCAGCTGGAGCAGGACATCGATGAGGACGACGACGGACTAGACGAAGACGACGATGACGATGATCAGCAGCCGTTGAACAATGAGACGACGGCAACGTTGTCGACGGGCAGCAGCAGCA
Organism: Drosophila ustulata; assembly: GCA_035047365.1. NCBI lineage: Eukaryota > Metazoa > Arthropoda > Insecta > Diptera > Drosophilidae > Drosophila > Drosophila ustulata. Next base: position 10,138,808 of record JAWNPT010000080.1, read on the forward strand.
GCAGCAACAGCCAGGAGCAGCTGCCACAGCAACAGCAGCAACAACAACAACAGCAGCAGCAGCAGCAGCAGCAGCAACCATCAGAGCAACAACAAGAGCAGCAGCAGCAGCAGGCAGATAACATTTGCACTAGCACTGAAACAGACACTGACACTGAGGATGAGGATGGTGATGGTATTGATAAGAGTCCGCTTTTAGGTTTGTACCATAAACAACATGAACAACTACAACCACAACCACAACAACCACAACAACAACAATACAAACAAGCAACAGCAAAGCAAGTGCACTGCAACATGAACAACCACAACAACAACCACAACAACCACAGCAACAGCAACTGCAACTGCAACAACAGCCAAGCAACAACAACTGCCGAGAGATTCTCGTGTCTCTAGTTGAACTTTGTCCATATTTGTGTACTACTAAAAATCCTGGCAGTTGGCTTAAATTCCCCTTACTCACCCGATTACCTGTAACTAGTATCTAGCATATAGTATATTTTTTTGTTGTGTAGCATAGTTGTGATTAACCACGCCCCCATTTAACATGCTTACACCCCACGCGCTTTTGAAACTAACTCGCTTGGCATGCCAACAAATTACCTACCCCCCCAAAATGTGTATAGAATTGAGTAGAATTATAAGCCAATAAAATACAATAACTAATTCTAAATAACTAATAGAAATTCCCCATTTGATCCGCAGATGACGAAGGCATCGCTGAAACAGGCATCTGAGCGAGCGAGACGGCCACACAAAGCTGCAGAGTGAATCCGAGAGAGACGGCGAGAGCGAAAGGAAGTTGTGATGCTGCTGATATATTTATATATTTATGTACCCAATATATATATACATATATATATACAATATCTGTTATATTAAGCCTGTAGTATATGCACACACATATATATTTATCTATATATGTATATAATTTTGTATGTAAAAAATCTGCCTGTGATGTGCTGGATGTGATTTGTCTATTATTGCATTGGCAATGCACGCTGCAAGAACATAAAACAAAACAAAACAAAACAAAAACAAGCCACAAGAGACGCGCCCCGCCCCCTTTTAGAATATTGCCATAGATACCGCCCCGCCCCCTTACCCTCCGTACAAGACGCGCGTGCAATCGCCAAATTAGACCAAACAAACAGAGCGTAATCTTAAGTTTCAGGTATATCTAGCATTATACACTACTTACTATAAATTTTACTATACAACACACACATGCGAATATATATAGTATGCATATATGTATTATTCTATGCCTAAAATTAATCCGTTTTTTTTTTTGCTCCTAGTTGTATTTTTAACATAAATGTACTTATTTTTTTTGTGTTTTTAATCTAATTCTTAATTATTATTATTCGCTTATTGTAAATGTCGTGTGTCCATCAAATAATGTTTATACATATATACATACATGTATTTTTGTATTTATCTATATAATATGATATGATATTGTTTTAGATTTCTATTGTACATTTAGTCAAATAATTGAGAAACTTGAGAACCTTTTTTTTCTGCAATTGTTGGTGTTGTCGTTGTCGTTAGTGTTGTTAATGCGCATTCTAAATAGGATAGTCTAAAAGGGACTGTTAAATAATCTTTCATTTTGCCATATGATCAATCGAACAACATGTAGTCAATCAATCAATCAATCGAAATGCGTCCAGTCTCAAGCAATAATTTGTGCATTTCACCACAACATCAACGACAACAACATCAATAAACCGAGATCCACATCAATTCTATGTAGCATTTATTTTTTGCTTAGAAAACAACAAAAACAAAAAACATACATAAACAGACAGCAATAACAACAATGTGCAACAAAAACAAAGAAGAAAGTAAATATTATCATTGAAAAAATCAACAACTTTTGCGTTATTATTACCTAAAGGTCCTAAGGGTCCTTTTGCATATGCAAAGGACATCCATTTTAGCATTCGCCAGCTGCTGAACCATCGATTGGCATCAAGCATTTTCAGGATTCCTCCAAAAATATTGAACTAAATTTCTACAAGGGGGGAACATGCAAAAAACTCCGAAAATTCGAAAAATCGTCCTTATCTCAGCCATTGGGGGGACTACAGCAATGTCCTTTGGAACACAAGTAGTGCTAACTGTACTCTATCGAATCATGAAATAAAAAGGACGAATATCCTTACAGGAGTCGAAACAAAGTTGATTTTTTTAATACCGAAAATAAGCTTTAACTCAGCCGTATCCTTGCATATCCTGTCGAGTCCTGTGTCAAACGATGCGTGTTGATATTACCTACCATCTGGCCAAAGGACATCCAAATCGTCCTTGCAGTTTCTGAGATATCCTTGATTTTGTGTTTTCAGCATATTATCAGCGTCCCGTCGACTGAAATTTTACAAGTGTTGGATCCTTAGATGACCCCATATTTTTTTTATGCAGATCGGTAGAGTTCGTCCTGGCGATCCTAGCAAAACATGTCCTGCCAAAATGCGGCAGGATTTGGCCGAGATATGGACATTTATTTAAAAAATAATTGCCCTAAATTTCCACAAGGGGGGAACATGCAAAAAACTCCGAAAATTCGAAAAATCGTCCTTATCTCAGTCATTTGGGGGACTACAGCGATGTCCTTTGGAACACAAGTAGTGCTAACTGTACTCTATCAAATCATGAAATAAAAAGGACGAATATCCTTACAGGAGTCGAAATACATTTGATTTTTTTATAACCGAAAATAAGCTTTAACTCAGCCGTATCCTTGCATATCCTGTCGAGTCCTGTGTCAAACGATGCGTGTTGATATTACCTACCATCTGGCCAAAGGACATCCAAATCGTCCTTGCAGTTTCTGAGATATCCTTGATTTTGTGTTTTCAGCATATTATCAGCGTCCCGTCGACTGAAATTTTACAAGTGTTGGATCCTTAGATGACCCCATATTTTTTTTATGCAGATCGGTAGAGTTCGTCCTGGCGATCCTAGCAAAACATGTCCTGCCAAAATGCGGCAGGATTTGGCCGAGATATGGACATTTATTTAAAAAATAATTGCCCTAAATTTCCACAAGGGGGAACATGCAAAAAACTCCGAAAATTCGAAAAATCGTCCTTATCTCAGTCATTTGGGGGACTACAGCGATGTCCTTTGGAACACAAGTAGTGCTAACTGTACTCTATCGAATCATGAAATAAAAAAGACGAATATCCTTACAGGAGTCGAAATACATTTGATTTTTTTAATACCGAAAATAAGCTATAACTCAGCCGTATCCTTGCATATCCTGTCGAGTCCTGTGTCAAACGATGCGTGTTGATATTACCTACCATCTGGCCAAAGGACATCCAAATCGTCCTTGCAGTTTCTGAGATATCCTTGATTTTGTGTTTTCAGCATATTATCAGCGTCCCGTCGACTGAAATTTTACAAGTGTTGGATCCTTAGATGACCCCATATTTTTTTTATGCAGATCGGTAGAGTTCGTCCTGGCGATCCTAGCAAAACATGTCCTGCCAAAATGCGGCAGGATTTGGCCGAGATATGGACATTTATTTAAAAAATAATTGCCCTAAATTTCCACAAGGGGGGAACATGCAAAAAACTCCGAAAATTCGAAAAATCGTCCTTATCTCAGTCATTTGGGGGACTACAGCGATGTCCTTTGGAACACAAGTAGTGCTAACTGTACTCTATCGAATCATGAAATAAAAAAGACGAATATCCTTACAGGAGTCGAAATACATTTGATTTTTTTAATACCGAAAATAAGCTATAACTCGGCCGTATCCTTGGATATCCTGTCGAGTCCTGTGTCAAACGATGCGTGTTGATATTACCTACCATCTGGCCAAAGGACATCCAAATCGTCCTTGCAGTTTCTGAGATATCCTTGATTTTGTGTTTTCAGCATATTATCAGCGTCCCGTCGACTGAAATTTTACAAGTGTTGAATCCTTAGATGACCCCATATTTTTTTGATGCAGATCGGTTGAGTTCGTCGTGGCGATCCTAGCAAAACATTTCCTGCCAAAATGCGGCAGGATTTGGCCGAGATATGGACATTTATTTAAAAATCAACGAATCTTGGCGGATTTCTGAAGTTTTGTTGTTTTGAAAGGATTTGATAATCTTGAAGGATTTTACAGAACTAATGCAATGACACCAGTTAAATATAAAAAATATAGATATAAGAGGTTAAAGTTGTCTTTTTAATTATACATTAAAGACATTATTGGATTCATAAACAATTTATAGTAAAATAGGGTGCATTTAAGAGAATATTCTTTTTAAATAAATAAATAGCTTAATTTTGTGCTTTCGTTTGTCAAGAACGCAATGAATAGTGAATAATAGAATATTCTTTGGACACGCCAGCTCCTGCCTGATCCCTTGCGTCTTATTCGATGTCAGTCCATAAATTTACTAGGATGCAGTGAAATATCCGAACTGCAAATAAAAATAAAGATAAATTGAGTAAATTAACTGCACAAATTTATACAAAAATATACTTAGGGAATATAGGAAAATAGAAAGGATGCATATTTACATTGACGAACAAATAAAATTATACTTTTGAATGCGATCAAGCAAAACAAATGAAAAACAAGAGAAATACAAGTAATTGTGGATTTAAGTTATATGTATTTATTTATCGCCTTTTTCGGTCAGCTTAAATTATTCAGGACATATGGCGTTATTCCCGCAGTCCAATTCTCCGCAACTGGAGCTTCCCGTCGAAGTATCACAATTGTTACCTAATGCAATTGATACATTATAATTTTTGCAATACAGCAACGATTTTGAGCGGTCCAACCACTGTAGGATTGCGTTCCCTATAGATCAAAACAGTGATATTCGAGACAATAGTCAGGATTATGGTCAGCATTAAAGTAAATATCATCATCCACATAAACGCATCCTCAATTTCCATGGGAAAATTGAGTTTCTTCTCAGCAATTGGACGCCAATTGATCGATTCGAAACAGCAAAATTGAATTACAACCCGTAAAAGTTTTCACAATAAACTGCTGAAAAATGCTGCTCTATTGAGTTGACAAATTCCAACAGCAGTGCCTACTTGAATATTCCATTGAAAAGCAAACTAAAGCCAGCTGGGTATTTAAATTCATTGCCTAAAAGTATGCAGCATAAAATTGAGATTCCAAAATGAACACAACATTTGCATGGCGGCGCCACTGAGCAACATTACAATATTGCCCAACAAAATCAGTGTGTGAACATTGATGGATTAACGATGGGCAGCAGAGATGCTGCTGCTGTCGCTGCTGCTGTTTCTATTGCTGTGGTGTGGTATTGAGAGAAGTATTTGAGAAATCTTAATAAGTTGCGCTAACCAAATACAGTGGAAATGATCTTGGCAATTATAAGGCTGCCAACTGATGCCACAAACAGCAGCGTCGACGAGTTCCAAGGAAAATCGGTAGCCGTTGTGCGTGTGTATGTGTGTGAGAGAGTGTGGTGTGTTTGCGTGTGTGTGTATGTGTGTGTGGCTAAACAAATAAAGCTCGGGACTAATTGCATTTGCACTTGTTGTGCGATATTTCAATGTGTTCGCGAGTGCGAGCGAGAGAGCAGATGTGCGACGCGTCACGAATGCCAAATAGATTTTTGCTTCATCTCTCTCCCTCTCTCTCTCTGTCTCGCTCTCTCGCTCACGCTGTTAAAGGAAGAGAAGACACGTCATTTGTCATTTATCTGCGGCCTTTTAGCGTTTGGCTTAATTGACTTCTTCAACGGAGTCTTCTTCTACTTCTTCAGCTGCCGCTGCTGCTGCTGCTTCTTCTTCGTTCATTCGTGCACCAGAAAATTAGTGCTGACAACTGCAAGTCTTAGGTTCTAGCTAAATGAAATAGCTGAAAACTAGCTAGTATTGTTCAAAACTAGCCATAAAAAAACGCTTAAGTGTTTTAACTAAAGTAGTTTCAAATTATATTTATTTATACATATTATATTAATTAGACATAAAAAATGTTTATTTATACTAACTCAATTTGACATCACAAATTCTTAACTGATTTTAAAGAATATTCAGAATAAAAGAATGTTTCTAAATTGAATTTTTTTTTATACAAACTCAATTTTGCAAAAAAACTAATTTTAGAAAATATCTAGAGTAAAAAAAACCTTTCCAAATTAAATTATTTTCACCAAACAACCACAACAAATGGCCAGTTTGGGCGTGAAAATGGCTGAATGGACAGCACTGCACAGAATGCCAGCCATATAAACAATATGCTTGTGTGTGCGAGTGTGTGTGTGTGTGTAATGGCCATACTTCCATATGTTATGGCCAATACCAATTGGCCACAGCGCGGAACATTTAGCTTCATTACGTCAAACCATTTGAAGTCTGCACTGCAGAACCGTTTTAATTAGATGTAACCATAATAAATCAGCTGAAGCAGCCACAACACAACAACAACAACAACAACTCACAGTCTCTCTTTCTCTCTTTCTCTCTCTCTCGCTCTGTGTGTGCGTGTGTTGAGCGTGAGGCCAGGACACTTTTTTTGTTCCCATAAGCCACAAGACAAATGACGAGCACAACTCCAAAACTGAGCGAGCAACCAAGCAGCACCGACAACAACAACAACTGGACGCAGAAGAAGAAGAGCAACAAACACTTGACTGCGTTGGCATTGCATAATCACAGCAGCTGCACAACAGCTGAGCAACTGTTGAGGCCGCACCGCTCGAAACGAGCATTTGACATGCAAGGCGGCACTTTGATGGCAAATTCTCAGATTCTCCGCCACACACACACACACACACAAACACACACACACACATAGAGCAAAGTCTCCACAGAACGAACTCTACAGAGCAGAAGAGTGCTCTGCAATTTTATTTAATGCCAACTCTTTAGTTTATTTTTGCAGCAGAATTGTTGCCATTTGATCAGCCAGATATTAAGCAATTAAATTGATTTTTCAGTCGAAGATGCAGATGAAGAACTTACTCTACAGTAACAATAATAATTTGTATTCCAAAAAATGTTGTTTAAATAAAATAACAATTCTTATTATTTGAAGTGCGATTCTCACAGATTCATACTAACAGTCGAAATTTGAAATAGAGTGCATTTTAAAATACAAATTTAGCAAAATAAGTGTTCTCTTAATAAAAACAAAACTATAGAGTTGAATACAAATTAAACTACAAAATTTCTCTCATTTATCAGTTCATATTTTCAACTTCATCTAAATATCGATAACTCATCAAATATTAGCACAACACATATCAAATATAACATCAATTTTTCTTTTCTTCTCTTCCTTATATTGCGCCTCTTCACGCGATTTTTTGCCGCTTCTCCAATGTCCTAAGTAATTCTATACTTTTTTGCTAGTCAACCGCATAGAGGGGAAGTCGTCCGTCGTGGAGTTTGCCTTCCGTTCCAATCATTTACCTTCCCATAGCGCAGTTCTTTCTCTCTATCGTATTTTTTGTTCTCTTCAGTCTCATTTTATTACCAGTAGATAAAAGGTTTCCTTCATATTCACGCTTGCCGTTTGACGAAATATTTAGTACTAAAAAGTTACATTTCTTCAAATTAAATATGAATATTTAACGAGTATTTAATAAACGCCTTGAATGTTTTAATATTTGTTTATCTATAATGAGCTAACTTACTAACAGTTTAAATATTTAAAAACATGGCTCAAATATTTGAAATGTTTCACTATATGCTATTTTCTTTTATTTCATTACTAATCTTATTCGTATTATTTTATTTCCATTTTAAACCTGTTGACAACTGTTCCCATAAAGGCAGTAACAGTTCCGCGCTCAGCTCAAACTGTTCCCAAAGAATTTCGTAGCTGTACCCAAACAGTGAGCAACTGGTGACAGAAAAACACCGTGCCCATTATGATGGGTATCTCAGTAATATTATTTCTTACACATATAGTACTTTATTATTCTTTCATTTTCATCTAAAATCAGTTTACAATTGTTCCCACAAGGTCAATACATTGAAGGCAGTAACAGTTTTGTGTACTCCTCAAACTGTACCCAAATAACATCGCAACTTAACCCAACTGGTAACAGATACGCTTTGAAAACTGTGCCTATCGAAGTCGGTATCTCAGTAATATTTATATTATTTCTTACACATCATTTGTGTATATTAAGATAAATCCATCTAAAATCTGCTCACAACTGATTCCATAAAGTCAATTCGTTAATGATCAAACTGTACCCAAATAACATCACAACTGTACCCAACTGGTAACAGCTACGCTTTGAAAACTGTGCCCATCGAAATCGGTATCTCAGTAATATTTATATTATTTCTTACACATCATTTGTGTATATTAAGATATATCCATCTAAAATCTGTTCACAACTGATTCCATAAAGTCAATTCGTTAATGATCAAACTGTACCCAAATAACATCACAACTGTACCCAACTGGTAACAGATACGCTTTGAAAACTGTGCCCAGCAAAATCGGTATCTCAGTAATATTTATATTATTTCTTACACATCATTTGTGTATATTACTATATTTCCATCTAAAATCTGCTCACAACTGATTCCATAAAGTCAATTCGTTAGATATCAAACTGTGCCCAAATAACATCACAACTGTACCCAAACAATTATCAACTGGTAACAGCTACGCTTTGAAAACTGTGCCCATCGAAGTCGGTATCTCAGTAATATTTATATTATTTCTTACACATCATTTGTGTATATTACTATATTTCCATCTAAAATCTGCTCACAACTGATTCCATAAAGTCAATTCGTTAGATATCAAACTGTGCCCAAATAACATCACAACTGTACCCAAACAATTATCAACTGGTAACAGCTACGCTTTGAAAACTGTGCCCATCGAAGTCGGTATCTCAGTAATATTTATATTATTTCTTACACATCATTTGTGTATATTAAGATATATCCATCTAAAATCTGCTCACAACTGATTCCATAAAGTCAATTCGTTAATGATCAAACTGTACCCAAATAACATCACAACTGTACCCAACTGGTAACAGATACGCTTTGAAAACTGTGCCCATCGAAATCGGTATCTCTGTAACAGATCTTCGAACTATCTTTGAAGCCACGCATATGTGCAATGGAAATTCGAATGTGGAACATGGCTGCAATTTCAGCCATATTCGATCTGTGCCCAATGCTTTAGCTACAGCCGAGCGGCGGAGGGAGACGAGATCGTTGCCGTAATGGATATTTGCTTGTTCCCTGGACCACCCACGTGCCCCGAGGCGCCACTTGCGGAGGAGGGAAGGGCGAAGAGGAAATTGCAATTTGATTTGCATGCAACTAATGACACAGTTTAAAGTTTAGATAATGCAATCGATTGATCGATTTTAGAGATTCGCCTAATGTTATCGCTGCTCGTGTTGCCAAGATTGCAGCGTTGTTGCCCCGTGTTGCACGGTTGTTGTCTGTTGCACCGTCTGCTAGTCGCCTCTCTGTGGGCCAATTGGCCCACAGTTGAGTGCGGCTCTAAGCTCAGTTTAACCCACATTCGCTGCCTCAATCGCCGCTCGCCATTTGACAAACGCCTTGGCGAAATGCAAATTGCTGCTGCTCTCCCTCTCGCTCTCTTTCTGTCTCGCTCACTCGCGTGCGTTGCACATGCAATTTTGAGGCAGGCGACCCTGCAACTTCGACTTCGACTTCGACTTGAACGCGCAGCTCGCAACTCGCAACTCGCTCTTGGTCTTGAACTTGCGAATTTGCTAGACGACGAATCAAGTCAACACCAACCAAAGCCAACACCAACACCATCAGCAACAGCAACAACTACAACAGCAACTGTTGCTGCTGCAACGCCACCAACGCCAGCAGCAATCAGCGGCAAGTGAATGAGCTTAAATTGTCCATGGCAGCAGAGCAGAGAGGGAGGTGCGGGGAGGATTGGCGGGCAGCTTTGCCTGCCAGCTGCACCACAGCACTCAGAAGACTGAAGACCGAAGACCGAAGACCGAAGACCGAAGACCGAAGACAGTGGGGCGTGCACAGTGGGGCAAGTGCTGGCAAAAGCGAGGCGATGACTTGAAATTTTTATAAATTTGAAGTAGTAAAAAAATATAAATGAAAATATATAATAAAATAATGGCAGTATTTGATGAGTGTACAAAATAAATTTGATCCCTAGAAATATTTCACCAATTAATATATCAATAATAGAAACAATTATCAAATTTAATATTTTGATGAATTTATTTTAGGGTAAGTTTCGTAGTAAATCTCAATTAATTACTTTGCAAATTCGCATAACAAAAATACATCAATTATAATAATAATAATAGCTGATCAATAAAATACATATGCGTCAATTAATTGACGAAGTTTGTAAATTGATCAAGAATATATTGAAATTCATTTGGTATTTATCATTTAATTTTCGTAAATCATCCAAATATGTGAATTTATTAGATATGAGATATGAGAATGATTTATAATGGAATGTGCAATATGCGATTCGAAATGTGATAAATTAGACCAATATATAAATTAATTATTCTTGTAAATATGCATCCGATTTGTATTTTATGTGACTCTGATTCTGATTAATGAAGTTCATTATTTTTATTTTAATTATTCAGTTTTAAAAGACTTTGTTCTGTATTGCAATAATGTAGTTTAGTATATGTCTCATTTTGAATTCTAAATTGTTTAGATTACTACAAATCTGATTTATATTTAATTTATTTTATTTGATTGCGACCACAGTGCGGCGTTGTGTTGGCAGCAGGCCAAGCTGAGTGGAGCTCAGATGATGGCTGCGCTGCCTGCCGCACTGTCGCACTGCCTGCCTCATTGCCCCACTGTCCGTCCGGCTGTCCGTCCGACCGTCTGGATGGATGGCTGGTTACCCGGCTTGCCAGCCTGTTGCATGTTGTTGCCTCAACGCCCTCAGTACGTTATTATGCGGCTGCAGTTGCAGTTGTTGCAATTGTTGTTGTTGTCTGGTCGGTCGTCTGTGGAGCATCAAGGCACTGGGGCAGCGAGGCATCAAGTTCGCAACGGGCGACAGGAGCCAGCGATAGAAAGGGAGCGATAGACGGAGCGAGACAGAGACAGAGACTAAGACGGATGCAGAGCAACCGCAGTTACTTTGCTTAGACAGACACAACACAACACACACAACACACACTCTGCATAGACAAGCCTCAATTAAGTTGCAATTGCAGTTGTTGTTGCTGCTGCTGCTGCTGCTGTGGCGCGTTGGCGGCGTAGGAATTTCGCTAGCTGCTGCCCACGCGCTGCTGCCTGCCTCTTGTTGCCAGTTGCCAGTTGCTGCTGCTGATAAAGTCCAAAATGATGTACTACCTGGTGGCTGTTGCTTCGTCGTTGGTGCCTCAGTTTTAAGCAGCTACACAAAGCACAAAGCTCAGGAGCGCACTGCGGGCACAATGTGCGCCCAACTCCACAACAATAACAAAAATGCAGTTCAATTCAATCATCGATTTCATGCCAAAGCAAACAGCTATAATGACGTTGCACCTGAAGCAAATCTTCAGCTTCTTATAGCTCATATGTGCAATAACTATTTAAATCGAGTCTTTAAGCTACTTTAGTTGAAATTCCAACTTATTTGAGCTACTTTAAACTAGTTGAAATTGGCAACTTAAAGCATAAATATTCAGTTGATCTAGAGCGATTTCAGCTCATCCAGTTATTGATTTCAACAATAAAAATAAATTATATGACATTAGAAAATTACAAGACAAATTCATGTTGATCATTTGCCATCAAGCGAATAAATATGTTAAATCAATATGTTTCTGCAGTAATGCATTTGGAATCGCCTGCAGCTGATTTGCAATGACTGAAACTAGATAAGAATCCAATCCAATTGACTTATATGATTATAGTTAAGTATGCCATATTTTCGCTGTACAATCGATGCTTAGAAAACTTAAAGAAATGGAAGACACATAATACCAAATATCAATTATACAATCAATTTAAGCTAAGTTAATATTGAAATCTGAATTTCATTTGTTGATAATTGTATCCAACATGGTTAGGAAATTTAATGCACAATTAATTTTAGGTCTTGCCAACTGACTGAATTAAATATTTGAGATTTGGCGACTTTAAAATATGTTAAAAAATTTACAATTCTCGCAAGTTAAAAAGCTGTCATTAAATTGTCAATTATTTGCCAATAAAAATTCCAGAGAAAATCTAAACAACAAATATTTATCACTCAGGAATTGAGTGACAAAGAAAAGCAGATGGTTTTGAATATATAAATAATTCAATGCTTTGAAAATTTACCATAAATTAATAGTAATTGTTTGCCAAAATATGTTATTTAGGATTTTGAATGAATATTATTATCTAGATTGACAACACGCAATTTAGATTTCAGACTTGTTAACCGATAGGAGATAATAAGTATCGACAATCAATTTGATGGACCGCAACTAATCGATGCTGATCAGCTGCGATGGGGGGAAATTGGGAGGAGCAACTCGACGAGGAGGAGGAGGAGACAAGTGCTGTGTTTAAGCGCAGTTTGCGCGCCAATCAATCGAGTTTTATTGCACACAAAATGGTAATTTCAGTGATGGCTGGAGAGCTGCTCCTCCTCCTGCTCCCCCAGCTCCTCCTGCGACGACGTCGTCCGCTTGTGGCCATTGGAAGAGGGGGGACGGGAATCGACGAGTTGCGCCCGTCGAGCCACCTCCTTGCGCAGATCGCTCGCATACTCGAGCAGCTCCTCGATCTCGGCGTGGAACTCGTGCAGATCGAAGCGCAGTTGGTGCGCGGAGAGGAAGTTCCTGCTGCGTCGGCGCGCCTTGGCCGTGTTGGCCTGGATCATGTGATCCGCCTGCGACTTGGTCAGCTTGCTGTCGAGCAGCGTCTGGTAGCGCTGCTGGCAGACGGGCAGCTCGGCTGCAACTGTTTCGCTCCACTTCTGATAGTGTTGGACGGCGGCGCCGATCTTGCGGCAGCTGCGATTCTCGCCGCACATCTGCAGACGCAGCCTGTGGAGCACGTCGCGCAGCTGGCGATAGTTGGCCAGCATCTCGTTGATCTCGCACTGCAGCCGATGCTGATCGTGCTGCAGATCGCGCACCTCCAGCTGCTCCTGGCAGCTCAGCAACTTCTCCTGTTCCTTCAGCTGCTCGGTGGATGCTTCGGTGATGCCAGTCTCGTCACGCTCTGCCCGCTCCTGCAGACGCTCCTTGATCAGCAGCTGCATCTGCTCGATGCGACGGACTAGACAGTCGATGTCCTGGACGACGCCCATCAGACGATCCTCGTCGTCGGTCTGGTCCACGCTGAGCATGCCGCTGCCACTCAGCTCCTGCTCCTCCTCCTCGTTGTTGGGCGTGAAGCTCACCTCCTCCTCGTAGTGAAAGATCTCGATCTTCCGGCAGCGTATCCTGTGGCTCAACAAATCCATGTAATCCACGGCCACGTTGCAGTCGCCCATCCGCTCGATGAGCTTGTCCTCCGAGTCGGGCAATGGTTCGTTCTCAAACATCTTGAATCCTGATTTCTTCTTGAAATTATTTACTATATATTTCAATTCTTTGTGTGTGTCTTACTGAAATTTGATTTTGTTGTGAGTTCAGTCGACTTCATAAGTAAATAAAGGCAGAATGACGGATATTTGTCAAACTAACTAGATCATTATTTTCGTTAATCTTTACTGAACTGTAAAAAACAACCAAACAAACATATTTAAAACAAATTCTAATTTAAACTGTTTAGAAACTGCAAAGATTTAGAATTTCAAATTAAATTAAATTTAGTCTGATTTAATATGTGTTGTTTCTTGACACTACTTTTGTTTACTTTAAAAAATGCATTTTTAAAATAATGTTTTGCAGCTAAATTTAACTTTGCTCAGACAATTGTTTTAATACGATTTAATTTTACTAATTTGCAATAATCAACTTTTTTTTACAAATATATACAAATTTCGGTATATTTGTTTGGTATATTTTTTGTTAAAATATCAGTTAATCGTTTTCTTGAGCACTCTGGAATGTAGCTTTCTTTCTTGTTTATAATTCACTTATTTCCCATTTATTAATATAAATTTAATGCTCAATGCTTTACAACTTATGTTTATCATCTTATTATTATTATTATTATTACTATTGACTGTTTTCTTATTCACTTCTATATATGTGTGTCTAGAAAACCGTGCTCAAATTGAATTGATTTTCTGCTATAGCTGTTTTCATTTTGCCAAAAGTTGTTCGCATTTATTTTGACTCCGCGCCTGTTTCCAGCGGCTGATAAGAAAATTTATGGTTAGCCAGTTGCTCTGGCGGCATAATTGCGCACCCACATCCACACACACACACACACACACACATAGATATAGATACATATATTTGTGAACAATGTTTTCCAGCTACAACTTGAGATTCACGGGCCTTTGGCTTTGAGTCTGACTCTGACTCTAAGTTGGAGTTGGAGTTTAAGTTTGGCGTGTGTCTCGCAACTCGAGTGGACTTCATGTGTGCCCCTCTCTCTCTCTCTCCCCTCTCTCTGTCTCTGTCGCTCTCCTCTGCTGTCTGGGGCAGTTGACTTTGTTTACCCGCAAGTTGTAATTTTCTGCGAAACCATCAGCCGCAGAATTGTTTTCTACTGATAAGTCCCGCTTCTGTCTTCAGCTGCAGCTTCTCTTCTCTCCCCTCCTCTCCTCTCTCTCTGTCTCTCTCTCTCTATCTCAGCATTTCTCGCTCTTTTTCTAAGCGTTTGTGGCATTGCAATTGGGCATCGTCTGCGGTTTTAGAATACACTTCGTACTTTGCTTAGACTTTGCTAATTGCTTTTTTCCAGATTTCGGGTGCTAGGGCATTACAAAGAGTCTCCTCTTTGCCTCTTCTCTCCCTCTCTCTCTCTCCCTCTTCGTCTTCCTCTTCCACTTGTTGTTGACAGGCTTTTAAGTCGCGCTGATCGCGGAATTTCGCGGGCTACTATGAAGTCAATGTGGCATGCAACAGATGAACGCACATCGCACAGCAGACGGAGACACTTGCCAAATGGGGGTCATGCCACAGCCCTTGCCGCCCCTCTTCCATCTCCCTCCTTCTCTCTCTCCCTGCCTCTCTCTCTGTGCAACACTTTTTCTAGTACGCATATTAAAGAGGCAAGTTAAATTAACTTAGCTTTATTTGTTGCCAATTGGTTTTAGAAATGTCGAAGAAATCATTGCGGACTAAGACGATTTTATAATAAGAAATATTTTTTTTAAATTGTGTAAATATTGATTAAGAAAGTTTTTAATTATATTATTAAAGATTTTTGTTAAATTAAGAAAGTTTTTAATTGGACTTTATTATGCGATTTTTTTGCATTTTGCTTGATGAAAAAATAATTGGTTCATATTACGAAATAAGTAATAATAATTTATAAAAATTAAGTACATTTTTCTGAGAGATTTCTTTAACTTTAAAATTTTTAGAATAGTCATTATTGTGAAGGAATACAAATTTGAATAATCAACTAGAATACACAATAATAACTGCAAATAATTGTTGATATTGAAAATAAATTCTGCAGAGAACAACAGTTGCCTACAGCCTGTTCTTATTTACTTCAATAACTGCAAATAATTATTATTTATTTCTATTACTATTGGTAACTTTGTGAAATATTTTTTACTTGAATAATTCGGCATTTGAATTAAATTATAAAAGAAATACTTTGGAGAATCAGAAACTAAAATGCAGCAATCTGAGACTCTTGAAAAGTTTAGAGCTCGAAAGTAATTTGCTTTATTCAGCACTTGTGTCTGGGGTCAGAGATGATTTATTGTATGACATTTTTGCAGATTGCAGATTGAATAACCAAAGCCACAGTCAGAGCTAAAGTCAAAGTCGAAGCTGAAGCTAAAAGTATTTGCAGTCTCACACTCCAAGTGTTTTGTTTTTTTTTTGGGTTCTCAGAGTAATGACATGAGGTGGAGAAAGAACTGTACCGCTAAATCGCCTAATCACATCATGAGCGTGGAACTCCCGAGAGATGACCAGACTGGAGAACCGAGAACAGGGAACTGAGAACTGAGAGCTGAGAACTTTAGCCAGCTTATGGATCAAAAACTTGTGGTTCATCATGTGAACTCGCGGCAGCTGAATTTGTTGTTGCTGTTGTTGCTGTTGTTGCTGGTCATGCAGGAAGTTCAAGTGCGAGCAGAAGAAAATGCCCATGACATGTGCGATTGTGAGTTATGCATCGCATCGCATCGAATCGAACAGAATGAAGATGGAAAAAAAAAACGAGTAGCAAAATGCAATATACATTAGATATGTGCCCAGAACGAGGCTGTAGAAAATTACGATTTATGTAACAAGTTGAAGAATCTGAGCGCATTTATTTCCGCATCTGCAGCAGCTGGCAAAAAAGCGTCAAGCGAGCGACGAGGGGAGCAAAAAGCTGTCGTGGTAATAGACAGTAAGTCAGTCATTCATATACAGACAGATTGACTGACTGACTGACTGACTGACTGACTGAGAGACTGAGAGACTGAGAGAAAGAGAGAGCTAAGGCGACTTATTACGCAACCGAGGCGAAGCGACAAAGATGGCGAGACAGATGCGTTTGAGGTAGTGAAGAGAGTGGAGAAAAACTAGCAAAAGAATTATAATTTTCCAATCAACTGATAAATTTTTAATGACGTTGAGAGACCTGAGCAAAATGTTGTTCAAAGTGCATGCTGGAATTTGAGACATTGGACATGTGTAAGAAACATTCCCATAGGTGTGATTGCTGGCGCGCAAGAACAAGTAAAACACCAAATTACTGTTACTGGGCAGCCAGCCAAGAGACTGTGGCAAGGTGGCAAGGAGGAGAGCCAAGGAGGGGCAACTCTAATGCACTTGGCTGCAGGCCATTGGCATCGTCTTCGTCTTGGATGTCGATGTGGTTGCCGGACCACAGCGTCGCCGTGATCGATGATGGGCTGATGATGCGCTTGACTTGCCTTCGCTAAGAGCCAAAGAGATGCTGTGTCTCTCTGTCTCTCTGTCAGTTGTCGCTTTCGCACTTGCTTTCGGCTCACGCTGTCCACGACACATTTCTCATGCAAATAAGAAAAACAACAACAACATGTACTACACTGCC
The DNA here is from genome assembly GCA_035047365.1 of Drosophila ustulata. Lineage (NCBI taxonomy): Eukaryota > Metazoa > Arthropoda > Insecta > Diptera > Drosophilidae > Drosophila > Drosophila ustulata. Next base: position 10,155,896 of record JAWNPT010000080.1, read on the forward strand.
AGTACAGTGACTGCCAGTTGTTTGTGTACTCAGCGAGCCATTGACTTCCATGCACTGAATTTGCATGAAAGCCACTCGAAAAGTCGCCTGCAAAATATTCTGCGACATCAGCAGCCCCGAAGGGAAGCAGCGACTTCATTTCCGTATTGTTTGCGTATAAAACAAAGTAAATTAAATGTGCTTCACAGTCATCATAATTCTATCTATATTTTGTATTTTGGCAGCATTTTAAAGTAATAATAATTAAAGTATAAAACACTGGGTGGATTGAGAGTGCTTCACTGTAAAGTTTCCTTATTTATATCTTTTGTTTCTAGAATATTGGTATAAATTAGAAATTGTAACAATTAAAGAATAAATAAATTGGTAAATAAAAATTGCTTCAAAATTGCTTTTTTTATATCTGCATTTTGTTTATTGGTAGACTTTAAAATTAATCATATTTTAATCAAACAATTGGTAATTAAAAGTAACATTTATTGCTTGAATTTTTAGATGCTATCGAAAAGATTTTTTTGTGGGCTTATGTTTATTGTTAACTTGGCGAAATTTGCACTTCAATTATGCAAAAAATGTTCAAGTTAATCAATTTAATTTCTAACAACCAAGTGTTGACTCTTTTAAGTTAATTTACTACTAGTGAGAATTAAGAGCTTTATGATATTATTAACTCTCTCGAGCATAGAACTTGCTACTATTATTTCAACAGAAACTGAAGATTATAAGAATTGAATTGAAATTGAATTTAAATGAAATCTATTAATTGCATTTGTTTTGAATCTACCACCAAAATAAATAAATGAATAATACAAGTCGTCAAATCGAATGAAAATAAAATAAATAAAATTATTTGACTAATTGAAATTATTTATTTTATTTTATAGATGGATAAAAAAGTCAGCAAATAAAATCAATTAAATTGGTTGATGTGAAATTAATTAATTGTCATTGTAGGTTTTATTTTAATTTAGTTTTAAACCAAAAAGTCAGCAAATCCAATAAAAATAAAATACAGCAATTAAATTTATATTTAATCTATTAATTGATATTATAGAACTTAGCTGAAACACCTTTATAGACTACAAGTTCTTAGAAAATTATTATACTGCAAATAAGTGAAATTCATTTATATCCCTTATTGAATGTTACTTAAGAGAAGAAAACATTTAGAAATTTCCCATGGCAATCAGTTGAATTTAATTGCTCTTTAAATTAGTTGCGCCTGAGTATTCACTTAACATATTTATGCTCAACGAATTTGCGCCGCGGACCTTTTGATTTCCTGTTGATTATTCGATTTGCTGGCGAAACGATGGCGATTTATTTGAATAGAAATTTGAGCTATGACTTGTGGCCATCAAACAATTGTCGATGCCGTTGTCGATGGCGATGGTTTCAGCTCCGATCGTGGAGGAACTTTGAGCCAAGAAGATGCCAAGCGAAGCACCTGCTGTCTGAATTGCAGGTGAATCGTATCGTGTGAGTCTGCACATTGGATTCATCTGCAAACAGACTGCGACTACGAATACGAGTATGAATACGAGTATGAGTACGAATACGAGCATGAATGTGACTACGAATGCAGCTCTTGCCGTCTTTGCTTATGCACGCCGCTTTGGCGACCGTTATTTAATAAGGAAATTTAAAGTTTATATTTTCATTTGGTCGATCGTGAGTCGTCCGTCCGTCCGTCTGTCTGTCTGTCTGGCCGGCTGGCCGGCTGACCAGAGGCCACTTGAGAGCTGGGCCGACTTCGCTGGCGTCTCAGGTGTCTCAGCCAGGCGCCAAATGGGCAGCGTACGAAAAAAAAAAAAAAGAAACGAAGAGAAATAAAAAGACGCCACGCTGCACGCATACAAATTGCAAAACACAAACTACAAAATGCGAAATGCAAAATGCGAAATGCTCTCAGCCAAGTCTAGGCGCAAAGCTCTTCTCTGCCATTCTGTGTTCTGGCCAAAAGGCGCAACGAATCGCTGCGAAGCGTTGGCCAAATTGTTCGCACGCTTCGGCCAACTCTGAAACTCTAAACTCGATGTGCGTTTTCTTTTATTTTTCAATTACAACAGTCGCGTAGTTCATGTTTCTCTCTCTCAGTCTCTATCTCTGTCTCTTTTGTCAATTAATTGATTGCGCTTCAACGATTCTCGAGGCACACAATAATAACTGTCGTATTTGCGCTTAAATATGTGCAGCTCAATTGGCCATCGATTCGCGTCTCGAGATCTGCTCAAGAAGATCATCATCATCTCCGCCTCCTCCTCCTCCTCTTCTCTCTCATCTCTGTTATCGTTTAGCTGCTTGTCTCTCAACGGTCTGGCGTAAAAGTTGTTCTGCTTTTTTCCTGCTGTTCCTTGTGTTCTCTGGTCTCTAGTTTGGCTTTTTGCCGCAGGGTTCGCGGACTCATCAATTGATTTATCATATTTGGAGCTATAATGATTCGAGTACCGCAAATCCATCCGATCGCTTGTGACCCACATGCAATTTATTCGCTGGCAACAATAACTTTCGACTCGACGCTAATCAAATGCAACTGCCGCGAATGCTAATCATGAGAATTTACTTTATGCTCATGAGTTTGGGATCAAAGTCGTTTACGCAATCTGAAGTGGAAACTTAAATCTAAATGGCTGCACAATTGATTGACCATTTTGGATCTTGCATCTAATTGAAAAAGTCTCTTCAACAGCTTATAGTTTTAATTGTTTTTCTAATTTCAAAGTTCAATTAAGATCTGGTAATATTTAATTTTCAAAATGTGTCGATTTTTTTTACTACAAATTATTAATCGTTTGGATTTCCTTCCACTAAAGAACTCTTGCTATTTACAACTGCTAAATGACATTATTTTGTATTTATTGGTTTTTGTTCTACATTTAAAAAAATATTAATAATTATTTAATTCTGTTTTAGATATTAATTTGATCATTATTTTAAGATTCTTTATCCAATAGCAAAGCTAGCCATTTATTATATTTATTTATTTTTTTAGGCATTCGCACACAATATTTATTTAAACTTTGTATTACAATTCCAAAGACTTTAATCAATTTTTTCTATTTCTTTAACAGCAATAAATATTTGAAACTTTTATTATTTTTGCAAATTCTTAAGGCAATTTATTCATTGCTTACTATCGATAAAAACTTGAATTGTTAAGTCAAATTTCTGATTTCATGAAATGGTAAAGGCCATGTGATTAGACGTTTGTCTTTCGTTTTATGCCCCATTTTTGGGTATCGTTCGATCGCTTTAACGACTGAGTAGCTTGAGAATAAATCAAGGGGCTTTCTACTCGTAATATTCCAGAATTTGCAGACACCTCATCTGCATAGGGCTTGGGCTTAGGGCTGAGAATTTACATGATTCCCGATGGAAACGATTAAAGCTAATGGTAAGCCATGTCCCTGAATTTGCATTATCTATCGGGGGTAATTTGCAAGTTCAACAGAAGCCCATTAAAGCAACGAGAAAACAATCACAAAACAGCAGACGAACAGACGAGCAGAAAAGAAAGCGAGCCCTGAAGTTGGGCATCGAGCGATGTTATATGGTGTCTATAGTTCTGATATATGTAAGGCGATTAAACGCGTATGCAAATCAGAGGTGGCTCAATAAAGACGACACCTTTTTAAATGTCGTTCAGCCAAAATACAAATACATACAAAATAAAGGGCTGGCGACCTTGCTGCGGCTCTACAGCAAAAGAAAACTAACAACAATAACAAAAAGTTACATTCGGACCAATTAAAAATCTATAAAAATACTTTAACAATATGCCAGAGACAATGCAGGCGCAACAACAATGGGGAATTTTTAAATTTTAGGGTAATGGAATCGGAATCGAAATTCAGAGGGGGAACTGCATTCATTAAAAGCCAATCAAGTGAAATAAACTCATTGGCTTTCTATAGAGCATCCTAATTGGGCAACAAAAAGACAGTTAAAAAATGAATTCAATTAAGTTAAGAGAAAAGAAAAGCAGCCGCATAGACAATAGATAAATATACAAATAAATAAAATAAAAGACCGACAAAACAGCAACAGCAACAACAACGAATGGACAAAAAGTCAAGTAAAGAATTTATTGAGAATCATTGTGAATAATATTGAATGACGCATCCCCCTTTCCCCCTTTTCCCCCCCTTCCTGCCTTTCTCTCTGTATTTGCTATAAAACTAATCAATTTGAATACGAAAACTTTACTTGACTTTTATGCCAGTCGTGGCTGGAAAGCCATTAAGAAAGACATTTATTCCGAGTTGGCTAAAAAGCAGAACAAATGTTTGACAACAATTTAAGAAAATTTCTCTATCTTGGCAGCGAAAAAAAAAAACACAGAAGCGCTTTTATCCGAGTTGTTTAGAGTCGGAGGAAAATTTACATTTAAAAATAAATAATGTTAGATTAAAAAGGAAAAAATAAACAATTTTGGAATTACAAAAAAAGTTGAAACATATCAAGTACTTTGGACAAAAAAGGCCAAAAAGAATTTCCTCATGTTGGCGGAATCAATGCCAAAATTAATATAAATAAAATAGTATTCTAAACGAGGAAACTATGTAAAGTATTTTCTATAAGAAAACCACAAATAAGTGTTCCCAAAAATAAAATAAGTTTTGAAGGAAATGGAAAATGTAAATAGAAATAAAAAGAAACAACAACTTTTTTATTACCGATAAGACGAGAATATGAAAGCCAATATTCTATTTATTTATAACGAATTATTATCAGCTTATCTAATTAATAATTCAAATTAAGATATATCTATTCTTTCTTTGCATCCACTTCATCTAAACATTTTCTTTTTTATTTATTTAGAAAACTTTATTTGAAAAATATGATCATTAAACAAGTGAGCATGAATTAATGTTTTAAGATAGGATATGAGGCTAAGTTGACCTTCTTTACTTTAACAGAATAATATAGCTAAAGAAAAACAATGTAAGGAATATTTAAAAATGGATTTTAAATGTGAGAAAATAATTTAAGCAGCTAAGGTTACTTTAAAAAGGCATAATTCATCTGCTTAGCTTCGCTTTAATCTCCCCTATATAGTAATAAATTTCAGGCTAACAGTTTATTAATTGAAATTGTATCAAAAAGCGTGAATTCGCTTTGCTACATTTCGGTGTGAATCCTAAACATTTGAAGCCCATCAATCTGGCATGAATCTAAGAGAAACCTGTCGGGTTATTGATCTCCACGAAAACATACAGTTAGGCATTCGCTAGGGATCTCTGTCCGCCCTTCTCTCTCCCTGTTTCCTCTCCTTTTTGTGTGTGTGTGTGTTTTGCAGATGCTTTCCCCAAATAACTCTTCACAAACTCCTCTTGAATGCTCAGTTTGCACTTCCGTTTCCCATCGCGCAGCACTTTGATATTTTCTCCCTGCCATTCAAGTATTCCGTTCTCAAACTGCGGAAGCGTCGCCGCGTCTTCTGCTGCTTTGGACTCCTGCTCCCTCTTCTGTTATTTTTTTGTCTTTTCTAGCCCAAAACGAGGGGCATAAATCGAGGGAGTCGCCCCCGCTAGGACAATAGACAATAGATAACAGACAGCAGACAAGTTGAAGTGAAGTGTTCCCAGGACAACCCTTTTGCACCCTTCGAGCTGTCTGTCTGTCTGTCTGTCTGTCCGCTGATCTATCAGAAATCTGTCGCAGGTAGCAAGCGAGAGCAACTGCAACCCCTGGAAAAGCAGCGATGCAAAGTGGCAGAGAGACATGAATTTGATTCGCATTTTCCTAGGGACGTGGGAAACTCACACAGGTGTTGTTTCCGAGGCTGGGGCGAGAAATTTGATACCTTATAGCGAATATCGCATATATCGAAGTTCAGCTGCCACATGTTGCAAATAAATATTTGAGCAGTTCCCGTCGTATAATTTTCATCATCTGCAAATGGGATTTGGCTGCTTTGCAATTAACAGAAATGATACGAGAGAACTCGAGTTATGTGAGCACAACAACAACAGCAACGATCAGCTGGTCAACAGCAACAGCAACGACAACCGCAATAATGACAGTCACAGCGCACAAATCAACAAATCACGATCAGCGACCGCCACACAAAACTCACGATTTCTGCTTGTCCCGAAAAATAATCAAAGACAGCAATAGAAACAGAAACAAAAAGACAAAAATCGAAAAGAAGTAGCATTTTTTTTCGGTAGCTAATGTTGCCGCAGAACAAGACCATGCCCCATGTAGCAAGCGCCCTGTCACAGCCCCAGCAGCAGCAGCAACAAGTTGCAGGTACTTTGATAGCTTCCAGAGAGAGCTTGCCCAACTTGCAGTTACCTCTTGAATACGTAGAGCAAGCAATAGAATTTAAATTTGTCAATTAATTCTATTTTTCAGCAGAATAACGTCAAACGTAACTTGAAATATAAATATTTCAAATATTAATTCAACAAATAATCTAAAATGTTGTCAAGAATATGTAGCAATAAGAATACATTCTTAAAGAAGCAGAATATAGTTTAATAAAACGTGATTTAAAAATTAAATAATATATAAATTTAATTCAAATATGCACAAAAAATACAGACAATATAATTTGAATAAATTGTGCAATTGAAATGAAAATTAATAAAAACCAAACGAAACAAACTGCATAATCTAAATCTGTCTAAAAATTACAACTTTAGTCGCTGTCTTGGTGCTTCAATATATAAATAATATAATGTATTAATAAATAATATATAAATTCAATGCAAATATACACAAATAACACAAAAATTTAATTTGAATAATAAATGCAATTGAAATAAAAACTAAACGGAATAAAAACTACAACTTTAATCGCACTTGATGCTTCATGTTTTTTTTCGCTCACTAGCTGCTGTAATTTTAATTTGTTAAATCGCATATTAATCATCTTCTACTTTGTTAATTTGTTTTATTTATTGAAACGATCTATTTAAAGTAGCAATCGTGCTACCCTTTTGAGCAATATGCCCACGAGGTAGTCGAATATCGATGGGTTCGCTTCGATGATCAGCAACTGCTGCAATTGGCAATTGCAATTGCAGAGACAAAAGACAATTGAGTCAGTTAGTCAGTTAGGCAGTTGGTCAGTTCATCAGTCAGTCAGTCAGTTGGTCAGTTGTCTATCCCTCTCCCTCTCTCTTTCTCTCTCTTGCTTGTGAGTTGGTCAGTCTGGGGACTGTGCCATTTGTGGCATTGCAAAGTTTGATGTTGTCAACATTTGATCATGGCGCATGCTTCAGTAGCCAACAAGTAAAATTGTGGCCAAAATGTGTAGGCAATTTGTCAATATGTTATGACAAACGACAACAGCAGCGGCAACATCGGCAGCAGCAACATTATTGACATTAGGGCACCTGTTTGTTTGCCAACTTAAAACTATGATTACCGTTGTTGTTGCTGCTGTTGCTGCCATTGTCATAGTTGCCGGCAGCACGCGTACAACACACACACACACACACACACACACACATGAGCACAACTCGTGACTGAGTCGAGAGACGGCAGCCAACGTTAATCACAGACAAAATAAACCACGGCAAAGACTGAACAACAACAACAACGCGGGCCAAGTGAAAGAGCCGAATGCGAAGGCGCATTTGCAATGCTCTCGTTGTTGTTGTTCTTGTTGTTGTTGTTGCTTTTGGGTTTTTGGTCAATGAACAAGAAAAATGGGTTTTCACGGTTACATGCGTCGACGACTTGCGACTTCGACTTCGACTCAACTCGACTCTAGCTATATGTATGTATGTGAGTACTCTACACACACACACACACACACACACGGAGTCAGCGACATGTGCACAACATAAGTACAAACAACATGCATATGACATGTTGCCCAGAACCAACAACAGCAACAACAACAACAACAACAACAACAAAACTACAAAAAAAAATCAACATTCGACTCTAGCAAGTTCGTTGCCTAAGTCTTTCGTTTTACTTCTTCATTTCTTGTTCTTTCCACTACAAAAGCACCGCCAAGCAAATGTGATTGGTTCCGGTTTGCAGCTAACGTTGAAATTTATCGGAAACAATGTTGCAGATTGCTGCATAAAGCATCGACACAGCAACAACTGCGTTGAAAACCAAACCACTTTCAACTAATTTAAGGCCAATTAAAGTCAAAAGAGATGCCATTTTGAATACTTTGTAAGGTGTGGGCTTTAAACTGGGCGAATTTCGAGCAAAATATTTCAATTTTAAAAGGGAGTAAATTAAATGAGAGAGGGACAACAAAATAGTTCTTACATGAAAATATTGCTTAGCAGACTCGGTAATAAAGTGAAAAAATTACAAGAAAATTACAGCAAACAAATATAAAAATCCTTTTTGAAGGATTAGAAGTTTTAGTTTTAAATGACAGCGAGCAAAATGTTTAGTAATAGAACAGAATAGATTTTTTGATTCTAAGTATGAACTAAAAAAGCACTTAATGAGCTGCTGAGTTAAACTAATTAAAATATAAACAAACGTATTCAACTTAAAGTTAAAACTAATAATAATAATAATACAATTACATTAAATAAAAATAAATTTGTATAGTTATTGTATAGTATTTGTACGCGATTTCTTTACCTTATAATATCAATGAACAAATTAAGTTTAATAAATGTAATCCATAAAAACGAACGTTTTCTTTAATATTTATTTACCAAAATTGTAGCCTAGACTAAAATTCGATAAATAATATAGCGAATGTAACTGAGGCCTTCGTGCAGAGCAGCAGACTTAAACAAATATACACCTAGAGAGATTTTAAAGTTATTTAAAATAAATTCGAGCAAACTACAACTATTAAAATCAGTTTCAAGTGCAGTGAAGTATATGCGAAACTGTCATTTCTAAACTCCTAAGTTCTTCCATAAATATTAAACTAATTTTATCATTTCTATGGAAAAGAACAGCTTATAACAATCGAGCGTTTAATCGAAGTATTATAATTTGAATATCCGATCTAGAAAATTGTTTTTTAAATGCAGCTAGGAAAGGAAAACCTTAAAAATACGCGAAACTACCAGAAACATTTTAATTTTATCTGCCATCATCTCATTAATATTTTTGGTAGTCTGTCATCCTGCATTTCAATTTATCGCTATTTCATTTTAAATCAAAGCGTGTCGAAATAATTATTTTGTATATAATTAACTATAAATATCTATTATAAAAACAAGAAAATATTATTTAAAATGAACACCCAGCAGATTGCATAAAAGCGGCTATGAAAAGATTAATAAAATGCCATGTGAAATTTCCACAAATCTCACAAATATTATCGTTAATCTGTCATCAGTGCCAAAGTAAAATCGGAGCCTTTTCATTGTGGAAAGAGAACAGTGTTGAGTGTGCCATTATTATTTTGTATTTATGTTAAGCAGATTATGATTATGAAGAGGACTCGTGAATGAAACATAATAACCAAAATGCACAGACTGGAAACGCACTTCCTTTTCGAGGCTGCTTTGTTTGCATCGCATCCTGAAGCGCCTGGCGATTCTCACGCTAAACAAAAAGACAAAAAAGGGGGCGCATCAGCTTGCCACGCCCACGCGCTAAAGAGAGAAACCCGTGGAGCGTTCAAGCGTTATGAATTGTGGACAACCCTCGTCACAGGTAGAGAGAGGATGGGATGATAATAGCAATCTCAGCAGGTAAAAGGACAGCATCTTTTTCTGTCTCGTTCGCTGTCAATTTGGCTCGCTTATCTGGCTGGCTGGCTGGCTGTCAATGCAGCTTTATCAAATTGTCCTTGATCCTTTTTCACTTTCACTTTTGTCTGGCGTCCTAATGAGACCATCATCAGCATTTCCCCATCCCATTCCCTGCCAGTTTAAAGACCCCCCACAGTCATCGTCGTCTGTTGCTGCAGTTCGGCTTCGCTGAGCGGAAGAAGCTTCTGCTTGTTGTTGTTGGAGGAATTGTTGCGTGGGCGGAGGCAAGAAATAAACATTAACCGAATATGGAAATCAAGCACAACAAACAGCAGCTTTTCAACGGAATATTACACGGCTCAGCGACTTTGTTAAACCCTCACACCCACAACCTTCCCCCCTCCTCTCGATCGCAGTGTTAACAGGTGGCTATCAGGTGGAAGTCAGGTAAGCTGTTAATTCCCAGAAGCAGCTCGAAATGCGTTTAGCATAAATGAAAATATTCACTATCGACGCGACTTTAATTAAGCTGTAGAATTTTCGGTAGAGCTCGTTAGAGATGGGCACTCGCAATTAGAGATGCGCCACATTGAATTACTCATTAAAAGATCGAAATTAGAGAAAGAAATTATTGTGTGACTTACCATTAGTGCAAAATATTTGTAAAATCATTTTGTCGTTTCTGAAATGAAAAGAAAAATTTGTTGTATTATTATGTTTTAAATATGTAAAGATCAGCACAGTTTCTATTATATATGATAGCATTAAAGGGAATTAAAATAAAATTAATAAGCGATAAATTAAGTCGTTTCTTATGCCTTATAATTTGGGCTGCTTTTCTTTGCATAAAACTGATATATTCAGTTAATTTTTAGAGTTTTATAGAACATTTTCAAACTAAGTACTTTTATGAAAAAATATAAATGTATTATTTATATTCTGTTGTATATTCACTTAATTATTTCCTATTTATTTCACACATTAGATAGTGAAGTTTATTTATCTTAAAGACTATTCATTTATTTTGTAAGAATTTTTATATTGATTAAATATCTCCAGTTACTGCTCTTCTCTACATAAACTTTTCTAATCATTGTTTAAGCGATGATCTGCTTTTGTTGCCATCTCTAACGATAGATTCTAAATATATATATATACATGTATATATGTATATGCTCAGCAACTGTTTGTTGCCACCCTCACTCAAGTTGAAGTTGAAGTTGAAGTCAAAGTCAAAGTCTCGCAAAGCGTCGCTGTCTTGACCCAGTGAACAGGCAGCAACAAAGTCAGAGCCAGATGACAACTCTGTGTGCATAATTAATGTACTTTGGCAGTGCCACAAGGGGCAAGTGGCAAGCGAAGAGAGAGAGAGAGAGGGAGAGAGAGAGGGGCAAGAGGGACGGAGTGAAGACTGACGTCGCTTTGTGAGCATATTTAATAACTTGTTTTATGGACGAAGAGTCGGGCAGTCGGTAATGGCCAGATAGATGAATGCGCGTATGAATGATGAGTGTACTCACGAGTTACTCATGAGTGGCTGACCACAAAGCTTAATAGGGCACGTGCCCTGCTTGTTAGGCCAAGCGACCAAATGGCCGCCTCCTCCTTTGTGCTTTGTGCTCTGTGCTTCTTGTGGTTGCAAGTCGATGTTGCTGCTGTTGAATGGTCAATCATTGCACGCAGCTTGCCGTTAAGCGGCAAGACTCAACTGTACCCTGAACTTGGCCCAGAGAGAGACAGACAGGCAGGCAGAGAGAGAGAGAGAGAGAGAGAGAGAGAGAGAGAGAGAGAGAGAGTGAGCTTGTTGCAGATGAAGTTATTAAAACTGGCTGCGGCAGTTGAAAATCAAAACAAGATGCGATGCCAAAACATAGAAATGCAATTGCTGCAATGCTGCAAGATGTTGCAGCTGTTTGCGGCAATCGCATGTGGAGCAGACAGCTGCCGCAAGTTGGACGACTCTCGGCTGCCTGCACGTTGTCTTTCAAGTATTTGTCAATTAGATTTTTAATTGCTGAAATATGAATGTAGGCGCAACAGCAACAGCAACGCATTTGCCGTGACTTTGACGTTGACAGCAGCAACAGCAGCGGCAACAGCAACAACAATGTTCTCTGGCTGCTTTTTTAGCCTGTTTTGCCTGTTGCAAACTTGTTGAAGCTGCAACAGACAACGACAACGACAACGACAACGAAGAAGACGACGACGATTATTAAATGCAACTTAGATCAGATCTGCAACAGCAGCAGCAGCAGCAGCAGCGAGAACTCGATTAAATCGAAATGCAATGCTTCTTAGCCTCCTCGTTGCCACCTTGCCTCCCGCTCTCGCGGTGCCACAAGTTGCAGCCAAGATGAATCGCGTGCCAGGCAACTGCGACTAGCTGAAATATTATTATTATGCTTTGGCTAAAAGTGAATGATTGCCGTGTGGGGCGCAGCTGCAACAGCAGCAGCAGCAGCAGCAACTGTAACGCACAAGGCACTTGCAACTTGCAACTTGCGACTGGCAACTTGCAACTGGCAACTTGCCGCATTGGCAACATGATGCGCTTTGATAGACGACGATAGATTATCGGGCTGAAAAGCGAAACAGAATAAAAACCAAACATTTTGCTGTCGCCTCGCTAATTTACGAGCCAAATCCACATGCCGCATGCTGCATGCCGCATGTTGCAGTAGCAGCAGCAAGAGCAGCGCGAAAGGCGGCGAGTAAATGAAGAAGAGGCGCAAGAAAAGGGGAGTTGCTAAAATGGGGTAGCAAAGGATACAGAAGACGATGTAGAAAATCATTAAAAGCTAAAAGAATTTCAGCATGAAGTTATCAAAATGCTATTTAAAGTCTATAAAAGGATGATGAGTGGAAAAGGGGGAATAATTCTGGAAGTAAAGCTATCAAAATAAGTATGATACGTACATTAGATAAATAATTATATAAAATAATAAAGATATAAAATAAAATATAAATACATAACCCCAATAAAATTGAAAATAAATAGAAAGTAAATAATAAATACCAATTGTAAGTGAATAATTACAATATACAAATATTCACAATTAATGAAAAAAGTAACCCAAAAAACTGAAATGAAAAGCAGTAAAGAAAAATAGCCATAAATAAAATAAGCAACCCTAAAAAAGAAAATAAATAGACAATGCAATAGAAATGCAATAAAAATTTATCAATGACAGTAAATATATGTTAACAATACATAAAATAATGGAAAAAGGAAAGCAATAAATAAATTATTTCAATAAAAAAAAAATAACCCTAAGGTAGGAAAATAGATAATGCAATAGAATAAAACTTAAAATTGACAATAACAACAATTAACAATAAATTAAATAAGTAACCCAAACAATGACAAATAAAAGCAGTAAATAAATAATAGCAATAAATAAAACAAGTAGCCCTAAGAAAGGAAACTAAATAGGCAATAAAATAGCATAAAATAAAGCACCAAGCAGGCTGAGAAGAAGGCACAAAAAAGGCAGAAGGAATATGAGAAGCCGATGGAAAAGGCAAACGAGAAGCTGAGCTGCCAAACGGAGAAGCTGCCGCAGCAGTTGGCCATGTTGCAAGCACTCTAATTAGCGGCCGCACATTGCGCATACGCCACGTGTGTTTGGGCCGCGTCAAAAAGGCGATGGAAACGGCAAAATCAGCAGCATATAAGCCTTATACGTTGGCCAAGTTAACTGTTAGCCAAACAAACAGACCAAACAAACAAACAAACAAACACACATGCAACAAGTAGTGGAGTGTGTTTAGTTGCCGCACGGCCGCCTCGACTTGCAACGTGCCTCGTTAGTTGTGCTTGCAACAGCCACAGCAGCCACAGACCTTGGCCATGGCCAACTGGCAGCGCTTGCCACTTGCCACTTGTGGCTGGCAGCCAGTTGCTGGCCTTGCTCCGGACAGCTTGTTGCATGTGTCAAGTCGAGCAACTTGCAACACCTGCAACAAAACGTTGGCGCATCTTTCTGCCAGCCACAAACAAAATAAAAATAAGAAAAATACGAAAATCCACCCAGCCATCTATCTGTATCAACTATCTAACGAACTAAAGCATTCATCTATCTGCATATCTATTATGAGTCGACTTTATTATTAACCGCTGCTGCTGCGATTCCTTTCTCTTTTTGAGAACCAGATCCGAACACTCGAACATCAAATCGCACAAAAGGCCCAAAAACATGAATTTGACAAATCTGCGTCGCAGATTCTGTTACTTATACAAGATAATTCACAAAAATATAGAATTTATTTGTTGTTTTATGTATCATGCAAAAACATAAAAACATATTCTTAAATTATATTTTAAATGTATTTATTAGTTATTTCATATATGCAACCTCTCACGCACATACAATTACTTGTTTTTGAATTGTCTTCTAAGGGAACAAAGAGCCAGTCAAAGCAACACAGACTGTAGGCTGTGTAATTAAAATAGTTTAAAATGTAATAAAGAAATGTATATATTTTCACCGCATTGAAGAATTATAAGTGAAAATAAATTGAAGTTCTAGTAAAACAGGAATAAGCTATTTTTATTATAAATATTTAAGAAAAAATATATTAAACAAAAAATTAAAAAAGCAGCTTTATTACGGATGATTTATAGGAATCAATACAAATGTATTAAATACATATAAAAATGGCTTCAGTTCGTTTTTGGTTCGACAATAATTTTCACGTGCGTTGATACTAGTTTCTAAATGTTTTTTTATTTTTTAAATACTTGACTAAATGCAGTGTATTATTATAGTTGCGAATCTATTAAGTGACTTTCCTACCAAATAATTCTACAAATCTATTAATTTATTTGCCTTCCAAATAGTTATGAATATTGATAAAGCGGGCTCTGCGATCTACGTCAATTGTGGCATCGCCTTTGACGCACTCGAATGTGCAATTCTGCGAAGAATCTAGAGAGGCGAAGAATGTCGCTGTGGGCTCGTCTTCTCGGTGACGAAAATAGCTATTGGAGAGAGAGAGAAGGAAGAGAGAGAGAGAGAGAGAGAGAGAGAGGGAGGAGGAGGAGCCGGAGATAGTTGCTTGTGCATGCCGTTCATAATTCAACGATTTGTCATTTTGTATTCAAATATTTCTATTCGTAGATATTCATTCTATGCCGACTGCTGCGACATTTGCATTTCAATTGATTCATCTAAAGACGACGAGACGAGTGTTGAACTTCAGCGCGCGCCAATGAGTCGAAACGAATCAAAACGAATCGAATCCAATCCAATCCAAACGAAACGAATCGAGTCGAGTCGAGTCGAGTTGAGTTGAGAATGAAGAATCGTTTACACATTCATATGTTGCTGTGGCTTTTCACACCTTCCACTGTCTAATAAGTTTGGCTGGCATTGCTAACGAGACGCACGACACCAGATAAAGATATCAGTTTTCGATGGCTGGAGACAACACCTGTTCTACCCTCAAGTTCTAAGATTCTAAGAGACTCTTCAGTCATTCATTCAGTCAGTCATTCAGTCAGTCATTCGGTCAGTCATTCGGTCATTCAGTCAGGGCGAGTTCTTGGTGCTTTTGACACTTTCGAAAATTTGTTAGCAACGATTTGCATAATTTCACAGTAAATTCCTAATTCTAATCTATGCCGCAGCAGTTGAAGTTGAAGTCTCAACTTCGACTCTAACTCAATCTCCATCTCCATCTCCATTTCCCTTTGCCTTTGCCTTTGCCTTTTCCATCGAGAACAGCCCCTTCAAATGTCGATATTTATGTTTGATACTTAATCGCTAATAAATACACGTTCGTATTTCAAAACTGCCATCGACTCGCACACACTAATTTGAATATTTTTGAAAGGCAGCAGACTGAGCAGAGTGTGAGAGGGGGGGGGAAGGGGGAGGGGGAGGGGCAGCTGCTGTGCGACTCCTGTGGCGTTTGTTTGTTCGAAATCAAAACATTTCTCACCCGAAAAAAAAAAAACACAACAAAACACACACATCTTCAGTTCAAACCGTCGAAATACATTTTTCACACCTAACAAAGATTATAAATTGCTTGGCCTCACTCAGCATCACCATCACCATCACCATCAGCATCACCTTCTCCAGCTTAATCTTGCACTAAGTAAATCTTCTTAATCTCAATCTCAATCCCAATCTCAATGGGCAGCATCATCTTCACATATCGAGCTTTTGGCCCTTTGTCTTTTGGCATTACTTTAACTCTGGCTGAACTGCAATCGGAGCGTGCTTGATAAATTGCAGCTGCTTTTTGAATTCAATTTCATCTATATTTCTTTCAACTCAATTCCCTTCAAATGCTCAACAATCACTTTACTCCAATTTGATTAACGATATTGAATTCATTTCTTTTTTAGATTGACAAAGTCAATAATCGTGAATATTATGTTTTTAGATATGTGATAATTTCAGCTTAAATTTTACTTGCATTTTGCAAAATATGTGTGAAAATGTTGTTCTATTAATTATAATTTAAAATTAGAATTATTGTTTTAATTATATTTAATAATTATTATTTTGGAAATGGGACAATTCCCATAGAGTTTTTTTATTAAAAAATGTAATCTAAAACAAATTAAAATGATTTTCTAGAAACAATTTTCATTTATAAAAACAAAATATTATAAATGAAACTGAAATAATTTTTTGTTTTCTTTTTAGTTAAAATATTATTATAAAATGAGAGTAGAGGCCAATTCGACCTACCATCGATTAATGTAATTAAATAGTTTAAGCAATGTTAGGTACATAAAAGTATTATATAACTTGTATTTATAATATTGTTAGCGTGAAACAAGTATTTGTAGAAAAACATAGTTATTTCTTTAATTTTTTGTTAAGTCAATTCTTTCCATTCTCTATTCATTGACCCCTAAAAAGGGCATATTAGTTTTTTCCTAATATTTATATTTAAAAAGAATTATTTTTCCATAATTAAATAAAATAAATGTAGAGAACATAAATCTTTTTCAATACTCTCTCTTAAAATGTTGCTAAATTATGTTCGTTCAAGAAATCCAAAATGATTGAAATACTGCAATTGTTGAACTAATGTCGCTTCCGCAATAAATAATCAAGATAAAAAAAGCAAGTCAGGTGTTCCGAGTGCCGTTAGCTGTTATGTTCTGGCATATGATTGAAATGATTTAGTCATTTGCTAACTAAATCATAGTTGCATTGACACCTTCAATTTCCAAGTGGCAGCTCCAATTCCGATTCCGATTCCAATTTGAATTGGAATTCCAGTTGAAAGCATTCTGGTTTATTTAAGAGTTCCCACTGCTCCGCCTTCAACATGAATATGAATATGAATGGAAAGGCGGCGTGTCCATTTGCGTGAATATGTTTGAATATCGAATAAATAGATATATTCACAGCAATTTATGTATCTTAATTGTGCCCCAAAGCGCCCCATTCGAAGTGTGAATGAAAGAACCTTTTTTTCTTCCCATCTCTTCCTCTGTTTTTTGTTTTTTGGCCATATTTCAACTTCAGTTTTCTTGATAACTGCAGTCGATTGTCAGCTGCGCGTTGTTGCTTGAGGAGGAGGTTTTCGGATTGCTCTGCATTTGATCTGGATCTGTCCGAACTGCACTCGTATTTCATCAATGAACTGAGAGCAGTCTGCACTCTGCAGTCTTCTATCTTCAGAGTTTAGTCTTAAGTCTTGGGCTCGGTCGCGCGTTCCTTTCTCACGATCGTATTTTGTTTTTTATATTTTGGGCTACTTTAAACACTTGCTTTATATTGATATTTATGGCTGATAATTTGAGTTTATGTCGTTCTCTCTCTCTTGTCTGTCTAAACGCCGAGTGAAAGGTGCCGTCCACATCCACACTCAAATAGATATATATCCACTTAAATGCCCTGCTTCATAGAAAGTTTATTTATTTTTCTTCTCGTTTATTTGGTTGACAAATTAACTATGCAAATGATTCCAGTTGCAGCTCGCATTTTAGGATGGTTCACAGCTCCTTAAGAAACTTTCAATCTGACAGATACTTTCTCAACTGACTTCAATTTATTTATTAACAAATTTGTTTTGTTGCTGAACTAGACGTCCTTGGGAGGCAAAGAAATCTAATTTAAAATAAGTATTCAATTCATATATTTGAATTAGAAATACATATATTTCATTGTCAAACAACTTGTGTTTATTGATTCATTAGCTATTATATTAGGTTTTAAATTATAATCGAATATATTCAAAGTATAATAAATTGACTGTCAATTTATGATAAAATTGCAATATCAGCTTTCGGATATAGTAACATTAGAGAAATAACTTAATAATACTTTAATTACTTTGATCTATAATCAGAATAATTAAAATAATAATAAATAAATTTAAAAAAAATATATATATACACCACAAGTGGAGCATTTTCTGCTGCATTTTAAAGTAATTTAATTACAAACCCTTTTGCTTTGTAGGTAAAAGATTTGAAATAAATATTATTAAATTAATTTAACTTAAGAAAAATATATTATTAAATTATTTTCTGTTGCATTTTAAATAAGTTCAATTGAAGCTATCTTGGCTTGGTAGGTAACAAATTAGAAATAAATTGAATTCAATTGCACCATAAGAAATACATATTCTTAAATAATTTGCTGTTGCATTTGAAATAAATTCAATTGAATTACATCCCAAGCTATTTTGGCTGTTTCAAGTTGCCCTTTTACAATTCCAACTCACACTCGATCGGCGCTTGAATCATTCTGCATTAACGAGTTCCATTTAACAACAATTTTCTCTTGTTTTATTGAACCATTTGCATGTCCGAAATTTTATGTGTTTTGACTTTGGAGCTATTCCTTTGACTCTTTTGACTCTCCACTTGAGAGATTGTGTTCGTGTGTTTGGCATTGTCTTTGGGTCGCATCGTCTTCGGTTCTCTGTGATTTGTCTTCTCTAAGAACTCCCGAAATTTGTTTGGCAGCAGCAACAACAAAGGCTTAAGATGTGCTTGTTAACATTTTTATTAACTTCTTTGACGCATATTTAAGACTTAGCGACAGCGACAACACTTTTGATTCTTCATCGTTTTGCTAAATCTCCTTCTCCTTCTCCTCTCTCTGTCAATCTCTTTCGATTGGCGCTGTCTCGCTCTGGCTTTTTATCTATTCTGCTGCTCTATTGATAAATATTTCAAAGGTTTTTATGCGTTTCATTCGCATACGATTTCCGTCCGTCTGTCCGTCCGTCTGTCTTCGGCAACGGCATTAACTTCACGCCGTATCCAAGTCCAAGTCCGGCTAAATTTGTGTGTTGGCATCTCTGACAGCCGATGCTAATATTTGGCCCAATAAATTGAGCAGTCTTTAGTAGTTGGCTGGCATTATGCAAAGCCGGCTCGAATTCGAATTCTTTCACAGCTTACAGCACGTTTGATAAATCGATGTGTGACATCGTTAGCCTATCGATTCCATCTGCCAAACCCCAAGCCTCTAAACTAAATGATTTTTATCGCTCTTTATCTGCGCTTCAAGTTTCAGAAGTTCGTTCGTTTTGCTAAAGAGCCCAATTATGTTACAATTCCCAGTTGTTTCGCGTGATAACATCATAATAACAAAAACTGAATTCTAGTATTTTAAATGGCTGATATTTAATTGATTACTTGCACTAATTCATTTCATTCTAGAATTTTATTGCTCAAATGAAGTGAAGAATAAAGTAATTCGAATCGCTAAAACTCAATTAATTACTTGCACTGCTAGCACATTATTTTTATTTGAAGAATAAAGTAAATCACATCATTCTAGTATTTTATATTGCGAAAATTAAATTATTTACTTGCACTGCAAAATAAAGTAATTCATCCCGGTAGATCGTCGAATTTTTTATAAATAATTTAAATGTAATTTAAACAGATACATTATGTAATAAATTGTGTCAATATTAAACTTCCCGCCCAACAGATCCATTATTTAATAATTAATGTCAATATTTACACATGAAATACAAGCCACTCTAAAAATGTTTAACAACCAATGCCAACATATAATTTCTTCCGCTAATTTGCATTCTTAATTTGACAGTTAACATTTAGAACAAAAGTTTAATCAAATTATTATTTATTGTGAAATGTATTTGGCAGTTTTGTAGCTAATAAAAATATTTAAAAATGAATAAAATATTTATGTGAGTTGGCGGCCTTTAGCAGTATATTAGAAAAATAAATATATGATAATATTATGGACAGCTTGCTACCAGATTAAAAATATGCTATCCATATAACATTTTGGACTATCTCCTGCTTTCTTCTCAGCTTATCAGTGGACAAATTATGAATTATTTGGCCAATTTCACACTGCTTTTTATTCGGAATAAATCCGCATATATTATACGCATTTAGTAACTATAGTACATAAATAAGTATGTGATAAGCATTACGTATGGACATTATCGGGGGGCACTTAAGTTGCGAGATCGTTTTGTATAATTGCAATCGTTTTATCATAACATTTTCCTTTTGGTCGCGGCGCGACTTTCTCGGTGTCTCGCATGCAAATTAATTCACAGCCAACAAAAAATTGCTAAAATTTATTTGCAAAATGCAGGAAAAAAAGAGTATAAAAATAAATAAATGCCTGAACAATGGGTTATTTTTTGTTAATGCTATTGTTTGTGTGTTTGTTGTTGTCTGCGCGCTGATCATCGACCAACTAGTCAAGTATTTGGTAACGGTTTTAATTGTCAACGTGTGGCACAAACACCACAAACACCACAGCATCACAGCACAGTCCGGGTTTTGTTTTTGCCTCTTTGCCTTTTTTATGCTTGGTGGTTTCTTCAGGTTTGTGGCCTATTGTGTGATGGGTGTATTGACTTAGATTGCCAGACAATAGTCCTGATTTTTATTGTTCACCAGCAGCCGAATCGAACACTCGAAACCAAAACCAAAACCAAAAATCACAAAATCAAAATATTCGTCAACTGCTGCGACTGCGATATCAGAAATAATAATAGCAATAAAATGAACAAAAGCTTGTCATCAAATTTATTATGTTTTACCGATATTTTGTGGGGCTTCAGTTTAAGTGCCGAGCTGACGTCTTTCTATCCACATATCTCTCTCTCTTTCTCTATCGCGCTCACCCATCCAGCCATCTGGCTGTCTCTTTATCTGAGCGATGTTCTGCAACACACACATTCTGTGTGTGGTGTGTGCAGTGTGTGATATTATGCTGAATTGATAACTTGGCTAACTTCTCCGCAAGGTTGTTGAACCGCCCGGCCAGCGAGCGAGCAGACTTCTCTCACTTGGAGTCTTTTCTTCTATTTGATTCCCTCGGCGCTCTTTTAGTGCGCTTTTAATTAATTTTACGAGCGTTACATTATAAAATCCATCACAGTCTATAATTATTATAATGGCTGTTAAAAACAATTTTCGGTTTTACTTTTAGCCGTTCGTTGATCGCGGCCATAAATTCAATTTGCAAGAACTTCTTAGCGGGAACATTTAACTGGGACGCCTTGTTGCAACACACACACACACACACACACACACACACAAATACACACATGGAGATAGGCACAACAAATGTTAGACAGTGTGACAAATAGCAAACACGTGTATCCAATGTGAAGCCCAAATCCTCAGCTTTGCAAATGCAGCCCAGAGACGACACCTCTTCAGCTTCGCTGTGTGGCACGAGACACACGAGTTGGATTTAAAGCGATAGTTAATGTTATTTACCAATCGAAAGAGTCAAGGCAATTTTTTTTAATTAATTGCGAATTTCTTTAAAGTTAATTAAAATTGAAAATTAATCAAAGTAAAAGAAAATTGCTTTAAAACATTATTTAATAAAAAATGTATAATAATTATTATTGAGTATACGCAGTGTACTTTCAAACATTTAAATTGATTTAAATGTAGTATAAAATAAATGTAGTTATAAATCTCCACTACATAAATAATACCTTATTGAAAATAAGTATAATATCATAAAATAGAATTAATTTTCAATGTGAAAGCAAATGTATTTAGAAAATTTTTTAAAAAGTATATTCGCTTAAATGTTTCCAATTTATAAATTATCATTGCAACTAAAACTTTTTTGGAATAAATATGTACTGTGAATAAATATAAACATAGAAAACAATTTTAAGACAACATTTCTATTTTTTTTCATAAATTCTGCTGCAATAATAAAACTTTAAAAGCGATAATCAATAACTGAAAGAAAGCTGAATATTTAATTCGGTAAATTTCTAATAATAATCAATAGTCGATAGTTAGCTGAATATTTGCTTTTGGATGCAATTGAAGTGACGAAACTTGCTTTTATTAGAAAATTAAAGTTCAGAAGATCCCTGAATATGTCAAAAATCATATGTGAAACATTTGATGCCTTTCATTATTTGCTGAGATGTGTTAACTTAATAAAGTAAGCATCTGTTATCCATATATCTTTATCAATTGAATTATTGAATCAATTCGAAATTTGAAATTCTAATTATTTTAATTATGTTCTTTATTTTTGTGTTTTTTTGTCTTTTTTAAAGCTTTTGTATATTTATTTAGCTTAAAAATGAGTCAGTTAATAATGTTCCAAACAAGGAAAAATAATGACAAGTGACAATTTTCTGTAAGCTACTCATTACGAAGCGTTGCATAAAATGCGGAATTTTATATGTGCATATATAGCGAAAAGTCTGTCCATCTCTAGGGGTAAAGCCGTGAAACCGAATCGACTTGCAACAGAGTTGCACATTTGCGCTTGTCTCTTGGCCGGCAAATTAACGCTTGATTAAGAACGAAGCAGCTAAGCAACCACTTAGCCCGATTGCAGCGAGTGTGAGTGAATGAGTGTGAGTGTGAGTGCGAGTGTGAGTGTGAGTGTGAGTACTTGCAGTTCTGGTTCTGGTTGTGGATCTCAGTCTCTTTCTGCTGCTCCCTGGACAACTGCCTGAGTGAATGTCCCTCTGTCCGTTTGTCTTCCTCTGTTTCAACTGTCTGTCTGTCTGCCTGTCTGTCTGTCTGTCTGTCCTGCTGTCTGTCTGTCCTGCTGTCTGCTTCGTTTCGACTTGCCTCTGTCTGTGGCACTTTGGCGAAAATGTGTTGCTAATTGTTGCACTAAACTGTTGTTGGCATGCGTTTGACAGTCAGTTCGAGTGATGGCCATCAAATTGGCACCAGCTACAGCTACAACAACAGCTCCAACTGCAGCTCCAACTTCAGCTTTGGCTACAGCTTTTAGCTGCTATCTACAAGCAACTCCTGCCACTGGCAACTTGCAACCTGCAAACGCAGCAAGTCACAATTTGAGTCTGGCCAAATTGCCATCATTTCTTGCTGCCTCTTTGCTTTTAGTATATTTTTTAATACCCTGCCAGCTACGAGAGTATTTAAAATTTTTAGTATTTGCTGTTGCAACAACGACGAAGATGGATTGATTATTTGCAATTTACAATTAATAGTATCAAATATTTGTCATAGGAAAAAAATTAAATGAGCTGCAATTAAGATAAATTGTTATCAAATAGCAGATTTTAAATACTTAAAAGAAGAATAGACTAAAGTCATATATTATTGTTAATTCGCCTAAATGACTCAATGCAAACAGTTTGTTGATTGGATCAAAACTTTTTTCTAGTAAACACAATGCAGCTGTTGATAAGAAAATTAACTGAATTAGCTAATGGTTATGTTATAACATAAGTTGAATTTCCATAAGTAAAATTTACTAAAACAGAAAAATTGTTATTCATAACTTATGTTAGATATTGCTAAAAATTAAACTCAACATTTGCATTTAAATTTAAATTCAACTGAGATTGATGCAACTTTTTACACATTCCTCAATTTTAATCTTAAATTTTTGCTAATTTAATTTTGTAAATTTTGTATTTATGGATAAAATATATTGGTACCATTTAAATTTCTTAATGCAAATATTTATATCTTATTTCTAGCAAACTCAATTTATTTTCAATATTTATCAATTTTGTTTTGACTGAAATAATAAAACTTTTTTGTTTAGCATTTTCTTTCCTTTACCAATTCGGATCCAAACTTTTTAAATAAATTGAATTCAATCTTTTTAAGATTCTCTTTTGGATTTAATTTCAATTAATGAAATCTCTCGTTTTTAGAGTATTTCCCTCGTCGGCTGCCAAAATTCGCGTTTCGTCGTTGTAGCTTTTCAATTATATATTTTTTGTTGTATTATTTTCTCGTTTTTTTGTTGTTTTGCGATGCGACGTGGTCGTCAATTTATGTTGATTGAGTTATTAAAATTCTTGTTTACACAAAACCAAATGCGCCACTTGCATAATCAATTAACAAGGAACCGCAACCTGGCTGCTGTTGCTTCTTCCCCGCTCTCCCCCTCTCGTGTGCTTCGCTGTTTTGGTTGCAGCTCCAGCTGCCGTCTCATTTGTTTATAATTTAAATGCGTTGTCGTTGTTTCGCTGATATTGTTTAATTGCATTTTAATTTGGCATATTGCAACACTTCCGCACTTCCGTTGTGTGTGGCAGGCAGGCAGGTTGCTTCCGCAACTTGTGGCATGCAGGATGTGGCCTTTAGAAATTGCCACAATTTCAATTAAATGCGCTGCCTCATTTAAGTGCAAAGTGCCAGCAAGTAATGCAGTCTTGCCACTTGCCACATGCCGCATGCCGCATCTCATTGAAGCTGCGCGACACATTTGCATGATTATGCGCTCAGTTCCGGTGCGCTTTATATAAACTACGATCGGCCGATCGATCGATCAATTGCAAATCAATTTCGCATCTCATTTTGCATCTTAACAAATGCATTCGATTGGCGCTGTTGCGACTTTGTCGCAGGTGCCTCGATATCGATGCGGCTTGTTATTTTAATTTGCAATTGACATTCGCATTTGTTGCTAATTGCGCGACTAAAAGATTTGCTTAACTGTTGTTAATGCATCTTAATGCCGCAAGTTGCCTGCAAATTGCTTGCCACAACACTTATATCACATGCTTGGCCTCGGTTATGCGACTCCATGGCTGCCACTTGCAATTCTTCTTGTTGCACTCGCAATTCACATGCAAAACTAATGCAAAGCTCTTTACAATTGTATTGAAAATGTACATTATTTTTAAATAATCTAATGTTTCAATACTTCTATTACAATCATAATAAAATTGTAAAATTTAATACTATTTTATTCAACTACTTTTTATATTGTAATCTCCTAATTTACTTTACACATGCTGAAATAATTGAATACTTATAGTTGCTTACTCAAAATGTTGCTGGTTTTTATTATAAAAGTTTGTTTATAATTCTGTAAGCTTTAAGACATTAACACTTCATAAAATTTAGCTCACTTTCAATTTTTAATCAAATGAATAAAACCTTTAATTATTATTTTTAATTGTGACACTTTCATATTCTCATTTTGTTGCTGTTATTATCATTTGTATTTATTGTACTTAATTGCACAACTTTTTCTGAATTTCATTAATTTTACAATTAAAATTAATATTCATATTATGGTTTTTCCCTTCCAATTTCATAATTTCGATGCTATCTTTTTTTTAGTTGGTGTGAATTTTATGCTTTTCCCTGAATTGTAAATATAATATTCATACTGTGTTCAATCTCATTTAAAAATATGATTTATTTTAATATTTTTTTTATCTAATTCGTTAATTTCGCTGCTTTCTTTTTTTCGCGCACATTTTTTGTAATTTTTTTATTATTACTGAATCTGTCAACTTTATTTATAGACATGGTTATTTAATTTAAGTATTTATTTTTCCCTTCTAAATTGCTGATTTGCAAATTTCGCTGCTTTCTTTTTTTTTTCGCGCCAATTTCGCCATAGATTGCAATAATTTTTTAATTGTTGTGGCGAATTTGAATGAATTCAGAAATACGATTTATCAAATCGTCGGCTATCAGTTAATAATGTCTTCATTTTGATGCGTCTGATTTGCTATTCTAAATGCGATAATTGATGAGCGAAATGACTATATTATGGAATATATATAGGAGCTGTTGACTGTCACGATGAAATTGATATTGATTTTTATCGTAGACTTGTTGCGATCAGACGAATGTCCTTCGGCGTGTCAGCGCAGAGACCTTAACTCATCATGCCTTAACTGTGCAGAGGACTACAATACAATACATGACACAAGAGGTTGGGCTTTTGTTTATCTCGAAAGCGATCGCATCGCATCGAATTGGATTTTGTTGCTTGATGTTTTTTTTTCCCGATTGCAACTGCGACTGCGACTGATTTAGCAAACAATAAAGCAATAAATCAATCAATTATCAGTTAAACGCTCGAAAACGGACAGCGCGCAAAAGCTTATAGCTGCAATATGAAAATTGCCTCGAAACCTTTTTGGGCAACGTTGATTTTTTGTTGTTGCTGGGATAGCAATGCGTATTATAATTTGTCAGCGTGGCATCAAAACGAAACAAAAACTACATGCGAAAAGTATCTGGCAGATACATACCATACGCCGACTGTTTTTGGAGTTTAGCCAAAAGCGCACTGGCGCCAAAGTAGGTCAGCTCCTCCAGCCACAATAGCTGCCAATTTGGGTGCACAAATTCCTGGACTGACAGGCAACAGACGACGACGCCGACGACGACGACGACGACGACGACGCTGCAGTCGACGCATGCCAATTAGCCAGTCTGGCAGCCTGGTCTGTTGGCCAGAACTGGGCCCAGTCAGCGCCTGTTGGTATGCAATGTCAGGGCCCGAAACAAGACGCCCCCGAGATGCAATCTTCGCGATACTTTTTGCATATCTGTATCTTTTCATCTTTCTCTGCTAATCCAGTTCAGTTTACAGTTGTCCAAACAATTCCAGAGCATTATCATTCTTAATAAATTCTTCTTTTACTATTGCTTTCTTTGTATTATTTATATTTGTTTCAGCTACTATTTAAATCATATTTAGTTAGACAACTTTTTCTTAATTTGAATTAATTTGTAACAACTCAAAATAATATTGCCATTACTGTCTCTGTATATTTATCTTGTCGATACTTCATGAATATGCATATCTGATTCTGTATTATCTCTCTTGACTAATTCATTTCAGTTAACAGTTGTACTTAATTGTGACAAAATCTTAATGGTTTAAAAACGTGAATATATTTGTTTCATTTATTTATATTAAAACTATAGAAAACCTTTTCTGCATTTTTATTATTTTATTAAAACTCAAAATAATATTTCCTTTATCGTCTATGCAGTCAAATTTATTTATTGGTTATTGAATTTAATTTCAATTCTAATTTACTAATTTTGCAATTTTGTCGATTTATAATTATTTAATTACAACTCAAAATAAAATGCCTTTTATTGTCAGTTCGTTGAAATGAATTTATTTGTCTTTCAGACACTTCATGCATATGCATATCTGTATCTTTATGTTTTTATCTCTCTCGCCTAATCCAGTTCAGTTTACAGTTGTCCAAACAATTCCAGAAAATTATGAACTACCTCATCTTAACTACTTATACAACTCGACAGGTATTTGCTTTGTTTTTTCCAACCTGCTTTGTTTTGGCCAATTTATGCGACATTTTTGCGCATGCATATTTATAATATTTAGTTATTTTTTTT
Source organism: Drosophila ustulata (assembly GCA_035047365.1). Taxonomy (NCBI): domain Eukaryota; kingdom Metazoa; phylum Arthropoda; class Insecta; order Diptera; family Drosophilidae; genus Drosophila; species Drosophila ustulata. Next base: position 10,183,112 of record JAWNPT010000080.1, read on the forward strand.
AACGTTTTGGGCGTTTGGTTTTCTAGCTCGACGATTTAGCATTTTATGGTGTCATATAAACATTTTTATGTGTATCCGACATTTTCGCGATCGCTTAATGCCAATTTAATGGATCCACGCAAAATGTTTAAAGATGATTATGCTAATCATTGATTGCAAATTGTCGGATTGTGAGCGAACTTCTAGATTGGTTGGCGTGTGTTAAAATCGCAGTTCCCATTCCCGCCCTCGATTCTTTGGCCTTTTGGTTGTTGAATGAAAGTGTGATCAAAGTTCTGAATTGGAAGGGAATCAATTTATTGATTTACCAACGGCATCTATTTGGTTTTAAATATTTATTTGCCGAATGGATGAATGTGAATGTGGGTTTTGTTCATTAATTTATTATTATTTTTCATAACAGACAAAAGCCACTTAAGAAGTAGTCAAATCGATATTGATAATAATGGAGAATGTGGCTAAAGACAGCTGCTGAGCAAAATGCGAAGTAGCATTTTTAATTTTATTAAAAGAAATGCTTTTCTATAGCAGGGAATTGTGGGAGAAAATATTTATAAAATTGTTATGTATTTTTTTGTTGTTTTGTTAAGCAGTCAAAAATATACTTAATTTTTAGAATATTACAAATAATTGTATTTTCAAAACTATTTTATTTTATAGGACATAATAATAAATAACTATGAGATACTTAAAATAAATAAATTTAAAAGGAATATTATTTTATTTCATTAGGTATAATTCGATATATGTAGCTATGAAATACTTAATGTAAAGAATTTTATTTATTATTTTAATTTTTCATAACTTTTCAATTTATTGCAATTTATTTTGTAACATACGAAATATTTCGAATTTATAAATTTTAAAACTCATAAAAAACTCATTAAAAGTGCAGTCATAAAAGCGTAATATTTTCAAATACTTTTAGCTATATTCAATCTAAAAAATTGACCTTATCAGCGCTTTGTGAAGCTGTTGACGCTGCTGAGTTGTTGACGCTCGAGGAGGCGAAGAGAAATATCATTAAACCTGCGGCCAGTTTCACAGCTCAAATGATTGGCGTGAATAGATTTATATAACGGCTTTCGATAGTTTTTGGGAGGTCGATCTCCTCTCCCCTCTGCCTTCTCTCCCCATACCCCTTTGCAGGTCTAGAGTAAAACATACATCATCAGTGGGCCGTCAGTTTGTGTTGCCTGCGGGGCTGCCCCAAAGGGAGGCATTAATTGGTTGCAAGAAGTAAAATATTTGCCAGAGCTTTAGCTAATGAACTGTTTATTTCGCCACAGTGCAAACAAGACCATGAGGGGGACAGAGAGAGAGCGACAGAGTTAGAGCGAGATGCCAGACAGCAGGGAAATGCTGAAAACTTAATTGTATTTAATGGTTAAAGGTCCATTTTTTTTTGTGTGTTTCTTTTAGTGTTTTGCTTTTATTTCTTTTTGGCACTTGATTATGCAAAGTCTTAATTTGGCAAAAACAAAAAAAAACCATAGCAAAATACAACGCAAAACGAAGCGCTGAACCGCACAACGTTTTGGCACTTGGGCCACTTTAATTGCCTTACACAAATATATGAGAAAAGCGCGCTGAAAATTAACCAAAAAGAAGCCGAGAATGAGACAACTTCAAGATGTCGAATACGCAAATTCTCTACAAAAAAAAAACAAAAGTTATGTATTGCATATTGAAGCTCATACTTTCAAATAAATTAAGGTGCAAACTTATCAAAATTCTTTAAGAATTTCATCAAAATTCAATTATTGATTTAAATGCCTAACATTTTAAATATGTTTGCTTTGCAATTTGAAATAAACTCTTAATTGTAAAATAAATTGAACATCGTGACATTATTATATACATATGCTATATTACATACAAATATACATATATTGAAATATGATGATGAATGAATGAATATAAAATAATATTAAATATGCTCTATAATAAAGCAAAAACTTTTTACAATTAGTTAATAAGAAAACATTTTTCATTTAATGAAAATAAATAATAAATAATAATTTAAATGTGAACAGGAATATGTGTTGAATATATCTACTTTACAATACAAAAAAATAGTTTTTTTTTTAAAAAGAACCAATTTAAAACAATTTAATTTTCAACTAACTTCTACAATCAAATTTCGACATTAAAACATATTTGTAAAAGTCAACAAATACTTTTTTTATTTAAAAATTTGAGTTTACTAAAATACAACTGTTTGTTGTTGCTAATGCTAAAAATGAATACAAAATTTGTAAAAGAAAATTGAAGCTTTATTAATTTCCAGTGAATTCCCACATGCAAATTTATTACAAAATAAACTACATCCTTTTGGCAAGTTGCACCAAGAAACATTCGCATTCACAGCGAAGTTAGGGTATAGAAAATTGTGAATGCGAATGGAGCATCGGCCCTGGGGACACGCGAGCTGCTCGCGCCAAATATTTGGACAACGTTTATTATGGGGCTGGCTTTCTATGAGAGGGGCAAGCAAAAATGTGGCAAATGTGGCAAATGTGAAATATGATGTATGAAAAATGCTGAAATATATATTCAATAATTGCGATTGCCGTTGGGAGCTGAGACTGAGGCTGAAGCTGAGGCTGCTGCACCGCTCTAATGGCATTTTAATAATAGATTACGATGATGGCGACGACAGTCGAAAAGACATCGAACAGCAGCCCAACTGATGAACTAAGATGAACTGATGAACTGACGAAGCGCCTCGAGACAAATGAGCCACACACGACATTCCTGTGACAGTTGACAGTTAGAAAGCAGTGTCTGAGAATCTTCGAATCTCGCATTATTTGCATAATTAAACTCAAATACAAATTGCAATGCGCGCAGGTAAGAAAAAAACGTAGTTGGTCTGAGAACTTGCCACATTTTGCTGGCTAATCATGCGCATAATCGTCTACGAAGACGTTCTTCGTCGTCTGGGAGTCTGTGAATCTCTCACAGAGATGCGACTCCGCGTTGTGCCACACAATGTTGCAGCCACGTCGCGTAGCACGAGATATTAAGATTAGATTGCAGTCGAGCAGCTCCATAATCAACTCGACGTGCACAAAACACACACATAAAAATGGTGCGCTGTTCTTTATAGAGCAGCTCCACTGTAATTAATGCTCACTCCGCTAATAGCAATAATAATAATTCATCATCACTGCAAATCTCGATGGCAAACATATCCTTAAAGCCAAACGACGGCATAAATTCAACTTAATCCTCGTCATCGCAAGTGCGGCTGCTCAAATTAAATTTCTTTTTAATGCTCACCTGATCATTGCAGATAATTATGAATGAATTTTTAAGAATGCTTCGACTGCATACAAGTTTCTCATATTGCTCATTTTTAATTTCCTTTTTATTCTCTTATAAAAATTGTTTAAATACTCGCCTAAATATTGAACATCGGCTTAAATGAATAATAAAAATATTTGTGGCTTTTACATTTTTCTATCATTTATTTTTATTTTTATTTTCTCTAAAATTTATTTAAATGTTCGTTTGATCATAGCTGATAATTATGTATGAATTTTAAAAAGTGCTTCTGACAATTTTACCATCCTAAATATTGCTGCTCAAATTTGATTTCCTTTTTATTGTCTTGAACACAGTTTTGAATAAATTTTTTTTTATCTCATTTTTTTTTTGCATTGCAATTGTTGCTGTTCAAATTTTATTTCCTTTTTAGTCTCTTTAAAAATATATTTAAATATTCACTTTATCGTTCAAGATAATTATGAATAAATTTTGTACAAAATTTATGACCGCCTAAGAAAAATTTCAGCAATTATTTTTATCCAGCCATGAGAATAAAATTCTATGCTTCATTTTTTGCCAACATTCTATGGCGCATATATTTGATCCAAGCTTGGGAATTTCCAATTTGCTGCACAAAAACCAAATAAAGATAACAAAATTGCTTACAAATTGTCTAATTGCAAATACCAAAGTCCAAGCTTAGGTATTTTTATGCAACAATCAATTAAGGCGACTATTTAATACCCTAAGCTCGGACTTTAATTATTGTACGAGAGAATAAACATTAATGAAATATATTGTTCTGACAAGGCGTTACTTGCTCTATTTTTTGTTTGCAACTAGAAACACAAGTAAATTCATTGCCATCAAAAAATTTTTCAGTTAAAAATTAATTGCTAAAGTCTGAACAAACAAATTTTGTTTTTAAGAGTTTTAAATGAATTAAACATTATGGCGAAAAAAGTAAGGTAAAGAAAATTAAATAGAATAAATTGTGAAGGTATTTAGTTAAAATATTTTGTACTTTTTTATAATAAAAATCAACTAAATTTTCAATTGAAAAGTTAGTACTACAAAAAAAAAATATTATTAATTTTATTATTTTCGAATATGTATTTTTATATTTTTGTCTAAGTTTGACATGCCTATAAAAGGTAGAAAAAATGACGAAAAATAGTGAAGTGTAAAGCAAAAAGAAGCTATATTTATTTAGGGTATTTAATAATATTTATTTCATAAATAACTTGGAAAAGTAAGACTTTTAAGGCTCTTTATAATTTTAATATTTTAACATGGTCTTTAATAATTTTAATATTTTTATTTGTACTTATTTTCTTTTCGTTTGAAATTGTTTTGTGCTACTTTAGTTTTCAAAAGGAACAAAGCCTTAAATAAATGCTGAGTGAAAACATTTTGGTATCATTTTGTTGCTTTGTTTTTGGGTTGAGTTCTGAATACTGTCTGTGAATGGCTTTGGAATACCCTCGAGTAAATGTCGTGATGCTGATGATCGTGTGTGTGAGTGTGAGTGTGAGTGTGAGTGTGTGTGTGTGTGTGGACTGCAAGATCAGCGATGCTGCTGTTGGACTTTGTGCCGGGCAAATGGCACAATAAATTCCCATGACAACTAATTTAGCTGGCGGTGATCGCAGAGCGCGTTGCTTTCTCATCTTTGCCGCCAACGTTGCAACGTTTTATTGACTCTGCCTCCGATTCCGATTCCGATTCCGACTCTAAGTCTGACTTTGACTCTGACTCTGACTCTGACTTTGAGCTGTGGCTGTGCAGCAGTTGTTGTTCTTGCGATCGTTTTTGGTCAAATTATGCGGCGATGCCTAATGATTGTCTCCAAGGAGGAGGAGGAGCAGGAGGAAGAGCAGGCGAATAAATGCCAGGCATTAAGTATACGCCACCGAAGCGGAGTGTCAAAGTGCCCGAGCAGCCCACTGCAACAACGCCCACTGTGGCAGCGGCAGTGGCAGTGGCAAAATACAATTATTAACTGTGCGCAAAAGGCGGGCGAGACTGTTGCTGCAACCCGGTTGCTGCCACGCCGCAAGGCACAAGGCTGCTGCTGTGCTGTTGCATCTCGATGACATTGACGCGCGAATGTTGCCGTCCATCAGCTGCAAGTTGCAAGTTGCCAGTTGCCAGTTGCCAGTTGCCGGTTGCAACTCGAGCTGTCAGTGCGAGGCCAATGTCAGGCCTCTGGCTATAATTTAACACCCACGCGGCCGCATGCGGCATGTGGCATGTGGCATGCTGCATGTGGCATGGCCCCAAATACTCGTACGTTTATTATCAGGTGTCGTCGCTTTTCACGACTGCCAAACAATTTGCAGCACAATTTGTCAGTCTGCGCAGCGCAGAAAGTTCGATAACCAATTTGCCGATTATTCGATTTATCGATAGGCAACAAAACAGCGCACAGCGTTCGGCTATTGTTATAAAGCTGCACACTTTATGGCCGCGTTGTCAGCCAGTTGTCAGGCATTGTAAAGTTGCATAACTGCAGTTTAGAGCACGCGACATTTTGTCGCAAGTTTACGGTCGATGGCGCAACTTGCAACTTTGCAACACAGCAGACAACAAACGAAACTAGAGATGCACATGACTGCGATAAGCAGCTGAATTATGATTGGACGCTGCTCATATCTATCGCTATATACGACGCTGTCTCGCTAGCTTTCGAGGCAGCAGCCTTGCCCCAGGGTGGGGCAACAACAAGCAGGGCAGCGAGCAGCAGTTGAGATGGCCTCGTGAGAGCTGAAGTCTCCTCACAGCAGGCAAATGCCAAGGCAATTTAATTGCACAAATTGGCAATTGATGAATGCGCAAAACAAGACGAAAGCCAGCTGCACAAAGAGAAAGAAACGGGGCAAGAGCGAGAGACTGGGAGAGGGAGGAATAGTTGAAAAAGTCTTGGTAGACAGTTGATTGAGGAGACGAAGAGTTTTGGGCATCATGAGCATGGGAAGCAATAAGAAATTCCGAGACATTCAGCATTATAAATAAATCATTTTGTATTTCGGAAAATACAATATTCCACAGGAGAAAATTTCGCAAGTAAATACTCAAAGATTATTGTAAATATAAAAAATTTACAAAAAAATAAAAAAAAGAAATACAGAATAAAATAAAATGTTTTGTTACATTAATATTAGATGGAAAGTACACATTCTAACGGCAATACAGCATCTTTTATATCAATTGCAAATATTAAAAAGCGATAAGTAATATTATTTTGCTAGCTCATTTTTGTTTATCCATTTCAATATTTCTTTTCAAACACCCTAAGCATTTTGTGATCAATGCTGCCAATTGATCTCTTTCAAATTTCCTGATTGATCTAATGAGTAAGTGTAAGTAGATTGATAAAAATATTTAAAAATTCCAAAAAAATAAATACATATAATATAATAATAAAATGTATAATCAAACAAATAAGACATATGTTACATGTGCTTACTAGGTTTTTCAATTCAAAATTATAATAAATAAAATAATAAAAGTAATAGCATTTTCTTTATGTTTTTTGTTCGTCAACTAAACTCGAACACAAATTGATTAATCTAATTCAATATTTTTGTGTGTGAAATCAAAAACACAATTTTTTTATTTATCTCTGATAGAGTAATTATAATTATTAATAATTGTAAATCAATATTAATTGGGAAATACATTAGCTTTTCTTTGTAAAATATATATTTTTTTTATTCATTAAAATAATTAATAATATATATATGTATATAAATATTTTCAATGTGGTATTTATCAGCAGCTGCTTAAGATAGTTTAGTTTTTTATTGCCTCTTATTCCCGCTGCTCAATTTCAAAATGATTTTACTAGCATAAAATTGGGTTCTAAATTGTACTTGAACAAAGAGAAGAAGCAGAAATATTTAGAATCTATTTTGACGAGAGTATAAAAGAAATATATAAATAAATATATTCTTTTGGTTTTATTCACTGCACACGCGCTGAGCGCTTATATAGATGTAATTGTTGTTGTTGCTCTTGTTGTAGTTTATCAGCAACATTTTGCACGCTCGGCTGCACGCTCATCATTTTCTTGAATCAGTCAAAAAAAAGTGCAGAGGAGGCAAGTTCTTGTGGCATATGCCACATACGTATGCCACACGAGAGGCACGAGAGGTGCCACTGGTAATTATAAAGTACACAATTAAAGGCAGCCCGAAAGGGATGGCGCGAGGAAGACGAAGACCGAGTCTCAGTTGGGTAATTAAGTCAGCGAGCATGGCAAGTGCCCCTCCCCCCTTCCCACCTGCCCCCGAAATTGTTATATAACCCAGAAGAAGTTTGTTTTCGGTTGCTTCTATGATTTATGATGCTTGAAAGATAAATTTCCTAAAGCGCTTGTTAACTGCGGCTGTCAATAGTCCCTCGATCCCCCCTCGCGGCACCATCCTTGAGCTGATAGTGTTAATGATGATAGTGTCAATGCTCTGTAGCGGTGAATCGGCAAACCGCCAACTAGAAAAGTTGCTAGCACATTACGCATACGCTCCGTGATACCGTCAAAGACATTTCTATCTTCGTCTTGACTTTGATGTTTCGCCGCCTGCGCATAAATCAATACAAATGCTGCAACTGCAACGACAATCTCTCTCTCTATCCCTCTCTCGCTCTGTGGCCATTGGCAACAAATTAAATTTGCCGCAAAATCGGTTGCACAATGCGCAGCATCGTTGCACACATCGGCCTTCAGCTTCGGCTCCGGCAAATGCACAAATTTGATAGCCAGCGATAGGAGCTGCAGAAATTCCATAGACTCGACGACTTTCCTCCTTCGGTGCATTAATGCTCTTGTGTCCGGCGATCGATTAGACTGTCACTGATAATTATGATGAATGTCTGCAATAAGTCGCATCGATTTTTATCGATCCACATTTTGTGTTTCCATTTCCTTTTTTCATTTTTTTGCACTCTACCTGTTGACGGCTGATAATTGTGACAAATGCCATCAAGGCATATCGACTTCGAGTGCAATTCAAGCGCATTAATCGATTAGTTATCGATTCACAGATTTGCATGTCACCTTGACCCACATTTATCGCCATTTTATTGCCAAATTAAATGCATTTATAATTGTCAATTATTGTGAGAGACAGAACATTGTGAATTATTTCTATTGTTTAGTTGCTGACACATAAATTATTTGAGCTCAGCTGGGTAAATATTTGAAAATAAAGCATCTATAAAAATTCGATTCTATTATGTTGTCAACATATTTACTATTTGTATTCATTAAAATATAAATGTCATACATTTCCGTTGATTGGTCATTTAGTAAAATGAATACAACAAAATTAATAAATAATCAAACAAAAAGTATTGAATATTAAACGTTTGATTAAAAAATTATATGGAAACTATTTCTAACGATAGTTGGTTGTCTATCAATTTAACTTATTGCAGACAAATTATTCATAAAAATTCTATCTTATTACGTTTTCGATATTTATTTTATTTGAATTTATTCCACATAAATAGCCCATAAATATTCAATCTTCGTGGATTATCAATTAAATGAATATTTACATTATTTAAGAAATTAAATGTGAACCACAAACTATTTTAATTGATTGCAAATTACATGCAAATTAAATCCATTTATTAAATAGATCAAATATTTGAATTTATTGCCAACAAATCGTCTATAAAAATGTTATCTAATTGCTTTGGAGATGTTGAAAAATGCATTTAAAATCAGTATACAAAACTGCTATAAATTCAACTTGTATTTGGGCTTCTTCCTTCGCTTTCGTTGTGGAGTAAGATTTCACATGGATTTCCAGTTTCCCAGTCAGCTCGGAAATTCTTGGCGCTGATCGAAGACTTTCAACGCGTTTTGAATGATTACGATCTGTGTAAATAAATTTTCACTTGACTCGCAGTTTGAGGTCGCCTCCAAGCAAGAAGCAACGGCGTCTAGACGACAGTGTCGTCGCATGCTTTTCACACGCACTGTGGCCACATTATGCAACTAATCAGAAGATATGATATGACTGCGATTACGATTCCCATTCCCATTCCCATTCCCATTCCGATTAGCATTGTGTGTGTGCCCTGCGGCTAAGTCAAGTGCCACAGCGGGGTCGACTTTAAGCTTGGGTCAATCGATGGACCAACGAAATAAACGAGAAAAAAATGGAATTGAAAATGGAAATCAAATTGGAGATCGAGAGATGGAAAACATGTTGTGACAAGTTTTAATGGCAGGAAATTTCAAATGAATTTCATTAATTCAGCTGGACAGAAGTTCTTTCTCGTTGCACATAAATTTTAATTAAACATTAGAAAATGCTGCGTTTTGAGCTGTGTTTATTAATTTTGTATTCAAAATGAAATCAAAATGCCAAATTTTCAACGTTCGAGTCTTGTTTATATTGCCTTTGTGGTCTTTTCTAATTGCGAATTGATCGAAATCGAAAAGCTATTTGAATATTTATATGGAAATCTCGTCTAGAAATGCGATGTGAACCCACAGCGAGTGTGTGGAGTGTGTTGACTGTGCTGTGGTCTGAGGTGTGCGTGTGTTGGATTTTTCTCTAGACGTTTTCAATGCCTTTGCTGTGAGCATTCGTGCTACCGTTAGAATACAAAAAGATGAACACAAAACCTGAAGGGGGGAAAAGAGGGAAAAAAAACAAACGAACGAACGAACGAACGAACTCATCAGCGGCGTCAACGGCAGCGCCGCAGTCGCTTTTGAAAAACATTAATTAAATTAATTAAGCAACTCGTGCCAAGAAATTCATACAGAAGAAGAAGAAGAAGCATGCGCTGCACGAACAAAAATAGTTTGCTGCTTGAAAACGCATAATTAATGCGCTCAGCGCCCAGAACCAGATTAAAGTGCGACTGTGCTCAGTCTAAGGTCTAGATACAATGCAGACGCCCCTCGTTCTTTTTTCGTTGGGCAGTCAGCTAATCGGCTAGTTAGTCAGCCATATATATAATATATATATTGAATGCCATATAACGAAATGATAATTTGGAAAACACACGACATTTGTGTTAAAAAATAAAAACAAAACATTGAATTCTTTTAACAACGCCAACACGGCTTCTTGGCCTCCCGCTTTGTGACTTGCATAGACGAAGCATTATTATTCTTCGGCTGGATATCGGCAGAAGAGTTTTCTTCACTCGACACTGAAATTGAATGCACATATGTACATGGATATATGAAATGATTATTCATAAATGTAGTTGATCTTCTCACATGTCAAACGTGGCTTCTTCGCAACAAACTTGTGCATCACTGGGAGAAGGGACTTTGATGCTTTATTGCTCTGAACCTCTTCTGGCATGCCCCCCCAAGCAACTGGGACCCCTGGCCTGTAGTTGAGTTCTCTCTCGATCCGGCGATTCTCTCTCGCCTCGGCAGCTGTAGCCGCTTGCTTCATCTGCAACGCCAGACTGGGAGTCTTTTGGCTCCAGCGTTTGAGTTTCACCTGTTCGCCCAACAAATGTTTGATTTCAATTCCAATTAAAGTCTATAACTCGCTTACGGTTGGATTCTGCTCATCAGATCCTGCTGCGGGTGTGGACTTTCTGGTGGTTCCATTCTTTGGTGGTTCTTTCGACGACATTTTTAATATTATTTTCGAATTTATTGTTTTCAAGTGGTTCTAAGTTTGAAGTGAGTTTGACAATAAGAAACTGACAATGCTTTCGAAAGACGTTAAAATCAATGAACATATAATTTAATCGCAACATTTTCGAATGTGTGTCAAAACGAGAAGGCGGAGCATTAAGAACCCCAAAATATATAAATCTAATTCACAAACATAAACATTTTCTTAAAACAGTTTTTGCTTTATGGCCATCTGCACTACAGAAGGCAGATGCACTAACAAAAAGATGAAAAAGAAAGAAAAGGAATTTGGTATTTGAGATCTTCAGGTGAATAATAAAGACCAAGATTTAAAATAGTAGATACAATTTTACATACAAAAATATAATTCTTTCTTTCATTATGTATAATTTGTATTTTATATTTAAATGTTCGATCTCTAGCTTGTAATGTTTCTGAGAGACCGAAACGAAAATCAAATTATTTCTGGTAGAGAAGATTTGATTAATGGAAATGAAATTGACAGTTCTTTCATATTTGTTTTTTTTTTTTTTAATTTATATTTAATATTCAACAGAGTTTACCTATAGTTATTCAACAGAAAAATATTTACATTTTAGTTACTATTTCCACTAAATGAATTGGGAAAATTTGTGAATAGAAATCTTCAGTTGAAGTATAATTTATATATTATATATATAGCAACTGAGACGAGTCTTTTACTCTCTCGCCTCATCTGTGTTTGCGTATTATAATTTCAAGTAGTTGCAACTGCAACAGCAACAGCAGCCTGTGGCATTGCCAGCTGATTCGGTAGCAGAGATAGAGATTTCAGTTATTTATGACTTTGACTGCGGCATGCTGCAGTGCAGCCTTTCAACTTGCCACAGCAGCAGCAGCAGCAGCAGCAACGGTGGCAGCAACAGGTGCAGGCTCTTTGCCTCTGCTTAGATTTTTGTCAGTCTCGGACGTTTTCAAAATAGGCGAAGAAAAGTTGTTTCCTGGCGATTGCAGCCAGCTGAAAAACGGTTTCCTATTTCAATTCGCGGCCAGTTCGTTGCTTAAGTCTTTCGTTTCGCTGCTGCGCCTGCTCACAAGTTCATTGCATCAATAATGCTAAGGTCACTTTGTCGCTTGTCTTTGTTCAGCATCAGCAAGTGTAGCAATCGCCTTCTTTTTTTTATCACAATTTCTCGCATGTTTCTCTAATTATGCGCACGATTCTTTTTCCATCTATCTCTTATTCTATAAATATATAAAATATCTTTATCAGCATTTTAGTTCGTCGCAAGTTCGTTGCCTAAGTCTTTCGTATATGTGGTAATAATAAAAAAATATATAATTAATATAATATTATATATTATAATATCTATAATTCTCTCTCCCTTTGAAGGTGTAACTATGAATTTTTAATAAAATTAAATAATATTTCTCCTGGTTATTTCATGTATTCCTCCTGCAAGTTTGTTGCCTAAGTCTTTTGTTAATTTTTATTTCCATTCATTTTGAATAAATTTAATTATGCCTCTTTAAGGTTTTTATTGCATTGATCCTGCAAGTTTGTTGCTTAAGTCTTTTGTTGATATGGAACTATTAATTTTGAATCAAATTAAATTAATGATTTGGAAAGTTAATTTCTTGTATTCCTTTAGCAAGTTCGTCAGCTAAATTTTCCGTTTTATTTCTAATAATCAAATTGAATAAAATATAACATTTCTAGAATTCCTCCTGCAAGTTTGTTGCCTAAGTCTTTTGTTTTCAATGAGTTAATTGCACCACAAAAATGTACAATTCATACCAAACAGTCGCCAATAGTTAATAATAAATGGATTATGACTCATTCTCAATATATTTAAATACATATTTTTATAGAATCTATTTTTGCAGTCAGCTTTCCCCCTTCGCGCGTTCGTGTCTCGTGCTTATTTCAATCCCTAGTCAACACAATGGACTGACCAACTTTGGTTAGCTTACTGCCCAGTGTGAAGCCGGGCAGCAGGCAACAAGGGGCAGTGGCAGAGGCAGAGCCGGTGGCATTCAACGTTGAACACGTGCCAGGCAACAAATCAAAACCGATGGCTGTGGCACAAAAGGGATACAAATATGTGTGTGTTGTAGTCGCTGTTGCTGGCAACAATCAAAAGCGAATGTCTAAACAAAAAAAAAAGAAACAACAATAACAACAGCGAGAAGAAATGGATAGTGTGAATTTGAAATAAAGTGGCGCTTAATTGCGAGCGATTAATGAGGCAAGAATTTCAACAAACAACCGACGGCCGCAGGGCTGCCTCAAGTTTCAACTCAGTCCGATGTCCGCGCGGTCAAGTGTCAAATGCCAGATGCCAGATGTCAGCGGGCGATGGCAAAAGTTTAACGGTGTTTTCAGCAGTTTCGCCGCATATCAATCAAACACACACAAATATTGCCGCAATCAGCCGGCGGCTCTTCCCCCCGAAAACAAAAACAAAAACAACGAACTTCGGAATCGATTGCCGACGACAGTCGGAAGGTCGCACGATTCGCCATAGCGAGAAACGTAGCGCAAAGTGAGAGTGTTTGATGCCAGAGATACCCTGTCAACTGTGAGCAAGCAGAAGACCAAAATGCTTATTCCAAATTATTATTGAAAGATAAATAGTGTGATAAGCCAACCATTAAAAGCCAAAATAGAAACTCCTCAAAGTAAACGCTTTAAACTAGTATATTTGGAAAACTTGTTCAACCATTTAAAAGCATAAACTGCTGTCGTAAATTTAATGTAATTATAGGAGCATCAAATGCAAATAGCTTACAAACATTTAATAAATAAATATTTACACGCTTTGCTGAGTATAATCTTTGAAACATTTAAATTGTTGTACAAAAATGAATTGAAAGAGTTAAAATTAAATTCCAATTAATGCTTGTTGCCAATTATGCAATTTAATTCAACTAATAATTATGATTAAGTTTGAATTATAACAATCATATTAAAATATTTATTATTTATTTAAAAATTAAATAAAAAATGTGGTTCAATTTTTATAATAAAATTATCAATAAAAATTAATTCGAACTTAAAACAATAAAGAAAACTGGAAAGCTTGTTTCCAAAAGAAACTTATTATTATTATTATTATATTTGTTTACATTACATTTAGACTATTCTTTAATGAATTTTGAATTAAAAAACGTTTTTAATGGTTGTGTATTATTTGCAAATGTATAAAAAACCACCTCTTTAATGTCTGTTCGTTTTTACTGGGTATGCAGCGCACCGCACAAAGTCAAGTGCAATAAGCGATCAATTATAAATATTAAACAATAAAATGCAGACAGACAGACGAGGGACAAAAGGGAACTCAACTCTAAGTAGCACAATGTGCGCATGCCAAGTGACACGGACTTCCAATCGCAATATAAATATCGATTCCCATTTCGTTTTCTGATTTACCGATTTCTGTTTACTGATTATTGATTGTTGATTCCTGATGCCCAATTCGTCGAGTAGTTTTCGCGAACTGATTTTGATACGCGTCGCGTGACACAATTTCCAAGTGTCTGTGGCGAGAACCTTTGCGACTAGGCCGCCAAACCAGGGGCAAGCAGCAAGGGGATGGCGGGGGCAAGGCGGGGCACAGGAAGTGCACAGACTTGGAGCGGCTTCTGGCAACAAAATGTAAAACGTAAAATGTAAAAACGCAAAAAATACAAACGCCTAATTAATATGGAGAACGTTGACAGTTGTCGTAAATGGTGAGCCAACTTCCGATCGACAGCGCTACTCAAATTTGGCAGCGGTAGGCCCAAAGTCCCCTCCCCTTCCCCGCCTCTCCTCCCCCCTTTCTGCTTGATCCTCAGCTGACAAACTGCAGGTGATTGCCTGGCTGGAAATTGTGGCTGCGCATGGCAATTGCCACCTGCGGCGGCCCATAACAAACAAACAACCAAAGCGAGTAAAAGGGAGAAAAAGAGCAAGGGACAGACGAAGAGAGAGAGAGCAAGAATGAGAATTGGAAAGGTGGAGAGAGAGAGAGAGCGAAAGGGGAGTTAATTAAACAAGAATGGAAAACTAAAGACGAAGAAGCTCTCAAAATTATACTCTTTCTTCCAAAAGTTTGTAGACCACAGCAAATAAAATTGATAGATGCAATAAAAATAATAAACATGGAAAATAAAACTTATAAGTAAAGCTTAATTATTTGCATTTAATTTTATATAATTTAATACTATAATTTGTATGTAATTTAAAGCAACTCAATTTTGTTCAAAACAATTAAATTGCATTTAATTAATTTTTGTCTTCTTTAGATAAGCATTTCTACTCAGTTGAAATTAATTTATTTTTACCATTAATTTAATTTATTTTTTTTTATTTTTGTTTTAAACATCTTGTCGTTTTTTATTATCCCTTATACTCAGAAAGAATTTTTCTATTGTCTTAATAACTATTAACTTACTTTAATTTTATTTGAACATAATAAAATTAATAATGTAATTACTCTAATTGTCATGAAATAAACCGCCTTGTCAAACTGCTTTAGAAAACGTAACCATCCTTCGCTCTACTCTAACGACACTTGACTCAAAAATTTGTCAATAAAAACACACACACAACACACGTGAAATAAACGAATCGAAAAAAAAAAATGCTGGCTGGGAAGGAAATCCCATTAATGACAAAATCGATAAATTAATTTGTTTTCATCGACAAAATGCATAAATAAATGTAAATAAACAAACACAAACACAAAGTGCCGTTAAGTTAAATACTGCTGCTGTTGTTGTCGTGTTTGTTTTGTTGCTGCTGTCGGATTTTAAATACGATATTAATTAAGATCCATCCAATGCTCCAGACAGAATCAATAACTTAATAAATTGCTTAATAAAATGTGCGCACAAACGCAACGGGTGGCTCGATTCCATCTACTCAAAATGATTCTGATTTTGAATGTGAATGAAACTCCATTTGTCACATAAATCAAGAAACAAATTTACTCACTTTAACGACTCATCGAATGCAGCTCCCAACTAGAAATGATCTATGGGAATCTTGGAAAAAAAAAGAAAACAATACACAAATTGTTGTTGTCAAACTCATTCACCTGAGCTACTAATCCAGGCTTTACGACAAAGAATATTCTAGATTCTTATTCACATTTATTTCTATACAATTAACAGACTTTAATCATGTTTTTCTGAGCCAAGAAAATTATTTAAAAATGAATCATCTTATTTAACATTTTCCATGCAACTGAAGGTCTTTACTGAAGAAAATGCATGACAAATTAATCATAAAATGAAAGCAAATATATCAGATTGCAAATCGAAATAAATATTAATGAGACAATTTATTTATATGTATTTATTACTCAAGTTGACTTTTAATTATGATTAATAATTAAATATAATGCTTTCATTTCGAAGTCTCCTCGTCAATTCTTTTTTTTTGATAATAAATCATAAAGAAAGCCGAGGAAAATATGTTGAAATAAATAAATAAAATAAAAGCGACTTGATTGAGACATCAGTTGTGGATGCTTTCCTCTCGTTGTTGTTTACAATTGTCTAAACTGTAAATGGCATTAAGTCAACTGGCAAGTTGCAAAGTCGATGTGACAAGCGGATTACGCAATCATATGCACCGCTTGTCCACTGTCCAGTGGGAAGAGAACTCAGCTTGCTGGGGGGCCAACTGAGATCTATCAATTGGCACTGCTGATGCCCGGAAAAGTCAATCTGCCAACTGCAGATCTGAGAGCTGAGAGCTGAGAAAAGAGCACTTCGCACACTCGCATTGATATTTAAATATGCCGTTGCATTAATCATGGAATTATACTTGCAACAGCCAACAACAACAACAACCATTTAAAATGATATTATCAAGAGGCTGGCTGAAGAAGAGTGAAGTATCGAGAGGGTGCAACAGAGCGCGAGGGAGATCGCAAGGCGAGAACTTAAATGCTCTATCCAAGCTGAGTTAAATAGTATATTTTTATTCTGCTTTATGTAGAAAATTCAGTTGGCTTATTTCAAATTGAAATTGCTTATAAAAAAGCTACTATTTGAATGCATTTCCACTGCAACTGTTAATTGCTTCAGAATAATGTAAACATTTTAAATAATATACTATTTTATGTTTCTTAACAACAAAATAAATTATATTGTTTTATTTATAACTATGTTTTTCTATAGTTATTTAATTGTATTTCCAGTGTAATTGTTAATTGCTTCAGAATAATGTAAACATATTAAATGTTATACTATTTCAGTTGGCTAATAATAATATAGCTTTTTAAAAAAATTAGCCTATTTTGTAACTATGTTTTTCCATAGTTATTTAATTTTACTAGTTTTCACTTTAATTGTCAATAAAATATTTCACTATTTTATGAAGAAAATTCGGTTGGCTAAACATAATAAATTATATTGCTGTAACTAATGAAATTTGTTTTTAATTATGTTTTTTCGCAGCTATTTAGTTGTATTCATTTCCACTGTAATTGTTAATTGTCTCAATACATGTCAATTGAAGTATTTTTTATTATCTAAATAGTAATTACTTTATGAATTTTCCTGTATAATTTTTCGCTTCACTCGCTGACATTCAATAATGTAAATATTACAATATTTTAATTAATTTAATTTAGTTACTTATATCAATGAAAAAAAAAGTATTTCAATGATTTAAAATTCTTGTTGTCAAAGGTAAAAGTAACTAAATTAAATTTATACAAATATTTATAAGTAAATACTAATTTCAAAAGTAAAGAAAATTTAGTAGCTTAATTTTTGCTATTGTTTGTAAATAATTTCCCTGGCAGCTGCAAGCTCGATCAGCAAGTGATCATGCTCTAGTTTGAGTCATTGCCAAGGAGCAGCAAAGTGGAGTGCAAGTCGTTGGCTGGCCGAGGTGCAGTTGCTGTACACTTGACCATGTCGTGTCATGTGTCAGGTGTCCGCTCGTGACACTTATTAGCCAGGCCGAAATACACAGCACAAAAAACACAACGACTTTGAGGCCAGTTTGAGTCGAGTTGAACTACATTGAGTTGAGTTGCGTTGAGTATGATGAAAAGAGTATCGATGCCAGCTGATTTGCTAGAACAACGTTCAACGATCGCCATCATTGTCTGTAATTAAACAATTAAATCAACAAATCAGCAGATCAACGCATACTTTGGCTGAGTAAGCTTTTCCAGTCACGAACTCTGACTCAAGACTCGAGTTCAACAGCAGATGTGTGAACCAAAAGTGTCAGTCAAAGTGAGCTAGAAAAATTCGATTTGCTTTTCATTCCATGTAAATTTTGTGTTGTTTCATCAGCATGCTGCAATTGTGGTTAATGCTGCTGCTGCTAATTGCCGCACTCCAGAGTTTCGAGCTGCCCGAGCGTTGCGAGTATTTGAAGAACCCCAAGGAGGTGTTGCATCAAATGTGCCAGGGCAAATTTCCGCTCGTGGCATACACCAAGTTTCGCGACACCTTCATGAATCAGGACGATCGCATGGCCCTCTTCATGCCCAAGTCCCTCGAGTACGTGATGGCGACCCTCAAGGAGTCCGAGCTGCACACCTGCGATCGCATTCGACTCGTCGACCTCAACGAATACATCTGCATCGATGCCGATGGTGGCAAGCGAACCCTCAAGTTCCAGAACGTTCGCATGTACTGCTTTCCCTTTCACATTCAAATCACCGACGATCTGACCCACGAGTGCGTCCTGGATCGTGACGGCGTCTCCGGCTCCCAGCTGGAGGACAATATGCTGAACACCAAGCGCGGAGTCATTCACTATGTCTTCGACCATGATGCGGCGCCTCGCTTGCAGTCGGTTATGCGAATCGTCATTTTCACACTGAGCTTCGAGATGGCGAGTGCGTTTCTTCAGTGCTGAGGTAGCGAGTAACGAGTTACAGTTCCTTGATACTAATTCAAATGTGCAGCGAGTAACCAACTGCGAGAAACGAGTTGTATTTGATTTAAACTTAAACAAAATGGCAGCGAGTAACGAGTTGTATTTTAACAACGAGTAACTCTTGGCGAGTGATAATTGTATTTTATATATATTTGTTAGCGAAGATCACCTTGAAAAAGGTGCGGGAAAAGAGTGGTATTTTATTTACATTGGTGGATTAACAGCGAGAAACGAGTTGTATTATATTCACATGTGAAGCAGCGAATAACGAGTAATGAAAAAAGGTAACGAGTAAGTCAACAGGACTAAGAAATGTGGAAGGGAACAATGATCTAAATGTAAAAGTCCAGTTGAAAGGTTGCCAGCAACGAGTAACGAGAACCAAGTAACGAGTATTTATGTATTTAAATAAGTGGTCACATCGTTAAACGAGTAGTGAAGTAATTCAATTAGTATCCACTAACGACTATCAATAAGTGAAAGGCAACCAATAAGCAAGTTACTTGTAGAAACTGACGAGTGTATCAGTAAAGAAAATTGAGCAACGAGTGACTGAAATGTGCTAAACGACAAGGACCTTCAAGCATAAGTCAACTCCAAGGGTTGCAAGTAACGAGTAAAAAGAAGCGAGTCTTCACGTATTAAAAACAAGTAAAGGGTATCTAGTAGCGAGTAACAAAACAACAACATGTGTATTTTCAAGAATCTCATTAAGTAACGAGAATTAATTAGCGAGAAGTCAAGTATTCAAACAACTAAAGAGTATCAACTAACGAGTAGCAAGTGACGAGTAACAGAACTACAACATGTATGCTTTTTAGAATCTCATCGTGCAACGAGTAATAAGAAGCAAGTAGTCAAGCATCAAGTAAGCGACAAGACAAGTAATTAAAGGGTATCAACTAACGAGTAGCAAGTGGCGAGTAACAACACAACAACATGTGTTTTTTTTAGAATTACATTAAGTAACGAGAATTAATTAGCGAGTAGACAAGTATTCAAACAACTAAAGAGTATCAACTAACGAGTAGCAAGTGACGAGTAACAGAACAATATCATGTGTTTTTCAAGAATCACATTAAGTAACTAGAAACAATTATCGAGTAGTCAGTTATTCAACAAATGGATATCTACTAACGAGTAGCAAGTGGCGAGTAACAGAACAACAACAAGTGTTTTTTTTTAGAATCTCATCGTGTAACGAGTAATAAGTAGCAAGTAGTCAAGCATCAAGTAAGCGACAAGACAAGTAATTGAAGGGTATCAACTAACGAGTAGCAAGTGGCGAGTAACAATACAACAAAATGTGTTTTTTTTTAGAATTACATTAAGTAACGAGAATTAATTAGCGAGTAGACAAGTATTCAAACAACTAAAGAGTATCAACTAACGAGTAGCAAGTGACGAGTAACAGAACAACAACAAGTGTTTTTTTTTAAATCTCATCGTGTAACGAGTAATAAGTAGCAAGTAGTCAAGCATCAAGTAAGCGACAAGACAAGTAATTAAAGGGTATCAACTAACGAGTAGCAAGTGGCGAGTTACAGAACAACAACATGTGTTTTTTTAGAATCCCATCAGTCTCGTCTGGTGGCCGGCGCCCGACTCTCGGCTCAGATCGCGACCTGCTGCGTTTCACTAATTTAGGCTCGTAAAATTTTATATGTTTGCATCGCCGTTGAGAGGCATCGAGCCATCGAGGAGCCAGCCATAAAGATCGATCTGTGCGCCAGAGTTGCACAGCGTCATAAAAATTCTGTGAGACTCTTGGCATTTTGTTTATGTTGTTGTTTTCTTTTCATTTTATTTATTATTGTATTTTTATCCAACGCGTATCTGGCGACGTTAAATATTTATTTTATAAACATTAAAATTTCGTAGACGCCCCAAACGAAGGCAGCTCGCGAATTCAAAGACAATGCAACATTTCGTAAATTCCTTTGGTCACGAAGAGGACAAAAGAGAGAGAGAGAGAGAGAGAGAGGGAGAGAGTGAGGGAAAATGTTTCCCTTCAGCTATTTCTCATATCACGTTGCATTTGTTTGTGCCGGTCACCTGCCTGCGCCTGGCGTGTGCTGCGTCGATCATTTGCATCGATCAGCCCCATTTTCATCCCACTTCCATTCATCCGGTGCTCGAATCTAGCGGTTCAAGTCATCCAAGGAAAAGCCTTGACGCGTCCAATGCCCCAAAGGGTGGCGATCGAAGGCAGCGCGAAGGGGGCAAAGGGGAGGGGGGCAGTCTCGAATCTCAATTTGAATGCAAACATCGCGAGATGTTGACACTTCACTTGGCTAATTTGCATCGCGGACACAAAATGCCGTTGCCTGGCCTCGCACAGTGGCACTAAAACGATTTACCCCCAACTTCATCTGACCAACATTTGACTTTGAGTTGCACTTCATGTGGCAAGAATGGGATTGAAGCGCAATTTGCAGCAATAATTGGAGATTTTTGGTCTTACAAATTATGGCAATTGAAAGTAATATATTTATTGCACTTACCCATGTTCCTTTTACAAATATTATTCGATTTATTTTAAATTCCTTGTGTCGTAAATTATTGTATTTAGATAGTTAGTAAATTCTTTTAATCGCCTTCCCTTAATTTTTAATTTATTTTTTTAAATTATGTTTCCATAATTTCTTGCTTTTTTTTCTTTTTATTTTGCATTATTTTTTCACTAACTTCTTCACTACACTTTCCTTTTAATTTTCCACTTCACTTTTCCCTTAATTTCTTATCTCTTTTTTCACTTCACATTACTTTATTTTGTCACAACACTTTTTCTTAATTTTTCACTTCACTTTTCACAGCACTTTTCTATAAATTTCATACTTATTTTTTCACTTCACTTCACTTCACTTTATTTTATAACTATTTCTTCACAATACTTTTTCGTAAACTATTCACATATTTTTTTCACTTCACTTCACTTCACTTTATTTTGTCACAACACTTTTTCGTAAATTAATTTTTCACTTCACATTTCACTTAATTTTTATACATCACTTTTTACTGCATTTTATGATCTGAAAATAAAGAAATAATTCAAGTTAATATAAATTATATTTATATTAAATTAGATTTAAATATAGAGCAAATTATATATTATAAATATATTTAAATATAGGGCAAGGTTTGACCTAAATATAGAGTATACATATTTTAATTCATATTATTTGCGAGTAAGTCAAATATCACTCAAACGTTGCTAATTTTTATTTCATTGTAATATTATGTAATGCTTGCACGCCTTTTTTGCTTTCGATTTAATTCCAATTAAAAATCAATTCTAAGCTTTCTACATTATAATAAATAATGAATTAGAAAATACCATAAAACTGCTTGTATTATTAGTTATTCTAATAATAAAAAAATAATTAAATATTTGTTCTTCATTATAGTATTTTTTCATTGCATTACGTTTAGAAATAGTCCGTCAATTAATACAAATCAAATTGCGCCACTGTCACACAAAATAGCACCCACAATTGCTCTAGTTGGTTGGGCTGCATGGCTTGTTTATACCCTGTAATGACTACTAAAATATGTTACATTTATTTGTATTCCAATGTCAATCAATATTCGTAGCTATTTTAATGGAGGGTAAACTGTTTTTTTTTCTAATTTTATTTCAGCTTTTAAGTGAGCGACAACTCTCGTTGCTTCTAGGGTATTTGGCTGGTATGTGAGCGGGAAATGTGGAGCACGTTTGGAACATTGTCGGTGCTCGAGGCGCATTTCAATTTCAATCGCTTTTCAATTTCAATTTGGTTGCCCCACCCGCCGTGTGGCATGCGTCACGTGTCTGCCGTCTGCTGTCCGTGTGCATCGTCGTCCGGTTTGGGGCTTGATCTCCGTAACTGGCACACTTGAGTTCAATCGAATGCCACACAGCAGGTGACGCCCCCAGCTGCCCCCTCCACAGAACGTTGCACGACGCGCTTCTCAAATAATTGCGCAAAAAAAAAAAGAAAACAAAAAACAGATACGTAATAAAATGAAAATAAAAAGAGTCGAATTGTTTGACCATTTGCATAAATTTCACTTGCAAACGAAAAGAAGAAAAAACATCAGCAGCGAGAATTGCACTTAACACCGCGAAGCTCAGTGCGTGAAGCGACTTGCCACATGCCACATGCCACACTTGCCACTTGCCACAGTTGGCGGCCAGCTCGGCTTGAGGCTGGGGACATCATAAACATAAACAATGATTAGGCGGCTGCATTTGATGGCTCATTAAAACGGTTCGCCAACTGTTTTGGGGCTGCCGAGTTGCAATTGGAATCGCAATTGCAATTGTGTTATCAATTCATTAGCCAGATTGCGACACAACTGTACCAAGTGGGCCACCGACTGCAATTAGCGGAGATCAAGCCACGAGCTCTGCCATTAAATTTACGATCTTCGCCACAGCAGTTTTCCTCTTTCAGATTCTCTTTTTATTTTCATTTGACTAATTTCATACATATATGAAATCTAGTTTTTCGACAAATTTGCTTGACTTTTCTACGCATGCTCGCTTATTAGCCGCGTTATGTGCGGCTTGAACTTGACGAGTTCTTATCGAGCATGTAATATTTCAGCTTCCAAATTGATTAATGCTTTAGTTGCTTGCAAAGAAGTATCCTTCAAAATCGCCGTTGTCGTGAGAAATCCTTTAAATATGCATATATATTTAATTTAATTTTCCAAACTGGAATCTTATTTATTATACCCGCTACCCATAGGGTAGAAGGGTATTATGACTTAGTGCCAACAGAAAATGTATGTAACAGGCAGAAGGAGACATCTCCGACCCCATAAAGTATATATATTCTTGATCAGCATCAACAGCCGAGACGATATAGCCATGTCCGTCTGTCCGTCTGTCCGTCTGTCCGTCTGTATGAACACCTGGATCTCAGAGACTATAAGACATAGAGACACCAAATTTGGCAAAAATGTTCCTTCATACCCTACGCAGATCAAGTTTATTTCAAAAGTTGGATGCCACGCCCCCTTCGCCCACAATAAGCATTTATCTACAAAAAGTCAAGTTTTTTTTTATGTAAATCGCGTATAACTCCAAAAGTTATTTGTGTAATGATGTGTAATTTGGTAAGCCATCTGCGCTTGACACTCTTAATATACCCTGTAATTTTGGTAAAAATCGGATAAGTAGAACAAAAGTTATTCGCGAAATTATTTATCAAAATTGTTGTTCCCAATGCATATGGACGTTTTAAGTGTGTGATTGACCTAGAGATATCAAATTTGGTGACAGTATTCGTGTAGGTCTTACGCAGATCAAGTTTATTTTAGATTTTTGCCACGCCCCTTTCCGCCCCCGAAAACTGTAAAAGCCGTAATAATGAACCTAGAGCATTGAATTTTGGTATGCATAATAATAATTATATTCTCAATGATTCCTGTGAATTTGGTTGAGATCGAGTTAAAAACAAGGAAGTTATTAATGAATCAATTTTATATGCAAAATTCACTTGCAGCTGCTCGCGCTTTGTTTGTTTAGTTGACAGTGTGACCATGTCGGTGTTGTGGATTTCTTCCCGCTATTTTCAAATATATACAAAACACAAGTTTCAGTATATTTTTGGTATATTTGTTGTTAAAATATCATTAAAATTGTTTTTGTTCTCTCGAAATGGGTTGCGGGTATCATACGGTCGAGCACTCTCGACTGTAGCTTTCTTACTGGTTTTATTTTCATTTGACTAATTTCATACATATATGGAATCTAGATTTTCGACAAATTTACTTGACTTTTCTACGCATGCTCGCTTATTAGCCGCGTTATGTGCGGCTTGAACTTGACGAGTTCTTATCGAGCATATAAAATGCAGCTTCTAAATCGATTAATGCTTTAGTTGCTTGCAAAGAAGTATCCTTCAAAATCGCCGTTGTCGTGAGAAATCCTTTAAATATGCATATATATTTAATTTAATTTTCCAAACTGGAATCTTATTTATTTTTATAGTATGTCAGTGCTAAGCGACGATAAATTCATTTAATTTTTTAGAGAAAATAATTTGTACAAAATAGCTTCTATGTCCAAAAAGATAAAGTTTTTATAAATATTTTGTAGATGGTAAGATTGTTACATTATATAATATATAAAATATAATAATGTAAATAAATAAAATATTTTTTTTTTAGATTCATTCTGTCTGTTTGTATTTTTAAAATCGCTTTGAAAAGTTTAATAAACACAATGTAATACTAATTTACTTTTTTAAAGATCACTTCATAAGTATTATAATATTTTTTCTCCCAATTTATGAGTATCATGAAATAACTGCTTCGTGCTTCCGTTTTATTAAAATAATAAAATATAATATAGCTTACTTCTCTCAGTAAGTTATGAAAATATTTTTTTAATAATAATAAATTGCTTTTAACGAGCGCTTTTATAGCATGATAAAAAATCTTGTTACTTTCAGTGAGTTGTGTCAATTTCTTTTATTTATAGAATGCTTTAAAAACCATATAAGAAACCTTCTCTCTGTCGGCAAGCTTAAACTTATACATTTTTATTGAAAGAATGTATGCTAGGATCAAATGTATTTCAGTAAAAAGTTCTAAGCATGCTCGCTTATTCTCAGTGGCTTACAATTTGCCATAGATTATTAATATGGATTATAAACAATTTAGAATCATCGCCAGAGCAATATGCAAATACACGTATTAAGTGCTAATCGCTCAACTATTAGGCTCATTACGAGCCATTCTCCGAGAGGCCTCGGCTATTTTTGGGAACAAAAGGTGTTGGTAATATTAATTACTTGTGACGTATTAGAAAAAAAGCTGTCAGGCAAATCGAATGCGCTGCAAGACGCGTCTGATATCTATAATTAAAACATGGCAGAGGAAGGAGGAGGAGAAGGTTATTGGAGGCTGCAAGAAAAACAAATCATGTCAGAGATCAACTAAAACAATAAGCGCCAATAAGCAGACAAAGCAAATGTGCAGTTAGCTTAACGGTGAAGCGTGAAGAAAAACATAAATAAAATACGAGAAACAAGTATCAGCGATTATATACATACATATGTATATAAAACAAAGAAAAGGCCGACACAAATCAGACAAAACTGCCAGTTCTATAACCTCCCCAAAAACAAAAACAAAAACCATTCCCAACTTCTCCAATCGATTTGTGTCTTGGTGACACATGAACTTTGGGCCAAACTTCTTCTTGGCTGCCTTATAAATTTTAAACTTAAAGTACCGTACGACTTTGATAAAGACGCGACAGGTCTCTCACCTGTCGCCGTCTCGCCGTCTCGCTCGCACGCTCGCTTTTGTTGTTAACAAAAACATATTTGTAACAATACAATTTTCGAATGTCTCGCCTATTGTTCGGTCGCTTTGGGGCGGCAATCTGGCCGTTGACATTTGTCAACCTCTTCCCCAATCCAATTCCCAATTCCCATTTCGATTCCAATCAGATAGCATATCGTGTATTGTGATTATGATTCGTTCGATCGATCCATTCGCCATCGCATTCGCTGCGCCGCATTACATTTTGCGCTATGATTTAAAGTTATTTAAACCGATTTGCCAAATATATATTTAGAAACATCTTAAATAGCTTCATCACATTGTTTGGTCCATCACCTTTTTCTCTGAATTATATCATCGATAAAGCGACCAAAAATATGAAGGGCGAAGCCGATTGCGTTTTCAATATTGATTTCATTTTTTTTTCGTTGCTGGTTATTACTTTGTTGTTGTCTTTTATTTTTTTTTTTTGCGCTTCAAACTATTTTTGGATCTTTGTTTAGGCCTTGTCGATCGCAAGTGTTTCATATGCAAATTGAATAGTCAACAAAAGGATGATTCGACTATATACTCGCATGTATTTTCGATTCTTTGCTATCAGACACATTCCGGATTAGTTTCCTATATCATTTAGGCGTCGCAAAAAGAAAGGCTTTACGATTTGATTTACTAGGAATTTAATTTCGATTCTTCTGATTCGTCTGTCAATGGGGAAGAGAAAACATTTCACATTGATTCCTGCGAATCCGATTGTAACAAGCTGCGATAATATATTGCGAATATATTGAAATTTGTAACTTTTTCGAAAGATCTTGTAGTCCAAGAAGAATGAAGCGTCAACACAAAGCTTATGAGTTATGTAATGTGTAAGAATCAAGTTGGCAGAACTTATACAGATAAAACTATAAGAATATATCGACTTTATTCTGTCAGCTCTCAAATTTGATTTTTGTTTGTGAATTAACTATAAAAGAATCGATGGCGTGGCATGGAAAATGAATTCAGCAGGCAATATAGTCGATGAGGAGTCGCCTGTGATACTTGTCCTATAAATTGCAGTCGAGTCAAAACAGTCTTGGCATTAATCGAGCTCGTCGCTGGTAGAATCGAGTGCTAAATAACATGCTTAAGCTTCCATTCTACACAGCGAGCGGATTTCGATTCGCAGTTTATGTGTGCGATGCCAATAAATTGCTCGGAAGTGTAATGGCAAAATCTGTTAAGTAAGTGCAGATAACCAGATGCTGATACCCTCTAATTATGGCGGACACAAGCAAGGGCTTGATTAGCTCTTAAACACAGCATTTCTGTAGTTTCATTAAATTTCAATTATCAATAACTATCCCTCAACGGTTATCGCTCGACGAGCTTGATATAATTGTTATGAAATCTATTCAATTATATTATATTCTATATACTATGTAAAGCAACTCTTAACAAAGTAATTTAATATAATAATACTATTTTAAATATAAAGTTTTTAGTGTAAGAGCATTAATCATTTTTTATACTGTAATGGTTATTTTCAAAATAT
This sequence comes from Drosophila ustulata, assembly GCA_035047365.1. NCBI lineage: Eukaryota > Metazoa > Arthropoda > Insecta > Diptera > Drosophilidae > Drosophila > Drosophila ustulata. Next base: position 10,210,700 of record JAWNPT010000080.1, read on the forward strand.
GCTATCATATTGTAGTGATCTGAAACTATTACAATATGCAGATATTTGTATTACAATTCTATTTGAAATTATTATCAAAATAATAGTATGTTGTAATAATAATATTATTGTAATACTTAAAATGATTATTGTAGAAGTGGATTTTATCATATTATGTTATACTGCTCGCCTTCAAAATCGTATATTATATGTTATAACTGATCGTTATATTAATTGGCTGCATTATTCTACAGGGTAACTATTAGTCGTGCTGCTTGACCTAAAGCCTAAGGCTTAAAGGCTGCCTGTTGTCTTATTTATGCGAGGGTGGATTGCGGGTCATCAAACAAATGTGGCAGCCAAATCAAAGAGTTGATGAAGCTGTGGGCGAAACACCACAAAAAGAGAGAGAGAAGATGATAAGCAGCAGAGAATAGGGAGGAGAAACTGGAGAGAGGGAGACGGAGAGTGAGGAGAGCAAGGGAATTGATAGCCGAAGTTGATTGCAATTGGCGAGAGTTCAAATGAGGCGTGAGGGGCGTGGCTGCGCCTTACAAAGTATGGTTAAGTGTGTGAGTGTGTGTGTATAAATATATGTATATATATATAAAGGTGTGTGTGTGTGTGTGTGCTAGACTTGTTAGCAGCGCCACCTGTGTCATTAATTAAGCAGCCAATAACGAGGCGACTCTTGGAATGCCGCAGATTGTTGCAGATTGCAGCAGATTGTTGCAGATTGCTGCCAGAGCAGATGCTTATCGGGGCACGAGAGGGGGGAGAGGAGGGGCAGCGTCTTCACTTGGCCATGATAAAGTTATAAACGGAATATATTCGCTGCGCTCAAAAGTTGATTGTCCAAAATCGCATAGAAATTTGCAAACAAATGAAATATTTCAGTTGCAGTGATTTAGTGCAGCGCGCATAATTGCAAACGCCACCAGCGGTTGCATGCAACAGCAGCAAGAAGTCTGGTCGTGGCCACCTGTTTGGGAGCTGTGATGGTTGCATGCAACGCCTCCTTAATGGCATTTGGAAATTTGTCAATCGCTGGCGGAAGTGTAAAAAATATAGCAAAAGCGGTTCTATGCCACAGACACGGACACAGATACGGACACGGACACAGCCTTGCCACACTGCCACTGCTGGCCATCTAACGAAGCAATTAATTTGGCTCGGCACGTTCCTGCCACAGCTTGTGGCTGCTGAAGCTGCTGCAATTTGAGCTGATGTTGCGCTAAGTGCTGCAGCGTCATTTAAATGACGAATTGAGTCAAGTCCAACCGGCTGCTTGCCACGCGCCACGCGCCACGCGCCACCTTCGTCCATGCCACATACAGACATACGTGCATACGTTAGATATATTGACAGTTGCCTGCTGGATGTTGCATGCCCCACTCACTCAGCTGTTTAGCCGCTCGTTGCAGACACATCAACATATACTCCACTTAATATGATATTTCCGCTCTCTGCGATCGCGTTACGTTGTCTCTTACGTTTTTCGTCTTACGTTACTCTTCAAATCATTTGACAGCCTAATCGATAAATCATTTATCGATTCCACATTTGTGCAATCTCTATGCTAAATCTTAATAGAATCTCTGATTTATGCTGCTGCAGCTTCGCTCTTCTTCTTCATCGTTCACCTGAATGGTCAATTTCCTTAATGAATATCTGCTTCCGCTTCGAGTGCAATTTTGTTGCAATAAAGCTGCTAAAATATGCATGCAACAAGCTGTCTAAAAATAGCATTATTTATTAAACTACAAACAAATTAGAAAATGGAAACCGAGAGCAGCTTCAAGTAGTGTAGAATATTTATAATTAAAAGCGGTTGGCGGGACTTTCAGAATGAAAGCTGATTTGAGAAATTCAAATGATGGAAAGCATCATTATAGTGAAACAGATTAAAATATCTGTTCTCTGTAAAATAATTATTAATTTTAAGAATACATGACACCAGGTAAATAAAATAAAAATGTAATTCAAATAACCTGCAGCAAACATATTTTATATATAAGAGAATTTAATACAAAAAAATATGATATAAATTGTATACAAAACCACTAAGAAAGCTACAGTCGAGAGTGCTCGACCGTATGATACCCGCAACCCATTTCGAGACAAAACAAAAAATTTAAATGATATATTAACAAAAAATATACCAAATATACTAAAACTAGTTTTTTGTATATATTTAAAAATAGCGGGTAAAAATTACAACACCGTTATGGTCACACTGTCAACTAAACAAACAAAGCGCGGGCAGCTGCAAGTGAATTTTGCATATAAAATTGATTCTTTAATAACTTCCTTGTTTTTCATTCGATCTCAACCAAATTCAAAGGAATCATTGAGAATACAATTATTATTATGCATACCAAAATTCAATGCTCTAGGTCTATTATTACGGCTTTTACAGACTTTTGGGGGCGGAAAGGGGCGTGGCATACAACTTTTGAAATAAACTTGATCTGCGTAGGACCTATAGAAGTACTGTCCCCAAATTTGGTAGCTCTAGCTCTTATAGTCTCTGAGATCTAGGTGTTCATACAGACGGACAGACGGACAGACGGACATGGCTATATCGTCTCGGCTGTTGACACTGATCAAGAATATATATACTTTATGGGGTCGGAGATGCCTCCTTCTGCCTGTTACATACATTTTCTGTTGGCACTAAGTTATAATACCCTTCTACCCTATGGGTATCGGGTATAAAAATGTAATTTCTGATTTTTCCGTTCTTTAAGCCAAAAATTTTAATTTTATAGTTATTTAATTATTTCTTTAATTGAAATAAAAAATTCAGAACTAAAAATGATTTCAGAGAATAACTTTTATGTTTTCTTCTACATTTTTTGCAATTCCTGTTGAAGAGTTTTATCATAATGCAGAAACATGAGCACAGTGAAGCTATGAACAGTAAAACTAGGAATAGTAGTAGTAAAAGTTGTAGTAGCTAGTAACAGTAGAGCTGGGAACAGTAAAGATGGGCACAGTGAAGCTAGGACAGCAGAGCTGGGAACAACTGAGCTGCGAACAGTAAGGCTAGGTACAGCAACGCTAGCAACAGTCAATCTGGGAAGAGTAGCGCAGGGAACAGAAAAACAGCGCTAGGAACAGCAGTCATGGGAACAGTAAGGCTAGGAGTAAGGCCAGGAACAACAGAGTTGGGAACAGTAATGCGAGGATGAGCAACGTTCAAAACGTTACTTTGTGGGAACACTGAAGCTAGCAGCTGAGAACAGCAAATAGAACAACTGTTAAGCTTGTTGTTTAAAATGAATATAATTCGTATTGCAATTACTATAATTATTATTTAAAACAACTGAGAATTAAGTTAACTTTTATAATAAACATTATTTAATTTATTTACCTTTAACTGCAATAAATAAATAAGGTAGCTATGCCGCTAAATTAAACATAATTTCGTTTGCTGCATTTGAGCCGCTGTTAATTTGCAGCAACTTAACATGAGCATGTTATGCGCGCTTCGCTGCCACATTTGTTTGCGACGTGAATGATGCAACAAATGTTGTATGTTGTTCTTATTATGCAACTCATTAGCGTGTTGTAAGAAACAGAGCAGAGAGCGAGGAGGGAGAGGGAGCAGAAGCTTGAAATGAGTTTTACGCTAAGTAAAGTGTAAATAAAAGTGTTGAACAAACAGTAAGGCACCGATAGAAAGGCAGCGACAGAGTGAGAGAGGGAGACAGGCAGATGGCGAGCTGTCTGCGCGTAGCTGTAACGTGAGTATTCACTCACACAAACACACACACACACACACACAAAGACAGACAGTCGCACACTGAGACAAAAGGTGTCGCACGGTGGCAACGCTTGACGCTTAGACGTCATTTTATTACGCCATATACAACAAGCAGCCGCGAGAGAGCTTCATATGCAATTACCCCCCTCGCTCCCTCTGCCCACCCCACTCAACGCTCCTACCATAAAAGGTGCGACAGAGACAGCTGGAGAGGAAGAGCGGAGGAGAGGAAGAGAGACAAGCAGGCTGTGTTAATTGTGATAAAACGGGAGAACTTTTTATACCCTATTCTCATTGAATTTGAGAAAAAGGGTAGTTTGGCAGGATATATATATATATATATGTATATTTATTCTTGATCAGCCAAGACGATTTCGAAATATCCGTCTGTCTGCGTAAAAAGAACTATAATAGCTAGAGACTCCAATTTCGGAATGTAGGTTTCTGTTTTCATGACGCAGATCAAGTTTATTTCAGAAATACAGAATATACTGAAATCTAGAACAACTCACATTTTTTGTTGTAAATTACGAATAACTTAAAAACATCTTACCCAAATGATGTATAATTTGGTAAACCAACTCTTTACCCTTTAATTTTGATAAAAATCGGACTAGCAGAACAACAGATATATGTTCAACTCTCTTTCATAGAAGGTGTTGCTAAGCAAATATATACTTTTAGATCTAAATAAGTATCTGAAAGTGTTATAATTGCTAGGTAATGAAAACAGGGTAACTCGTAGTCGAGCACTTGCGCCTCGAGCGTTCCTACTTGTTTTTTTTCGGTGTTTGTCAGCGACAGACGATCATCAGTAGAGGAAGGAACGAAGTGGGGAGAAGTGGGAAAAGAAGGAGCAAAATAAGGCGTGAAAAAGGCAGCAAGAGAAGGAGGGGAAAAGAGGAAGGGGAAGGGGAAGTGGAAGAGGAGGCCGAGCTATGCTCTCTGCTGCAGCTGGCTGGGCACATGTTTGGCATGCTCATTTGCCAGCCATTGTCACATTCTTTGCCAAATGCCTCTGCTTCCCTCGTTTCGCCTCCACTCGACTCCCCTCCCGATTTGAGCTAATCTCCACTGCTTTATGGCATCATTATGCTAATAGCCAATTGTGCATTGTCTGGTTTTTTGTGTTCTTTTTTATATTCTCGCCTAAAATCAAATTGTTGCTATCGATTATTGTACAACATTTACAGTTTGAAGAGCGCGAGCGATTCATTCAAATTCACATTCGAATTCGCATTCGAATTCAATTTGATTCGACTTGATTCGATTTGATTCTAGAAATGGACACGCACATTTCATTAGCATATTCCACGCCAAACAATCAGCGCATATATGCACATATGTATATAGATGGATATAGAGATACTTTGATAGTTTGTCGCCGTCTATATGGCTAAGCATTACGTGGTGTTCCGGCCTTCCCGAATTCCCATCGTCCCCTCTTTTCAGTCCCCTCTCCCGACTTCACTCAAAACACTCACTTGACCCAATTTGATGCGCAAATATTATTGTTCGGCAACACTTCATCGTCATCATTATTATATGCTTAGATTGTTATTGTGAAAATATTAAATGCGCAGTAAATTTGCAGAAAATATTTTCAAATACAGAAATAATAGTTGCTTAACTCTAAGAAAGTTTTATAACTTAAGTTATAAAATACTAAAAAATATCAAGTTTAATAGTATTTAATATTTCGCATAAATACTCTCTTATTATTATAAAATGTTATAAAAACTCATGCCTTAAAGCATGAATTCAATAGAGAAAGCTTCAATAGAACGTTAAGCAATTAAAATTAATTTAATGCAAACGACTTTTTGTGACAAATCTTTTAGAGCGATTTTTATTTAAAAAATATAAATAATATGAAAAGAAATCTACAAAGAAATCATTTCACATCACTTATTTTAAATGTAACTTTATGTATAAATTCGATTGTAAGCAAGAAATCAGCAGGCTATAAAGTTCAAGCAATTAAAAATATATGTATGTATGTATATTCGATTCGTTTTATTACAATATACAAAAAATAAGAATAATGTTCCAGGAATAAACAAAAATCTTGACGTTTAATAAAAAAAATACCTTAAGTATTCTGGAATGTTTCTAAAGTTACGAAAGTGTTTGAAATACTTTAGTTAACTTATAATTAATGTATTTCTTTTTTGCTTGCATATTCTGGCATTCAATCAAATAATTTAAAGAATGCAAAGACATGAGCTTCAAAAAGGATGTTTTTTAAACTGATGCTAAAATGAAACTAAAAGAAACACAAAGTCCCCCTTTTTGTTTTTTTGTTGTGATGTCATGTTGATGCCACAATGCAAATTGTGTGGAGGAGGCGCAACACACGCAAAGCTGCCGCAGCTCCGAAGCACAAAGCGAAGCCCGCCAGGCAACGAGCATTTAAAGGAGAAAAAAAAATAAGTAAAAAAAATGTTCAACGCAAATTCCAAAAAGGAAAATGAAGTTGAACAAGAAAAAAAAAAGAAAAAACAACGAACGAAAGAGGCGAGAAGCCAAAAGCCTACGAAGAAAAGAACAGCGCACAGAGAGCAGAGAGCAGAGAGCAGAGAAGAAACAAAACTGAAAACTGCAAAACTGGTTTCTCCCTTTTCCTTTTCAAATACAGTTGCTTTTGCAGGGGAGTCGCGATCCAAAGTTGGCTCTTCCAAACGAGGCAGCAGCGCACAAAAAGGGCGTCAAAGTAGCAACAACAACAAAACACGCAGTCGAGACGCCAGACAAGCTGTATATATGTATATATTCTTTTTCTCTCTTTAGTATTTTTTTTTTTTTGTATTATTATCAAGGCGTCGTCTGCGGATTCTTCGGTTTGTGGGGCGTGTTCGAAAATATTTGAAAATTGCATTTGCCGAGGACGAAGACGAAGAATTGCTGTTAGTGTTGATGCCATTTCTAATTTCGCTGATTTATGGCCCAGCAGCAGAAGAATCGCGTAGACTGCGGCTTCGAGGATCTTCGCTGAGTCACATGACCTGCCTGAACTTGCCTTAATGGCTTTTTATTAGTCTTCGCAAGCCTCTCTTTCTCGCTCTCTCCTCTCCCCTCTCCCCTCTCTCTCTCTCTCTCTCTCTTCATTAAAATGCACTCAAAATGCAATTCATGATTTTTGGCGCGGCTTATTTGTCCCTCTCAACAGCACTTGGCCAATATCTTCGTTTTCATTTGAATAACAGTAAACATATGATAATTTCCATATGCCATGTGCGATTTCAATTTGTTAAGCGACGTCTGACGCATGCGAAGCGTCTTCCTCTTCTGCCCGTTCTCATTGAAGATTTGGCGTTTTGTTTGCACGCAAATTCGCGCAAATATTGACGGCACAATTCGCCACACCGATAAGACATTTAAGCAAACAAATGCATAAATGAATGCAAAAAAAAACACAGTCATCAGTTAGATAAAAATACAAAGACAATGGAAATACATTTCAGAGAAGAATTCTTCAGACAAGAATTCTTAGCAAAGTTTTAAACAATGTCTGCAAAAAAATGGCTTTTGAATGAATACTAAGGAAAGTCGGCACAGAAAATGCATAATGCTAATTTTATGAAACATTGTCAGACATTGTTGCTTGAAAGAATTGTAGGAAAGCTGAAGATGATCTGAAGTCAGTGTATTACAATTTTCAATATTTTGTAATTTTAGAAATACTTTAATTAAAATAAAAAATATTATTTAAAACAGCTATTGCTCGATCAATTTTATGATACACTGAATTTTCGCATTTAAAAAAAATAAGTTTTGCAAAATAAATCAGGCAAAAAAGATATATGATTTTATGAAAAGTGTAGTTCAAAAGATTATTTGACACGACGTCAATTTTAATGAAATTATTATTGACAAAAGTGACTCATAAGTTCCTCCAAATTTATTTATATATGTACATATATACTTAAATTTACAAAATTAAAAAATGGTCGTTGGAAAAAAATGACTTTAACAAATATTTTATTGAATATGTTGTAAGAAAGCTGCGTTGATGAGATGTTGGGAAAGCAATTGAATTTATTAAAAATGTAATTAAAAAGATGTATGACAAATTGATAATTACAAAAAAAATGTTATTAGGAAGAGCTATTTATTATTTAAAACATTAACTTAATTCTATAAATATATTCTAAAATGTATAATCTAATCAAACTAATTATTTAAATATATTCTAAAATGTATAATCTAATCAAATTATTGAGTAAAACGGACTTTTTTTATGAAACGGATTTTTTAATATTTTGAAAACTGCTGAAAGTAAATGTTCGTCATTGTTTCGGTCGTGAAAACTGATTTATTTGATCTGGTTGATTAGCTTTTATTTCTTGGCAAATGTGTTTAGTTATTGCAATAGTTCTCATGGCTGTTAGGTTCTGCTTTAGATCGGTTTGTGGAAGTGTGGAGATTAATGGCTTTTGTTGCCTGCTCACGAATCATTTGCATTTGAGCGCTGCAAAGTACAGTTGTGTTAATCTCGAGTTGAATGCAATCAAATTGATTGATTACCAACTGTGAACTGCGAGTTGAGAGCTGAGAGCTGAGAGCTGAGAACTAATAACAAATGGCAAGTTTGAGGTGAGGAGTTGTTTGGACGACTTTGTCGGGTAATTGTGATATCAAGAGATTATAAAGTGCCAGCAGTTAAACGGATGAGATGCAATTCAATGATGATCGAGCCGCTGGTCAAGTTGTCATTCACAGCCGACCAGCACGTGGCATGCAGCAAGCGGCATGCGGCAGGTGGCAGGTGGCAGTTAGGCAATTATGCGAGATGAGAAATGATGGCAACCCGGTAGCAACATCAGCATCAACATCATCATATTAATTGCATTCGCATTGCAGAGCCAATTAATCTGCATGACAATCGTATCGGGTAGATTAGCAGGCGGCAAATTTGCAGCTGACTGACGATTGACGACTGACGACTGACGATTGACGATGCTCGACTCGCAAATGTCCTATAATTTAAATAATCTGAGCTCTGCACTACATTTAATTGCATTTCGCTATTGATTTTCCCACTTCTTAAGCATTAACTCAAATTACATGCTGCCGGCCGCTGTGTGATCGCCGCTCGGATACCCTGTAATTAGTTGTGTAAACTCCGTCACCTTTGCCTTGGAGCCGCAAGGCATTCAAGTTGTTCAAATGCAACTTCATAGAACATGACTAGAAGATATCCTTTAATATTTGTAAATCTTGGTAAATATTTTTCCTTCAAAATATTTACTATTTGTTTAAGTCTAAAATTTTAGTCAATTCATATCATTATTAACGATAGATACCCTGTAATATTTACCTATTACTGCTCACAAACAAATAATTACGACTGTCAGATACCATGTCATATTTATTAATAACCTTTTTCCTTAAGTTTTAAATAATTTATATAAATATATTTTTTTTTATTTGGCCTACATCATTTCATATGAATTTATGCAGCGTTTTGAGCAATTTAAGTCTTTCTTCCTTACCCTGTCAAATCTATCACTTTCCTTTTTAATATTTAAATTATTATGTGTAAAAATAGATATTTTGTACAAGTCCCGCGGCTTTCCCAGCAATGCAAATCATTACAAGCGGTCTGCCAGCAATTACAGGGTGTTACAAGCAATTAGCCTGTTAGCAATCTAACAACAACAGCTGTAAAGGTTTATGCAAAGCAGCAGCGCCACAACCGACGGCGAGAAGCCAAACCCAATGCCTTACATAGACTGTGGCAGCAACACAAAGAAGAGCCGAAGAGCTGAAGAGCCGAAGACCTGAAGAACCGAGGAGCTGAAGAGCCAAAGAGCTGAAGAATCAAAGAGCCGCAACAAAAGCAAAAAGCACGAATGCGAAAAAAAGGAATCACAGACAACTGACAAAACAGGATCAGGAAATTCCGGTTTGGAATAAGTTTCTTCTGCCCCATTATTATTATTATTATTTCTATTATTATTACAATTATTATTGGCCGTCGTGCAACTGCCTTTACAGGGTATAAAACGTCGGTCAGTCGTGCCATAAAATATAATCAAGGCTTGACTTCCAGATGTTATTAGTTTATAGGCCGCCTTCGAGAATCTTTTCTCATTTTGTTGTTGTTGCCATTGGCAGCTGGGATTGCAGACATATTTCTAAAGATTATGCAAAATATTATCCGCATATTGCATTGAAGATGATGTTTGCATATTTTGCAATTAAATTGCAATCGCAGCTCGATTCAATTTGCGATGCTTTGCAGCCAATGTTTTTGCTGTTTGCCCGAGAACTATGCAAATGTTATTAGCAAAAGCTTAACAGATTTTCTTCACTCTGAATGTTCATTTCATAACTAAACTGCTAAGCTGCCATTTCATTTGCATTTTATGTTAAACTCAGCAACAATCAAAAGACATTGCAAAAATTACTTTTATTAAATTAAGTTGCAACATAAAAAAATGAAAAATTAAAAGTTTTAATAGAGAATTTAAAATGCTTGCGTTTAGTAACATAGCTGCTTAACATAGCGTGTTAACAGCATGTTATGCAAGCTGAAACTGCTTAACAGTCGTCTCAGCAGAGAGTTAACATTGCATATTAGCAGCATGTCATAAAAATATTGAACGGCTATTTGAACAGACAACATTGAAAACATTTTAACAGTGCTTGCAATTCTTTAAAATATTTTGAAATTAATTAACAGCAGATTGCATAAGGTTTTAATGCAAGTTAACCATCCTATTTTTATTCACATTTAACTGAACAGCTGCATTGCACTATAACGTAACATTCTAAATGTAAATAGTTTAGCATCATAGATTATAAAAATATGTACCTGCTTAACACGTTAACTTAACAGCCTGTTCTATTAGATTACAACAAATTATTGATGTTATCCCAACTGCTTAACATAAAATATCTGACACTTAAAATTCACAGCTCTCAGTTTACCCTAACATTTAACTTTACAGATGTTTTACACTATAACGTAACATTCTTAATGTATATAGTTTAGTAAGTTAGATATTAATATACCTGCACCAAATTATTGATGTTATTCCAACTGCTTAAAATAAAATATCAGACAATTAAAGCGAATTAACAGCTCTCAGTTCTCCCTAGCATTTAACCTAACAGCCGCTCTACAGTATGTTATAACTTAGCATTCTTAAGATATATAGTTTACTAAGGTAGATATTAAAATACCTGCACTAAATTATTGATGTTATGCCAATAGCTTAACATAAAATGTCTGTCACTTAAAATGAATTAACAGCTCTCGATTTTCGCTCGCATTTCACTTAACAGCTGCTCAACATTCGCATGTAACATTGCAAAATGCTAACATCGATTTAACAGCGAATGCACGACCTTGACACATGCTGCAACAATTATGGAGTGTCAGGAAATGGAAGCAGCAAACTGCGCTTATGTAATGGACGCGAGAGCAGCTATTAGTGCCAGTGTGGCCGTATTATTATTTTTTGCTTATCTGCTTATTTGTTTTTAGCTATTATATTGCTGTTGTCGTTGTTGCTGGGGGTTTTTCGTTTTTTCAATCAACGACAACGACAACGACGACGACGACGATGGAGGCTTCTAATGCCCCGAAAGAGAAACAGGAATTTTGTGCACATGAAACATTGAAAGCCGATTGCTACATTCCTATAGATCCCCCCCTCCCCTCTCCCCCTCTGTCTCTCCCCCTCTCTCCCCATCTCTCCGTCTCCTCCTCACTCCATCTTTTAATGCTTTGGCTGGCCGTGACTTGTTTGTTTGCTGGGTCTGTGGCTATTTTTAAAGCGCTGTTGCAAGCAGTGGTTGCAACTTCGCCGCCTCCTCCCCGCTCCGCTCTCGGCTCCTGTGGCAAGTCTGCAGCGTCTCCCAAAGGATACAAGTGGTTGTGGCGTCGACTGCGCCTCGCCCCGTTGGGTGGAGGAAGTTTTGTGGCCAGCCAAAAACTGGTTTCTGGCCATCTCTCTAACAGGCGGCTGCTGTTGGATTTCTGGATTATTGATTGCTCTGGGTCTCTGGGCAAACGTGTGTCCGTGTCCGTGTGTGTGTGTGTGTTTCCCCCGTCCCCTCTCTCTTGCCCTCTGCACTTGCCATTTGCATTTGTCGCCGTGGCAAGTACACACACGTTGCAACGTTGCTATCGTTGCAGCGTTGCAACTTTGGCAAACACATTTACGTTATGTTATTTGCTCTACCAGTTTTGTGTATTTTTTTCTACTCCTTTTCGAATATCGAATTATTATTTATTGGGCCCCGCATCTGGTTGTAATCTGCATCACACAACAAAAATAAAAATATAAAAAACAAACTAGCAGCGTAGTAGTAAAAAAAAAAGACCGCAAGCTGCCTGCGGGCCATTGATGTCTTTGTTTATTGCTCCGGTTTCTCGCACTGAATTTGCTTCTATTTGTCGTTTATTTTCGGTCACCCATCCAAGTCTGGCTATGCTAATTAGCCATCAGATCTGCAGTTGTCTAGCGGCCAACTTGGCCAGCAGGCTCCTGGCTTAATTGACAGCTCAGCTCAGCTCAGTTGCAGTCGAGTCTCTAATGGATTCTGCAACGACAGAGAGAGCGAGAGGAGTGAAAGAAATGCACCAGATGCCAATGGCATCGGCATCGGCATAAGCTGATGGCTAACAGGCAAATCTAATTAAAGCCAATAAGTCTGGCTTCAACTTCAGCTGCCGCACGCCAGATGGCGCTCTCTGTTTGATCATCGCCAAATTGTTCAATTCAATTTGCATTCGATTCAGCCAAACAACGTTCCATTTAATTACTCTATTCAATGTGCAATGTCAAATTGCTCCGCTTATTACGGCAATTGTCTAAATATTGATGCAAGCATTGCATTTAACAGCTTCCGGAAACATGAGCGAAAAGTTAACATAATTCAGCGTATTTAATTTTCGGATTGTGCGATTGATCAATTTTTAGATTCAACATAATTGAATTCCCTAATATGCTATTGATCATTCATGTTACGAATATGATTAGAAATATGTTTTCTATGTAATTGATTTATTGTTCTAATTAAGCATTTCTGATATCATTCTGATATCATCAATCAGCCTTTCTATATATCAATAAACCAATCAATCAATTCATAAACTATTATTTTGGTAAAGTTATATACGGGAGTTAAGAAAGTCAAACAGTCAATGAAACAATCAGCACATCAATCAGTTCACCAATCAATAATTATATCAAATAGTCAATCAAACTTTAAATCGGTCAATCACTAAGTAACGAATCCCGCATACCAAAATGAATAAAAATCCAAACGGATATTCCAGTAAACACCAGAATATAAAACATCTTTGGATACAGTGCAGAATTCAATCAATCCTCTAATAAAACTGTCAATCAAACAACATACATTAAAAAAAAACACTTCTAGCTACATTATTTCACTTTTTATATTAGTATGACTATAGTACATAGGCCAATAAGAGCTTCAATCAAACAGTCAATCAATCGATATACAAAAATGTAAAACAATTCTTGCTTTATAGTTTAATCAGTCCAGCAATCAATCAGTAAATTGGGGCACAAATATTTGAAAACGCAGCTCTTTATAAAAAAAAACAATTTGACTAAAAGTCAATCAATCAGCGCATCAATCATTCGGTAACTGCAACTGCAAAACTGCTGACGAGCAGTCGAACTTTGACCGCACATTAGAGCGCTGCCTGAATAAGAGAGGAAACTTATGTAACAGAAAAACGCACAGAAGAAAGAGGAGGCGAAATCTCAAGGCTGAGAGAAGTGGCAAGAGGAAGAGTGAGAGGCGAGAGGCGAGATCAAGGCGTGCGGCTGGGCGAACACTTTAAGCCGCTTTATGATGTGTTAAAATTGTTGCAACAACAGCAAACGGCAAACGGCAACAACAAAAAAAAGAAGTTGTGCTAGGCAATGACAAGCGGCGATGATGAGAATGAGAATGAGAATGAGACTGAAGAAAGACGACGACGACGACGACGGCGACGATGACGATGACGATTATTTTAATGCATTCGCTGCTCGCTGCATTGGCCAAGTCATCGTGGAGTTTGTGTATCAAGTGGCGGTAAAATCTGTGTGTGTCTTTTGCAGCATGACTTTGACTTGGGACTCGGTTGCTGTGCGTCCTGTTGATCTTCTTGTACAACTTGCCGATAATTGATCATCATCAGTCGTTTTAATTGATCGCTTTGCCTGCATTTCGATTGTAATCAATCACTTTCGTGGAATTGCCCGACTCCTGTTGCCTCAATGAACTATGTGGAGCTATGTGGCAGCAACCAGCAACCAGCAACCAGCAACTGACAACGGGCGTTGTCAACGGGCCGCAGCATTGCTGTTGCCTTTGAGAATGGTCGTCGAATAGTCGTCCAATGGCCGAATGGTATTTTCTTTCGTTTTTCCAATCATCAAAGCAATTGCGTACGTGAGCTGACGCACCAAGTTGTCATTGTCATTGTCATAGTCATTGTTGTTGTCGTTGTTGTCGTTGTCATTGTCTTTGTGTTGTTGTTGTTGTGGACTCCTCAGCCTAGCCATCTATGCATTTATCCATCCATATGTATGCCCATCTATCGTCCAGTTTAAAGTCGTGTGTAATTGTTGCCGCAATATCGTGTATCATGCTGCGTCAATAAGTCACTCGTTGGCATTTCTGAAATGCATCGGAGCAACAGTTGCCATTGTGACAGCACCAGCAACAACAACAACTGCAACAGCAGCCACAACAAAGAACAACACTTTTTTAATCTATGCAAATTAATATAACCGACTTTAATTGCCACACTATTTATGGCTGCATAAATGTTCTGTGCACAATCCTCAGCTGCTCTGCCAATATTATTTTACTATGCAATTTAATTTGAGGTAACAATTATAACTAATCAAATTTATGCAACACAATTCGAAATAATATTCGAGTAGCAATTTAATAGAGATGCTCAAGTGGCATTATTCAAAAATATGTAGTATACATTTTAAATGAAAATAAATAAAAGCAATTAATAAATTCCATAGTGTATAGTGTAATATAAATTCCTCATTTGTTGTTTACTTTTGTGCATGAAAATTAAAATAAATTTAAAATAATGAACAAATAGTTTATTTTTTGACGAAATGCAAATTAAAATACCTGAATCACCTGAATTTCTTAGTCGCATTTGCAAGATAAATTAAATATAAAATAAAGAAGACATAAATTGCAGAAAGCTCATATTAATAAAATAGAAAGATAATATTCTAAGATATAAAGTTGAAAATTCACAAATGGTGCATTTTCCTTATTTATTGCAAATGAAAATAAATACTAAATAAATTGTTTTTTTTTGTCCTCTTATTTTAAAATGCAAATAACTATAAAAAAGAAATCATAAATACAGAACACTTACCCCATTATATTTTTGAAAATCAACTTTCGGCTACACAATATTATATTCCGGTCTGTAAATAAATAAATAAGTAATGCAAGTTTTAGTAATTTATGTCATATCACTTATTTTAAATATAAATAAAATATATATTACTTTTTCGATGTTATTTTATTCACATAACTTTTGTCTGTCTTTCAGTTGCATTAACAGGTTTAGATTTAGAAAGCTTTTAAGCATCGCATAACTGCTGAAATTGCCTTGCAGAGTGCTTAAGGCTCAGCTTTTATCCTCCAAGAATGCAGATAGGATCCGCACACACACATACACAAACGCACACACACACACACACAAGTGTAGATCACACACAAAGACAATATAAATTTTTGGTTTAGCTTTTATGCTGCGACTGAGTTTGAATGTTTTATGACAAATGTCATGACTAATTGTATGGCACTTAAACATTTTTATGATCGTCCCATCAAATGGCCTCCGGGGGCAAAGCCGAGATCATTTTTATGTGCATGTGCGCAGACATATAAACCCATTATGCATATATGGCCATATTGCCGGGCCACGTATTTTATGATCACAAAAACGTTGTCAACTCGAACTCAACGAAGAACTAAATAACGATGGCAACGACTCGATTAATATCCTACATATTAATGGAATATGGAAATTTCTAAATCAAAAATAAAAACATAAAAATATATAAAAAAGAAAAACCTTAAAATAAAATGATGTAACACAAATTATCCCACTTTGTATAATTAAGTAATTAAAGACTGACATTTTATATATATATGTATGTATATTAATAATACGGTAATATATAAAATTTTATTGAGAATTTCTAAGCTTGTAATTTTTTCAAATATAGCGACATTTTGCACATATAAATTTATAAAGATTTAATAATAAAATTACTATTTTGTTAAACAACATATTAATGTGGCGGAGAATTATTCCGCAAAATTGTAAATATATTAAAAAACCACCATGGAATATGTTAAATATGAAAATAATAATCTTTAAATTTTAAAGTTAAATCTGCAACTTTTAATTTGATCTAATAATTTTTTATTTATATATTTGCATATCTTATTTCGATTTTAACTGCAAGATACTTAAAAGTTTTTATTTCTAATTTTAGGTTAACAAGAATTTTGAAAATGGAATAAAATGAAATAAGCTAATATCAATTTTTGTAAATTTTTGTAAATTTTTGTAAAATCTGATCAATTTTCTATGCAATTTGATCTGTAATATTTAACTATTTGAGGACAATAATTCATGAGTTAAGTTTAAATTTTTCCCATTAACAATTCAGCATACCCTTTTGAAGCGCACAATCTTCTAATTGCAGGGTATTTATATCTAATCGTACCATCATATTTTTGGCAGCAACTTTGCGACTACAGCTCAATTTTAGGGTATTGAAATGTTGAGCTGTGTGTGAGAATGTGTGTGGTTTATTATTATTTGAAGTTTTCGGCAATAAATCAATAATTTGTTAAGCGGCGCTACGGCAACTACAACGTCTATGCAGCTGTGTGTGAGCGAGTGTGTGTGTGTGTTGTGAAAGCAAGTTCGTTGCCTAAGTCTTTTGTTTGGCAGGCAAGGAAATTCAAAGGCTGTGTTTTTTTTTGCGCTACAAATTTTACAATAAATCTTTGAGTGAATCTTTCGACTGGCATTTGTTATGCTGCGTGTGTTGCGATTGTGTGTGTGTGTGTGTGTGTGTGTGTGTGTGTGTGTGTGCGTGTGCGTGTGTTTGTGTATTTTGTGCGTTGCTCGCAATTTGAAAGTTCCAGGTTTGATTTTTGTTTTGTGAAAGGAAGTTTTTGAGTCATATGCAAATTGCTTTATGTGGCCGCAGAAGCAGCAGCAGCAGCGGCAGCAATCGCGGCGACAACAATAACTAGACAGGCAGACAGCAACAACAACAATCGAACAGGCAGGCGACACGACAACAAACAAACAAACAAACAGCAAGCGGAAAAAGCGTAAATCACGGCATGTGGCACAGCTGCAAGCTGCAAAAAAAAAGACAGAAAAAAAAAAACAGACCCCAAAGCGAAAAGGAAGAAGAGTGCAGACAGCTGTAGTTGTTGTTGTTGTTGTTGTTGTTGCATAGATTTGTGACATTTGCAGAGATTTGTGTGCAGCAATCGTAGCAGCCGAAGAATAGCAAGAAGTTGCTGTCAAATCGCTCAGTGATTTGTCTTCAATCAGCTTGCAACTTTGGAACTTGCAACTTGCGAGTTGGCAATTGTCACTTGAGGCGTTGGCCAGCAGCCAGCTGCTTGCAATGCTGCTTCCATATGTTGGGGCAATTTATAAACGAAATAAATTCAATTGACTTGTTTGCCGCAGCATTTACAGTTGGCAACAATTGCAGCAATGCCATAAATCGTTGGCCAAGCAGCAGCAGCAGCAGCAGCAGCAACAGGCAGTTTGCCATCTCCGGCCATTTCCAGTGGCCAAACTGCGTAACAATAAATTTTCAATGCAAACAAGTTGCAAGTTGCAAGTTGCACAGCTCACAGCTCTCGCACAGAAATCGGAGAGTCCAAGAATCGCCATCGCCATCGCCATCGCCATCTTCATCTGCATCTGCATCGTCGCGTCGCGTCGCGTCGCGAAACGTTGTCGCTGTTGCTGCCACGACCGCTGCTAGCTGCATTTGTTATTTGAATTTCGAAAAATATGGGCACAAATTTGTTTTATTGCCAAAGTCAAGGCGTGCAATCATTAAATGCAACAGCATGCGGTCCGGGGCAGCGTCGTGCCCCAAACACCGCCACCTGAGTGCAAGCCACACCTGAGAGCAACAGTCGAGCCGAAGCTGCGATCCGGAGATACCCTGTAAACTTGGACAGCACTTAAAGTAGCTTCCAAAATGATAATTTGTAGCACATAATTTACTATGTATTCAAAATTGAATGAACACTAGCTATGAGTAGAAAATTTCTCATATATCCATAATTAAGTAACATGATTTTAATAATTAATTATGGATATTAATTATTAATAAATATTCAATTAATTTAATTCTCGACCAAACAGTGAATTAATTTTTAAGTTATAATGGGCAGATAATTTACTTTTGATATTAATTAGTAATATATATTAAATTAATTTCATTCTGGACTAAGATATAATGGGCAGATAATTTACAATGTATTACAAATTCAATAAGATGTAATATTACGATATTATTCATAACTAAGTAAAATTATTTTGAATGAATTACTATTGATATTTTAGTAGTGAACTAGTTTCTTAAATTGTCCCTGTCATTTTCATTGATACCGCTCCAAAGTATGCAAATTATTATAACGAACAGATATATATTAAAAACTCAATAATATTTATATAAATAGACTTAATTTAATTCAGGACTAAGCATTGCATTAGTTTGTAAAATTGGGCTTATTAAAGCCACTCTGCAAAGATCAGGTATAAGATCAGATAATTAACTATATAAGTAGTTTTAATGCCTGCTTAGGAAACTTTCATACTACTTTTAATATTATGTTATATTGGGAATTTTCGAATTTCAATTATCAAAGAACAAATAATTTCTCTATTTTATATCTAAAATGTATTTCATGTAAAACTACGTATTCTGAAAAGCTAAATGTTCATTAGTTGAGCATTTAATCTTAAGCTAATGCAAATATTCTAGTAAGTAAATTAAATATTACAATTATTATTAACTAAGAAATATTAATTGAAAATGTAGTTCCAACTATTACTAACTTGTAGAGAAATATAAATAGTGAAATAATACCCAACATTTTCAACTTTCAGAATTTAGTTTGTCTAATACAAGAATTCAAGGAACTAAAAACAATAATCCAATTATTGAACTCTTTAAGGAATGTGCAAACTGAACGCAAGCTTAAAGTGCACACAATATGCGATGCTGATAGTCTGATGGCCAGAATCGAGTAGTGTGTAAAGTTTATGAACAGAACAAGTTCGTTCGTATCAGTTGAGCAGTATATTTCACAATTTTATAGGGTATAATCGCAGTGAGTGAGGCGAGTTGAGCACTTGAATTATGCCTTGCACTAAAAGCGTTTCAGCTAACTTAAATATGAGCACATCATTAGCCTAAAATTGTTACTTAGCCATGCAACATGAATCTGTCGGGGCAAGAGCAGCTTGCAGCTTGTGGCTTGCAACTTGGCGGCGCTTTTAATCGAGTGCAGCGCAATGTCTGATTAACACGTGCGCAAATTATAAGATTTTATGCATTTGCCACAGATATCTAAAATGCTCTACGCTCGCTGCGAGATAAAAGCAAAAACGATCAAGCTGCCGACAACAACAGAACAGAAACAAAACACGAGGCGGCAACTGTTGCACACAGCACTCATCATTCAAGCGGCGTTATGGAGACTGCATATTTATGCATCACTTGCACGCACACACACACACACAGAGAGAGTGCACCTGTCTGTGTGCGGAGTTTTGAGCACTTTATTAGCGCATCGAGCCGCCTAAATATATGGCCAACCAAAATGGCCAAAATGGATGGCCATCCACAGCACGCCAAGCGTCCAAACGTCCAAAGCGTGCAGCCACAAATACATTCATAACTCTGGCCCAAGGTGTCCGTGTGTCCATGAGTGTGTCCATGTGTGTGTGTGTGGGGCGTGTGCAGCGGATCCTAAGTGAAATGACCTACATCGTTGGCTCTGACTTTGCCGCTCACAACACTCAACTCAACTCAGCCCAACGATGCTGGGCATTGCTTCAAACTTCGAGGCGAAAATTTTCCGATTTATTCAATCTTAAGCGCGATTTGGCATGAATTATTTATAATAATATTATGTAAATTACTTAATGTTTTATGTTCAGATATTCTTTTACATTTTCACGTTGCCTTCAATAGACATAAAATTAGCTAAATACTTCAAGAAAATACTGGATTAATAGAACTAGACTTTGACTAATTTATTTATTTATAGCCTTCATAAAATTTACCAATTTCGATACATTAATTATTAAAGATATTATTAATAATTTCCAAACTTCTAAAGAAATACAAGTAATTGAGAAATATTAACCATGTTATTAATAAAATACCTCAAGAAGAAACCCTTTGCAATTTATTTGCGAATTGGAATCAAGTAGTTTTTATGTACGCTCAAATAAAATGAGCTTAAAAAAGCTATTTATGCAAATAATAATAATTTACAAATTTTAAAGATATATAAAGAATTAAAAAAATAGACTCAAGCAGAATAATTAATTTAAATAAGAAAAATATGAACTTGTTTTAAATAGTTATTCAAATATCAATTAATTGTATTTAACTCAAATTTAAATACTTATTATTTACTATTAAAACCAGAATAAATGAATAATAAATATCAATTTCTATTTGATTTTAATTCAAATATCATGTTATTGTATTTAAATATAAGGATAAATTCATATTATTCACTTTTATGAAATATGAAAAAAATAGAACATAAAAATAGGTCTTAAACTAATTTAAATATATATTTTTTTTAATAAATTAACATTCACATCTAACTTTACATTTAATAAATTTCTAGTCCGATTTTCACTTTAAAACTCCTAAATACTTTGTATTGTTTTTTACGTTTTAGGAATATAATAAACTTGAAGAAATAAAATGTGTTTAACATATACGATTTTATATATAATCGATTTCAAGTCGGATTTTCCCAATGGAACTCCTAAATACTTTGTCAACACTAAAAGCCACAACTTAGCTTCTTTAGAGCCCACGCTGGCCAAATGCTCTTTGCTAAATGTATTCCAGTTGTGAGTTTGAGTTGTGAGTTTTGTTCTTGGCATGGCATTGCGTCAATATATCAATGGTGAGCAACAGACTCTTATGATTTGGCTACCGCTCGGGAAGAGAGTGAGAAGTTGCTAGATTGCGTTGGCATTTGCAACATCCAGGCAGCGACGTTGCCAATCTTTTTGCAACTTCCCACTTCCCAGTGAGCTGCCACGCCCACGACGCTACTAAAAACGTCCATCGCTCGTGGCCAAATACCAAACAAAGTCAAACCAAAAGCCAGGCAACAACTGTAACAAGCAGAGCAGCAAACATTTGATGCATCAACCGAAGAATATTAAATACACTACAAGATTAGAGCACATTTTTAAATGCGTCCTTTCAATAATTGAGAGATTCTATTAAGAAATTTAAAAAAAAAAACCTAAAATTGTTGGTATTTATTTTTAGATACTTGAATTTAATTATTATTATTTTAGATAGCTTTTGGTAAGATAAAACAACAATATCGAAGAATTTATTTGAGCTACGGAATATATTAAATATTCTTTATTTTACTGCAAACATTTTCAAAGGAAAAACAGTTCTTTCATTATTGAATAATTTTAGTTAGAAAGATTATATTTGTTAGATCTTAGGAAATTGGTGTATGCATATATATTTATATATTTAATAGTTGAAAAGGGTGAAAAGGGCCAAACAAATAATTGCATAATGGAAATTCGCTAAATAAATGTCTTTACTTTAATTTGTATACTTTTAAGTCGAAATATATTAAAAAGATGAAATTTGATAAACAAATGTCATTTTTAAGAGAAATAAATTCAAATTGTTTATGATAATAAAAACCAATAAAATATGAAAACAAATAATTGCATTAAATTCTTAAGCAACAAAAATTAATACGATAATTAAAATTTTTTGAATATAAATGTGAGCTCTTTTTGAGACAAAGAAATGCAAATTTTTCTATATTTGAAAATGCAGTTTCAAGATAATTTTTCTATTATTCAAAGTAATCTGATATTAGATTTTTTCGTAAATCTTTGTTTCCGGTAATATATCTATTATTCTTTCTATCGATTATTATGGCCATATTATCAATATTCTTTAATTACATTAATCTGTTTGTTTCGTAATATAAATTCATGTTCATCGGCTAAAATTGCAGATATTTTTAGGTGGGAGAAATACTTGCATTTATTTGGATCATATCTAAAATTCTGCTTCTATTTATAACAGCTCTACGTATCGAACTTTATAAATTCCAGCTTTATTATTTATGAGTAAAATATAGTGTGTTTATTAGTAAAATTCTGTCCATATTCACAACAACTCTACTTTTTTGTGGGCTGTAAATTGAGGCTAATTTTGTTTGGGCAGAGTATCCGAAAAAAGCAGCACGAAACACGCACAGATCCTAAAGTGAGTATTTACCCAATGCGTACGCTAATTTTAGAGCTCGAAGTTGACGTCGAACGTCGCTTGCGGTGTAGAGTGCTGTGGTGTGTGTTATTCGCATGCCGTAATTACTTCCCACAGTTCCCGCGATCCTCTCGCGATCCTGTCGATGACTCTGGCTTATGGAGGGCAGTAGAGGCAAACAGCATGCAACGACTTTGGCAACTTCAACGCGCAGACAACTTCTTTACTTTATTTCTATTCGATTCTTTTCCTTTTGCAATTACATTCCGCTGGCATTTTAGATACGAATTTGTACTTTATTTGAAACCAAAACCAAGTAGAGACAAAAAAAGAGGTAGAGAAAGAAATGTGGTGCGCGTGTTTGGTGGCGTTGCGTGTCTCTTGGCATGTGTCCACGCGAAATTGATATCGAACATAATTTTAGCAGCAAGCCACACACACACACACACACACACACACACACGCACACTGAGTTTGTTGTAAAAAGGAAATGGCTGAAAAATGCTAACAAGATTTGCGCGGTCGGTGGTTCGTTTGGTGGTTTTTTTCGACGTCGTCGTCGTTGTTGTTGTTGTCCAGCTGCCACACAACCTCTGCTGCTGCCGCTTGCTGCACATGATGATGATGACAAGGCTGCAAGGTTACAAGTTTTTCCAGATCGTCGACTTGCAACAGCGACGACGACGGCACACAGCCCCACTGACTGCCAAAGTCAACTTTGCCAAAGCCAAGGCGAGTTGGCAAACAAGCGCTGCAACGTGCCCCATGCCGCATGCCGCATGCAGCAGCAGCCGTGCAACTGGCCTGTGGTTTGCAAGCAATTCCAAGCACCACACTAAACAGATCGTAAACACTTTAGCTTTATCTATGTAACCTGACTGCCTGACTGACGTTGTTGCTCTGTTGCAGTGTTGCAGCTGATAACGTGCCGCAGACAATTGAAATCGTTGTTGCTGTTGTTGCATGTTGTGTTGTTATAGATTTCGTTCATGTTCAAATCAATTTGATGTTTAAATTTGCACTACAAGCGTGCCAGACAACGGGCTCGACTATAAATACAACTGCGAATACGACTATGAATACAGCCACGAATAAGACGGTGAATACAACCAAGAGCAGCCATTAACGAATACTACTCGTGTATTCAATCGATTTACGCGTGCAAGCATTCAACTGACTTTTAAGAGTGTCTTGAAAGCACAGCACAATTTGGCAGTCTAAATAAATTTGGTATACTAAATAGTTATTAAGATTATTTAAAAAATAAAAAAAAATAAAAATCAAAATTAATTACATATCAAACAAATAAAAGTAGCTTTAATATTTCTCCGATTAAGTGTTAAAAAATCACCTTATTTTTAGAAAATAAATAAATCAAATAAACTTTAATTTTTGTACCACAAGATTATTAAAAGTAAATAAATAAGCTCGTAGAATAATAATATACAAAAATAAAAGGTAAATTTTTCCATTTAAAATAAATAAAGATAAAAAACGTAAATTTCTTCGGGTATAAAAACAATTGAAGAATTAACTTATTGAATTGAAATAAATATACAAAACAACCATGATTTTTCTAGCTTTATACTTTTAAAAGTTAATTTTATGTATTTCAAATAAACACAAAGTCAACTTCTCTGGATCTTATGAAAAATATTAAAGCATTTAATAAAATTTATTAAAATACATATATAAAATAACTATGATTTTTCTGCCTTAATACTTTTATTTTTGTAGCACGTATAAAATAAATTAAATTTTAAAATAATTCAAAATTATTTAAAACAAATAAAACATACATTTATCTAGCTTGTATTGTAAAATTTTTAAGAGTTGACTCTCTTAACATTGAAATTGAATTCTCTTCAAAATCTAGCCCGAAATACATCTTATTTTTTTCAGTCAAATGATTTGCATTTCATTCGCAGCGAAAACGAATCGATTAGCTTTAAGGGCTGCAACATTGTAGCAGCTTCTATTTGCCAATATGTTTTATTTGCAGTATTATTTGCCAGAGTCGCAGAGAAAAAAAAAACAATCCCCAGGCTGCTTGGTATGCGCCCATCATAGACTCTTCTCCGGCTGCTTCGCACGAACAATAGAAATGCTGAGACAGTGCTTGAGTACGTGTTGAGCATGTTGAGCAAACAAACGAATATAAAACCGAGATTGAATGTATTCATCGCACACATACATATATTAAACATAGAATTGCAAGGTATATAGCCAGTTTGCTATATAGTGCAACTTATCTTATGCAAATGCAAACGCTGGCAGGTTGACTTCTTCCTTTCGGGCACTGCATTCTGGCCATGTTAGCGGGAAACATTGGCTAAAATTTGCATTTATCGATTGCCGTTAGAAGCACTCGCCACAAATTGGAGCGCAAGTTATCGATTATGCTAAATTGATTGTCTGCCGCGTTTCTCTTCGCCCCTTCCTCGTGTCGAAAGTGTCGAGCAATAAATTATTGCATTTCATGCCAAAACTCAATTAATTGCCGCTTATCAATGTGGCTGAAAACGCCTCTCGCACTCGCATCTCCATCCCGAAATTATCAAGAATACAATAAAGCGTCTAAAATACGATGGCGAAATAATTCATTAAGCTGGTTCTAGCTCATCATTGTCATATTTATCCAAAGCAGTTGGATGCATTATGGTGATAAATTAAAAACAAACACAAATGCCATATTTTCATCGTGAATTAAATTTGTCGATGTTTTCTATATCGATGTTGGCATAAAAGTATCATAAAATTTGCTCAACAAGATAAAAATAATATTCAATGATTAAAAAACAATTGATAACTTTTTCAACACTAATATCCACAATCAGAATAAATTGATTGACTTATTCACATAAATTAAAATAAAAAGTATACATAAAATATTAGTACTTTAAAAATTCGCATTATAGCTTAACTTAGATTTGATTAATCATAAATATTGTTCAAGTTAATTTTCATTGATAACTTTTTCAATATTAATGTGCGCTAACAGTATAAAAAAGTGATGACAGTAATTATCTTATTGATAAAAATGCTATCGCAGAGCAGTAAATTATGAACTCATATAAATTAGTTATAAAATGTCCATCAATATAAAATTGTTCTAATAATTACCAATTTATTTCAATAACGCAATATACGCAATATAATTTTTATTGATATGAAATATAATTCGCGTGTTTATTGATAAATTCTACGCAGAAAAAAATAATTGACTGATTGACATAAATAATATTATAGAGCCGTAAACTATAAAATTAAATTATCAACTAAAAAAAAAGCATATATTATAGTTATTATAGTTAGTAAAAATTAAAAAAAAATATATATAAAATTAAGTATTATATGTTTTAACGATACACAAACAAATTAAAAAAATTCCTTTTAATTCCTTGATAAATTGCGATGTGCATTGAAAATCGATTGGCACAAACATGTGCTGCTATCGATAAATGTCAATTGCACTGGCTGCAGACAAATTGAGCGCTGACTTATTGTAATGATCACAACAAGCTTGTCACAGCGATTACTCCAGTTGTTATCGATTTATGGGTGTGCAACAGTGTTGCACATTGCCGTTAGAGGCACTCGATACAAATTGCAGCCGAAGTTATCGGCTCGAGCGATGCGACATAGAATGAGAATGCTCGTAAAGTCGACGAATATTATGATGGCCCGGCGAATTGGCCTCATCAATTTTGGCTAAGAGCTTCAACTAAATGACTGACTGAAAGACTGAAAAGCTGACGGACTGAGGAAAGCGAATCAATAGGTTCAATGATTTTAGTGCTCTTCTAATAGAAACATTTCATTGCAAGTTGTTGTCCCGGTTGGGCAACATTTTGACTAATTAACTGCAATGTTTAATGGTCAAGACGAGAGACTAAGAAACGAGTTTATTGGGCCCAGACTTGGCTCGCATCGCATCGCATTTCCTGGCCATAATATATTTCTGCAGCCAGGGCGACGACAATCATAATCGCCAATGACAAATGCACAGTGAAGATGCAAAGATCTATCTAACTAACCATCTATCGATTGAATGCTGCCATATATACGTATATATATATATATACAATATATTTGCAGGGTATGGAAAGGTAGTAACTGGTATTGCAGCCGGGCCATATATACGAATATTGTATTCAGCATTCGCTGCTAACAACTAAGCAACTGCAATTCCAATTTCAATTGGCGGCAGCTGTTTTGCCTGCTGCAGCTTATTAGCGGCTCTGGCTTCTTGGCCGCCGCATCTGCTGCCAACATCAGCTGCAGCCTCGTCGCAATCTCGGTTGCTCGGTTGCAGTTGCAGGTCCCACAAGTCAAGACAAGTTCTGTTTGCCAAACTTGGCTGCATATGATTTAGCCTTGGCATTCAAATGCTCACAACAACAACAACAACAAAAAGACTGCACACTCAATAAAGTTGTTATTTATTTACCCATTTGTGCAGTAAATTCAAGCGACTCTGATTAAATGCATAAACAAATTTCAATTCAACATTTTGCATTATACAAAATATGAATGGGTTTGAATAGATTTAATTACTAGAACATTTCTGTACATTTAAATTAATAAGTTTGTTAAAACAGCAAAATATTCACAACAATCATATTTTCTTTGAAATGAGACTTTTTATAAAAAAAAAAGATTTTTAATTGTTTTTAAGTTATAACGTATTATTTTAAATACTGAAGGAAACATTTTATTTGATTCCAGAATGAAATGACAGTAAAAATTAGAATATTTTAATGTAGCATTTATTTTATATATATCTCAGACCTCATAAAAGTTATTTAAATGCTTTGAAACAAATACATGTAGAATAGATTTAATTATTGGAGTTTAGCCAAATTTAAATAAAATTGGGAAAAATTGTTAGCATTGAACTCGAATATCTGTGAATTGTTTCCATGGTAAAATTGTACTAAACAATACAATATCAAACTGTATCATTTAGGTTAAATATATACAAAAAAAAACTAAATAATTTAAATGCCTCATTTTAATACGTAAATTATAAATTTTTTTACTAGAATTTTTGCACGAATTTAAATCAAAGTTTGTTAGAATCTTCTAAGTGGCTTTAAATATTACAATATTAAAACTTGAATTTCTGCGAATTTTTTCAACAATAACTTTAAGATAAAAAAAATAATGTTAATATATAAAATATGTGTAGATATTTACAGCCTCATACAATATTATTTGAACTTAGCCTGAATAAATTGTGACTGATTTATCTCGGCATTATTCAGATATATTTCAATAAAGCTTCTCCGACCAATCAATCAAATTGCAAATTCTTAAGCAGCAATAACATACAATATAACGCCGACATGTCTCGAGTGCAGCTTAGCGGGGAATTTTGTAGAAGAATTGGTAGAAATGGAATCGGAGTCTGCCACCTGTTCCCAGGCTGCCCACCTGATATCGTGTCTCTCTGCGAACGATGGCTGTCTTGATGTCCAACTGTCCGCCCCGTTGTGGCAAATTGATTGCCAAGGGCGCTTGAAAATCAAATAAATGGGGGGCAACAACAGCAACAGCAACAAAAGCAACAGCAACAAAGACAAATTGATTGTTTCAAGCAATTGATATGCATATCTAAAGCTGCTCAAGTTGTCTTGTCTTGTCACTTGACTCACTTCAATTACCGGGGCCCAATAGCGCAAAAAGCAACGTTAGATCCCAGATACAAGATATGGACATGAGAAAAATACACCACAACAACAACAGCCAAATTACGACCACAAAATAGTATCGAAAAAAGATTTATTAAGTTCGCACATTCAAACAGCACTTGAGGCTGACAATTAAAAAGCACTTGGCATCACATTTGGACGCTGACGCTGACGCTGACGTTGTCCACCGAGAAGGGAGCGAGGAATGGAGGGCAAATTATTTGCCATTTAATGCCAAATTGCGATTTATAAATACTATACTTACAGCATAAAATAGAAATTTGTATGTAAAATAGAGCAAAATAATAGTCAAACTTTCAATTTTTTTGGTCTGATTTTCAGTGGGTTAAACTGCAGTTCTATTAAACAAACAGAATATATATATTAATTTAATATACAATCTATTTAATTTTAAATTAAAAATGTCCCAATCATAATTTAATATTATAATTTCTTCAATGTCGACTCTTCATAGTCGACTTAAATACAAATGTATTAATTCATTTAATATTGGAAATTGGAAGGCTAGAATTTTTGAAGCCAGTTAAACTCTACACATATCCTAACATTAATATATATGCCCATTTTAAGGTGTTATTTGTATAATATAATGTGAAAAACTATTCATAATATTTATTTGATATTTCATGCATTAGATGTATGAAACCTGCCAGACTTTATTTATGCATTACATAATGCAAATAAGAGGTATTGATTTATGCCTTTTAAAGATCAAATTTATTATAATTTAACAATATAATGCGAAAAACTATTTTTTTTTATGCCTATAATTTAAGGA
The DNA here is from genome assembly GCA_035047365.1 of Drosophila ustulata. Taxonomy (NCBI): domain Eukaryota; kingdom Metazoa; phylum Arthropoda; class Insecta; order Diptera; family Drosophilidae; genus Drosophila; species Drosophila ustulata. Next base: position 10,239,524 of record JAWNPT010000080.1, read on the forward strand.
ACCCATCAAACTCTATATATCCATCACATAATATTCTAATAAAAAATGTAATTCCTTTAATTTTTTTAAATCCAACGGCCTCTATTTACCCCTCACATAATGCAGTTACTGGGTATTAATTTCTGAAGCCTGTCAAATTGCATGTACCCCTCGCATAGTGCAGTTACAGGGTATATAGCAGAGATTTGTAGTGTATGCTACGAAAGCACAATAATGTGTATCGCTTGGATTGTCGATGTTGCTTTTGGTTGTTTTGGGCTGATTGCTCGTTCGCCTGCGCTGGCTTTTAATGGCGGCAACAAATTGTCTGCTTAATTGTGAGAAAGCAACAACAAGCAGCGAGCGGGAAACAATGAGCAAAATGAAAATTATATCTTATAGATACAGATACGAATCTGTGCAGTATCTGTATCGAGTATATCGCATATCGCGTATCTGTATCTCAAGCGCTGTTCTCAATTGAAAATGAAATAAACAAAATGCGCAGGCAGCTTGCCTTTGTTATTATTGTTATTATTATTATTTGTTGCTGGCGATTGTTAAATGCTCGGCATGATTGTAATTTGCATTAAATCATTAATTAAATTGCTGCCGCAGCGCTGCGGCATGTGTGTGGGCGTCTGAGAAAACAAATGGGCAACAATTGTTAAACGTTTAATTAAAGTGTGTTTAACAACTTGAATTGTATTCGATTTGTGGATGCACAGTTCTTGACACGCTTGTGGCCAAACGGTTAAAAGAAAGTGGCAATCAGTGCAAAGATGGCCAAATTCAGATGGTTAGCCAAACAACAATCAGATCATTGTCAACACACACACACACACGCAAACATTTCGGCCACAAATTAAAATTGAACACAATAATCAGCGCAGCATGTTGCAGTCGATTGCAGTTGTTGTTGCAGTTGTTGCTGCTGCTGGTTGCACTTGTCGCCATCGCTTCACCTCAGTCACCTTCACCTGTCCCCTGCCCGCAGCAACAACAGAAACGGCAACCGCAGTGGCAACATCGTCGCCCATGGCTTTATTATGGCTTTTTAAATTTATAATCGCAACATTTACCCGGACAAACACTCAAATTCCAGCTGGCCCGCAGGCTTCTTCCAGCAACACACAATTTAGCATCTCCTTTGTTATATTTCTTCTTTTTTTTGTCGATTGCCCTTTTTTGGTAATTTTCATACTTTTTGTGTATTTTTTCTTTTTATTTCAATTCCTAAGTCTGCGGGTCATTCCTGGCAGCAAGCTCACTGCTATGAAATTGCACAAGCTGGCTGCTATGACACTCAAAGAAATGTCAGTCAATGAACTGGAGTTTTAATTCCAAATCTAGTTATTAATTTTAGCAAATTGCTTCTATTATTCTAGTGGGACTCTATAAATTTGTGAAATTCATTATATATCTAGTTGTTGTTAGATATATTAATAGATAGATAGATAGATAGTTAGATATATTAATAGATGTTAGATATATTGTAGATATATTAATACTCATTTCAAGTAGATATAGAAATAAATGCAAATTATAATTATAATTTCTTCGCTATGAAAATAAAGCATTACAAATAGAACTTCAAGACCTAAAGTTATTTTTAACCCAAGCTAAAAGATAAAACCCAAATAAAGTAATTATTATTATTTGTCGTATAAGCACATCTTTATAGAATTCTACAATTATACCTCGTTTACTGAACTAATAAAATAATCACTAGTTTTAGCAATTCATTGTATTATTCTTATTCATTCAATCTAAATATAACGTTATTTTAGTTACCTATTATTTATATGAGATATTTTAGAATATAATAAATAAAAAAATAAAATAATTATAATCAAAAAAAAGTTCAACTGTGCATACGAACAAAATAATGAATTGATATAAATTAAAATAACTATAGTAATTAACCTTCTGTCGCATTCTCATGTAAAATCCAAATCTATTTTTTCCAGCAATTTTGGCATAATTTATTGCAGCACATGTCGATATAAAGAATTAGATTGAACAGAATTAAATATAAAATTTTCCACAATTTCCCTGGACTCCACAAACTCTTGAGCTTTATTTAAACCTTTAGTCAGGTCTCTCTACTAAATGCTGGTCTCTGTTCAATTGTTTGGTGGCGAGTGTGGAGGCGATTGAATCGTAGATTGTTATCGGATCGACAGCGAGGCGTTTAGAACTTATGGTAGATCAGCTTACTGCCCACTGGCGATGAAGCCACCCAAATGGCAAACCAAATGCAGCAGCAAGTGGGAAATGCAATTCGGAGGCCAAAACTCTAATCTCCACTTGCCACTTTAAAGCCATAGTTTAATGCGGCCTACGCAAAACTTAATAATAGAAAAAATAAGAGAAGAACTAAAAGAAGCGTTTAGAAGATTTGGAATCAACGTGTTTTACGGCATCGCCGCTTCATTGATACCATTTCAATTGATAGCTCACGATTGTGTTTGATTGTGTTTGCGGCCTAAGCTCGTGCGGCATGCACATAATTTGTAGCTTTAGCTCATTATAACCAGACAAAAGATCAGAGAGATGAGCTGAATAAACAAATAAAGCAAATAAAAATGTTGACTCGAAAGTTCGGAAGTCAAAATAAGAAATGGAATTGGAAATGTCGATGTCGATGTCGATGTCGATGTCGATGTGAATCAGTTTTGCCACTTATTGTTGTCGGTTTTTACGAGTTGTCGCCGGTTTGGAGCCAAGTCGCATTTTGTTGTTTCATCTGCCATCAATTCGCATCATAGTTCATAATTTGGTTCTTTAACTCAAGACTCATAAAATACGAAATGAACAAAAAAACAACCCACAAAATGCGACGATGACTACTTACAACAGGTTTGTTTTGCTTACAATCGGTTCGCTTAGCTTTTTTTTATTTTTTATTCACTCTGTTTTTGTTGCTTCCTCTTCCCCATCTAATATTTTATTCTATATTCTTTTTGTGTAGTATTTAGTTTTTTTTTTCGCTTTGTATCATTTTCGTGGGTTCTCGGGTTTTTGTCGCCGACTTCTGCGGCTGCTTCCGCCTAATTCCGCTGTGGCTTACCACGTTTGCTGTTATTCCCACACGACCACAAAAAAGCCGCAGCATTTATGCCAAAGGCCTAAAAAAGTACGAAGTACGCATACACTTAACAACAACAAATCTAGTTGCCAAAGTGCAACTGAAACATAACAAAAATGTAGCTAAATAAACAAATATTATAGTTTAGAAAGCAAATTCCATAATAGGTATATTCGTCATTTGTTTAATGTTGTAGACAAAATGTGAAATTAATTTTGCATTTAATTTGAGCCCCAAAAATCATAGCTACATTAATAAACATTTGTTTATCCCGTTTTATCGGCTTACAATTTGTGTACTGTTTTAGAGAAAGTGCAATTAATTTTGAATTGAATTTAAGCTGCAAAACTCACACCGAAAGCTAAAATGCAATTAAATGTTGCAAGATATATTTCCTATTATCAGCTTGCAATTTGCTTAAATTGAAATTCATTTTTAATTTAATTTCAGCTTCGAACAACGTAGACAACATAGCACTAAATAAATTTAAATAGTTTTGTTGCATATAAAGGCAATTAAATTTTAACAGATATATTAAAATTTGAAGGACTTAAAATTTGTTGAATTTTATAGTTAAAGAAAGCTGAATTTTGAATTTTATTTCTAGCTAAATAAATATCTTAATACAAGCTATTAATGCAATTCAATCTTAAAAAGATATATTCCTATTTTAACACCTTAGAATATATAAATATATTTACAAAATTTAGATAAATGAACAGAATTTAATATAGATAAGCTAAGAATTTGTTGAATATTATTATTTTCAAATGAATTTGGTCTTTAAAAACCATAGTAAAAATACATCTAAAAATTTAATTTTTTTCTGCATGGAGAGCAATTAAATAAGAAGTGATTTGTTCTTATTTTAACGGCTTAGAAATAATTGAATTTAATTTGAGCTCAAAAATCATAGAAAAAATGCAACTAAATATATATATAGTTTTCAACATATAAAAGTAATTCAATTAGGAAAGATATATTCTTATTTCATTATGTGAAACGTATTTTAATAAATTTATACTCATTTTATGGGACTACATTTTATTTAATTTTTAAAATCTTTTATTTCATTCGCTGTCTTGGTTAAAAGTCTTATTCTGAGCGTTTATTATTTTAAAAAATATGTTCTCTTTTTATTAGACTACATTTTGTTACATTTTTTTAAAACTATTCATAGTTTGACTTCTAACAAAAGTAATCCTGTTAATAATATACAAATTGGATAATATGTTGTTTTATCTATTTTTATCTCGTTCACAGTCGTGGTTAAAAGTCTTCTATACCCTTTCGGCTGTTAGGGTATTAAACTCTATTCTGAGCGCATTAACTTTATATCGCACTTGTTGCTCAAGTGCGGCGCGTTTTTCATTTGGATTGCCCCCCTCTTTCCCCTCTCTCCCCTTTCCCCTCTCTCCCCTTTCCCCTCCACAACCCCGCGCTCTTCCTCCGCTCAGAGACGCCAGCAAAAATTTATGCGAAATTCTCGTGCTTCTCATAGCTGATGGTTATAGCCAGAGAGTTGTAGTTGTTGCAGCCGCATATTAATATAGATACATCTATGTATGTGCTCTATACATACATATGTACATATGTATTAGGTAAATGGCCAGTTAGTTCATCGTCTGCTCTGCTGCTGCGATAGTTGATGTTTCGCTATTTTAGACAAGCTTGCGTGCCAGGGCTGTGGCTCTGCCTCGATTTGGGTGAGGGTCAATGGGGAAGGCTCTTGAGCTTGGCCAAAGGGGCGGCAATTCATTTTTATGTGCGCTAAAATATGCGCCATGCCACAGACTCTTTTTTTTTTTTTTGTTTTTGTTGTTTCATATTTTAGTAAGTAGTGTAGAAAACCTGACGGAGCTAATGATATTTGCTCATTATTATTTTTTGTAAGGTTCTATCAGCAAGGCTGAAAACCAGACAATAATTGTAGAGCTGTTGTGTGTGGAACATTTTGCTTTCCCAGTGAACTTATCTCAGCTCAGCTCAGCGGTGTTTTATTAGGACAGAAATAAATTTGGCTGCTGTAATCGATTTATTTCGATATTAGGCATTTATATTGTGCACAACTTTATCTTCAACTACACAGACAAAATATTAAATGAAGACCACAATTCTAAAATGTAATAAAATTATATTCCATATTTAGTTTTTATAGCGAAAACAAAAAATCTTAATTCAATGCAAAAATATCAAAATTGAACCCAATAATCAAATTCCCAAAAAGTATTCCAAGTTCTTAAATTTCGATTTTAAGAGGAGAAAAACAAGAATAAAATTCGTGAATTTAAAAAGGTTTCCATCTTACAAAATTCTCAAAACAGTTCTTGTCAATCTTCTTAGTTCATCATGCATGCATTTTTTATATCGCTTATTTTAAAAAGAAAAACATTTAAAGGATTAATGAAATTTACGTTTCGATCATTTAAACGTTTTTAAAGCATTATTGTACAAACAACAACTTTTAATTATGCATCATATTTTTATAGATTTTTTCATTTGTTAATTTTAAGAAAAAAACAATTCGATTTTAAATAACTCTTGACATAAGATTATTTTAATCTTAAATCTTGGTAGTATTCTCAAATCTTGGAATTTCCTGTTTATGTTTTTATTCTCTATGTATAATAAAGACTATTATTAACATTTTTGGTAGCCCAGAAGCTGCAGAGGGAGGGACAGACAAATAGACGTAAAAAATTACTCATTTAAATAGATGTAAACATCATAGGATTTTTGCCTTTTGACTCAGTTGAGGGCACAAAAATGTGTTCAAATATTCGTTAGACGGCTGGGAGAGCTGTTCGGTTTGAGACAAGTTATAATACAAAATTGACGGCAGTGAGAACAGCCTCCCAGCACAAGCAGCGGCATCCTTCCGACGTATGTGTGTGTGTGTGTCTGCTTAAATGCAGCCTTACACCATCCCCCTAACAGTGGGCGTACTCACAGGCATCGTGGGCTTCATAATGGGCGCGTTGCTGCAGCAAGATGCCTCGTATCGTGGCATACAGAATGCGATGGCAACCGATCCATACATCTTTCAGAGTCGACAGCAAATCTATGGTGCCGTAAGTGACTCGAACGAGTAAGATGATTAATCGGTTAATCGATTGCTTTGCAGCTAAGACTGGTGGGGCGACATCGCCTTGTGACAGCGAGCAACGAGCAGATCGAAGATGAAGCGGCGCCAAGTGAACCGCATCATGTGACCATTCATCGGTCGAGCGGGGATCATTCGTGTGGCTCGCAGGACACTGAGGACTCGGTGTTCTCCAACTATGTGCGCTGGTTTCAGACCAACATGCAAGCGGTGGTAATTTATCGTTATCGATATTGATAGTTAAATAACTATCGATGCTATCGAACTTTGCATTTTAATTTCCTTTGGAAATTTAAGTGATGGAGACATTTTAAAATTTCCTTAAGAATGTTGGCTTAAGGGTAAAGGCAATTTTTAAATTTGGCTAGCAATTTCGATCAATTAATTGACTTAAATATCGTCACTTCATCTCAACTGCAGATTTTCCACACTGCAGATTTTAGCAATTGTCAAACTTTTCATGTGTGCTATTGATTTCCACCTTGTACTAAAGCTTCAAGAACTCTCGACCTAACTCTTCATTCCTATAACATTGTCGACTTCGATAATTAAATCTAGCTATTTATAATTAATAATGATATATTTACGAACAAGCCAACTAACGTTTCTAAAGTATTTTACATACACAATTCCTTAGTTATCGCACTCTTCAACAAGTGTTATCGACTTCAATAACATTTTCGATTTTATAATGGTAAAAGTTAGCGTCAAGTTCAGATCAAATCAAAAGAGCAGTAGAATGCCTTTTAATAGTTTACTTCAATGTTTAATGACGAGAATGCATGAACTGTCTCTTGAGACTTTTATTATAAATGTTTAAGGCATCAATGCAATAAAACAACCAATCGAACATTTTGTTAATCGATCATGTTATCGATATCGATGCCAAGTTCGTAGTCAGCGATAACTATTGCATTAAGTAGTAACAACCCGAGTTATGTTGACAATACTACTATCATTAATTATTAATCTACTCCTACTATCGATATCGATAGTCGCTCCCATCTCTAATGTGCAGTCTTCTCTCCCCCCCACCACTGGCTAGACAATGTTCTTCACGTTCTCGCTGGGCGCAGACGAGCCGATGCTGTGCCCGGATCACGGCACGCACGTGGCCACGCTGATGAAGTACGGCTTCCCCGGCCTCGCCGATATACACGTCTATCGGAACTTCGTGCTATCGTACGATCGCCGCAACCGCATCGCGCACTGGGTGTGCGAGCATCTCGACGGCGACTGTCTGCTGGAGGAGGACGCCGAAACGACAACGGGCCGCAAGCCCGAGCTGAACGTGGACGCGAGCATTCCGACGATGTTCCGGGCCTCGCCGCGAGACTATCAGAACACGGATTGGGTGGCCGGACAATTGGCATCGCCGCAAAATTACACAAGCGACGAGCGCAAGTTCGTGGAGACCTTTCTGATGCCCAACATAGCGCCGGTGAGTCGCGGCCTCAAGTCGAACATCTGGATGCGACTGGAGAACTATGTGCGAGAGCTGGCCATCAAATGCGGCTCGGTTTACGTGTACACGGGTCCGTTGTTCATGCCGCAGCGCATCACGTTCCGCAATTGGGCGATCCGACATCAGGTGATCGGCATGAACACGGTGGCGGTGCCCACGCATTATTTTAAGGTGATCATCGCGGAGTGCAGGGACAAAGACCAGTTTCCGTATGTCGAGGGTTACGTGGTGCCCAATGTGGATGTCGATAAGCATCTGGACTTGAGCTCGTTTCTATCCGATATTCGTGACATCGAGCACTTTGCGGGTCTGAAGTTTTTCGACGGTATCCGTTGGCCCCATCTGCATCACAACAATCCAGCAAGGACGTCCGCAGAATAGCCCCCAACATACAGAATATATATTCTCTGACCTGATTGGAAGTTCACCACAACAAACAATTCAAATTTCAGTATCTTAATTTCTTGAACAACTATTTTTTGGCTCCCCATTGGACTACTATTATTTTCGATAAATATATGACTGCAATTGTGTCAAATGTTTGCTAAACAATTTTACGTTTTGTTTAATGTTTTATGCAGTATTAAACTGCAAAAGTTCCAAACATTTTCATTTTTAATAACAAAATTATATCTTTGCAATAGAAGATATTTGAGAAAGAAAACCAAACCATCGAAGACCATCTTTTAGGGGTTTTTTTTTGCACAAATGTTTAACAATTTGATGTGTTATTTACCTATAAATTCATTACTTTAACTACCTTAAATTATTTTGTATTCCTTTAAGAACTTTAATATTATTTTCGGTCTTTTTCACTAATTTTTAATTTTAATGGCTGCAACACATTCTCGAATTTTGTGCTAAACTTACGCATTCATAATTTGTTCTTATTATTTATGTATAATTGTGAAAGGTAAGAAATAGTTCTTATTATGACTGATTAATTTAGGCATAAATATTATATTTTATAATGATTTTTGAATTTAATGCCAATTCAATTAATTTGTTTTTTGTTATTTAAAAACGAAATATTTCATTTATATTAATGCAGTAAATTGGGATATAACAATTATTTATTAACTTTATTAATTTAAATTAATCATCTTTTGACATTTTTAATTTTTGTTCATGTTATAACTATTAATTGTATTTATTTTTGTCCAACATATTGTTGCATGTATTTGTTTATTCTCCCATTTAATCATAGTGCTGAACTCTCTGTTATCGGATTTATTTGAGCTTTATATCTATTGGATTTCCGCTCAACTTATCGCCAAGGATCTCTCGATTTTCTCGTTAAATCACTGCCTCTTTCTAGCTTCATCTCTCTGTCTTTCTCAGTCCATTTCGTAGTTATTCTAGCCGAAAATCTTTGCATGTTTAATTTTCATTATAATTCAAGTTTTTACTTGTTCTCTGGTTGTTGATTCTTCCACTTGGCTTCGTCTTATTGTTGCTCAGTTCGTTCTTGTTGTTGTTGTTGTTGTTGTTGTGCTCATGTAATTAAAGTATCATTCACACCGCGTGTTCGCACAAAACTAACGGCATTTTGCTAAAATAATAATAATAAAAAAAAACAAATCCAGAGAGCGAGCGGGACAGGGAAGGCGGGATGCGGCAGCTAGAAAGAGACGGCTAGCCACAACAAAGAACCACGAAAAAAACAGAAGAAAAAAAAAAACGTTGTCGTTCGTTGCTTCCGCCGTGCGACAGAAGCAACAAAAGGCGGCCGCTTCAATGACTCAACCACAGATACCACTCTGGTCCCCCTACCTCCCTCCATCCCTCCTCACCGCCCCTCGTCCCCTTGAGCAGTCATATTGCCCGTCGCCTCGCCGAACCCATATCAGCCCTGGCCTGTCCACGCTTGACAATTCTTTTAGTCTTTGACCTTTTTGGGGGCATAATTGTTGTGCGTGTGTGTGTGTGTGTGTACTGGACAATTAACATGAACTTTTAGCTTTGCTTAATTACTCCAAGTCGTTGTCGTCGTTCTTAAAATGACGCAAAAAACAAAAAAAAAAAAAGGTCGAAAAAACAAAACAACAAAACGCTCAGCGACTTGAGGTTAATTACATTTTGAAGAGCTTCAACAGCAACAACAACGACAACAACAACAATAACTAAAGCAAGGCAAATTGAAATGTTGCTGCTTGTGGCAGGGGCAACAGTGCCTGCAGTTAGTTAATGGCACAGACATCAACAGTCCGTGTGACAATTATGTAAATGGACGAACCGCACTTGACTTCGCTCTATCTCTCCCTCTCTCCCTCTTTCTCTCTCTCTGTCTCTCGCTTGGTGAGAATTGTTGTTAGTTTGGAATAAGTGAATTTGTTTGCTGAAGGTCACAGTGAAGCAAAGCGGCAGCGAGTTACCGTTAAGTGCTGCTTGGGGGTCAATTGCAGCTAGTTTGTGTCTTAAGTCATTTGTTTGGTAAATGAAGCTGTTAGGCAGCCCAAAAGGGCGACAAGGGAAGCGGAAGAATGTTTTGTTCGCCACAAAACTCGTTACGTCTCTGCCATGTGAACCTTGAAGGGACGGCAGGGGGAGGGGCGAAGCTGAAGCATTCAAATTACCAAAATCTATTTAAGCACTAACAATAACACAAAATTGTTATGCAATACAAAAGAACTTTTTGGCACGAACAAAATAGTTGCAGAAAAATACGATTTAATGGCAACAATTTATATCTATGAAAATACAAAACTAATTCAGGAATTAACCATTAATTCAAATGGTAAATTAACTAAAAAATATCACAATTTATATCCATGAAAATACAATACTAATTAAGGAATTAACTATGAATTCAAACGGCAAAATATCTAAAAAAGGAAATCAAAGGAAATCAATCAATTGAAATAAGTATAGAAAAAAAAAGAAAAATCCTTTACCAGAGTATCACAATATTTAACTTTAACAAAATGGGAATGTGTCAAAAATTATTAATATTATAAAAAGCAAACGTAACTAATGCTGCAAAATATTCCACATAATTTTGCTTTATTGAGAATTAATTTGATCAATATAAAACGAGTTAAGAATTTATCCTGAATTCAAATGAGAAAATATCCAACATAACGAGAAAAGGAAAACAAACAAAATAATAATTAAAAAATAAAATAAAAAAAGTAAATAATACGTTACTACAGAATATTTCCTTTAATTAATACATTATCAAAATTATAAGCAAAAACAATCTCTTTCGGAACAGGCTCTTTGAAACAAAATATAGTATGTAAATATGCCAATAAATAAGTATGGAAAAGATAAACATTAGAAGAAATCTAGAGAGAAAAAGAACTTAAGTAAAGCCACCAAAATAGAAAAGAAACTGATAATTAAAAAGGCGAAGCAAAGAAGAATTTCTAGCGGCAGGAGATGACTAAGGATTGCCATGCGTCAGGTTGCGCTTGAGTCATCAACGAAGATGCATGCCACATGCAGCCAGCAGGCGATATCTAAATGTGTCTCGCTCAACGCAAATGCAAATGAGGCATATGAAAATTTACACGTCTGAGGCGAAAAAACTAACAAAGCGAATACAACAACAAATGAGAAACAAAAACAGCCGTTAGAAACAAAGCGCCGATCATTTAGATTCGGGTTTTTCCATTGTTTTAGTTTAAATTTCGATTTTTCTATTAGTTGTTGGTTTTCAAGTTTTTTGATCAATCCGCTCTTTGGCTCTTATCGAACATTTCAAAGCACCAGCATTTAAAAGCGCATCTGTCTCAGCGCATTCACCGAGAGCTCCACACAGAGGTTCGACGGCGTTATCGAGGCACGAGTTGGCTACCGAAAATTAAAATCATTTTTCTTTTTCTCATGCACGAGGCAAGAGCGCAATACAAAGTGTATCGTGGAGCGACTCTTGAACTATGCATAAATATTTACATTAATTTTCAATTAAGTTAATTTGCATTACATTTAAGCCACTAACACAGACACCCTATGCCAGAATGTACCGTTTGACGTGAGATAGCCACCAGCTACCTAAATCAACTAGCCAAAAGAATCACGCACCACGCACCGCGAATACACTGCCAAGATTGGAAATTCAATTAATATTCAAATAAATTACTAATTTATAATGTCCAATAACCCAAAGCTACTACCAAAAAATTAGAAATAAAGTTTTCCAAACACGTTTGAAACACGTTTAATTAACTAATAATATTGAATGATAAATTAATGAAAATAAATGTTTCACGATATTTACTGATTCATTAAATATTTAACTTGATATTAAAATGAGGAATTGATGTTGATTCACTATTTATTTTTAAATAAATACATATAAAGTGAATAATAAAGAATAATTCACCATGTTTAACTAGTAGCAAAAAAATACACACTTATTACACTAAATGTTCAAACTGATATTCAAATAAAGTTTGAATATTGCATTATTATCTAATCTACAAAATATACATAAAATAACAATATATAGTTTTAAAGTTAAAATAAATGCAATTCATAGCTGTCAAAGTTGTAAAATAAATACTAACTGAAGTGCATTTAAAAGAAGTAATAATGGCATTGAATAAATTGCATAATCCAATTTAAGAAGTAAATTGCATATTGAACAAATCGGAGGCCGAACCGAGTGACAAAGCGAAGCGACCTTTAAATAGTGCACGTTGTTTAAATCAATACAATTTATCGACACGTATCGAGGATATTAAATAGGAGAAAATGAAACTGCAGCTGCTGTTGGAATCGTAGATGCGAAGCGTGGATCGAGTTGAGGGGGGAGGGGGAAGTTGAAGTTCAATCTATTGCTGTAGCTGAAGCTGCAGCTAATGTGGAGTTGCATCAAAGTGCCAGCGATAGACAACAACAACGACAGCGACAACGATGCCAACGACGACGACACAACGCAATTAATCAACGAAATGAGTTTTATGCATTTTAAATGGTTTGCTGCTCAACAACAACAGCAACAACATCGTTTCAATCCGCACCGTTAGCTGTCGTTTGTCGTCGTCTTCGGGCAGCCGCTGGCCACACTTGGGCAGTCAATCAACATTGAATGTGCCAGCCAAAACTCTCCCGCCCTGACTGAACTGACTCCCAAGACGGAAGACAGAAGACAGAAGACTACAGACAACCACGATACAGAAGACAGAAGACTGGAGACTGGAGACAGAAGACTACACGCTGGCGTTCTTTCGACTTCTTCGGGGCGTATGCAATTTCCAAATCAAATTCGCTTTCATGCCATTTGGCCACAATATGAAGTCAACGAAATCAACTGTCACAACAAATGCTCGACTTGCACATACGCTGTACATTTCTATGTATTTATTATGAAGCATTAAATTATAGTCAAAGAACAAATGGCAAAATGAACATACAAAATTCATAAAATATTTGTTCCCATTTACAAATAATATCTATAAAGATCTTTACATAATCAATGCACTTTAAATTTGCAGTACATATTTTGTCAGTTAAAAAAACCATGCCGTGAAATGCAATGTACAAAATAAATATCAAATATTATTTTCTTCATTTACAAAGCATAACTAAAAAGATCCAAAATGTAACAAATGTAATTTCAATAGAATTACTTTTATGCCCTCAATAATCTATAACATCTTTTTTATATTGTTTTTCCTTAATTACATTAAGCTCAAATTCACTTTCATATTTTTTCAAATAAAGTGTTTCAAATAGTATTAAAAAAACCGTAAAGTATAATAAGAGTAAGAAATAGTTCAGAAACTCAGCCAACTAAATTAATGCGTTGTTTATTTTAAATTTAATTGGCCTAGTTTTTCTATATTCCATAAATATATTAGATCTGAACTAATTTGAACGCTTTTAATCCAATGCAGAGAAACATAGAAATCATTCGTGAAAGGATTTCAAACGAAACAATAGGTTTGTTTTTACAGGGCATTCGGCTACTTCTAGCAGCATTAAATACAGGGTATATTGAAGCTAATTTTGTGCGCACGGCTGCCGCACATAAATTTAATAAAAGACTGCAGTTTGTTGGCCAACTGCTTATCGAGGCTGCAGGGGCAGCCAGCGAAAAGCAAATAATAAATAAGAAAAAAGCAAAACGCAGATGCACTTAATGTGCACCCACCTCTGCCCCTCTGCCCCCCTCTCCTCCATCCCGCTAGCAATCTGTGCACTGTCCATAAAGCCGACTAATGGGGTGTGGCATTGGTCAGTGCAAATAAATTAAAGAGCAACGCGCGAAAAACACACAAAACTCACAATCAAAAGCTGAGAGAGAATCTCCAGAGAGAGAGAGGAGAGAAGTGTGGGGGGGGGGGGGGGTCATTTTGATTGCATTTCATTTGAAGACAACGATTTGGCTTTTGTTTGCTTTGCAAATTGCGCGCCAGCCCGCAGAAGGGCAGAAGTAGGAGGAGACAGCCAAAAAATAAATATAAATAAGAACCAGTAAGAAAGCTACAGTCGAGAGTGCTCGACCGTATGATACCCGCAACCCATTTCGAGAGAAAACAAAAAATTTAAATGATATATTAATAAAAAATATACCAAATATACTAAAATTAGTTTTTTGTATATATTAGAAAATAGCGGGTAAAAATCACAACACCGTTACACTGTCAACTAAACAAACAAAGCGCGGGCAGCTGCAAGTGAATTTGCATATAAACTTGATTATTTAATAACTTCCTTGTTTTTCATTCGATCTCAGCCAAATTCACAGGAATCATTGAGAATATAATTATTATTATGCATACCAAAATTCAATGCTCTAGGTCTATTATTACGGCTTTTACAGACTTTTGGGGGCGGAAAGGGGCGTGGCAGTCAACTTTTGAAATAAACTTGAACTGCGTAGGACCTATAAAAGTACTGTCCCCAAATTTGGTAGCTCTAGCTCTTATAGTCTCTGAGATCCAGGTGTTCATACAGACGGACAGACGGACAGACGGACATGGCTATATCGTCTCGGCTGTTGACACTGATCAAGAATATATATACTTTATGGGGTCGGAGATGCCTCCTTCTGCCTGTTACATACATTTTCTGTTGGCACTAAGTTATAATACCCTTCTACCCTATGGGTAGCGGGTATAAAAAGCACAGAGTAATTGAGGGAGCAGCAAACGGTCTGAAGTTAGGAGCAGCCTAAAAGTCAGCTGAGCTAATGAAGAGGTTGCCGAGGGAGCAGGGACTGAAGAGAGTGCGGCCTAAGAATTGAGGATGCCGCCTTGTGCTTTATGATTTCTTATCGCTGCAGCTGCTCAAAAAACCGAAAACGAAAAAAACAAGTAAGAAAGCTACAGTCGAGAGTGCTCGACCGTATGATACCCGCAACCCATTTCGAGAGAAAACAAAAAATTTAAATGATATATTAACAAAAAATATACCAAATATACTAAAATTAGTTTTTTGTATATATTTGAAAATAGCGGGTAAAAATCACAACACCGTTTTGGTCACACTGTCAACTAAACAAACAAAGCGCGGGCAGCTGGAAGTGAATTTTGCATATAAAATTGATTCTTTAATAACTTCCGTGTTTTTCATTCGATCTCAACCAAATTCACAGGAATCATTGAGAATATAATTATTATTATGCATACCAAAATTCAATGCTCTAGGTCTATTATTACGGCTTTTACAGACTTTTGGGGGCGGAAAGGGGCGTGGCATCCAACTTTTGAAATAAACTTGATCTGCGTAGGACCTATAGGAGTACTGTCCCCAAATTTGGTAGCTCTAGCTTTTATAGTCTCTGAGATCCAGGTGTTCATACAGACGGACAGACGGACAGACGGACAGACGGACATGGCTATATCGTCTCGGCTGTTGACACTGATCAAGAATATATATACTTTGTGGGGTCGGAGATGCCTCCTTCTGCCTGTTACATACATTTTCTGTTGGCACTAAGTTATAATACCCTTCTACCCTATGGGTAGCGGGTATAAAAAGAGCTGCATTGTATTTTGTGTATCATTCCTTGAGCAAATAATGGCAACAATTACCAGGCAGCAGGCAGCAGGCAACAGGACGCAGGCAGCCTGCAACTGATTCCATTCGGTGATTATGCAATTTAGCAGCTTGTAAGTGATTGTTTGTGGGGCGTACTCTGTGCACTCCAAAAACCAAAACCAAACACGCAACAGCAAACTGCAAGACACACAAAAAAAAAAAACAAAAACCCCTTTTAACCCAAAGCCGGACTTTGGTTGCAAGGTGCAACCTGGCGGCAGCTGTGTGCCCCAGCAAATTTGTGAATTCTGTTGCACATTTCATTGGCCGGGCATTTAGCCAATTTTCAATTCTGGTCAGTTGCTGTTTTAGCTTTTTTTCTTTGCACTGCGCTGATTGTTACAATTTTTGTGCAGCAGTTGCATTTGGGGTTTTTTTTTTCTTTTTTAGGTGTGTGTGATGGGTCCTGGAAATTATAAACGCAGCGATGCAGCTGTAAGAAGCGACACAAGTCGAAGCCAAGATGCTCTGCAAAGTGTAACAGACGGCACAAATAATAGATGACTTTGAACCGAATAGCAAAGGGAAATTAATGAAATAATAAATAGATCCAAAAATCAACTAACCAAGTAAATTAACTAAAAACAATAATTCTAGGCTATTTATAAATAGACATAACAACAAAATGAAAAAAATAATAAATAGAACAAAATAATTAGTTACAACAATATATTAGTTAATTAATTAATGACAAAATTAAATACAAAATAAAATTAAAACAAAATTATGAAAATCTTTAGAAAATAAAATAAAACCATTAATATGAAATATTAATATAAATATTGTTCAATAATATACTTAAATAATAAATTGAAATAAATTAATAATTTATAATTATAGTAATAGAAAAAAACATATTAATAAAATCATAAAAATAACAAATTATAATATAAAATACAAAATATAGCGATTGAATTTATAGAAGTTATTACTTTTAGCAATAAAATGAAATTTAAGTATTTATATTTTGTTTTGTCATCTCCTTCTTTTAATTATAAGTAAATTTTACGTAAATATAATTTAGACTATGGCCAGCAGTAATTACTGCTGCATGTAAAGCTTTAAAACAAAGTTGGCAGCGAGAATAAATACAAATATGTAAAGAAATTATGGAGAGCGGCTTAAGAGATGCCAAATCACGCATGTATCTGACAGATACAAATCTGTGAGAGTATCTTGAGCTGGACACAATGATGAGCTGATGCACTCAAAGTTGCCAAATGAAGCGCACGTACTTTTTATAACAGCTGCCGGCGGCCAAAGCGACAGCAACAACAAAACAAGCAAAGCAACAACCAAAGCAACAACGACAGCAACAAACAACCAAAGCACGCAGCGCAAATTGAAGAAAGCAACAAATGAATTCATTTTCAAGGTCAGGCAGCAGAAATGCTCAAAGAAATTCATTGAACTGCGTTCGCAACTTTCGACAAATTGTGACAACGCCCAACAACAACCACAATCATTTCGATGACGATGACGATGACGATGACAAAACGATGACGATGACAACGATGATGTGGTAGACGTATGTAGATGAGCTACCCTCTAATAAGCAAGCTGAACTCGTTCCCGTTGTCATATTCCCGTTGCGACCTCAAATTAATTGCCCACAATTGAGAAACGAGAATCGAGAATCGGCGATCGCTGATCGAGAATTGAGGAGAGTCTCGACGGGACTCGAGATCCTGCGCCACACTTTGCGGTCATTATCCAAAAGCCAAGACAAAATGGCAGCCAGGCGTGAAGAGGGGGGAAGGAGAAACTTCGGCTGTTCATTAATCATATGACAAACGTTTTTCTTTGTTTCGCTTCGCCAACAGCTTTATGAAATTTATGCGCAATGCGCTGCGATTTTAACAACGGTCAAGTCGCCAAGCGAGCGGGCGGAGCGGAGCGGATGGGGAAGCAGTTGAAATTCGGTTTCAGATTCAGATTTTGGGCCAACATTTGTCCCCAGACTGCCAGACTGCCAGACTGCATTAAGCTCGTTTTTTATACGCGATTGCAAACTGTCCACTGATTCATTGAGCTCGCCAGGGGAAGCAAAGATGTCGAAGGGGGAGAGAGGGGGCTTGAAGAAGGCAGATCGAGGCGTAAAAGCAATTAAAAGGTTTTGGCATGATTCAAAAGATTTACACACATTGGGCAACAACAAAGACAAAAAACAACGAAATTGGCACAAGGAATCAAAAAACGGTAAGACGATGAAAATTCGATAAATGACACAAAGAAAACATTTTACAATTGCAAATTATTTGCGAATAATTAAAAAATTTAAATCTTGCGTTAAAGCTGCCGAACGAAATTATTACAAAAAACAAATTCCCCTAATCCCACAAAGAAAACGTTTTTTAATTATATTTTCCAATATGCAACAGAATTATAAATAAATAATTTCAATTAGTATGAATAATGATTTACATGATGAAATAAAAGCAATAATTGCATTATAAATGTAAATGTTATGCGGAATAAATTAAGTGAGACTTACCAAAATGTCATTTGTTGTTTTCCATTGTTTGTAAAATATAACTGCAATAAAGAGAATTTATGGGTATTTAATATAGCATATTTAAATATTATGTATAAAAAAAATTGAATAGTTCGAAATGATGATACAAAAATTGTATAAGTAATTACAAAATATTAATATTTAAATAATACTTATTCGAATGCAACACTTTAACAGCAGTAATTTCATAATTTTGATAGTTGAAAATTATGATACACAATATTATAAATAAGAACAAAATATAATTATAGTTTTTATTATTTGCGCAAAAGAATTCTCTACTAAAATTTCATACATAATATTTAAATAGTACTTTTCTAAAGAAAAATTCAAAATCAACAACAATAATATCCATTTTCTCTATACTAACAAACTATAATTAAAAATTGGATGTTTTTCCTTAAACAATTGCCCTTTTTAAATATCAACAATAACATTTTAATAGTACTTAAGCTAAATAAAATTTCTACAGCAAAAATTCAAATTTTCTTAGTTCAAAATGATGAAAAGAATTTTGCTAAATTTCTACCCAAAAGTCGATTCCATTTGATCAGTTTACGAAATGAATTTCGATTAATTTAAATTGAATGCCAACACTAAAAGATTTCTGCTCTGTCTAACAACACAATTCACCGATTTCTTGGATTACAATTTCTAATAAAAGTCGAAAAGAGCTGATCAAAGCTCTGTATACACCTGCAGCCTGCAGTCGAGCATTGGAATGTGGAATTTCGACACGAATAAGGACCTTAACTTATGCAATTCTTTGCCGGCCGACCGACAAGATATTCTTAGCATTTATGATTAGTTTTGCTTTTGTCAGCTGCTTGCCAATGCAAGTTATTGGAAAATTTTGCATGCACGAATAATAATTGCATAAATAATATACAATATGCGAAGCTGATGAAGATGCAGAGGAGAGGAGAGGAGAGGAGAGATCGCACTGAAGACACAAGACACGAGGCATTCCATCATCAGCGTGCCACAAAGCACAAAACCGCAACCAAAACTAAAGTCAAGCCGAAGTCGAATGCCCTGCGTCTGTTTTGGGATTTTCTTTTGGATTACACAACACACAACAAACATACTATAATGGGAAAAAAAGAAACACACAAACACTTGAAATGCTACACATAATTTTGCATAGTTTTATTGCACAGGAATGCAGCGAACTTGGCTAACATTACCAACATGGCTAACTGGCTAACCTGGCTGAGGGCCAAGTGGTGTGCTCGACATTTATATGCGCATCACTTAGAAGTTGAGAGCTCTCTCTCTCTCTCTCTACCCCTCCACTCTTCAGTCCTCTGAGTGCCGTCTTTTGTCTGCCCGCATTTTCAAATTCCAAATTCTGCAAAACAACAAAACAGCTGAGCGGAATTCATAAGAGCCAAGCGCTGTGTTGTCGAGAGGCCCTGAGAAAATATCACTAGTATCAGGCCCTAACTCTCTCCCTCCCCCTCCCACTTCGCCCTTCTACTTGGCCAATAACAAGTCATACCCTCTAAAGTTGGCCAGAAGCAACAACATATTAAGTGACTAGTATTCTTTAAAAATATAGTTAATCACTATATTTTTAGTTGCACTTCAAAGTCAAAGACTGAAAGATTAACAAAAATATTATAATGTAAACCAAGTTTAGTAAATAAAATTAATAAAATATGAAATGTATAAATTAAAATTTGTAGTTGAAGACAATAAACTGATAATAATAATAGTAATGATTATTGTAAGTCTTGATGTCCAAGTAAATATGGCTAAAGTAAATTCATTTAAATACAAATAAAATGTGGAAAATTAAATACGGTGTCTAGTCAAAGCTATTCGACACTTCAGTAATTACAGGGTAGCGTTAGCGTTGAATTAAATTGACTATTTTGAGTGTCGACTTGAATTAGTTGGAATATTCTGACTAACTAAGAGTCTCGACAACTTGGCTATGACATAAGAAAATGCCTTTTAAATGCAACATTTTCATAGCGTAATTGCAAAGAGGCAACCACAACAACCACAACAACAACAACAACAAGCGAAATTCACTTGAGCGCAAAAACAAAAGCGGAAGCTTTGGCAATGATCATGCAAACTGCTCATTCATAGGATAATTATTCCATGAGTTCATCATGAACACCACAAACACACACACACACACAGTCATAGAGCAATTGTCGCTGTTGTTATTGTAGTTGTTGTTGTTGTGGCACCTCTTGATGCATTCATTGCGCTATTCTCCACACCGAAGCCAATGTCGTGGGAGTCGCAAACCAAACGCCCTTCCCCCCGCCTTGCGCCTCTTTAAACAGATCACACCACCCTATTTCGCCAGCGTCGCTCTCCAGAACACACCCTCGTTGAATTGCATGGCATTTATAATGTTTTCATCGCGTAAAATGCATAAATAATTAATCTAAAGAAAATGCAACGAATGCTCTCTGAATACCACAACGTTCATATACTCTATAGCAGCAGCGGAATGATGCATCGCACGATATTCAGATACAATAACTAATACAGCACACAATTCGAACGGAGACTAACGAAAAGGTTTCTCAAAAGATATACTAAATGCAATTTTTAAAAATACCCATTTAAGTAAAATTAAGTTTCAAATAGAAAAGTTTTAAAAGTAGCTACAGAAATTGGTAATAAATGAAATAATACTTCAAGCAATTCGAATTTATTAAGAGTCGGAAAATTTTGAATAATTCAGTGGCAATATTAAAGAGAATTCTTAAACGAAATATATTTCAAAATAAAAATCAGTTAAAATATTTATATTTCGCTAGGTAGATAAAAAATATAATAAAACCAATTGGACGCAAACAAAAAATGAGAATAAAAAGAGACAAAAATTGTGGAGAGTGAGTTCTCAAATAAATGATGTTATAAGATGTTTCTAAATTTATATATATCCCTGACCATCTTGCTTAAAAAATTCATTAATTAAAATTGAAGAGTGTGGATTTCTTAATAGATTACACTACAAAATAAATTGAAAGAATAGAATAATTTCTGCACAACCTTGGCTTCAAACTAAATGCCAAAAAATCAGTTCAAATATTCAATTTAAGCTGGATCGATATATTGAGAAAATTAAAGCAAGTAAATATTTTACATCGCTACTTGCTTAAGATAAAATATATAAAGACATATTGAAAATAAACATAATTTACTATCGTTCTCTATAAGCTTAAACTAACTGACTTGCCTACACAGAAAGCGACTTCAGTTTGCTATCCACCGTAGGGTAAGGTTAGTGTAATCTCCATGGAGACAAAAGTCTTAATCATAACTTCGTGCAGTTGTCTGTGTGTCTATGTGTGTGTGTGTGTGTGAGTGGGCATTAAATAGGCATTTCATGACACAGTTTTGAATTTTAGATTGAACAGCGAATTGCATTGTTTTCAAGCAGCCGCAGCAACAGGGGCATCGTCATTGGTGGCCCTCAGCTTTGGACTGGCTACTTGAGTTACTCATCAGAGAAAGACGCAGCGCAGAGAGAAAGAGAAAGAGAGAAAGGCATGTGGAGACGCCTACATTTCTCACGTTCAACCAGTTTTCGTACATATCCTAAAGTAAATAAGCCAAAAATAAAATTCTTTGACAATGACAATGACAATGACTGAGTGGTCCACATACTCGAATCAACTCAACTCAACTCAACTCAACTCGCAGTGAACTCGAACTGGACTCGCCTCGAACTGAAGCGAACGCAACTCATATGCATATAAGTATTTGTATTTATACTTTTTTCTTGCCAATTTGTTATTGTTTGCACAGCAAATTATGCGCTACGATAAACAGCATATTCTTGGCGAGTGTGGGCGGCATTGCACGAGTGCTTGTGAATACACTCATCACATTTCTCATTCATATTGAAATGTAGAAATTAAAAATGACATTTTTGGCATATTTTATGCGTTTTTGTTTCGTTCTGCGAAATTCTATTATTGCTGCAATTTATCAAAACAGTTGAGAACTTAGTTTATTTCAAGAACAAAGAAATACTATAAAAAAGACACTTAATAAATATAAGAAAAAAAATTGAATTCGAAAATTATTCACTTTGATTTTGATGTGAAAAAAAAATAATAATACGAAATACTTGTTCTATCCATGTCCCACTTTTGACGCTCACAATTTCAACTTGTTAAGCGAAAATAAGAACAAAAATATACTAAAAACAAATCACTTAATAACTACTTTTAAAAATTATAAAATTTGTTAAGTGAAATATTGAATTTGAAAATTATTCAATTCAACTTTGCAGTCAAATCAAATAATAATAAAGACTTGTTCTATCCCTGTCCCACTTTTGCCACTCAATACTCACAATTTCTTTGCATACTATATACTATATAGAATTTATTTCTGTTTAATCTGCGGTTCTGTTGTCGCTTGATATTCGTGTTTGTATCTTCCTTTCGCTGAAAACGGTAAAAAAGTAAATTTGATTCAATACAACAACAAAGGCGTTCGCTTGTTTACAATTCATTTTGTTGTTTTTGTTGCCGCTGCTGCTGCTGTTTACTCGCTTTTTATGGGTTTCGCGCTGCTTCTGTTGTTGTACGAAATTCTGCGAATTTTTATTGACAAATTTCATTAGAACTTGTACGTTGTGTGAGTGTTTAACGAGTGTGTGCATGTGAATGTATGAGTGAGTTTGTGTGCCGCCCAGCAGCCAACTTGACTGTCTAGAGCGTAATAAAGCACAAAGGCAAGCCAGAAGGGGGGTGGCAAGAGGGAAGGGGAAGGGCAGCACCCGGCACCTGGTGCCTAACTGTAGTGAACTGAGGTGAACCGCAAAGAGTTGCCAAAAAAAAAACAAAAAAGAAAAACAACAACACCTAAAAAAAGCGGCAATCAGCTGTGACATAAACAAAAGACTTAGGCAACGAACTTGAATTTGGGCAAGCAAGTGTGAGTTTCTGTCTGTCTGTCCGTCCGTCTCTGTGTCTGTTTGTGACCTGGCAGCGTTAAGTGAGCATGTGAAACAAAGAGTTCTAGTTATGAATTTCGCATAAATATTTTGCAAAATTTAATTAGTGAATTGTCTGTACAGTAAAGTCTCCATAAAAAGCACACATCACAACTGTTAAATGATTTACTTTTTGTGAACGCAATATTCAAGAAGAAAATAATTATATATGTATATTTAATATGTCATATATATTTTTATTTTTTTACGGCTGTAGATAATAAATATTTAAGCAGTAAATATAAATATATATAAGCACAAAATATAAATAAATATTGATGACAGATATACAAACAGAAAATATTGACTGATATTGGAATTTTATGGCAACTTTTGTATATAAGTTCATATAATTGTAATAAAAGTTTTTTTATCGTATCGAAAAATACGTATTAAAATTACAGATGTATTTTATAATTTTCAGAAGATTAATATTCAAGCACAAAAAAATAAATATACTTTATTGAACTATTTGAAAAAAGTGTAAAGAAAATGTCATATGGAAAATTAGTTATTATTCTCATTTCATTATATTGTCAAGAACGACTAATTTACACATTTTTAAGACAAGTTTACTGGCACACATATTTTTAAATCTTTATATACTATATAGTACTCAAAACAAATAAAATAAATAAAAGTTCTAAAATATATCACACCTAATAAATAATATAAATATATATTTTGAATAATGCAAATTACAATTGACAAAATAATATATCTAGTTAGTAATTAAATAGTTTCAATTACTTAAAGGTGTTAGTCTAACCTGCTGGTGAATGAAAATTCTTATCGTGCTGACCACACTATCTGGCAGTACATTCGATCACACTTGGCAGCTTGTCAGTTGCCATTGGGATATGCAAATCTAATGACAGACATGTGCCTTAACTCAACTCGACTCCAGTCAATTCATTTAATTTCTTGGCTTAGCTTAGCCCAACTTCATTCAGCT
The DNA here is from genome assembly GCA_035047365.1 of Drosophila ustulata. Lineage (NCBI taxonomy): Eukaryota > Metazoa > Arthropoda > Insecta > Diptera > Drosophilidae > Drosophila > Drosophila ustulata. The sequence goes on from JAWNPT010000080.1 coordinate 10,263,602, forward strand.
CTTAATTAACCTGCATACCACAAAACTGTGGTTCATTAATCTAAATGGTAAACAAATCGACATCAAGTTTGTCATCCAGAGAACAAACTCATTAACCGCGCAAAGCGACAGAGAAATGATGATGAAGACGCGGCGCGCTGTCTCTGAAACAGCATCGGCAAGTCGAACATTGTTCAACAAATTTCAGTAATTAAACAAGCATCAACAAAAAATCAAGTCAATTACTAATTCACCAATTCTCGCCAGCTTGGTTCTTGCGTTCTGACTAGCGGTCTGTGCAGAGCAGCGTGACAAGAACAAACAAACTAACAAACAAACAAACAAAAATGCTGAATTTTGCTACGTATTGAAATGGAAATAGATTTAACTGACAGTGTGTGTGTGTGTGTGTATGTGTGTTTGTTTGTTGTGCAGCGACTATTGTGCGAGATTGGCAATAACAACAACAACAACAACTGCGGCTGCGGCTTCAAGTGCTAAAGTTCGTGTGAAGCGTCGAGGGGGCGAAAAAATATACAAAAAATAACAGCAGGCAGTCGGCGTTGGCGTTGGCGTTGCTGAACATCATTATCATGCCAGACTAAACACACACACACCAACACACACACACACACACACACACACACACACACACTCCTAGCAACAACAACAACACGTTTGGCCATTGTTTTGCTTTTGTTATTACAATGAAAGCTCTTTGTATAACAATTGCAATCAAATGGGCAACAAGTGTTTTTGCTTTTGTTGTTGTTGTTGTTTGTTACCCTTTCACCCCTCCCCCAAGCAACACCAAGAACAAGAACAACAATGACGCCAACAACTTGTCCATTTTTGGCCACAAATGCCCCATTAAAATGTTACAATGTTACATTGTAATTCCCAATACCCTGCTCAAGGGAGCATTCTTGTAAGCTCAAGACACTCGACAACACTTCGTTGTACAAAAGTTCAATTTGCTTAAAATGTAACTTGTATTTATAAATTACTATTAAATTGGCTATTTAATTGAACTACTATTTAATATGATATGGCATAACTTTTGGCAAATTGTTTCAGCTTAATTTGTATATTTCAAATAATGAAGATTTATTTGTCAGAAGCAGCGACTGTAACGAATATAATTATTATTAAAAAAAAGGCATAATTAAAAGATGTGATTTCATTAAAAAAATTGTGTAATTAGATTTAAATTTTTTATTTTATTTAGACCATGATTCTAATTAATTTTAAAAATAATCAAAATCAGATTTCGTTGACGAACTAAAATTCAAGATAAGTATTTTTTTAAAAATGAATTGAAATGCCATAGCACTTTAGAAGTTATTTTAAAAATTAAAAAAAAAAAAAATTTAAAATCATTAGACACTATTTTGTAATTTGTATTTTTTTGCTTAGATTTGTTTCTATTGATTTTCTATAATTTTGTTTGTGCCCAAAGCGTTTTTATTTTTTCAAACCATGCAATTTCAAGCACAAATTGCTGTGAAAATTATGCGGGATATTATTCCATCTGCAAGATATGTTTTCTGTTGCCATTTACTATGAATTATAATTACTGATTACTGTTAAAATTACAAACATATTAATTTTAAAATCTTTTCTCTTGACCCTGAATCAACCGGCGTTTTTTTCTTTTGCCCTTTAGTACAACAAATTATTTTACAAATTTTGTATTTCCCATAAATCTTCCACTAAGACAAGAATATTGTATTTAATTTTTCTTGTTTTCCTTTATTTAAACTAATTTAATTAGTCACCGAAAGTACCTCGCTCGTTAGTGTATTTTGGGTGCCGTAATCTGCAGTTGTTTTCTTTGTAAATCAAGTTGCTGTTTTCATTTCTATTTCTGGCTTTTGCATACAATGTCTCCAGAAGTAGCTGCAAGATTGGCCCATTGTTGTTGCTGTTGTTGTTGTTCACAGTGTTGCTCTTGTTGTTTGCTTTTTTGGTTCTAACTCGTTTAAGATGCTTTCTGCAGTCTTTACGCTCTGTGGCCCGAGTCTGGCTTTTGTTCTCGCCTCTTCGCATTGTGTGTGCTCTTTATGCTGCTAATGCCTTTTTGCTTTATTTAATTCCATTTCAGTTGCTGCACTTTTTCTTTCAGCACCTCAAATCAATGAGGAAGTAATTAGATTAGATTTGATTAGATTTCGGATTATGCTTTACGCCCAGCGCGCATTCATAGGGCTTTATGCTTTATTCTTTTTGCTTCTTTGCAACTCTTCTGCTTTCTTTGGAACGTCTTCTGCGTATAAATCAAGTGTAAGTGACATTGAAATTTATTATGTTTACCACAATTGTTCAGTTCTTTCTCTTGCTGTTATTATTCGCTTGCTGAAGCTGAAGCTTCCCTCTTGCAGCTTCCTCTCGGTTCTGCTCTTGTCGTGCTTCGTTGCGTGAGAGTTTCGCATGTTCTGCGGCAGTTTAAATAACTTCTCCACACACACACGCATTATATATACTATATATTTAGTAAGTATATAATTGTGCTATGTAAGTTCATCTCATACACAGCAGCTGGCTGCTTTTATTCTGCTGGTTCTTTGGAATCGCAATTCAACAGCCTCAATAGTGCGTAGCAATATTGCAACCAACAATTGCTGCCAAGAACAGTCAGCAAAGCAAGTCAATAAATTAATAAATAATTCAATAAACCAATACGAATCAATAAATATTTTAATTTTTGAATATATTTATATATTTGTAGCTAAAAACAAAGTTCTACGGAACATTTAATAATTGCCAGACCCAGTTTATCAATTTAAAATCAGTTTATTGTTGAAATATATTTTTAATTATTATACTCATTAATATGATTCAAATATTATGATTGATCATTTTAATTAATTTGGTTTATTTGTTTCTGGCAATAATAATTGGTTTATTAAATTATTTATTAATTAAATATAACTTTGATTGCATTAAATTTGAATTATTATAAATATCGAAACAAATAATAAATTTATTGATTCCATATATTCAAATTGTTGATAATTTCGTTGTAATTTGTATATTTAAGTAATTCGTAATTATTATTGGTTTAATTAACTATTTATCAAAATTATATTAGTCTATTGATAATATGTGTTTTTTTTTTATTATAATCACTGCAATTTCAAATTTATTTGTTGATTTTTATATATTAGAATTATATATCATAATGTTAATTTTGTTGTACTGTTAAAACCAATTTAAATCGCTGTTGTTCTCGACAATTCTCTTTCAGTTCTCTTTCAGTTATCGTAATTGCTAATTATTGTTTCTTAAAAACAAATGAAATCTCAGATTCGCAAAGTATAACTAAATTGGTTATAAAGATTTATGAAATCCGTTGCCAATTCTCTAAGCCGCTAATTAATTTTGTTATTTTTTCTTTTCCAATTTGTTAATTCATTTCTCCACATGTTTATTTAATAGCTAATTATAAATGTTCAATCATAAAAAATTCGATCCAGTAGCTTAGAAATATATTTTAATAATCTATGACTTTGCTCTCTATTGATGTTTTCTTGCAAAGTGCTGTCGAATAAATTCAGTGTCTCTTGATTTGTCCAGTTTGGGCAATACAATGTTTGCGTGTTAATGCGAAATTCATTTGCATTTTCAGCAACTTCCGGTGTTGAGTCGATGTCGCTGAGCTTCACTTGGAGCTCAAAACTGATGTCAGTTTGGGCAGTCAGCAGTCAGAGATGGTCGGATAAAGTTGAGCCAATTAGAACAAACATCTTTTGATTGATGTTTCTTAAGGTGGAACATGATTTTCAATTTTGCCACGTCTCTCTCTCTCTCTCTCTCTCTTCGAGGGGAGGCAGCGAAACGACACCAGCTAACGAGTCACGCACAAACGGCACTTTTGTTGGCTCGCTCGGCAAAAGGGGGAAGCCGACGAACTACCAACAATGAAAATGAAAAAAACTGAACAAAAAAACCGCACAAAATCGGACGATGCGTGGCATTAGCTCGTCTTATAGTATTGTGCGTGAGTTGGTTGTGTTGGTTGTGTTGGTTGTGGGGTAGTTGTTGCCGCTTAGAAGTTAATGAACACACGAATCTTTCGGCTTTTGTGGCTGTGGCTTCGTTAGTTTCACGTTGCTGGCTGCCAACGTCAAGGCCTTGGCCTTGAGCTCGGTTATTGGCAGCCCATAAACTAAAATAAAGCGAAACGCTATTTTTTTTTTTCTATTTCGCTCTCTGTACTTTGTTCAGTTTTCAGTTTTCAGTTCTTCAAAAGAACAATACCATAAATAATACTTATTTAGGCATAAGACGAAAGTCTATGATCAGATACGTGCTTAAATAATTGCGTCAAGTGTTGTTTAATTGCCCTTCCCGCAGCTCACAACTCAAATTGCCTATCGACAACAGACGGATGCGAAAGAGATGGAGAGATGGAGAGAGAGAGAGCGAGAGAGCGACAATGTCCGGCCAGGAAATTCACACGTGAATTGTTTAATTAATGCGTTGTCAAAAACCAAGTAAGAGAAATAATACGAAAATTCATAAGCGAGTGCGAGAAGAACAAGAAATTAGAGGGAGAAGCAGAAAAGCGCTTAACGGATGTTCATCGAGAACTATCCACAATTTAAACAAGTTGAAATGGCAGCGAATAAATATTCTAATAATACTCTTCAAATTCTAAGCAAATAATTTGTTGTACTTGACACATTTAGAAGCACTTGAAATTTAGAACATCAGTCCTATAAACAAGTAAATAAAATGCTAAATATTTATAGCACTTAAGTTTGATGTTCTACCAATTTAAGCTTAACTGTTGAACTAAAAATAAAATCTACCTCTGACGCAGAATAAATAGTCTAATAATATATGCAACTAACATTAACAAATCTGTTAAAGATTTGAAATTTAAAGCACTGATATCGCAGCAACTAAACTTTTGAAGTTTCAATCTAGAACTTTAGCGATTAAAATTTATATAATTATTTATTAAATATTTTTGTAGTTTGAAGTTTAGAATTTCAGTCATATAAATTATTTTATTATTTACTAAATATTTTTGTAGCTTTAAGTGATACTATTGATAAATTCAGCTAAACCTTAGAGCTAAAGTAACATTAATTATTCAATTATAACCTATAGTAATTATTTTTGACGCTCTAAATTGACATTCTGAAATATTTTAATGTCCGTCAATGTAAAAATAAAATCTATATTACGGCGCAACAATTCTTGCACTTTTCCCAATACAATTCGACAGCTTCTAAAGCACTTGAAATTTGCAATTGCCGTCCAATATATTAGTTAATTAATAACTAAATATTTGTCGCGCTTTAAATTTGATATTGTGCGACTTTGCAGCTTAACTGTCAAAGTGAAGAGCAAATCTGTCAATCAAAGACAATTTCAATTAGCAGCCAAATCGAAATTTATTTCGCTCAACTTGTGCAAATCGCATTGGCTGTAACTGTTCTATTTAAGCCGCTTTCAATCGGGGCTTCATTTACTGCTCGCAATGCGATGCGTCATCGTGTTTATAAGTCTTTGGCGAAAGCATCAAAGCAAAAAAACAACTCAATTAATGCGAATTCCCCTGGTCTTAGCCTAGCAAATTGCCAGCCAATCAGAACGGTAACAGAACCGACTTAAGACTAAAGTTCGACTCTTTATATAACGGTCGCAATTAAAACAAACAGATACTACCCAAGATTGTAGCCGATGGACAATTGAGTTTAGGACCAGCCATAAAAATACAAAGTCTGTCAGGGGGCAATGTACACGATCAGCACTCTCACGCACAGATCGGATGATGTAAACTTTATGGATATATGTGAAAGAAAGTTTGGTTTGAGAGAATGCCGGAATCAATGCTTTATTATGCAGGCATTTTAATAATTAAGTATTTACTATTAAAAACATTATACATAAATTGTCAAGACGATTATCGTGATTATGGCGATGGAATGTCAACTGTAAACACGTCTCAATTGAGATTAAACCTAATCATTCTTTCTGATCGAGTGAGAAGTGGCTGTGGCAAAGAAATAAAGAGCACTTACTTTATGTTATGCTGTCGAGCGGAACGCAACGTGTCCAGCTTTGACGATGACTTCCTAAATCGGTTTGAAATTGAACCTGAAATCATAAAAATACGAATCATAAAAATAAATAAGCCTTCAGAGTGGCTAATGAAAGAGCGAGAAGTAATGTAAGAAACGGCTGCTAATTATAATTATACTTAAATATAATTAAACAAAATACGGTTAAGAGGAGATGGCGGAGCAGATGGGAGGGCAACAAACAGCGAATAAGGAAACGGCAACTGCGACAGCCGACAAAATCGCATAAAAAAAAAAGTGTAGCCAACTCGTTTCATAATTATTATTATAATCATATCGCGAGTGCTATAAAGCGAATCATTTGAATGTAATTTAAGACATTCAATTAAAATTGAAACTCAAATTGCACTCAACAAGCGGCCGGCCAAATGCAGCTAACTGCAAGATACCCTGTAAATCGACTAGTGCAGTTGTAGGACAGTAACACTTATCCAAATCATAATATTAATAACTAATAATCAAATTCTAAGTAGTGCGGAAGCTAATGAAAATACTAATGCTTATACTAATGCTAAGAGCAATAAATGGTTGCTGACATTTTATTACAAATATTTATATTTATGGCAATGCAAATGCTAATACTAATAATAGTTCTAATTAATACCAATAATATTTTTAATATTAATATTAATGCAAATGGCAATGCTAATTATATTGTTTATACTAATTCTAATAATAATAATAATGATGATCATTTTAATACTTATACTAATTTTAATAATAATACTGGAACCAATGCTAATATTAATACCTAAATTAATGCTAATACTAATACATAATGTAATGTTAATATTAATAATAATTATTTGTAATGATAATACTTATACAAATTGTATTTCTAATAATAATAATAACGCAAGTAATATTGATAGTTATAACCTTATTGCCTTTGCAAATATTAATTCTAATATTGCCAGTACTATTGAAAATTCTCATCTTAATACTAATGCAAATATTAATGCAAATACTAATACCAATACTAATGAAAATAGTAATGCTAATACTACTGCTAATACAAATTCCAATTTTTATACAACACCAATACTAATGCCTATGTTATTGCTATAATTATTGCGATATAGAAAATTATTGCAAATACTAATCCCCACTTTTTCTCCTTGTTTTTCCTAGATCATCCACACCTTTGGCTATTACAGGGTATACGCTGCTTTTATTTATGAGCCACACATCCTACAACTAGTAAACTTACTCCCAACGAACTAACTAATTTCCAAACACATTAAATCATTAGTCATTTTAACTTTCAACTTGTTCCCAACTCCGAGTGTGTGTGTGTGTGTGTGTGTGTGTGTGTTGATGCTGCTGATGTGGATGCTGGATGTGTGTGTTCTCCTGTGTACTTGTGTGTCTCGAAAATCACGCTTATTTATCTTTTATAAATTTCGCCTTTTGCCAAAAACAACAGCAGCAACAAAAAGCCCACTGAGCGTTTCCATTTCTCGAGATGCGCTGCAAAAACAGCAACAACAGCAAAAACAGCAACAACAGCGACAGCAACAACAATGATACGACTCATTCACTTAGTCAGCTTATTCAATGCCCAGATACCAGGTTCCAAGTCACAGTCCCAAGTCGCAGTCGCAGTCCGAGTCCGAGTCCGAATTATATGGTAGTTTAAGTTGGGCGTAACCAGTCAGTCAGTCAGTCAATGAACTGCAAATCTGCAGCCCACTTGACGGCAATATTCGGCAGCACTGACCACAAATATGCGCTACGCTAACCAACTAAGAAAAATAACTAACAATAATTAATATATAATAGAATTTAGAATTTACAACATGAAAATAAACACAAAGGAATTCGGTACAAATGAAAAATGTATGAGTTATTAAAACTGGTGTAATCAAATATTAAACAGATTATTTTAATCAAATTTATGTCAATAAATAATTATATCAATACATTTAATTTACATTTATTATTTCTTTACGTAATATTTTATTATGCAACTGCTCATATTTGGCATTTGTTTGTATAATTGAATAAAACAAATAAAATAATATATTAAAATTATAAATTATAAATATAATGAACAAAGAAATCAATTACATAAACAAAATATATTTAACAAAAAATACAGATTTTATAATGCGGTACGAACAAATATTCAAAACATACAAAAAATTATTTAGCCATGATTTTTGAAATGAAAAAAAAAGTTCTCATTGTATAAAGAAAATGAATTATCCAATGAAACACTATTTTCCGTATTAAACATAAATTCATATTCATGTAATGAAGAAAGAAAAAAAAAATTCAACTTTATCGATATTATCTACAATGAAATATTCTTTCTGGTTTGAAAACTTCTCCAATGTCTCCAAAAAATATAGAGCTCAACGCCACAAACAACTTGTTCCCAAGGCCTAATGCTGAGCTAACCAGACAATCCAAATTCCTCTAATTCCTCAGCATTTTCTAGACAGACTTCACTCAAAGCAAGAGCAACAAAGTCGTCTTGGCGCAACGCGCACCAAAAACAAAAACAAAAACGAGAAGCTACAAAAACAAAAAAATATATATATGCACAGAATCGAGCAGCAGTAACAACGAAAGCGCCAAAAACAATTTGTGAATGAATGCAGACATAAAATAACAATAATTTGTGCAAAGAGGCAACAACAGCAACAAATTATTTGTGCAAAGAAAATTACCCGTATATATTCCATGTAGCTGCCATATCTAATAACAGTTGTTATACATTCTTAATTTGCTGATTGCCGCCGTTCGCCGAGTGCGCTGACCAAAAATAGAAGCGGCCAGCAACAACAACAACAACAAGCATAACAAAATTGTGGCCAAAAGAAATAGCCAGTAAACATTATTTTCAAGCTAAAAATAAACGAAAATACATCTTTAAAAGATGAGCTTGTATTTGACGTAATGAAATTTAGCTATTTATAAATCGGATGCCAGACTGATGGAAGAAAGGTGAGAGATTTAAATAAATAAAAAAAAAACTATTAGAATGATTTACTATTTTGCTATTTATAGTCAGCTGCTAGAATAGAAATAAAATAAAAAAAACACTCATTGCTGATAATGACTAGGATCAATAGCACAATTTCACACCAATTTCACAAAGTATTTATGCTGATATATATACGATATTTATAGATCTTGATTTCACTGTAAAATTACGTGTTACAGTTAGCCCCCAACTATGCTTTTTTGGGCAGTGGGAGTTGACTGTTAATTACACAACTGACCACAAATGATCGCGGCAAAAGAGCGTCAATTAGAGCGAACGAGCGCCGATCATTAGATGTGAGAAGCAGCAGCAGCAGAGTGAAAGGGAGGAAGGGGGAAAGAAAAGCATTTTTTGAGTGACGACGATTGGCAGTGATAGATAGCCGACGGAGGCCTTGTGGATGATGGTTAGACAGTTGGAATAGTTGAGTTAGTTGGTTATTTGGATAGTTGGATAGTTGGATTCAAGCTAATGCCATTTGTGGATATATCAAAGCGGGAGCGGCCGCGTTTAAGTGACTAATTTATGGCCTTTTATGAGTCGAGTTTGCAATGCGATATGTCACTCTTAAGAGACTCTCCAGCACGTAATTTAATGCAATTGTAACAATCGGACCAATCGAGCCAACTCGATCAATCGCTCGACCAATTCGACAATTCCAACAATCGAAACCATGCAACGGTCTTTTGTGCAGGCGGCACAGCGAAGATGCTGCAAAGCTCGCGGCTTCCTTTCGTCTAATTGCCAACGCAAATAGCGCACCGCATAAGCACAGTGGGGCCACTATTATTTGTAGGCATTCCACAAAATTTCTACAAACACTGTCTCCGGCTGATATGAAATTGTGATAACTGGCAGCAAGTTCAGCTATGAGATACGTGTTAGATTAAAAAAATTGCCATTCTTGATTTATTCAAATAAAAAATGAATAAATAATAATAATAATAAATAAATTCTTTTTTTTTAAATGCGTTGTCTAAGCAATATAATTATTTTACATTTATCAATAACTGATTATAGTAGTCCATAGAATTATTAAGATTCGTTCAAACACAAGAAATTGTATTCAACATCAAAAAATTTAGATCAATGTAATAAATGTAAATTAAATATAAATATAAATACGTAGATTCTGTAAATATACATATAAAATAAATCTAATGCCCTTCTGGCAATAAAATATGTGCTTTAAAGTTAAGCATTGTGAATAAATCAATACAAACATTTGCTTTAATGCAATTAATAGTATACGAAATCTGGTATTATATTTAATTTAGTTCTAGGATTTAATTACCAAGTGAAAAAATAAAACTATCCAATAAATCATTAATTTGATCCATAAAGTAATTTAAAGTACCTCTCAAAATACCAAATCGAGTTTTAATAAACATATTTTACATTAATAGGTAAAGCTTTGCAAATATTTGGATTTATAAAAATAATAAGTCCAATTCCAATATACAAATCCTAAATCAATAGGTTAAGCTACACAAATTGAAGATATATTGAAATTATTAGTTGCGAAAATTAGATAAGTAATAAAAATTGTATTTGGAGTAATGAAATAAAAAGTCATAATATTTCAATAATGTACTTCAAATAAATGAATATAATTGTTCATTATTTCTGTACTCTGACTACTTGAATTTATTTATTTGTCTTTAATGCAATTTTAATGTATGCGTATTTTGGAAAAGTAAATTGGTGGCACTGTGGCTAGACACCTGCTGACAGCCGGCCATTTGGACCCTGGGGGCCCTGCGACTTCAACTATTCGTAAGCGTTACGAATGAGTATTCAGCACATAGGCGGACTGCAGCTACGAGTGAGAGACAAAGAGAGAGAGAGAGAGAGAGAGAGAGATGCGAGAGAATATCTGGAGACTAAGATCGTGCAGCGGTTCGCTTCGCTCATTAAGCATGCTTCATTTCTTTGGACGTTTATAGGCCCGTCAACAAGTAGTCTTTAATGCGTCCGAGTGTGTGTCTTAGACTCAAGACTGGAACTACACGTAATCTCGGCTCGTTTATCAAACAAACAAAAAAAACGAACATGCTATATACGAGCCGAGTCGAGGCTTTTGGGCTGCTGCAAAGTCCGAAATACGCACACTAATTGGCCTAACAAGTTCCCCCCCCCCCCCAGATCGGCTAGAGCCGAAGAAGTTCAGGGGTTAGACGCTTGTCAGTCAGCTTTGCTGCAGCTGCAGCGCGTTCTATGCAAATTAGTTTGATTACTGAAACAGGAACACACACACACACGAAACCACTGACATTTAATTTCTTTTTAAATTTTTATTTTAATTTTAATTTTTAATGACTACAAAAACAAAACAAAAAGAAATTTTCATTTCTCCACATCTTTTATTTTTTATCACAGTTCTTGGTTCTAGCGCCAGCTTTAAGCCCAATATATTTTTTCTTTTTGGCAGTTTTATGTGCATCGATTGACGATAATCAAAACGCAAATGCAACACAGAATTGGGTCAGCAGGGCAATCAATTCGAAATCGAATGCAACATCGCGACAGGTTCCACTCTTAAAGACCATTTACTTATCGTTCTCTCGATGGCTATCAGCAAATTGTTAAACTAACAAATGACAAGCATTTCGTTGCAGCAATTGTTGTTCGTTGTTTTGTTACTTTTAAATTGCTTGTTTAATCGATTTTATATGAGTTTTGCATACGTTTTGCATCGACAGCCCAGGGAACTTCTATTGTTGTCTATTCGTTCTAGTCTCGTTTAAATTAAATTCCATCACTGCAACAACTTTTAGAGCCTACAACAAACGTTGAGTGACTTTAATTTAAGGCTGTTGGGTTTTCTTTATTGCTAGTTTAAATACAAATTTACACTCTCAAATTAGCCTTGACTGAAGCTGCTCTAGCAGAAGTTGGAATGTTGAATATTCTAAGTTGATTTCAAAGCTTCAAAACTCATTTAATACAATGCATTGTGAAGCCTGTTCTTTAATGACAAGTTACAAAAAAAAAATAAATAAATGAACAAAAGTAACAACGATTATTTAAAGCAATTGAGATAATTAGAGATATTGATTATTTCTTAGTTTTATCGACTATATGAATCTCGTTGTAAAATTATGTAAAATTTTATCAAAGTGAATTTGAAGGAGTTTCCTCCAACAAAAAGTGAAAAGGCGAACATTTAGAAATAAAAAGAAAATATATCTATATCTTTTGTTTAGGCATTATCATTAAACCGATCTAGGCATTATCATTGAAACTAAGAAATTTAGTGAAATTTATATAAATTGCTTTTTTGTTCTTCAAAAAAATCTCTGTAGAGTTATGCTTAAATAAATAAACTTGTAATTTGTATGAGTACATTTTAAGGAGCTTGCAGCTTCATTCAGAAATTAGTGAAACATCGATAATGCAAATAATCTCTGTTTGATTCACAATAACTGCAGTTTAATATCCTTTGTGTGGGCATTAGCATTAAATCGATCTAATCAAATGGGTTTTTGACACTAAGCTGTGCATCTTTTAAGAGGCGCTTCTCATCGATTTCTGATTTTTACTCGAATTGAACTTGTTTGTTTTGAAGATCAAGTCCAGGAAGTGAAAATCATGAGCCTAATTTTAGTTTTTATAGCTTTTGCGTAGAGCTCGGGAATCATTTAACGATGCCCCAAGCAGCTCAGTAGCTTATTGGGCTGCTTTGGAGTGGCAGAAAGCGCAGCTTAATGATGAGAATTGAAGCTGCTTGGGAGCACATTCTACACACATTTCACACACACACGCATCGCATGGAAATCAATAAAAAGAGTAAAGAAAAAAAAATGCAACTGACACTCTTAAAGGGGCGCGACCTAATCAAAGTGACATTAAAACCGCTAGAATGACAATAATCAAAATCCATCCAAAGAGATGTGAACACAAAAAGTGTTAACGAGATGAGGAAATGCAATAAAAATGGAAACCAAAAAATACACAAGCAAATAAACAGACGTACTTACAACGATAATACAATACTTATAGGGTTTTAAAAACCCGCATATCTATTTCAATCTCAGACGGAACACATATTTAAATGATAATGGAAAGTGTCAAAATTCGAATGGAACCTGAGAGCGGCAGCAGCAGCAGCAGCAGCAGCGGCAGCGGCAAAAAGACATCGGCGACAAGCTGCAGCCTATAGATATATCGGGGACTATCAAAACTGTTAAGAACCACACAAAAGAAGCACGAATTAAAGTTTTATATTACCTAGCAACTACTTTTGGATAAAATACCTGTTACCATCCCCACCTCCTCCTCCCCTCTTCAGTATTCAGTTCTTTTTACGATGGGAGCTCTGAACACAGCCACAGCGGAAGTCATTTGTCTGGCGAACAAAAACGGCAACAACAATAGAGCTTTTGCATGTGCTGTACTTGTCTCATTGTTGTTGTTCTCTGTAATACCCTGTAGTCATATTGTTGCTACGAGCGGGTATCATACAAGCAGCATAGCACCTCAAATCTATGGAAATGAGCGTGAGTTTAAATAGTTTCTGTCTGTCTTTTCTTATCAATCCATCAACCCAATCCATCCACTCAATATTTTGTTTAGTTGTGTTGCAGTTGTTGTTGTTATTGTTGTTAGTTGCAAATGTATTAATAATTTAGCATTAATTTATGTTACGATAATTTATATACTATCCGTTTTACTACAATTTATATGAATTAGTAAATACTGTATTTATAATATATTTTCCTAATAATTCTAACCATTTTATAATTATGTACTATATACATTATTAATCATTACCATATTCAATATTTTATTCATAACTTAATTTTTTTTTATTTATTTCTAGCCCTTTCAATTTTGCAATATTTATATTAATAACCATTCTATTATAAAATATTTTATTATTGATTAATTTATATTACTATTAGTATAATTCAATATTTCATGAATAATTTATATTTCATTATTATAATTCAAGTACTATTAAATATTTCATCAATAAATTATTTCATGAATATTGATTGTAAATCATATTAATATTATATATTAATATCAATAATAATCATAGTTTTAATATTACAATATTTTTTGTGTACCATTTTATATTTATATTTATTTCATATCTATCTATTATTAACCGATTTATTTTAATTCGATTCTGATTAGGTTTTTGTATTGATTAAAATTCGGCTTAGCCTTTATCCCCATCAGATGAATCTTTGAAGCTGTGATACTTTCCTTTTATTATTTTTATTATATGTATATATGTATACCATTTATCATTATTTCTATAGGCCTATATGTGCACTAGATATTCTGGAGATTTCAGCAGAATCGAGTGTCAAAACAATTGTCAAGTCTAGAGGATATTAGCTGGTCGGCGCTTTGCCAAGTGTGGCAATTATTTGCACACTTGTTGTTGTCACTGAGATTACGTCACAAGCGAACCGAGAGAAGAGGAGAAAGCAGGGGGCAATCCGCTTGTCACATTTGACTGGGATGAGGAATCGCCGGCCAGCTGTCCAGCTGGTCGACTAGCTGCCCGACCAGCTGATGATGATGATGGTGAGGTGATGGCGATGGCGATGGCGATGGTCCGCAATGTGAACCGACGCTTTTCCCATGGTCAAGAGCATTGCGATATATAAATGTGTACAAAGTACAGCTAAGTGCGATCTGCCGAGGCAGGGCATAAGAACAACTCAATCAAGTCAACATTTGCGAATCGTGGCGCTGGGAACCAAGACAAAACACAACACTTGCCACTTGCCACTTGCCACTTGCCACTTGCTACTTGCCACTAGCTACTTGCCTGCCTGACTGTGACTTGCCACTTGCTGCCGCTGTGGCTGCAACAATGTGAGCTTAGCCAAGAACTCGAATAATGGACACATAGCGACAACAATAATAGAAATTAACTTGGCACAAGAAATGGAAATACGAAAAAAAAAAAACTAAAAGTCAGACGATTAGTTGACCGTTTTGCAGCCAAGCGAGAGAGAGTGAGAGCGAGAGAGAGAGATATATGAGCAGAACTAATGGAAATGGCAACAAAACATTCAGATTACACACAATTAGCACAGAAGAAGAGCGTGAAATTGCTGCTCCATTGCGAGATAAGAGATCAAATTAGCTCTTAACTGCAAACAATCATACCTAACAATTTCGCCAGTTGCAGCTGTCAAGCGAAAATCAGCTCCAGTTTCTACCAGCTGCGATTTAAGTTCAAGCAATCATATGGAACATGGCCAAAGAATGTCGCACTTGAAGGACGCTCAAGTCAAAGAATTCATTCTAAATATAAATCACAGCAAAAATATTTTGAGACAACGCTCAAGCCTAGAGGGAGTTAAAAAAAAATAGATCGAAATGTGACTTAATTTAAAATATAGTCGAATTTGCAACGACTCATTGTTATAATTTATATACATTAAAAAGTATTCAAAAATTAGTTATGTTTGAAAAAACTATCTGTAAAATTACAGCTTCAGAAAGTTAAAAAAAAATAAACTGATTTCCAACTGAAATTGTTGTACCCTATTTTACTGTTATAAATTATATGTACAAAAATCGGTATTCATATAATATAATCTAAATAATAATTCAATTTCCAACTGATTATTTTATCGTTTCATTTCATTTGTAGAAATTATTTATTTAAAAATTAGTTGAAAAAGTTTTCATATTATTTCATTGTTGCAAACTTTAAAAAATGCATTACAATGGTATAATTTCAATATTGTTTAACCTGCAATATAGAATATAGAATAACTGACATTTTTTCATATTAATTCATTGTTATAAGGTATATCAAGAAAATTAATTGTCAGGTTTCATCAAAGAAAACAAACAGAAGGACAAACTTTCGGAAGACTATTTAAAATAGAATCATTGAAATTATTAACATAATCTTTTAGTTAGTTTTAGCTGAACGATAATAATATTATGATATATCCTTTTTACTTGTAATTCCCAAACTCTGTAGAAATTCATTTTATATCGTAAACGTTTCAACTTTAAATAAAGCAAAAATAAGTAGAAATATAAAACTCATTGCCTGCATTTGATTTAGTTTAATCTCAAGTTGGCTTAATACAGCAACAAGCTTATGGCTTAATGCTCGACTTCTTGGCAGCGTCTTGGCTTTCAAAACATATTCGGAAGTTCTTTCATGGCATTTTTTTCATTTTAGTTTTTTTTTGCTTTTTTTTAAGGCATTTTCAATGCACGCTTTGTTACCATTTTCATTCTTCGTTTTCTTTCATTTTAATAACAGTGACATTTGCCTATCAGCTTCGGGTTCGTGTAATATTTATGTGGCATTTTGTCACCGCTCTGTCCCATTTGGAATGACCTTTTGGGTTTAGGGCGACACACACACAAGCACACACACACAGACTGAAGAAACACATGACAACACGATTTTAACTTTAAAGAAAATTTAAATTTTAGCATAAATTTATGGCGCTGCTGTCGCTTGATAAAGGCGGCATTCTATGGGCTGCATATCATTTAGATGCGATATAGGCATACACTTATATATATATATATAGCATATAAATTCTATAAGTAGTTTATGCATCGGCTGCCGATGAAACGGTACTTTGATTGCTTACAAGTGGCCACCACAACAACAAAGACCGTGAAGACCGCTCTGATAAGAAGCCCCCTAAAAAAAAAAACACACTAACTAACTTCAAAGAAAATGAGAAATTAAATGAGACGCAGAAAAAAGTCTGGGGAAATTTGTAGCCCAAAATTGCAGTACGGTTGCAAAGAGAAATTTTTAATTTAAATCAAATTATAACCAATATAATTAGTAGATATAAATTACAATTGAAGATTCATTTAAATTGAATCACAGTTTGTTTAAGTTTAGCTATCGACCGATTATATTTCTTTGTTATTACATTTTAAATACAATTTAACAAATTCTGAGGAATTGCAGTTCAAATTTAGATAAAATATATTACAATATAAACAGAAATTAAAAATTACAATATTTAATTGAAGCCACTTGAATAAATCTTTAAATTAGATTAGAATTCACAACAAGTTTCCAATAGTACAAATTAAAAAAACAAATAATAAACAAATACAAAATATAGAGCCAACTTTAAAGAAAAATTTGGGTTTAAAGTCAAGTTTGTTTCAAAATAATAAGTAATTCTATATTACTGAACTTTGTTGCAATTAATTGATTAATTATTGAAACTAAATGAAAGTTATTCCTAGTTTCGTAATAAATAATTTTCAAATACAATTTTTAGATTATTTTTCTTACCTTCCCCAAAAACATTTAAAATAAATACATCCAAGGATTTGGCTTTAATCAACATCTCGAATTCTCAGCTATCAGTCTTCATTTAGAAGCATTCTTCCAGCTCTCTTTTTTCCCACTCAACCGAACCGAAGACAACAACTTTAGTCAGCAGCTTTGTCACAACTTTCGTACAATTCCTGTGCTAATTCATTCACAGAAAAACCTCGTCTCTTTTCTTTGGTCGATGAAAGAAGGGAAAAACTTGTCCACTAAATAAGAATTAAGATCGTCGTCGTTAGCTTAGCTCGATATTTGTTGTTGTTGCTGTTGTGTGTTTATTTGTTTTGTCTTGTGCTGGGTCGAAAATGCAGTCGAGTTTGGTAAGCGATCGCATTTATCATGAGGAGTTTTGGCTTTGCCATCGCCATGAATGAAAAGGGCCTGAAGATTCTATTTTTCTACTCGGTTTTTTTTTTGTTTTTATCAATCAGACGCCCTGCGGTGCGGCGTGTTGACGTCTTTCTTATTACAACAGCATCATTATGGGGCATTAGAGCTATTAGTTTATTGTATGGCTTTTTTTTCCCCTCCATCCCCCCACATCACGCTCAAGGGGAGTGTCACAATAATGGACCGATTCTCTCAGTGGTGAATTTGCCTAAGCCTCGTTGGCCTTTTTATGTTTTATAGCTTATCAAACTATGCATAAATATTATAATATGAGAAGAGATCGTGTTGCACATTGGGGGAATAGAGAAGGGCTCTTGGCTTAGCGCAACAGGAAGTTATGATATTTAAAGTCTTGGAGCAGGAAATTCGCCATTTAGCGAATTAGCGGCCAAAGCACATGACACAATTAAATGGCCAAGACCAGACCAGAGAAGAGAAGAGATGTGAAGAGAGGGGAAGACAAGTCAAACAGAAGCCAAGCCAAGTAGTGACCGGAGTTCAATTATAAAAGCGTTCATGTAATCTCAAAGTCAGAGTTAATGTTTTTTTTTTACCTTGAACATTAAAAAGACCCCCATTCCATCACACACGCACACACACACAGCTGCGATGCTTAAAATGCTCGCTTACTGCGAGATTCAGATACTCAGTTACTTCGAATACTCAAACACTCGCAATCGCAATCGCACTCGCATGTTGATTACCCGCTTTGTTGTGTTCTGTGGCACCCAAAAAAAAACTGATAGAAAAAACTGCTCCATTCCCATTGCATAATTGTTGCCAAACGTCCAAATTCAATGGCCAGAAGCCAGACAAATGTTATATAAGCGGCTGAGAAACAACAGAAACCAAGTAACCAACATTTATGTTGTAAGTGCTCGACAAGCAGTTAACCTATATTTTAGAGTAGTTCAAATATTTACTAATCAATTTTCACATGAACTCAATTTAGTAAACTATTTTCCATATTTTTGTATCCGTTTGAATCATTTTTTAAATATTTGCTATATATGATATATTAAATACATATAATTTAAAAAACAAGTGTAATAAATTTGGTAAATTAATTTCTACATTTTAAATCACTTGTAATAAATGTAGTAAATTAATTTCTAAATTTGTAATCGCCTGACATCCTTCGTAAATATTTACTAAAGCACATCTTTTATATATAAGTATATTTATTTAAATAAATATTGTTAATATTATTAGAATATACTTAATAATAAATATGAAACATAGTTAATATTATCAGAATTTGCCTAATAAAATCCTTGTTGTTAAATTCTAAATTTAGTGCAATATAATATCCACTTAAAGGCTTACGTCAATCAATAATATCTTAAGAATTTTCTTATAATTAATAATAATAAAAAAATAGCGTCAATCTTTAATGCTATCTTTTTTCATATCTAAGGTCTGGCCACTAATATCCAAATGAAATATAAAACAAATTCAACTTACAGGATTTAATTAACTTTACCAAAACACCCTGCTATGCACTTGCTTTC
Source organism: Drosophila ustulata (assembly GCA_035047365.1). Classification (NCBI taxonomy): domain Eukaryota; kingdom Metazoa; phylum Arthropoda; class Insecta; order Diptera; family Drosophilidae; genus Drosophila; species Drosophila ustulata. The sequence goes on from JAWNPT010000080.1 coordinate 10,282,868, forward strand.
TTACAGGGTATAGAAACCATCAGGAAGAGAGTGGAAATGAGAGTGTCTCTGTGTGCGAGTATGATGTAAAGCTTACACAGAAAACAAAAAAAGAAAACATTATGGCCCTGCGGTAATGACAACAACAAGAACCAGCAATAACAAGTGGAAGAACAAGAAGAAGAAAAAGCATAACAACAACTCTCAGACCTAGCGAAATTGTTCAAGTGAACTAGCCAAAAAAAAAAAAGAAATAGAAAAAAACAAACGCAAGAGAAAACAAAAAGTTAAACGAAAAGCAAGAACTTCAATGGTTCTACCAACGACACGACTAATAAATACACTACAAAAAAAAGAGATTAAGGAAAAAAAAAAAATTTAATTAATTATTGTTGGAGAGAAGATTGCTGAAGAAAAAATAGAAGTAAAGAATATGAAAATTAGAAAATTCAAAGTTAAATTAATTATTCTTCCAAAATATTACTCTACAAAAATAAACGCATACCGTCTGATTATTTTTAATGAATATTTGTGAGTGTGAGAGTCATTCACTTACTTTCTGTCAACAGTCAAAGCTATGAAAATCTCGGCAAATATCGAACAAAACCCACTTGAATTTATTCCCTTATCAGAACATTTCCCACTTAATGTCTGGCAATTACAAAAAACTTGTCTAAGATTTGCATTAGAGCCAGTGAAAAACTAGTTGCTTTTTCAGCAGTTTTCGCAGCTAATCGAAACACTTAACGCAGCGCAAAGCAGAATGGGCCAAAATAGTCGAGCCACTTATTACCACACAAGGTAAAAAAAAAAAACACAACTACATAGAGTACAGCAACAAAAAGGCAGACACTAGTCGTGTTCGACTTCAAGTACACACACACACACACACTCACACAGAGGAGGAGAAGTAAAAAAAAAAACGAAGAAAAAACCGCCAAAAAGCAAACCGACAACGACGACGTCGACGACGGCGGCAACTGCACGTGATACATTCATCATGAACTTGAATTTGAATTTAAAGTTTAATGGTAAATCCATTGTTGCTGTTAGCATTGTTGTTGTTGTTGCTGCTATTGTTGTTGCGACCCGTTGTCTGTGGCAGTGGCTGCGGCTGGCAGGCAACAATTTGCGAGCACTTGTTACCATTGTTAGTTAGCTCGAATCGAGTCGAGTCGACTTCGCTTGGCTTGAAAGGCGTTGCCCACGGGCAGCTCGCAAAAATATTTAGCCAGAAATGTTGCAGCAGCAGCAGCAAACAACAACAACAATTGCTGCTGCTGCCGTTGCCGTTGTTTGCTATTGTCACTTGCACTTGTTGCCTTCATTCAGTGTTGTTAGCTCTTTGGTCGTTTATCTCTGCATCTTTATCTCTCAATCTATCCCATCACTGTCTCGGCAACTTATTGTATAACTGTCGTTTTATCCCAAAACCACAACACGCAGCACAGCGTGCGCCACGCCCACCTAAACGGCTACCTGCGCACGCAACGCCCACGCAAAAATATGCAAAGAATACGCCCCGCAGCAACCACTGCAAACGGCAACTGCAACAAGTTTTTTGCCTAAGTCTTTTGTTTGCTAAAACTCACACCAAACTAAAGACTTAGGCAACAAACTTGCACATTTGCAAATTCCTTTCTAAGTCTTCGCTTATGTCCGAAAGGTGTCACACAAAAAACACATTCAATAAATTTGACGTTGCCATGTGCAAGTTTGTTGCCTAAGTCATTTGTTCGGCTAACAAGTTCGTTGCCTAAGTCTTTCAAAGTAAGTACATTTGAAATTGGAAATACAATAAATGGTAAGTAAAGCCAAATTTAAACTAGAAGACTGTTCAAATTGTAAATGAATTTTAAAAAATTGTAACGTTAGGTAAATTATAATAAAATGCAATTGAAATCCAAGAATTAAACAACGCAAGAATAAGAAACATTTAAAATATATATATTGTTAAAACAACAAGTAAGTAACATAAAGAAAATTATAAGAAAAATAAAATTGGACGCAAAAATGTAAATAATGGAAGTAGTAAAAAATGTATGTAAAATATTATAGTTTTTTTATATTAAAAAAAAATAACCAAATTGAATTTGTGTTTCATTTATATACATATGTATATATGTTAATAAATGGCGGTAATAATGAAAATAAAATAAATTAATAAGTAGAATCAATAGAACAAAATTCCAGATCAAATAAAATATTATTAATGTCAAATCCGAAGCAACACGTCATTGGAAAAATTAAATGATTAATTAAAATATAATATTATACAAATGAAATTGGCAGCAAAAAATGAAAAGTAAACGAATTTATGCAGAATCATTAAAGTATATTAAAATAAACTAAAACATTGAAAGCAAATTAATTTATGATGAAATAACAGATTACTCAAAATATATTCTCCCAGCGTATTGCAATCTCATTTAAGGGTAATGAAATTTACTTGATATATGGTTTAGTTGTAATATGCCATTTAATAAGCTACGATATGGCTGATACGATAAGATGCGATAAGATAATGGCGCGACTATAGTGCCGGCCGACCACAGGGCATAAGCGCTGCACTGCACGTATTAAGTGAGGAGCCAAGAAATATCTAGTTATCGTACTCGCATATACAGTGCCTACCATATGTGATATGCCCCATTCTGAGCGCTGAGCGCTGAGCGCCGAGCGCTTGCCTGATTAATATGGCGAACAGGTCGAGTAGTCTAAAAAACAAAAACACAAAACACAAAACAACAGCAACACAAAAACTACTAAAATAAAATAAAATAAAACAAAAACGTGCACAGCGTCTCACAACTCTTGAAGGTACAACGACATTGTCGAACATATCGTATATATATATATATCGTATGTATATATAGTTATTGTGGTGCAAAGAGCGAGCACAGGAGACGGAGGAACGAGAGAGGTCGAGGGAGGGCAGCTGGAAGTGGGGGCAAACTGGGCACAAACATATATAATATATATATATACATATTTTATACAGGGCAACTGGGCAGCCGGGCTCTTTAAATGAATTATGAATTAAGTTTTTCGACTTGATGGCCACGTTGGCAACTAATTTCGACCTTGCATACAATTTTAATTAAATTTTTTTTTTCGTCAATTATTATTATTTTGTTTTTTTTTTCTCATTTTTTTTTGTGCGCAGCGAACTGCCGAAAAAACAACAAAACTGCGGCATCGACGGCAGCTGAGGAAAAAGAGGTGTTGACAGTCCGACGATGAAAATTTTGTAATGTGCAAGACGTGAGGTGCACAGTGCTTAGTGCTCTTGCGCTTGCCATTGTTGTTGTTGTTGCTATGGTTGTTAGTGTTCATGTTGTTGTTGCTGTTGCTTTAGTGTTATTGTTAGTGTGCTTGTTCTTGTCGCAACTTCAACTTGAACCGCAAAGTGTCAGCTAGATAAGCAACAAAATACAACATTGTCAAGTTCAGCATTCAAAGTGGATGTCGAAATGGCCAAGAATGCCCAAACCGAGTATGCTTGACTGGCAAATACCCTAGCGACAGATAAAGAACATTTTAAAACTGGAAAATCTATTTGCTAAAATCTAACAACGAGAAAAAAAATAATTGTGTTTTATTGTTGTCTTATTATAACAAATATTCAAGTAATTAATTTCGAACAAGCAATAAATACTAGTTGTGTTCTTTTGTTTCTTTAATGCCAACAACAAAAAAGGCAGCAAACCCTTCCAAACACTAAAATGATCAGCTCAATTGAAAGCGTCTTAAGAAGCTACTCAATAAAAAATAATAACAAAAGGAAACGTTAACTTACCGAGTATTAGCCAAATTATTTGCAATCTGCAGCAGAATAAAATTGTAAATGGCCTGCAACAAAAGTGAAAAGCAAATCAGTTAAAGCAAAATTAAAAGCCAACAAATTTCAGTTTCAATTAGAAGCAAAGGTCTTCAAAAAAATGTATTACAAATGAAATCAATAAACATGATTCGATTTGGTAATTTCATTAATTGCTTAGCCGATTTTCAATCGACGCTTTGAAAGAGGAAAGTCATGGAAAGTCTTTTGTGCTAAAAGGAAAAAAACAACAAAAAGCCTTTTGTCGCAACGTCTTCTTCTTCGAACATAAATTAGCATATACAAACGTCTCCACTCTCAATGATATACATATAGCTATATATATTGGCAGTTCATTACGATGGGGAGAAAAATAGACACATAGTGGGGGGAAAGGGGGAAGCTACAAAATTCCAGCGTCAGAAAAAAGTGAAGCGTTCATAAAACGGCACAAAAGGAAACAACAAACAACAGCCAACGACAACAGCATCTGGAACTAAAGGAACTGCCTAAGAAGAACAAGCACAAGAAGATGCTATAAATGGGGGAGGCTCAGAGGGGAGGGGACGAAACGGGATCCAAAAGCGAAAAGCCAAAGATGTAACCAAAGTCCAAGCGCAACTTAAGAATCTGCAAAGCAAGAGAGCACAGAGAACAGGCTGATGTTGCTGATGTTGTTGCTGTTGCTGCTGCTGTTGTTGCTGTTGCTGTTGTTTCTGTTGCTGTGATGGTGGTGGGGTAAGGCGACGTTGGTTCGCTTGGGTTGGGTTGCTGCCGAGGACTGCAGACTGCGATTGGAGCTCGGCTTGGTCTCGTCTTCAATCGCATTGTCGCTGTCGCTGTCGCCGTCGTTGTTGCTGTCGTAGTTGTTGCTGCTGCTGTTTGTTGTTGTTGTTGTGGTTGCTGCGGCGTGTGCGCCGTGCGCCGTGAATCCGCTATAACAGTGTTAGTACGTTAGTAGGTATACAAACAGGTAAAACAGGTATTCGGCCGCTCTTCATTTACTTTTTTTTTGTTTTTTTTTGTTCGCCGCGCTTCTTCTTCTGATATTTCTTCTTACTTCACTTTACTTTAGCATTATTTTAGCAACAACAGCAACTACGGAGCACGTCGCTCCGTCGACGATGACGACAATTGAGCAAATAAAGATAAAAAACACACACACACATAGACAGAGAGTGAGAGAGAAAGAGAGAGAGAAGAACGTCGGAAAGAACAAGTAAAGGCAGCAAAAGAACATTACATAGACACACAGCGCATAGACAGCGAGAAAGAGAGAGAGAGAGAGACAGAGAAAGAGAGAGAGAAAGAGAGAGAGCGAGTGCTCGCTGGAGGTAAACAAGAGAGCAGAAAGGTCCAAAAAGAACACATTCTTAAAGACCTGCAATTACCGCACAGACACACCATCATGATGATGATGATGATGATCGTGATCGTGATGATGCTGCTGAGCCGTGTGCAACATCATCATGATGAGGCGCAGCCAAAGTTAAGGCCCAAAGCATTAATAGTGTTATAGGCGCTGCGCTGTTGTTGTGTGCGCGCTCATGCGCAATTTCAAGCAACACCAACACCAACACCAACACCAACACACACACACACACACACACACACACACTCACACACACACACATGCAGATAAGCAGATACACGCACAGGGGCCATTGCCAGCGCAAGAAGTTGCAAGTGGCCCTGGTCTAGGTCTGGTTTATTGACCAGGATTAACTGGCCAACGAGCCAACGAGCCAGAGCCAGAGCCAGAACCTGAGCCAGGGCGATGTTCAAATTAGAAGCACAATAAAATAAATGGCAATAAATAAAGCAAAGACTAAGTAAATAAATTACAACAACATTACTACACTAACAAAATGCAACTTACTTAAATAATTAAGAATTATGCAAATAATAGTATTGTAAACTAATGAATACCAAACTAACAATATACGAAAAATTATAATAAAATTATAAAATTATAAATAATATATAAATAAATAACAAATCAACAAAATCCATGCATTTAAATTAATAAAACTCAAACAATACAGCAACTAAATAAATAAGTAATAAGAACACAATAAGAAATTTTAAGTAAATAAGAATAACAAATAAAAAATGTTAAGAAAATAAAAAACAAACATTAAATAAATACATAAAAATACGTAATATGCGACAAATAAATATTAATAATGCAATTAATATACATATATAGCAAATACATAATAATACCGACAATAATAAGAAGCGAAATATTACAAAACAAACAAAAATAAAAAATATACAACATACAAATAAATAAATAAAAGCAAACTAATAAAAGAAAAACAACAACATGCAGCAAAACAATAAGCAAATATAATTAATACAAAAAAAAAACAAAAACAAAAAGCAAACTAAACTAAACTAACTAGTAAAATAAAAGCGATGACACAACAAAATAAATATTGATATTTCAAATAACTAAAAATCAAATAAAATATGAGCAAGCTAATAACAAACTAATAAGGAGTCAAAATCTTAAAAAATAAAAAAATTCTGCAAAATCAGGCAGTCAAAAATCACTCGTTTTAGCTAAAGAAATGTATTATAATCCGCAATTCATTAAAAACCATTTAAACAAAGGCCAAAAATTGGAAAGTTGTCTCAAGAACAATTTAAACAAATTCAACTGATTATTAAGTGATTTCATGAAATTAAAGAAGGCCAAAATATGCAATGGAATTTTTTTCAGTTTTTCAATAAATAATTGATGCTAACGTATTTAAAATTTGTGTATTAAATAATGTATAAATGCGCAATTTAATTCAGTTTAATAAAAATTACTGACTAGAGACATAGCTGATGAGATTTAGCTTAAAGTACTAGGCTGAATGTAGACAAATAAATAAATAATTAAAATAAATAAATACAATTAAACAATAAATAAATAATTTAAATAATTAATATAAATACATAAACGAAATTAGTAGCCAGAACATATGCCTTTTTATTTGATTTTCATGCAAATAAAATATATATCCTTATTTGCTCCATTCCTGAGGATAATTTAATTGAATTGAATTAAATGCATCGCGTGCTGAAAAGTCTAACAACAGCAGCAGAAGAAGAAGAATAAAAAGCAAATACCAATTGCCTTGAAGAAATCGCTGTCAACAGACAACAGGATTGTTGAGTTGCAGTTGTTGTTGTCGTTATCGGTGTTGTTGCTGTTGCTGTTGTTGCTGCCTTGCGAAAGGGCAGAGCACTTGCATTTGGTTAGGCAGCGGCATTTGAGTGAGAGTGAAGTTGGCGCAGGAACAGCACCAACAACAACAGCAACAACAACAACAACTGCAGCAACAACAACAATTAGTTAAGAAGCGCTGCCAAAGTCAGAGTCAGAGTCAGAGTCACAGTCAAAGCCACTGCCAACAGGTATCTGACGCACTTGCTGCCGTCCGCTCTCTCTCTCTCTCGTTCTCTCGATCGCGTTCTCGCTCTCTTCGCTGGTCGCTCTCTCTCTCTCTCGCTGCTCTCTCGCCGCATACAGCGACAGAGTTAGCTGTAAATTTGTTACGTCGCCGCTCACAGGTGTGCGAGGCGGCGAGTTGCGGCGAATTCGCGTCTCGCTTACATCACACACAAATCGTGGCGCAGTGTGTGAAATAACGTTAGTTGTCGTTGCCCTCGCACGCGCCTTGGCCAGAGCGAGACAGAGCGAGCCAACAGGCCAGAGAGCGAGAGCAAGGCAAGGCAAGTGAGAGAGAGAGCGAAATTCGCCGCAATCTTATTGCCATTCTAAGCGCGTTCTAAGCGCTCATTACAAGCGGACGCCGTTGCTGCTGCTTCTTCACTTTTATAGCCGCCTCACGCACACTTAAACACACACACACACACACACACACACTCGCGCACGCACACAGACAGACGCGCGTTGCCAACTATTTTGCCGTTTAATTTCGCTTATATGGTACTTATTGACGTTGTTGCTGTTGCTTTTGCTGTTGCCGCCGTGCTTCTTCTTCTTCTCGTACTTTATTCTTGTATCTACGCGTCTTCGTAGCTACACACACACACACACACACTCACTCACACACACACACACACACAGCGACTGTGCTGTCGATAATGATGAGATGAAATGAAATGAAATGAAATTCTTAAAGGTTCTGCAGTCTGCAGATTAAAGGCTGCAAACGAAAGACTTAGGCAACAAACTTGCCAAAGCGCCTTGCATCCTGGCATATGGAAAACATTTTCGCATTTCGATTGGAGTTTTATGGCAACTTTGCTGATTGTACACCTTAATTTTAGATATTATTTTTTACCATTTAACACTTTTCAAATTCCATATGACAACATTTCTGATTGTATTTCAAAATTGAATGCATTTTTTGTATTTACCATTCACCAATTTTTAAATTATTGTTGTAAAAATGAATTCTAAAAATTATTTAATTAATATCATAGCAATCTTAAAAGCTTCTAATTTTCATGTAAATGATATTTATTTTCGACTATTTAAAAAGACTGAATTTCAATGCATTTAAAAATAGTTGGATTATAAATAAATTGAATAGAAGAAATGTATCGAAAACTAACTACATACTCTTTGATTTTTGAAGAAAGTAAAAGAAAAAAGAATTTGATTGGATTATTTAATTTTCAGATCTTTGCTAAAGGCTGCAAAATTTGCAGTTCTTTTGATTCTGTATTACTCTTAAGGGTTTTTAAATACTTTAAGTTCATAGTAATATTAATATTAGAAAAAATGTTTTGCACTTTGACAATTTTGATAGAAACCAACATTGAATACTTTTAGATACTCACATATTTCATTATGATCTTGGAGTTTATGTTTTAAAATATTTTTATAATATTGTTTCTATATTGGACAAAAATAATGACATGCATTTTTTTGATTTCCTATTATTTTAGATATTTTAAAGTTTAGATATTTTGCCCACAAATAAAATAAGGTATAGTTTTTGATTAATTGTTAGTTTAAGTATTTTGCAACACAAATTCGACAGAAAAAATAATTCGAAATAAAGTTTTTGGGTTGTACAATTATTTGAAATATTGGTTTATTGTTCAACATTTTAATAGATACCAATATTTGAAATAATGTTGTTGGTTTTTGATTTATTGTTCGTTTGAATACTTTTTATAGACAGCTATGACGAAGTGTATTTCCCAACAAATTCGATTAAAAATAATAGAAATGTAAAAAAAGGTGGCAAACTGGCGATTTCAGAGTCAAGAGCAAGCAGCAACAGCAACAACAGCGACTAGAGGAGCGAGCAGCGAAGATAGCTGCGTAGTGAAGTGAAGCGAAGGGAAGACGCAGTGGAGTATTAAGCAGCTCTCTAAGTACAACAAGTACAAGCCAAACAAACATGAACCACGCACACACACTCACACACACAGCCACACAGACAGGGGCATAAAGTGTAGTAGAAATAACTATGCACACAGTGGAAACGAGCAAAACATCCCAACCGGCAAATGGGCAAAGCAACAGCAACAGCAACAGGCTAAAGGCAACAGCGATAAAACATTACCTCTACCTTGACTCTGAACCAACAAGCAATACATACAAAGCGACACAGAGAGAGCGACAGAGAGAGAGAGAGAGAGAGAGAGAAAAGTGCATGAGAAACGTTATGTGAGCCAGAGACGCAGGCGCAAAACACTCTCACTCTCTCTCGTCGTCGTCGTCGTCGTCGATGTCGCTGCTCAGGTGCCGAACAGCGGACGAACCTCAAGACGAGCAGCTCACGAAGTTTTCTTACCTGTAGCTCACTCTCTCTCTCTCTCTCTGGACAAAAAGAAAAAAGTGCGGCTTACGGTGTTTTGCGTTTCGAATTCGCCGCATCTAACTGAGTTTGTTGTAGAGCAGGCAGCGCTCTGCCGTTGCCGTTGCCGCTGCTGCCGTTGCTGCTGCTGCTGCGTTTTGCGGTTGACTTTGGCCTAACTGCTCAGCGGCTGGCAACACTTGAATACAGTAAGAGGCGAGCCGGCGTTGTGAATGCACGTGTTTTCGCTGCAAAACTGCCAAAAAAAAAAAAAAAACACACAAAAAAACAAATACAAAAAAAACACACATAAATTTTTGTAAAAATATTTACAAAATAAAACACACAGAAATATTCTGAAAATTCGAGAATCGTTTGTGAATCGGAAAATCGCGTTAATAAAAACTCAAAAAACTGCTAAACTCAAAAAACAAAGTTGAAGGAATATTTTTTGTTTTGTTTTTCAAAGTGCGCTGAGCAATTGAGACGTGTTCATATATATATATCTAGTATATATATATATATATATCGTGATATATATGTTTTTGTTTGGCACAAACAACTTGTAAATGATGAAGAAACACAAAAAGTTAAACTGAGCCGAGCTCAAGTGTGGCAACTCTGTAACAAATATCATCGGCATTATATATATTATATATAGTGTAGTGACCCTTTTTTTTTTTTTTGGATAATCGTCAGAACTGTCGGACAGACACACACACACACACACACAAAACAGACACACATTTGGATTAGTGTTTTGTTTACTGTTTGCCAGTGTGTGTGTAAACGCGCGCGAGTCTGTGTGTGAGATATAGATATATATATAGAGATATATATAGTGTCAGTGTGTGCGAGAATAACAATTGAAAAATGCCGAAAATATTCTTGATCAAGAATCGCCTGCATCAGCAGCAACAGCGTCTGCTCGAATCGCAGAATCTGCTGCAGCACAAGGCGCAGGACGATGAGCGTTGTTTGGTGCCGCCGCTGAGTCCCAGCGCCAACAGCGCCGAGCCGCGTCCGACGACGCCGCAGCCGCAGCCGCAGCCAACGGCACCGGAACCGCAGCCCGAACCGCACGGCCAGGAGCAGCCGCTCAGCCTAACAACAACAACGACAACAACAGCATCCTCCTCATCAGCCGCCGCCGCCGCGTCCGCGACACGCAAACGTTTCCATCATCGACGTCACTATTTCGGCCAGACGCGTCACAGTCTCGAGCTGTCGCAGGAATCATCATCGACATCGACATCGACATCGACAGCGACTTTAAATGCCGAAAGCAAACCGCAAGCGCAAACGCCGCCCAGCCAAGTTCAAAATGGTAAGTTGATATCGGTTTTGGCTGCAAGTTTGTTGCCTCAGTCATTTGTTTTGGCCACAAAACCACTTTATTAGCCCTATGCAAATTGCAACTTCCACCGCTCTTCCCATCAACCAAATGCACATAAAACTAACAACAACTTCTTGAAATTAAATACTTTCTTCTTCGATCTCAGAATATTGTTGTTCGTTCTTTTTTTTATGCCTTTGCCGCATACCAATGTCAAATTAACTCAAATTCGCTTTTAGCACTCAGCATTTCACTCTGCAGTGCTGCACATCAAATCAACTTCATTTTTGTTACGTTTTTTGTTTCGTTCGCCATTAATTGATTTGGCTTGGAAGAACTCTTGAAATTCTTTGAGGTTTTTTTTTGTTTAGGGTTATTTCGAATGGTTGCCACATTTGCATTGTCATTGATTATGCGCGGCTTTTGCCATTAAATGGGAAATCAAATCGAATAGCTTTTTTATATATTTAGAAGATTTTTTCACTCGTTGCAGCTATCAAATTGATTGGGCTGAAAACAAATATTTATTGCTGATATTTCGGCTATATGTTGTGAAATATTATTGCTGAATAATATCAAATGTTCACAACGAACAACTGCGAGAGATTTATAGAATTGAAATTAAAATTGATTTCAATTTTATTTCATTTTTAAATAAAAACTAAATATTTATTGTACAATATTATTGTAGATAATTTTAAAATTGTACATTCAAATATTAACGTGTTCGGCAACTCTGAGAAATTATAAATAAATATTTCTGATTGATTTCCTTTGATTTAAATTGTTTTTTTTTTTGCTGAATTTATATTTTTTGTCTGCAGCAATCAAAATGATTGGGCTAAACAAAAAATAAATATTACGGCATTAATGGTAAATATTGTTGCTGGATATTTAGAAATGTTTATGCAAATATTTACATTTCTGGCAACTCTTAGAAATCAATTTCAATTTCTAAATTAAAAAAAATTTTAATTGAGAAATGAATTTCTATTTAATATCAAAGCTAAGCTAAAAATTGAACTTGAACAAATTATTTGATCAGCTTACCACAATTTCCAAAAATTCGTCACAATAGATCAGAGCACAACTGTAATAGAAAAATAAAATAAATTAGAAACTAGAATAAAAATGTATAACAAAAACAAAAGCAAACTCAAAGCAGACTTCACGCTGTTTTAAGATTGTTCGTAGGTTTTTGTGAAACTAGAGAATCGTTTGCTTAATTATAGATCTAATCAAGACTCAATGCTTTATTATGGACGCTTAGTAAACGGCTGCGGTTCTGAGAAGCGAATCGCCTGAAGGACTAATTTGAATTTCCTCGCCACTATTTTGTGTTACATTTCGAGCTCATTACGGGCGACTAACAGCCAAAAAGCTGACAGCCAAATAAATGCTTATGACCATATAATAGCTACAAATCTGTCAGTTTTGAAAATGCTGATGGCAATCTGGGCAACCGTCTGGAGCTCAAACAAAGCACCAAACAAAATGGGCAGAAATTTAAGCAGAGTCAGCAGCGTCTGTTGTTGTTGTTGTTTTCATGTTGACGACGCCCACACGACACGACCCTTGGTTAAGTTTGTTGTTATTGTTGTTCTACGCCGAAATCTTTGGCAACATCAATCACTTTCATTGAATTGCCAAAAAAAAAACAAAAAAAACGAACAACGAAGAGATTCAGAGTTCGATTCGATTCTCCACATTTTCTGTTCTGTTTTTTTTTCTGCTCCATCTATTTTGGATGTCTTATATAATCGCTCGCTGGCTGTTCTGTCTGCCTATTAAGTCATACGATTTCGGTTTTTTTTCGGGCCCCGCAACAGGCGGTCTTCACCCTTGACCATGACTAAAAATGAGTTGAAGAATATTCATATCAATAAATTCAAATCGTATAACTTTCTTTTGCCGCTAATAAGAATTTATGAACTTTGGCTCGAAAGTGAATTTTGTTTCGCTTCTATTTTTGTGTGTTTCTTATTTTTGTGAGTGTGTGTGTTTATTTTTGTGACTGCTTCACTGATTTGTGGCTCTCAAGTTCGCTGCCCAAGTCTTTTGTTTCACATGCGCTCGCTGCTCGCTGCTCGCTTAACTGCCCTTTGTCTTGGTGCGCAAAAATATTGTATCATAATTACATGTAGGAATAAAGCATAATAATCAACCGAATAGCGAAGGGAGCACAACAGAAATAGGAATGGCGTGGCAAGTGGCAAGTGTTCTATGTGTGTGTGTGTGTGTGTGTGTGTGTGTCTGTGTGTGTGGAAGTAGAAGTGGATGTGGAAGTGGAAATTACTTGTTGCCGTTGCTAGTTGCTAGTTGCGAGTTGCTGTTGCTGTAGTTGCTATTGTGGTTGAACCCCAACTTGAATCTTAAATCACACGCAACAACTAACTACCAAGTTGTGTCTAGAGTCTAGAGCCCAAGGGAATAACTTGAAATTTGAGTGGAAAAAAATCTTTCACTTGAAATCAAAGTTCTTCGTGGCTTTTACAAGTTTTACTTTGATTACATTTCTCAAAGTTTTCAACGTTTCTCGTTTCAATTCAAGTTTTAAGCAACTTGTGAATTGTTCAAAATTGAATTTTAGCTAAAGTTCTCAGCAATTTACTGGCAAAATTTGCATTTAAAGAGCAACATTTTAATTGCAAGCACAGTTAGCTTTAATTATAGTCTTTAATGCAACATTTTAGCTGGATTATAAAGTAATCGAGTATGAAATTGAACTGTAGATTACAGACTGCAAGACAGACTCTAAACTAATTTAATACACATTTTCACATAGTAGCAACAAATATAAAGTTGAAGCTATTGGAATTTAAATGCAACTTTAGCAAAGTAGAATTAAATAAAAGTTGTGATTATTTACAATAAAAGGAATACGAGGTTTTCAAAGAAAATACAGAGAAAACAATTCAATAATAATAATAAAATATAAAACTTGAGTATCTTTAATAATAGAATGTAATACAAAATACAAATATTTTTCCAGCAAATATATAAAAGCAATATAAGAGTAGAATTTAATAGAAAACTTTAGTTTTTTCAAAATAGAACTAAATGTAAATCTTTTGCCAGCAACTATAAAATACAAGTTTGGCAGAGAAAAATAAAATATAAAGTGTTGAAGAACGCGAATCTTTTTCTACAGACTTTTAAAATACAATTCAATATATTAATTCTTTTGAATATTTAAACCACTTTTAAATATATATTTTCGGTAGAATATTCACAAATAAAATTTTAGCTAGCAAAACCTAAAGGAAATTGCGAATCCAAAGAAATTGCGTTTTATTGCTTTTGGCTCTGCAGTTAGTTAGTTGGTTGGTTGGTTGGTTGGTTGGTTAGTTAGTCGGGCTGCTAGTTAGTTAGCTTCAGCTGCGGCTGCGGCTGCGGCTGTGGTTTAACCTGAGCCACCCTGTGGCAACCGCAGCGTTGCCTTTGTTGTTATGCTATCGAGTGCAGAGGCCTTGCATTATTCTGGACATGGCTCTGACTCAGTGGCTCAGTGGGCTCTTCGGTTCGGGCTTAGCGGTTAACGTTGGCCAAGAACTTCACACACTTGAGCGCGCACACACAGAGGAGAGAGCGAAAAGGCAGAGCGAGAGAATCATGTGTGTGTGTGCAGAATATAAAGTTAGTTAAAGTTGGCTCTGGCAATGGGCAAATTATATAACAACAATGCACACACAAAGCCACAAAAAGAACGCGCCTAAGCCACAAATCTGAGCACGCTGAAAAGTACAAGTCTCGAAGCCAGAAAACAAAGCACAGCGCAAGAGAGCAAAAGAAGCAGCTAAAGATGTGGCTGAAACTAAAGCGCAAAAAAAAAAAAAGAAGGCACAACGCGATACATAGAAGTGGAAGTGGAAGCAGTAAAAAAAATACAGAAAACTTGCAGCTAGATCAGAGAGGCAACAATGATGAAGTTGACTGCTAATGATGAGCAGGGGGCACGTAGGGCAGGACAGGGCAGGGCAGCAAAGGGGCGGCGGAGAGGAGAGTGGGGGGGGGGAAAAATAGCGACGATGCCGTTTCGCAAAACGTGTAAGTTGACTTTGGGCGTTGCTGCCGCTGCCGCTGCTGCTGCTGCCGCTGCTGTTGCTGCCATTTGTCCAAAGCAAAGTCAAGGCAGCACGAAAAGTGGTAGAACCAGTCAACAACAACAGCAACAACAGCAGCGAGCACGACTCTTGGCAAGGGCATGCCACAAAGAGAGGCAAAGAACCAAAACCAAAACCAAAGCCAAAGTCAAAGCCAAAGCGAACCCTGTCTCAAGTGCAACATGATGTTGCCTGTTGCCACGGCCATAATTGCTGTTCTGTGATTTTTTTTGCTCCCATGCCCAGGCATTAAAAAAACACATATATATATGTATATATACTATATATTTATATGTGTGTAGCAGAGAGGGACTAACTATAAATATGCTTTAGTTTAGTGCGGTTGCGTGCTGCATGTGGCAGCCATAAATATTCATAAGCATTATGGCAGCGCGACCTTAAGACAAGGTCTGATGACTGCCGACTCCCGACAGCTCGCAAAAAATTATAAAAAAAAAATAAAATACAAATTCCTAGAACAACAATTCAAACACACAAAAAAAAACAGCTGGCAAGTTGCAACAGTAACTGAACTTCCTGTGGCCGGCAATCGACTTTGGGCGATCTTTTCATTTCATTTCGTCTCGTTTCATTTCTTCGCTCCAAAGTAAAAGTCAATAAATTTAGCAGAAAGGAAATTCATTGATAAAGTCGCTGCGATAACTCAAACATTGACCACTTAGCACTTGATAACAACAACAACAACAGCAACAGCAGCAGCAGCCAGGCGGTCTCTTCGCTCTCTGCAGCTGTTAGAAGACGATCGACAACGACAACAACAACAACTAAAGAGACAGCCGAAAAGAGTTGACGCACGCAGATGTTACAACACGCGGCCGGAAGTTAGCGAAAGGTTGCAAAAGTTCTGTTTGCCGCTGCCGTTGGCGTTGCTTCCTCTTTTGGCCGCTCCGCTTGCCACTTGCCTCTTGCCACTTGCCACCTTGCCCAGCTGTGCCACAACTGCCAAAAGCAAAAGTAAATGAGCCACTGCAACAGCAACAGACGTGGCTCCTTCTAGACATTTCTTTTCAAACAAAACTCAAGAAAGCTTCTCGCTCTTTAAATAGTTTTATATGACAGCTAAATTATTTGATAAGCAAAGCTCGAAAAAGTATTGAAATAAAAGCAGCAACAATTGTTTGCAAGTTGCAAAGTTTTCGAGCATTTTAAAAACCTTTCATGTATATTAGATTCTTTTAAAAAAATATATGCTGTTAGAAAAAGTACTCTTCAAACTATAATTGCATTTTTATAGCAATTGAAAAAAATAAAAATTATAAAAAATTCCAAGTGTTTCAAATACACAACAAGTTTGTTACTAGTTGGATTTCCAAAATGCGAAAACTATTCAAAGTACTTCTGATTATATAATTCAAATATACAATTTAAAATATTAAAGAAAAACATTTTCCAAAGAACTTCAATTCTAAAAAAATGCCAATTTTGTTATTCAATTGCTTTCTTGAATTGCAAATTTGAAACTATTTGAAACCCGATTCAAAATTGAACTGTTCAAAGTTCAAATGCAATTTTATAGCAAAAGAAAAAACTCATAAGCTCTAAATATTTCGATAAATAAAAAATATTCAAAGTACTGCAAAAAAAGCTAAAAAATTAAAAATCAAATTAAATTGTAACAATGCTTTAAACAAATTTCTTGTTAAAATTACAGTTTCAATTCGCTGCAATTTGTAACATTTTTAATTCTGCTGCCACCAAAAACCACATATAATATGAAAATGCAATGGAATTACAATTGAATTTCGTCTAAATTCCAGTTTAAATTCGCTGCAAATTCAGTCGTTTATTTCAACACAATTCAAATGTTTTAAATGCTGCTGCCAGCGAAAACAATTGCCAAATAGTTCCAAACAATTGTCTATTTGGCCAGGCTGCTGCCTAATAAGGCATTGTGAGCACATGTTTGAATCCTTGGCTCAAGTTCGTTGCCTAAGTCATTTGTATTTGTGCCTTTCAACGTTTTTTTCTTCTCTCCACTTCTTCTGTTTTCTGCACTATGCTGAGAGTCTGGGCATTAGTTGTTACCTGCTGATAAACAATGCAGTTGTCTACCTGTTTTTAAGGGCTGACTCTACTAGCTATGTCTGTCTCTGTCGCTCTCAAACAACAAAAAGGTAAAAGAAATGAAACAGAGATTTGACAATCAGAAGAAAAAACGAAGCAAGAACGCAAAGCAAAAAGGGCAAGAATCCTGCACACGCACACACAGTGATCAAATTCAAAGCCGAGATTTATTTGTGCAGTGAATCAACACACACACACACACACACCTTTACACACACACACACACATGCAGAGGGAGCGACGCCAAACTGGTCTCAAGTGCTGCGCTCGACTGCGTCCCGCGCTTGTATTTGAAAAAGAATAAAGCGAGGAGGAGGCAGAGAAAAAAAAATAAATATAAATAAAGAATAATAATAAAGGAAGCGAGGTTTTTTTCTTGTTGTTCTTGTCGTCTTCTTCGCTGCTTCGGCTGGGCTCTCTTTTTGGTATGCGACGCAGCCAGTTGGAGCTCCACACACACAAAATACCTGACCAAAGAGCGTCTCTCAGCTCGCAACTCAAACTGAAACTCAACTCTTTCTGCTTCTTGTTTGGGCCAAGCCCAGCCCTGTGTGTATTGATTGTGTATTGCCCGAGAGCCCCTTTGTGTCTGGCCAACAAATTCATCGCTCAGTTTTTAGCGTGAAAATGCATTTCTTGCTGCCTCTTTTAATTCAATTAAAAAACATTCCTTTTTCTTCTAACCAGAATTTTCCTTTTCATTACGTACCGAGAAAAAAAAAGAAATAAAATTGTGTACCATAATTTCAGACTGTCCAAAGTCATCGTTCATGCATTTCTTGCTGTTTTTTTTTTGATTCAATTAAAAACATTCCTTTTTTGTTTCCAACCAGAATTTTCCTTTTCATCAAAGAAATAAAATTGTATAGAACAATTTCAGACTCAGCGCGTTTGCTTAATTTGTACTGGTGTCAATAACTTGTAAATTGTTTGTATTTCAGTTACTTTTGCTGTGCGTGTGTGCGCGTGTGTGTGTGTGAATTTATTAGTATTATTATTATTATTTGTATTTTTAATATGGAAACTCGTTTCGGGGCGGACGACAATAAACCATCAAATTATTGCAGTTTGTTTTTGCCTTTTTTATGAATACGCATGCATACTTATATTTATACAATTTAAATTTGCGATTGAAACACGTTTAACACTCCGCAACAGCAACATTAACAGCAACAAAAGGGAAACAAGTTCTATTGTTGTTGCTGTTGCGGTTGATAAAAAAGTTAACTGTTGTTTTGTTTAACGCTAAAGACGAACGAGTTTCGCACATTCCGCATGCTTCAGAATTTCAATTTCGATTTGTTTTCGATTGTTGATTCTTCGCTGAATGACTGAAAGAATTCAGCAAACAGCAGAAATAAGTTCATCTTATATCTTATGATATAATGCCGTTTTGTTTTTTTTTTTTTTTTTTTTTTTTGTGTCGTCAATTGTAGTGTGGGGAATTATGTCATGTATTTTTTGTGCTATTTTCAGTTCACATAATTTCTTCTATTGCGCATTAATTCTAGACTGCTTTCTCCTCCAAAAATGCAGTAAATTTATTTAGCAAGGCAATAAAACGTCCCTCTAACATCCGTTTAAAGGAGAAGGAAACTCGAATCGCGACTTGCGACTCGTTTTCGAAGGTGTCGACTATAAATAGACAGTTGCACACGAGATCGTTCAGTTTGCGTTGCGATTCGATACGTTTAATTCAAGTGTGCGAAAAAAAAACAAACAAAATGCAATTGTTGTTGCCTTTTGTTTATTGCAATGCAAATTGCATTGTTTAAATAGCATTTAAATGCATTTAGTTATTGATTAAACAAATTATGGGCTCGTTTCAAATGATTTATTGTACTTGTATGTTAAACAGTTTCCGCTCGCCAAATGTCAATGCCAATCGCATCCCCGCATTCCCACCCTCTCCTCCCCTCTCCGCCCCATTCCCGTTCCCAAAAACAACAAACAATACAAACTACAGTTGCATTCAAGGGAAGATCGTTTCAAGACAAACACAACGCAAAGTTGTTAGTAATTGATTCAGATTAGATTTCACAGCTAACAAGTAGAGATTAATTGGGATTTGAGCGATTAAAATGCAGTGGAACGTTTGGAAATGGAACAGTCTGCGAAACTAATTGCAAAAATGTGCTTTCAAGTGGCAAGTTTGTCAGATTTAATAGTTATCAGACTATTATAATTGGAAGCAAGCACTTATATTGCATTTGGAACGAATGGTAGTGAAACAAAGTATATGAACTGCCTTAAATTTGCATTTTGTATGCATCAATCAAATGCTAACATTGTAAATAAGGCAACCAAATATTTACAAAGTAGTTGGAACAAAATGGAATGGAACAAAAATGTGAAATTTCTTCCAATAATGCTTACTTTAATGTTCAACACACATAAGTGCTTAAAATACTAAAGATAATTGTAGGAAAATTGGACTTACGTTGCTTAGCAACAAAATGGAATGGAACACTTGAAGCAACGCCCTCAAAAAATGCACAATTGTCATTTAATATACAGCTGAGGTCAAATTGACACGCGTTTAAAAACACACAGAATTGATTTAATGCTTTTGTGGTACAAAGTGGAATGAAACACGCAATAGCTGTAATTGCAAGCCACATCATTAAATCAATGGGTTGTGATTAGAGTTGAGGTCACTGCGAAATGAGGTTATGAGGGAGTTGCATAGAAACGAGCTGGAATGGAACACAGATTGCATGTGCAGCGATGAGACAACAACAACAGCAACAACAATAACAGCAGCTATTACAACAAATTAATGACAATATCAATAAGCAGAGTCTGCAGCTAAAGCAGATAAAGCAATTCAGAAGATACAACAACAACATAAAAACAGTATTAAACAGTTGCATGCACACCTACAGAAATGAGTGTGTGTGTGTGTGTGTGTGAGTGTGTGAATGTGTGTGTGGATATGCACATGTAATGCACACACTAGTGTCATGTAGTTTTCAGGTCAGGGTTGACTTGTGACTGACTAAATGAATGAATGAATGAATTGAATGCATGAATGCGCCCCGCCAACTGTCCCCACGTGAGTGTGTGCGAGTGTGTATGCGAGTGTGTGTGTGAGTGTGTGTGTGCACGACTAACTAAAACATTGACAATTTGTAGCGGCAATGTATGCGTTTTATATAAATGCATTGGCTGACTGAACTGGTTATGCACTTGACAACTGGCAACTGTTGTTGCCGTTGATGCTGCTGCTGCTGCTGCTGCTGTTGTTGTTGCTGCTGCTTCATTAGGGCCGCATTGTGGACACAATTTTCTTCATCCTCTTTTTGGCAATGAAATTGAAAGAAACCAAAACAGTCGCGTTTACAAATATTTCCCGATATTTCGACAGGCAACAAACGCATCGCTTTGTTTCGCTTCCTTTTGTTTCGTTTCATATTCGTTTTTATTTTGTTGTTTTTTGTTTGCTGGTTGTGCAATTTTGCACATCTCTAGCTCCGGGCAACACACACACAACACACACACACAACATAACAGCGCACAGTTTGCGGCCTGAATTGGTCAATATTTGACCTATGAATTTGTGAAATTTGTTTGAAATATTTTTCTTCTTTTTTTGGGGTATTTTGTGTGCTTTCGTCGTCGTTGATCGCTTAACGATTTGCATAAAACGGCAATTTCAATATCATGGCATGGGGCGATGTGTCATTCGTATCGCTTGCGATGCGATCAAATGAAATGCGAGCATGAAAAACTAGCTAAATACCCTATTTATGTACGATCAATTCGCAAAGGAAAAGGAATGGATGAGATAGTTATAAAATGAACACTCAACAGGTGGCAACCTTAAAATTCATTCTATGTTAAATGAACTTCAAGCAAATGTTAAATATGAAGACATTTAAAATACAGTCATCTTAACAAATTATAAATTATTTTGTTAACCCTCTCTGTCTCTCTTCTGTCGTGTTAAAAAATCCCTTAAATTAAAGCAATAATTTCATAAAGTCAAAATTCATTTGTCTACAAATTTTCAGAGCTGCCAAGTTCAGTCACCTTATTTAGTACTATTTTTACAGGGTATTAATTCACAGGCGGAAGTTGAAATCCCAAATCGCAGCCACACAACAAATTTCACAACTTTAGCACAGTTGAAACTCTTCTCGTTTTTAATTACATTCTCTATAAGTCAATTGACGTGCGCCTACCTTAAAAAAATAAAACAAACAAAAAACTGTCTAATAAATACCGCAAGTTGAAACAGTTATAAATAATGCGCTGTGTTTGTTGCGGGGTATTTCCCCAAAAAGTTGAGTTAAGCAACCTTAATCAGCCTAAAGAGTGATGCTTAAACAATTTTCAAAGCAATTTAATGTGTATATTACATGGAACGCTGCGTGAGGCTTCACTTAAAGTCTCAATAGCACTCTACAGATATATATACAAATATATTTGTCAAATTGCTGCTAATTTGTGGAGTTGCCCAATATATGTGTGTGTGTGTGTGTGTGTGTTTGGCCACACCCCAATTGAAACCACAACGGGGCGACAAAGTAACCGCTATTCAAGTTGGCAATGTCAGAGCAAAAAAAAACTGAAGAAAAAAAATTTCAATATCAATATCAAGTTCGTTGCCTAAGTCTTTTGTTTGGCCGCAAGTGAAATTTGGACGACAATCAAAATAAACTATGAAAAATGCGCAACAACAAAATCGAACCGAACGAAACACTCGAAAGACAATAAATTCCAAAACAAATGCATTCAATAAACAAATAAATATATATCAATTTAAGCAGTTATTTTACGAATATATATCTTTATTATTGTTGTTATTATTATTATTATTATTTTTATTATCTCTGGCTGTTTGTAAGCTTTAAGAGGCAAGCACAAAGCACACACACAGACACACACACACACGCAGACGTCACACTCATGGCACACACATAAAATTGAGTAAAAAAAAATCTACCGGTTTTCAAGGTTAGGCCCCGCTTTAACTGTATTAACACCGGGCCCGTAATCACAGCAGCCGCAGCAAAAGTTACGTCATAAATGAACAACGCACACAACGAGCAGCAACAACAACAACCACGAGCAACAACAACAAAAGACGGCGACAACTTTTGTTGCGCCTGTTGCGGTTTTGGCTCATTTCATTTGATCGACGAAAATCGAAAGAAAAAAAAAAACAGAGACCGAAAACTGAAATCCAAACTGCAACAACAAACAAACAATTTTACGCATAATTTCATATTTGTAACAAAATACAAGCTGAAGAGGAGAAGGGGAGAAGGGGAAGCGAGACTCTAGCTCATTGATATGCATAATGTTGTAAGTGGGAGTTTACTTAATAAAAATGTTGCTGCTGTTGCTGTTGTTGTTGGGATGCTTTAACTTGTTTTCCATTGATCTGGTTGTTGTTGTTGTTGCTGGCAATGTGGGTCACAACTTGTAGGTAGACAAGAGGGTCGCCTGCATCATTTCATACCGTTTTACAGTTAAAACAACAACAACGCGGTGCAAATTGTCGTCCGTGTGGCAATAAATATTGAAGCAAGAGCCGAAAAAGGCAAAACAACGCCAGCGACAACAATTTAAAATGAAACGAAGCGTTGCCCATCATCATCATCAGGCTTATCATTATTAAATTCTGTATATTTTGCATCTACAATACGATATATACATATGCATGTACATATATAGCTTGACACATATATGCCTGATGCTGTAATCGTCTCTCTCTCTGTTGGCCGTAGTAACGGTTGAGAAGGTCAACCAGATGCGACAAGCAACAGAAAACCTGATTATCAATTAGGCAAGTGCATTTAATAGCACGAAATGTTGCCCCAAATCTCTTAGCACAGTAATCTAATTTAGACAAAACAAACCAAGTCAAGAATAGATTTAGAAATTTAGTTTAAAATTTGTATACATAATAATCAAGTCAAGAATAGTGTTAAAAATTAAATTTTAAATTAAAAATATGACGAAAATCTCTAGTAAGCATTTCTACACACAATAATCAAGTCAAGAAAAGGTGTAAAAATTAAATTTAAAACTTCAAAATTTCACCAAGTCTATTGCCAGTATTTCCATACAATTAATTAAGCCACAAATATATTTAAAATGCAATTAATAATTTCGAAAAATGCCTCAAATCAATGACAAGCTTTTCTATACACAACAATCAAGTCAAGAATATATTTAAAATGTAATTTAAAATTTCAATAATGCGCCAAATCTGTTGCCAGCATTTCCATACACAATAATCCAGTGAGGAATGTGTTTAAAAATTCAATTGCAAATATTTAGCACTGCTAGCTTTGAAGTTATGGCGTTTCAAACACGCGGACAGACGGGCAGACAGATAAACGGTTTGCGAAATTGAGCACAATTTGCTTAACTACACTTTATACTACACTAATGAGAGTAGTAAGTGCTGGCAGCTTGTTTGTTACTCAAGCGCACTTCAATTCACTTTTCCACTAATTCCGAAAGTCGTTGATAGCTCAATGCTAAGCACACAACAGCAATTTCTAATGCATTGCTCAAGTGTTTGCTACTCAATAACAACAACAGCAACAACAACTATAATTGCTTTCGGTTTCAGTTAAATTCTAGACGAAAATTGAGTCAGCACAGCTTGACAACTATTTACACATTGCATCGGCGCATCAACAACAAATAATAAAAATAGAAAAGAGATCGAGGCCGTTGTAACAAAAAGTGCAACAAACTGTTTAACAAAGACGCGTAAAACAAAATCAAATAAACGGGCCGAAACTAAAGCTGCAACGAAACGCAAACGCAAACGCAACGAAACTTTTGTTTGAAATGGGCAAAGTTTTAACGCAATTGCGTTAAATGATTTGCTGTTAGTACTCTTCAGAGATGAAGAGGAGCAGCGGGGAGGGGAAAGTGCAGAGGAGACTGCGCCTCTGCCCCGTTGTAAATGTTAATGAGACGTGCACGAAATGACGGCTCAGTTCTATGACTTGTGGGGGAATAAGCCAATGCACTTGTTGCGATTTATGCATCAACTTAAAAGCATATAAAATATGGCAACAAAAAATAGTAGAGTGACGTGACATGTTAATAAATTCACTTAATAAATATATTAAATATAAATTCCAAAGCCAGCTCAATTACAATTTATGAACAAGAATTAGATGCAAATTTCTGAAGTGGAAAATTTAAAAATTAATCAATAAATATTGATAAATTAAATTTAATTTATTTATATTATATTAATATTTAAAATAATATGATTTCAATGTTAAAAAACCATTTGAACCTGAATTTTGCAGATGTTATCAGAAGACTCATTTTAAAAACTTTTCTATATTTTCTAAAAATAGCTAATTACTAAATAAATAAAGTAAATCTAAACACTAATTGCAATTTAATGTCATTAAAAAAAGCAAGCATTTTACATTTAATTATCTAGCGTTATTATACAAAATTATTTTGTATTTCCATAGCAAAACATGAAAATAAAACCAATAAATAAATGGAAAACGTTTCATCAAAGAAAATGTATTTTCTGCTTCTAAAAGCAAGCAAATAATAAAAATGAATAAATAATATATATTTTA
Source organism: Drosophila ustulata (assembly GCA_035047365.1). Classification (NCBI taxonomy): domain Eukaryota; kingdom Metazoa; phylum Arthropoda; class Insecta; order Diptera; family Drosophilidae; genus Drosophila; species Drosophila ustulata. The sequence goes on from JAWNPT010000080.1 coordinate 10,307,539, forward strand.
TATGTAATTGATTAATTAAAAAGCAAACAAATAATCAAAATTAAGTCACAAATAAAATGCGCAAATTGCTAAATAAATAAAATGAATATAAACTCTTTCAATTTAATGCCATTATAAACCAACAGAAAAAAAACGAAAAACGTTTGAAACTTAATTATCCAGAGATGATATCAGAAGCGTCATTATAAAAAATGTATTTTGTATTTCTCTAAAGTGTAACAGAACATTATATTATATATGTAGATCAGCGTGACTCACGAGAGATATATATTGTTGCTGTTGATGGGATGGATGTTGTGGCAAGGCTTTTGGGTAGCGGACAGTGGGATAGACGCCAATATTGGCAGAAACAATTAGCACAAATACAAATGCACACATGCGAGACATTGTCGCACAGCGAATTCGTCGGTCAGTTTTGTCTCATTCAGCTCAGCGCATTGTTTGCCTTCGCTTTTGCAGTTGCAGTTGCATTGTGTTTTAGTAGCTGTTTAGCATGCTTCTTTGTGCAACTCACACACACACACACACACACACACACTCGCACACCGACAACAGCTATTATGATTGTTGTTGCTGCAACTAAATGGCAAAGCTGCAAAACAGTCATAAAATTTAGGTCAACGCATATAATATATTCATTCTAAAAGCGTCGCGTCGCCTCGACTCTGTGTGTGTGTGTGTGTGTTATGTGTGTTTGTATTGGTCACTTTGAAGCGTGTCGAATTAGAAATATGTTGACAAACTCATTTGCGTTTTGTTGCCATTTCGGTTTGCTGCCTGCCCCATTGTTTGTGCAACGTGCTTAACGGAAATGCATTAACAATTGCACAACGTGCTCGCCGATGAGCAACGCCTCAAGAATCAGTCGCGAAACCTTCATCTCTAAAGCTGCAGCTTGCCACAAAGTTGCAATTGCTGTTAGAAATATTTTGTGAATTTGATTTAAGCTGCAACTCAATTGCAAGCACATGCAACATCGTAAATGCATTTGAATTTGAAATTGTTAAAAAATAGAATTTTTTGTATACATTTTAATTTAAATGCTTTGCTTATTTCAATTAGAATTTTTTTATAAATTTAATTTTAGCTGCAGCTGAATTAAAATCTAATGCAATACAGTAAATAATTTTTTTGTATAATTTGTTGTTGTAAATTGATTTTAGTTGCAACCAAATTGAAAGCAAATGCAACATAATAAATTAATTTGTGCTATAAACATGCTATTAAAATCTAATACTTTTGAATTAGAAATTATTATCAATAAGAAATTTCTTAAAAGTTTGATTGAAACTCTTTGCAATAAAGTTAATAAATTTATACTTATACATTTAATTTTAGCTGCAGCTGAATTAAAAGCAAATGCAATACAGAAAATTCATTTCTTTTAGAATTTTGGTTTAAATTTGAGTTTAGTTACAACTTAATTGACAGCAATTTGAACATAGTAAATTTAATGTAATATTTTTAAATTCGAAATTTTAATCAATTAGAAATTTAATTGATTCACTTTGCATAAAGTAAATTCATTTATATTTATTAATTTGATTAAATTAAATTAAATTAAATTTATTAAACTTATTATGTTCAAATGCAATATTTTAAAATTATAATACCTAAAGCCTAATGACAAAAAAGTTTTCTGCTGGCATTGAAATTATAGAAAAGCAAATAAAAATACCCCGTAATGCAGTAAACAATAAATTGTGCAAAATCAATCAATGAGCACATAAACATTTGTGAGTTGACGCTGAAATTCAAAGGCCGACTTAAATATGCGATACCCTGTAGAGTGAAAAACTAAACAATGCTTACAGAAAATGAAACAAATTAAGTGCAAACAATTGCTGACAGCGGCCGCTGGCGACTGTCGGCAAATTACAGGGTATGATGTAGAAAAATGGCTCAATAGTTGGAAAAATTAAAAGCCTGGCCACTTAATAAACAATGTAAACGAGTTAACGAGCCAGAATGAAACAGAGCAAGGTTAACATTGACATTAATACCGCAAAGAACAAAAAAAAATACAAAAACAAGGCAGCAACAAACAAACAAATTGAAGCACATACATAGAATATAGCAAAAAAGCAACTGTAATTAGCAGCTGCACAAAACGTAGCAAATGTTGTTGTTGTTGCTGTTGTCGAGCATGTGGTTTGCAATTTAAGACGCGCTTTGAGCTTGAGAGCTGTCAGCGCAACAGCTTCAACTTGCAATATCTCTCGAAAAACGTCGCTGAATCTCAAGTCTTCACTGTCTTCGGTCTTCGGTCTTCGGGCTTCGGTCTTCAGCTTGCGTCTTTGTCTCAGTGTCAAGTCACCATCTGCAGCTCTCAATCTCAATCTCGTTGTTTGCTGTGGCATTTGGATGCTGTCGATATCTCAAATGCTCTCCCCATGTGTCTGTCTGTGTGTGTGTGTGCACATACAAGTTATTTCAAGTCGTATACGTTGCAATTTTGACCTTGAAATGCGGCAGCGGCGCAGCCAACAATTTCTGTGTAGGCTAAAAGGCAGTATTAAAAGCAACGTTCAGAGAGGGCGGCGACGAGGAGGCTGACGGGGGAGGGGCGAGGGGCGAGGGGGGCAGGTGGCTGTCAGCAAGGCTGCTGTGTCATTCAATTTGGATTTACTGGGTTAATGTTAAGTTAAATGTTTTTACTTGTTTTGGTTTTCTGCGGTTCTTGATAGAAAAATCAAAAGACTTAGGCAACGAACTTGACTAAGCAGGTGGAATTCTGAAAGAAGCAAAAAGCGAGAGACAAGCAACGGAATTTCGAAATGCAAGATGAGGCAAAATTTGTGAGCAACAAGAGAGACAAATAAAAGCAGCTAGCAAAGAAATAAGAAAGAAATGTAAGTGAAGAAAAAAGACAAGCAAAATAAGCTAACATTTTAGGTGAAGAAAGAAATCAAAAAAACATAGCAGAAACAAGAAACAAATTTGGAAATAGAAAAAACAACTAGAAAAAGTAGCTGGAAAACCACGGAAAAATCTTCGAAAAAGCAAACCAGATAAAAAAACTAGCAGACAATTAAAAAGAAAATTGAGAAGCAAAAAAAATGTACAAGCAAAAAGCGCAAATTTTCGGAGAAGAAACAAAGACAAGCAGAGGAATCAAATCAAATCTATCTATCAAAGGAAATAAGAAGAAACACGGGAAAATCGTTGAAGAAAGCAAGACAAACAAATAAAGCTAGCAGCGAAAAAAAGAAACAAATTTAAAAGAGATTTAAAAGCTTAGGAAACTAGCAGAAAAAGCGGAAAATTTAGAAGACGAAAGAACAACATTCATCTAGCGGAGAAACTAAGATGCAGAAAATGTTAAAAGTTAACATTGCTGTTAAGTTAACAGCGTGCATTTATCAGCAAACAATTTCGTTGGAATACAAATAAAAGCAGCAATTTATCAAGCTTCTATGAAAGCAATAAAAATTATCGCCAAATAATTTACGTATTATTGATATGAAAAGAAACTCAAATGTTAGCAAAAACAAGTGCATGTTAAATTTAGTCACTTAACATTGCTGTTAATAACAGACAAGCAGGCAGTTTTTCCCCCAGATATTTTGCTCGTCGGCAAACACTCAAAGTAACAAATTGCAGCACAAATTATAAAGTTGCCAAAAAGTAACGCGTCGGCATTTATAATGTATAATTTATAAACCACCCAAAAAACACAAGCGAAGAAAGAAAAAAAGGCAAGTCAATAAAGAAAAAGAAGACGAAGAAGAGGAAGGAAAGAAAAACGAGATTAAAGTTGACTTCGGTTGATTTTAGCGCATCGATAAACTTAATTGCATGCCACTTAATGCATTTTAAAGTTTGCGCCCGAAACCTGAGAAGAAGTCCATGGAAGAAGTCTTCTGACTAATAAAGACCTTGGACGCGCTTTTGGGCCCTTAGAAATCGAACTATCAACAGCTGCCCCGAAACCCGATCGCGAACTCCAAAAGAAACACAAAAACCCTAAAATCCCAGACAGTTTTGTTGTTGTTGTTCTAGTTGACTGGGGCGTTAGAGACAAATTCATTTAAACGCAGATCGCTTAGGCAATAAATTTATAGACTGCCCTCAAGCAGTTTAGAAACCAACAAAAAAAAAAGGGTATCACATTGCTGCTGCTGGGCATTTTGGCATTTGGGACATTAGAATTGCTAAAATATAAAAATAGGGGCGCTGTTTAAGCTTTTACCAGACAGACACGACACTACATAATTTGCCAGCAAGCAAGCAACCCGGCAAGGACTTTAAGGATCTGCGAAAGGGATCAAGCTGCTGCGTTTCGCATTAGGTCATTTGGTCAAAGCACCTGTTAGGATCGCTTGCTGGCCACTTCCTTTGGTATGCTCAAGAACGGATGCATTCATCAATTTGGCGGCCAAACAGGAAGCTATACCTTCTGCTTCTGCGCTCGGGCTTTGACAAGGGTCGCGGCATCTGCCACAAGGCAGCAAAAGGTGGCCACATTTGAAAAAACGCACTTGTCATTTTGGTCAAGACGAACGAACAAAAGGAAACAACTCTCGACATACGACAAGAAAATTGATTAGCTGTCGACTAATCGCCGACACTACACAAAAAAAAAAAAAGTCCCCTCTTCGTGCGCCTCTCTCCGCGATTCTCGCGTCGCATTTTTGTCAACGCTGCGTGCTTTTCATGCTCTATTAAATAACTGGACAGCCGGCAAATGTTACAACGACAAACAACAACCACGAAAAGTGGGTGGCTTTTAGGCATTTTTTTAGCCATATGAAAGTTTTTTTTTTTTTTTTTTGGTATTTTTGGGGCTTGGCTTCACGTCATGTGGATTTGTCAAGATGTCAACAAACGGTTTTAAGCGGGTTACAATTCGCTGCTTTGAGGTCAGGGCCAAGCAAATTGAGCGATTAGAGCTTGCGTTACAACAATTAAAAGATAAATCAATGGTATTAGTAACTCAGCTGCGAGTTGTGCGCAATTCGAGTTGGCAAATTTCGTTTCGCTAAATGGCAATTCATCATTTATTTATTCATCCATTCCATTTAATTGATATGGTGAAATTATTAAATAAATTATATGTTAATGGGCAATTAATGTAGAATATTAAAATGCAGTTAAAAACATACTCGATTTAAATACTAATATACAATTTAAAAAAATAATATATGTACATGAAATAAAAAGGTAAATAATATAATAGATTAAATACAGTTTCGACAATTCAATTCATTTATTCAATAAATAAACCAAGCCAAGTAGCTGTATTATTGGCACTTCTTAAAGCATTAGCCGCTATGCTGACGATCTGGCAACTCTGTTTTGTTTAATGGACTTTATTTTCTGTTTTACCAACTCAAAGCAATTATTCAGAACATTTAGAAGCGCATAGTTTTTAAGCAACATTATAAAAATAGTATCAGACAGTTTAAAGTGTGACAACTATCTGGCAACGTCGTGCGCTTTAACGTTCTGTAAAGACGCCTTAACCCTTGTGCGACCCTTGAAGCTAATGTTGTCCACACATAGCTCAACAATGTGGCAGCTAAATGTGAGTGTGTGTGTGTGTGTCTGAGTGTGTGTGTATTTTATATTTTATATATGGGCAGAGCCGCTTGACGACGTGTTTAGCATTTGCAATGCGATTCAGAGAGAACAGCGCACAGACAGAAAATATCAACAGCAATATTTCAAAGATCCAAACGATGCTTTGACTGTTTTGTTGGGTGTTGGGTGCCTGGACAAGCAAAAGACAGAGAGAGATATAGGGTAAGAGAGAGAGGGAGTGAGGGAGAAGTGTCGTCATCGTGTCGTCGTCGTCGTCGTCGTCGTGCATGCCAAGAATTCAACATGCGAGCTAGCTGTAAGAATGCGTTTGGAATTTGCCTACAACAGCTAAGCAAAGCAAAGCAATAACAATAACAGTAACAACAACAAATCTCATCAATTACACCCACAACACAAAGACACACTCACACACACACACACTAGTCTCTTGAGTAGTTTTCCATGGACAGATTATGTAAGAAATTAAAAAAAAAACGAGCAAATAAAATAAATAAATAAAGAATTAGTCAAATAACAAACATTAAAAGCAAAGTAAATTAAATTGCCAAATAAAATGAGAATTTAATTGAACAAAATTAAAATGTTATTTAAACAATGCATAAATAGTCAAATAAAATAAGAAAAAAGTAAAAAATAATATTGAAACTACTTAGAAAAATATAAAAGTAGTTTGATAAATTTAATAAATAAAGAAATGCATTAAATAGTTAATTAAAATACGTATATAGTTGAATACAATTAAATAGTGAATTTTGAATTTAACTAATACAGTTTTAAACAAATACATAGATAAAATTAAAAGGTAGCCCGATAAATTAAATAAATAAGTAAACGCATTAAATGGTTAACTAAAATAGGAATAAAGTAAAATCAAATCTAAATTAATCTAATTAAAGTAACTTTAATATATGTAACTGCAGCTTAACATTATGCAAGCTAACATTATGTTAGCAGCGATCCTGAGCTGCATTGCAGTTGACAACACTTTGGCAGAGCATCTACATAATAGCGTAGAAATAAGTTGAAGAAGAATGAAGACCAAAAGCAGGCGCAAAATTCAAACGTATTACAAATTCTAGGCACATTAACATACGCACACACACACACACACACATATGCGTACTTGCTTTGATTTCGTTTTATCTCTTACTTTTCGTTAAGACGCATTTTGCGCTAGAGCGAATATCTTAAAAGTTCAAGCACACGCAATAAAGTAAAAAGCAAAAACAAAAAACAAAACATGTAAATCAATTATTGTAAAAGGATAAAACGTGCATTGAACTTACAGTGAGAGGGAGCGAGAACGAACGCTGTTGCTTAACAGCTGCTGTTAGTTGGCTGTTAATGTAAACTTGGAATCGGAATTCATTTCCTCATAGCACAAACACTTCACTGTGTATTTGTATGTATGCTGTGTGTAATTATAAAACGTTTTACGGCTGCCTTGACCTTAACACAATAAAACAAATTGCAGCAATTACAACAACTGAAAGCAAAGCCATTTGAACACATGTTACATTACGGCAAAGTAGAACAACTGTTAAGACGCTGTTAAGTTTAGAATTTTGTCGTCAACTAAAAACTGCGCTGTCCACTTTGCTTGGTGGCCATGACCAACAGGTGGCGTGCCAAGCATTTGAAATTACAACGCACACACACACACATACGCACACGCACATGTGTAATTATTGTTGCTGCGCGCCTTGCCTGCAATTAAATAATTCAGCGTTTATTGAAGGGCTCAAAATAAATAAATAACATCACATAAATACTAATAGCCAACCAACACAGAACTTGTTCATTCACAAATGCACCGCGCAAAACAACAAACACAGATACACACACACACACACTTGCAAGCAGCCTTAGTCAGTCTTGCCAGATCAACTTATTTCAGGCTAGCATAATAGAAATAAAATTTGCAAAGAGCTTTGAACCATAAAACTAGCATATTTTTAAATACATTCAATCGAAATACTTTTATTTTCGGCATATGTATGTTTTTATTTTTGCTTATTTTAGCTTTTTCTGTTCAGAATCTAGCATATGCGGGCGCCCATCACCTGGCAACACTGGCCTTGATCTTGATCGCACACACAAACACAAACACAAACACAAACACACACACACAGTCACATCGATAGCTGTCTCTTTCTGTCTGTCTATTATTTACAGCACTTGATTTGATTTGATTTACAACCAAGACAAGTTTCGTTTTCTTTCTCCGTCTCTCTTTCGTCTTCGTTGTTGTTGTTTTTACCAACCTTGTCTTTGCTCGTTTTGTCTTTGTTGGGCGGGGGCGGGGGGACGCGGTCACTTGCACTTGCAATTTTAATTGCCAATTGCAATTGCAATTGGAATTGCACTTAATTGATTCTCTTTATGTATGATTATATTGTTTTTTCGTTCGTTTCGTTATTTTTGTAATTCGGCTGCTTTCTCACAAGTTGCACTTGTTTTTCATACACCGAAAATTTGCCAGCCACTTTTGAATGTACGTAAAGCGCAACTGCGTGTTTGTGTGTGTATGTCTCTTTGCCGTACTTTTCGGCACACAGTGAATACTCGCTAAAGAGCAGACATAGATTATAGATTGGTAGACATAATTAATATGATTTTATATGAGTTGAAAACAATTTGTTAATGTTTAAATATTTTGCAAAAATTAAAATAAATTTAAAAATTAATGTACTATGCAATTTTGGGCGCAATATTACTTTCACGAGAGTTTACTGTATTGCACTATTCGCACTGTGCTCGGCCTACAGATGGCGCCAGTGCAGCTTTGCATGTGTTGCGTGTGAAGCATTTGAAATTTGTCACTGACAAACACACACACACATAGATAGTGACGCTGCGAAGGAGTCGCCAAAGGAGAAGAAAATAGAAGAATAGAAGCAGCAGAAGAATGCACACGCCGCGCTTACAGTTAGAATTCGATCGTCGTGGCGATTGCACGGTTATTTTTTCGCCTCTCAATTTCCTTTTTCGCAGTCGGCTTTTTTTGCTGTCGCTAGCGCAGTTATTGCGCTCTCACTCGCACTCGATCGCGCTGCCATCTACTTGTCTCGCTTTCACGCTCGCACGCATTTTTTGTATTTGTTAAAAATTTTTGGCAAAATGATTTATTTTGATTTCGTTTTTTTGTTCTTAATTTTACTCTTTTTGTTGCTACTTTGGTTAACTTTTACTTAAATTTCATTTTTTTGTTGGTAACTTTCCACATTTTTGCGAATTTAATTTAATTTTATTGAATTATTGATTTCGATTTTTCACTAACTTAATTTTCGATTTATTTTGTTTGCAGAAAATTATTTGACGCCGGCAGAACTGTTGCAGCGTTTGAGCTGCAGCGCAGCAAGCAGCGACAACTCCACCACCAACAACAACAGCAAAGCAACCGCAACAACAACAACAACTCCCGCAACATCAACCACAACAACAACAACATCAAGCAGAAGCAGCATACCAAAAGAAAGCCCAAAGCCGCAGTCGCCGTCGCCGTCAGCGTCGCCAGCGCCAGACACAGAGGTCGAAGTCGCCGTTGCCGTCGCCGTCGAGCCCGAAGTCGACGTTGACGTCGGCATTGAGGCGCCGAAGCCGCGGCTTGTGCTGACGCAGGCGCAGCGCAAAGAATATCCGCGAGACGTCGCCGTCACCGTTGCTGTCGCAGCAAGCAGCGATAACGATAACGATAACGGCAGCGACACCGACGACAGCGACAACTGTAAACTGATTGTGGACGAGAAGCCGCTGTTGCCCGTGGAGCAGCCGCTGTCGCTGCGCATGCGCAGCACGCCGCCCAGCGCCGAGCAGCGACCGAGCCCGCCGCCCCCCCGCCTCCCAGCCGTCCGCTGCAGCGTCATCCAGCGCGCACCGACAGCGACGTCCACAGCGACGACTGCGGCGACGCCAGCGTTGACCGAGCTGCAGTATCAGCGAACGCTCGATCTTGAGCAGCAGCTGGCGCCGGAGCAGCAGGAGCCGATCGATTATCACGTGCCGCGACGTCGACGCAACAGCAACGCCGACGCTAGCGACGTCAGTGACGGCGCTGCTGCCGACGACGACAGCGACGCTGTGAACGCGCTGCGTTTGCAGCGAGCGCGACGCCTACGCGAAGCGCGACGTCGCAGCAGCTATTTGGCAGCGCGTGTGCTGCAGCTGAATCCGCGACTCGTGCGTAGTTTGCCGGGCATTTTGGCCGCAGCGGCGGGACACGGTCGCAACACGAGCAGCGGCGGCGGCAGCAGCGCCAACGGCGGCGCCAACAGCGGTGCTGGCAGCGGCGCCGGCAGCGGTCAGCAGCAGGGCTTTCAGGCGAACGCCGGCTTCGGCCAGCACAGCGGCAGCGGCGGCGGCGTTAACGGCGGCAGCGGCAGCGGCGGTGGCATGGGCGGCGGTCGCGACGGACGCGGCAATTACGGTCCCAATTCACCGCCCAGCGGCGCTCTGCCGCCGTTCTACGAGAGTCTCAAGAGCGTCGGCCAAGGCGCTGGCGAGGCGACTGCGCAGCAGCAGCAGCAACACCAACACCAGCAGCAGCAACAATCACAGCAGCAGCAGCAACAACAGTTGCCCTCATCCAATTTTCTAACCGCTGCCTACATCATGTCCAACGGCGGCGCAGCGCAGTCGACGTATCAGCAGCAGCAGCAGCAGAACGGTGGCGTTGTTGTTGGTGGCGGGGCAATCGACGGTAATAATATTTTACACTTTGCCAGCAACAATCTGGGGCAAGCGTCGCAGCAAGCACACAACAATAATTATAATGAACTTCATTCCAATTCCAAATTCCATTCACATCCATCGCAACAACATCAAATGCATCCATTTTACGGCGGCAATCCCTCAGCCTACGGCATCATCCTCAAGGACGAGCCCGACATCGAATACGACGAGGCCAAGATCGACATCAGCAGCTTCGCTCACACCATCATGCAGGCGACGATCAATGGCGGGGGAGCAACAGTTGCCGGTGGGACGGCGTCAACGTTCAGTGGCAGCAACAATGCGTACGAGGATGCAATCATGTCGGATTTGGCGAGCAATCAGTGTCCGGCTGCGACGGCAGCAACAGTTGCCGCCGCCGTCGATCCGATGCAGTTTACGGCGACGCTGATGCTCAGCCAGCAGACGGATCATCTGCTGGAGCAGCTGTCGGACGCCGTTGATCTCAGTTCGTTTCTGCAGCGCAGCTGCGTCGACGACGACGACGAGGAGGACGCGTCGACGAATTCGCCGCAACATCGCCAGGACTTTGAGTTGGTGTCGACGCCATCGCTGACGCCCGACTCGCCGCATTCGGTGCAGCTCGATGCGTTGCACGAGAATCTGCTGACGCAGCTCAGCAACAACATGGCGCGCAACAACGTCTTCAACGGCCAGCAGCAGCAGCAGCAACAACAACAGCAGCAACAACAGCAGCAGCATTTGCAGCAACATCTGGTCGCTGGGCAGCAACATTTGCAGCAGCAACAGCCGCCGCCCAGCTATCAGCATGCGACGCGCAACCTGATGCAGCTGCAGCAGCAGCAGAACGGCAACAACAGCAGCAACAACAACGGCTATCAGCTGCAGCAGCAACAGTTGCTGCAACAGCAGCAGCATCAACAGCAGCAGCAGCAACACAATGCCTATCAGCAGCACAACATCTACGCACAGCCACAGCAGCAACATCATCAACAGCAGCAGCAACATCATCATCAGCAGCAGCAACATCATCATCAGCAGCAACATCATCAGCAGCAGCATCATTTCCATCACCAGCAGCAGCACCAGCAACAGCAGCAGCAGCAGCTGCACAACGACAACAGCAATCTGTCGCTGCCGTCGCCGACAACAACAGCAGCGGCCGCTGCTGCCGCTGTTGCTGCCGTGGCGGCGTTGCGTCCCATGTCCAGCAGCAGCAGCAGCAGCTCGCAGCTGCTGGACGCCAACACGGCGGCTGTTGCTGCCGCCGCCTTGCTGGACACCAAGCCGCTGATCCAAAGCGTAAGTTCTGTGCAAATTCTGAAACCACTGAAAATCAACAACAGCAGCGCAGCAGCAGCAACCGAACAACTCGACTTAGCGCCGCTCAATTGCTTGCTGCTCACCAGCAACACCAACAATAACCTTAACCTTAACAGCAACACCAACAACAATATTAACAGTAACATTAACAGTGGTAGTAAAATTGGCTACAGCTGCAAGCCGAGCAGATGCATCAAGACGAACCGCAACAGCAGCGTTAACAGCTCTGTTAGCAGCACTGTTAAGCTGGGCGGGCGAGCCAAGGCCGCCGCCTTCGGCTCCACGCTGGTCACCTTCATCTCCACCTACAAGTCCACGTCCGCCGAGGCGCCCGCCCAGCGCCAGGTGCACCGCACCACGCTGCGCTCGCTGGCGAGCGCCGCAGCCGCCACGGCGGCCGGCCTCATGCCCCCCTCGCAGACCATCTCGGTGCTCAACGAGAGCAAGATGTTGCAGCGGCGGGTAAGAGGCAGCAACGCCTGCATCGTTTGTTGTGCCCTTTGTCTCGCCTCTTTGTTACTCTCGATTCGACTGCGTTTCGTCTTCCCTCTGTTCGTGTTCGTTTTGTATCATTGCTATGTTAACTATTGTGCGCTTAACAGCAGCGAGTTGTAGTTTGAATGTTAACTTTTTTTTAACTGTTAAAGTTTAAATGATTGACTTTTGTAAATCATTGTCATTGTTGTAGTTTAAATATTAACTCTTTTTCCACTGTGAAATTATGTTGTGCTGTTTTAACCCTCAAGTAGTTTGAGTTTTGTTTTCCCTCTGTTCGATTTGTACATTGCTATATTAACTTTTGTGCGTTTAATAGCGAATTGCAGCTTGAATATTTAACTCCTTTTAACTGAAACTATGTTGTTCTAGTCTAACAGTTTAACATTTTTATGCATAGTTAGTTTTTGTGTTTTAACATGATAAATGTTGCAGAAACTATTTAACAGCAGAAGTTAAATTCAAAATATTAGAAGTCGATTTTCTACCAGGATTTTTTTAAAATATTCCAGAATAATTTCCGGTTTAATTTGCTCTATTTAGTTCAGATTTGTCTAAGTAATGTTGTAATGAAATGTTTTGTTTCGAACACAATACAACGTCAGATTTATTTAATTGAAAATGCCAAATGAAAATGCCTATCAATGCTTTTTAACATACCAAAATAACACTTCTGTTAAGTTAAAAATATTAAAAATCTATTTAGCAGTGGAAAGTTCAGCTTCTTTCGCTTACTTGAATTTAACAAATTTAATAAAATGTCGTCGTAGTTAAATGTAGTTATTGAACTTTAGAAAAGCTATAAACAGTTCACCAAAACTATTAACAGTAACAGCAGAGTATGATCGCTGTTAGCGTCACGCTGTTACCAATAACATGTCTGTTACATGTCTGTCTTTTTTACTCCCGCTGTGCTTATGTTTTGTTGTCAATTGTGTTGCTAATCTTGTTTAAATTTAATTGGCTATTCAAATTAATAACTAATTTAAATTAAATGTCAGCGTAGTTAACTGTAGTAGCTGTGATAATTCTCTGTTTAAACTCTGTTAACAGTAATAGCCGAAATTTGACGTCTGTTAGCGTCACGCTGTTACGAATAACAGCATCAGTTCTGTTTCTCCCACTGTGCTTCTCGTGTGTTTTGTCAATTGTTGTGCTGTTCTATACGTGTTGATTTAAATATGTCGCATCATGCAAATTAATAATGTGTAATTTCTCTGTTATCTATATAGTTGGGACTGCCGCCCGATCTACAGCTGGAGTTTGTGAATGGAGGACATGGCATTAAGAATCCGCTGGCGGTCGAGAATGCGCATGGAGGCCATCATCACCACCGCATACGCAACATGGATTGCATCGATGATCTCAAGCATGGCCACCCATCGCAGCAGCAACAACAGCAGCAGCAGCAGCATCAGTCACAACAGCAGCAGCAACAGCACTCGCCACAGCAGCAACATTCGCCGCAACAGCAGCAGCACTCGCAGCAACAGCAGCAGCAACAGACGCTGCAACAGGCGGCGGCAGCAGCCGCCGCAGCAGCAGCGGCAGCTGTGTCGCAACATCATGCGTTGAGCCAGCACAGCAACAACAGCAGCAGCAACAATCGCAACAACAGCAGCAGCAGCGTCAGCAGCAACAGCAGCAGCCAAGGCGACACCTTGTGCCCGAATAACAGCGGCGCCGAGGACGCCAACAACAAGTTCGTGTGCCGCGTCTGCATGAAGACGTTCTCGCTGCAGCGTCTGCTCAACCGTCACATGAAGTGCCACTCGGACATCAAGCGCTATCTGTGCACCTTCTGCGGCAAGGGCTTTAACGACACCTTCGACCTCAAGCGGCACACTCGCACCCACACCGGCGTCCGGCCGTACAAGTGCAACCTCTGCGAGAAGAGCTTCACGCAGCGCTGCTCGCTCGAGTCGCATTGCCAGAAGGTGCACAGCGTGCAGCACCAGTACGCCTACAAGGAGCGTCGCGCCAAGGTGAGTCCTCAAGCCCAACCCAACAAAAAGAAGAAACTAGAGAACTGCTTCCCAGAACGTTCAGCAATTACTTCACAAATATTGTACTAGACTCAAGAGCTTTATAAAAAATGATTGAACTACTTTCCAAAAATGGAAAATTCTGGAATAGTAACTGCTTCCTAAAACATCAGCAATTACTTTGAAAATATAGTAAGAGAATCAAGAACTTCCCACAAAGCTAATAAATTAAAAAACTACTTTCCAAAATTTGAGAATTGGGGAATAAATAATCAGGAGTTAGCTGACACACATACTAAAAGATTAAAGATTAACAACCAAGTACCTTCAAAGTATTCTGAAGACTTAATCAAACAATGCAACAATAACATTACAAAAAGTCATAAACTAAGAAACAATTTTTCAAAAAACTTAGTGAGCAACCAATGAAGTATTCAGTAGAGTTGGGAACCCAATGAACCAACTAATTACTTCCCAAAAAAAACATTATTAAATTAAAGAACTACTTCATAAACATATTGAACAATCACAGCAAAATATTTCAATTACTTCCAAACTTACTAAAAACGTTTAGGAGAAAGTTCCTGTAAAATTTGATCTATTTACTGGAGTTGAACCGTTTAGTCTTATAATACTAAAAAATAAATACAATACAAGCCAATAGAAATAATCAAAATCGCACTTACCCCGCAAACAATTACAAGAAAGCTTTCCAAAATGAGTCAAGTCTCAAGGTGTAACTTGTAAAGTATTATAGACTGTTGAAATTGAAGAACCATTTTGAGCATGCATAGCTAAAAGTAAAAATGTTGCATACGTGTTAGAAAAAGCCTCACGAAATATGTATAAAAATTAGTTATAAAATAAGGGAATTAATAAGGATAACTTTACGAAATATATAATAATTAGTTTCATAATAGGGCTAATTATAGAGCACCATTTTTTTAAAGGATATTAAAAACTTATATTTATTGAAATCGGCGCTCTTTGCTTTTAGTTGTAGTTTAAAAATGTGGGAATTGTAAATTGTAGTTTTCTTTACAAATAAATTTTGAACTGCCACTAGAATATATTAATTAACGTCTGCACTCTTTGCTTTCAGATGTACGTGTGCGAGGAGTGCGGTCATACCACCTGCGAGCCAGAGGTTCACTATCTGCACCTGAAGGACAATCATCCGTTCTCGCCGGCGCTGCTGAAGTTCTACGACAAGCGTCACTTCAAGTTCACCAATTCGCAGTTCGCGAACAATTTGCTCGGCCAGCTGCCGATGCCGGTGCATAATTAAACAAAAAAGATTATGAACTAAAAACACACATACAAAAAACAAAAAACGAAAAAAAACTGAAGCAACTGAAACCGAAACTCGTAACTAATTAATTATGTAATAACTAATGATTCCAACAATTATTCTAAGTGCAGAAACTAAAACCCTAAACTTAAGCCTAAACTAAAAGATATGTTTCAACTTTAAGCTGTTCAACGTGTGACACTGAAGTTTTATGAAAACTGCCCACGAAAATGGAGAGATTATGTTTTGTACATGTATAATACTTTATACCCCCCCTTTTATATATAATCGCATATATATTAGGTGTAATATGATTTAACTTAGCTGTAGATTAGAAGATTTTCAACATGTTTTCAATTTTCAAACACTTTGCTGTGCAAACAAAATTATCAAGAAACAAAAAAAAAATTAGAACCCATTTTGGCAAGTTCCAAAAATCATTGAAGGGAGAAAAATATTTAATTTTAATCGATTAGTCAAAGTTTTTTTTATTATTATTATTATTTCGATTATGATAACTTTTTTTTTGCGACTACAAACTTGGCGTTGTGGTTTAGTTAGTAAAAAACAAAACAAAAATCAACCTGCTTTAAGCAACACGAGGAAAACAAAAGAAAGGAAAAAGAAATGAAAGAAAATTATGTAAACATTCTTTTTTTTTTTCCATAAACAATTTTCAATTAGCGAATTGAACTAGCTGCAAACGTTTGCATTTATTTACAACAAATCACGTTTCATTTATCACACACATCATATAAATATAGGACATAAGGCAACATAAGTTTAGAACAACAAGCAAAACGAAACAAATCACGAAAAATCCACAATGTATATGTATTTATTATTAGAAATTTTCTGAAGACATCACAAATCAACAAAAATCACGAAAATCACTTGTAAAGAGGCATAACATAAACAAAAAGAAAAACAAAAAAAACAAACGGGAAAAAAACGAAATGAAATGTAAGCAAATTTTTGCGTTATTAAATTAAGAATTAATGCTAAATGTAACGCTTAGTTGTTTAGTTAATTAAATGTAAAAACTGTAATCGCTAATTATGCTGTTCATAAATGAAGTCAAAGCGCAAACAACAATATGTATCATACTTATTATCATTATGTAATTGTTTAAGCCACACACACACACGCACACCCATCTAACACACACACACACACACACATCCTTTTTTATTGCGTTGAAATGCAAGCAACAATTGTACTGAGAAAACAAAGTCAACCACAAGCACAACAACAAAATGAATTAAGCTATTTCATTTGATATAAACGATATATTTAATATATACATATAACTTAACGATTTAGTCTAGTTTTAGGCGTTTGCTTTGTTTGTGAGCAGCATTTTTATTCGTTGCGAATCGAATCGAATTGAATTTTGCATTCCATTATTTTCATAGTTCGCGCCAATTGAATAATGCGATGACTTTTTGCTTTTAAGTTGCAGTTTAGTAGAACCCATTAAAACACATTAAACAATCACACACACTCACACACAGCGTACAGTAAACATACATATATTTTTTTGCATAGTTCTGTAAGCAACAACGGGTTAATTGTGCAATCGCTTGGTGTTGGTAAAATAATAATCGAAACAAAAAATCATATACGAAATATGAATTATGAATAGAAAGACTCCCCATTAAGTTCACAATGCTGCTGCTGCTGCTGCCCAGGGGCGTGGACTGCCACGCCCAGCGCCCCCGTGCAGCACACACACACACACTCACTCACACACACACACATATCCCTTGCTCACATAGTTAGGAGCTAGTTTAGTTTATTACCCAGCTAATTTGGTTCAACTTTTCGTTTAGCTTTAAAACACAAAACTCATTTTGCAACTTTAATTTAATTTACACTCTCACACACACACACACACACACACACTTCCATGCGAACAAAATTTCAAATTTTATTTAATATTTGCTTTTTAAGTTTCAACTTCATTACACACAAAAAAAAGGAAAAAGAAAACCACAAAAAATATGATGAAAAATGCAAATGAAAATTAGAATAAAATCAAATTGAATTAGTGTTAAATTAACTTTTTTTTTCCTAACATAATAACTATTATATATTTACTTATGTATACTATATAAAGTTTATGAGAAGCAAATTATATAATAAATATTAAATATTACAAAACGATAAACAATGACTTTTATTTCGGAACTTACCTTTTTCAGCTGGTTGAAACAACTTTTTCTGGATGCAGTTTTAAAAAATGGATGACAATATTTTTGAGTGATCAGAAAATTGAATTTGGAGTCTAAAATAAAACATAAAAATAATAATATTGATTTTAGAAAAATGTATATAGCAATATTAATATTTAGAGCATTTTGAATTATTAAATATTTTCAGGATATTTATTTCTTTAACACACAACAATTATTTTCAATTGTTAAGGAGACCTAAAAAGGTGCACCTTAAATGGATGAATATTTTTATGGTATTTAGTATTTGAAATTGAAAATCATTTCAATTTAAGAATAAAATCATTTAAATTGTCGATTTGTTGAACTATTCGACATTATTTTATTTTTAAAAGATGAAAATAAAATATAAGTATTTTAATAAATTTCTGTTCCTGTTCAATAAATACAAAGGTTTTAACGTTTTTTTTTTTTCAAATGTTTTCACTTTATTTATTTCGCTAGTTTCATTATGTTTTATGTTCAGTGTTTTGTTTTGGTTTTTTCAATTTTTTTGTTCGCTTTTTGTGAGTTTTTTCTTGTTGTTGTTTGTTTTCTGTTTTTGTTTTGTTTTTTTTACATTAATTACTGAAATACACACACAGACACGGAATTACAATAAAAACTAAATGTTGTTTTTTTTTTCATCTTGCATTTGCAATTTTTGTTGTTGCTTCACATGAATTAATAAACTGTTTTATTATCGAGAATCTTTTTGTAATATATGTATTGTTGTTTTGCATATTTTGATGTTTATTTGCTTGTCATTTTTGGGGCTGCCTTTTATTAGTTAAACTAAATGCTTTAAAATTCATCTATTAAAAACGTTCAACACAAAAAATGCGAGAAAAAAATATTATTTTATTTATTATTTGCATTATTATGTTATGCTGTTCCTTTTATAGTTTTGTTTGAGCAAATTAGGCCAATTGTTTATCCTTGTTTGATGTTTTTTTAAAATTACATACAATGTCATTTACATAGATGAACTATAACTATATATTTTTTTTTTTTCGTTATTATTTAATTGTATTATTCAACTTTTATGTTATTCATTTATTGTTTTATTACTATTACATTGATATGAACCACACGAGCCCGTTAAGAAGATCAAATCAAACACAAAAAAGGTTTTAAAAATATATATATGTATTTTGTTTCTGAATTTATATTTTGTTATTGAAGTGAAAAAGCAAAAGAGTTTACAAATTAAAATTATTAATCATAATAGTAATATATATAGTTATATAAAAAAAGAATTAAATGTTTTCTGCTGTATTTGTTGGTTGAAATGTTAAAATATATATTAGATATATTTATATATATATATAAATACATACAAATAAAGGATTTATTAAAAAAATAATAATATTTAAGATTTTATTGCAATAGTTCTTTTTTTTATATATTTTTATATTTTTTATTTTTAAACATAAATACGTATAACAGCAGCGCGAGTTTTGACATGGTTTTCTGGCCTTTCTTTACTCTATTTGATATACCATACTATAATATATATATATACACATTTATATCTGTATATATATATATATTATTTATATATAATTTTTCATTTTTTTTACTTTTACACACATCGAATTTTGTTATTGTTTTAATCGGTAGCTTACATAAAAACTAACACTAAAAACAGACACATTTTCGTTTAATTTCTTTTCTTTTCCATTTTTTTTTATTATTTTTTTAATATCATATTTTTATATATATATTTGCTTTATATATAACTAATTTAATATATGTACGCTTTTATTTTTTTATTTTTACGATAAACATTTACGTTTTTTTCTTTTTATTCCCGTTTGTAATATGTTAAAAATGCTTCTAAAAATTGTTTACCATATTTTTTTTGTTTTGCTTTTTTATTAATTGTTTTATTGTACACGCTACACACTTAATCGTTTTTTATATATTTTTTTTTGTTATTTATAACCATTTCGCTTGTTTTTCAAAAATTTGTTTTGTTCACGTACATTTTCTTTTTTTGTTTGTTTTTTTGTTGTTGTTGTTGTTTAGTTTTGTATAATACTGAAAATACGACTAGACATTCATAATATATATAAATATGTTTGTTGCTTTTGTGTTTACTTCTGCTTGCTCTTCCTCTTCTCTATATATAGATCTATATAATTTATTTAAATATATATATGTATATATATATATATATTTCGTGGGCTTTAGGTTTTGTTCAGATTGAAATTGTTCGGCTTTGTTTGGTTATTTCTGTTTTCTGTTTTTTGTTTATTTCGTTCTCCCTTTTTGTTTTTGTTTTTTAATATTTATCGAAAATGCTTTAAAAAACTTCGTGTTCAACTCGTACTGGATCAGTTACTAGTTCTGGTATTTTTTCATCTCATTTTTGTTTTTTTTTTTGGTTTTTTTGTTTAGTTTTTTTATGTAGAAAAATAAGTACAACAAAATTGTAGAGAAAAAGAGAAACGACAAAAAATCAATTCCAACAAAATTCAAGTTTTACAGGGTATATTCGACTTTTGTGCTATTTTTTTCGTTTTAGTTTCTTATATTGTAACCCCTTCATTCTTACTTTTTTTTTAACAACAAATTTCTTTCATTTTTTTTTTCGTGTTTTGTAATAATTTATATAAATCTTAGGCCATTAAAAACAATTTTTTTCTTTTCGTATTATTATTATTATTAATGTTATAATAGAAGATTATGCGATTGGTTTTTTTTTTACGTTTAGTTCGAACTACACATTTAATTAAATGTATGTATGTATATATACTATATGTATGCGTGTATATGATTATTATTAATAATTTTCATTTTTATTCTCAAACGCTTTTCAATGCTTTTTTGCTCTTTAACTCAAACATCTACGTTCCGGCTTTGTCTTACACACAAATCGAAGACGTCTCAAGATCTGATTGTTAATTATTTTCCACGTGTTTTCTCTTTAATAACTTTTTCTTGTCGATCATTGTTTTTTTTTTTTTTTTTCTTGTTAGGTACATTTACTTAGAGACAAACAATAATGCAATACAGTATGAAAGAAAACAAAAATAGTAAATAAATAGAACAATTACGACAGTTTTTCTACAGCTCTTGATATTTTCGCTTTGAAGTCCACTCAAAAATGTTCTTATTAATTATAGTTTTTATACTTTTATTTGCGCTTCATCTAATGCTGAGTGGGCGTGTTGTGTGTGTGTGTGTGTGTGTGTGTGTAGAGGGCGTGGCGGGCTTTCATGTTTTCCTTTCATCATTTTCCTCTTACCATCATTTGTCTAAAAACTACACCCAAAGTTTTCTTCTCTTTATGGGATTTAATTTTTGTTTTCGCTTAAATTCATTAAGTAATTTTTGTAGTACAAAAAAATTTGCAATTTTTCAATCTCAGTGTTGTTGACTGTGTGTGTGTATGTGTGTGTGTGTGTGCGTGTATTTGTACATATATATATTTATAGATGTATTGTATGTATATGCCTATAAAGTTCTTTTTTTTATATATATATGTATATACTTAAGTTTTTTGTTTTTATATATTTTTTGTATTGCAGAAAAATTTGGCGTCCAAGCCTGTTTTGTTTTGAAATTTTCGAGGCTTGGTTTACACTTAAAAAATAGTATTTTCATTCTCTTCTATAACTCGATCTTCTCTTGCTACTTTCATTCACTTTGAATAATATTAAAGTTAAAGTGTTTTGGTTTTTTTGCTTAAGAGAATTTGTTTGTTTTTTTTTTTTCATTTAATATAATAAAAAATAAAAATTTGTTCACTTTTTTTGTGTGCGCAGTCGTTGAGATTTTCTTGTTGTTGTTGTTGTTTGTGTGCTGTTCTTTTATTTTGTTTTTTTTCATTTCTTTGAGGGGGGTGCAAAAGTTTTTCATGTTTTCCATTGGCTTTTCTTCAGCTTGTTGTCGATCGGGGGGCGGGGAAAATTGTGGTGTGTCTGTGTGTTGTTGTTGTTGTGGGTTGTGTGTACAGTGGGGCGAGATACAGCTTTTTGTTTCACTTTCCTTCACTTCTTGCTCCGCTAGTTACAGTATATAAAATAGATTCCATATACAAAAATGATTTCTTTTGTTTTTTGTTTTTTTTTTTTGTTGGTTTTCAGATTTTTTCCGGCTCTTTTATTTTGTATTATTTATTTTTTGAATTATGCATGAATAAGACAAGCGTTCCGAGGCTCTTTCTCTTTCTTTATGTCTCGCCTGCTCTCTCACTCAATCACACTCACTTGTGCTAAATTATTATTTGGGGTGGGCAGTGCTGTTTACGAATTAATTAATCAAACTTCCCATTCGAACTCAGCTCGGAGTGCGTTTCTGTGGCTGAAATTTGCTACAGTTGTCGCTTAACTATAAAGCAGTTAGACTAGGGGAATTTGCTCCTCACTTTTGCGATTATTAAACTAAAGAATTTTGTTTCTCGTTTGTTTTGTACGTTCTTTTCAAATGTATCCCAACTGGCAGACGTGTTTGCTTCATCTTCTTCTTCTTTGATTAATCTCCTTTAATATTGTTAACATTCGTCTTCGTCGACTTTTAATAACTCAAGACTGTGCGGAAGACATTTTCAAGTGGTCTAAGGGGCGAGTTTGGGGGGTCGGGGGTCTGAGGGAAGGGCGAGGATGGCGCCAGGAGCAAGCATAATTAAAATATTTGTTGTCAGTGCTTGCAGCTGTTGTTGGTGTTGGTGTATGTGTGTGTGTGTGTGTGTGTGTGTGTGTGTGTTGCATTGGTGTGTTGTAAATGCAACAACAATATAATCAACTAACGTTAAGCATAACAAACAAAAGTTAAGCAACAACAAACATGATTATGTTTTCATATCATCTTTTTTTTTGCGACAAAGCGACACAAAAATAAACGTTTAAGAACGACGCAAACAAAGCAGAAACGCAAACGCAAAAAAAAACACTGTTTTTCTTTCTCTTATTCTGATACGTTGTTCTACTCTAGCAACTATTTAGCTAACATTTGCAACTACAATAATAATATAATGCTTATATATGTGTGTTCTCTAAAAAGGAAAACCAAAAAAAAATTACTTTACTTTCAACTTCTTAAACGTTTCTCATTTCCTCCATATTCTTTCCTTTTCTTTATTTAACATTAAATGCTTGTATATGATTTTCATATTATTATTTTATGTTAAATTTGTAATTTGCGCTAAAACTGTGTTGTCAACCTTTCTTTTGTTTTTTACTTCTTTTGTTTTTAACGTTTTGTTGCTGCCCACGAAGCTTCGTAAACGTTTCGCTAGCCACATTAATTATTTTACCATCATATGAATTTCGTTTAGTTTTCTTGTTTTTTTATATTCATATATGTATATATATATATCTTTATATATATATATCTTGTTTCTTTTATATATGCTTTATAATTAATGCAATTTTTTTTAAGCTACATGCGAAAGATGAAAACATACAGACAACGAAAAAAAAGGAATACGCAAATAAAAAGTATAACAAAAAGTTTCATTAAATGCAAAAAATATACCTCTATATTATTATTTTGTTTTTAATATATATATATATATTCATATATGTAGCATTAAATATATTATAGACTATATGCTAGTTAGAGTTGCCTTGTATGCGATTGTGTGTGTGTGTGTGTGTGTAAAGCATGCTTTTTGCGCTTATGACTAACAAAAAAAATCATGAAATTGTGCCTTAGATAACGCTATATATATATATATTTATATGCTCTATATATATTAAACATGTAGGTGTATGTGTGTGTGTGTATGCAAATTATTTAAAAAAAATTATTTCATTAATTTAATCAGAACTTAGCAGCTAATTAAGGAAACCACATTAATTTCAATTTAAGTTTAAAGCACAAAAAAAAACTTGCAATTTTTTTCTTTTGTTTTTCAATTGTTTTGTTTTCGCTTAATTGTTAGACTATAATTCGAATTCTTCGTTTCATGATCATTTCTTTTCCGATATTTGTTTTTACTTTTTTTTTAATTTATAAAGCAGCTGTGTTAGCATTAAGGAGGCGAGGGTCAGGGGATTTGGGGGGACGACAGTATGTGTGTTCGAGAATTGCACGTAAAAAATAAGAATTATATTAATCGTATCATTATATTCCATATATATATGTATATATATATATAGAGAGAGAGATAGATAGAGGGAGAGTTGTAGTGTTTGTTTTGGGGCAGGATGGAAGAACAAAATACTGACAATATTTAAAAAAAATTACATTTTTTTAAGGTTTTTTTTTCTTTTTCGTTTGTTTTTGGATGCATTGAGAATCTTTTCTTATTTTCGATAATTTTTTGTTTGTTTTTCGTTTTATATAAAGGCGATAAAATACTGCAAATAAATCTTGGAGCGAAATTTGCACGCGTCCGATTAAAATAATAAAAAAAAATTAAATTAAATTCTTGATTGATCAGGAATATATAATCATATATATAAATATACGCATATAGCCAGTGAAAACTCCTCCATAAGCGAACACTCCTCAGAAGCGGACACTTTTTCAGCGACCTTTGTTTTGATTTAGTTGCAGAAAGTGTTCCTCAAGACAGTTTTCACTGCATACAGATATAGATATATGTATTCACAATTGAGTATATTAAATATTTGTTTAAGGCAATTAAAGAATTAAATAAGACAATATTGAACGAGATCAAAACGAAAATCAACACAAGTCAAGTGCGTGCAAAAGAGCGAGACGGGGAGAGAACGACAAACAGACAGAGAGAGAGAGAGAGAGATAGAGAGTGAGACACACTGTGTGTGTGTGAGTGAGCGAGTAAACAATATATAAGCTAGCACAGAAAGAGACACAAAGACAAAGACAGCTAGACACAAAGAGAGACACAGAGAGAGAGAGAGAGATTTTTGTTGAGTTAAAAAGAGGGAGACAGACAGACACTGTGTGAGTGTGTGTTTGTTTGTTTGTTGGTGTGTGTGTGTGTGTGTGTGATAGAGACAGTTGCATCTTACTTTACCGCGTTTTCCATTATAGAAACAACTACAAAATACAGTTACAAATACATTTTACACATTGATTTAGTTTAAGATCACGTTAAGATCACGAGCGCGACAGAGATAGCAAATTACTATATATGTTATGTATGTATATAAAAATTGTTTTCTTGTTTTTCGAATTTATATGGTTCGTTTTTCTCATGCATTTTCATATCAATTTCCAATTTCCGATTCTCAATTTTCATTCGATTTCTTTCTATCAATTGTAGATGAAATTGGCGGCATCGCAGAGCGCATCGCTGTCATCATCGAATTTGCCGTTCATGGCATAACTGCTCGAGGCCCCGCCATAGACCCATTCCTTTTTAATGAAATCGCCATCGGTGGTGGAGGACGAGGTGTTATGCAGGCCACCCAACGAACTGTGATCCAAACGGAAGTCGTCGTCGTCATCGGGATACAATTGAACGGGGATGCTGTCGCGTATCGAGTGCGGCTCGAATAGATTGCCATAGGGGGGCAGCGAATGATTGAGATCGACATGATCGTCGACCAGATCGCTATCGAAATTCGAGATGCGAAATTTGGAGCTGGGCGGCGATTGTGGCGAATGCGGTGCAGCGGAATCTTCAAACATTACCTCCTCCTTGATGAACATATCGTTGGAATTGTCGCCGGAGCCCGATGAATAGAGATTCGGTTCGACTTTGATGATGGCAGCGGTTGCCAGGGACGGTGATGATTTCTCATCGTCATCATCATCATCGAAATGATTATGATGATTGTGGTGATGATGATGTTGCTGCTGCTGTTGCTGCTGATGTTGATGATGCTGCTGCTGTTGCTGCTGCTGATGATGATTGTTGTGGCTGTTGTTGTGCTGATGATTGTTCGCTTGATGTTGATGATTGTGACTATGATTATGATTCGAGTGCTGCTGATGCAACTGTTGGTGTTGCTGCTGCTGTTGATGGTGTCCATTGGTGGTGGCGGCAGCAGCAACACGCATTTGTTGCACGCTCGTCTCCTCCTCATTATCATTGTCATCGTCATCATCATCCTCGTCGTCCATGTCCGCCAAATGACGACGTCGGTGGTGGTTTCGGTGGTTATTACGCTGCTGCTGCTGCTGCTGTTGTCCCGCGACAACACGTTGCTGATTGCTCTGCGCCGCCTGCTGTTGCTGCTGCTGATGATGGTTGCGCGTGCCGCGTATTATCGTGGAGCCGCCCAGCGCCGCCGATGAGGCTATCGACAGCGGCACACCCGTCGCCTTGGACACCAGCACGGTGGAGGAACACGATGTGGATGACGATGATGGCGATTGCGCCGGCGAACCAACTGCAAACATTCAATTGGAACAGAGTAAAGTCATCAATTAACCAGTTTCAGCATCACAATTTAATTATGCACCACGCGTTCCTGCTCCTCGTTATTTAAATTCCTTGCGACTCAAATAGTTTATGGCCTAAACGCTTGATTGTGTCAGCCGCATTCCAAACACTAAACACTATTCGCTTGTTTAATAACCGGGTTGCTTTTCTAATTCCTTATTGTTCGTCCACTTTGCTGCGTGCTTCATTAATAATCAGTCTGCTTTTCTAATTCCTTATTGCTTGGCCATTAATCCATTTAGAAATTCGGTAATGTCTACTCTATACTCTTTCATTTTGAATATCACACAAAATGTAACTTCACTGAAATAATATTTTTGAATAACTGGGTTTAAAAGAAAAGTATTTGCCAGGTAGGCATATAACTCAAGTTCTGTAACCCCGGGATTACAGAAGACGCTGAATTAAAAAAATTTTGTTTGCGTCAGGAATCGAACTCACGTTCTCAGGCGCTTTGGCCCTCGGATTATTGCCTTCGTTGAAGTACAAAATGAACATTAATGTAAAATCAAATACATTAGACTGTAGTTTAGAAAATATTCTAAATATGTTTTATGTCGATGGCAACATTTATACGTTTTCTGCAACGTACTTGAATTGAAACATATGTATATAATGCCAACATTTAGAAATTGAAACTTCCCTTGCGGAATTAGAGTTCGTACTCTTTCAATAAAGAGTTTTCAAGACTGGCCTCAGGCCTTTGCCGTCATTGAGTGCTGGGCTTTTGTGGATTCTTAAACTGTGATTAAAGATAGTTTGAATAGGTATTTCGCAAAATGTTGGCATACACGTTGTGTAAAATTGCATCATTTACCATTTTGGCTCTACGTTTCAAATGAAATCAGTGAGTGCATAAAAACGAACTTTTTTATATTCATAGATTTAATCTAGCAGCTCTTCAAAAAATAAAGTAATAATCAAATGTTTTTTTTTATATTAACTCCTGCGCACAAATTCTCTTTTAATTTTATTTCTCGCTGCTCTTCTCTACTCGTTACTCGCTGCTCCTTATTTCCTCTCGTTCCTGCTAATTTACTCTACTCGTTACTATTAAGGAGCATAGTGAGCGTACAATTCGCTTTTAATTTTTAATATTAGCAGTTTTGTTTATTTTTGCTGTTTATTTAATCTCTACTCGCTGCTCGCTCCTATAATTTCCACTCGCTCCTGCTCATTTAAAACTCTTTACTCGTTACTCGCTGAAAGCCAAGCGACTTAAATAAGATAAGTCTGTATATCTTTTTTCGCTTTGCGCCATTTGTCATAGTTATTTTAGGTTAGCCATCACCACTGAATATTTTACTCGTTACTCGCTACTTACCGCCCGTTTGTTGGACGACGCTGGCCAGCGCCGAGCTGAGCGTGCCCGTCGAGTGTATGATGGGCGTTTTACGCAGCAGTTGCTGCGCCAGATTGCTGCTAGCACTGTTGGCAATCGTTGCTGCTGCTGCTGCTGCGTTGGAAGTCGCTGCTGCAGCAACAGATATGTTGCTACTGCTGTTGTTGCTGCTGCCGCTGTGGCTGCTGTTTGTGTTGTGCTGGCTGCTGTGATTGGTGTTGCTGCCATTGTTGATGCTGTGCATGTTGCTGTTGCTGTGACTGCTATTGTTGCTGCTGCTGTTGTTGCTGCTGTGACTGTGGCTGGTGTTGCTGATGTGATGGCCGTTGCTGGTGCCTGCACCGCTCTGAATCACCTGTGTGTGCAGCACACTCGAGCAATTGCCATTTGCCGCATCTATCACCGGCGCCTGCTGCTGCTGCATATAGTTCTTGATGACAATGGATCGCGGCGGCGCAACAATATATTGTTGTTGCTGCTGCTGCTGCTGATGTTGCGAGTGTTGCGACGAGCTGGCCGAATTCGAGTGCGGCTGCTGAAGCGAGGCATTCGAGGAGGACTCGTTGGAGGAATCCTCGCCGGTGGTTAAGCGATTATTGTTGTTGGCCAGTGCAGCAACAACGCCGTCGTGTTCATCCTCACTCAGGCCCGACTGTTCGTCCAGCTCCATTTCGTGCGGCTGCAACTGTTGCTGCTGCTGCTGCAAGTCTGGCTCGATCTTAACAGTTGCCGCACTGCTGCTGCTGCTGTTCGCTGCAATGTTGTTGTTGTTGCTGCTACTGCTGCTGCTGTTGTTGCTGCTGCTGGCGGCGCTGTTGTTGCTGCCGCTGCTGCTGCTGCTACTGTTATTATTGTTGCTGCCGCCGCCGCTGCTGTTCTTGGGCTGGTCCCGCAGATGCACCTGCATGTGCGTCTGCAGCGACGACTGCGTGTGCAGCTTCTTTTTGCACACCTTGCACTCGAACGGAAAGTCGCCGGTGTGCGTACGCGCGTGGATCTTCAGATTGTATCGCTGCCCGAAGCCCTTGCCGCACACATCACATCTGCAACAGCAAGAAGAGAAGGAGGGGATTAATATATAATATTCATAAAATAATAATTTCGGCTTATCAAAATATTATGGGCTACAGAAACAATCTGTATTAATAAATTTCAATGAAATTTTAATTTAATATTTTAAATTATATTTCAGTTGAAAAGCTCTATGCTAGACTGTGTATAAAAAAATCTGTGTAACATTAGCTTTAACGAAAAATAATTCTTAAAAAAAGGATAAAAGGATATAAATAAACTAATATTCCTAAAATTAAATTTATTTCATGTTTTTCTTCAACGACAATAATCTCATTTACAGAAACTTCATTTTGACATTCTAAAAAAAACAGATAAAGATGGTATATTTTAAATAAACCAAGAAGCAAGAAATTCATTCACTTTAATTTTATTTAAAACTAGAAAACGGGGATGCTTATAAAAAAAATTAATTTGAAAGAATATTAGTAAACGAAATCAACAAACTTAAACTCATCATAATACATTTAATTTAAATAATAACAGATGAAATTATAAAATTTTATATGACAATTCATTCATTCATTAATTGGCAACCAATACTAAGCTTTAAATAAAGAAATTTTTGGATGATAATAAGGAGTTTACCAAAATCATTATATTATTGAAGAAATTCCAAATTTAATAAATAATATAGCTGATGGCCTTGTTCCTAGCGTTCGCTGTCATATTTTTGGTTATTGTTTTACATTTAAAGTGATTGTTTCAATTTGTATAAGAAAATTAGTCTTGCGAGTTGCTTTTTGGTTCTAAGGTAATAAAATATTATTTAATTTTCAGTTTCATTGTAAACGAAAATAAAAAACGTAATTTATGATAATTTTTTTGCAATTGGTGTGAAATTTGTGAAATTACTTGAAAATAAACTGTGTCGTTGAAGAAAAACGAATAGTGTAATATAGAACGAACTGGTAATGTGAATAGTTTTGCGAATCGTCGTATTTTTGTATTAGATAATATTTATCACAATTTGTGGCAGCCCTAATGGAAATGTGTATTGCAAACGCTACTCACTTGTGCAGCTTGACGCCCGAGTGGAGCTTGGAGTGGCCGCGCAAAGAGGCGAGCGCACTGAACACCTTGCCACAGATCTCGCAGGTGAGATTCACGTTCTCGTTGTGGATCTTCTTGTGGACCTTGAAGTACTCGAAGCTCATGAACTCCTTGTGGCACACCTCGCACTTGTATTTGTGGCGCTCGGACTGCTGGCCGGTGTGCACACGCATATGCTTGATGAAGTTGGGACGAAAGCGGACGACGCGTCCACAGATCTGGCATTCGTAGGGCTTGCAGCGCAGACAGTGCTTCTCATAGTTCTTGAGCGACTTCAGCACCATGTTGCAGATGGCGCACTTCATGTTGTTCGCGTGCCCGCTGCGATGGATGTCGAACAGTTCCTTCGAATCGAACTTTTCCACGCATTCCATGCACTGATAGCTGGTCGTTGAGGTTGCCACATTGCTGGTCGCCGGCGCTGGCTTAATGGACTGATGATGTTGCTGCTGCTGCTGCTGTTGTTGTTGCTGCTGTTGTTGCTGCTGTTGTTGCTGTTGTTGTTGCTGGGCAAGTGCTATGGCCGCCAGTTGCTGCTCATTGCTGGGGGACGGTGTGGCAACTGTTGCTGTTGCCGCCGCTGCTGTTGTTGTCGTCACAGCCGCAGCTGCTGCAGTTTGTTGCTGTTGCTGCTGCTGCTGTGGCGCCGCTGCTGCTGCCGCCGCCTGCAAGATGAGCTGCGCTGTGGGTCCGCCGGACTGTTGCACCACATTCAGCACCGTCATCGGGCTGCGACTGATCACCGCTGCCGCCGGCATGCGGACGTACGTGGCACCGGCCAAGCTGCTCATCGTCGCATTGCTGATGTAGACGGGTCGCCGCTGCAGCTGGACCAAGGCCGCCTCCGACACCGGCACCGCCAAGGCGCGCGTCGTGGTGCTCACAATGCTGCCCGCCGGCAACACCAGCTGCTGTGTCCCCGTCGTGTACTCCAGTTGCTGCTGCAGCTGCAAAAACAAAACAATTAGTCTCTGTTGGCAACACTTTCAATTGTTCGCAATAACTTCATGTTCTTAACTCCCAATTCGTTACTTCTTATCTACCTTTTTGCTTTAGCTGTTTGCAAGTTTTGTAGTTTTACTAACAGATTAGCTACAAATTTATTGACTATCGCAAACTATTCTATTTTATTACCTTTAACTTTTTTAGTTAGATTTTTTTTTTTTTTTGAATTTTGTAGATATGAAAATGTATGGTATGAAAAATAGTTTAAGCTAGCAATTCGATTTTCAATTTATTGACAATGCCAATATCTTGAATTTCTCAATTTGTCGATTGGACTATTAATTTAATTTTTGTTACCTATAAAATCTTTGAAAACAGTTGAATCAATAAATAGTGTGAAACACCCAATTTAAGATTTTACTATAGAATAATAAAGGTATTCCTTCTACGACGCTAAAATAATTGCGATTCTGTTAATTCAAGTGAAATGTAAGAAATACCTTGTTATAATTTAATCAAATAATAATAGAGATATGCTTCACAATCATTTTTAGCTGATGTTCGAGGTATTCTTTACAATGATTTTCAACATTCTACCTATAAAATGCCTTTAAGTTAATTGCGGAAAACTGAAGTTGGGGGCAAAGTTGCCAGGGTTGCCAGGCTGCTGGCTAGTTACCTCGAGTTGCTGTTGTTGCGCTGGCTGCGCCATGTGCTCGTCCTCATCGTCCTCCTCCTCATCCTCATCGTCGTCGTCGGGCAGCTCGTTCAGCTCCAGCTTCACCTGAGTCTGCAGATGTTGCTGCTGCTGCTGCTGCTGCAACTGTTGCTGTTGATGATGTGGATGATGATGTTGCTGCTGTTGCTGCTGATGATGCGGATGATGTTGCTGCTGCTGTTGTTGCTGCTGATGATGTGGATGGTGATGCAGCGACTGTGTCGCATGTTGCAAGTGTGTTTCGGGCTCCTCGTCGGCTTCGGCTGCCTGCGCCTCCTCCTCAATGTCCTGCAGATTCTCATCGTTCAACTCGGGATCCTCCTCTTCCTCCTCCTCGTCCTCATCCTCCTCATCGCCACCACCCCGATGATGATGATGGTGGTGGTGATGATGATGCGTTGACTGTTGCTCCTCCTCGTCCACCTCGTGCTCTTCCAGCTGCTCCTCCTTGATGTCGCTGGCCGAGAGAACCGAGTTGCCACCGCTGCCACAAGTTGTGGCCTGGATGATGATGCGACGCCCGTTGAGCAGATGATGTTGCTGCTGCTGCTGCTGTTGTTGTTGAAGCAACAGTTGCTGCTGATCGGCAACAGTTAGATTGCTGTTGCCGCCGCTGCTGCTGCTGTTGTTGTTGTTGCTGATGATGCTGTTGTTGTTGTTGTTGCTGATGTTGTATGGGGAAGCGCTGTTGTTTGTTGTTGCTGCTGCTGCGGTTGTTGCTGCTGTTGTCGGTGGGTGGTTGTCGAGCTTGGGCGCCAAGCGGAGTTGCTGATGCAGCTGCAACTGTTGCTCGTCGTCATCCTGCTCCATGGGAGCATCTTGTAGTATAAATTCGATTTGTTGCGATAATGCGCTATCATTGATGGCAATCAGTCCGTCCATATCTTTGGCGGCAACGTTGTTCACGTTGCTCGTGTTGTTGTTGCTCGCGTTGTTGTTGTTGTTGCCGCTAAACAGCGATGGCAGCGTTGTTGTTGCTGTTTTGGATGTTGCATTTGTTATGATGCTGGTGCTGCTGCTGTTCCTGATGTTGTTGCTGCTGCTGTTGATGTTGATGCTGGCCATGGCAACAACAACAGCCACAAAACAACAACAACAACCACGGTTGCAAGCTCGACTTTGCTGCGCTTTTTATTTAGTATTTTTTTTATTACTGAATTCCTTTTTTGTTGATTATTTATTTATGTTTTCCTTTTTTGTTCTTTAATTGTTCATTTATTATGTCTTTATTTGTGTAGAATCTTTATTTATGTGTTCTTTTATTATTTTCTTATTTATTTATTTACGTTTCGTTTTTGCAGCGAGTTCCTGTCGCTCTCGCTCTTTCTCGTTCTCACTCTCGCTTTTTGCACTGCTCTCTCGCTCTCACTCACTTTGCACTGCTTTCTTGTTGTTGTAGTAGCGTTTCTCGTTGTTGTTGTTGTTATTGCACGTTTGCTGCTTCTTCTTCGTTTTGCGTTTGCTTTTGCTGCTACTGCTTCTTCTTCTTGTTTTGCTGCTGCTTCTTCTTCTTCGGCTACTTCTACTGCGCTTAGTTTTGTTATTGTTATTATGATTCGTTTGTTTTGTGTTGCACTTTTTGTTCTATTATGGATTTAAAGCAAATTAATTCGCTCTCTGCTGCTGTTGCTGTGTCGGTCATGCGCTGCTTTCGTTTGCTGCTGCTGCTGCGGCGTCTGCTTTCCACGCGGTGTTTTTAGCAGCGGCGGCTGCTGCGACTGCGACGTCAACGCTGCTGTTGGTGTTGTTGTTGTTTAGCGCTGCTGCTGCGGCGGCGCCTTTGCTGGCTATCCACATGCCTCTGCCTCTGCCGCTGCGCTGCTGCCGCACACTCACACACACTAACACCTCAAAAAAGGCTTTTTTCACTTTGATGATTATTGTTATTGTTGTTTTTATTTGCAACTTTATATTTCTTTTCTTGTTCACACACAGCAACAAAAAAACTCGCCTTTTTCTTTCTCGTTTATTTTTACACTGTTGTTTATGGGTTTATTGTTATTGTTATGTTTATTGATTTGCTTTATTTAATTTGTTCATCAAGTGCTTTGCTGCTGCTTCTTCTTCTTTAATTGCGGCTGCTTCTTCTTCTTCGTCGTTAACTGCTGCTTCTTCTTCTTCAACTGCGGCTGCTTCTTCTTCTACTGCGTCGTCGTCGTCGTCTTCTAATTTGTGCAATTTAAGTTTAACAAAATACAATATAAATTAAATTTTATTGTTTACTATTGGTATTTTGTTTGGTATGTTTAGGGAATTTTAGTAAATGCGTTGCACAAAAATCATTTTCCTTTTTTTTTGCTCTTTCGTTCACGCTCCCTCTCGCTCTCACTCGCACTCACAACAAAAACAACAAAAATTAATTTTAGCTTTTTTCACTTTTGCTCCATTTTCATTGATTCCATGTTCCTCCATTCCTCTTCCTCCTCTTCTTGCTATCTCTCACGCACACACATTTTGACCTTTTTCCTTTTTGCTTTGCACGCTTTTCGTTTCGCTTCTGCTTCTTCTTCTCGCTACTTGCGCCTTGTTCTTGTTCTTCTTCAGCTTGTGGCCTATTCCTTTAGCGCCCTCTGTTGTTCCCCTTCTCTCTCTCACACACACAACACACACAGTCGCCTCACACTCACACACACACGCAGAGCAATAAAAACGTCAAACTTGAAAATGATTTTTGGTTATTTTTGGCTATGGAAATTTTCCCGTTTTTCCTTTTTAATTATTTTATTATTATTATTGTTTTGTTTTCTTTTTTGTGTTGCTTTTGTTTCTGCTTTCTGTTGTTGTATTTATTATTATTCTCTCTCGCGATTACTTTGCTTTTAATTTTTAGTGTTTTGTTGCTTTTGCGACGCGACCGACGGCAAAGGCAAAAGATTAGCGGCTGCGCTGCTTCCTCCTACTGCCGTCGTTGCTGCTGCTCTTAGCTAGTGGTGTGCAAAAACATCGTGTCGATATCGATACTATTGCGGGCTCTTCTTGTTGGGAGATGCGACACGAGTCAAAGTTTTAATTTAAACAAAGTTTTTAACTATAAAATTGAATAACTTTAATTTTAATTCCATTATCCGATATAAATGTTTCAAAGCAATAAATAGAAAATTTGTAAATATTTTATTTTAATTCTAGTTATTTGTAAGGTTATTTAAAAGTGAATTCATGTTAATTTAAATTTAAAATTGATCAATAAAACATATTAACAAAGAAATGATTTTACATTTGAAATAAAATTGAAGATTTTCTAATCTTGAATAAATTTTCTTGTTTTCTTGAACCATAATTTGTTAATTGATTTTGGATATTTATTTTAAAGGGTTAAACCGTTTTTATTTAATGAAATTTGAAAATCTATTCTTTCAATGTAAAGATTCTATTTTTATTATTTTTGAATATATCAAGCCTTGCATTTAATTTGGAAACTACCTTAAAGTCATATACAAATTTTACTTTTAAAATTATATTGATATTTTTAAAATTTTGAATTAATTGTTTCAAGTTTCATTGATTCATTATTGCATTTAATTTAAAAGATTTAATAAAAACTAGTATTGAAATATCAATAAGAATTGGCACACTGCATTGTATCGATGCCATCGATAGGCTAGTCATCGATAATTTGCAACACATCGCTAAGCAGCATTTTGCTGGCCCGCTGCTTCTTCTTCTTCTACTTCCCCTGCTGCGTTGTGCAGCCCAACAACAACAAAAAAAAAACATACAAAGCGAGCTGCTGTTTTTCAATCTTTCATTTTGTTTGTTGTTGTTGTTGTTCCGACCACACGCTTTCACACTCACATTCGTTGCAGGGTTGCTTGCGACCAACAACCTAAAAAAAAAAGCAGTGTTGCCAAACGTCACAATGAAGGCCGCCGGCCGGTGTTGTGCAGCGCTCAATTTGCGCATTTTTCAAAAACAACGTTAAAGCAAGAAAAATAAACAACAACATAACACAAACAATTCCAGCACAAAGCAATTTCAAAAAAATTAAAAAAAAACGGAGCTAAATCAATTTATTCTTGATTGCTGGCTATTGCATCTTATGCTTTACACTTGCTTCGCCAGGTCTTTTACACACACACAAAAGGACAGTGCGCTTGGAGCAAAAGCGAGCGACAGAGATGAAACGAAACGAGAGCAGAAAGCCAAGTGGACATGGGAGAGAGCGGCAGGCAGAGAGAGTGAGTGAGTGGGAAGCAGCCAAAGCAAGTGGAGCGCAGAGCCGTTTTTATTTCGACAGTCGCTGTCGCCGTCGTTGGCAACTGCGCTGCTTAACACTCCAGCGACAACAACAACGCCATCACCTTCGTTCGACCTGCGTTAGAGCGAGAGAGCAAGCAGAAGAAGGGTGGCGGGTGATGAGAATGATGTAGGAGGAAGGGGGGAAGGAGTAATGGGGGTGGCATTGTTGTTGGGGGGTTGAATTTAATGCCAGCAGGCGTTGCTAAATTCCACAAACACATTCGCAGCAAGGGCGCAAATTAACACAGTATCAAAAACAAAAGAGAAATTCGGTAATTTCGTTGTTTACTTATATGGCGGCCTCCCACAACCCTCCGTCTCCCTCTCACACATACTAGTGCAAAATGTGTTATGTTTATATTTGCTTCTCGTCTATTTTTCTTCTAGCTTTTGCGCGTTTATTTTGGCTGCTTCGCACACACATACACACGCACACAAGCTCACACGGCACACTCACACACACACACACATAAGAGCCCTCACACTCACACACGGACACTCGCGACTACAACAAAACACTGCAGGCTTTTTTTCCTCTTTTTGTTGTTAATTTGTTTTTGCAGATGGGTTTTTGGCTTTTGGGTGTTTCGCACACACACTTACACTTAACATCACATTTTTTATCACTTAAACTATTTCGTTACGGGGTGTTTTATTTGATGTTTTATTTGAAAAATTGAGTTTTGCAACAAATCGCTGCATTAGTGGAGGTGGAGAAACATCGTTGGCACGCTATCGATCTATCGATGTTTTCTCGGGGCAATTTTCGTTAACATCGATTACTTCTTCCAAAACATCGTTGCTTGTTTTTGTACAGAAATTGTGAATCCGTTTTTTATTACATAAATTGTGCATTAAGCCAAGTCAAGGTAGTTAATTTTAAAAATAAATAAATATTCTTTAAAAGCCGATATTGAACACCTGTAATGGTGTGTGACCGTAGTGGAATTTAATTTATTGTCAAGTGGTTACACTTTTTTTTTTGGTATACCGACAGCTTGAAAAATACCGAAAAAGGACTTACGGTTTTCGCTAACTTAATATTTAAATATTTATTCTGTATAACAAGAGTGTAATCCGCTGTTAATTTATTTTAAATTTAAAATTAATTTATTTTTAATTGGCAATATAATCGAAATTTCTCCATTACAATTGCGTTACGGGGATTGTCGCGTCGTTCGGTTTTGACGTTGGGCATTCTGCGCTCACGTTCCGCATTTCGCGCTTACGTTGCGCGTTTTGCGCTCACGCTACGCATTTTGCGTTTACGTTGCGCACTATGCGTCGACCCGTTTCGACATTTCGTTAAGTGAGCGCAACTTAACTAAACGAATATTTAAAATTTAATTTAAAATTTCTACTTGATAAATAAAAGATTTTACATTTTCGCCAGTTATATATATATATATATATAAATATATATATGTTTTATAAAGTTTTTATTCATACGTATTTCACTTTTATAAAAAAAACTTGCAATTGTCACCTAAAACTACACAATAAACTTAACATTTAATTCTCTCAGCTCCAAAATGAAAATTGTTTGCCAGCAAATACGCTTTTTATGTTAATTGATTAATTAATTAATGTTGGGTGTATTATGAAAGACTCAAAAGCAATATTTATGTGTTTTTATGTTATTATTTGTCATGTATTATTCAAAGCGTACTTGGTT
The DNA here is from genome assembly GCA_035047365.1 of Drosophila ustulata. Taxonomy (NCBI): domain Eukaryota; kingdom Metazoa; phylum Arthropoda; class Insecta; order Diptera; family Drosophilidae; genus Drosophila; species Drosophila ustulata. The sequence continues at coordinate 10,344,451 of JAWNPT010000080.1, forward strand.
GTCATTGTTGTTGTTGCTGGTTTTAATCGCTGGCAGTTTGCAAGTTGCGCTTAATTTCATATGAATCAGATTGTATATATATAAAGATATATATATAAATGTATGTATATAGTGTTTAGAATTTCTTGGGCCGTTCCTATTCGGATAGTTTTTATCGATTGTCTTTTCATTCTGTTTGTTTTGTATGCCTAATCAAATACATGCTAATTATTAAATTAATTTTTAAAAATAGGAAAAAAAATTAAAAAAATAAATTTGAATTCAAGGAAAATCAATTGTTGTTGAAAATTATGCAGATTATGCGGTTGTTCATTCGAGTTGTGATCATTGATTAAGACTTTTTGGGGAAAATTATAGTTTTTTTTTTTTGTTTGCTGGGTTTCAACTAATTGTCATGATTTGTGCTAAATAATAATAATAGTAGTTATAATAATTATGAATATAATCCGACGGCGGAAAGCATTTCATTCCCTCTCTCTCTTTCTCTGTCATTCATTCGCTCTGTTTTCGTTGCACTTTTTACTTGGTGCGATCGTGCTTCGAGGGTTCGACTTGTTTGGCGAACTCGCTCATCACATCCTTGTAGATCACCGGATCTAGGTTGCGACCGAGCATATAGATGAGCCACCAGTCGCCGATATCCAGTTTGCGCGACAGCGAGCGACAGATCTCCATCGGGATCATGCGATTGCGGGCGTTCAACAGGCGGGGCCGGAACTTTGGCATGAAGATGATGCAGGCACTGAAGTGTGGATGAAAATATTGTAATTTACATTAAAAAAAACATTATTCAACTTATTATAGAAGGGAATTATTTAGATTTTTGCTATACGTCGCTTTTATATAGATAACAAATACTAGATTTTTTTTGGATATGTAAATAGTTGTTAATCTGTGAACTCTGAATTTCTACATAAATATAATTCTCTCTGCCGAAGGCCTTGTCGCTAGTGTACTTCTTATTTTTAATAATATGGTAAATAAAAATGAAAATATATTATTGCTGCTTAAATTGCATTCTGGTTTCCCAATTAATTTTTTGCTGTTGCTTTTGATGATGAATTTTAATTTTTTAGTGTGCTTTGAATTTATTACTTATTTTCAAATCGAGTAGAAAGCTTCTACAATTTCTCAAGAGCTTTAATTTTGTATTTAAAATATATAGAAAATATTTAAATAATATTTAAGGGATATTGGAGGCTACTATCTTTATCGATGTATTTTTTAATTTTTTCCATAGAGATTTTACTAGTCAATTTAATTTCCTAAATTAGTTTCTTGCATTTCGTCTAAATTTAAAAAGTATTCATTGAAAAGTAAACTTAATTAGGAATACTTTAGCTTTTTCTGATACATTTAAAATTACTGCAATAAACTTGAAACTCATCTCAAATTCTAATTTAAATTTGAGAATATTATATGAACATTTAGTTAGTACATAAAAGTGATATACAAATTAAATTTACATACATATGTATATAGAAATTTAATTCCAATCCAAGCGTTAGCTTCTTCTAGTTCCTATTCCATTTAAAACTACTGAAATAATGCTGAAACTCAAACTGAATTTGATTTCTATCATTCTATACTCTGTACAATTTTCCAGCTATTGAATTATTCAAGAAAAGTAACGAAAAGTTATCTAGAAATTAAATTCTGATTTCTATTTACAATGATTCTGAAATGCAACCCCAACTCGTATTTGTGAGTTTGCTGTACTAACCGGAAGACCATCAATCCGATGAGCAGGACGAGCAGGATCCAATACCAGAACCAGATAAACACGTAGGTCTTCTCGTTGACGATGTTCAGCGGCAGGATGCAGAGGGAGTCGTGCGTCTGGAGGGAGCCGCCAGCGCCATACTTGTGGAAGATGCACTTGGTGACACGGGGAAAGACGAAGACCATGGGATCGACGCGCTGCTCCTGCGGCACATCCGACAGTCCCATGATGTTGGTGCCGTACGAGATGAACTCGCCGTCGAAGAAGCGATTCATCAGATACATTTGCAGCACGATGTTCACGAAGCAGAGCACCTCGCAGGCCCAATAGCGAATCGCGTACAGTTTGTGGCGCTGCATCGGGATCGAGAATTAATCCATTAATTCACAACAATCATTATTAATTGTATTTTGGCCACTCACCTTGATGTGCTTGATCAGATAGTCGAGCAGCGCATCGCGTTTGGCCTCCTTCTCCTCGCGCGTGCAGATCGTTATGTTCAGTCCCATGACGATCATACGCATCAAGCCGCCCTCGAACTTGTTCCACAGGAACTTGGGCGTGTAGCAGGCCATGGCCTGCAATACCAAACAAAATAATATATTAATTCAAAATTTCATTTTAAATATAATTTATTGTTAATTATAAGAATTTAATAAAAAATCTCTTGCTTGCTTAGAAATAAGAAAAATGTATGGAGAGCTTTAGTGACTGATGAATCAATTTAGACAAGCTTTTAATGTGCTTTCATTCGCTCAAAGCTGTCACAAAAATACAAAATGACTGGTGAGATTTTCAAGAGCATTAAAATAAGCACCAAAGAGCTTTTAGGGTAAAAGCTGTTATAGAGAACACTTAGAGAAAATCAATTTTAGCTTTCATGACGTGGGTAAATCTTCCAATAATTTTTTATTTATTTAGTGTTTATATTCTTTAAGTCAATAATAAAAAAGTTCATTATAGTTCATATAAAAACGAAAGTCTGTATTGACAACTGTTTGAAGCTTCGACCAAATTTTTTTTTTTTTAATTAATTTATCCTTATTAGTTGGATTAAGAATTTTATTATAGAAAAATGAATTTATTAATTCATCCAAATAAGATGAATAAATTGAAAAAAATGGCTGAAAAGGATTATAGCTTGTTTTTTGTGTTTGTGACTTTTGGTATAAACAAATAATTATTATTCATAGGTGTCAAAAATATTAATAATTATGTTTTATTTTTAATTGTAATTTTGACATTATTCAATAGCTTTTTGGTGAAGCTCAAAATTGTGGCTCAAAATTTAATTCAAATTGTTTACTGTATGTTTAACAAATTCTTATTCATTTACAAACTGTAAGAAATAAATGCTTTACAAAATTATTTTCTTCTAAATGCTGATTAAAAATGATTTGAATTTTATATTAGTTAAAATTTGTTGTGAACTTTTCTGCATAATACTGCTAAATATTTAATTTGATGTTCTTTTCTGTTAAAAAAGTTTGTACTTTAAGCTTTACCTAAAAGAAATTCAAATTCTTTGAGCTGCTTGCTCAACATTTAATTGGAGCTATTTAGATAAATGGTAACTCAAGTCACATTATTATTTTGGCAAGGCGAGCTTCCATGATTTTAGTCCATTAATAAAATAATGAATCAAAAGCTTCTGTTGAGCTTTTAAGCTCTTGTTGATATTCAGAGTCTATTACATCAGAAATATTATATATATCAACAATTTCTACAGTCTGCAAAATGCTGTTGTGCCATTAATCAAGAGCTTTCAGACAGCTTTAAAGCTGCTTGAAGTTGAAAGCTGCTCAAAGCTGTTGACAAGCGACAGCTGTGAATTTCATTTATTATTCTCTTAAGTTTGTTGCTGGTTGGTTTGGATGTTGTTGCTTTTTAGCGGGTCATTAAATAGAGGAATCTTTTTTCTGGTATTTCGCAAGTTGAAGTGAATTCGTTGTCACTCTTGTGGCTATTGTTGCTTCAGTGTTTAGCGGTTTTTGTTGCTCCGGCTTTGGCTTTGGCTTGAACGTTGCGCAATCATGATTGATCAACGACGCCTCCGTCGGTCGCTGCTGTGGACACAACACGCATCGCATCGCACCGCATGGCATTCAATTAAGCCTCATTGAAGCAGAGAGCTCAAGAGTGAGTTTGTGTCAATTGAGACCACGAGCACGAGGAAGGGAGGAATTCAGCCAACACACACAGAAAAACTCAGCATATTCGCTGATTGGCATTCAATTGATTTGGACATTCCGCAATTAGTGCAAAAGATCAACCAGCTAGAGAGAGAGAGAGACTCACCTGAAAGAAGAGCACGAAGCACACCCATTGATAGTAGGTGTAATATTTTCTCGCATCCTTGTCATTGAAATCATTGGCAACGCCGGGATGCGCCACTTCGCGACCAACCTGCAATCAAAATCAAATTAAACGAGCAATGAGAATAATTCAATTAGTGAACGACGTCGCGACCACGTTTATTTATAGACATTTTGCGTTTCTATTTGTTGCCCATTAAGAAATCGCATCAATAGCGGTTGTTAAGCGACTTTAATGTGTGAAAGCAGCCAATGAAGCGAGTAATGCAAGCAGTAATGAGCAAAATAATGACTCTTATTTATGAGCGGTTTTTTTTTATTTGAATTCTACTTATTTTTCTTTTATTTATTTAAATATATGTAAAGATAGAAAGCAAATAAATGTATATCTTGACTGAGCGCAGCTAATGAAAAAACTAATGATATTTGTAATACAACAATTAATTACTTTTATGTTGTATTCAATTTATTTGAATGCTTTAATCAATTTATTCTCCTACGGTTCATAAGGGATTTGGCTGATTATTAAAGCTAGATAGCAAATAAATTTACAACCCAACTGTGGGTAGCTAATGAAAAAAGTAATGACCTTTGGGCAGCTAATAAAAAAAGTAACGATATGTGTAATACAAAAATTAATTAATTATATGTTGAAGGAATTGTTTTTCGAACTGTGGGTAGCTAATGAAAAAACTAATGATATGTGTAACACAAAAATTAATTAATTATATCTTGAAGGAATTGTTTTTCGAATGTTTTAAATAAGTTATCCTCATAAGGTTCTTAAGGGGGTTTGCTGATTATTAAAATAAATTGTTCTCCCTGAATTGAATTAAGCTTTAAAATGATCTCTTCTTATAAAATTTATTTTAATTATAGGATTAATGGAGAAATAGTAATTGTATCTATTAAAAAATTAATTTAAAAAATTAAAAAATAAGAGTTCATTGCCGATTTTTTTTATTATGAAATTAAAGATTAATTTTATGTTTTGCCTCTTGTTAAAAAATAATTGAATTAAAGACGCAAGGAATTTAAAAGTATCTCTAACGCATGAATAAAATATCGAGCTATATTAAAATATTTAAACACCTCGCTTCATAATCTTTTAATTTTTGATTCTAAGACTTTAATTCTAAGTTGTAAAAACTATGAAATATAATAATAATAAAAATGCTAAGGGACAATTTTTGTTTTTTTTTAATAATTATAAAATTTCTGATGGCTTATTTTTGTTTTGCAAATAATAATTTTGAAATTTCTAAGGACTACTTTTGGTTGTTGAATATTTTTCTTCTTTTTTTGTTAGTTTCGAGTAATCCTTAAGAGTTTTTTTTTTAATTGTAATACAATTGCTAAGGGTTTTTTTTAGTTTTGTTTTTTAGTAATAAATATGGACACTTTTTTTTATAATTTCCTCGTTTCTTGGTGTGTTTTGTAAAATTCTTGAGTTCCTTTTTCGTATCCTCTTGAGACGAATGCATTGATATAGCCGGCGAACTCTGCAAAAGGATATGCCGAGTGTCTGGTGAAGGTTCCACGAAATTGGCAAGGTTTCTTGTCGCAGTTCACTTCCTGCCCCTGTTGAAACATGAGACGAGTGAAGAATGGAAACGGGAACGGGACCAGGACTGGGATCGTTCTCATTCTCGAGTCGTTGTCGTTGTCGTTGTGGCTGTCGCGTCTGCGCTCCCGCGGGGTATTCAATTTTATTCGTGTGTCGTTGTTAATCGTTTTTGTTGCTGCTTCCTTTTATGCCTTTTCTTGGTTTTATTTTTTTAATTTTTTTTTTTATTTTTGGTTTTGCGTTGCGGGATACGAGCGACCGACATCGTCCGACAACGCCCAGTTTATAATTGCTATATAGCCGCAGCATAAATATGCACATATTTATGTATTGTCTGTTGCGTATTCGATTTATGGCGTGTATTACATATCATACAAATGACGACGACGACGACGACGACATTGTACGTGATCGGCCTACGTGAGGGCAAAACTGACATGACAGACAGCATTCTTCATTCTCCATTCTCCATTCTCCAGCCTTTGGGATGCTGGAGGTCTTTAGCATGTCTCGTTCGCCGCAGCACTCTGGACATGTGTAGACTTTGTCTGCTTGTAATTGCACTTCACGTTGCTTTCTTCCAGCGTGTAATTGTAAGTGGAGACTTGTGTCGATTGTCCATCAAGCGAATTCGTTCAACAGCACGTCATGTAACGAAGCTCACGCAAGTGGAGACTTGTCGAACTCAGTTCCTTACTCTACCGATCATATTTTATGCCTTACAGCATAATTTGTGGTCATTATTGTAAGTGGAGACTTGTGTAGACTTATGTATTTTATATTTAAATGTATTAACAATGCATTTTTGGCAGTTTATTAATGTGTGTTTCGGAAAGCTACATAAAATGCATAATATAAACAAGTGGAGACTTGTGTAGACTTGGCAAACTTGCAATCGAACTCAATTTCGAACTCTAAAAGGTATATTTTATCATTATAATATGGAATATTCCCATTAATGAAAGTGGAGACTTGTGTAGACTTATGTATTTTATATTTCAATGTATTAACAATGCATTTTTGGCAGTTTATTAATGTGTGTTTCGGAAAGCTACATAAAATGAATAATATAAACAAGTGGAGACTTGTGTAGACTTGTGTAGACTTGGCAAACTTGCAATCGAACTCAATTTCAAACTCTATAAAGTATATTGTATGCATTTTAATATAAAATATGCTCATTAATGTAAGTGGAGACTTGTGGAGACCTACGATTTATATATTTAAATGCCTATTTTCAATGTTATGACTGTCATTTGTGTCATACAGCCCAAAATGCATACTAAAACCAAGTAGAGACTTAGTGTAGACTTTTAAGAGTTATATTTAAAGCCAAGTTTAAGCAACATATTGCTTGCATTATTACTACAGACGCATACAGCTGCCATTGGAGACTTTACGAATTTATTTGTAATGCTTCCAAACAGAAAATGATTTACTTCGTTTTTAAACGATTTAGAAAAGTGGAGACTTACCTGTCGGTTGAAGGCATCGGGCATGGTGAAAGTGCTGTGGATCCAACAGAACGTGTTGACCACATGCGGCGGAATGCCGTTCACAATGCAGCTGATCGGCTGGCCGACATATTGGGTGGCCGTGATGATCAGACTGCAGGTCAGGAGCAGTACGGTGGTGAAGGAGTTGTGGAGACGGAAGACGGCATTATCCGTTTGGATGTCCTGCCACTTCATGTAGCTCTTCAGGCTACCCAGTAACTTATACATCTTGGCACAGTTGAAGTAACAGCGGCGGTGAAAGGATCTGGTTCAGGATCAAAAGGAGTTTGATAGTTGAAGCGAGTATTTAAACTGCGACGATGGCAGTGTTGGAAAACGTTTTCTTCTCGGTCGTTAAATTATTGCGCGTTTCTTGGTCTTTCGTTTGTTTTTGCGATGCATATCCAAGTGACAACTGCAATGATAAGATGGAGATGTAATTAGTCAACTAGTATCTTCAACTATTTATGTGATAGTAAAAGTTGCCGATGTAGAGATATTTGGAGACTTTTATGATGCCCCAAAATTATCTTGCATTGGTTTCTACATGAATTTGTTGTAGAAAAAACATTAATTTGATTAGTGGAGACTTTGGAGACTTGCTGATAACACCTTTTTGACACTTTTACTAACGTTTTTTAATGGATATCGAAACTAAAAGTTTGTTTGCATGTGCAGACAGTGGAGACTGGTGTAGACTTTGGAGAGTTGCAGTTTTTGATGCTGCTAATAAATAGAACAGCTCTGAAAACACATAATATTATTTTTCTGGCACGTGCAATTTTTGGAGAGTAGTGTAGACTTTGGAGACTGGCTGTTTTTATACTTATAGCACATAAACCGACACTTAAAATGCATAGCATTAGTTTACTTGCATATCAAGACTTTGGAGAGTAGGGGAGACTTTTTTGTTAACAGCTTTAATATTCAAATTTATTCCATAGTATCAAATTGAGATTTTTGAGTGTTAATTAAATTGCAACATTTGCTCTCAAACGATTTCATGCACTTGAAATTAGTTTCACTCACGAAACTTTTAATTCCACAGCTGGAGACTCGTCTAGTTTTCTTGTGACGAGTGTTGTTATCTAAGTCGATGTATCTGCGTATCGTTTTCGTATCTTTCGGGGGCAGCCAGAACATTTGGTTGATTGGAAAACGTGTCGGGCGACAACTGATTGAAGTCGACCGAAAAATGTAAATTTCGTTTCGAGTGCGTTCTGTTTGCTCTCGACGCTATCACAACTCAAACACGCGACTGGAGACTTTGCTCAGTTGGGGACTTTTTTTGTTGCATGGTTGTGTGTGTGTGTGTGTGTGTGAACATGGCAAACATAAATCAACTAATAGAATCTGCAGACAGCTTCAATTTCAATTAAAGTCAATGCGAGCTGCACTGAGAAATTGATGCGCCACCATTTAAATATCCAATTGCCATTTGCTCCACTTGCTCCGTCAGTCGAACCGAAACACACTGAACCGAACCCAGCCGAACCGAACCGAACCTCAAGTTGAATGCACTCTACTCTCACTCTACTCTGGCTGCCTCAGCGATCTTCTGTTCGCTTGACCCGAGCGCCACTTAAGCGCCACATCTGTAATCAGTTGTTGCCACTTGGCTGCTGTTGCTGCCGTTGCAGTTGCAGCTTGGGAATGCAATTAGTCTCCTGACATTTCATCATAATCAATCAAATATTTATATTTGCTTTGCTCAATTATTCATATTTGCCAACTACTCGTATGCTTAATGTTGATTTTTCTATTTTAAGCTCAGCTTCTCAACGAGCTGCTCGAGAGTCTCGATTGAAGTGCCAAATTCGTGAGATTTTCTCGAGTTTATTAAGAAAAGTCATTAAGAAATTAAAGATAAGAATAATTTGATATTTATATTTTTCAATATCAATTCAAAAATACCTCTTTTTTTAATTCAAATAAAAAATTTCGAAATATTATTTTAATTTGTTCAAGCCGAAACTAAAGTAATTTTTAGCTGCTACAGTTTTTTTTCTGCAGCTTTCAGATTTTTGTATAGTATACAACTTGGCAATGATCGAGTTAAGCTTACTTTTATTAAAGCTCAACTTATACTGTGATCTTTTAAAAACATTTACTTATTCAGCAACATACTGTTATAGATGTTTATACTTAAAGTTTTAACACTCTGTCGTTCATCAAAACTCAAGATTATAGTTTATTGCAAGCAGTATTTTGAAGTTTAACATTTCTGGTTTTTAGCACAATTCGCGAATATATAAAAAAAGTCGAATTACCATCTTTATAGGCCATCTAGGACTGCTCGTGGATTTGTAATTTAAAAATTCTTTATATAAGATATCATTCATAAAATAAAATTTTCATTTCTAGTAGACGTAGATTTTAATAAAGATTGGTAATCTTATTAAAATTGTATGTTTGATTTAAACACAATTTTGCTTTCCATGTTTTGAGTGGGAAAAAACTTATCAGGTAGTTAACGCTAATGATTATTAGTTTTAATACATCATTTCAATCTTTAAATTAAATCTCTAAGCTTTAGTTAAGAATTTTAACGTTGTATTATCTGGATATTTAAGTTTATAGAACGTTTATACTTTTGAAATTATAAAAGCAAACAAAGTTATCGGCAAATTTAAGTTAATGATATCCAGACGATGTCTATTCTTATAACCTTATCTTCTTATAATCTTTTTTGTTAAGTTAATGATTTTCAGACGACGTCCCTCTTCTTCCCTCAATCCTTTCGCTGCCTGCTCAATTACTTTGTTGGCTTGATGAGTGAGTGACATGAATACACGACACGATGAATACCCACAGTTGACCCCCAGTTATCAAGCCACCCAAAAAGGCGACCCTCCCACAGCCAATGAGCAGCTCCTCCCTCCCTCCCGCTGCCCGCTTATCAAGTTAGTCAAGCGTTTTCCTGCTTTAGTTGCAGTTGTTGTTTTGTTTGCGTTTAGATTTTTGCCACACGCTTCGCTGGCCACGGCAAGGCAATAAAACTGCAGCCGCAACAATTAACCGCAGCAACAGCAACAACAACAACAACAACAACATCAACTGCAGCTGCCACAAACAATGACCACAACAATAACCCCCGCAACATCCTCCCCCACAACGTTGCCGAGGCTTTTCATTGCCAAGGCCATGGACAGCAGCCGTCGTCGTTGTCGCCGTTTTTCCAGCAAATGTTATGTGCGAAAATTGCAATTTATATGCACAAATTGTGAAGGCGGCGAAGAGGGGGGAGGGAAGGGGGAGGATGAAGTGTCGAGGCAGACACGATGCAGGTGTCGCGTTGCAAAGGTCGCCAAGAGCACTGAGCGAACGTATTAAATGCCTTTTACGTGCCTGTCTCATGAGTTCTCCTTTTTTATTATTAGCATACCCTGTACACGACAGACAATTGGGGTAGCCACAGTGTGTGGCAAGTTATGCGAGGGGTATAGAAATATCATTTACTATATATCACTCTTTTTTTGTATTTAATAAGCAAACTAATTCAAATTATTTAATTAATATATTTAATTATAAATTAATTCATTACAAATAAATTACAATAAATAACCTTTTTTAATTCAACATTCCCTATAAGCGAGAGACAATTGGGGTAGCCACAGTGTGTGGCAAGTTGTGCGAGGATATATAAATATTATTTATTATACTATATTATACATATGTATACTACTACAATACCTCACTTTATTTAATTAAATGATCAGTATATATTTAGTGGCATAATTCGACTGGCTGAATATTTAATCAGAAATTAAAATCAAAATCCTGGGGTCTAGAAATATTATTTACTACATATATAGTGCATTTGTTGAGCAGATTCGCTTAGCAGGATATTAATTAGAAATTAATTCATTACAAATAAATTTAAAAAAAACAAACCTATTATGCATTCCCTCTAACCGATAGACAACAGGCAAGTCAGATGAGCGGTCTAGAAATATTATTTTCTATATACAAACTTGTTTTATCTTTAACCAAAAACCGCTTAGCGGCAAAAATAAACTAAGGAAAAATCCTATTCCACTTCTATTCGCTTGGCGGCATATTTTTCAAGAATAATTTGTATAACTATTATCATATAAAAAAAATAACATAAAAATAAAATGCCAAATAACGAATATTTTGCAAGGTATGCAAGCTATGGACTGCTCATAATGATTCCCAAGAAATTCGTTGTCTCATTTATTTCAAAGCTACATTTTTTACTCTTGATATCAATTCTCTAGAAATTTGTGGTCCCATTTATTTTGTAACTTTATTTTGTAAAATTTTTATCGATTCTCTGGAAATTAGTTGTATAATTTATTTATATAATATACAGGGGTGATACAGAAATCGCGTCCCCTGTAAAAACCCTTCAATTCCATTCAGCGGTGACACAGACAATTCCCCTGATATTTATAATATTTCCATGTTATTTTATTTTAACTTTTTATCAGATCAATGCTATTTAAACTATGTTAAAAATGTAAATAAGCTATTTTTTACGAATTTTGTTTGTTGTTTACTAGTTGCCCCACGACGTTTTTTCTTAAATCCCTTGCTTTAATTAAATTTTAATTGCTGCATTTATCCAGATTCCAGTTTCTCTCAACTTTATTAGAAATATGCTAATGTTTTCAAGTTTCAAATTCCCAGGGCACATTATAGACATGCATTTGAGATTTATAAGGGGTATGTACGATCCCAAATGATGTTTAAAAAAATCTATTAGATATTTATTTATGTGTTTATTACTATTCGTAACTTGGAATTAAATGAAACCCCTGGCAAAACAATTAATAGCTGTTCTTAAACTCAATTAATTTGCAGGGTCTTTAAAAATCATTCCAGGTTTCGTTTAAATTTAATAAGCAAGACTTAAACTCTTTTTATATAATGAGTTGCATTTAATTAATTAGATTTAAACTCTTTCAATATACTAAATTAAGAAATTAATTTGCAGGGTATTTTGAAAAGGATCTAATTTATCTGATTTCAAATTTCACATTTATTTTGCGCTGAATCTCAACGAATTAAAATCTTCATTTGTTTTCGCATTTCCAGGGTAGCGCTTAGTCATGTTTTAGTTTTGTTTGTGACGTTTGCAGTCTCTTAAACTTGATTTATGTACATCAGTTGGCGTTGTTGTTGCTGGCTTTTCTCGCAATGCAATTAGAATGTGTACAACTTTACACGTTTAACCTTAACATGAATACGAATACACTCAGTCATTCACTCGGTGAGTTATTCAGTCAGTCAGAGAGTTATTCGTTTCGTGGCTCGTGTGACGTCACAGGCGATTGGAACAAATAAATTTGCTTAATTGCATTTGACAATTGCATTGTTTGTTGCTGCTGCTGCTGCTGATGTTGTTGGTAAGCAGCTGTCCAAAAGTCGCCAGCGAACCGGAAGTTCTTCCTCCCTCTACCCCTCTACCTTTACCATTACTCTCCCTCTCTCTCTATCACACACTCCTCGCTCTGTTGTCTCCTCCATTCTCGCTTTGTTCGGTTACCTTCTATGACTCCGCGCTGGCAGCTGGCACCAACTTCAATTAGAGCCAACGAGGGTAGGCACACAAATAGCTGAGAACATAGCACAGCATTCCGATTGTATGAATCAAATTTTGTTCTATCTATTCTACTTTTCATTATTGTATTATTTACGTAAGCTACAGCTAAGCTAAGTATTTTATTTTTGAAATCTTCAAATTTATATATGTATGTTTGTTATTATTTAGTATAAGAACACTTAATTTATATATGAAATATATATTTACCAACAAAATGCTTTATTTGCGTGCATAAAACTCGGTTTTTTACTGATCATTTTACAGTCATTCATTTAAAATGTAATTAGATTCTGCGATTAGCTTAAGCTTATATAAATAATGTTATTATTTAAATAAAATAAATCAATGCAGTTAATCAACGATAGCCTCAGGCTGTGATGCTTTCTAATTAATTTCTACGATCTTTTTTTGTTAATTTTTAAAATGTCAATTTAATTTCCTTTTTACTACTAATACTAATAGAATATATTCATTTTAATTTAGTTAATTCTTCTGAATTCTACTGCTTTTATTATGGCTGAGTTTTACTGCAGATACAACTCTCCTCTGTAAATTTCCATATTTGTCCTTGATCTACATACTTGTAGTCTCGACTTTCATTTATAATCTTAGCTTGGCCGTAGATTTTATTCATTTAATGTGTCTTTATTTTTGTACATTATCTATTCGTTACTCTGTTTGCTATAGACTTTATATCTTACATATTTTTATTTTTATATGTAATTTATTTTTTGGTAAGCCCACAGATTATAAATATTTTTAGGTCCCACAGTTCAACTACAAATGAGCAACAAGATATGTATTATTTGCTGCAATACTCACAAAGATCAAAGACTTTTTACTTCCACACCTGACGCTTAGCTTAGACATTGATTTTTATATTTATACAATGTTTGTAAAACAGCACATAAAACAGAAAACTTCACTTTGAGCGAGCAGAAGAAGCGCAAATATAAATCATCAACAAGTTTTGAGTCGAAAAGCAAATATGCTTTCAATTAGCGCTTCAGCCAGAATATGGTCACCCTTGAGTGGGAGTCGCTGCTGCCGCTGTCAAGCGGATGCCAATGCACTGACTAATTAGTGCTAGCGTGTACTCATCGAACCGCCCTCCGCACTTCCCTACTATTCCTCCCTCTTCGCTCGCTCTCTTCTCCTGGTATCAAAAAAACCGCAAGTAGCGTGCACATAATCAGACGGTGCGGGAAGCCGAAGTCGCCGACGAAGCCGAAGCCGAAGCTGGAGCCGAAGCGCAGTCGGAAAGTCGGGAGAACCGGGACACACAGAAACGAAGAGACAAAAACAATGCGATGCGTTGTCTCTGTGCAGCTTCAATTGACCATTTCCGTTTGTGGGAGGGAGGGGAAAACGAACATATGAGAAACATCTTTGGCTGCAGATGTTGAAATACAATACAGAGAAGAGGGAAAAAAAAGGCCAACAGAAGATCTCAAGCCAAGATGGCTGCACTGGCAAAAAGAAGATCGCACGATTCCAATTGGAATCTGTAATCTGTGCTTATCAGCACTAAGCTGCCCTCTCACTCCCACACACGTACACACACTCACACAAAGGTTAGAAAAAGAAATATGTATGTATGTGACTTACGAAATCCTCAGCGTTGGTCTCACTCGCTCTCGTTGTTGTTGTTGCTGGTGTTGTTTGGTCGTGTCACAGCAGCTGAAGCTGAACTTTCATTGTGTGCTTTGCTGCTGCAAATCAGCTGCCAGGTGTGCGAGTATTGTTGTTGTTGTTGTGTTTAACGAATTTGCATAAGCAGCGACGCACACGAACACACGCACACACACATGCACACACACAGGAACAGGTTCTCTCACTGAGGGTTTTTTTCTTGCAGGGCTGCTGCGCGCCGTTTCTTCTTTCGTTTTTTTTTTTTGTATTTATTTTCGTCTTTTGAATTATTTGTATTTGAATTTGTATTTGTGTTTGTATTTGAAATGTTTGCACGTAAAGTTGTTGTTTTTGTTGTTGCTGCGTAAAACGCGCGCGTCGCGTTGCAGTCGCTGCAGCCAAAGACGCGCAACTAAAACGCAACAACTGAAAATTCAAAAACCGCGCAACTAAAACCAACAAAAAAATAAAATGCAAATCAAAAAACCAAAAAAAAAAAACACCGCTCTCGTTGTTGTTGTAGTTGTGTGTATCTCAAACTCAAACCGTCACACAAATATCAATATAAATATATATATCGACAGATAGATATATGTACGTATAGACGTAAAACAGAAGGTAGAAGAAATATACAAAGATTTGAGCTCGCTTTGACTGTGCGCTGCGGAATGGCTTTTGTAGTGAGCATAGCCCAGCACACGCTGCTGTCGCCGTCGTCGACTGTCGTCGTCGCTTGCTTCTCGTCGTTCCGTTGCCGTTTCGTTTCGTCTCCCAAATCCGTTTCGAACTCAACTCAACTTAACTCAACTCAACTCAAAGCCGTCCTCTCTCTCTCTCTCTCACTCCCATGCACACAGAGTGCGTGCGCGCTCGTCTCTGCTCAGAGTCTGCTGCTGATGCTCGACTCGATTTGCTCTCTCTCTCGAGTGGTTTCCATTGCGTTCCCTTTTGGCGTTCGAGTTGAAGTCGCTTAAAGCTTCCCATTTAAGCTCCGATCGCACTTAACTAATTGGAGCACGCACAAAACTGCTCAAGTTTTAAGCCTGTCTTCCTCTCGCTCTCGCTCTCGCTCTCTTGAGCCAGATTTTTGTGTCGTTGATTACCTGACTTCTTTTAGTTTTATTTTGGTAATTGTGCAGGGGGGATGGAGGGTTGTGAATACTTCGCATTTCATGATGTTCTCCTCTTATTGCTGTGTCCAATTTTTAAGTCACGCCAACCACATTGGTAACATTTCGAAAGGTAAGCTATTTTTCCCCCCTCTTCTTTTTTTTTGATTGTATTATTCGGGCAAGAAGAAAAACTGGAAATTCAAATGATGGCGAGTTTGATTCCTCCACCTCCTCTTCCATTTTTTTCTTCTTTTATTGCTTTGGTCATATTCTTCGGTCCCCAAGCTAAGCTGCGTTGACTATCGAATGCCCTTTAGTCTCTTGCGATAGCATAAATGAACTTTACAAATTATTTGTGTAATCAAGCATATTATAATTTGGTTTTTACGCACGCTCTTGAATTATGATACTATCGTATAATATTATTCTTTTTTAAGATTTCTCTCTACCACCTTAAACTCTTATACTTTGGCATATGCGACTATTAAATGCTCTACCAACAAATTTTGCAATAGTACAGTATTGAAATCTTTTTCAATTTCAGCTAAAATTTAAGCTGCTATCTTTTTGTAATTTCGTTTTGTGTGCCATAGAACACCTGTTAAGTGTTTTGCGCTTATCGGTTATAGTCGTCGGAGGGAAGTCGGACATGACAAATGATATAACGATAAAACATTATGTTGAGTTAATTATCTGTTGTGGACATTGCATAGTTTCGTTTTTAGTCATTGTTTTTATGCTGACGGCGCCGTCAATAAAGTTACTTGGGCTAGTTGATCAATGCCTGGAAAGTTGATAACTTGACGCTATCGTTGCTTTAAAATTACCCAAAAAAACGAAAAAAAACGGAGCTCGGTTCATCAGTCATGCAATATGGCGACGCTTAAGTTACAGTTATAAGTTCGAGTCCCCCAACTAACCAGACTTCCCTGATTTTTTATACCCGCTACCCATAGGGTAGAAGGGTATTATAACTTAGTGCCAACAGAAAATGTATGTAACAGGCAGAAGGAGGCATCTCCGACCCCACAAAGTATATATATTCTTGATCAGTGTCAACAGCCGAGACGATATAGCCATGTCCGTCTGTCCGTCTGTCCGTCTGTATGAACACCTGGATCTCAGAGACTATAAAAGCTAGAGCTACCAAATTTGGGGACAGTACTCCTATAGGTCCTACGCAGGTCAAGTTTATTTCAAAAGTTGGATGCCACGCCCCTTTCCGCCCCCAAAAGTCTGTAAAAGCCGTAATAATAGACCTAGAGCATTGAATTTTGATATGCATAATAATATTTATATTCTCAATGATTCCTGTGAATTTGGTTGAGATCGAATGAAAAACAAGGAAGTTATTAAAGAATCAATTTTCTATGCAAAATTCACTTGCAGCTGCCCGCGCTTTGTTTGTTTAGTTGACAGTGTGACCAAAACGGTGTTGTGATTTTTACCCGATATTTTCAAATATATACAAAAAACTAATTTTAGTATATTTGGTATATTTTTTGTTAATATATCATTTAAATTTTTTGTTTTCTCTCGAAATGGGTTGCGGGTATCATACGGTCGAGCACTCTCGACTGTAGCTTTCTTACTTGTTTTTTAAATGTCATGCAGCGAACTCACGTTGCTTTTTTGGACAATTCGTTTTATTTCGTTTAGTTTTTTTGGGTTTCTTGGTTTAATGCCTTTTTGTTTTGCTTTTTTTTGGTAACGCTCTTGGCCTTTTTTTAATGGCGCACTTTCGTAAGCTTGAAATTATTCGAGTGCCTTGTCATTACATGCCACATACGATCTCGAGCTCGACTCTTTGATTGCGCTGCCTTTCACTTGCGTCTCACGTGAAGCCGATAAACCTTCCGATAGCTTTGTGGGTGCTACGTGAGAGCGCGGGTGCAAACACGAACCGCATACGTGACATTGATTTATGAGTGCGTGTCACTCATTCGCTCGCTCACTCGCTATCTCTGTCACTGTCTTGCTTGCGACTCATCCTTTTGCACTCAAAAGTGCATTTCACTCAAGGGTCGCCGCTCTCTCGCTGCGTTCGCTCTCGCCAAATGCACTCAGGCTCTCTGTCGCTCTCTCGGTTATGCAGCTGCTCCTTTATTGCAGCTTCCTTTTGCTGCTTTGCTTCCGCAGCTTCCTTTTTTTTCGCTGCCACTGCAATGCATGTGTGTGTGTGTGTGTGTGTATGTGTGTCTGTGTGTGTGTGTGTGGCGTCGTGGCAAGCTGAAATGGGCTCGTTTTTCAATTAATGTTGTCGTTGTCGTCGCCAAATGTGTAGATCAAAGTGCAACTGCAACACAGCGGCCATGTGGCAGACACACTTAAAAGGGGTGCATGCCACAGATGGATGTGGCACGTACACACACGCACACACACACACACATACACAGCGTCTGCAACTCATGTGTGGCAACTGAGGATCGTTCCATTTGTCACGTACACCGAGGACATTTTGCAGATTTATTATTTGTTTGTTTGTCTCTTTCTGGTTATGGCTGTACTAAGAAAATACTGTGTTTGCGGTATTTAGTATATAGTGGAAAATACTTGACAAAATACTATATCTCAGCGATCTGTGGATCGATAAATACAATGTTTCAAGTACTGAGCTAAACACTTAGTTCAATATTTAATTTAATATTGAAATACTATCACTCATTTATGATGTATTATTTAAAACATTTTGGTTCCTAAAATTCAAGATACCGATTAAACATATTTAAATCAATAAATTTAATTCCAATAAAGTTGACTGTGTTAATTATATTTCATATTGATCACAATTTGTATTTGCTTTAAAATTTAATATAAAATACACTCCAAGATACTTCACATACTTCGTATATGTATATCACATTTCATATTTCGTTTATTCATTACTTTTATTTAATTCGTGCTAAATGTAAAAAATATTTCACCTAATCAGCAAATTGTTTGTTTTTTTTTGTTTTGGTAATATTTTGTTTCAATGATTTAACTTCCTGCTCACGCTTTATCGACACCGTCGAGCATTTTCCATGAACTTGACTTTAGAGCAGCTATTTTTAGAGGGCCCAAGTGTAAATGCTCTTGAAATCTCAGGCAAATCATTTGCTGGATACATTGAAATGTTTCTTTCGAAAAAACTTGTAAATTATGTTTTCTCGCTGAGAAACTGAAATAAAAATTGTACACACAAGAGTTTACTGCATTTTTGTTCAGCATAATACTGTGATAACATTATCGTCCGCATGTGATTTAATTTAATTGCCTCCATAGCAAGTTTCAGTAGGCGAGACCCACTGAGAGTCGAGTTCCTTGAGATAGTCACAGATAAATGGGTGCAATCGATGCATAATGCGCTTGTTGATAATGCACATGAATTCGACACGCACTCGAGAGTCACGGAATGGGCTGAAAACAAGCACTTGAGGCATGCAACATGAGAGGGGGCAGAAAACGAATGGGAAGACTCACAACATTGTGGTGACAGTTTAGCATTGTGGCAGGCTGATCATTGCCACAAAATGGGAACGCAAACGACACTGAAATGGGGCATAAACCATATAAAGCAAACTGAAAGACAACTTGATGGTTGATGTCTGATGTCGGATCGTTTCAATTACGTTGCTACGTGCGCCTTTTCGAGGCTTGGCCTGGCCAACAGCGACGAGACAAGATCGTGGTGTCGAAGCGACCACAAGAACCAAAAGTAGCAGAACCATAAAACATGTAAGAAAGCTGCAGTGACTTCAAGGGATCAACTGTTCGATACCCGATAGTCATTTTAAGATAAATGAAAATATAATAATCAAGTAATATAGTATTATCATTGGCTGCAATTTATAAATATATTGAAATTGCAGCCAAATATTGTCAGTAAATGAGCTCTCCAAGCATTGTCACCAAATTTGGCGGATCCAGCTCAATTTATATTTAAGATAGAACTATTTAAACAAGCGGACAGACAGACAGACAGACGGTTGGACGAAGCGATGCTGCATAATACCCTTCTATTTAACCTGTGGCGGGTATAAAAAGCTGCTTTCGCTTTGTTTGTATTGTTCTGTCCACACACACACACACATACTACACATATTTGTGTGTGTGTGTGTGTGTGTTTGTCTCTGGCAAGTTGAATGCCCTCGTTTGCTCTTGGGCGCCCAATGATGAAATTCCAATAAGAATTCGAACCAGCATGGCGGACAGCTTAGCAGTAGGGGAAGGGGGGGGGGGGGGGCGAGAGACACAACAGACATGTTTGAGCTAAAAACGTTGTATACCTGTTGTTGCTACGCAACAAGTTTTAGTTCGATAAACGATAGGCGATTAAACAGTCGATGCAGGATGCGTACCTGGGCCACAGACAGACAGCTGACTCTGTCAGACTAGCGCTAGCAGCTAGCGAGAGCGCGACTTACAAAGAGAGAGCGAGAGCGCAGCGAGAGAGAGCGCGTTCTCTCGGTGTGTTTTTGGGCACGCCGCTTGAAACGATGTGGAAACGAAGTTGAAACAACGCTTCAGTAACAGCTTGGCATTTGCTGACGACGCTCTCTCCACGTCTCTGTCTGCGTCTGTGTGCGTGTCTGTGTGTGTGTGTGAGTCAAACGTCGCCAAATCCACCACCATTGTGCAATCAACGCAAACGTAAAACAAAAACAAAAACAAACAAGAAAAATGTCGCCGTCGCTGCTGTCGCTGGTGTCGCTGCTGCTGCTGTTGGTTTGCGTGGTACGCAACGCAACCGCGATTGATTGCTATGTGTGCGACGCGAGCGACACGAAGAATCCTTTCCAGTGCGGCGAATGGTTCGATCGGTTCGATCAGCCCGACATCCAGCCGCAGAACTGTTTGAACGTGCATGGCGCAACCTTTTGTGTGAAGCATGTGGGGCGCTTTGAGGGCGGCATTGGGGCGAAGCGTTTCTGCAGCTCCAAGGATCTGGGCAACTATTGTGACTATGTGCGCAACAAGGGCGATCGCATGGACTATCGCAGTTGCATCTACACTTGCGACACCGACGGTTGCAACGCAGCAACAACAACAACAACGGCAGCCAACTCAGCTGCTGCTTGGGGTGTGGCGTTGACGCTAATCGCTGCGATCTGGCAACGCCACTGCTGAGAGAGCGGGTGCGAGAGCGAGAGCGAGAGCGAGAGAGCGGCCTAACAAACATAGCTTTTTGTAAACAACAAAACTAATTGTACTTTATTTGACTACTTTTATTACTTTTTTTTTTTGAGCATAGAGTTAAGCTAAGCTGTTAGATGTTTAAGTTGAACAAAAGTAAAGTTTCTCATACACAAACAACGACAGCGTCAACTTAATGGGAATGAAGTGGAACGGTACGAGTGGCAATGAAACAGCGCTTGGCTTGGAGAGCCAGTGTTGCCATAAGCTAGATTCTGAACAAAAGAAGCTAAAATAAGCTTTAAGTCAAAAATATGCTAAAAAGCAAATAAAATCAATAGGTTTCTTAAGTTCTTATTTCAATTAAATTTTGTTTACAAATTATCGATTTCATAATTTTTTTTAATAACATATTTTGTTTTGTTGTTATGAAACATTTTAGACATACAAAATATTTCGATTCTATTGCTTTAAATTTAGAAAATATGCTAGATTTATGGCTACAAAATTGCTGGATCTAGCCTGAAGCAAGCTAATCTGGCAACACTGTGTGGAGCGCGTGTTACGTGCTAAGTGATGGGGTTGCGGATGGGGGAAGGGGAAGGAAGGTGTTTTAGATATTCGATAGCTTTGCGGCAAGTACTTGCAATCGGCAGCTCGATGACACACATTCTCAATGCAGTTGTCGTCTATCGTCTATCGCCTTGAAATCTGTCTGACCCTCGTTCAAATGGCAAATGATCTAAAGAAACAAAACAAACATTAAATACTTAAATGAAAAATTGATATTGACATTTCATTAAGCGAAAAACCATTTAATCCAGCTCAATTCGCGCTGATCGTTTTGCGGCTGCTGTTGCGGCTGCGGCTTTTTCGCCGACAACGATTAAGGTCGCGCTGTGTCGCCACTTGCGGCAACCTGTTTTCAATTTTTGCATACTCTGCTTGCAGCCGGGTCTCTTCGCTAATTTAACGAACTCTGCTTGCAGCGCTCCTTATGAGCTGAAACTTGGTAAAGTTGCTGCAATTAACTAGGTTTTGTATATAGACTAAAATAAATCAGATCGCTTGGCTAGATTTTATTTAAATGATATATTTTTCAAAGTTTCGTTAAGTTTTGTCCCAAAACTAGTTGTCGAAAGTGCAGATTTAGTATGTAGAAGTTTCTGTGACATGTTTCCTTTTAGACTATCTTGACGAATCTTCTGAGAACGAGTTGTAACATTTTAGCACAAGTTTTGAAACCAGCTGTCGAAAGTGCAGATTTTGTATGATAATATTTATTTTCAAAGTTATTACTGAAGATATCTTAAATTTGCCCACTGCATGTTTCGTTAAGTTATATATATCTTCAGCTACATTGCTTCAAGTTAAGCTATAGCTAATATAAAAATACCACTAGGTAAAGTCCACGTTTGGGTTGGGTTCGAACTCAACGACACTAAGGATGACGAAACTCGTAATCGATGCCAATAAAAGTGTATTGAATTGAACTGTGAGCGAATTGGATCTTCAGTCTGAGTTGCGGTTGAGGTTGAGGTTAGAATCGCCGCCCACGTTGTCCCAATTCCGATTCCAATTTCAATTCCACGTCTAATGCGCCGTACCAATTCCATTTACAGTTTTTCGAGCTCGCGTTGCGTAATTGTCTAAATTGAAAACGCCTTGAGGCGCTATATCATTGTCATGCGGCGCTAATTTGAGACTTTACCGCCTGGGCGGACATTGCCACCCAAAAAAAAAAAAAACAAGAACAAAAAATAAATAAAAGACGAAACGTAGCTTGGGAAAACATCGTGATCATTGGCGTACTATATATAGTCAAAAATTGTGCTTCTAATCGACACAGTCGCTTATCAGCCCGCTCTTGACTAATCTGAGTGTATTCACACACTCACACTCACACTCACACTTGCACTCAGAACATAAGTATTATTGTCGTAATAATGGATCCTCCTCTTCTTGGTCTCAATTGACTTTTATGACATTGTCTCATCAGCGAAAACATCGTGTTCTTCGCATCTCTGAGCATTGCCCTCTTAATATGCCACAGACTTCGGATTCATTTTCATTATGATGAGGCACAGCAAGTTTTATTGATAGAGTGCAAAGTTTACGAACCATTAAATGCAGTCAACGAAGTTTTCAAGTCCGAAATCTGTTCAAATATAACGGTAACTTTAGCCTCCCTAGTACAACAAGCTAAAGCTGATCAATTAACATTTGACATGTTAATATTCAAATTTCTTAAACTTAATGGAATTCGACATATTTCCAATTATAATCAATTTAACAATTAAATAAACTATTTTATATATATATATTCTAAAATAGCTATTTTAAATATTCTATGTCTATATGTTTAATCTGTTAGCATCGATCCAAAAATGCTTTCAACACCTGGGAATAAAATAAAATAAATTAATTCATCAAAATCGGGTTCTCTCTTCAGTATTTAATATTATATTTTTAAATTTTTTGTAACATAGAAATAAATGAATACTTATAATAAATTATAGTTAATATGATTCCCAATTAATATATGGTATTTTAAACTATTAAAAAAACCTTTAAGCATTCATCAGCATTGTCCCAAGAAATCTGACGATATTGAGCATCTCAATTCTAGGTTTATTAAGTTGTGGTGCTATATATTAAATTTCATTATCAATTTTTATATAAATCGAAGAAGTGTAGAGTTTAAAATATATTATTTATGAAATATACAATATACGTATCCGTTAACACTTTAGATTAAATAAATAATATCCAAGTCCAACCTTATATTGGGTATATTTTATAATTCCTCTACTCTATGTAGTTTATATGTGAACCTGTAATATTTTAAAAATATTAATATTTCACTTACATAACGCTCGAGAATCGTGCTTAGCTCTCGATTCTCGATTGGGCTTAAAGTCTATAATCATTTAGATTGACGTCATTGGGGAGATGGATTGTTGACGATTCCGTTACAAATAAATATAGGGCTATAATTTGTAGTAAAAGCTGCGACTAACAAGCTGATAATGCCTCCGATTTCTGCGACTGTTCCCATTAGGTATGCATGCTAATCTGGACATACCCTGTAAATGTGGGTGACAGTGATGCCGTAGAGGGAGCTTTAAAAAATTTGGAATGATTGGTTTTGATTTGATTATTAACACGAATAATCCATTGGGTAGATAGACAGGGTATTTTGTAGTCAATCAGCTGCAATTTTTAAAGTTATTTTGTAAAGCATAAATGTGTCAAGCAAAACATTTTAAAATTTCTAGCAGTTTTACAAGTTTGAAGGCTATCAAGAAGTGCATCAGTTTAAAAATATTATATGTGAATACTACTTGGAAATTATGATATAGCAGTATATATTTTTGTCTTCTATTTTATTAATTGTTTTAATATTAATTAATTACTTGCATATAATATATAATATTAAAATTTCTTATAGTTTCAAATTTAATAATTAAAAAATGTAATTTGTAAAATGTTTAAAGCTTCTTGGTGATTTTCAAATGACATTTTACAGTCAGTTTATTTAGGTTTGCATTGAATCATAATTGGCTGTCAGTAATTTTGTGTTTGGACAGGGTATTTTATAGTCTGGCAAGCTCGCTGCCAAAGTGATTTCTTCTAGATTTGTCTAAGGCGAGAGGTCAATAACATTTCGCTGATACGCCAGACAAGACGCGAGATGAGATGAGCCGAAATAGAAGAATGGAGGAGGAAATTTGAGGGGGCAGAAGAGTTGAGCATGAGGGGGAAGATGGGATGGAGGAAGCAACCACAGCAACAGCAACAGCAACAGCATGTGCTCAAGGTCATTGCCAAGCAATGCAATGCGAACTGGCAAGCAAAACAGAGAGGGAGGAAGAGGTAGGGAGAGGGAGAGCAGGTATTAAAATAGAAATGCAGACGGAGTAAACACAAATAGCAGACGCAACAGTACAGAATGGCAGGCAATGGAAAAATGTGGAGAAAACAGAAAACAAAAACAGAAATCGTAAAATTTCCGGGCAATAAAAACGCCATTAGAACGTGCCACATGCTGCAAGAACACACACACACACATCAACTCATTTGGCTGTGGCAGACAACGACGCATGTAAACAACCCCCGATGGTGAACGCAACCCTTGGCCTTGCTTCGACTGCATTTCCAGGAACGTTTTTATGACGTCTACAAAAATTCGATTTCGAATTTCAATTTCAATTCCTGGTTTTTGCGTGTTTCAGTTCCGGATTTGCGTCGCACAGCGTTTTAGGGCTGCTGCGACGTCATTTTATTCGACAGGGGTTGCAACCCTCACACCGCTCGATCCTGCAAAAGAGAGTCGCGCTCTCGTTCGCTCTCTCTCTTTGGGAATGAGCGGAATTTCCTTTGTCTGCGTACTGTACCCGCGTTTGTTGTTTGAGTGAAAACTGACCTACGCTGCGCTGTGCTGCGATTTCATCATTCGTCCTGCTCGCAAATCGCTTCCTTGTTCCACCCGGAACAAAGACACAAAGACGGCGACGCAACACGCGGAAACAAAGCCACAAAAAATCCCAGACCCCGCGATTTGCGAACCTAGACAAAGACCCAACACAAAGGGAAAAAAATTCCATGTGCAATAAATTCCATTTGCAGATTTCAACAGGATATTTTAAAGACAACAACAAATGTTTATTATTTGAAGTGTTTGTAAAAAGAAATTCCCTCATAATTACAAGGATAATGTTGCGTAAATTTGGTTTAACATTAACAGAAAATGCATAGATATAAAAAATCCGACATAGCATTTTCAATATTTTCATTTTAAATGTGTTAATTTTAAATGTTTCATTAATTCTCAAACAATCTTGTGTGGAAGCCAAACCAAGAAGTCAAACGGATTGGGTTTAAAATTAATGTGAGTTGAGTTGAGTTGTAACAAGCTAAGGGAGGATTTAGGGATAATCTAGGATATTCTGAAAATTCTCAAGATATTCATCGTCATCATTGAACAAAACAGAAGATGTAGATATTATATAAGATAAGCAGATGCGAGCCATGAAATATAAATCAAATATCATTAGGAAAACAAGGGTCTGAAGAGCATTAGACAGACGTGCAAAAGTCTTACGATTTTCACACTTCCAACAATTTATTAAATTCCTTCGAAAGATTAATATTAAAAGATCCAAAATATATTTTATTATTAAACTATTCTTAAAATATTCTTATCGTTAGATACAAAAATATTACAAAATAGTACCATAAGATATTAAATTATCAAACTATTTTAGAAATATCCCTGTCGTTAAATTCAATCAATATTAAATATTTAATAAGCTATACAAAAGATTATTAAACTATTTTAGAAATATTTATATCGATAGATGTTTAATTATGCTAGGATATTTAATAATCAAACTATTTTAAAAATTTCTCTGTCCTTTTATTAAATTGATGCTAATAATAAATACTTTAAATAGTAGATTAAATTATACCAAAACATTTAATTAATTTAAGCTTTTTTAAAAGTCATTTAATATTGAATATAATGTATTAAATTATCGTAAGATATTAAATTAGCAAACTATCATTCGGAATTAATTTATTAAACTATGTTTAAAATTTTATAAATTCATTTATCCTAAGATAGAAAGTTATCAAATAATTCTGAGAATATCCATAATAAAGGCATAAAAGAATTCCACTCCAAACGTTTGTCTCGAAATGTTTGAGCCCAGTTTGCAGCCCAGCACGCTAGCTGCCACCTTTGGCGTGGCATGCAACAAGGCATCACGTGGCCCAAAATGGGGTCGTTCATTTATTGAAATTGCATATAAATCGCAATAAATGCGCTCGACATGCAAATTGGCCGGTCGGAAAATGCAGTTCCTGTTTGCCGCACCCCCAAACCCAAATTTTGGGCGGAGGGGCGTTGAGAAAACATTTGCTAATCCGCACAAATTAAATGCAATTGAAATAAATTTACATGCCAAGAAATTGGCAGACTCTCACGAGGCGCATGCAACAAGTGTTCCAATTGCATAAATTTATTGGCAACGAATGACCAGACCCAGACACAGGTCTGCAGCAGGTTCACTTCAGTCCCAACCCTCCTCCATTCGCCACTCCCCCAATCCCCAATTGCAGCCCCCAATTCCCAGTCGCAACCCCATCGCGAAGCTCGTTTCGCTTGGCTGCAGTTCAAAGTGTTAATTGTCGCATAATTGAGGATGATTGCGGCAAATTGCAACTTGTTGCAATGCCCAAGGATATTGTAATGAGGCAACCAATAAATTCCCTACTAATCGTTATCACTATCATTAATTGTCGACTAGTTAATATATTTATTATTGATTTTTCACTATCTATTATCCATTACATATTTCGAATTATCCACTCTCCATTATTTACAATCGATATTAAATATTTATTGCCCGTTATCCTTGCTCCACTATTTATTTATTATTCATTATTAATTATCAATTATTTACCATCTATTATCCATTATACATAATTAATTATTCATTGTCTTTTGTGCCTTATTTATTATTTAATACCTTCTATACAATAATTATATTGAAATAGCCTTTATCCATTATTCACTACATTTTAATTATTATATTTTGTTAATTATTCACTATCATTACCATTATCATCATACCATTTATTATTATGTATTATATATTTTGTTTATTGTAAATTAATTTTATTTCGAATTTTTCTATTTTGTTTATTAGCGATTATTTACTATCTAGTTTCCATTATCTACTATTCATTTACACATTATTTTTTATACATTATTTATTAGCCATGCATTATTCATTATATTTTTATGCATTATACCAATATTCATTTTTACATCTACTACATTTTTATTCGTTATTGCTTAATATTTATTTATTTATCCATAATCCATTTTCTATTTCCTAATATCCATTATCTAACATTCATTATTAATTACCCATTTTGTATTATCCACTCTCCATTACATGTTATCTTTTTTCCATTATTCATTATTTGATATTTATAATCCTTTCCGTATTATATATATTCCATTATCTTTAATCCACTACCCATGATTTATTGTACGTTTTCTACTATCATTATTTCTATTGTCCACCATATTTGCTATTATCTATTAGTATTATTAATTATTTAACATTTATTTTGTATTGAGTTTATAGGGCATCTGCTAGTCGCCTACTCTCTGGCTAGTCTTTCGAAGCTGTCACGCTTTGCGTTACAATTCTTTGCTCTCTCCGCGTTGTTCTGTTCTTGACCATCTTTGGTGACTCTTTTTTTTTTTTGGGTTAGCCGAGAATCGTTAACGACAACTCAATAGGGGCCTGAAGAACCTGTCATACCAGAAAGCTTGTTCTGCTCTTCTTCTTCGCCTTCGACTTCGACTTCGACTTCAGGCCAAGTCGAAAATGTTAACGGGTCATTCACCATGTGGGAGCGAGAGGGAGAAACGAATCGAAACAATAAGAAGAGAAAACAATGCTCGCGCCATACAATTGTTTATTGTGTGTTTCTTTATTTTGTTGAACTTTTTTTTCGGTTGGGTTTTTTTTTTTTGTTTCTGCTTTGTCAGAGCTCCAAATAAATAAAGTTTCAGGAATACAAAAAAAATGTGGCACTTGATATGCAAACGATAAAAGAAACGTTCACGATATTCAGACACTCAGAAGTTTGCATGTATTTCGCTTATGTGACAAATTTACTTGGCTGACAATCCAACAATCCAACAATTCCACAGACCAACCAGGCAACAAGCCAACAGGCCCTGAAACCAACAATCCCACAATAACCTGATCAGACTTTTCTTTTTTTTTTTTTTTTTTTTTACCACTTTTTGCATTGATTTCATTTCGAAAGTCCACATCAAAATGTGTAATGGAAAGACTTTTATACTCTTCACAATGGCGTCTATAAGTTTTTAATGAAATACGTAATGCATTGTTGTGGATAAAGTGAATTTAACTTATTGAAATTAATATTTATTAATTGTTATTAGTTTTGAAAATGTTGAATAAGGTTTTTTAATTTATTGAAATAGGCATATATTTCATTAATATTTATTAATTACTAAATTCTTATAAGTAATTCAATGACAATTTAATAGCATATTTATTTGAATCATATCAATTCAATTTAATTGAAATTAAAATGTTTTTTTTTTGTTAATTATTTAAAAAGAGAATTCAAATCTTACAGGCCAATGACTTTCTTTAAAATTTACATTATTAGTGAATTTTATAATACCAATGTATTTAATCTAAAATGTTTTTCTTGTGCAATAGAATAGGATTTATTTTATTTACTTCATAAGAAGCTAATTAATTTTTTAATGCATTACGCATTTAAAAGCTTTTATTTATATTTTATGAATTCAAAATAATTCATTAATTTTATCTAATAAAGCGTATTTCCAAGTCGTCTGTTCCAATGCACCTCCGCTCTCTATCGTATACTTTATTTTTTGCCATTAACTCAACTACTTAAAGCGACAGCAAACATATGTCGAGTGTCGGGCCTCAAGAAGGAGACAAGAGGCGTGGACGACATCGCTACAGAGTTGCAGGGGGCGTGGCAGAAGTTGTGTTTGGACAGCAACTCAAAAGTGAATACGACTCGTCGGCATTGACCGCAAAATAGACGCGAGTTGGCAAATATCATAATGATTGGCAAATGCCAAAAAAAGAATTAGAAACGAAAAAGATTTTTATTCGTTGCTTTCGATATGTCCAGATGCTGTCAGTCAATAAAATATATACATGAAATGCGCTCTATAGCTTAAGCTTAAATCGCTTTGAAACTTTCAGAATATATGAAATTAAGTATACGTACGAATAACAATATGGAATTTGGGTAACAAAAATCTGGATCTGGTAAAGAGAAATTAATTATAAAAAATAATTAATAATTGAATTAATAAATTAAACCTATTTTAAGTAGTTTTTAATTTTATAGGATATATATAATATAGATTAGATTAATTATGACAACAACAAAATAAAATAATGAATTAAAAGTAAATAGAAAGAGAAATAATTTAAGCAATCAATTGAAAAACTTAAAGCAAGAATTTTCGAATTTGCGGTCTTAGCTAAAATACCCCATTGCGTCAGACTGCAGGGTATCCAGAGATTATAAGCAGAGACGTGCTCGAATAAGGCACGCTGTGCAGGTGTCATAACTAACTGGCAATTACATGTATACAAATATGGCTACCGAATGTATTTTATGGATGATTTTCGAGTTTTGCTTTTGCTCCGCTTCGCCTGCCAACTTTAAGTTAAAGTGTCGAAATGTGACCAGCTTTAAAAGCTACAAATTGACAGGCTGCCCATATAAGGGCATAATTGCGTAAAATCTCAGGATCTGTTCAGCCAAAGGCAAAATTGCGTGCGGCAATTATTTGAGGTTTGCTGCTTCAATTATCGAGAGTAACTGTCGATTTAATAGAGGGATATATAGACATATATACAAAACAAATTGGGACTCAAAGCTTAGGTTTCACATCATAAGATTGTTTGCAATTAATTAATGAATAAGTTAATGGTAGCTGTGGGTGTGTTGAAGGTACATATATGGAAAATAGTTGTTTTGATTAAGTAGTTTAATTATTACAATTTTATTAAAAGGTTTTTGGGTTCGGTGTATTAGGTAAAATAAATAAAAGCATTTTTACAAATAAAAATACCAGTTCCTAAAAGCAATGTCTTAACCTATCTAATTATATAAGATATCTTCAAAACGAAATTAAAAAAACAAAGAATTAAAAACTGAAAAACTGCAAGTTCATAATATATTTTGTATACGTACAAATGAATCTAAAAATTACATAGGGCTAAAAACTTAAGTTATAACAGATGCAAGAAATATAAAAACATTTGTGGACATACAATATATTTTATTTAATTATTTTTTTGTTGTTAATGTTTGAGTAACTTTTACAAAACTGAAATATTTATTTGTTTAAATATTCAAGTAAAATTGATCATTTACTTGCCATCTTTGATTTAAAATTTAAGATAATTTACTTTTATAATTTCCAATTTTTTTTTAACAATAGTAAAGTGTAATATTTTCAGTAAAACAAATTATATTTTGTCTCTTATCAATTAGTTAAGTGTTTACACTGCAATATGTTCGTGTGGTTCGGCTTAGATCTGAGTTTAGAACCTTTTTTTTCATCAGTGTAATGTGATATGTAGTAGCAGTGATTTTTTGGTTGACCCCCTTTGAGATGCTCGACTAATCTGGCTATATCTCTGATCTCGGATTGAAAACCACAACGAGGAGGGCCACGCCTCGTCGACGGTGTCAACCGAAAGTGGGTCAAGCCACAGTCGAGGCGCAGTTGAAACCACAGTCAAGAGCGACAAAGTCATGCAGCGATACCGATAAGTAAATGTCGAAAAAAAACTAAAATAAAAATAAAAATGGGGGTTAACTGTCTCGACTTTTG
This sequence comes from Drosophila ustulata, assembly GCA_035047365.1. Classification (NCBI taxonomy): domain Eukaryota; kingdom Metazoa; phylum Arthropoda; class Insecta; order Diptera; family Drosophilidae; genus Drosophila; species Drosophila ustulata. The sequence goes on from JAWNPT010000080.1 coordinate 10,375,430, forward strand.
TGTGCCACACCCACACCGCATGATAAGGTGCTTCGCCTCACAGCCGGTTTGGCTTTTAGCGTTTCTTTTCAATTTCCAAACTGGCCCGCAGCCATTTTGACCGCTTTTGATTTGAATACTTTTTGGTATTTGAATTTTTATTCAAACCCGTTTCGAAAACAAAGCCACAGAACTTAACAATACATTTATTTCGACAAAAAAAAAAAAAAGCATTTACAAAAAATGGCTGTATTTGTAGAAAAGTTTTGTGAAGAAATCCATCATTAATTGTAGCTTAATGTAATGCACATAAAATTAGCGAACTCTCAAACAGGCAGCGTGGCGCCGTCTCCGGGTGTTGCAGCTGCCGCCGCACGATGATGCAACAGCGGGGCATCCACCGAGTCCAGGGATTCGAGTAGGGGATATTTTGCCGTGCCCGAACTGCCGGTTGCATCCCTTTCGCGTGCCTTGAAGTCGTTGATGTCGTTGTCGTGTATCGGGTCGTTGGGGAACTCGCTGGCCAGATGGTAGATCACCTTCTGGAAGAGGAACTCCGACAGATTGGTGCGCAGGAAGAACAGAAACATCCAGTTGGAGAAGTTGCATTTCTGTATCACCGCCTTCAGATCCGACTCGTCCAGCTTGCCCGGCTTGGCCCAGTACAGGGACCACTTGGTGAAGGTGACGCTAAAAATGGAGATAGGAAGAGATCGGTTGAGAAGCTGGAATATTAGTTATTAAGTAAGAGAACCCGCTAGAGAATGAATAACCCATCAGATGAATTCTCGACTTTTGTGGCACTATCTGATATTTCTAAGTTCGGACAGACGGATGACTTTTGTTCCTATAATGCTTTTATTTCAAATATTTATTTTGTTAATATTATTTATTTTAAGTATTTCACTTCATACTATTTTTCTATTATTATTAATTTTTTTTCAATTAAGTTAATTTTATCTAGGCCTTAGTCACAATCAAATTTGAAGCTCAAAAATACTTATTTCGTATTTATTAGTTATTTGGTTTTTTTTTTATTTTTAAATAATTTTATATATTTTTTATTTGATATAAATAACTATTGAAATTGTAAAAGGCAGTTGGAATAAGCTTTATATCATTTGCATCAACAGTTTCAAAATACTTATTTTATATATATATTATTATTTTTTTAATAATTTTTTTTTATTATTTTATTTATTTAAAGAGTTTATTTTTTTTAACCATAGAATTATTTTACATATTTAATTTTTTTTTGGATTTTAGTTATTTTGTATTTTATTTTTTTAATTATTTGTTTTATTTATTTTTTGAATACAAAATAATGAGAGTAGTGGCAAATTTTTAAATTCGGAGATGATTTTATAGAAATAACTGCCAATATCGTGCCGAAATTTCCAAGCTCTATCTCCTATAGTTTCCCAGTTCTAAGACTTTATATGTGTGGACAGACAGACAGACAGACAGCACTAAGACTTACTTTTTGTAGCAGAAGAGGGTGAAGAGTCGCCACAGTAGGCCGAGCACGGTGACGGTGAGCAGAAAGCTGTACCAGAACCACAGAATGGTGTAGATCTTCTCGTTCATAATGTTCAGCGCCATCACACAGAGGGTGTCGTGCTCCTGAAGCGATCCCGAGGCGCCGTACTTGAAGAAGGTGCACTTGGTCACCTTGGGGAAGACGACGTCGAGGGCATCCATTTTGTCGACCCAACGTTCGCGAAGAACTTTGATGCCCAAGGTGAGAAACTCGCGGCCCAGGAAGCGATGTGTCCAATAGATTTGAAAGCACAAATTGAACAAATTGAGCAGCTCAGCGAAGACCAAATGCGCGCCCCACGATTGATTCAATCGCATGCGATCAATCATGGTGCGTCGTATGTTGATCACCCGCTCCTCCGCCTCCGCCATCGAGGGTATATTCAGCTTGCCGATTCGCATGCTGTCGTGCTTCAGATACTTCGTGAGGCCCACCATCCGCAGTCCATAGACGAGCGCCCTAATGCGACCGCCCTCCCACTTCTTCCACATCATGTGCGGCAGGTAGAAGCACAAGGCCTGGCCGAACAGCACAAATGGCACCCACTGGTAGTAGGCGTGTCGCTTGATCGTGTCCTCATTGCGGTTGTACGGACCGATGCCGGGCTGAAAGATGTTGCCCGAATCGAGTGCTGAGTTGTTCATGTGACGCACCTGTGAAGCAGATAAGCGAGGTGGGAAACAGAATGTTTAGTCTATGAGAAGAGATAAGCAAAAGTGAAGTACCGGACATTCTATGGGGAGGCTCTACCCAGTATCAGTGCAGTATCATAGGCAGGAGTGTTTTTTATGTGGTAGTAGCTAAAAATGTGATTGATCATTGATCGCGCATTTGTAATTCATGAAGAAACTAATGAGAGTACTACCAGACCTTTTGGTCTTACCAGTCGGGTGAGAAAGAGAAGTGGTAAGGGATAAGCATTAAAATAAGCAGTACCGGGAAGGCTTTACCTACAATATCTTATATGAAATGTATAAGTGGAAGTAGCTGTCATTTTGATGAGCATGCTTTTAGACCTTCTGAAGGGTACTGATTTTATTAGAGTCGTACCTAGAAGGTCGCTCAGCACATAGCCAAAAAAAAAGTAAAATTTCTGTTTGTTGCGGTGGTACGTGCAGAGTTGCCACACTGATACACAAGAACCTTCCGGTAGCACTTCCAAAAACGCCGGGCATTACTTACCACTGTGAACGTGGGCGTGAAGAAGCAGAATGTGTTTATCACCGGAGCGACCACATTATCGGATATGCACTGTATGTGCTCGCCGATGTATTGACGCGACGTTATCAATAGGGTTGCCACCAGCAGCAGCACAAAGGTGAAACGGTAGTGCAGCTTAAACACAATATTATCGATAATCACACGCGTCAAATCGAACTTCAGATACTGCTTAACCGAAGCGAACGTGCTGAGCATGTTTAGGGCTTTTGTTTCGGTCTGCTGTCAGACCTTCTGCGTGGGGGACGGTTTTTCCTTCGCCAACAATCGGTTGGTGTTTATTTAGATTTGTAATTTTTCCCGTTTGTTTGGGATTTGCGAGCGTGGAGCTCCTCGTATCGTTGCTGTTGTCCGCGCACTGCAAGGCAATTATGGCCAGCAAGCCGAAAGCGCGATCGTGCGAGTGAAAAGCAAAACCTTATCTTCAACTCTACCCCTATACCCCACGATACGCCGATCTCTGTCCCCAAAATATATAAAGAAACATTAAAAAGAATTCTAGTACTCGTGAGCGCCAAAATGCGACAACGATAAGATAATACAAGAGACATAATAAAAAACACAGAGTAAGCACATTAATTGAGTTTATTATTATTTCGCTGCTCCAGTTGAGATCCAATTTCCAGTTACCAAGAGCACTCTATAGCATGTGTTTAGCGCCAAAGAGTATCAGCTAGAAAATTCAACCATACTCTCTCCGCAGATTGTACCATTGAGCTTTTTTCCACTTGAGTGCAAAGTGGCGTCGCCAGGGTAGGGTCGGTAGCGTCGGGAGGGTTGCGGGTACTACCGCTGCTCAATGCAAGTCTTCTCGGTGGGCTATCAGTTAATGGCCCGATAAGACGCTGCAGTTTGGATAAATGTTACAGTTCTTGGCCCAGATCAGTGTTATTGAGGTTGCAGCACATCGATAGGGCTAGAAGGTTGTTCTGAGGGAGACTATGTAAGTCTGTTAAAGCTGTTTGTCAATCTTTTACATTACGTAACTTGGTTAAATGGGGAATTATTTGACAGTACGTTTAATAGAACTGTTGAAAAGATTCATTTAGTTATTTAGAAATTTAAGATACATTGAAAATTATTTGTTTTTAATTTTATTTAAATAAATTTATTAATACATTATTTTTCATGAATAAATGTAATTAATTCATATTTGCAGTCTTTCGTTCAAAAGGTATAACCGAAAAGATACTTAAAAGATTCTTTCTTTTCTAAATGTAATTAAACAGACATATTTTTAAAATAAGTCAAAAATTATTTTAAATTAATAATTTTTAATAACTCATATTTGCAGTTTTAATTTTCAATTTATAACTATAAGTCAACAGTCATTTTTACAATGTTGACTTTTCGTAAAATAAATAAATATATGCTTGAGCAAGATTAAGCTATTCACAAATTTATTTAACTTTAACTTAAAATTCACTATTTACCGAAGGAAAATACTGTGACTGCCTTTTAGAAAGTCGTTCAGTCAGAAAATCAATAAAGGCTTTATCTAGAATTTATGCAAGCAAGGCTTACTTTCAGATTCCACTTAAGAAAGAATAAAGTCTGAGCTGAAGCTGCGACTGGTTTCAACAACTAACAAATGGTGCTAGGTCAGCTTTTATTTTTTGCCAATAGAAAACTGGTTCAGCCAAAAGAAGAAAGAAATAAAACAAAGTCGGGGAATGAATTATAGCCTAAAGCGATGGATTTGTCTCGCAAGTTAGCCGAAAGTGGTTCAACCTCTGGACTTATCGCCAGACATCTCAGACAGTTTCTGGAACAAAACACTCGAGTTGTAAAGCGCTCTCTGACCTCGTTCTGGTAATTGTTATTATCAGTCGCAACACACAATATTGACAGAGATCAGTGTTGGGCTTAGAGGACATGACTCGATCGGGGGAACGTGACTAGCAGTTAGTATCTTTTTTTTTAGTTACGTTTTCGTCATGACTGATTCACTTTAATTTAAACCGTACTAGGCACCGCTGTTCAAGTATTCCTAATACTTCCATTTAGCGGAACTCATTAGCAGTATCAAAAAAAAATAAAATACATCATGAAAGGGGAAAATAGAATTCTCCGTGAAAGAGTGAGTAGCGTGTCTTCGGGGGAATCTTATCGTGAATACAAGTATGAGTATTATGCGACATTTACAACGCGACTGCGTCAATCCAAATGCGTGTCCTCAAGTAATCGTGATAAGTCAATATTGGACACTGTTTGTTCCCAGATGATTGACGCCACGATAAACAATCCGACACTATAGCATTCTACACAGCACACATCATAGGCCTTCCCCAGACTTATCTCAGTCCCTAATCTCAATCTCTGATTGTATCTTTTTTTTTGTGTCTTCTCTCCGAAATGTATCTTTTAGAGCTTTTAATTGCATCTGCAACTTCGGAATTTCCATATTTATTATTTCATTTATATATTTATTAATTGTATTTATCATATTAGATATTTCGTAGTATAATTATCCGATAATAAATTACACAGTATTTGGTATTTGGGTGTGCTTAAAAATAGTTGGATGTGGGGAATTCCACTTTAGTATTTATTTATTTATTTATCATGTTCTATCCAAGTGCGTAATATTGATTAGTAGTATCTTTCATATTGTCATAATAAATAGTATTATTCTCCTGTCACATTTTTTGGTAGTTGGTTGCTTAAGAAAAAGTTTAAGTATTTTCTGTTCAACTATAAATAAGATTTTTATTTTATAAATTTCTTGCATATTTGTAAATTATTCTTATATTAATTTATTGCAACTTCTTTTATATTTTTAAATGGTCTCCTTAAGAAGTCGCTTAAATATTTGTATTTCTATTTAATATTTATTTGAGATAAGTGCTACACTAAATACTTAGATTTATCTTTCATATTTATTTAAGATAAAATGATGAATCTACAAATAATTTACAATGCTACTCACTGAATACTTTAAATATTTGTAATTCTTCTTGGTATTTATTTATTCATTTAAGATAAAAATGGCCATGCTAAAATAAATGATTATGCCACCCCAGTAAATATTTATTTAATTAAACAAGTTAAATGCACAAAAGTGCTGAAAACTAATAGATACTTTTAAATCCACAATTCTTACAATTTTATGATGTTATTTTTAATTTAAATTCTGTCTTTGGACTCTCAATTTGTGTATTGCAATTTTTGTTTGCTCTTTTTTAATTGCATAATATAAATTATATATATATATTATATATAGTTTATAAATTCTTGTCAAATTATATCTGCAGCTTATCTCAACTGCTCAGTGAGATGTTGGTATCTAGATTCTACTTTTGCTCAGATACTTTTGTATCTTCCACTTTTAACTCTTCAGCGGTTTGTGTTTTTTACTCCACGGCATTCTTCAATTTGTGGCTGTCTTGGACATAAAAGTATCTGCTTATTTGCCAACTATATCTTGAACGCTTTCGAGTCATAATTTCTGCTGTTTCTATAAATATGCAATTGAATCATGTTGTCTGCCAGATAGATACTATCTCCCAGCTATCTGTCTGCCCACAACACAGGTGCACTGTATCTCTATCTGTCGCAAACTTATCACAATTTGTTGTGTGTGTGTGTGTGGTATGCATAATTTAAGCTGTATCTTTATCTGTGAGTGACTGTATCTACGTCGCTTATATAATGCAGACGTTCTTGGCCAGCTGGTTGGTGGAGCGTATTAGCAAAGAGCTTACCAAAAACAAGAACTCGGCCGCCGGATAAGATTGTCCATGTCCATGGCTATAGATACGAAAGCCTGTTACGCATTATGGTTTTTTTAGTTTGTTCGTAATTTGTACATTTTTAGTCGCTTGACTAGGCCTAGAGATAAGGCCTTCTCTCTCCCTCTCTCATTCTCTCTTTGATTTCAATGTGTGTTGCAATCGAAAGTCAATTACATTTGTGACAAAGTTCATTGATTGATACACGACTTGCAACATGCTCTGTCCTCACTTCACTTCACTTCACTTCCTATTGCTGGCTTTGTCTACGGTCGACGCATTGAATTACCTGCCAGCGAAATTTGAATACTGCCGACCACAAAAGCAATCGAAATGCGAACCAATCATGCAAGGCGCTCACAAAAAAAATGACGAAACAACGCGATTCAAAACGTCGCACCTCAGCTTGAGATACAATTACAATTAGCTGAACAATGGCGCACCGAGAACGTGTATTTTACAAATTGCAGCAGTTGCAACAAGTTCTGACTGGCTGCAAACAACAAATTAAACAACCGAAAAAAAAGCGAAAGTCTTTTCGATATTTGCTGAAACATTTGCGCAACGAACCAAACAGCAAATCAAATATGATTTAAAACTGCATTCAGCAATTTTGTTCAAATTTGCAGAATATGCAGTAAAGAGCCTAAAATTTCAAGAGACGAAATTGAAGTTGTAAAAATTCTGATATATAAAGAAAATTTTAAATATTTAATGTCATTGTTAGTAGACTTGTATTTTCAATTTAAAAAGAAACTTTAAGCTTTTTCCTACTCAGTTCAATTGGATTTTTTGTGTTGCAGTAAAATGGATTAAATAATCAAAGAATAAACCTTTATCTATATTTTCTTTGGACTTGTGCTTTATCAAGTATTGCCCTTTAATATGGCGAACGTGGCAGCTATATTCTTTATTGTATATTCATAAATCAAGCTTTCTTTCTTTCCACTCAAAAACCTTAAGTGAGTCATGTTCTTAAAAATAGAATAGATAATAGATTCGAAAAATTGAATATATTGTATACAGACCAAATTTTCTGAGGCTAAGCTAATTACAATCTAAACTAAACCTTATAAATAAAATTATAGAACGAATGGAGTTAAAATCCAAATTAGTTTCTAGCACTTCCTGAATATTCTGCATTGTTCTTTATTTATTTATTTTTAAATTTATCTGTGTTATCAAAATACAAAAATTCAAATTCGATTGAACCTTTTGCATTTATCTTTACATATTTGTATATTCTATCCAAATATTTATGCATATTATACACAAATATTTTACTTACTTCTATACCTTTGGAAATCTACAATTATTTTATTTTATTTATGCATATAAATATTTCACTAAAATTGTCTGTATTTAAATCTAGCCTTTTAGAACTCATTTCTATACTTTTCAAACTCTAACATATTTTTTTTAATATTTAAATTATATTTAAGTATTTGAACTAAACAAATCTCCATTGAAATCTAGCTATTTATAGCTTATTTTTATACTTTTCAAAATTGTAATATGAAATTGTAGTTTATTTAAATGAATTCATTAAATCTAAATATTTAAGCGTGCTCTATTCGAATTTCTTTTAATTAAACGTCTCTGTATTTATTTATCTTATTTCATAACTAAGTGAAATACAATATTCAATATTATCCATCGACTTCAATGAGTTCCATAGTTTGCCAATTTTACCATATTTATTTGCGCCGTCATCAAAATTTATCAATCCAAATAAACCCGATACGGATACGGTCTTTAACGCCTGTGATAAAAAAGTTACCGCTTTGTTTATGTCATGGCGCCAACTGAAAAGCAAAAGTGCCAAATAAAAAACGAAAACAATTGATTAAAATAATCACAAAAATATAAGATAAAATAAATGTATCTGGCGAGTAGTTATTAAGCTATGTAGAAGGAAGTGACTGGATTCCAAAGAGCGCAGATGACGCAGATGAAAATTCGGTGAATTTGCAGTGACGAAGCGATCAAAATTCGCCAAGCATCGTATAATTACAGAGATTCCCCCCAATTTAATTGTCTATCTCGCTCGCTCTCTCTGGATATTCTCTCGCTCTCTCTCTCTCTCTCTGTCTGTCGGTCTGTTGCCAAACGATTGATTCATGCTTAAATTAACATGTGCTGAAAACGCAATCTCAGTCTCACAATCTCTTCGACAAGTAAACTCAAAGTAGGTAAGCCTAAGTGAAGCGTGTCTGACCAACTGCATACCCTGTAAAACGCGAGAGCTTCAAGCGGGTGTTATCAGTTTTAAATCTAACACAAATCGATTTAAGAGAACATTATTTTCTTGGATATATAAAATTATTACCAGATCAGTTCAGAGTCATTTTTGAGCTTTGCTAAATTTAAAAAATACAAATTTATAATAATTTTTAACTAGATGAACAATTCACTTGTCTTATAACTCATTCTATTGATTCATTATTAAAGTTGAAGTAGTTTTTAAAACTAAATGAATAATATAATATAATAATTGGCTTTTAGCTATATAATAGTATCTAACAATAAATTTAATATAATAATCCATCTTAAAGACATAATTTAAGCCGCATAATAAGTTTCATAACGCTAGGCGAGTTGCAGTACAAAGTGATTATTACAGGGTATCTGCAAAGCATAGCAACTATTTTGATTATCACTGACTGACAGCTCGCTGCGAGATCGTTCTTGGCCAATTTGTTTAAATATTTATGCAGCGGCTCGAGCTTCTTATCTTCGTGTTTCGAGGGGATTTCAGATTTGTTTAAACGAAAAACGTGGATTCTTATTTTTTGTTGTCTTTTTGTTGATGTTGTCTTGCCACTTGTGCGAAATTCAAAGCGGCCTCAGCGATTGAGTCGTCGCGCCAAGGCGTTGATTTGATTTAATTTGATTTGATTTGATTTATGCCAAAAATACAAACATAAATGAAAGGCTCGAACAAACGGCGATCTGATAAACGATATGATCAATTATGTTGTGCGTGTAGACTATATACATACATATATATTTAAGTGTCTGTGTGAATGCTATAAGTCGGAATGGCTATTTATAGGCAGCGGTCGAGAGCCTTTTAAATTTGGCAATGTATCTAATGGATTTATGGGCGTGCGAATTGAAGTTGGGCCTATTAAATCAAATTTAAACATATGTGTCCGATTTTATGCAATTCGATGCGATTCGCAGATCGATATAAATTTGATAATATGCTCAGTTTATCTCACAATTCGAAAATCGTGTTAAGTTTGAGTAATAAATAAATTAAATTAGATTAATAAATAGTACAGTGTTTGGAATGTTATAGTAACATATTATATATGATAAATATCAAGTTCTTTAAAGATTGAACCAGCAAAATATTAACCGAAGTATTTATAAAATATTATTTTATATATATGTATATATATTATTTGTATATTCTCTAACTAAATCAATATTATTTTGGTAATTCTAGTTAGTAGTTTTATTACTAAAAATATATATAAGATAGCTAGCTTTATGATAATATGTATCTGTATCTATCAAAATAAATCTATAGTAACATATAATGAAAGGATTTATTCTAAGAATGTTAGTCAATAAAACAAATAATTTTGAATACATTTTAAACGACATCTAGACTTAACCAACAAAATCTATTCGATTGTAAAATGTAATTGTTAAAAAAGTATTTATTCCACAAGCTTCTAACTATAATAAAATTAATTTTAAATAAATATTAAATTATTTTCAAATTTGACCATTCAAATCTATAATGAGTTATTACAAATATCTGTGCAACAATCTTTTTGTGAATTAATTGATCTCATTTTATTTAGAAAACCTTTATTTAAAATATCATGAATTGTTTAGTTAGTTTAGCAATAAAATCTTAAATAAACTGCAAGTAAATGTACCCAAAATTGCAATAAATTTGCGGTAAATTTATTACAACAAAATTTAATCAACAAAAAAATAAAAATAAATTTAAAATATTGACTTTGCGGCCAGCAAATAAATCTACAATGTCACAGCCGAGAAGCGAGTTATGCAAGCGAGCTTGGGCAGATAAGCTTGAACTTGGCACCATAAAAACTCTATATATGTATATATAGTACTTAATATTGGTCATTCTCGGGGGAATACGGAATGAAATTAATGAAATTTTCAAGCTGTATGTGGAATCGTGGCATTACGAAACCAAAAACCAATCTGAAAATATATACTGGAAAAACGCCTTGAAAGTGCGGCACTTGAGGCTGAGAAGTATTGGGGGCACTCTAGAAAGATTGTCGCGATGTTACGATGTGGGGCGATAACGTTGGCTTACTATATTTTTTATAATAGTATTTGGTATTAAATTTATAATTAAGATAGTAAAGCCATGAGCGTTATTTATGGACAGAGCAATCCCGCAGATTACGAGAAAGAAAATGAGAATGGGAACCAGAATGAGAATAAGAACAGGTAGGCGTCGTGATCAATAGGCTGTTGTAATGCATGAGGGCAAAAGGGAAACTCCATTGAAATGTATCTGGCAGATACAAAGATACTCGGCAGGTAGCCAAAAGGCCGGGTTGGGTTCGGTTCGGTTCGGTTTTTGTAATCAACAGGTAAATAAGCATTTGGTAGACAAACATTAAAAGTACAACACAAAAGTAAAATGCAGTGAAAGCAAGCAAACGATACAAGAAAATTTCAGTCTCTTCAGATACACGCGTCTCTGTGTGTGTGTGTGTGTGTGTGTGTATCTTGCAGTAACTTGTTTCTTTTGTGCATTGTGCTGGGACTCCACTCCACTGCTCTGCACTCTCCACTTCACTCCACTCCACAGTCGACTTCATTCCATTCCATGGCAAACACTCAATTGACGAGTTCCGAGAACTCTTCGTATTCCGTCTTCGTCGTCGTCGTCGTCGTCGTCTTTGTCTGTCTTCATCTTCATCTTCGTCTTGACTCTGCCTGTTTTTCGTCTGTTTCTTCGCTGTGCCGAGAGTTACATAAATATGCAGCGCACACACAGCCAAGTATCTAGGTGTGTGTGTGTGTGTGTGGCATGCAATGGCATTGCATTGGGCGCTGCTGCAGCTGCCTGACAGCGTTGCCAGACCGTCTGCGCATTGAGTCTACACCCGAATACAACTCAATAGAGCAGCTTCAACTTGAGCAGCAACAAGACTACTTTGGACTAGCGGCTTTGCCATACATTTTAAGTACACAGACTTCAAATTTTACTTTAATTTATAGTTTAAGGCCAGCGTTGCCAGACTGCTGTCACAGTCATTGAAACGGAGTTTAAGCTCATTCACATAAGCTGTGTTTATAAGATTCGTTTTGTAGTAACATAAATTGACAGCGTTGCCGTACTGTTAATAAAATGCCTCAAAATATACATAACGCAATGTTATTTTCAGTTAACAGCGTTGCCAGTTCGCTTTTCTGTGTTTTGTAGCACTTTCTGCCCCAAGCAAGCGCTTAAACTGCGAACAATGCTGCCGGACTGTCGTTGATCTTGCATGCAAGATTGTCCAGCGTTGCCAGATATAGAGTGGAAAATGCAGCCATCGCTTGAGAGTATTTGTGGCTCGTTGATGTTGGCCAAGTCCAAATAAGGCGACTTGGCCATAAAGAAATAAAATGGCGACACTTTAAGTGTGGCATCACTGAGTCATGAGCTGCTCCCCACTCCCTGCTCCATCATCACTTCAGCAGCAAGCGGACAAATGCCACTTGACCCCGCTCTCTTGCTCTCTCGCTCACTCTCTCACTCAAGAGACGCGCTTGAGGATTGAACTCGACATCGGGCTGCTGCGCTGCGTCCACTAAATCATGTTTATGGGCAGCATAAAGGCAAACAGGTCTGACTGCAGACACAAAGGCACGCTCTCTGTGTGTGTGTGTGCGTGTGTGTGCGTGTGTCTCACTCAACAAGATCCACCCCAAGCAAAGCAAGTTTACCTGGAGCACACAGACAAGCACTCATTTGCTCTCGCGATAATATGGAAAAGAAACGACTCAATTGAGTCTTAAGCGCCGCTCTCTCTCTCTCTCTCGTTCGTTCGCTCTCACACACACACACACACATGCACAGGCATAGGCAGTTGGCTCTCGCTCTCGCTGGCCGCTATGTTCGCGTTTGCTTGGGCTCAGTTTGAATTTTCTATTCGAAGAGTGCGCTTAGTCCCCGCTGCTGCGACGGCGTTTCCACCAAACACACCAAGAAAGACAGACACACAACTGAAAGCAGAAAACTGCGAACGAAAACCGAACTAAACGCTCTGCCATCGTGTTGTTTTTGTTTTTTTTTTGCGTTTTTGTTTTTGTTTTGCCGTGAGGTGTGTGAAGCTGTTACAATTACACAGCATCTGCACAGCACTGTGTGAACTACTTCATCCACCGTCGTCGTCGCTACTTGTTGTTGTCCGTCTCAGTGAGTGGAGTGGTTTAGTGAGTGCGAGCGAGTGCGCGTGTATGTGTGTTGCGTTCCGTTCGTCGTGTTCCGTTTCACATCGTCTCACCAAACACACTCACTGCAAAAGGGCATTGCTGTTCCACGCACATTCAGTCGGATCAGTACAGAACGAAGCGCGAGTTGAGTCGGAGCCGAGAGTGAGAGAGCGTGCAGAGAGAGAGAGCGAGAGAGAGCCGAACGAAGAGCGATTGCAGTGCATTTGGTCACAGCTGCTGCCGATGCTGCTGCATTAACGAGGCGCACACTCAAGCGTTATGTTGGACAAGTGAGCCGAGTGTGATTCCCAAACTGAACACCACAAAAGCAACAACAACAAAGACTACTTAACAACAGCAACAACACAACGTAACGAAACATTTTCGAATCAAGTGTAAATCGTAACTCGCAAATCGTCAATTTGAAAATAAGCCAAAATGTTTGATGTATTTGGCTCCGTTAAGGGGCTGCTGAAAATCGATCAAGTGTGCATCGACAACAATGTGTTTCGCATGCACTACAAGGCGACGGTGATCATACTGATCGCCTTCTCGCTGCTCGTCACCTCCCGTCAATACATCGGCGATCCCATCGATTGCATTGTCGACGAGATTCCCCTCGGCGTTATGGACACCTATTGCTGGATCTATTCGACGTTCACCGTCCCCGAGCGCCTGACGGGCATCACGGGCCGCGATGTCGTCCAGCCGGGCGTCGGATCGCATGTGGATGGGCAGGATAAGGTCAAGTACCACAAGTACTATCAGTGGGTGTGCTTTGTGCTCTTCTTCCAGGCCATATTGTTCTATGTGCCGCGCTATCTGTGGAAATCGTGGGAGGGCGGACGCCTCAAGATGCTCGTCATGGACCTGAACAGCCCCATTGTGAACGATGAGTGCAAGAACGATCGCAAAAAGATATTGGTCGACTACTTCATTGGCAATCTGAATCGTCACAACTTCTATGCGTTCCGTTTCTTTGTCTGCGAAGCGTTGAATTTCGTCAATGTGATTGCACAGATCTATTTTGTGGACTTCTTTCTGGACGGCGAGTTCAGCACCTATGGCAGCGATGTCTTGAAGTTCACCGAAATGGAACCCGACGATCGCATCGATCCCATGGCCAAAGTCTTTCCCAAAGTCACCAAATGCACCTTCCACAAATACGGTCCATCGGGCACAGTGCAAAGATTCGATGGTCTCTGCGTGCTGCCGCTGAACATTGTCAACGAGAAGATCTACGTGTTCCTGTGGTTCTGGTTCATCATCCTGAGCATATTGTCGGGCATCTCGCTGGTCTATCGCATTGCGGTCGTTGTGGGACCGAAGCTGCGTCATTTGTTGCTGCGCGCAAGGTCGCGTCTGGCGGAAAGTGACGAGGTGGAAACGGTGGCGAACAAATGCAACATTGGCGATTGGTTCCTGCTCTATCAGCTGGGCAAGAACATCGATCCCTTGATCTACAAGGAGGTGATATCGGATCTATCGCGCGAGATGGGCGGCGATGGCCAGAGCGCACACAAGCAGCCCTTCGAGGCCTAAGCCGAGAGCGAGCGGGCGAGCGAGTGAGGTTGTGTGAGGAAGCGAGACGCAAGACGCAAGACGAAATGAGACCTGGAGAGAGAGAGAGAGAGCGCGGAGTTGGAGACGAAACGAAATGGAATGGGAACGGCAACAAGAATCGGCCGTAAGTTAAATTAAACTTCTCCCCCCCCCCCTCCCCCCACACTCACACAGACACACACTTGTAGAGAGCGAGAGAGAGCGCGCATGCAAAAGACACACTTAGCTTAAAGTTTAGTTCATAAATCGCAGCACACTTAATTTGATGCCTGCCTTTTTTTTAATGTTTACTTTAATTTACTGCAACGAACAACGAAACGCAACAAACAAACAACAAATTAATAAAAATCATACACAATAAATGCCAAACAGCTTTCGTACCACGCGCTTTTTTCCACAGCGAGAGAGAGAGAGCGCCACGAGAAGAGAGCGCGAGCGCCAAGTCAAGCCACTGCTGGTCTTACGCGCTCATTTAAGCGTAACGCAAGCAGCTCGCTTCGTTACGTCGCGGCGCAAGCAGCGACGCATGCGTAGCGTCTTCGAGCTCAGCTTGACTGTCCGTCTCGCTCTCGCACGCCAAGCGACATTCCAGACTTCTTTTTTTTGTATGTTGTAGTTGTTGTAGTTGTTGCTGAAGCTGTTGAATCTGCATGCAAACTGGTTTGACCAGCAACAACAACAACAACAACGTAACCGGCACAAGTTCAGGGCGTTTGCGAGGGCGCATTGCCAACAAGACAAGACAAATGCCTGACCAGCAGCAGCAGCGGCTGAAGAAGCAGCGTAATTAAGTGAAAATATCTGTCGTGACACGTCAGGCACGATAGTTTATTTCATTTAGCGAATTTGGCTTGTTACAGGGTATGTGCTTAGTCGGTGCAGCAATGTGTGCATCAAATAATATACCAAGCATATTTGGGGTCAAGACATAAATTTTTAATTGCAAATTATAAACTCTAGGCAATACTTTGCAAAGAAGAATTGGAGGAATTGATACCCTGTAAATAGAAAAATTATAAAGCAGAGCTCTATTTTTAGCACAATTTATACCCTCTACAAAATAATATGGCAATCATAGTTCTTTTGTAGCCTGTAAGTTAAAACAAACACTATGGCAATTCAGTTAGCATACCCTATAAATTTAGCCACAGCA
Organism: Drosophila ustulata; assembly: GCA_035047365.1. NCBI lineage: Eukaryota > Metazoa > Arthropoda > Insecta > Diptera > Drosophilidae > Drosophila > Drosophila ustulata. The sequence continues at coordinate 10,391,040 of JAWNPT010000080.1, forward strand.
ATATTCGAAGTATATGGAACACTTTCTTAAATATATATTTTTTCAAATAGTACACTATACAAAATGCTGTATAAGAGCACACTGAATAAAAATAGATTCAACAGTATAGATAAATTATGGATGCGATAATAGATTTTTTAGAATAGTATTTATTTTATTTACATTTTTTTAATTTGTGTAGAAAAATAAATATATAGATATTATATATAAATGATGGATGGCATAATTATATTTATTTTTTGAACACTTTTTATTAACTAGCATTCAAAACTATCTTCTGTAATTTTCAGCCGCGATTGCAGGGTAGCTTCCATCGACTACGCTCAACTAGCGTTGGCTTTGAAGTCCGAAATTCCCTTTTGGGTTGCTCGTACATATATTTGTTGCTGTTCTTTTTTATTTCTAATCAGCAATTGCCACTTGCTCAAGTGTCAGCTTGTTTACCATGTCAACGTCTTTGTCGCCTCGCTTCCTTTGCTATGCGTCTTCGTCTGCAGTTTGTTTGTCGTTGTTGTTGCTGTTGTTGTTGTTGTTGTAATGCGTACATACAATGCCAATTAGAAGTTAGGCAACATAAGTACACTTTAGACTGTCGCTCTCTTCCGTTTAACGCGCCAGTTGCTTATCTTATCGTGTGTCCCTCTCCCTCCTTCGTTACAGAAAGGGGAGAACAGCCTAAATAGCAAACGCTGGGCGTTGATAAGAAAGCCTCGCACAAGATGCTGACGGTTGAATGTCTGCCACATGTGGCAACAAGTGATAAAGTGTTGTAATTAACACACATTCATTTCGGATGGATCACACGATCACATTGCACACACAAACACACGCAAACACTCTCAGCCCAGCTACATGTGCTTAATTTTGCAATTAAAGTAAGAGCATTTCACGAGTTCGGCATGTCTGGCTGGCTGCATACCCTGCAAAAAGCAGCTGAAATTTTTAGAACATAATTTCGTCGTTGAAACACTCACTTTCTACCAAAACATAAACAATCGCATGAATTTACTAAAGACTTAAATACTTTTTGTCGTTTCATTTCTACAAGCTCTTTATTAACATTAATTTTAAATGTTTTCTTATGCAATTCATTTGAAACTTTAAGATAATTAAAATGAAAGGCTAGTCTCAACTGTCAAACTTAAAACAATGATTTTTCTAGTTTAACGTCTCTCTGCTTTTTATAAATTCAAATTTCCTTAACATTTTTAACTTTTCAACTTAACAATTCAGTTGAATAAATTATAATATATATTTTAGAGGAAACTCAAAAGATTTTTACAGCCAAAATAACATGTTCCAAATATTTACACTGTATCAACTTCTCCCAGCTCTTTAAAAAAAACTTCTTTGCCATTTTCTAAAGCAATCCAGCTGAAATTTTTAGAATATTAAATCAACGTTTGAATATAACTGTTGGTTGTTGACATTTTCTACTGTTATACAGCTGAAATTTACAGAATATAAAGCAAAGGCTTTAATATTAAAATGAGGCAAAGCTGAACTGCGTAGAATTTTTGTATAGCCAAAAGAAAAGACTTTATAAAAGGTAGACAAATTAAATATAAATAGGTAATTCAAAAATGTTCTCTAGCGAACTTCATATAAAACACAGAAGAAAGTAAATATATTATTAGTTGCAGCAGTTGTATAGAAAATTTTAAAATTGTCGCTTAATATTTGGCAGCTCAAGCTACCCCGCTGTTAATTTTCAAGGGGTATAGCTTCCACGAAACAGACAATTTATGTGTTCCGCATAGATCAGCCTCGGTTGCACAGTCGCAGCCTCGTCGCAATCAACATCCATCCACCCACATCCAGCTGAGGCAGAGCGGGAAAAAAACGCGATCTGTGACCGTCAATTTGAGGTATCAATGAATGGGAATGAAAAGTGCTTTGCTGCCCTTTGGTGACTCGACAAAACTGTCGCCATAGATCGCACGGGGTTTTCAATGTGAGAAAATGCCGAGCATAGCAACAAATGTGAATATGTGAATATGAATGCGAGTACCCGTTCTATGAATGGGAAATGGCAGCCTCCAAAATCAACAACAGCGACACGCGAAAAACGAAAACGAAATTGAAAACGTTAATGAAAAGCATTCGATTGTTTTTAATGTTGTTGCAAATGTTCGCTGTACTTTTGTTGTTTTATTCGTTTGTAATTGTTGTTGTTGTTGTTGTTGTGCAATCGGCACGCACAATGTGTGTTGTTGTGTGCCGACAATCAACAGAACACCGAAAAGCGAGCAAGAAAGAGCAGAAAAGTCAGACGGACGTATAGTACATTTATTTGCTCATTTCTATAGCATTTTTAATTGCATTAATTACTTTCAATTAGCCAAAGACAACGGCATCCACAACAACATCAACAACAACAAAAAAAAAAAACATAGCCAAGTTAATTGCCATTAATAATTGTGTCAAAGTTTAGCGCGAAAAGCGCTGGAATTGAAACGGCAGCAAAAGAAAGCAGCTTACGTATACGTAATATTCAGCATACGCAACCAACGAAAAATCAAGTCTACATTAAATCATTTAAAACCAAAATTAAAGCAATTTACTGCTTTCACTTTGCGATATAATTATGAAATAAATTGTAGACGGACTTTTTTGAAGACGAAGCCAAAAATTATTTCTAGTCTTCAGCTACATTTGTAGTTCCAAAATGCAAAGTTCATAGGAGTGTTTATGTAACAACAATTTCTTTGCGATGTTTTTTACTTTCTTTCTTTGCATTTTTTGGTATCCTCATCGAACTCAGCTTGCTGTAGAGCTAACTCATTAAGGCTTCTTATAGTTAGTGCTCTTAAAAAGACTTTAAAAATTAAAAAAATATCTGATTGATCAACAAAACTTATTATGTTAAAGCTGGAATTTTTAAACTTATTTTTAAAAAAATTCCTTTTCTTTTTTAATAAACAATTTCTTTATAAAATATTATAGTAATATGTATATGCATTTTTATGAATTTTTAAAACTCAGCTTAATCAACAGACTTTTTATTATAGCAGCTAGAGTTAAAAGTTAGCATACAAGAAAAATCAGTTAAAACCAGGTCTCCAAATGTTTTGAATTTAACTACTATATATGTATATATATATATGACTGATTAGGTCCGATAACTGCTGGCTACAATTGTTTTGTTTTTTGTTTTTTGTTTTTGTCCGGCATGTGTGTCGAGTGAGTCATAAAGTTGACGAATAAATTCATGAATAACAAATAGTTGATTATGAATATGCTTAATTGAAAATTCTTTTCGCATTAATTATATTCAACAATGTTTCTTTCTTCCTCTTTTGCAGTTGCACGTAGCCGAAATGAAATGAATGAGCACGAAAAGGAGACGAAGATGAAGATGGTGGAGAACGAGGAGGAGGAGAAGAGGGCGTGGCCTTTTGAGCTAATGACGAGCTAATTGAACACACATATCAACGAATTCCATGGTAAACGCTTCTGTTTTGAGGGTTTTGTCTGATTGCAAAACACTTGAAAACATTTTCGAAATGCAACTACAACAATACTAGCCACACACACACACACCTACACACATAAACACACACAGCATAAAAGAAACCCCACCAGGCCCTGGACTGGCAGCTGTCTCTATATAAGAAATAAGACAATCATTGAACAGGCTGCTGAACGAAAACAGGAACTAAAGCAAACAATAAAAGACAACAACAATAAGAATTTGATAAACACTTTTTTTTTATCTACACAAAAGATGCAGATACAATTGTATCTTACACACACACACGTACACAGGAACTAAGGCAAACAAATAAAAGACAGCAGCTAAAAGACAACAATAAGATGCATTTTTGCTAATAATATTTTTATACACCAGAAGATGCAACTGTAGATGCAGATACAATTGTATCTAGATACATTTATATACTATATACATACATATATATTTATAATGCAAAATGCCACATGCGATTAATATTTATGCTAAGAGTTGTGATCATTGATTAAGCAGTTTGTAAACAAATTAAATAATTACAAAACGATTTGTAACAAAAACTATATACAAAAACAAAATACGTTTAAACAAACACAACAACCACAACAACAACAACAACAACCACAGCAACAACAACAATAATGATAACAATACAAATTTCCATAATTTTTATTCGATTTCCAATTATACAAACTAAACATTTAATTTAATTGCAATTTAAATACGTTTAAATATACATATATATTTTTTTTTCGTAATTTTAAAATTTTCGCCAGCAATTTATAGTTCATTTTATTTGTACTTTTCAATTTTGTCATATTTTTTCTAGCATTTATTTGTTTAGTTTTTAGGCTTTTTAGTTTAGCGCAATTTTTTTTTAAATAAACAAAAAGAAAACTACTTGAAATATTTTTCTAATGCTAACGATTGTAATGATAATAATAAAGCAAATATATATTTATAAATTGTAACTATGCAAAAGTATGCATATATTTTTGTATAAATAATACACATTTAGCTATACAAAACAAATGAAAGACTCAAAAGCAATATCTAAAAAAAGAAAAACAAAAACAAGAACATGAAAAATAATAATAGTTATAATAAAAAACAAATGCTTGAATCGATTTTGAGACATTAATAAATATTTATAGAGATATTTGAAAGTGTATGTAAGTGTGCGCATATTTACAAGCCAGCTTGATCTAAGTATATATATAAATATATATATTTTTAATTGATTTATCGATGATTGCTAACATTTTTAAGATTTTAAAATGCATATTATTTTTTAAAAACGATTTTTGAATAAAGCAGAACAACAACAACTACGATAAAAACAACAAAATCAAACACGAAAATCATAAATCCAATTGCGTTTCATTCGTTATCTAATCTGATCCCCTTTCCCCCTCGTTTTCTCTATACTATACTATATTCTATAGACAACTTTTCCAGGTTTTTCCCTCACAGTCGCGCATGCGCAAACAAACAAAAAAAAACAAGTGAACCCGCAAAATTCAGTTGAACTTTGCCATCAACTCGAAGCAACACAACCATAAAGCAATGAAATGCTGGAAAATAAAATACGATGGTTGCACTTTGAATACTCTACAATAGCAGCGAGGAAAACTTCACTCAATGGGAGACTAAAAATCAGATTGAATAGAAAGATATCTTTTTTATTCCGAATCAATAATGATTAAAAAAAATTATTGTATTTTGATTCGTAAAATCATCTATAATTTCAGAGGAATTTTATAGCTACTAATCTAACTACAATATCATTTTTTTTTAAATTTATTTATTCATCAAATATTTATTAATTATTTCAATTATTTAATATTGTATTATTTCATTTAACTCCTTTTTTATTTGTTTCTTGGTCATTTTATTTTTGAACTGTTACAAAACGCACTTTGAAATTGAGTTTGCCCATGGTTAGAGTATTCAAACTATCTAAAAAGTCATAAATCTCAAAGCAAACACCGTCCACTGAGTAAACTAAAAATGTTGCTTTCGTCTCGGCATTCTAAACAATTCCTCAAAAAATCACGAATGCAGTTTACAACCTACAGTAAACACAGTTTAAAGAACACGCCATAAAGATACACTAACCTAAAGCAAAGAGAGGTGGGCAATGGATGGAGTTAGAATTTTAGATAAACAAACAAAGCTGTTTATTTTAGAAAGTGTTTACTGTAGATATGCACGCGCTTGACTTTTTATTTCCCACACAAAAAGGTTTAACAAGTTTTATTATTTCAGTTCACGCTAGCGAATGTCTGCTGTACCAGCAAAAACCTGCCATAAAATGCTAGCTCTTCAAAGCTTAGCTATATTAATAAATTTAATTACTAGTTTAGTATTTGCACAAGCAAGAATTGTATTTTATATGGCATTATTTAATTCAACATTTATCTAATGAATTTATTTCAAATTTAAATTTTGTACTATAATAGAATATATTAATTAAAAATGTATTCTATTTAGCATATGCATTATAGGGTGTTCATAGATGACTTTAAATTTAAATAAATAAATAAAGGTTTGTCGTAGCGTGTGTTCACTGTGCAGTGCAGCCTCAGCAGTTGAAATTGTCCGTCGTTGGCAACACGTGTCACGTGACTTTCGGGCTGACTCAAGTCGAAAGAGTTTCATGATGTTTAAAACTCAATCTCGAAGCCCGAATCTAATCCAATCCAGAGTCCGATCGTGGCTAGTCATATCGGATTACAACTGCGACACTCGTGCCATTATTTATTTATGCTGGACTTTTCAGTTCGTCCAGTTCTCAGTAGCCATAAGTGTTGGTTGCCTCGGTTCACAGTTCTCGGGTTCTCAGTCGTCGCTCACTTGGACTGCAAATATGCCATGCTTACAGCACGAACCAGCTCAAATGCCCTTACGTAATCCCATCCAGACATCCAGACATCCAAAAAGGGCGCTCTCAACACGAGCCGTGAGTTATGGCAATTCCCTCAGTCCCTGCAAAACTCCCAGACGCCCTGAAGTTTGTGCAGATGTGAATTATGCGCAGACAGAGCAATAAACTAAAATATATATTCTCAAAGTCAAAACGAGGAGGAAATATTCCAGTAAGTGATGTTAATATTGACAGCGGGAGATTTATTCGATGCTTCTGTGAAGTTATTTACATCACAGCAAGAAATCGTTAAAAGAGCGAACACAACATTATTTTATTTACTTAAAGTCGACTATAAACAGTCGACATTGAAGTAATTATAATATTAAATTATTTTAGATAGAAAAAAAATTAAAAAATAATTCAATTAAAATTGCTCATAAAGGTAACATTGAAACGATGATGCTGAAAAAGTGATGTAAAGTAAAGTTAAAAAAAAATTGTTACTTTAACAGTGTAAAGAAAACATTATTTTTTTATTTATGTTATTTGATAGACAACGATAAAACCATATAATAGCTGAAATGCTGATGAGTGGAGATAACATTAATAAAATCACCTTAACATAAAGTTAACATTAAAATGATGATGCTTAGAATACAGATATAAATGAAATGCCTGAAAATATAAGAATATTTAGAAAAATAAATGTATTTATTAATTTATAGCTTAGAATTTTATTTTATAGCTAGAGCTGAAAATTGAATATTTTTGTTGGCACTACAAATAAAAAAACGATACAATTATTGCAAGTCAAGATAAAGAGAATTAAAGAGTATACATTTTGTATTTATTTTATCAACTTTATAGACAGCACGTCAAGATGCTATTATATGATGTTTGCTGACAAGCGAATTTTTGTTTATTTATATGTCCCAAAATTGAATTTTCATTGAAATAAATCAATTGCATTTGCCAGCAACTCAACTGTGATCTGATGACATCTGTAAAGTAAGTAAATAATGAACTGAACGATATAAATATCAATTCGTGTGGGGCAATAATCAATTGATTATGAGCATAAATGATGGGCAATATTTCCATAAACGAGCATGTAATATTGCTATCAAATGGCAACACGACAATTGCTCAATTTGTGGCCACATTTCTCACATTCCAAATTGCAAATTGCAAATTGTAACTTGCCGTTGACCTGTAACAATAAATTGCGAGGGGTGCCCCAGAGGGGGGGCGTTCCCAGTTCTGTAATCCACTTGAATTTCGCATTTCTTGATTATTTATTTATTTATGTATTTATTGAGGGCACGGGCCTGGACAATTGTGCGCGTTTAATTCAATTTGATATGGTAATTCGCCTGACCAGACGCTAACTTCACTTAGATGTTGCCTCACAGCGATATCAGCTTGGCTTTCCACACAAATTCAATTGGCAGCGTGTCGTCTCTTGCGTCAGTCATACCCTACCTCAGCCTGCATAACCTGTTGCGTCATCTGTCTGGCTGTCCGTCCGCCTCTTTGTACGCCCAGATCTCAGCAAGTATTACAGCTACAGCGATCAGATTTGTTGCCCACATTTATTTCATTTGCCATTTTACAGGGTATACAAATGTTAATTTACGCCACGGAACGAGCTTATTGATTATGCACAATTTGGTTATGTCCACAAATAACTGAACCCTCGGCCAGGGCTGTTAAATTTAGCACAGTTGTGATTCAAATTGAAATGGAAATGAAAATTGGACAGCGAACTGGGAAACTGCATGAATGGCTGGACAGCTTGAGAACTTGAGAACTGGGCAGCTTGACAGCTGGCGAATTGAGCTTGAGTTTCATCGAGAGCATCAAAATAAACAACAACAAAAAAACAAGCGAAGACAATAAACAAATGCTGACGACTAAAAAACAATAACAATAAATTTGACAAGTCAAACGATAAAACACAAAAGACGAGCCCCAAACGAGAGGAGGCAGCGCGAAGGAAGCTAGATACCCTGTAAGCAAAAATTTAATTATATAAATAAATATATAATTAAAATTAGTTAAAGTAATGGCACACAAAAATATTTACAAATTAAAATTGTAAAATAATAAAAATAAAGTGTAAATATAAATAGGAAAAAAATTATATAAATAAATAAATGTAAAATAATAATACCAAAAATAGTAAAAATAATTAATGAAAAAAGTTTAACAGAAATCAAAACTATACGGCTTAGAATATTACATTTGAATACAAATACAAATTTAAATAAATTAAAATGTAATGAAAATAGTAATATAATATAATAAAATAATATAAAAACATTTCTCTATAACTATGAATAAGTTAATAGGAATTAAATTGACAAAATATTTCTATAAAAAAAGTTGGGAAAAAATAATTATGAACAAAAGCAAATCAAATTTAAATATCAATCGAGATTGCAAAGAATCATTTATAATTTGTTCCTTAATATTCTTACTTGAAAGTGAGCGTGCTCGAAGTGAAGACACACGTTGTGAAGTTTGCTTTTCAATTTATCAACGTTTTTCCCACCACAAAATGGAAACTATCAAGTCCATCATGCCTGCAGATGCCTGTAGTTTACAGGGTAGCTGCAAAACGTTTGATAGTTGGCTTTTAAATAAATAAATTGTGTGTGAAACGAAGGGAGAGCTGGCCACGTATGTAGATATCTGTTTGGGGCTATCAAGTTATGCAATGCGCCGCCGCCAGAGGTCGCCAGTGTGGAGCCGCCCGTTGATTCGCGTTTATGCAACACGCGTTTAGCTTTTCTTGCTTCCATTATTTTTATACCCGCTACCCATAGGGTAGAAGGGTATTATAACTTAGTGCCAACAGAAAATGTATGTAACAGGCAGAAGGAGGCATCTCCGACCACATAAACTATATATATTCTTGATCAGTGTCAACAGCCGAGACGATATAGCCATGTCCGTCTGTCCGTCTGTCCGTCTGTATGAACACCTAGATCTTAGAGACTATAAGAGCTAGAGCTACCAAATTTGGGGACAGTACTCCTATAGGTCCTACGCAGATCAAGTTTATTTCAAAAGTTGGATGCCACGCCCCTTTCCGCCCCCAAAAGTCTGTAAAAGCCGTAATAATAAACCTAGAGCATTGAATTTTGGTATGCATAACAATAATTATATTTTAAATGATTTCTGTGAATTTGGTTGAGATCGAATGAAAAACAAGGAAGTTATTAAAGAATCAATTTTATATGCAAAATTCACTTGCAGCTGCCCGCGCTTTGTTTGTTTAGTTGACAGTGTGACCATAACGGTGTTGTGGATTTTTACCCGCTATTTTCAAATATATATAAAAAAACTAGTTTTAGTATATTTGGTATATTTTTTGTTAAAATATCATTTAGGTTTTTTGTTTTCTCTCGAAATGGGTTGCGGGTATCATACGGTCGAGCACTCTCGACTGTAGCTTTCTTACTGGTTTTTTTGCGCTTTGCCAATTTGTTTAGATTGAATTAAAATTACAATTTATTTACGCCATTTGGCGGCACATTTCGTTTCGAGTCGAATTAACCTTTTAACCACCCAAGGTCAACAGCAGGCAAGTGAAGGGGATGGCGAGGGGAGGGGGAAATTCTGAAAGTACTCTGATATATATATATATTCAGAACTGCGATCTGCTTATTCACTCATTTATTTTTGAGGGCAGTTTTAAGTGAGTTTGTGACTCGATTTGAATCGTGTTTTTTACTCTGCACTTTTTTTTACTACAACAGAGTCAACGACATTTTTGCCGTTACTCTCTTTGTCTGTAGCTCAGTCTTCCGGGAAACTCCCTCCTCCCAAAATTTCCCTAAAGTTCTCCCAAAGCTTCGTTTTACCTCACCTAGCTTAAATCTATTTTTGAGTTATTTTCCCTAAAATAATTCCTTTTAGAATTGTTCTCCAAAAAATTCTTGAACTAAATTATTAGTAATATTTTGTGAATATTCAATTTTCCTAATTTTATTATTTTAATAATTATGTACTTTACAAATATTTAGCAATGATTCATTAAAATTACGTTCGGCTCACAGTGAATTTATTTTTTATCTTATATAGGTATTCTTTAGTTTCATTATTCATTATAATTATATTAATTTAGATAACATTTTAAAGGTACAATATTTGGCCAAAATTCAGAGTGTTTAATTTTAATATTATATTTTACAATAGTGAGAAATTATTCATTGTTTGAATTACAAAATATTTAGTTCAATATTAACACTTTATAGTAAATTTGAAAAAACAACTTTGATATTTGATTTAAAGTAAGAGAAGTAAAAGTTATGGACTAACTTTTGAATATAAATTATAATTTCATAATTATCGATAAAATGATTTTAGAATAAACTTAATTGATGTTTAAATGAAATAGATACAAATTCAACAATTTCTTGCATTTACAAAATTGAAATAAAATCGTAAACTTATACATTCATTTTTTGTAGCATTTTTATTTCTTGGAATTTAACACTTTTAAATCTAAATTCATTTTCCCCTCATCTTGAACTTTAATCTAGCCGAGTTAATTAAATAATCGGCTGTAGAAACGGCTATAACTTTTCGTAATGATGCAAATCTAAGCTAACTTGATTATAGTGATTGCCAAAGTTTACGATCTGAAAATTACAGAGCTATAACAGCGATTCTGAGTTGTAACTCCGATATGTTCCAGCTGTGCCTAATGCGAATCGTGTGAATTTTTCCAGTTTTTTTATTGCGTATTTTTGGATTTTACGAGTTGTTTTTCCATTTTGCTGGTGGCAATAAATCAATTAAGCGAATGGTAATTAAATGTGCTAAGTTTTAGCATACTTTTAGTTTTTCAGCTGCCCCTCAGTTGACATCTCGCTATTTGCATTTGCTTATCAGATATTTGGGCGACGACAAATTATCATTATCATTATCGTGTCGCGCATCTAAGCCTAACACTTATATATCAATCTATTTTAAACATATTGATTAGCATAGCTCAGTTATCTAGCTGTCTCCGTCTCTGTCTCACACTCATTTTTGTTGCTGTTGTTGTTCAATTTGTTAATTGTTTATCATCGACGACTTTGTATGCAAAATCCTCATTTTTCAATTATTTCTTCATTTTTCTTTTTCGGTCATTTGCCAGTGCGTGAGTAAGTGAATGTGAATGTGAGTGTTTGAGTGTGTGTGTGGGAGCGTGTGAATCTTTGAGCCTTTTTTGTTTATGCCATTTGACATGTTTGTTGTGGCGATTGCGTTTAATGAATGCACAACAAAGCGAACCCTCGCTCCAGCTCCCTCTGACTCACGCTTCTCCCTCTCTCTCCCACACTCCTTCTCCCCTCTCACTCTGCCCTGCCTTATTCCCCTTCCTGCTCGCTCTAAAGTCTCCCTCTACTGAACAACATTTTGTATCCCCCAAACAATGCTTCGATTTGTGCTCGTTTTGCAACTACATTTTGTTTGTGCTTGTCCCAAGCTGTCCTATATCCGATCTATAGCTTTATATATGTAATTTTTCCACCTATTCATAGCTGTTCTACTTTAGGCATAGGTCTCTTTCGAAACTGGGAATTGTGGCTACGTTTGTTGTCTTTATTTTGCGGAAGTTTCAATCGTTTTTAATAAGTGCAGCATATAGAAAATAAACATGGTTGCTAAATACCCTGTAGTGCAAATTCAAGCAGTAAACTAGTGAAAATTGATTTTAAATGTAAAATAAAATATTTAAGAAAGTCAGATAAAAGAAGTTGCAGTATATGTGACTGAAATTGAAATTGAATAACAATAGTAATTAAATAGAATTTAAGAAAATTAATTATAAGGAATTCATTATTGAATTTAGTTGTATTGAAATTTGTACTTGTAGTTTATTATTTAATTTTATGGCAAAACATTTTGCATTTAGCATTAAATCCAATTTCAAATTTAAAATAAAATATTAAATAAATTGAAAAGTAACTGCATAGGAGAGCGAGAGAGAGAGAGAGAGACAGAAAGAGAGATATTGGATAGAAAGAAAATAATATTATAGATATTATACATATGAGCAGTAAATAATTATAAATTATTATTAAAATAAATATAAATTGTGAAATTACAGTATAAGGCACAGGTATTGGAAAAGAGAGACAGAGAAAATTGAATTGTTTATGAAAGGAACAATCAAATTAAATTTATTTCCACTACGGAATTATTGTTAAGTTAAATATGAATTAAGAAAATTATTAAAATAAATATAAATTGTGAAATAACAGTATAAGACAAAAGTATTGTGAGAGATAGAAAATTAAATTGGTTATGCAAGGAAAATAATATTACATTTAAAATTATTGTTAATAGTATATGAAAGATATTGAAAGAGAGCAATATTTAAATTGACTTGCACTCAATTCTAATAGTATTATTATTTACATAAATATTTTTAGAATCCATTTAATGTTTATCACATCCTCCTCAAATATTTCCAGGGTATGCGTGGACAGTCGGCTAAACAGAGGCGTCAACGTCTGCCGTTGCAATTTAGCGTGTGGATCTCAAATGCGCTGTCTGCCTTTGTCCGTCCGTCTGTCTGTCCGTCTGTCCGTCCGTCTGTCCGCCTTCCTCTGCACGTGTGTGTGTGTGTGTGTGCTTGGAGTCCAATCAACGTTTCTAATTAGCCGGCCAGACGCTTATTAGACTTTGGATTTTGGGCAGCAGCTTCAGGTTGCAGCTCATGTTTTTTTTTTCTTTGCAATTTGGGAGAACAACAACAACTTTGCAGTTCAAACATTTGCACAGCGCAAACGAACAACTTGCATAAATTATTATTTATTATTGAACACAAAATTGCAATTGCAATTGCACGATTCATTGGACAAACAAATTGCGACTGCAGAGAGAGGGGCGAAGGGGAAGCCAGAAAAACAAATATGAGGAGAACGAGACTAACAACATTGCCCGCTAATGACAAATGCATGTTGCTCTTGATTTCACTGTTGATTTTCCAAATGCCCTAACAAGCGAACATATCAAAGATAAGAACAAGATTGTATATAGCGGAGGGGAAGGGGGAAAGTCGCACTGCAGTGGAACTTGTCGAAGTGACCCTGACAATCCACTGAAAAACAACTCAACTTCAATGGAACTCGCAAAAGATACAAAAATTAATTTCGAAAGTAAAGCGTTGCTATGAAGCAACATATTTAATGGTTGAATGCTGTAGATAGACTACATTTAAAAGATACAATTATTCAAGTGCATTTTGTGCATACGAAATTAAATTTATAATCATTTTGAATGCATGCAAAATTAAAAAAAATAATTCCTTCCAGACAATCACATTTTTCATCTATGATTTTTAGCTACGTTTTTATAGAATTCTTTCAGTTATGTTTAAAATTTTTACACTTGATATATTTCTTAAGTATGATTTAGCATTTGAAACTTTAAATGTCATTTTGGTATATATGTATATTTAATTTTTTGTTTTTTATTACATACCACGAATGCTAAGTGCAGTTAAGTGGATTTAAAAAAATTAACTAAACGAAAATTAAGGAAAGTTAATATCCAAATGAGCTTCAGACTCATTTTTTATTTTTCTTTAAATCGCTTTAAAATCCAGATGGAATACACATAACCATGATGTGCAGATTTAAAATATATTTTTCTGTTCAGCAAGTAATTATTATTTTTTTAGTTCTACTTTAGAACTTTGAGAATAAAATTGAAATCGTGACATAATGAATGTAAATATAATTTTAAATATTCTGCTACAAATTTAAAAAAATATAATTTTTCTATTGATATATTTATATTTTAATTTTCGGCCGAATACTTTACTTACTACTAATATCTATGTTCATTAAAATCAGAGTATTGTCATTAACTAGCTATTATTTTTTAAATATATATCTTAGAGTATTTATTACAGGTGAGGATCGCAAGTGCTTTCGCAAGCAGGTAAACAGCGAGTACTTGCAACTATTTGAGTGCAAACAAATGTGCAACAAGCGTTGTTGCCAAAGGGCGTGGCAAAGTCAGCTGCAAGCGTTTAAGGCCTCTAGTCGAAATCACTTAGCACACAGAAAAGCTGAGTTTGCTGAGCACATTGTGAAACTGGAGCGTAACGAGGCGGGATTCCATTGGGTTGCGATCGGAAGCCCAACTCTGAGGTGGAGTTTGGGGCTGGGACCGGGGCGTTAATTGGCAAACTAATCAAATTGCACCTGCTGCACGTTGCACAGTTGCAAGTGGCTCAACACTTTCAGCAAACACTGCCTGCAAACAGTCGGTGCTCGCTTTCAGCAAACATTTTATTTGTTGCATTCACTCGGTTTGTAATCAGTCACGATGATTTTTATTTGCATCAAGTAAAAGTCAACAATAGAATTACCAACCATGCTGCATATTGATTCAAGATTTCAACAATTTTTCTGTGGTAAACGAGATTTGCATGACTTAAAGCTTTACATCAGAATTACTAACTTGATATTGATTAAATATATCAACAATTTTGTTTAGCTCTTAACATCTTAGAGTGAAAACATTTTCTTTGTTGACAAGAATTTGAAATCATTTGAAAATTTATGTTGGAAAGAAAATTAAATAAAAACAAATATATGTATACTCATATATTAAATATATTTCTAGAGAATTAAAATAAATAATATTCCCTCAAAACTTTTGTGTATTGCTCAAATTAGTTTATATTGTCAGCAGCTTTGAAATAATGATTGCTAAATAATTCTGCTATGGTAGAGCAATTAAATAAAAAATTGTTTAAAACTTTTTAAATTTGATATAAATGTTTTGTTGGGATAGCTTCTTTTGAAAGTTGTTTGTATACATATAATTTGATTGTTATTATTCGTAACTTAGAAGTAAATTCTAGAGTTTGATTAACTGCTGCCTTTAGGCTATCACGTTTAAATAATTTTGTTGTAAATTAATCGGTTTTATTGTTGCCTCATTTATTTACGGATTTTCTTCTCTGTATTTCTCTTTATTTTGGACTAACAAACTGTAATTGGGAACACAAAAAAAATCAGCCAAAAAGTCGCCAGCATTTTAGAAATGATTTAAAACGATGCTCAACTCAACTTCAGTTTTAAGGTGCAAAAATGTGATGACAAAAGTGGAAGCCAAGGTGTTGAACTGGTTCAGAATTGGGTTAGGTTCAGTTAGGGCAAATAGCAGCAAAGAGGGAGACAGAGGAGAGAGAGGGAGAGAGAGGGAGAGGGAGAAGTAGAAGCGGCGCCTTGTTTGCCTGCGAGTTGCCAGAACAATCCTTCGACTGTACTCAAATAAAGAGATGAAATGAGATGCTTAAGGTGTTCTAAAGACAGCTCGCGAAGTTTATGTCAAGGGAGAGAAGACTGAAAACACAGTAGACTAGAGAGAGTGGAGAGGAGAGGAGAGGGGAGGGGAAGAAGAAGCTTAAACCAGTTTAGACTCCAAGTTAAATTGCCATTAAGCGCTGCGATTGTCATATGTAAATAAGCCGGAGACGAAAGACTCGAGTGTGTGTGTGTGAATATATTTGTATTTGTATTTGTATTTGTTGAAGTGTGTGTGTGAGTGCAGTTTTAGTATTTATTGCTAAATGTTAACGGTTGCAGCGTTGACAGGCATTTGTTGCTGTTCACACACAATTAGATTTGCGAGCGCCTTGATTGTTATAAATATTTAGCAATTTATTAAACAATTAACAAAGCAAAACTGTGAATGTTAATTGATGGAACAATGCCGCTGAAATGTGAAATGGGAAAAACAAAAGACTTAGGCAACGAACTTGCTGCCAAGAGTAATGAGCGTAGGCGCAGCATGTGGCATGCCACATGCCACAGCATAAACTAAGCTTTAACTATGCTTTGTTGTTGCTGTTGCTGTTTGCTGTTCATGCTGCTGTTTTGTGATGGTCGATGTTGCTTCTTTGCGTTGTGGTTAATTTAATGTTGCGCCTCTTTCCCACGCTCGCAATTTTGGCCAAGTTGCGTGTGTGTGTGTGTGGCAAGTCTAGTCTAGCTTGGCAACCAGGCGTATCCTCGCTTTGGTGGCGCTTGCTGGCTACCGTTCCACGCCAACGGAAAGAAGAAAACAAAAAGAATGCCTTTAAAAAATGGCCCAGCCAAAATACGAAACCGGTTGGCAACGAAAAGCATAAAACAAAACTGCACTAAGTATATGAATTCATGTGTGTATATTCGATTACAGTATATATTCGATATGTGTGCAAAGTGAGCGACTGAAAAATACTGCGAAATCAAGTTTTGCATTTTCATTGAAATTTATTGGGTTTTTTTTTGTTTGTTTGTGGGTTTGTTGCCAAGCGGCTGGCGGACAACTTGCAACTTGATTTCCAGTCAAGTGGCGAACAAGATTCTGCAGCCAGTTTTAAATATGGCGACGCCGCAAAACTCACACACACACACACACCCGAAGAGTGAGAGGCAGCTTGCATGCCACACATTTTCTATACCCTGTAAGTGATGAAAAGTGAAAAAATGATAATATGAAATAGTTGTGCTGCTATCTGCAAATATATTTAGCCTAGGCTAAATTGATTGATTTTTTATTGTAGTCTAAACTTTTCTTAATCATATTCTGCTGCGCCATTTTTCGATATAGACAACAAATTTTATGCAAATCGCATTCTTAGCAGCAATGTTAAGAAATTAACTAATGAGAAAGCAGTTTAAATATGCATTAGCGCCATCTAGCGGTCATTGCTTACGACCCTTCATTTGATTTTAATTGTGGATTATTTTTATAATGCGAAATTTCTTGTTAGATTATATGGTATGGTACAGGCGACAATTTTTAATTTTTATAGACAAACATTCTAGAAAACAAGTAACAAATTTTAATGTTGAATTCAGAATAATGAAAAAGTTTCCCAAAGTGAAGTGTCGAAGTGTATTTAAATAATTTCCTGTTAATCCCACACTTTGAAAATAAAACGAGCGTTTTTCAAGTCAAAAAAAAAGGAATATAATAATATAATAGTTATAGTTTACAGCGATAGTGAGACACAATACGAATCATACGATTGAAAATGAAACTTCAAGAGTTTCAGCTTGTTCTTTTTTGTGGTTGTTGTTGTATACTTAATTAAAGCTTAGTAGACTGGCAGGGGCGGGGCGACGTGGGCGTGGCAGCTACATGCGCACCTGGAATTTGCCAGCTTTGGTTAAATACTTGACGCCCTTAAAGGGCTTGTACTTCTCGCCGTACATATCGAGGCGATTCACCTTCAGCCCCGAGACGGCGAGCTGTGAGATTTGGAATTGCACATTGATCGATGGATTCGCATCGATATTGGTGCTGCCGGGCATTATAGATACCTAAATAAAAACAGATATTAATTAGCTATATAAATATATATTTTGTATTTGCTTTCTTACCGAGCCGCGTATGTTAGGCAACTTGGAGACATCGATGCGTCCCACGTCCCAGGAGAGCGTCTTGCTCACGGAGTCAAACGTGTATTTGCCCTGATTAGGCGTCAGCAGACAGTTGAGCACGCACTTGGGCATCGTCAGCTCCAGCTTCACCTTGTCCACGGTGCGACCCAGCGTATTCCTGGGTCCAATCGTCAGATCGAGACGTCCCTGCTCGCCGGTCTTAATGGAGAAGTTGTGGCGTATGTAGATAGGTATGGTGACCACCGAGGGCTGGTACGATTGATACGACATCAGTCGGAAGTTGCCGTCGGGCGGTATGAAGGAGAGCAGACGCTCGGCCTCCCAGCGCTTGAAGCGCACACACGGATGGAAGGAGACGTCGTCGAAGAGACGCGGATTCATAAACGACAGCGTCAAGTCCGGCATGCCCGACAGCTTAATGCAGCAATCGATCTGTAGAAAGCGATACAATCATTTTTAACAAAAAAATTATTATTTCGCACTGTGGTTTTAGATTAAAAATATTGTATTAAATTACTTACATGACCCTGTATCTCGGCGAAGACGGTGGAGCCCGATTTATCGATGATGGCGTCCACCTCCTCGATGACATCGAAGTAGGCCTCGTTGTTGTTGTACCGGACGCCGCTGCGACGCCAGGGAATGGCCGACAACTGACCCGAGGGCAGCGTGGTGCTCACACTGCGAAGCAAACAAAGCGGATTAATAACGAGAACCGACTCTTAAAGCAGCAGTTTAAACGGACTTGCTTTTGCCGGTCACCGTGTTGGCGATGGTGCGCAAGATATTCGGCGGTTTGATCAGCTCCTTGAGTATGTTGCTCTCGGTGGCCAGGGGGAAGCCATTGTCGAGCATCTCGTCGAGCAGCTCATAGACAACCACATAGTTGTCCTTGATCACCGACTCCGAGCAGTCGCCGAAATAGTCCTGGAAGGTGTCGACGACGCGATGCAGAAACTCGATGACGAACAAAGGCGGCACTTCCTGCTTGCAGGCAGCCACCAGGGAGACGCTGTCACGCTGCACGGTAATCAGGTAATAGTGGGGCGTGGCAATCACAGGCGGCACATCCTGCAGGCAACAACAATAATTATTATTAATTGTCAACAAATATTTAAAAGTCCCTATGTATCTTCGACTGCCATTCACTTGGCGAACCCTGCAGCACTGTGAGTACCGGGTATATAAGAATAAGCATTCCCCGTGTAATTGTAAACGTGGCTTACGTATGGAGCGGCTCGCTGGGCATCGAGAAAGTATTCGCAAACGGAACGCGACACAACGGAACGCCAATGCTTCTCCAGAAACACTTCGCTGTGGGTGCGACAGAGAGATCAGAGAAAGAGAGAGGATGTTTTCAATGCTTTCGCTCGTTGGAGTGATAAGAAGACAATATGTTTTGGATTTTGTGGCTTACCCGCTGCTGTTTACAATGAACAGACTATGTATCATATTTGCAGTTTAATTGTGTGCGTGTATGTTGGCTAAGTATGCATAAACATACAGCTCAATAGCTTGTTTTGGCAAATACAAAAATAAATAACACCGTGTTTACGTGTTTCACAAAATGGGATACGCTATTCCAACAATGCAAACGTAAAGTTAACAGCTGTTGTTAGGGGAGCTGCAGGCTGCCCAACTAACGCAAAACCGAGCGCATGTTAAGGAACATACGACTTCTAACAGCTATGTTTTCTTTATTATTTATTAGGATAAATATAACAAGTTATAATAAAGTAATAAAAGGTGACAAAATTCTTTCTTTTTACTTAAATTTATTTAATTTTGGCCAAACTATATTTAAATGTCAACAGCTGCTGTTAAAAGACAGAGCGCTGTTATGAGCAACGCAAAACGGAGCGCCTGCTGTATGTTAAGTGGAACAGCTGATCGGTCAGCACACACTACACGAAATTGGCCTTCACATTATTGTTAAATTCATGAGTTAAATTGTTAAATTGAAGTGAAGTAAAGTGCACCATAGTGTGCGTCAATACATAATCCAGACGAGTTAACCCCAAACACAGCGTTGGCGCAGCGCCTGGGCAGCGAAACAGAGACGCCGCCACCGCTTACATAATCGCCCAATGAGTTTGCAAAGCAGTTTTGTCCGACGCTTCCTCGACAGTTGGCCCGGCAAGCGACGCTTCGGCAACTATCGCTTTCTGCCCCTCTTCTTTGTGCTGGGCGCCGCCTTGGAGTTTTCCATGATCAACTGGACGGTGGGCGAGACGAATTTCTGTGAGTACCCAAACCAATTGGGAAGCAATTCAAGTACTAAAAAATGCCTTTTTTAGATCGTACATTTAAGCGCAGGCAGGCGAAGAACTACGTTGAGGATCAGGCGCACCTTGAGCAGCTGCAACAACAGCAGAAGGAGCAGCAACAACACACGGACTCGAATCAAGAACCGACACAAGCCTAAGTATGCCAGCGGGCGTGTCGTGGGGCGAGTACGTGAAATTCTTGGGTAGCGCCATGCTGGCGATGATGGCGGGCTCGCAGGCGGTGCACATGTACTTCAAGCCGCTGGACGATCTGCCCGCCTACATAGAGAACGAGAAGCATCACCTGGAGACGGAGCAGCAGCACAAAGAGGCTGAGCAGGAGGTGGAGCAGCTCAAAAGACAACCAAACAGTTAGGCGATTAAATTAAACTTTATTACAATTTGATCAACTTGTCGCTTTGTCGTGCACCTTGCCATGGTTCTTGAGGCACGTCTGCTGCCGGAACGCCTGCCCGCACACCTGGCACACATACGGCTTCTCGCCCGTGTGGATGTACTCGTGATGCCGCAGCGTCTTCCTCGATGCAAACGACTCGGCGCAATACTTGCAGGCGAACGGCTTCAGCTTCAGATGCACTGCCCGAATGTGCGCCTCCAGCTCGAACTTCCTGGCAAACAACCTGCCGCAATGCTCGCACGGCAGCTTGTCGTTGCTGTGCATCAGCATGTGCTGCACCAGCATAAACCTCTTCGCCATCCGACGTCCACAGACCTGGCATTCGTGCTGCGCCTGCACCGCGGCCTCATCATCGTTCGTCGCATGCTGCTGCATGTTGTGGTACTTGAGCGTGTAGCGGGAATGGAAATGCTTCTGGCACGGCACACAAAAGTGTCGAGCACTGTCGCTGGCATTCTCTGCCGCCTCCGCTGCCGTGGGATGCTTGGTCCGTCGATGATACTTGAGATTCGCAGTCTGATTGAAGGTGGCGCCGCATTGTTCGCACACATATTTGCGTGCCGCGGCTGGTGGCAGCAACGGACTGTGCTTCAGCCGCTTGTGCTTCTGGAGCGCCACGCAGCTGATGTAGACGCGTTCGCAGCCGGGCTGATCGCATGGATAGGAGCGCTTGGGGGTGTCGTGAATCTCCTTGATGTGCGTGTAGAGGCCTCCCATGAAGCTGTAGCACTTGTCGCAGCGATCGCACTGAAACGGCCGCTTGCTGCCCTCGTGCACCTTGCGAACGTGCGCCGCCAGCGTCACCTGGTGGGCAAAGCATCGTCCGCATTGCGGGCACTTGAAGCGGTTCTTCAGCCCCTTGCAGCGACGTGGCTGCGCGGCAGCTGGCTCGTCGAACGGATCTGGTTGTGGCGTCGGCGTTGCGTCGCCCTCTTCATTGGTGAGCAAGTCATCCGCCTTGGGCAGCGTCTCCTGCTCGTAGACGACTTCGAAGCTGGCCGTTTGCTGCAGCATCGTGAGCAGCTGCTGGCGGCAGTCGCGTGCCTGCCGCTGGAAGCGCTCGTAGCTTAGCAACAGCTCGTGGCAGGCGTGGCACAGCCGCTTGGGCAGCTGTTCGGTGCTCAGTTCCTCCGGCTGCCAGTCGAGATGTCGCTGCAGCAGTTGCTGCAGCTCGGCGTCGTCCGCAATCGTGTGTGGCGGCGACGTCTGACCGTCGCTGGTCAGCAGACACGTTAAGCACTGGTTGCCATTCAGCAGCGGTCGCATTATTTGCATCCAATTGGACAAACTGCGAAATATTTGCAATGTACACAAAAAACGTATGGTTCGCGCGCAACGTTGCCACCTCAGCGAAAGTAAACAATGCAGCAGCAACGGTGGCGTAGCAGTGGCGCAACAGTTGTGCGCGCTGCCGTTTGGATCCATGTTAAGCGTCAAAAATGTTTGTACGGCTAACGCTGACAGGTGAAAAAAGTTTAAAGTGCATATATATTATTTAAATTAGTGTTTATTTAAGCTGCACTACTTTCAGTAATCTAACTTGGTTCAAATAGTGTAAATTAAATTATTATTGGCCATGTCAACGCTTCACAGCTGTTGTTCGCCATAACAGTGCGCGTGTGGACGTCTTAACAGCGACAGTGTTACCATATTGTTTTTGCCCATTTACGGTTATTCGGGCGTGTTTTTCGTGTGTGTTTTGTTTTTTCGGTTTGTGGCGCGCGCGGCAAGCTAGTTGCGCGTCCAATTGGTGGCAAGCAAAGTGAAAGCCCCGTTAGTTGCATGCTGCCATTCAGGAGCAGCGCACGTACGCACGCAAGCAACAGTTGCGCAAGTGTTGAGTTCTATTCCCTTTTTTGGCGCGCAATTGCCGCAAATGCAAAACGTTGTTGTTGTTCTCTGAAAAATTAACGGGACAAGTGAAAGACAAGAAAACCAACAAATTTGTTTTCTAATTGGTTGTTTTTTGTTGTTTTTGTTCGAGTGTATTTATTGTGTTGTTGGTGTTAAAGCAAAAGCAAAAACAAATCGAAATTGAAAAACCTAAAACAATGTAAAACACGATGGCAATGGCGTTGAGCAGCCGCAGCAGATATTCACACTACAACAACAAGTCCCTGGGCGCTGCCAGCACGCAACTCCGCTGGCTGGATTGCTTCATACGACTCTGTTTGTTTACACGCGGTAAGTCGAATGCGGCGCGGCGCACTCACTGCGTATACTTCATGTTTTATGTGACAGCACTTGCTGAAGAAGAAGAAGAAGCAGTGGCAGCAGCAGCTGATTTGCTTGCGGTACTTGTAAAACAAATTAAAAAAGCGTCTTTGCTTTCTTCGTTTCCGCTTTGGCGCCTCTTTTTTCACCTCCACCCCCTGTAGCATTTTAACTGAAACAACAGCTGCTGAAGGTGCCGTATTAGCTATTTAACCGCTAGATCTGTCGTTTTTTTTAAATGTAAACAAGAATCGTTGAGCTTTATTGAATGTTTAGCTATATTCTTGTTTGGTTGTCGAGAGGCTGAGCTATTTAAACGCTACATTTCCTGCTGTAAAGTCCCCTTATAATTTACATTTCGTCGTTAGATTTGGCATTTTTTGAAATGTAAAAAAGGATCGCTTAGCTATGAATTAAATGTTTTAAAACTTCTTGTTTAGTTGTTAGGAGAATTAGTTACATTTGTTTTGCTATTTGTTTAGCTATTTTTTGAATTGTCAAAAGCGATTAAATTTTCGTTATTTAGTTGTATTAAAGGTTCTACAGCTCTTAAATTAGTTGGCATAAAGTGAAGCTATTTCTCCTCTAGTTTTGACGATTTTTTTAACGGTCGAACGCTGAAAAAAGTCATATATTCAAAAATTCCAAAAATATAAATATTTTGGCTAGCTTATTAAAATGTTAAAAGTGTGTGCTTCTTAAAAATGATCACATTAAAAATTACCATTACGTTACACCACTTTTGATTAAACCCAAAAAATAGTAAAGAACATTAAAACCCTTGAGAAATGTAATAAAATATTATTATCACTAACTGTGCTTGTTGAAATGGCGAAACTATTTAGAAAATATTTGAGTGAACTCAAAATAATACTGGCCTAAATACTTTTTAGGTTTTACTGTAAATAAGAAAATAAGAATTAAGCGATGGAGCTGGTCGTGAATTTACTTAAGTAAAATAATAATAGTAGTTTTATTATTATTATTTTTTACTATTAGAATTCAAAAACGAAGCTAACTCGTGTGAACAGCACCAATAATAATTATATGAAATATATTCCAGCTTTTTATAGCCTTTTTTAGAGATGCTGGGCAGCACAGCTGCTGTGCGTTTATGGGGTGTAAAAGGCAATGCTATTAATATGCCACAAAATATTGCACATTAACGCAAGCTGTTGCAACTTTCAATTCGCAGTGCAAGCAAAAGAACGAAACAATGAAACAATGAAAGAAAAGCAAATTGTCTGAAGATAAGCTGTGGCAAAAGTGTGAAGAGAAAAAACTTTGCCCGGGCTTCTCTCAACGTCATCATAAGCACAACAAAAAAATTAAAGAGTTGGCTTAAACCATAAGCTGACTTTTGATTGACCAAATGGGTTTCTGACCAAGTTTGGCACGATGATGACGCCGATGCTGCTTTCCATACTGCTACTGATGACGTTGACGATGTGTGAAAGAGTCTTTTGCTTTCATTCAATTACGGCAAACTTTTCAAATACTTGTATCCTCAACTTTTCCCCACGCTGATCTCGTTCACTTTGCCAGTTACGCAGTTCAAGCGAAAGTCAGCTCAAGGAAGTTGCCCTCTCGAAATTGAGATTTAGCAGCGCCGTGGAGAAGGGTTTTAACTGTCAGCCAGGCTAAGTGATTTAAGCATACATTTAGTGCAAACAGCTGGAAAAAACAGCATGAAAATTGCTATGAAAATTAACTGCAACAGCGAGTCTGACATAATTTTTTCCTTTATTTTTCCACTCAAACTTAATCTTCTCAATTGGATTCAAAACAATGCATAAATGCACTTGAAAAACCTTTTTTATGCAGCAAGCAATAGTCGTAAATATTGCAAATTTACGATTATTTATTCAAGCATTAATTGGAGGCAAAGCATCAAGTTTTTACCAAATGCACAGCAGGTGTCGAAATAAACTCTATTTGGCATTGAAAATTGCTCATTTTCAAAGCAATGCAAAAAATGAGAATTTTTGACAGCGCCTTGGGCTTTTTTATTCGCATACCCTGTAGCTAGAAAAATTTTTAGTGGGGTATATTATGGCTTCTCAATTGTTTATTCAAGTGAAGCTGTATGAAATTGCTAGAAGTTTTTGTTGTTTTAGTTTGTTTTTCTTTTCTTATTTAGCGATATGATTGATAAAAAATAACGTAACTATTCTCGTAAATACAAAATAAATAAATTCATTTGGGAAACAAAATGGCTCAGAAATTGGTTATATGTCATAATATATTTTTCACTGAGAACATCAACAATTTCTCGAATAAATATCGTCAGTTTATTGAATCGTGCCATAAATAATTAAATTTTAAAAATGATTAATGCATAAATAATTAAAATTATGTGTAGTCGAATATTTTTATAGTTTTCAACATCTGGGTTTTATTACATTATAAATCGTAGAATTCAGAACGAAAGAAAAATCAATTGACATAAATGCAATTTCTATTTAAAATAAATTACATTACACAATTTATTAACATTACTAAATGACAAATCGAGTAAATTACGATTTTGTTGTGAACAGAAAAAATGATAAAGACAATATCTATATGTGATACAAATGACATTACGCAATTCATTGAACTGGAAAATCAAACTAGCTTCGATTTTACTTCGGAATAAAAACGAAAGAAAATTCCTATGAAACATGAATTTCACTAGACAATTTACTTAACTGAAACATTGAACCAGTTTCAACACTATTCTGCAGTTGGCTGCTTGAATGTTATGTTCTGCATGAAATGCATTTTCAACTTTATTGACAGACTCTTCTCGGAAATTTTACGAGTCAGTAAATTTGGCTCATAAATGCAGCTCGAAGTCATTTTGCTCTCAGCCAAAACTGCTGGCGAAATTCAAACAGCAACGATTTTTGATGTGATTTCAAAATCTCTTTAAAAGCAGATTAGAGAGTATTGAACAGTCTGGTTGCGTATTTAAATATGCTATTGTTTAATGCGCTAAATGTTTATATACTTGTAGAGACAATAACTAAGCGCTTTATGACGACCAGGTGAAATAGATTGAAAGCAACAAAAAATCGCATAAAATTAAATGCTGCATAAAGTCGATGTTTTTATGTGATGTATGGCGAGTGGGCAAGGGGAAGGGGAAGGGGAGATGCAGAGGGGGATGGTTTCTTTTTGTTCCCGGGTCGGATTATAATTCAATAATTTGTTTTCGCTTTTCTTTGCGGTGCACAGAAAGTTATTTGAGCAGCTGAATTATGTATGTGATTTATGTATTTGTTGCGATACAGCTTTTCCCCTGTCTCCCCTGCCTCCCCTTCTTGCCCCCAACTCTGTGCTGTTTCAATTAAATGACAGAAATATGATTTTTTCGCTTTCAGTTAAAGTTTTATTTTGGCTGGCTGCAGTTGAAGGCTCTCTGCAGGTTTTCTTCACATTTTCTGACGGATTTCCCTTATATAAATAGGGCGCTTAACCCCAGCGGGCTAAAGGGGGTGAAAGGTGAAAGCTGAAAGCTGAAAGGGGGAGACGAGGGGGAGTTGTGCAAGCAGCTGACGTCGCTTGTGACGCAGACGACGACGACGACGACGACGACGACGACGACGACGTCGTAATCGTGGTTGCTGCAGTTGGCTTAGCTGTCTGAGCTGCTGCTGCAAATGACAGTTAAATGGAGTGCCGCCTAATCAGTTGCAGCAACAACACCGGCAACCATTGGTGGCAACAACGATAAGCAACAAAGCAGACAACAGACAACAGACAAAAACACGCGAGCGGCTCAAATCTCAGTTACAGTCGAGTTGCAAAACGCAATTTCAATGTCGCAAGTGAAATATATATATATATATATACTCTACTTCCCCCTCTTGTTGTTGTTGTTATGCTGTTATCCTGCTATTCTCTTATGTCCCGAGCTGTCACTGCCGCCGTAAGCCAGTTAAGTCTGGTTCCCAGGACGCACGCCAGCTGCCACGTTGCAAGTACACAATGTCTGACATTGCCATCACCTGCTGTCCTGCTCCCACCTACCACCTCCCATCTCTCTCTCTCTCTCTCTGTCTTTGTTGCTGTGATTCACAGCACTTTGTTTTTAACCAGAAAAACACACACAGTCAGGCTTTTTATCTGGACAGCTTGATGGCCTCTGATACTAGCTGTGATAGCTGCGATAGCTTGGGTTACCTTTCGCCTTCTGCTTTCGCTTTTGCAGCTCCAACTCCCGGCAGGACATCAGACAGGCCTTGGACAACATTCTAAAAATCTACTTCATGCCACACACTCACACACACGCACACACACAGCATCCACAATGAAACTGCCTGCAAATGTATCAGCTTCAAATGGAGAGCAGAATAAATGGCATAGCATAATATTGTGTGTGCAGAAGTTTAGCACAAACATTTATTCTCAACATTTAATTGCTGCCTCTTTAAATTATTATACATTAAAACGAAGCACAATTTAATAGTTTTTATACCCTGGGCAAGCAAGAGTACTTTAGTTTTGTGTCAGTGTTTGTAACACTCATAAGGAGACAGTTTCGACCCAATAACGTATATATATTCTGTTACCTGGCATATTTATTTTGGTTTTCATTTCAATAACTTAAATTATAAAATGATGCTTGAATTTTCACATTATTCTCAGCATTTTCAAATTTTATTTAAAGTGATTTCGTATTAAGCGAAAGTTTTGCTACCTGAAATAAAAATTGTAAACAATTCAATTTCTAGGCTCTATATTTCCAATGCTAATTCTAAATTTGAATGTTTTGCTTAAAAAAAAACTCATAATGAATTTAATTACAATAAAGTTATATTTATTAGTTTCAGGTAATTAAATAATTGGAAAAATTACTATTAAATTTAATAATTAATTCTTGGCTATTAATGAATTGAATAGTTATTTTTGCAAATTATTTAAATACCAGAAACTACTAAAATAAAACTTTATTATAATTAAAATTAAAAAAATACAAATGATGATGATATTAATATATACTTTGTATTTGAAAGATTGCAAAAATAAGTATTACATTCAATAATATGTCCTTTGTTATTATTGAAGTTAATAGTTATGAAACTATAAAATGAAACTAATTAATTTTTAAATAACATATAACAATTTTTATGTAATTTAGATTTATGAGGCAATAGAAAAGAACTCTCCTATGCAGAAAGCTTTTTATTAAATGACTAAAATTGTAACATTTGCTCAGGCAAATAAATAAATTAAGAGATTCGCTTCGCAGCTATGTAGCGATTAATCCCGGCAGCTCAAGCGATAATTATTAAACTAACTGACAAACTGTTGGCAGAACTTTGACAGCTGCAAAAGATTTCTCGACTAACACAAACACAAAGACAAACACTCAGAAGAGAAGACAAGACAAGTCATGAGTGATAATGAGTTCATAAGTCATAAAGCCAGCGTGGAAATCATTGAATATTTAATGAGCTTTTCAGCTAGTGTCATTTGTGTGTTGTGGACGATGATGATGGGATGAAGGCGATGCAATGGCAAAAAGAGCATTTAAAACTTGGCAATTTATTGGGCGATATTAAGTATACGCCACGTGCGGCAAGCATGGGGCAAGGTGGCAATAACAAATAAATAACGTGCGGAATGAATGTTCAAATGTTTTGTGCAAATATTAAAATTGTACATTAGAACCACAAAAATCAATCAAACTCGCAAAAGCCTGAGCATGAACATCAAGTGTTGGCCCACGCACCGAGGAAGAGGGGGAGGGCAGAGGAAACTCTGTGTACACATATTTGGATTTGTAAACATACGAACCGAATGCTTCTTCACGCCTCCCTCGTCGCCCTTTCTATATGTTGTGTACAAATAAACGATAAACAACATTTTTGCGCTGCTGTTGCGAAAATTGCGAGCGTTTCTCCCCAACATCTTTCTTAATCACGATGATGATCGTCATCGTCATCATCATCAGCATTCGTGTAGCAGGCATTAAAGTCCGCCCCCCCTCCCCGTCTCCCCGTCTCCTCTCTCTTTCCCTGTGTCGCTGTCGCTGTTGCAATTTTTCCAAATTTGTCAACTGTTTTCGTTCGTCCTGCGACGTCCGCAGGACGTGCATGCATATGAAATATGTCGACTTTATATGTACAGCAAACAACAATTACAATAACAAAAGCCGCAGCAAATACATTTCGTTCTTTCTCCATGCTGCCAGCCAGCGAGAGGCATGCCACATTATGCTGCCCCAACAGCAGCACTTACATATCTCATTCTGAGTCATTTCGCACACATGCAAAATGTGCTTTACGACTGTTTTCTTATACTTATACTCTTCCCTCTACATCTACAATTGAGGACTTTAAATTCATCCGCTTTTCCGGCAACTTTCGATTTTGTTTCCTCAAGTCAGATTGATTAGGAAATGCAACTTTTCTTTTTACATTCTCAACGGCTTAAACACATCATTAATTATTTCAACTTTTATTCAAATACATTAAGCTTTCGCTTGAAAAAAATATATTTTATAAAACCTGAGAGTTTTTCGATTTAAAAAAAATTCTTGGAACAGGATTTTAAACATAATCTAAACTGAATGATTTTGAGATTAAAAAAGTCTTGGCTTATGAAGTTTTTTTATTCAAATACATTTGACTTTTCGAAGAGAGAAAAATAACGTTCTAAAAATTAGAAAATAAAATTTTGAATTTAAGACAAGATTTCAAATATAAAATAATTTTAGAAACAAGATTTGAATCTGAATCTTCATCTGATTTTTCATTATTTGAACACGTTTCTGCTCTCTGTGTTGTTTATTCGTTATTTATATGATAAAATGCTATAGAATAATTAATCTAAATAGGATTGTTTTTCACTTGGCATTAATTTATGGGGATTTTTAATGAATATCGGTCTGTGAATGTATTGTTAAGAAGACATTTAAATTTCAATAATATCATCAAAAGTTGATAAGGAACTTGAACTTTATCTATAAATAATTGTGGTTTCTTAAACTACAATTAAATTGTTGAACATATTTATGAAAGTGCATTTCAAATTGTTTTACTAAATCAAGATGCATTTGTATCTTTATTATTGTTAATTGGTTTTTCTTAATATGTATGCATCTCCTAATTATTTTAATTATTTATAGTTAACTAATAATTTAACATTTTTACTTATATAAAAATATGTTCATTCAGTTTTGAAGTTTTTGTATAAAATATTTGACTAGATGGCTTGTTTATTGACTTACCTTTTTTTTATTATCTTAAATTTTTGTATTATTGATTGTTTATCTATTGAAAAAATGTTTTTATTTATTTATTTTAGTTTATTGCCTGTTGTTGTACTAATTATTCGACTAGAAGTCTTTACTAGTCATTTACTTTACTTTACTGAATTTCGCATTGGCTTTTATCATTCGAGACTTACTTTGATGATTTTCCGTGAATTTGGCGTCGTCTCTTCATTGTGTGACACGACAACTGATTAAAGTTGAGTTCCATTTTAAACTTTAGCTGCGGCTTTTGTCAATCGAATGCGACCTGAATACCTACATTACACCCCCCCCCTCTGCCTGTCTGCCTTTCTATTCTAACTCTGTCCCTAGTCCCCCTCTTCCCCCTTCCATCTTTCTTTGCTTTCTTCTGCGTATTGTGCTCGTAAGTGCCATCGGCTAAAACAATACGAATTTTTGCGTGCTGTCACACAAACACACACGCACACACACACAGAAACACCTGCTGCTGCCACCGTGTATGTGTGTGTGTGTGTGGGTGTGTGTGTAGTGTGGCATGCCGCGGGCTTTGTTTGTTTTTGTTTGTTTGTTGTACATTTTTGCATTGTGAAATTTGAACGCTTCGTGCATTTCATTTGTACTCGGAAAACAACACAAAAAATAATAAAACACATTAAAAATGTTGAAGCAACGTGTATTATATTTTTTGTTGCTTCCTTCCTTCCTCACAGTCGATGTTCCGCTCCCCCCTCCCCGCCCCTCTGAAATCCTGCTGCCGTTTGCGTGTTTTTGGCATTCGCTTTAGCCTCTGAATGCATTTACTTATTTATGAGCCCACACATGGCGCCCCCAATCCCCTCTCTTTGTGCCTCCTTTGGCTGCCCCAACCGCAACACGCAACAATGCTCAGTGAGAGGCGTGTTTGGGGCAAGCTACTTCAATTAATAGCTCCTAATTGCTACTTACAATTATCTCGGAGGCATCGCGACTGCATTGCAATCCCTGCAAACCCACACCAAAAATAGATCTAAATCATTTACTCCGACTCCAACTCTTCGACGGCTGCAGCTAATTAACTAATGTGGCCAAACAATCCTCAGCTTATAATGCATTTAATTGTTATAGCCATTTGCGCTTCATGGCGCTTTGTTTTTAATGGCTCTTTGGGTCAAGTGAATTTCTGCGCAACACTTTCTGCATTTAATGCCAAGCACCAAGTTCATGTCGATTAAATGTTTAGCTGTATTTTGTACCCCTTTAAGAATTTACAAAAAAAAAAAAAAAATAATATTTTGCATATGTAAAATAAATACCAATTTTTGTACCCTTTAGGAACTTCAAAAATTAAGGAAATATTTAAAATATTTTACAAATAAAATTTGTACAGGTTTTTTGCTGAATTCTCTAAAGCTCAGGCGTGTCTCCGGACTTATAATGATTATTTTAATTTAATTGAATTTATTCTATTATGCCAACACCAAAAATTGATGCTAAATATACGAGTATGTTCAAAAGAATTTAAAGCTCATTTAAGCTCATTTAAAAAAGCATAACTCTTCCATCTGCGACGGTCATGAATTTCAATGTGAAAATTGAAAAAAGTCATACCTAAATTATTGGCTTACAAGATAAAGCTTAGTAGTTAATACAGGGATCGTAAACGTTGTGAGCAATTATAAAACTTATTATAATAGTTCATCACTTTTAAGAGATTTAAAATAAAATTAGGCATTGCTTTTATTGCCCGAAAATAATAATTATTTGTGAGCTTTATATATTTTTCACACAACATTAATTTCACTTTCAATTTACGTCCTTTGTGTGAAATGTTTGGCAATAATTATTTGAGTCTAAATCAATAAACTTTGATATACAGACGTCGGAAAATTTCAAATTTCATAAAGTCTGTAAAATAGCCAACAGCTTGTGAAGTTTGTTCGACGAAGCTATTGATAAATCTAGCAAAATGATTATTTATTGATTGCTAAGACTTTTAGTCGTTTGTCTTGCAACTTTTACAATAAGTCTTTCATGTGAAAAACCAAACTCAAAGTTGAGCGCCACTCGAGTGCACTTTGGCCAACTTGTTGTGAAATGTTTTCCAATGAAATTGCTTTACTTTCGATGGTTCTCATTTGATTTCATTTAACGCATTTCCCTGGCAAGTTTCGAGCATTGTTAGCAAGCTTGTTATCCCAACCAGCGGTTTGACTTTACTTTACTTTTTTCTAATTATGCCAAGTTGCCATTTACTTTGCTAACGCACATTCATTTTTTGCTCACATAATTTGCAACATTTTCTCGCAGCTTCGTTTTATATTTATACCCACTACCCAAAGTGTAGAAGGGTATTATAACTTAGTGACAACAGTAGATGTATGTAATGGGCAGAAGGAGGTATCTTCGACCCCATAAAGTATATTCTTGATCTGTGATCTGTTATAATAAATTTATAGCTTTAAATTTTGGTATGCATAATAATAAATAAAGTCTTAATGATTCCTGTGAATTTGATTGTAATCGAGTGAAATGGATGGTTATTTAACAATCAACTTGGGTAGTTGAAAGTGTGACCATTTCGGTATATTATGGATTCTTTTCAAATGTATACGCAAAACACAAATTTCGGTATATTTGTTTGGTATATTGTTTGTTTAAATATCATTCAAGTGCTTTTTATTCTCTCGAAATGGGAAGCGAGTGTTTTACAGTCGAGCACTTTCGACTGTAGCTTTCTTACTTGTTTTGTTTATATTTTTGCTATTTATGCAGCTTTTGCAATATTCTCGCTTAATTACTTAAAGTGCGCCGAGCTGCCTTCCCTCCTCAGCCTCCTCAGCTCCACCTTTTGGGTCCTTTGGCTGTGGAAAATCTGTTGACGCGTTTTAATTTCATTAGCGCTAAAGACATTTTAACCCTTTTTTTGTATTGCTGTTGCTGTTCTGCTGTTGACAAATCCAAGCAACTGGCTAAAATCAACGATAATGTTGTTGCCGTCGTGTTGCCTTCAACGTTGCCAAATGTCGAGGCTGCCGTGCAAATTGAATTGCCAAGTGCCAGACAACTCGATACACACACACACACACACACACACACTCATGTGTGTGTGTATGACATGCAAAAGTTAATTCAATAATCAAAGTGGAGGCAGCCTTAAAGCTGAAGTAGTTGCTACCAGTTTCAGACTCTCGCCTTGACGACAATCTTCGTGGCAACTGCTGAGAGTGAGGCACGAATTGCTTTCGCTAATTGAACTCACTAACAATAGTTAGTTTGTTAGTTAGTTAGTGCTTTGTACTAAGACTTTGTGAAGTGTCTGAGCATGTGCCTTCATTTAGTCATAGCACTTCTTTGTGTTGTTATTATTATTATTATTATTGCATATTAGTTTCTGGGAAAATTCGGCGTTTCTTCTGCCTTTCCTTGTGGGCTCAACTTTACCCTTTCACATGTCCTTTTGTGGCTCCTTGTTTTCATGGAAATTTTTCTGTGCCCAACTTAACTCATTTCACTTTTATCGATTTCAGTCTGACATCTTCAATTTCATTAATTCAACTTGCTTAAATAATTTATTTAACTTTACTCTTCTTAATGTATATTTTTATTTTGCAACATATTTGTATCTTATATACCCCTTAATTTTGGAATAAATCTGAATAGCTGAACAAAGTATATTTTGAACAATTTGTCATAGAATACGACGGCTTTTATGTAAAGTGATGGCCACAGGGTATCTTTTAGTTGAGCATTTTCAACTTGATTTTTTTGCACTTTTAAAAATAATTGCCGGGTATCTTAAACTCGAACTTCATCTCATGGAAATGCAGAATTTTCTACTAATTTCCACTCTTATCTATTTTATTTGAATAATATATTTATTCAATGTTCTTCGTGTTATTGCTTCTCTTAAAATTAAAATATGTATATCAATATTCATATTTTGTATCCCAGGAATTAGGATTTTCAACTTTGACTTCATCTCATCGAACTACATAATTATTTTTTAACTTAACTAGTTGAACACTCTCTGTTATATTTTATGTTAACAATATATTCATACTTTTAATTTTTCTATCCATTTCATGCTCTTCTAAAAATAACTGTGTTAATATTCATATTTTGTGTTGCCACCAATTCCCAGCGCAATTTTCATTAAAAACCGTTTTTAGAAAATCATTTAATGGGCT
Organism: Drosophila ustulata; assembly: GCA_035047365.1. Lineage (NCBI taxonomy): Eukaryota > Metazoa > Arthropoda > Insecta > Diptera > Drosophilidae > Drosophila > Drosophila ustulata. The sequence goes on from JAWNPT010000080.1 coordinate 10,425,082, forward strand.
TTGAGGTCAGTCACGAATTCTCACGAGTCTCGTGTCACGAGGCTCATCCCCTGAAAATTATGTTGATGAGCGGCCGAAACTAACGGCAAACAAGAATTGTGATAATTAAAAACGCATTGAAAGCAAAATGTGTGACGATAAGCGGCTTAGTTCGCACTCCTCCTCCTCTTTTTTTTACTTTTATTTCTGCGGACTGAATGAATTCGCACGCCACGCCCCCTTAACGTCCGCCTTCCGGCACTATTCAAGTTTGACGAACTTAAATGCTGACCACGCCCCATAAACACAGAGAGAAAGACAGAGCGAGAGAGGAGGGAAAGTGGGCTGAGACAGAGACACATTAAGAGCAACGAGTTGGCGACAGGCTTTAATGACCAGAGCTCAGTGTTGGCCGGCTTCGAGTTCAGGTAAAAGGTTAACAGCCAAACAGTTAACAGCTAACAGGTAACAATTGTTGTTGCCGCTGCTGCTGCGCCCAGTTTATATTGAGCTGTGGCCGGCAAATAACATTTCAAATTGAAATTGGCCAAAAACAAACGAAATGAAGTCCTCTTATGTTGATACCCGGCCTGCTAAAGGGTGCAAAAGGTAGCATTATTTGATGGTTATTCAGAAATTATGTTCCGCAATAATTCTTTGGCTGTTTTCACTCCTAGCTAAGAGAGTTTATATAAGCTAGTGATAAAACTGCTGAGAATGCTAATTTTATTACGATCGCATAAATTTGCAAGTGTTAGATTTAGATCAACAATGATGAGTAGAGAATATCAAAGCTGTAGATTTAACAACTTTAGCTTTTTTATTATAAGTACATATTTATATAAAATATCATCGTTATAAACTAGCAAATTATTTTATTTTATCAACCAATATGTAGACAGAACATAACAGAAGTAGATTTTAAAACTTGAATAACTTATATTATAAATTCCTCATATAAGAATTTATTAAAAATTCGTTTTTCTGATTCATTGACTGAACGAACTATCAACGAACAGCAATGGCAAGGATTTGCAAAATGCATATTCTAACTTTTAAATAATAAATTATAGTGGAGTCCTTTGATAAGTTAAGTTAAGTCACAAACCAGTGCTTAGCGAAGACAAGAACTACGTTATAATAATATAAGTAAACAAATGAATGTTAATTTCACTATAAATTAATTAATTTTTAATTATTTAGAACTAATATTAATTTACTTATGAATGAATTGATATTAATTTCATTTTAAATTTATTACTTTGCTAAGTGAAGCTAAGACACAAACCGCAGCATGTGATTCCACCACTGCTTATCGAGGACACGAACCAGATGAAGCATTCAAAAATTATTTTTTTTTTAAATGCGAAGCGGCTGAAGCTAGCTAATATGCAAATAAACAAACTTTCTAGATCATGTTAAAATGCTAACGGGTATCTACAAGTCGTGCACACTGAATTGTAGTTTTATTATTTGTGTTTAGTATGTTTCGTTTACGCTTTTGTTGCGCATGGTCTCTGGGGAGCTCTGGCAGCGTTGCTTTGGGATTAATTTTGTAAGCAGCTCAATGCATAATTAACCAAATGAAACAGCCACTCATGGCTCTGCACTCACATTCTGCACTCACACTCACACTCACACTCACACACTCACTCTGCATTATAAGCCGAACTCATTTCCATAGCCATTTCCATTTCCTTTGCTGTGCTGTGGTGTGTTGTGCAGTGCAGTTCATCTTGTGGAGAGCTGCTTTGTATCTTTCTAATTACTACCAATTGCCTGTGGACCTGGCCCCCAATTGCATTGTTGGCCAGTGCGAACTTGGCCAACAGACGACACACAAAGTACACACATGCAGCCCTGCAGCGACTTGTAATGGATGCCACAAATGTAAGCTCAGATTTATCTGCACACTGGCAACAACAACAACTCTCCTCAGCTGAAATTGTCATGCGGAACGCAATTGTGTTTATCACTCTCTAGATTTTCGACTATGCAATATGCAGAATGCAAAATCCTTTTGTCAACAGCTTTCGCAATGATGCCACTCATGTGCAGGATATTTGCGAAAAGTCCTCTGACTTCAGCTTCAAGCCAAAGAGCACTTCAAACACTGCCCAACACTTTGCAAATGCAAATGTGCCCAAGAAAATTAAAATAGTACTGCAGTTTATATAGATTAGGGTTTTTTCTGATTTTACATAATTTAAAAATAAATATTAATATCATTAAAATAAAATAGGACTTCTAAATTCGAATACTTAATATTTCTTTTAAATTCATACTTTTTATGTTCTTTATATAATTTAAACTTTTCCTATTTGCTGAATAACATTTTGACTGTCCTCTGTGATCCCATATTTATTAATATTCCATTTGGGTTTTTATTTTTTATTTATTATTTTCGCTTATTCAAATACTCATATCGTAATTATAGCATCTCTTTTTATAACTGTCCATAAATTCAATTTTATGATTGAACTTCTTAGCTTGCTTGATTTAAAAATATAGCTTATTTAATGCATTCACATTTATTTATTTTCCATTGCACTTTGTCTCTATTATATTTTTGGTTTAATCTATTACCTAAATTTCATTATTATTTATAACTTTTTGCAATATACATTTATTTTAATTAAACTTCTAAAATTTCTTGCTTTTGCTTAATTTAAAAATATAGTTTATTGCGTGTATTTTCCAACTCACATAAATTTCCTTTAAAGTCACATTTAATTATTTATTTAAAGTATTTTCCAACTTACATTTATTTCCCTTTAAGTCACATTTACTTATTTTCAATTGAACTTTATCTGTATAAGCAACTTAATGTATTCTAACATTTGATTGTTTCAATTAAATTTAAATTCTGAAACTTTCATAATTTAATTTTAAAATGTAGCTTATTCCAAGTGTTGTGCACCTCACATTCGTTTCCTTTTAGGTCTCCATAACAATTTAGTTAAATGGCTGCTCTGCATTGCCAATTATAGAAGATGCTGCTAGACTAAGCAGTTAAATGAATTTGATGTCGATTATGATTTGTGGCCATCGTTTGCAGTAACCTCACGAGTTCAAAGGATGCTCTCAGAGGATGCGACAGGGGGGTGAGAAGGGAATGCAACACTTGAAAGTTTGTCGTGCATTTGCGGGATGAAAAACACATTTGTGTTCAGCAATGACAACAACAACTTGCAACTTCAACTGCAGATGCGAGCGCAAATGCAAACACAGCTAAGGCACTAGATACAGATACAGATACAGATACAGATACAGATACAGATACATATGCAGTTGCAGATACACAGAGCTTTGCAGATACAGATACATTTTGAGGTCGCTGCGGCAAAAGCAAACGAAATGTACAACGAACTCTCACGGCAATATTTTCTCTTTTTTTTTTTTGTGAATCGCATTTTCCTGCATGGAAAACTACTAAACACGAACACGAGAAAATCTGTGTTTATTTTGCTGCACCAATTTCCATTTCCCATTTTGCATTTTTATACCCGCTACCCATAGGGTAGAAGGGTATTATGACTTAGTGCCAACAGAAACAGGCAGAAGGAGACATCTCCGACCCCATAAAGTATATATATTCTTGATCAGCATCAACAGCCGAGACGATATAGCCATGTCCGTCTGTCCGTCTGTCCGTCTGTCTGTCTGTATGAACACCTGGATCTCAGAGACTATAAGACATAGAGACACCAAATTTGGCAAAAATGTTCCTTCATACCCTACGCAGATCAAGTTTATTTCAAAAGTTGGATGCCACGCCCCCTTCGCCCACAATAAGCATTTATCTAGAAAAAGTCAAGTTTTTTTTTATGTAAATCGCGTATAACTCCAAAAGTTCTTTGTGTAATGATGTGTAATTTGGTAAGCCATCTGCGCTTGACACTCTTAATATACCCTGTAATTTTGGTAAAAATCGGATAAGTAGAACAAAAGTTATTCGCGAAATTATTTATCAAAATTGTTGTTCCACATGCATATGGACGTTTTAAGTGTGTGATTGACCTAGAGATATCAAATTTGGTGACAGTATTCGTGTAGGTCTTACGCAGATCAAGTTTATTTTAGATTTTTGCCACGCCCCTTTCCGCCCCCGAAAACTGTAAAAGCCGTAATAATGAACCTAGAGCATTGAATTTTGGTATGCATAATAATAATTATATTCTCAATGATTCCTGTGAATTTGGTTGAGATCGAGTTAAAAACAAGGAAGTTATTAATGAATCAATTTTATATGCAAAATTCACTTGCAGCTGCTCGCGCTTTGTTTGTTTAGTTGACAGTGTGACCATGTCGGTGTTGTGGATTTCTTCCCGCTATTTTCAAATATATACAAAACACAAGTTTCAGTATATTTTTGGTATATTTGGTGTTAAAATATCATTAAAATTTTTTTTGTTCTCTCGAAATGGGTTGCGGGTATCATACGGTCGAGCACTCTCGACTGTAGCTTTCTTACTTGTTCATTTCAATTTTTAACGAATCCAACTTGCAGCTGAAGACACAAGAAACTAGAAAATATATTTGGCAATTTGGCTGTCGTTGTTATTGCAGTTAATACAATTTCTTGATTTCCAATTAAAATCACTGCTGGCAACATTTTAATTCACATTCACATTTGCTAAATGTTTATTTACTACTCGGCAAACGAACTAAATTCCTTTTCATATTTGCTTATGCAAATATTTATTGAGCACACTGCTCACCAAAAGTACAGACACTTTTAGTAATTGTGATTAAATTAACAACAATCAACAATCGATTAAGGTTTAATTTGACGAAGCATTTGTCAACAATTGTTGCTGTCTTTTTGCTAGAGAATAAATTAAATGAAATATCAATATTTAATTATTTCTCATGCATTGTCACTTGAATTTGATTGACATTTAAGCAAACTAGATTTATAAGCATAGAAAATGATTTGATTTTGAGGATTTTGAGATTTTGCATTCATCGTTTTATTGCTAGAGAAATTGATGAGTAATTTATGTAATTGCGATTAATTTAATAAAAAGTATTTTTAAATCCATTTAATTTTGAATTGACAAAATATTTAAGAATTATTTGTTTCTGGCTGTCAAAAATTCTTCTTTTTAGAAAGGCATCGAACGCTGTAAAATGTTGAAAAGAAAACTTACCATTGAATAAATGTCTCGCGATTTATAATTATAAATAAAGAAAATTATTTAAAATACACATTTTGAAATGAAATAAGGAGTAATTGATTTGGAATAAATAAATATACAATTTATTTTTTATCAATTGATAAGTTTCTCTTCAACTTTTTGAAAAATGCAGAATAATAGATTTTTGTCTAGCATTCGCTGTTTCAAAAAATAAATAGCTTACTCGTATTTTTTACGTATTTATTTCCATTATGTGGTTCTTCATTGTCTGTTAATTGATCCGAATCTTTTGGCCATTTAAAATGATGATGACAAATTGGGCCATGGTCGAGAGTAATTATTTGACGGCTCTTGAAGTTGGTTCGTGAGATGAGATTGAACTGCAGTTTAATTACTGCATGTGATATTTAATGAAATATTTGTGCCAACAGGTTGCTCAGTTAAATAGTAATTAGAGGAACTGATTTGTGTTAGTGGCGAGTGTGCGCATACAGACAGCAGCCACTGTTGTGTGTTCAGAGGGAGGCCATTCATCAATTAAATTTAGACAAAATGTGAAGCGAAGCGAAGGCAAAAGGCCAAAAGTGTGTGGGCAGATTTGTTGTGTTGAGTTGTGTTGTGTTGTGTTTATATGAGTTATGCATATCAAGTGAAAAGGTAAACATGCCACTTGCCACATGCCACATGCCACTTGCCACACACACACACATACACACACGCATGGAACTTGGCCTCTAATTTGCATTGAGTTTCAACTAAACAAATTACAAGGTCTGCCACAAGGCACAAAGTCAAAAGTGGCCTTATAATTACTCTACACACACACATGACACACACATGACACACACACACACACACACTCAGATTGTTGTTGTTGTTGTGGCGGCAACGACATGCTTCGAAATCAATTTTTTGGCGGGCGATAAGCGATGTGGCGATAAGCGGACAAACAAACAAGCCAAAAACGCGCCAAACCTTTTCCGAACAATAGCCAAAAAAGGCGCCCAGACAAAGGCAAGGCCACCAAAAGGATATCAAGCATAAAAAGGATAAGCAGCCGCTGTCGGGTCACAGCCAACAACAACAACTCTTCTATAAAAAGAAAACTGCAAACTCTACATTAAGTTGCGGGACTTATCAACAGCTCTTTGATTTTGTTGCCTTCCTCTAAGAAATTCCAGCACGCAAATGTGAAAAGTCGACGTCTTCTTTCGGAATAGATGATCTTTGACAGCGATTTTTGCAAGCCAAGATTAAATCATAAAATAGTTTTTTTTTTTAAGTTTTTCTTTGCAATATGGACACGTTTATTTCTTAACAATTAAAGCTAAATGAGCAGGTTAATGCTGGTATAAAATTCAGGAACTTTTTGAAATATTGGCGTATTTAAATACTATCAACATAAAAAAATGACATAAGAATATATTCAATTTTTGTTCAAAATATAACAAAATTTGAGAAACCATTTATTTATTTTCTTGAGAGAATTTACGCAAAAAAGTGCTCTTATTTAATTTTTGAAGATAAATAATAAAATATCTGAATATTTGAGTCATTGTTAAGTATTTTAATTGATCAAACTAAATATGTTTTTTATTTATTTGTGAATCGAGCTGGCAGAAGATTTTATTTACTATTACGTATTTTAATTTTATCAAAATAAATATGCATACATTTATTTTTTAAATTGCCTAAATAATACTTGCGAAACAGTTCATTTATTTTAATTGCAAGCTGAGGTAGTAAAAGACTTAATTTATTTTAACGCTCTTAAATTTTATCAAAATAAATAGGCAACTATTTATTTTGTCAATTAAGCTGGTAACAGATTTAGTAAAATATAAGAATACTTGTGGAACAATTAGTTTATCTTAGCGTATTTCAACTTTTTTAAATAATTAGGCTGCTACTTATGTTGTATTAAAATAAATCCGTCACACAAAATTGGAATACACATGCAAATCAAGATTTAAAAGCCAAATATTTCAAATAATTTCGTCAGCATAACCAAAAGATACTTTAATTTAAAATTGTCTTTCATTTTCTGTCTCTTGTCCAATTTTGCTATTCATTAATTTTGTGATAACTCAACGCTATAAAATCATCGACAATCTTTAGTGATTTTTGTTGACCCAGGCGAGTTTGCGATGCTTTTGCTTCTTGCTCCCATGATGCGATTTGCGTTTGAATCCGATTTTTCCAGCAGCAGTTTCAACTTCAGGTTTGAGAGATTCCTCTCGGAGAACGACGGACGCCAGTTGACGCAATGGGATAATCTCATCGTATTGCGTCTCCCGACCAATTGTCCAGCCCAACTCTTCCAGCTGCTTCTGCAATTCCTTCTCAGTGCGTTGCGACATCGTGATTGTGATTTTGATTGCGATTATGATAAAGTGAGATTCAACACCAACTGATAATTAGACAACTGCGAGAATTTAGCGACAATGGAGATGAGAGATTTTGAGAGTTGGATGATTGCAAATTCTGTACTTTTACGGAAATGAGTTTTATTTGTAGAGCAGCGTTTTAAATATTTATCAGTGACAAGCAATGAAAAGTTGTTACTGAGAATAGAATTAAATCAATACTAATTCAGTTTCGTTGCCAGCAGTATTGTGTAAATACTATTAACAAAAGGTCACTTGGGTATTCCTGATTTAGTAATTGCATCTATTTTATTTGCCAACATTAATTTAATATTATTCATATTGGGGAAATGAGGTATTCCTAATTTAATGTTAGTCAAAGTTGAATTCGAATTCATTTTAGATGATTTTTACTTTAGTTACTCTTAATTTTTTGATGAATTCACTATACACAATTTAAATTTTAATAATATAGACCATTATTAACATGGGTATTCCACATTTACAAAATTAATTAATTTTAAAATATTTTAATAATTGTTGATTGTGTTTTGCAAAAGCTTTTCCAACATAGCCAGTTTTTTCACAATTCTCGTAAATAAAGAAACAATAAAATTGACTGATAATCTAGTAAATAATAAACTTGGTAGAAATCTGACAGTACGTTTATACAAAGATTGTTACTATAATTTTATTTATTATTTCTAAATTTTGATATGATTATCAGCCATTTTCTTTGTCTATTAAATTGATTGTTTCCTTTTTTAAAATTCTAATTCTAATTTCATTGAATATACGCAGTCGTTAACTAGCAGTTGTTTATAACATTTTAAATTAAAAATACTTATTTTACAATTCCTTTTTTTTAATTATGTGTTTAGTTAGATATTAATTTTATTTATTTTAGCTTAAAGTAATTTTGGTTTTGTGTATAACTTGAATGAAATATTTCAACCATTCTTCAAATATTGTGTGTTTGTCTAGCGAGTTTCCTGTCAGGATTAAATGCTTTCCTCCGTTTGAGGGCAACTGCTAGGCGACTTTGCTAGGCGCGCAACCTTTTCACGGGATTGTCTTTTAAATGTGCTCAGATTGCCTTCATTTTGGGGCGCAAAAGAAATCATAAAATTAAATATGCGTAGCATACTTTTTGGGGCGTCTGCCAACGCCTCGTTGCTGGTTGTCGGTTGTTGTGGCTGCAATTGACTTAATATCCTTTGGGCAAACAATCAAACAACAGCCAACTAACCAACCACGAAAGACGCTGGCCAGACGGCGGGATGTGGCATGCGGCATGCGGCATGCGGCAGGTGGCAAGTGGAAAACGAAACCCGAAAACCGCAAAAGTTACGCGGCCCGACTGAAAATCTAAAACGCAAACTGAGATGGCCACCGAAAACTGAGCCCACAGAACAAAAAAAGGAAAAAGGGAAGACAGCAGAGAGGAAGGGATTGTGGAAGGATTCGAATTGTAATGGCAATGGGGCAAGTTGCCTTCTTCTTCTTCTTCACGTTTTTTTTTTGGGGATACGGCGCGATTTGCAACGCTCAGTTGCACGCCTTCATGGGCAGGGAGGAGGGGGGGAGGGGATTAGGAAGTCGCTGGGATTCTGACCTGCTGTTCTTTGCAGGCATGTTGTTGTTGCTGCTGCCGCTGCTTCATTTGATGGCTGCAATTATGGCGTCATTTACATTTTGCCTTGAGGCAAACGGTTGTGGCTCCAAGCTTCCCCCTTCGACAAGTTGTTCGACACACACACACACACACACAAAGTATTTGCAGCTGTTGTATTGTTATTGTTATTGTTATTTCAATGCCACTTTGGCTGCTCAAGCGCGCTGCTAAGTATGCTACACATTTCCTTTCAATTTCTTTGTTCTCAACGTTTGCCACACACACAGTGTGTGTGTGTGTGTGTGTGTGGCATGCTTGAGAATCCGCACTTGCAGCTGTTGTTGCAACGTGCAACGTGCAACTGGCAACTGGCAATGATAAATGCTGCACGCAATTGATGAGCCGAAAGCACTTTCGTTTTGCCTTCATTTGTTGTTAAATGTTAACAGTTTTAATGGGCTTCTCTGCAATTAATGGCAGCGCATTCGATTAATTTCTTAACTCCCCAAGTGATATCATCAATGTCCACTTCGATGCGACAAGTTTCGATTCGATTATTTAAATGTAGTTTGCATACAAACTATTTGTATTTATTGTATGTTTGCTAAAGGCAAATATGCAATTTGAAAGTTTCTTAGCTTGCTGCTATTGTTTATAGCTACGAAGTATCATTTAAGTCGGAGATCAACTCTGTTGAACTCTGGAATTGCAATTAGATTTATACATATAAATTTGATGAAAAAGGGTATTTTTAACCCGTATTCTTAGACTGAGTTAAAGTATAATTTTTATATTTATATGTAATAAATATTTAACAAGTTTTTATCCAAATTAAATATTAATATTTTATTTTTCACTGAAATAAATCAAAAATGTGTTAATACAAATGAAATATTAATAATTTTCTAATTTTTCTATTTTTTATTGAAATCAAAAAAATAAGAGCTACTCTTTTATTTAAAAATAAATTGGTAGTTAACTCTTATTTTTGTTTTTTTTTTATAATTAAAATTTCAAGTGTTACAGTCCCTGTTTAAACACGTTGAAATCTAAATTCTAGGTTTATTTTTCTTTGTCCTTACTTTTTATTTATTTCTTTTGCAATTAACTCTGATTATACTAAATAATGCGTATAGAAAGCAATTAAAAACATTTATTGCGAGTAAAATGTATTACAGCAAGATTTATTACTTTTAAATTTGATATCATTTTTTTCATTATCACAATTTTGTTCATTCGTAAATCGATTATTAATGCGCTACAATAAACTGGGTTTATTCATGAAATTAATGCCACAATTTACACATCAAAACCGTGCTAATAAATCCCTGATTTTTTTTGGCTCTCTTTTAAATTTTTCATATAATTAGTCACTTTGAAGCAGAGAGCATTTTTTATTTGCATCTTAAGTTTCGGAGAAACATTATGGAATTTAATGTAAGGGAAAAATTGCTGTGCTGAGCTGTTGTTGCTACTGTGGAGTGCGTTCAAGTTTTGTTGTTGTTGTTGTTGTTGTAAGCACTTTAATGCCAGTTCCTCAACACGGTAATCCGAGCATAAATCCTGGCTTTTAATATCCAGAAACTTGCGTACAGTTTGGCCAGCAAGGGGGGTGAAGAAGTGGGGCCTACTTTTATTGCTGGTTGTCTACGCTTATTTAGCATGCCCTTTCATTATCATTTACTTATGTCCTTTCTTTCGCTTTTTTGTTAGCTTTTTAATTGGCACTTGCGCTTAGGGCTTAGTTAGCTACAAGTCGTGTCCTTGTGTCGTCCTCCCCTCGCGCCCTTGCGCCTGCCTAATTTCTTTTTTTGCTTTTTATCCCTTTGTCATTTCTTCCCCCAATTCCTCTATAGCTAATTGCGTAACGCATACGCCGCGTACGCCTTAAGTGGGCTTTGGCTGCAAGACTGCAGACGAGGGTCTAAGACAGCGTCCCCTCTCCCTCTCTCCCTTCCCTTAACCTCTCTCGCTCTCCCTCTCACGTTGCTTGCCTTTTTGGCGGCGACTTCCCTCGATTTATGTGCGTGTCCATGTGGCGTTTTATTATCTCAATTTGCCGTTGCCAGCTAAAATCCAGCGGGATTTGTGGCATGATTTAGTGCTGTGTGCAGTGTCATTAAAATTTAATTAAGCGCCAACTTCACATGAGACAAACAGGCCAAGAGAGAGGGAGAGAGAGAGAGAGAGAGAGCAAAAGATGTGAAGGCAACTTGAAACTCTTGGACAAGAAAGCAACGCAACGTTGCAAGAATCTAATTTGCTTTTGTGAGTGCGCATACAAAACAGCATGTAATAATTTATGACATGATGAACTTGTTTCTGCCCCAACACACACACACACACACACACACACACACGCACACCTCACATGCATGCAAATGATTTGTTTGCTGGAACATTTTTGCATATACTCGCTTGGCGAGAAGACGACGAGGCCAGCGAAAAGCGCAAAAATCTTCATAATAACAATCATGATAACAACAAAAGCAACAACAACACACATCAGGCGGATTCAGCTGAGCTGCCCTCGAGCATGCTCGACCAGCAAGCACCCTGTAAGCTGTAAGCAGAGAAACGTCACAAATTTGCTTATTCGCCAAAAACAATTTATCCACTTCACATTTTGCTTTCATTTGTTTTTTAATAAATACAGTGTGTCACATGCAAATAAATGAAAATCTACTTTGAAATACATATATTTCAATATTAAAAAATGTATATTTAAAACTTCTTCAATTACCAACTAAAAGTCATCATTAACATTTTGAACTTTTTGCCAAATTGAAGTCTGAGGTTATATTACTCTACAATCAAGTTTAATGCTGTGCTACATTTCAAAGAAATATTAAATAAATCAATCAATAATAAAATAAACAAATATATCCACAGTTTGATGACAAATTCCATAAAATTGCTACTAAATAAATATAATCTTTATATCTGAGGGTCTGAGGGTCGCCTCTAAATTTAATGTTCCACAATATGTTATTATGGAATAAAACCTGCTGTATGGATTCTACAGTTAAGAAATTTAAACAACGAAAAAATTGAAATGATTAAATAATAAAAATAATAATTCTATTCAAATACATAATAAATAAAATAAAAACAATTTTAAAACTTTCTTTCAAACAATTGTCATAATATTAGCTACTACATGTAGTTAAAATATTTCATGTTTATTAAACCCCAAAATGTAATTGCTTATTTTAAGAAATGGCATTAGTTTTTTCGAATTATTATTTTCAATTTTATTGTTTTTGATTTTAATGTATATTTTTAATTTTGAATAGTCAAATCACACTTTTGGTTCCTAAAAATGATTTAAATGTAGTTTAACAAATGGTTATATTCGTTGTAAATGTAATGAAATATTTCGCATCTGTTTCGCATTTATTATCACATTTTTATGTTCTTCAACATTAAACTTTGATGTTTAAATCTTAGTTTTCCACAAATTTTATAGTATTAAATGCACAAAAGTGGAGTAGCAAAAAGCAGCCATAAATTTGAGCACAAATTGCACTTTAAATTCATGTGAGTTTCCAAGAATTTTTATTTTAGTTTTGCATTTTTAAGAAGCTGCATTTTCTTTTTGATTCATTTTTGTGAGTTGTGGCATTTTCAACTCGCAGAATAATTTAAAGAAGCCAAAGAGTTTCGCCAGAGTTTGTGGCAAGCTGCATTTTTAAGCAGCTTGCAACCTTTTAAGATTCTTAATAATTTGCGAGAAAATTACTCGAAAAAAAGCCTTTGTTGTTGATAAATTCCTTGGCAATTTGAGGTGTGCGTATTTAAATGAACTACAAGCGAGAAACTCGCTTCACTGGGGAGCTCTAACAACTCGCTGAGGTGATGATGAGTAGCAAACGGTTGCCTGCCGCTGTGTGGCAAGTTGCGGGGGCAGACAATGACAAAGGTGGAAAGCGGCATAAAGATTGTTTCCATATTGCTATCATTTGCACACAATCAGCGTCACAGACTGCCAAGAGTGGGGAAGGGGAGGCAGCTGTGTGTGTGTGTGTGTGTGGCAGCGTGTGTGTGTGTGTGTGTGGCAGCGTGTAATATATGCATGAGGCAAGAGTGGAGCCGCAACATCGCCATCGCCATCGCCATCGCCATCGTCGTCGCCATTGCCGGAAGCGTGAAAAAGGAAATAAAAGCAGTTGATAGCGTTGCCAACGATGATAGCGGCTGCGACTGACGTTGCCAACCACAACAAGCATCAGATTGAGTTTGGAGAACGATGGATGGGACAGGGGGCAGGGGGCAAGGAGGCAAGGAGGGGCAAACGTTGTCAATGCTATCGACTTTGAGTGCGAAAATTGCAGATAAAGTGAAAATAAAATTTTAATAAATAGCACAAAATCAAATTTCCCGCAACAAATTGAATACGTCACTGTGTGAGTGAGGCTGTAGCTCTCTCTCTCTCTATCATTCTCTCCCTCTCTCTCCCTCTCTTTTTGGCTTGTGTGTCGTTGGGTCGCAACCTCAGCTAGTCACAAATCGAAGCGCCACAAAATGCTCAATTTAAGCTGATGTTCAAGCCTTGCCAAGTGGCAAGTGGCAAGTACACAACACACACACACACACACACACCCTCTATTCATTCTGTGGCCACACACACATAGAGAGAGGCAGACACACCCTCAGCCTCAGCCTCACTCCTCACACCTCACGCTTCAATGGGCTGTTATAAAAAACACAACGAAATCAGCATACTCGTTATGCTAATTGCAGCTGCTTAACTACATGATATCCTCTACGAATTTACGAGATTCAATTATGGAGAAATACTTTTGCTTGTTATTATAACACATTTATTTAATTATCGCCTTTTTTCCATTTTAATATTGCTCAATTTATGAGATTAAATTAGAGAAAAAGTCTTTCGATTGGTAGTCGGTTAATTATTATTATAATACATTTATTTAAATATCGTTATCTTCCATTCGAATATTGTGTAAGTTATGAGATTATATTGCGAACAAAGATTTTCGCTTAGTAGTTTGATATTGTTCAATTTATGAGAACGTCTTTCGCTTGGTTAGCCAATTAATTATTATAATCGTTTTTTAATTATTCAATTTTCAATGTTTATCTTGCTGCATTTATGTGAAAGAGTTTTGCTTAGTAGTTAAACAATTTATTAGTTTTTCTTTCCTCTTATAAAATAGTTGTTTTATTAGATATTTAATAATCAATTATTTTTGGCTCTGGTACCGTTTATAATATTATTATTTTTTCGATTCTTACGACTATTTTTATTCTCAATATAATTTTACATTTCAATGGAATTAGTTGATGCTACCAATATTAATAGTGCCATAATTAAGAAGCTTTTGCTTGTAGCCCTGGGAGAATATACTGCAATCCTATGATACTTCATTCTTTAATATAATCCTGATTTATAGACACTTTTCTTACTGCTACTTACACGTATACAACTACTTCTACTTCTACTTTTACTACTACTACTTCTACTTCAACTTCTAATTCTTGTTCTACTACTACTACTACTAATACTTCTACTTATACTACAACTTCTTCTACTTCTAATTCCACTTCTACTTCTACTTATACTACAACTTCTTCTACTTGTACTACTTCTTCTACTTGAACTTATACTACTACTTGTACTACTTATCCTACTACTTCTACTTCTACTCATATTACGTATACTTCTACTACTACTTTCTCTATTTATAATACTACTTATACTTCCACTTTAATTTATTCCTTTAATTTAATTAATACTACTATTTTTACTTCTACAACTACTGTAGCTTATGTTTCTACTTTTACTTGTACTACAATTTCTAGTACTATATTAATTTGTACTACGTCTTCCACTTCTACTACTACTTATACTACTTCTTATACTACTATTTTTATTCTTCAGCTGCGACTTATATTTCAACTGCTTCTTACTTTTCTCTACTATTTTGATTAGTCCAACATTTTCTACTACTATTTCAACTGCAACTACTATTTACAATTTCGTCACTGCTTCAACTTCGATGCTACCCTATTGAAATGTGCCTACGGTTGCAGGGTATGGGAAAACTCCAAATTATCTAATGATTAAGTGCCGAGGTCTAAAAATAGAAGCGCAAAAGCGCAGCTGGGGCGCAAATGAATGAATGAAAGTGGCAAATTGATGAAGCAGCGCTGCGAGAAGAGAGACAAGGAGAGAAGAGAGTAGTATGGAGAATGCATGTCTTTGGGCTCAACGAGAATCGCAGAGAAGGGCGCAGGCGACGCGATGATCCACTTAAAATGCGTGAAATGCGGCAACTCGCATAAACTGACAAATTTATTTGATTAGCTAATTTCGGGGCACGTATGCAATCATTTTGCCTCGGCTTAAGTGCTGCGTAATTGCCATTACTCTGTGTAAGCGGAGAGGGGAGAGTGGAGAGAGAGGAGAGGAAAATGTGGAGAATAGAAGTGAAAGGGAAGCGAGGAAAGAGCAAAGTCTCAGAACGTTGCGTTGCGACTGTGATTCATGGACAAAATTGAAAAGTTGCGCCAACCTCCAGTCGCTATCTCGCTCTCTCTCTCTCTCTCTCCCTTTAAGTTATCCTGCGTTGTCCTTGTTTGTTTGCCGTTGTCTCATGCCAAAAATCTCAGCAACTTTATTCGACTCTCTTCCCTTCTCCGTCTCCGTCTCCATCATCCGCTCGCTTTCGTGGCCAGTTTTTCCGGCCTGTTTGCACGTCTCGTTACAGCCTCATACCCTTCCCAGCTGCAGCTGGGCATTTCGACATTTCCGTGCAGTTCGCCGCTGTAATTGTCTCATAAATATTCAATTAACAATCATATTCGTGTTCGCTCTCTCTCTCACTCTCTCTCTCTGTCTGTCGCTGGTAATTACGCTCGCTGTCTCGCTCTCTCGCTGGCATCGCCATCGAAGAAATCAATGCGTTATCGCAATCAGCCACAAATTCAGTTTATTCACTTTTTTCGTTGGCCAGAGCATTCGCGTTTTGTCTTCTGCTTTGCAAACGTTACCAAATTTGTACTGATTAATTAATTAAGTCAAACAGTGTTATTAGACAACTTGATATTTACGTGAATTAAACTCAAATTCACTACTCATAATATTCAATTCTCTGTGCTACTCTGTTTTCCTCTCTTCATCTCCATTTTGACTTTACAGTATCGTTTTCTAGGCATTATTAATTTTTATATATATATTTTCCAGTGAGCATAAAATGTAATAATTTCATTTTAATTTCTACATAAATATATCTTCTTGTTAAGTACGAGTAAAAAGAATTTTTTACTTCCTTTATCAATCTCTTTTTTTTTACTCTCACTCAAAAAAAAGGTAATAATTAACAGATTTGACTTTAACTTTTTTATTAATGTGTTTTATGTGCTCACACAAATGAAATCAATTCAATTTGCACAATTTTTTCTTACTCTATCAAAGACAGTAAAACAGAGATTTTTATACAGAAATTAAATTTAAATCAAATACCATTACCACTTACCATTGAAATGCAGGGAGATGATATTGAAAAAGAAATTAATATTAAATCAATGCATTTGAGCAATTCATTGTTCTTTATCTAGTCTCTAGCATTTTTTTCTTCTACTGATTGCTTTCCCTTTTCTAATCTTTGTATTTTTCTTTATCTAAATGAACTTTATTCTGTCTCTCTTTTTTTTTGTCTTACATCAGCAGAAATTTATAAATTACTTTCTAAAATATATGTATATTATTATTAGTATTTACTTACTTATTTATATTAAATACATATTTATACCTATATTTATTTTAGTGTTATTATTTATTACATATTTACTTACTTGATTTTGCATATGTAAACTTTAACAATTTGCATTTAATATCGTAGGGTATGTGCAGTTCGTTGTGTGGCGGCCACTTCAACTGTTCATTAGCTGGCGTACGATATTTTTTGGCAGAACGACTGCGACTCGTTACTCATACGTCCCGTGTGTCGCATTGAGTGTGCGTGTGTGTGCGTGTGTCTGTGTGTGTGGTTAGCCGCCGCATGTTGCATGCTAAATTTGACTGCCACAACACTGTCTGCGTCTGTATCTGTGTCTTGCCACACACTTTTGTGCCACTGTCAGTCATTCAGTTTGTGTTGTATTCTTTTTTCTGCATTTCTTCGTACACATTTGCTTATAATTGCCTATTAGTTTTCATTTGTTGATTTTGTTTGCTTGGCCAAACGCACGTGACGCGCTTCGCTTGTGGCTTTTGCTCTGTGCCTATCGACATCAACATAGCCAACATCAACTTCTCCGCCCTCTTTCGAGAGGGGGTTGAACAATTGCCGATAAATGTTTCTGATATGAGGCACATGTCGCTTTCTGCCTTGTATGTTAGTTGTGATTTAAGTAGACCCTTTAATGTTCTTGCCCAAATTGATTCAGTTAATTGTCTCCTCTCTCTCTCTCTCTCTGTCGCTGACCTTGGACCAGTTATTTCACTCACAAAAATAGCTCGAGCTAATTGTTTACTCTCTCTTTTCGGTCTGCACTTGAGCCCAATTTTGGGTTAGAAATTTGGTCAGTTTAGCGGTTCATTCAACTTGTTGTCCTCCTCATCATCATCATCTATTACATAGTGTCGCGGCGCCACAAGTGCCACAAAATATATTTCATTGAGGCATTTGCATTATGTGTTTCGCTGGCTTTCTGGCTTTCTGGCATTTTGCACATTTGCCACTCGCCAGCCTCATAAATCTTGTGGCCCCTTTTTTGTTTTGCAGCCAGACAGACGTCAACGCATATTTGGCTCTCCATCATCATCATCATCGTTGCCTTTTTCGTCTAATGAATGAATTTCATTCGCATTTCACTTTTCGCATTTCGCATTTTTCGACTTTTTCTGCTCAATCAAACTTAAATCAGCAACGACAGCTGCCAAAAAACAACACAACAACAGCAACAGCACATCATTAATTCCACAGGCAACAAAAAAAAACAAAAAAAAAAACGGTTGTTGCTGCTAAATTAGCTGATTGAAAAGTGCGCGAAAAATCAAAAGAAAAACAAAATAAAGGCACTAAAATAACTTTGGCCGCAAAGCCGCACTTTGAATGCTCTTTACAAATTGCGGCCAGTGTTTTATAACGATATTTAAATTACTCTTAAAGGCATTTTCATAATTTTCATTATTTCATAGAAACGCAGCAATAAATCACAATTTGTGCTCATTGTTTTAAGTACAAATCAGTCAAGAGCAATTCATCTGTATTAGTAAATTATTAAATCATTATTATAATTAGTTTAAAAATAAGTTACAAAATATCAGCAATAAGAGGATTTAAAAATATGCTTTTAGAATATTGGCCAATTTCTTAATTTCAATTGATGTAGTTTGACAGATTGATCGATGCAAAAAAAAGATTTAAATTTGAATATTATTTTAATTAATTTAGAAGTATTTTACAAAATAGTTATTTATGGGAGTATTAAATGAATAGATGATTTAGAAATGTGCTCAAATAACTTCAAAATATATATTTAAATAATGCAAGTGCAATTGGAGTATTAAATGCTTCTGCTAAACTTATCTGATATGCCATAGAGTTTATGTATTTTTTTCTTACTTTATTTCTCTGCATTAAGTCAACTTATTCTCAACAACCTTTTCTGCGTATGAGTTATTTATTACGTATACGCATTTCAAACTGCTTTCTAGCAACAACCCAATGAACCGATAAATTAATTAAAATGATATGGTTAAAAGTTTTGTTCAAAGTGCATTTGGGATAACTTGCAACACATGTTGCAACAACAACGCTGCACAACTAAATGGCAAAGAAACTTGCCACAAAGAGCCAAACTTCGTTTCAGCTGCCACACACACACACATAAATAAATACGCACCCAAAGATGCAAAGAGTAGATTAGGGGCATGCATCAGCGCCACAGAATGACACACATTGAAAAAAAAACATTTGTTCTAGTTTCAGTTTTTGGCTGTAATTTCGATTCGGTTTTCTTTTTGTGTGGCTGCCTGCCATGGCCACGTTGATGCTGATTAATTAGCGACACTGACCCTGCCCCATTTTGTGGCATCTCGACGCAAGACACAACTCGTTGCCAGCATAATAAATGCAATTATGTGGCAAAATGCAGCTATTTTACTTGCTTTGCCTTCGAAATTCAATTGCCTTTATTTTTAGATTCCAATTTGAATATAATTATGATTGAAAGATAGGTTAGACAGATTGACTTTTTTGACTTTTAGTTTTTTTTAGCCACATCCCTTGACTTTTAACTATTTAGCGACTTCGGTTGAACATAGTTCTCGCAACGCCACAATTTATGCCTGCACCATTCGAAATTATTAATTATTTTTAGCTTGATTGATATTTTTAATTATTAGTTTGGATGCGATTTCTTTTAAATATTTAAATTGCATTCAACTTTTTTCTTATTTATTCTCCAATCCAAATGCGCTCAATAATTATACAGCAGTCTTTACTCTCGACATGTGCACGCTGCATTTTTAATGATTAGCTCGGCTTAAAGAATATGGCTAATTTCCTTTATTTTAATTAATAATTTGATTGAATGACAATTGCAAAAAAGGTTCTAATTTTAAACTATGAAAATATTCTTTCCAATGTTATTTTTATGAATTGTCTTTAACGTGTGTAACCTATTTTTGATTGACTGATTAATGTTTTAGAAATGGAAGCTTACACTTTATTGTCAATTCAAACTTTAATATTTGAAGTCGTGATTGTGATAGTGATTGTAATAAAATTGTAATCAGCGCCTAAAAAGTATTCAAGTTTAAATGCTATCACAATAAAGACTTCGATTTTTTTATTACAAAAAATTTATTGATTGATGTACATGTATTTATTTAGTATGACTCAAAGACTGAATTGAATTCGAGCTCAGACTGTTATCGTTACTTAATTAATAGGAAATTTTAACGAGTTCATAAAGTGGATCTCAAATAAGGAATTATAAAAAAAGACTGAATGATTAATTGATTGATGTATGTATATTTATTTAGTAAGGCTTAAAGACTGACTTATATTCCAACAAAAGGAAATCATTACTTAAAAAGTATCACAATGTGGAATAACAAAAATTGAATGATTGATTGACTGATTGATTAGTATGACTTAAGGACTGAATTGAATTCGAGCTCAGACTGTTATCGTTACTTAATTAATAGGAAATTTTAACGAGTTCATAAAGTGGATCTCAAATAAGGAATTATAAAAAAAGACTGAATGATTAATTGATTGATGTATGTATATTTATTTAGTAAGGCTTAAAGACTGACTTATATTCTAACAAAAGGAAATCATTACTTAAAAAGTATCACAATGTGGAATAACAAAAATTGAATGATTGATTGACTGATTGATTAGTATGACTTAAGGACTGAATTGAATTCGAGCTCAGACTGTTAGCGTTACTTAATTAATAGGAAATTTTAACGAGTTCATAAAGTGGATCTCAAATAAGGAATTATAAAAAAAGACTGAATGATTGATTGATTGATGTATGTATATTTATTTAGTAAGGCTTAAAGACTGACTTATATTCCAACAAAAGGAAATCATTACTTAAAAAGTATCACAATGTGGAGTAACAAAAATTGAATGATTGATTGACTGATTGATTAGTATGACTTAAGGACTGAATTGAATTCGAGCTCAGACTGTTATCGTTACTTAATTAATAGGAAATTTTAACGAGTTCATAAAGTGGATCTCAAGTAAGGAATTATAAAAAAAGTCTGAATGATTGATTGATTGATGTATGTATATTTATTTAGTAAGGCTTAAAGACTGACTTATATTCTAACAAAAGGAAATCATTACTTAAAAAGTATCACAATGTGGAATATCAAAAATTGAATGATTGATTGACTGATTGATTAGTATGACTTAAGGACTGAATTGAATTCGAGCTCAGACTGTTAGCGTTACTTAATTAATACGAAATTTTAACGAGTTCATAAAGTGGATGTCAAGTAAGGAATTATAAAAAAAGACTGAATGATTGATTGATTGATGTATGTATATTTATTTAGTAAGGCTTAAAGACTGAATTATATTCTAACAAATGGAAATCATTACTTAAAAAGTATCACAATGTGGAAAAACAAAAATTGAATGATTGATTGACTGATTGATTAGTATGACTTAAGGACTGAATTGAATTCGAGCTAAAACAGTTATCGTTGCTTAATGAATAGGGAATTTTAAAGCTATCACAATGTGGACTTTGTTTTCGTTTCTCTCGCTCTCTTCTCTCTCTCTCTCTCTCTGCTGTGTCCCGTTAGATGCGTCGCTCGTTGCGGCGTGCATAGTGGAATCCGCCGTAGTAATCCTCGAGGTCGCGCAGCTCTCGCTGCAGCTGCGCCTCGAGTTTGGCCTGCGCCGCCTTCTGGCGAGCGCTGAGCCGCCGCACGCTGCCTGCGCTGCTGCCGCTGCCGCCGACGCCGCCGCCGCTGCTCAGTGGCAGACGGAAGCTGAGGCGACGTCGCACCTTCTGCTGCTCGCTGAGGCAATCGTAGAGCGGCTGCTCGACAACGGGCTCCAGCTGCAAGTGCTGCGAGCAGCGGCGGGCGTCGGTGTGCGAGGGGAAGCCCCGCGGCGTTGTCTGGCCGGACAGCGCTTCGCTGATGTCGTGGGCGGTGGCAACGCTTCGCTTCTTGCCCCCGTTGGCTGCATGCTCGAACATGCACTTCCACTTGGCGTACTGGCCGTCGGTGGGCGTGGCCTTGCTCGTGGGGCCACGCCTCGTGGGCGTCAGCAGAGTGCCGCTGCTGCCGAAGGAGGAGCAGCGCGGCATGGGGCGCAGCAACGGAGCGCGTGCCCCGTACGCCCGACGCCGGAAGCCGCAACGTCGCTGCCGAGGCCGCAGATGACGCTGCAGCGTGCGTCGCAGCTTCTGCAGCAGCACGAGGCAGCAGTTGCGGCTGCCCTCCATGCTGGAACTCTGCGCGCTCGAGCAGCCCGAGGACGACGATGTTGCGGCCAAACTGGAACCGGAGTTGGAGCTGGAACTGGAGTGTGAACTGCCCATCTTAATTGAATATTGTGGCTGCTGTTAAGTTGAGCTGCTGGCGTTGCTGTTAAGTTGCGCTGCTGTTAAATGTGTTGACGTGCGCTGTTAAGTTGCGCTGCTGTTAAGTGTCGCTGCTGTTAGTTGAGCTGCTGTTAACCTGGTGGGCTTTGCTCGCTGTTAAGTTGCGCTGCTGTTAAATGTGGTGACGTGCGCTGTTAAGCTGGCTCGCTGTTAAGTTGCGCTGCTGTTAAGTATGTTGACGTGCGCTGCTAACCCAGTTGGCTGTGCTCGCTGTTAAGTTCAGCTGCTCGATCGCTGTTAAGCGTGTTGGCTGTTCGCTGTTAAGTTTGCAGGCCCAGATCGCTGTTAGCTGTCGTTATGTGACTTTTATAGCTGTTAACTTTATTGGCGGTTGCCTTTTGCCACTGTTAGCTTGATGACTGTTCACTGCAGTCGCTGTTAATTTAAGTCACTTTTGACGCTGTTAATTTGAACACTTGACTTTTAATGTGCTCTCTTAAATTGTTTGCACTTTGAAGTCACGTTTTTATTCACTTTGTTTAACTCTTTCACTGATAAACTGTTGCACTTTTCGTTGCTTCTTGATTCTTGCTGCGTCCGCTTCACTTGCTTGCTGCTTGTTGAATGTGATGCTGCAGAAGAGTGTCGCCTATTTATATCTGAAGCTTGGGCCATTTGTTCTAGGTAACGCCAGCAGGTAGCCCTCGTTGCGCTGCCGCAGCCCTCGCAGGTAGCGCGGCGCAATCGCAATCGCATTGCGCCCCTTGCGGTAGCTTTTATGGCACCTTCTGTTGCTGCAGCTATAAAGTCGGGCATATTTTTATGGCCTTGTCATTTAGTTTTTGGGTTTTTGTCGAAAATCTGTCGCGGCTTTGGGATTTAGAGTGGGATTTGTTGTGCCGTTTGATACAACCTATTTTATGGCACACTAGTTGTTGCAACATGCGGCGACTTGCCGCCGCTGTCTTGCGGCCTAATGGCCTGTCATTTTGGCCGCACGAAACATGCTCAAGTTGTAATTGCCCCAAAGTGTATGTGTGTGGGTGTTTGTGGCAAGGACATTTCGGGCGGTGGCGCCACTTAAGACATGACTGGAAATTGTTAATGAATTGCAGTTGGGCTATTAACGCCCCCAAAGTACGACAACGACGATGATGATGAAGCGCTTCGTGACGTTGCAATGACAGCCAACCGGATGCCATGGCAATCGAGAGCAGCACAAGCAGCGTTTAAGCCATGTTCGCACGCTTCCTCCTTCGCTCTCTCTTGTCCTGCATCCGCCTACACTTTCGCAATGGCTTTGTATGTCAATCAGGCGACATGAACGTGGCTTTTGCGTGTCAGCGAACGCCCCCCATCATCATCATCATCATCATCAACATCGTCAACAACATTGTTATTATTATTATTATTATTGCCCGTTGTATGAGCAGCTTGTGCTGATGTGCTTCAGCTTGTAAAGTGCATATTCGATATGCCCAATTAAAGTCCAACTGCCACTCAGCCAACAGTCTGCAGTAATTGCTCAAATGCAGTATTTACTGTATGCAACATATTTTGACGAGTCGCCTTGAAAGGTATTTGAAAAACACTTTTGAGTCGACCTCCTTATAGTATAATAATAATTCAGACTCTTGCATTAAAATGCGGGCATCAAAAAGGAGTATTTACTGTGCAACATTGTTTGACGAGTCGCTTTAAATTGATGTTTGATGATATGGAAAAGGGATTTGCAAAATACTTTGTGTTACCTTCAGTACGAATTCGCAAACTCTTGCATTAAATGCAGGCATCAACAAATAGTTTTTATTGTGCGCGCAAAAGTAAAAGGGATTTGAAAATCACTTTGACTTGTCTTTTCATTGTATACAATAATATTTCAGTCTGCATGCCAGCAAGATCAAATACTGCATAAGATTCAGACAGGAGAATTTAGCAAAAAACAGGCAAAACATTTTGACGAGACGCCTGGTGAAGTATGAAAATTGGAAAATGGATTTGAAAAGGACTTTGACTTGGCTTTTCATTGCACATTACTAACTTCAAATATTTCACACTGCATTCCTGTAAGATCCTTGTAGTTCTTCACTTGCTGTTTCTTTGCACAAAATGCAGACATTTTTCGCACATCCTTCAGCAGGCAAATTTATTGTGCGCACAAAAGTAGGCTACTTTTTTTTTTGCAGTTCAAGCAAAACGATTTAAATTGATGTTGATGATGTGTCGCAAATGTGAGAAATAGAATCATTTAAATTTATATTCTAGCAAGATATCTGAAGACCGATGTTTAATATCCACACACTACGGAAATTTCGTATTTATTTTATTCAGAGATAAATATTTCATACAATCATCACTTGCAAATAGAGAAATAGCAAAAATAGACCTAGACCTGCAAAGAAATTTACTAATTAATTCTGTCTGACTTCATTTATTTATTAAAGAGTATACCAAATTATTTTTAATTTCCGTATTTGTAATATTCATTTTAATAGTAAAATTTAGTTAATGATAAAAATCCATAGAATTGAAGGGCAATAGTAGAGATATAAATTAAAAATAGGATTTTATATATTTATTTTAAATACTCTCTTGTTTAGCTCACTTTCATGATAAAATGAAAATAGTAGAGACTTAAATTAAATTAATTTAAGTTACGTAAATATTTAGTTTATATATTTATTTTAAATTCGCGATATTTACTTCACTTTAAAGTGACGCAGTTAAGTTTACCTTTGTAAAATGAAAATAGTAGAGACTTAAATTAAATTAATTTAAGTTACGTAAATATTTAGTTTAAATATTTGTATTTTGTTTATATATTAATGTAAAAAAACTCTCTTATTTGGTTCACTTTAATGCGACGTAGTTTAGTTAAGCGTTTCTGCTAATTGAAAAATTACATTATTAAAACTATTTCCCCCAGCGAAACTCATCTGAATTCGATTAGCACAATGCTTGCCCCAACTTGTGGCGCAACAAGCAGCGTCATTTCTCTTTCATGCCACGCGAATGAGACTAAAATGTGTTAACCTTCCACTCGGCAAACGACTTTTAACCATTTATCATTGACTTAAGCGAAGCACTATATAAAGTCACTTAACCGATGCACAATAGCTCTTTGTCAGCTGAAAACTTGTCTTATATTTATAGTGAAAGTCTGCCAACTCATTCCAAACGAATGGATAATACTCTAAATATGAACGAACTTCAAAGCACTTTAAATAAAATCATAAAGCTCTTCAATTCATATGAAATTATACTCGACGTGCTGTCAATAAATTAATATAAATGAAACGAGTGAATAATACCCCAAATAAATATTAACTTTGTAATAAATAGTTTAAAAGGAAATAAATTACACACACTTCAAAATTATTAAAATTGATACTTGACACGCTATAAATTTTAATAATTTCAATTGGGTTGCTTTTTTTATATATATTTTTATAGTAGATTTTGATTTGCTTTTAGTGCAATTTAAATAGACAGTTTATTATTGAAAGTCGGTTCAAAAAAAATGTAGACCTACAATGAATAATATGCCAAAAAAATATTCATTTTGGAAAGACTTGAAAGTACTTTAATATGAAATTAATTAAGCACGCATATTAATAACACTTCAAAATTATTAAAATTGCTACTCGACATGTTGTCTATAAATTTCAATGAAAATATATCGTCAGTTTTCATTATTTCATGTTGTTGATTTTGATTTGCTTTTAGTGCCATTTAAATGGACAGTTTATAATTGATAGTCAGCTGAAAAAATATCGAATTTCACATGGAAATCGAATGCGATTCGTAGAGTGTGTGAATGAGTGCAGTTTAATTGGATTTGCGACTCATCCCCTGTTTGATTTTGTCATTTTTATGGTGAACTATAATTAGGTTGCAAATTGTTAACCCGAAACTCGACTCAACGCAACTTAACTCGATTCAGCTCAACTCGACTCGACTCGCCTGTTGACAGAGGGCGAAGGGAGGGGAATTTTAGCGGTTTGTTGCAATGTCCGTGGCATGTGTGAAGTGAAAAGCAGCAGCAGCAGCAGCAGCAGCAACAACAACAGCCGTCAACATCATTCAACTTGCCGCAAGTTGGGGCAACTTGGGAACAGTCCCAGCTGAAAATTCATTTGCAAATTCCGACACAGAGAGAAAAACATGCGGAAAAACTGCACCACCGGCCACAAACCCATCTCCCTCTCCCTCTCTCTCTCTCTCTCTCTCCCCCTTTCGGACTTTTGTTTAACTTTCGTGTCGAAAATTTGCTTAATATTATCTAATCAATTTGATGCTGTTAATGAAACAACTTTTCAGCGTTGGCCACCGCAATTTGTTATCGTTTTCCATTTTTGCATATTCCCTGAACTTCAGCATTATATTGTTTTGTGTGTAGAGCATCCCCAGTGCGGTTTTATCCACTTTAATGCCACGTATCAAATGGTCTGTGAGTGCAGCACAAGGCTGCATTTTTGTTGTTCTCGTTTGCCACTGATGGCCACTTCTGTTGAGTGCCAAAGCCAGTGCTGGACAGCGACTCTTGGATGATGGCTGTTGACGGTTGGATGGCAGGGGGCAAGTAAAAAACCGAATGTAATCGACTCGAAGCGCAGCAGTTGCTAAAATCCTCATACTTGACATGCCACCAAAATTCACGACGGTTTGAAAAGCATCCTTTGTTCACTGCTCTTAATATAACAATATTTTTTTATCATAAACAATTCTACGCTTCTCCCAAAAAATCAAAGCATTCAATTACCAAATTATTCCTTACAAAAGGATAAAAAGACAAGAGTAAAAATAATCGAAATAAAATAAATAAAGAGTGAAACAAATAAAAATGAAACATTAATACATATTTAGAAATATTATATTTCTGCTCATCAACGCAATTGATAGTTTAAAAACGCATAAGTAAAAGAAGATTAGGAAAAACGACATTCACTTTTTATTTTTTAAATGACTAATAACGAATGAGTTTAAAAAATACAAGTAATATAAAGAACAAAATAACTATTACCAAATTTAATAGAAATAAAATATTAATAGCAAATAACTAGTAATATTATTATTCTGCTCATTAAACCATTGACCTAGCTAAAATAAAATCCTTATTTTTGTTTTGAGTATCTGATATTTCCTTGAAATTCAACTGCTCTCTAATTTAGTATATTGCTTTTAAAATATGTTCTTGGATCGACACTTTTTTGCGTGATAAAATGTGAAATATTTCACGGACCGTTCGTGACACGCGCTGCTCCCATCTCTAATTGATGCGACGGTCGTGCTCATAATTCGCACTGAATTCCATTTAGCTCGGCTATCAGGGCGAACTTATCAATCCAATCGCTGCCCCTTCGCCCTTCTGCCGCTGCAACTGTTTCAACTTTGAACTTTTTAATTAAGTTGCATGTTGCATGCAGCGAATGTGCGGCAGGCATGACTCGAATGCCGAATGCCGACTGTTGGTTGCGGGTTGCAAAGCTGCAACTTTGCTGCTCGTCGATTGCCATTATAATAATTATAGCATTGCATTATTTTCCAATATGGCGAGCAAATATGTTCTAATTGATTTCCCCCCAATGACCGCTGACCGCCATGACAGCGCAAATAATTCACTCGACTCCCTTTTGACCTCCTCTTTGCCAAATGCTGTTTTACATGTCTGCGAAAGTTTTTCAATTAAACGCGACCGCCGTGCAACCAGGGGCTAAAAGGGATCTTTGTTGAGGTGTGGCACGACATGCCTGCAGTTGCAGCAACAACAACAACAACAACAACAACAGTTGCTGCAACTGTCGCCGAATGCAAATTTCTTTTATTTGGTTTGTGTCCCGGCTGAATTCATGCCGCGAATTCCACGCGACTAAAACAACTTGCTGTCTCGCTCACACATGCAGGCTGATGTTCTGTCTCACTCCCCCACTCACGATTCGTGCTTCACTTTTAATGTTGCGTTATCTAGTTGCAAAATACTCACAGTGCGAAATTATTCATTCTTTGAAAATATTAAATATTAAATATTTTCTTGTTTGTGTATTCCTAAAAAGGATTTTTACTCAAATTAAGTACACATTTATTTATATATTTATTTTGTTAAATGCATTCACCCAAAATACTTTTTTATATATTCTTTAGATTGTATTCATTTTTTCTATACATTTTTTAAGTATTTACTTTATATCAATTGCCTTCAATGGCATTTAATCCTTCAACGAAATCGTAAGTTCTAATGTGCTTACCAGGGTAATGTTTCTGCCCGATATATCGGGAAACGTAGTCATTATAACCCTTTTAATGTTTATATTAGGAGTTTTGCATTTTGTTTAATTTTCCGTAATTTTATAAAAATTAAACCTCATTATTACAATATGCAATTAAAAGTAGTGACGTTTTTTTTTGTTCGCTTACCATGAAACTCGCTTTTACGTTTCGGCAAATATAATCTAGTTTTATATATATAGTATATATTATATAGTAAAGTAATAGCTTGAAAGCTACAAAAAAGATGTTCAGATTGGCAATGAAATGAAACGTCAGAAATACCATATAATTTTTCTTTCTTGCCCACTCGTTGTTTTCTCTTCTCTTTTTCATTCAACTGAACGTGCTTCTACGTGATCGTCTGCAAATGTTCTCTTTATGCTTTTCTCTCTTTCTTTTCCTTTTACCTGCTCTCTTCCTTCGCTACCTACGCTCGCTCTCTTTGTCCAACGCGTGTTGTTGCGGGACACGTTGCACTTTTTAGTCCCGCCTCCCAACGCTAGTTGGCGTGTCGGAATGTCGCAAGGCATTTGCCTGCGGAACGGAACGAAACGAAACGGCGGGGATTGTAATGGAATGGAACGAAAGTGCCGCGACAGCATCTAAAGCGTTTACAGCTCGTGTTTATGGCCCATGGCAAGGACCAGGCCAGCATGTGTGTTTGTTTTTGTTGCGTTTGTTGTGTGTGGACATAAAACGCCATAAAAAACGGGCCATGAAAATTGTTTATGATGTACGAATTCATTTTTTGTGTGTGTTTTTTGCCTTAACCCTTCTTTACAGCCCCTCAACCCTTTCACCCTTTCACCCGTTCAGCGTTTTAACCGTTTTGCAACCGCGTTCGGTAGGCGCATAAAAAACGCATCGCATCAATATCGATGCGCCATCGATAATCTACCGTCTGGCATTCCCGGAATAATATATTTAAAGCACTTTCCGCCCCTATTTTATTTGGCATATGCAAAAATTGTTGTTTATTGATGCGCTGCAGTTTCTCATGCGCAACAATTGGCCAAAAGCAGACACCAAAAGCGGTTGTCACATTGCCATCCAAATGTCCCTGACTGTGTGTGTGTATTAGTGTATGTGTGTGAGTGTGTTTGTGTGTGTGTGTGTGTCAGCTCCTTGCTGGTTAGGCCACAAAAGGTTCGGCTCAATGCTCGCTGCTCTGTGGCTGGCCCAAAGCTGACAAAGCGAATTTTGGCCAAGTTTCAGTCCGGCATACCCTGTAAGCCGCAATGTGCTGCAAGCGGGTATGCCAAGCATTTGCATGCATAACATTTGGTTAGAAATTGCGTATGATTAATTAAATACTAAATCGAACAATTTCACATCTTAATAAAATATAACAACAATTTCGGTTTGTTGACTTTGTCTCGGTAATCAACAATTAATAGTGAAATTTATTCATGCAAAATCTAAAATTTAATCTTAATATGTAATGAGTTAGCGACTGCGAATTTTCAATTTATTTCTGTTGACTTTTGCTCAGTAATTCGAAATTAAAGGAGAAAATACAAATTTTTCACTTGAACTGCACTAATTAATTGATTGATAGAGCACTTTATTAATAGGCCTGCATTGATTGCTTAGCAAAATAAAAATTTTATTTAGGTATATCATGGAAGTCGGCGACTTCTTTCAGACTTTCTCCAGCTTTTATTTGACAATCCATAAAATCATTAAATAATATTTTGGAGTTTACATTCTAGCAAATTTACGAAATTAGCAATTCAAATTTCAACTCATTTAAAGCAACTGAAGAACAGTTGTTTAAATGCTTAAAAATCACATGCTTATATTAATTATTAAAGCGTAAATAATAATAATTAATGGCTTTTATTTATTTGGTTATGGAATAGAAAAGAAAAATATAAATAAATAACATAATAACAACAAATTGAAAAATTGAATAGAGTGAATATTCGAACTTTACTTTACTACTTTAAATTGCATATGTGGTTTTTGTTAATACTATTTTTCTCTCTATATTTGTAAATGCATCAAACTATTTAATTCGAAAGTCCTAATTGGCCTGTGCCCTTATTTTGTAATATCAATTCACTTGTGAGATGCTCATATATTTTCAACAAAATAGTTTGATCAATACAAAAATTAAATTATTATTCCACAATATTAGAAAAAATAAGGAGTTGCTTCCTAACTTTAAGAAACGGGAAAAAGGATTTTAATAAAATTATAATCTTTATAAATTGATCTACCAAATACCAGACTACTCTATTAGCTAATGGGTATGCCAAAGATTAGGGTATGTGCTCGTCGAGCAATGGCGCAGCTGTCGCTTGTGTTTTGGGTCCTCGGGCGAATTGAGATAAAGTATGCAAAATCAAAGTTTTTTGCAAGTTTGCGCTACAGGTACACACACACACATAACATATATGTACATATATCTAAATCCATATATATATATACTCACACACACACACACACACACTCGTATGTGGTTGTTTGTTGGGTCTATAAGTTGGCTAGGTGAGAGATCCCCGAGGAGCGAACCCTTGAAATTTGCTGTCCAAGTTGCTGGGCCAACATAAAAGCGGCAACTTAAATTCAAATGGGGATTGTGCGACAATCAAGAACTAGAAGGTGAGATTTGAGGGATACACTTGAGAAGCCGGACAGCTGTAAGCGTAATTAAAAGTCCCTAATCAATTACAAAGACTCCAAGTGAAAGTTCTCCACTCTCTTGGCAGGCTTTCAGCCTTGTCCTTGGCTAATGATAAGTCGCCCCGATAACACGAAAGTTTACAATCCAAAGTCAACTGAGCACAAAAGTTAATAAGCACGAACACGAAGATATTTGTCCCCAAAAAAATGCTGCGACCCTGAAATAGCAGTCGAGATAAACAGAAACAGAAACAGAAACGGAAACCGAGATAAAAGAAGCGAGTTCATAATAAACTCGGCAGCATCTTCGATATAGTTGTGTGTGTGTGTGTTTTTGTGTGTCAGGGTTAAGGACAAATCACGCATCAATAGCAATCAATCAATTTGCACGCAGAGGCAAACAAACAAAACGATGGCAAAAAAGCCACCGGCTAAAGTTAACAGCATCTAATGTGATTTTGACACACTCGCTAACAGATAACAACACACACACACACACACACCCTCCTTTTGAGGCTGTCCTGCCAATACACTGTGCGAAAAACAAGAGCAGCTTAACGCAAATTTGATTCGAGGACTCTGCGGCAATGTTGTCACTTGAGTTCGACAACGCAACAACAAGCTTAACAGCAGCAGCTTCCGAATCACTTGAGCTGCTCACAACGACTGCCAAATACCCTTGAGAGAGATTCGATTCGTTGATTTATGTTTGTTGTATTTTTGTCTAAATAAAGTATTTCAATAAGTCTTGCACTTTACACCCTTGACAGCCAAAGTATTAAATATAACAAAATCATCAGTTTACATTTAAATATAATAAATTTGCTTCAACTTTAAGTATAGCAAATTCTACTTCCATTTAATAAATATAGTAAATTTGTTGAAATTTAAATGTATTTAATTCTATTTATATTTTATTACAATTTAAATAGAGTAAAGTTTATTGTGTATTAAAAGTAAGGGCTGTCTGCAAAACTCAACATGACATAATAAACAGATATCATTTTATTTGATTCAACGAAAAGTTAAAATAACATAATACAGTTTTAACCAAGTTTGAAAAATGCCAATTTATCACTGATCAACTTGACATAATAACAGTATTAAAAAGCTTACTATGACTAACTAAAATCTCTGTAACTATTCTTTGTAAATACTCATAAAATAGTCAGAATCATTTATCAATGGCATCAATCGATTTCGTCCACTACTCTTGAATTATTCAGAATCGTTAGTTAATTCACTTAACTGGAAAAAGGCAGAAAAGCGCACAAAAAGTATACAAAATTAAATTTAATTAGTCAAACAATTAATTATTAGTTGCTGTTAGTGATTAGTGCGAAGTCACTAAGCGTGAAGTCTTAGAGAAATAAATCATATTAAATATGGCTCTTTAAGTACCCAAATAATTGTGTTAGCCAAATAATTGATTAGCCGCTTCAGCTGTAAATAGTTATTTTACCAGATATTTTAGAAATAAAAGAACACTTTCTTATCAACCATTTTGAATAATTTCTTAAGTAATTCGTATACAACATTTTTTACTATACCAAAAACTATGTTTTAATAGTTGCGATTTATTTTCGATAACGATTAAATTTTCATTCGTAATTTATACTTGCAATTATATATATTTATACCTTATATTGTTTAGTATTTGCATATATTATTTAGCATTTTCGAAATGATTTCAATTATTTTCGTTCGCAGCATTAAATTGAAGAGCACAACGAAAAGTTGTGCAACTCTTTGGGGGTCTGTTATTTTGAAGTGCTGTAGAAAATTAGTTTTGCATTTAATTGGCTGGCCGGCAGCCCTTTCTTTGGCCAACTCGGCTTTTGTTTTCTCTGTGTGCACAAGCTCCCCTCACTGCCCCCCCTCTCTGCCCCTGTGTGCTCCCCTCTAGTCAATGGGCCACCTTGGCTTTCTTCCAAATATTTTTTGTGTATTTTTCATAATTGAATTTGATTAAACACAAAACGTTTCGGTTTCGGTTTGTTTGGTTTCTGCTTTTGGGCGTCCCTTCGCCCCCTCCTTCTCTCTGCTCTCTGCTGTTTACACGCATCGAATTCCAGGGCTTCCCTTTTGGCTTTGTTTAGCCATTTTTTCTCTGCCCCTTCCCCTTCCCCTTCCCCTTCCCCTCTTTTGCTGTCTGTCACGCTTTGCGGAGCCCAACAGCAAAATGGAGTCTGTGATGGAATTAAAAGCAAACGAGGCGGCTTTAAGGAGCGACCGGCCATAAATTCATCAGGACGCTAAATGGCTTTCACGGCAAGGCAAGCTGGTGAGATGATATACTACATACATACATATATACGCCATATAGCATGTGAGGTATAAAACCGCAACATGAGCCATAATCCCGTGAAGCGACTCAATCCCGGCAACGCCTCACGCGATGAGCGAATTAAAACTGAATCCCAGACAAACGTTTTTCCATAAAACTCAAGTGTCGCTCGCCAAGCGGCAAGTGCTATAAACCCAGCCCAGATCTAAATATTCGCAGATTCCCTTATGTGGGTTGACTGGTTAATCTGTGGCTTTATTCTCGGCTCTCTCGCTGGCTTGCGGTTATCTTTGCGCCCTAATCTTGGCCAGAGAAATGCGTGTGTGCACGCGACATTCGAGTGGGATTTGGGCATTTTAAATCCCAATCCCAATCCCAATCGCAATCGCAATCCCCGATGTGCTTCAGTTCAAGTGTTGCACTTAGTAATTAGAGCAGCTTAAACAGATCGTTGCCCAAAATAACTAAGTAGCTGCAGCTAAGCAATTTCACATTCTGCCTGCCAGCCTGCCTCAAATTGATTATCCTGCCCAGCTTAACAGGCGACTACCTCTCTCTCTCTCTCTCTCTCACACACACTGTCTCCCTCTCTCTCTCGCTTAAATGTCGTACTCTTTTTTTAGCTGGCCGTTGTTTTCAGGTGCCCGCGGCAACCATTAGAGGGCCTGAATTATGCATGGAGCCCCAACTAATAGATAGACCAACCACAGTCTGAACTCGGCCCATTCGCCTCTCCGCTTTGGGCCAAGTTAACTGGCTGTTTAAAGTTCATGGCGATGGCCATGTATTATGTACGAACTCTACAATTTTCCAGCGAGATATTGAGATATCATCATTTATGCGTTGCCCAATCAACTTCAACTATTCCGAACATAAATATTTATGCCGCCATATAGTTGAAAAGTTTGATTATTGTTTTCTCTTTGTTCTACACTTGTTTGACAATTCGAAACGCATTCAAGTTGCCACAACAGATGTCGATGTTGTCCACTTTTCAGGGACCGTTTATAATGATTATTTGAGTTCCCTTTAATAAGGAAAATACTGTTTTATTGATTGAGCTATGAAAATAACAATTGCACATAATACTTTTTATGCATTTTCTTGCTGTAATTTTGAGTGAAATATAAAATATAAATCAAAAATAACGATTACGTATGAGTTTGATTTTGTTCGCGTATCTATCATGATTTTAAAATGATTCAATTTTATTAATTCTCTGCCAACTGATGATTAAATTCAAGTGACATAAATATATTCAACACTTTATGTATTAATCCAAAATAATCATAATTTGTGAGTTTAATGTTGTTCGCGTAATTAAACAATTTCATTAATTCTCTGCCAACTGATGATTATTTTTTTTAAGTGACATAAATATATGCAACATTTTATTATAAATACAAAATAAGGATTATAAGTGGGTGAGATTCACGTAAATATTTATGCAATTTCTTTAAACAAGATTTATTATTAGTGACATAAAATAGTAAAATATGAATCGATAATAATATTTTTTTGTGAGTGCATTTTCGCAAATCAAAATGATTTATTTTAAGTGACATAAATATAACCAATATATAAGAAATGTTAGTTATGTGCGAGTTTTTTTGTTCACTGTCGCTTTGTCAATTGAATATTTGTAATTAATTGTCTTTATACACTTTACAAGGACATGCAATTAAAGTTCCCTTAAAAAATTCACGCAAACTCCGTAAAATCGAGTTCAATTTATTTTAGGCAATACAACTCAAAAGATAATCATTAAAATTTAATTTAAATTATTTAAGCAAGTGTATTCAATCTTCGGCTTGGCTTTCGAACTTATTCCCGCTCGTTTTCCTATTGCCACTCTGTAGTTATTCGTTTGTATTTATTTATTATTGATTTGGCAGCCTTATTTGGGTTGAACTTGAAATATTCCTGCGGCACATGTGGCTCAACAACTATGTTAAATTGTGTTATTCTGTCTCGTGGAATCAGCATTTAATGCTGCAAATTTATGAAAGCAAGTTGGCCATGGGATTAAGCAGTCTTCAGTCTGGTTTGCCATAAATCAACTGTCATATTATAATATTAAATGTTATCTGCTTAAATCTGAACCCAGCTTCGGCTCCCAAATGGGAATTAATTCCACTGTTTTTATTATTTTGTTGTTTCGCCCATTTCTATTTAATTTATCTGGGCACAGCTTGGCGAGCATTTTGCTTTTCCGCATTAATTTCTAATTACGTTTTTAATGCATTTTTAATCGTTCTCTTTGGTTTTTTTCTTTGTTGCCGCTTTTCGGTGTTTTCGATTTAAAGGCGCAACTTGTGTTTAATTCATAATTTGTATTTTGTATTTTGTATTTATGGCATTTGCATAATGCAAAGCAGCCGTGAATATCAAAGGACAACCGCCACGCCCCCTCGATTTAAGGCGTTGTCTCCATTCTCGCTCTTCTTCTTTTTGTCCTTTTTCGACTCGACCTTTTATTTCCATGTGTCGCATAAATTCCATAGAAAATAGCTCGATTTACTATTTATTACTGTTCGCAGACCTTTTACCCCATCCCCCTCCCCTCTGCCCCCTCTCGCAGACAAGTGCTGGCCACGCCCCCTCGCCCACTATGAAAGGCCTCAGGGCAGTTTTTTCGTTGTTGTTGTTGTTTTTATCGTCCAATTCGAGACCCGAGCAGAAAGTTAATAATTCTATATCATTTTTATGAGTGTGTGCGCGAGTGTGGGAAATGGACACACACACACACACACACACACACACACACACACACACACACACACACACACACACACACACACACACACACACACACACACACACACACACACACACACACACACACACAGAGGCAGAAACTTTTTTTTGTCACACTCACATAAACAATTTGCTGTCCAGCACACACACACACAAAAAACAAAGTTGCCGCACATAAAATTGTTAAATTGTGCGTTTTCGCAAACTGAAAATTATTATTTCATATTAGCCTCCCCCTCCCTCTGGCCCTCTCTCGATCTTCCTCTTTCTCTCTGCACTTCAATAATGAACAAAAAAAATAAGAAAGTTTTGTCGAGCATCGCAAAAGTTTTGCAATAATCGAGGCAGCGTCGCCCTGAACTCTTGTGACTCTGCCACGTCACAGGTGCAAATTTGCTGCAATTTGCCCCTCCCCCCACTTATGGGGACCGGAAGGGGGAGGGGAGGGGAAAGGGGCGTGGCAGGTGTGGTCAAGTGGCACTGCAAGTTAAGGGCGGATGGCCCCCAAGTGCAATGCATATAGACACGATTAGGTTGAGATGCACTCGCAAAAACACATCCACAATTTTAATATTTACGAACTGCTGATGAGCTTTTAAATTACAAAAATATTACAATAATATATTAAAGGACTGCAATAAATTTTATTAAAATTATTTATTAAATTATTTTAACTTAATTTTCATTACCTTATTCTTGCTGAGATGAGATATCAATTTATAAGGCTGCAATTAATGTGAATTGGTATTGGTTTTTAATTTATATATGTTGTATAAATATTATTAATATTAAATAAGTATAAACCCGCACTAAAGTGAGTTCTTAATTATCTTGCTCAACAAATAATTTTCTTTAAATCTTCATTGTATTATGAATAATTTGCATGAAAACCAAAAATTTAAATTTAAAAAATATGTTGAATAATTTAAAAAAGGGTCTTCGAAGCAAATAAGAAGAAGCTCTGATAAATTGATTCACTCTTTTTTATCTTTGTTTTATTTTTGTCATAATACCTAAATTATTTCAATAGTTCGCGCACTTTGAAATCATTATCATTTTTTACTATTTTATTTTAATCTTTCAATCTCTGCATCTATAAAATCAAGTGTTTTTAAATTTGTTACTTTCAATCATTATGACTTTTCTTTTTGAATTCTGTTACAATAAACTCTATATTGGGTTCTGTTAATGTTAATAAATTAATGCTTATTAAATGTAGTTTGATTAAATCAATATATATTATTAGCATCATTTGTATTAGGAACTGAATATTTTAAAGCAGTATGAAACTATCGAAAGTTGCTAGCTGTATTTGCCATTTCTGCTGGTATTGTCGAAGTCTTTTCTATTAAATAGTATATTTTATTTGGCTCAGTGTAGCTGGCAGCGAGGCAGCCACGTAAATGGATGTAAATGGCATATTGACCTGACCCCACGCAGTAACCTAGAACGCGACTTTCCACCTCGCCACGGGTCACAGACAGTTGAAGAGGCGGAGGAGGGGCAGAAAGTCGGTTGGCCGGGCTTAGAGGCGTGTAGAGGGTGTAAGTTTGACTGACGGACGGATTGACTGATTGAGCGGGCGAGTGGGAGTGCGAGGGGGAGGGGAGGGGGGAGAACTGCACAATTATGGCCAACACATTGACATTGGCATTGCACGTCATTGCAGCTCAAAAATGCCGACTGCTTTGGGGGGTTGAGGCTTCGTTTGCTGCTGTTGCTGTTGCCAATTGTCGAGTTGGCCCAAACGAAGGCGGCTGTCAACGTCGCTTGACGAGGCCGAAGAGGTCCAACTGGCCCCAAAGACACTTAACAGTTAACAGGTAGCCATAGAAATAAAATCAATATTCCAGGCTTTAAATTATGGACAATCACAGGAATTGTCATCGTCATTCTTGCCAACCACATTCCACATTTCACATTTCACATTTATTGCCATATTGTGCTTGGCTTATTTTGCGGCCGGATTCTTTGTGCATTTTGGCCAGTTTTGGCTTTACTGCCACAATTAATTATTGCGCATTTATGCAGATTTTATATAGCTTTGATTTTATATTACGCATACGCCCCGTGGCTGGTGCCATCAATTTATGTGCATTTTCCAATACCCTGCATAGTGTATTAAGCATTGGAGTTGCTGCAAATCAGCTGTCCCTTAAATATCACTAATTTTTGTAGTTCAATTATTTCTGTGGCGTCTAATTTATTTTGTTCTAAACTTTGAGTGTGAAACTAAATTTATACGACTTTCCCACTCAGCTGTCCATTTTGTATGTCTTGCGCTATCTTTTTCATAACAATTTCGTAATTAGATAATTGGATATTTTTCTAAATTTGCAATTTAGCATTTTTATATATTTTGTCTGCCTTAGCTATTTTTTATGGAAGTCTGTCTTGGAATTAAATAGCTTCCAATCATAATAATAATTCATGTCTTTACAAAAATATTGTTCTTGATACTTTGTTTTTAAACCACAGTAGAGCTAATTAATACAAATTTCCGACTAAGCTAGTTCCATTATTTGTGTATGCTTTACCTAGTTTAAATAATTGTACTACTTAACTAATTCATACGTATTTTTTTGCTTTACCAAATTTGTATATCTTACATATCAAAGAATTATGTAGATACAAAAAATAATTCATATCGATAATTTAAGTTTTTTTTTTTAAGTTTTTCAAAAGTTATCTAAAATATGTTTTGTAATTTGATCTCTTCAACTCAAATGAACTAATATATACTTTCAACCTTTGCCAATTTAATTAAATTTTTTTTATACACATTGTAATGTTTTTTTTTTTTGCTTCAACAAATTTTTTTTGTATGGCAAACTATAATGTTATATTACTTCTAAAATAGGTATAAATGACATCGACGAAGCTTTCTAATTTAAAAGCGAGCAAAATAAAATATTCTTTTCGATGAAAAAAAATTTATTAATTGCCTAGCTGATTTGATTTATTTTATAAGATTTAGTAAGATATTTTTGGCGACTGTTACTCAAAAAGTAACACAATAATTAGATACGATTTTAGATCGATTTTTAAAATAATTACAGAGTGTCTTCTAGTCGATCAGTCGGTCGCTTGCACACTGGTTATGTGCTGGCATTATTCATAATGCGCATTGATTTTTCTCATTGGTCAGTTTGCGGTGCAATTCCATTGCCCCCTCAGCCCCCTTGTTCCTTCAGCACTTGGCCGCACTTTGTCTGGCTTTGTGCGGCGGCAATCAAATCATCAAATATGAAACGATTGTTGTTGCTGCCCCAGCTGCAAGTTGCAAGTTGCAAGTTGCAGCAAGTTGTTAACTCTGCAGCAATTACCTTGAACTTTTGTCGTCGCGACGCTTCAGAATTTCTTTGCGACTCGCGAGGCCAATTGCTGATTGTGATTGTGATTGCGATTGCGACTCTGAATGTGATTGTGATTGTCAAAAAACACTTTTCGATTTCGTTGCCAGCTAATGACATCGAAAATATACAATTCGATGACGATAATAATGGAGTAATCATTGCCGCTGATTGATTCGAGCAATCAATCAAATTAATTGAATTGACGTTACTTCTTTTTGCTGCTAATATTAGTTTTGTTTGTTTTTGTTGGAATTTAAAAATTACTTCAAAACAAATATATATTTTTTCGCTATTGAATTGGCATTTTTGGTTCGAATTCTTAACGGCATAAATTAGATTGAATTTAAATTTTAGACACAACTTGTATTTTATAAATATTATTTATCACCATACAAATCTTTGGTTTCGATATTGAAATTTGCATTTTAGATTCAAATTCTTCATGTTACAGATAAATAATAATTTAATGTTTGTTAAAAAATTTGGCATAATTTGTATTTCATAATAAAATACAATTAAATTATTTATCACCAATCGTAATAGAGATTAAATTGTCCATTCAAATGGAGCACATGCAAAGCAGTCAGTGAAACGTTCCAGAATAAACCACCTAGTTAAAGATTATTTAATTATGAATACTACACATCTAGATTGTGTAAGAGGAAAAGAGACATAACATGCGACACTAAAAAGGAACGAGACAGAAAATTAATCATCGAAAATAAAACTGCGAGTAAGAAACGTAAAGATAAATTCCAGGTAAAATATGGGATAGAAATTACCTTTCAAGTAGAGTAAGCGAGACAGACAGAGAGCATCGTTAAGCGGGAAAATATATAGAGATTAATGTAGGTAGACAGAGACAGCGATATATGCTAAGCCTGCAAGAGAGATAGAGACAGCAAGAGTGACATGCAGTAGGTTTAACGGCTGCCATAAATCAGGTAACTGAAGAAAAGCAAAAGCAAGAATGATCAGCGCATAATTAGAGGTAGAAAGGATTAGGAAAACTGCAGAAAAGGTAGCGCGGGAAATTCCGCGAACGCATAAAATATATAAATGCGGTAAAAATGGCAGTGCGGAAAAT
This sequence comes from Drosophila ustulata, assembly GCA_035047365.1. Lineage (NCBI taxonomy): Eukaryota > Metazoa > Arthropoda > Insecta > Diptera > Drosophilidae > Drosophila > Drosophila ustulata. The sequence goes on from JAWNPT010000080.1 coordinate 10,465,618, forward strand.
GGAAAATTGGCGAAAATTCTGGCAAATCTTGAACGTCAATAAAATTGGTAAACAGAGAAATGGAAATTTAAGTGAATTTGAAGAGAAGTTTGAGATGCGATTATTTGTTGTCTTGATTGATCAACAAATTGCAATATTTTAATTGCATTGTAGCGCATATTTTACTATTTTATTAATATTCTTAAATATTCTATTTTGAAAAGAGACTGAATGGCAGCAGCTGCCTTTGAGTGATCAACTCATGAGGAAATAGATTGCAATCGATTTTGGTTTTAATTTGGCAACATGTTGCTTATATTTGATTATTTATTATAGCTTAATAAATTCGTCTCTTAAAATTTGATTTTAAATTGAAAAATATGTTTAGAAAAAAAAAGGGTTTGCTTAAAATACGAAAGGAATGAATTGTTGTCGTTGTCGTTGATGGTTGCTTGGCAATTTGTCGATTGATTGATGGACTGATTGAGTGATTGACTGGCTGACACACCTGTTGTCAGCAAAAACTGCGCATCGACTTCAGCCGCCAGCGAAGTCGTCGAGTTTCTGCAGCCTCGGTCTGTCTCTTCAAAGATCTGTGCTTATCGTGTGCGTCAGCTGCTGATGTTGCATGCCACGCAGGCTGTGGCAGTCTCTGCTGTCGGTGTCCACCTTGAAGCGCTTCGCTGCGCTCTCCATCTCCTCGAGGTCGCTGAAGGCGGGAAAGTCGTCGGGGCAGAAGTGGCCGGCGATCGCCTCGGGAATGTGGCTGACGTTGTGCAGCATGTGGACGGGCGTGCTCTGCAGATAGTGGCGCCACTTGTGGTACGAACGCGAGTTGGGATCGTGCTGCCCCAGCGAGCGGCGCTGCCCGATCGGCGACGACGTCTTGCACATGATCCGCTGCTCGTGCTGCATCATAAACATCTCCCACTCCAGGTTGCCCACAGCAGCCTCGCGGCAACTGTTGCTGTTGCTGCTGTTGTCCATGTCTTGGGTGCGTCGGAGCTGGCGCTTGCTGGGCGTGGAGGCGCCACTGCTGCAGGTGTGATAGCCGCAGGAGCGATCGAGCAGCTGCGACGGCTGCTCGGCGAAGTCGTCGCAGATGGGACGCGACGGCGTCGCTTGGCTGCGGCGACTCCACACGCTGCGATTGCGCTGCGGCGTGCTGCAAGCGCTGCCCAAACCGCTGCTGTTGCTGTTGCTATTGCTGTTGGTGGTGGCGCTGCCACAGCTGCCGTTGGGGCTGCCACTTGCTGCGCTGGCGCTGCTACCGCTGCGACTGCGCTTCGAGGCATAGATGCTGCCGTCCAGGCTGCGCTGCACATCCTTCAACTTCAAGCTGCTCGCACAACAACCCATCTCAAATGTTCAGTGTAGTTTTCTTGAATTTAAATTAAATTCGAAAATTGAAATTTTCGTTCGCGTTGTGCTCGGTTTGCCGTTGTCGTTGCGACTGTTGCTGCTGCAGCTGCCACGGCCGCCTCTTATATAGTCTCGACGGCAGGTAGCATCGCTGCAATTTTCGCGAATTTCCAGGAATCGTTTCGTCGGCTTTACCTGCCCGTCGTCGTCGTCGTCGTCTAATCCGCGTTGCATTTTTACGACTTAGGCTTAAAGCAAACTCACGCTTTTCCTACCTGCCTCGTCCTCTGCGCGACCTTGATTACGTTGCTACAAATTTTCGATATTCGATTTTCTCTTTTCCATTTTATGAAATTATGGATTTTTGCATTTTTCACAATTTTCGAATGTGTTCGAAACATTTCGCTGCGAATTTTTGGAAAACCAAAAACCCTTTGGAAACATTTTGATTTCCATTTTATTAGCAGTGAAATGATTCTAGAATATGCATGATTTCGTGGGCTGGCAACGGCGCTCGAACACTGCGCTAACCTTGGACCATCGATATTGTTGGGCCATTGTTGTGCAAACGCCGTTGACGCCGTTGACGCAGAAGGCGCACAAGGTGCATGCAACACACAATGGGCAACTTGAGGACATCGGGACAGCAGCAACAGCTGCGATCTGAGCGTTTGAGAAAGCGAAACTTTGATTTTTATTGAGCGCTGCTATTTTCACTTGAATCTCTGAATGGAACTTCGCATTCTCATTCTATCGGTCGCGTCCTGTTTTGTTTTTGGGCCAAATAAACTGCCAACGTACTTATGACTGCGCCTCAAGGCTGCTCACGATTTTACACGAAATATTCGTCACTTTCCCTTCCCAAAAATTGCTCAAACAATAGTCATTCTGGCAAAATTAAATCGAGAATGAAATTGAAATGCATATACCGAAAAGTCCTGCAACAACACTTTGTTTTGGAACTGTTTCCAATTTATTTCCTTCAAGTTGAACCAACTAAAAAACTATAACAATTGAGACTGCTCGACTGTTACATATTAACAATGATACCAATAATGCATTTATTTCTTACCAACAAAATATTTAAAATATACCAAACAGTATACATAAAATATGCAAGCAATATACGTATAATCTACCAGTCATATACTGTTAATATACCAACAATGTGCTAGCAATATACCAAAAACATACCAATTTACTACATAAACTACAAAATAACACTTTCCGGTTTCCTGTTGGCACTTTTATCCTATGAGTAGCGGATATAATAATCACAAGATCAACTGAACACAAATTGCATTTAGGACTCGATTAAATCCGCGTGGATAAATGTAAATCACAATCCGTAATCATTTACCACAGCTCTCAAATCTCTCGCTTAATAATTCGGCATTCGAAATCCTTTCATTAACATAATCCCAGCTCAAATACTATGAACATAAATTGAATACCATGATTTAAGATATGCTAAGCAGGGAAATTCTCGCGTTGACTTAGTGAAATAACCCCAACCGATAATTCGATTACTTGTGAATTAAATAAGCCATATACTTTGGGAAATATGTTAACTCTTTCAAATTTATTTTAATCTGCAGTTTAAGAAATGCATATATTTTTGAAAGCAGTTCTACATTAATTTTTAATCGCTTTTGGCAATTCAAAGTCTAAGATGACATTTCCAACTAGAAAATTAAGTCAATGCAAACTTAAATGCTAAAAAGTACCATAAGCTTTTCAAACTGATACAAATTTTCATTTCATTTCATTTATAATTTCAAAACTTAAATTTACATACTTTTTCAAACTGAACAACAAAGTTTTCTATTTCATAAATATAACAAAAATATTAATATTTCATTTACAAATTATTTTAAAAGCAAAAATGTTTATTATTTTTCAAACTGGACAGCAAATTTTTAGTTTCATAAATGTAACAAAAATAGTAATTCAATTATTCAATTTTCTAATACATTTATATAATTTTTTTTCGGCCTATTGTGAAAGATTTAGTTGTACACAGTTAATTACTAGATAAGCATTAGAGTGAAAACTTTAAATACATACTGTTTTTAATAAATTAAAATGTAGTTTTAAGATTTCAATTGAGATGGATTTAAATTGAGTTGCGCTGTCGAAGCTGCTTCTGAAAAAAGCGCAACTTGAACTATTTTGAGCTCTAGGAGGAGAAGTAAAGAGAAGAGTAGAGAGTCTAGAGAAGTGCAGAGAAGAGTAGAGAAGTAGCTAAAGCTGGTCGTCTCAAGTTGCAACTGTAAATGGCAAGCAAACTTTGAAAAATAGAGCAGAGTGCGAGAGAGAGAGAAAGTTGTTTGTGGCAGTGGCTTTGTTAGCATAGGCTGCTTTTTGCCACTTCTCGGAAGGCAATAAATCCTTGTCTGTGGCAAAAACCCTTCACTGGCAACTGGACAATCGAAGTGCCGGCGAGAACTGTGGGTAAAAACACACACACTCGTTGCAACAATTGGCAAGGAAGCGATAGAGGAAGGGTTGAGGCGTTACTTTCCCACACGGCGCTGGTGATGATGGCTCGTTGCTGCCCCTGAAGGTGGCACGACTCTCGACTCCTCGACTGGCTGCAGCTCATTTGACTATCTGCGTGGAAAGTGTGCGGAATGTGCAACGTGCAACGCGTCGCAGTTGCCGCTTTTGTTGCATTTTCACACGCAATCGCAACATTTTTCCCAAGCCAACTGGAATTTCCCCCTCGCCTTCCTTCCTCCCTCTCTCTCTTTCAAACTCATCGTGTGGTTGACAATTTTTATACACATTTATTTCGAAATCCTGCAAAATGGTATTCAGAATTCTCAGCTTCATTCGGGGTTTTCACTGTCGCGATTTCTCTCTCTCCTACCTTTCTCTCTCTCTCTGTCTCCATCTCGTCTCACGTTATCCAAACATCTCCCAACGGCTGCAGCTGCAATTGCAGCATTTTCCGATATTTCACAATTGTTTGCTTTGTGCTGCCCAGAAACGTGATTTGACTTTCTTTCCCCAATAGCAACAGCGCCGGAAGTCGGGGGAAGCGGAAGCGGAAGAGAGCTTTGAAACTATTGCTGAGTATTCAGCTCGCATTCAGCTAAAGCCAACAAAATGAGCACAGCCAAATAACTTGTAAACAATGTAAAGCAGCTTAGCTCTGCGACTCTAAACTGCAGTTATTTGTAGTAAATAATACCAACTAAATTGTTACCTAAGTGGAGAATATCGAAATCACTGCAGAGTTTACTTAAACAAATATTATTTAGTTTGATCAACACAATTGTAGTTTTAGTTAACCATTTTTCCAATCAATGGCGATGATTTTCTATAAAAAAAAAGTATTTTTATATTTATGTTGAGCATAAATAAGATAGTTACAGTGAACTATATAAAAAGGACTAGTATTAGATTGAAAAAGATAACTGCAATTAAATAACTGCAATATAATAATTTATGGTTAGTCATAAAAGCCTGCCATGATTTTTATACCCGCTACCCATAGGGTAGAAGGGTATTATAACTTAGTGCCAACAGAAAATGTATGTAACAGGCAGAAGGAGGCATCTCGACCCCACAAAGTATATATATTCTTGATCAGTGTCAACAGCCGAGACGATATAGCCATGTCCGTCTGTCCGTCTGTCCGTCTGTCCGTCTGTATGAACACCTGGATCTCAGAGACTATAAGAGCTAGAGCTACCAAATTTGGGGACAGTACTCCTATAGGTCCTACGCAGGTCAAGTTTATTTCAAAAGTTGGATGCCACGCCCCTTTCCGCCCCCAAAAGTCTGTAAAAGCCGTAATAATAGATCTAGAGCATTGAATTTTGGTATGCATAATAATAATTATATTCTCAATAATTCCTGTGAATTTGGTTGAGATCGAATAAAAAACAAGGAAGTTATTAAAGAATCAATTTTATATGCAAAATTCACTTGCAGCTGCCCGCGCTTTGTTTGTTTAGTTGACAGTGTGACCAAAATGGTGTTGTGATTTTTACCCGCTATTTTCAAATATATACAAAAAACTAATTTTAGTATATTTGGTATATTTTTTGTTAATATATCATTTAAATTTTTTGTTTTCTCTCGAAATGGGTTGCGGGTATCATACGGTCGAGCACTGTCGACTGTAGCTTTCTTACTTGTTAATATTATAAAAGAATTGGTTGATTTATTTAATTGGAGCACAATTAAACTCATTTTCAACTTCAAGTCTCTTCAAGTCCTAACAGACTCATCTACTTTTATAACAAGTAAGAAAGCTACAGTCGAGAGTGCTCGACCGTATGATACCCGCAACCCATTTCGAGAGAAAACAAAAAATTTAAATTATATATTAACAAAAAATATACCAAATATACTAAAATTAGTTTTTTGTATATATTTGAAAGTAGCGGGTAAAAAATCGCAACACCGTTTTGGTCACACTGTCAACTAAACAAACAAAGCGCGAGCAGCTTGCTGAAGTGAATTATGCATATAAAATTGATTCTTTAATAACTTTCTTGTTTTTCATTCGATCTCAACCAAATTCACAGGAATCATTTAGAATATAATTATTATTATGCATACCAAAATTCAATGCTCTAGGTCTATTATTACGGCTTTTACATACTTTTGGGGGCGGAAACGGGCGTGGCATCCAACTTTGAAATAAACTTGACCTGCGTAGGACCTATAGGAGTACTGTCCCCAAATTTGGTAGCTCTAGCTCTTATAGTCTCTGAGATCCAGGTGTTCATACAGACGGACAGACAGACAGACAGACAGACAGACAGACAGACAGACGGACATGGCTATATCGTCTCGGCTGTTGATACTGATAAAGAATATATATACTTTGTGGGGTCGGAGATGCCTCCTTCTGCCTGTTACATACATTTTCTGTTGGCACTAAGTTATAATACCCTTCTACCCTATGGGTAGCGGGTATAAAAAGCGCGTTTACAAATTGATTTACACTAAATAAGTATTCTATCTTAAAATAGAACCCAACGAAATTAGAGTACTTAGAGAGCATCTTACAATTATTTTTGTTTGTTTCTAAATACGGAAAAAATGAATTTCTTGCACTGACCTGCAACATTATTTTTCTCATTAACATTTTGCGATAAAAATTTATGCATTAATTATGGAGTGGAAAAATTACAGTATATTGATTTTGGATTTAATTCGATTCATTTTAATAGTTCAATACATAATTCACAAAATGTATTATTTTTGGGCAAAAGAAAATTAAAACCAAGAACAATGATTACACAAAATGTACAACTCCAAAATAATGATTATGATGTTTATTTTTGGTAACTCTATAAATTTTTAAATACATGAACATTAATGCTAACCTATTTATATCCTCACAAGTGATTATCTATTTGCTCGTGACTTGTATTGATTAGAATTATGAATTACATATTTATGAATTTAAAATGTGCAGGGTATCCTTAAGCATTGACTTTAAGATTAGTGAAGCTATCTGCAGAGTCACACTTAATTTCATCAATCAGCGAGCCAATGGATATTGCCTTCTCTCTCACTGTCTCTCTCGCTGTCTCTCTCTTGCAGTTGATTGATGCTGTCTTCATTAGCGTCCAATCAATCGCTCACTTAGTTGATGGGTATTTGCCAGTCGCCTTCAGCGAGAGGCACTTAAAGAGAGCGCTCTGATTTAGCGACGGGGCTTCGACGAATGCTGTTTAAACTGTTTCCCTCTCTATCTTTCCCTATCTCCCTATCTCTATCGCTGTCTGTCTCGTGTCTCTGCTGCCCTGTTCGCCTTTGCCTGTCAATTAGTAACGCCAGCTGAACTCAATGTCTCCCTCCGTCGGTCTGCTTGCCACAGTTAAAAACCAATTCGATGCAACGTCAGCCGCAGGTTCATGTTGCGACTGTTGCGACTGTTGCACTGCCAGCCTTGAGGCCAGGCACGAACAAATTGAAATGCCATTGACACAAGCTCGAAGGGGGTGGCAATTAAAGCAATCCCAGACCAGCTAAAAGATACCCTGTAAACTGACAAAGCGAAAGTGATAAAGGCCTCGAGATTCACTATCGGAAAACTTTCGCCATTAAAATATAAGAATACTGCGAATAATGGACAACAAGACAAGGCAAAAGATTATGGATTTCCCAAATTGTATTTATGCAGTTTCCAGAAGATTCTAGAAGAAAGCATTATAACAAGAATGGAAGCCAAAGTGCAGATACTTTTTAAAAGGAATTAAACAATTCGATTAATACGCTCTTTATATAATTATATTTATTGAGGTCATTTAGCTAATTATGCACCGTAAAGATACTTAAATAATGATCTACATTTTAAAGTTCACTCTAAAAAATTAATCCCTTAAATCTATAACATTAAGTTAATTAAATTTTGAGGTAAAACGTAAAGTTATTTATTAAAACGGAAACGCATAAATGGATTGCAATAATATAAATGAAAACAAAGGCTAAATATTGAGAAGGTATAAAAGAACTTCAGCCTAAAGGCTTTAGCTATAGTATTGTACTTTATAATTCAATTTCTAAAATTACAATTACAATACATAAATCAATTTAGAAACATGCTTAATGCACTGAAGAATTAGCTAAATAGGCGCAATGAATATAATTATTTGTAAAGTAATTAATCAAGAGCCTTAACTGATTTTAAAATTTCAGATTAATTTGCATGATCAATTAATTGAAGAACTAGAACTAGAAAACCGAAGACATGAAATATTTGTCTATATATATTTAGGTATGACTAAAAATGTATCTAAATATTTCGAGAGTGTTCTAGTTGCTTCGATATACGTATTTAAATATATAACTGGAATATTCTCGAAAACAAATCAAGTTTGAAAGGCATTCATAATTAGTTGACAAAAAAAAATAAAGGCCAATAGAGGGAAATGTGAATGTTGTGAATGTGAATTTGGGAACGCGCTTAATGGAGCGAAGAAGCAGAGGAAAAGTGGCTGCAGAACGCCCACTGTGCGCAAATGTGTCACACCCTTTTCGCGGTAATTGTGCAGGGTAGAAGACGACGCACTTGAAGCTGGAATCACAGCCACAGAGATGCAAAAGAAGGCCACTTGATACACACACACAGGATGCAGGTTGCAGGTTGCAGGTTGCAGGATACAGGTCAAAGGACACAGGACTGAGGAACGTGCCCGGCAACCGCGACACGAAACACGAAATCCAACAACCAAATGCGAGAGGGAAAATGCGTTTTTATTGAGACTTTTATATGTAACTTTTTGTTTTTTGCAGTTTTTGCTGGGATCAGGGACAAGTGCAGCAAGATCCTGCCAGGACATGTTTGGGCAAGCGAAAAACAGGGAGAAACTCTTGCTGCACATCTGGCCAGCTCGATTGATTGTTGGTCTTTTTGCTATTTATTAGTTTGTTTTTCTCTCAATTTTTTGTGGCTCACTTCCTGAAAAAAAGGACACGAAAAACGCGATGCGTTTCGCGTTCCGTTTTTGGTTGCCGCGAAATGCGGCGTAAATCTTTTGTTTACGAAATGCATTTGCGGAATGTCCTTAGTCCCACAGTTAGGGCAACTCCTTGCGGCCATAAAACCGCCGATTCCGACTCCGACTTCGACTCAGGTATCAGCGCGCTCTCTCTCTCTCGCTCGCTCTTCGGTTGTGGTTGTGTTTGTGTGCCTGTCTCTTTCTAGGCGGCAGCTCTGTCCACTTGTTGATCCGGCGGGCGATTCCAGCGATTTGCGTGGCAAGTTTGGGGAAATCGGAAATGCCCGACGGTATTTCCGCATTGGGAAATGCCTCGACTGTGCAAAAATCAAGAGCGAAACGCATGCGGCATGTGGCATGTGTGGCACACATGCGGGGCGCAGCCATTTAGCCGTTAATTTGACATCGACTTGACGTCGCTCATCAAAACGCATTCAAATGCGACAAGTGGCATGTGGCATGTGGCAAGGCGGCACAGCCTTCGGGATTTGCCCAACGCGGCAATGCGACATTAATCCAGGTGCCTCAAAAACACACAACGCATCTCATCAGTACAGTTGTGCCCAATTTATGAGCAGCAGCAACTTTAATTGAGCCAAGGTTGCTGTTGTTGCTGCTGCCACGCCCACCAAACCCACTGGGCGACCACTTAGGCCAGGCCAAGTCGTTTTATGATGCTCACTCTACGTGGCATCAGCTGCCTTCTTTGTTTTCGTTTTTTTTTTTGTGGCTGCTCCATTAAAGCGAAAGTGAAAGCGAAAGTGAAAGCGGCGCCTTTTGGGTATGCAACACTTTTTTTCGTGCCCCCAGCTGAGCCGAGCTGCCAGGATTAGGGAAAAGGGGGGAGGGAGGCAGGCAGGCAGGTGAGCGGCAGGTATGCTCTTTGATGGGCTTGCCACTCAATGCCCCGTTAGCCGAATATATCTGCTTATTCATACAACATTTTCGACACACACCAAATCATCTTAAATCAATTCGTAAGCTTCAATGCAACGCGATGGATGGCGGGGCATGTGCGACTTGTGATGCAACATGCAACATTAAGGAAATCAATTTTATAAAGTTGACATTTAACAATTAAAATCATTTATTGAATCCGTCCATTTACTATTTGAAAACCCAATTAAATATGAACCAATATTAGTTAGTAGAAACAATTTTTGAAGTTCATCAGTTAGCTATGAGTTAATCAATTCAATTATTGCAAGTTTCCTTTTCTAACTTAAATTAATATTTAAATTCCTTATTATTTCTGAAACTTAAATAAAATTAATATGTTCGTATCACTTGCAACGAAATTCATTTGTACAAGTTTTTAATGTTTGCCGATGAAAAATGATTTAAAATATTTACACCAGTTGTATTGATCGATGATTTTATATTCAAATATTTTTGTTTGTTTTAAATTTGTGTGCATTTAATTAGAAAGATGTCATAAAATGCATCGTTTCCGCAGTAGATCAAAATAAGGATTCTCTTTATTTAATTACAATATCTATATTTCAATGTTGCTCGCATATTTTATTTAATTGTAAATTGACTAAAGCGTTCATTAAACCACTTTTGTTAACACTAATACCTTTGCTATAAGGTTCTACAATTGATTCCTACGAATTCTCTACTCAAACAAATTACATTTATAAAAAAAGGGTTTTCTTAGCAAATACTATTTCTAGTAAATTGATTAATAAAGTACCCACAATTGCATTAATTAAATGAATTCTTCATAATTTCCTGCTTGACATTTTGTCTCCACTTGCAAATTGTGTTCAGAAATATTCTCCAGCAATGCAATTATTTATTCCATAATTTTTAATGAATACCAACTTTTCTGTAAATCATCTATTTAAATACTTTTTCAATTATTTTTAATTATTATTCAGTATTCTATAAATAACTTCATGGTACTTTGAAGAGCATTTGCAGTTCGATCCGTCGATTTCTGACGATTTTCTTTCATGTCTCTTGTTGTGCTTTTCCCCGTTTTCAAACTTTTGCATGTGTCATGTGGAATTAACAACACATAAGTTGAGCATGTGTGTGTGCGTATGTGTGTGTGTGTGTGTGTGTGAGTTGTATTTTTGTTGTTTGCTTGATATTGAAAGTTTCAGACAGCGGCGAGTGCCGAGTGTTCCAGTATAAGACCGAGAGTATTGCAATCCATAGAAAATCAATATTATTTCTTACTTTCATTTCCATGTGTGTCTGTCATGCGTGTGTGTCCGTGTGTGTGTGTGTGTGTGTGTGAGTGTGTGTGTCTGCGCTCTTTATGAATTATTAAACGGCAATGGATTCCCCCGCTTTTGTCTGCCTCTCGAGTACATTTGCTCATAATTGAAACGACAATCTGTAGTCGATACCTTTGTATCGATACATTTCGATTAAGACGCCACAGGAATGGGAAATAGTGTCTGTGTGTGTGTGTGTGTATGTGTGGAGGGGATTATATGTTTTTATGCACGTGTGGCAGCAACTTGAATGTGAATGATTCGCCTGAGTCACAATTCATTTGTCATTTCTGAATTGCGCAAAAATGTAATTGCTTTTTTCGCAATACCCTGTAATTGGCGAGCCCTATGAAAAGGGTGGCTTAAGCTGTAAGGCAATACATTTACAATACGAAATAATATATATTTTCTACGCATTTTCTAATGCAGTTGCTTCATTTTAAATTTACTTCAGTGTGTGTATTAATCTATCAGCTAAATATTTTAAAAAATACACAAAGCTTACTTCAGCTTTTAGTTCTCTAGCCTACACATAAATTCATTAAGAAAATTAAGTGCTAGTAAAGCTGTGACATTTATTTATATATTTAAATATAATTTAAAAAAAAAATGCAGAGCTAAAACCAGTTTAAAATTCGTAATTGAAATATAAATAATTAAAGCATGGCTGCTGGACATGCTAATTTAATTATGATTACCTGCACTATTTGCGTTTGATCTAAACTGCTACAACTATTTAATAGCTTCCAATTTAATATTCCTCCAACTTACACAATAAACCATTAAGTAAATATTCTAAAAATTTCACGAGGATTGTTCAGTAAACAAAAAAGTTACCCAAGTGCAAAGTTGTGATATTTAAAAACTCACTATAAAGTAATTTTGATTGCATATATTATTTTTGAATTCTGTAAGGCTAAACTGCAGTATCTTTTGTATTGCTTCTTAAACAATAAACCATTAAGTAAATATTCTGGAAATTTCAGAGCACAAAAAAGTTGTGGACATGTGGCACGTTGGTGTTTTTGTTTGCAGTTCTTGCTTTGTGCAGTTCTGATTGCTTCCGCTGCATTTTACAGGCACAACAGCGAGTCGTGGTGGAAACCATTTGCTGATGTTGTTTTCATTATTTTTGGCTGCTCTGCAATTGCGTTAAGTAATTAGAAAGGAGCTCAACATCCTGCTGCCGTTTTGCTGCTGGTTTTTGACTTAACGAGCATTTAATTGCCAGGTTTACCCTTGGTGACACACACCACAACAACAACAACACACACACACACACACACACACCACAACACACACATAGACACAGGGAGTTATGCACTGATTATACCTGGACTTCCGTTCCGGTTCACCCTTTATTTTTGGCCTCAACTTATCAAATGATTTTCACTTTTACTGCACTTTGAGCTCCTGCTGCTTCTGTTGTTGCACTTTCTCTCCCTCTCCCTCCCTCCCTCTCTCTCTCTCTCGCACTTGTTCTCTTTCTTTTTTACTTGGCATTTTATGCGCTGGCTTTTTTCGTTTACACTTTGCATTTTTATGCGCATTTTCATTCATAAATTACGAGGAATTTTCATTGTGCCTGAAGAGGTTTTTCCACGAAAATATTCCTAATGCCAAGACCATGTGTGTGTGTGCGAGTGTGTGTGTGTTCGCTATCTTGTCTAGCGTTGCTTTTGACCAGAATATCTCTTGGCCCAGTTGCGTCTGAGTGCCGTGAGGGAATTGCGCATAATTTGTGCATGTTAATTAGCTCATTTTGTGCGTAGATTAAGCAAATTAAGCAAATTAACCAAATGAGCAGCAAGTAAATAAATAAATTAAATGCTCACTATGCCACATAGCGTCTGTTTTGGGGCACTCCAGAGGGCGGGGTGGGGGGAGAGAAGGGTCTTGAGGGGCAACTGGACACTGAGCTGGCCAAGGTCAATCGAGACTCGATGTCGAAAGTCGAAGGCTGCCGTTGACTTTATTTTGCAGTCGCCCCCCGTCCAGTTCAACGCCTTTGAATTGATGGCATTTCGGGCTGCTCTTGTGGTCGTCTCATAAATCATCATCACAACACTGTGCCACTTAGCACTGCCACGCCTTCCGCTTGGACCCCCCTTGCGCCCCTTTTTTTGGGCTCTCACATATCGCTCGTTTTTCTTGCTCATTTCGCCAAACTGCGCTGTAACTTTTAATGCACTAAACAAAGTGCCAAAAGTTGCGCCTCAAGTTTCACATGTATCCACAGAGGAGCACAACAATTGCGAGTATGCTCGACTACAAATCATGCTGTGCAAGTCGATCAATTGTTTCTAAACTGAAGATCGTTCTTCTCACTTTTCCAATTTTAATTTCTCTATTATGACTTTTATTTATCCATTGAATATTTGCAATGCAGCGTAACATTTATTTATTAACATATTTAGATCTCTATTTATTTCTACTTTTCCTTGAATTTAGATAGTTATTTTTTATCACTTTTTTAATTTAAATTTCTATCAACCATTTAACATATTTAGATCTCTATTTATTTCTACTTTTCCTTGAATTTAGATATTTAGTGTCTGCAAAGCTGTATTCATGTTTCTATTCATTGATTTAATTGTTTTCCATTTTTTTATTATTTTTTTTACTTGTGACACATATAAATTTGTATTCATCAATTTAATACACAATAATTAATATAGCTACCTATCTAATTATACCCGCTACCCATAGGGTAGAAGGGTATTATAACTTAGTGCCAACAGAAAATGTATGTAACAGGCAGAAGGAGGCATCTCCGACCCCACAAAGTATATATATTCTTGATCAGTGTCAACAGCCGAGACGATATAGCCATGTCCGTCTGTCCGTCTGTCCGTCTGTCCGTCTGTATGAACACCTGGATCTCAGAGACTATAAGAGCTAGAGCTACCAAATTTGGAGACAGTACTCCTATAGGTCCTACGCAGATCAAGTTTATTTCAAAAGTTGGATGCCACGCCCCTTTCCGCCCCCAAAAGTCTGTAAAAGCCGTAATAATAGACCTAGAGCATTGAATTTTGGTATGCATAATAATAATTATATTCTCAATGATTCCTGTGAATTTGGTTGAGATCGAATGAAAAACAAGGAAGTTATTAAAGAATCAATTTTATATGCAAAATTCACTTGCAGCTGCCCGCGCTTTGTTTGTTTAGTTGACAGTGTGACCAAAACGGTGTTGTGATTTTTACCCGCTATTTTCAAATATATACAAAAAACTTATTTTAGTATATTTGGTATATTTTTTGTTAATATATCATTTAAATTTTTTGTTTTCTCTCGAAATGGGTTGCGGGTATCATACGGTCGAGCACTCTCGACTGTAGCTTTCTTACTTGTTTGTATTAATATAAACTAACCTTATGGTAACCTAAATATTATTTTTTAAAATTATGAATTTTCCCACTTAACAACTTTAACTTATTTATATATATTTAGTTCCCAGTGTTTGATTTCTACTATTGACTATAAAATAAGTTTTTATACCCGCTACCCATAGGGTAGAAGGGTATTATAACTTAGTGCCAACAGAAAATGTATGTAACAGGCAGAAGGAGGCATCTCCGACCCCACAAAGTATATATATTCTTGATCAGTGTCAACAGCCGAGTCGATATAGCCATGTCCGTCTGTCCGTCTGTCCGTCTGTCCGTCTGTATGAACACCTGGATCTCAGAGACTATAAGAGCTAGAGCTACCAAATTTTGGGACAGTACTCCTATAGGTCCTACGCAGGTCAAGTTTATTTCAAAAGTTGGATGCCACGCCCCTTTCCGCCCCCAAAAGTCTGTAAAAGCCGTAATAATAAATCTAGAGCATTGAATTTTGGTATGCATAATAATAATTATATTCTCAATAATTCCTGTGAATTTGGTTGAGATCGAATAAAAAACAAGGAAGTTATTAAAGAATCAATTTTATATGCAAAATTCACTTGCAGCTGCCCGCGCTTTGTTTGTTTAGTTGACAGTGTGACCAAAATGGTGTTGTGATTTTTACCCGCTATTTTCAAATATATACAAAAAACTAATTTTAGTATATTTGGTATATTTTTTGTTAATATATCATTTAAATTTTTTGGTTTCTCTCGAAATGGGTTGCGGGTATCATACGGTCGAGCACTCTCGACTGTAGCTTTCTTACTGGTTTTATAATGCTTCCTCAAATCTATTAATCCCAGTCTATAACCTAACCTTCAATAAAATATTCATATATTATTATTTATAGAGATCAACAGATCGCTTCGATTGAAAACAAATATTTAAGAAGCATATCGAAAGTTATTTATTTGGCAGTCTGAAATT
Source organism: Drosophila ustulata (assembly GCA_035047365.1). Taxonomy (NCBI): domain Eukaryota; kingdom Metazoa; phylum Arthropoda; class Insecta; order Diptera; family Drosophilidae; genus Drosophila; species Drosophila ustulata. The sequence continues at coordinate 10,480,978 of JAWNPT010000080.1, forward strand.
AATACAACAAATTCACCACTTATATTTTTCATGATACCTTCCCAATGTGTACAGGGTATTCCAATGTCTAGGCGACTCCTTGGTGTCTGACACAAGCACTTTGCAAGTTTGAGCCCGAGAGAGCTCTGAGCGAGTCACGAGAGTCACTTGAGTTGTGCTTATTTTGCAGGCAAGCCACATGCAACTTAATGTTGCACATGTGAAATGGCAGTCAACGTGCCGTGTAGCATGTGGCATGTGGCATGTGGCACTCGGTACCATTTTGATGAAGCACTCTCTATGCGACACAGGTAGCTGCAACAGCTCAAATGCTTACCTCAGATTATAAGCCAAATTGCGTTTGCTTTTGATTGTAATTGAAAGTGCAACTGAATTGGCTGCACAAATAAAGTTGCTGTGGCAAATGCGAATGCAACTTGTTGCATATCGGGTATTAATTAGTCTAGCACACTCAGCTGCAGCTCAAGAGATAATTGAATCAGGTGAACAACTTGAAACAATTACATTTATAATACCAGGCAAATTTGCTGAGCACAAATATTAATTGTAGTTGCAAAGTGAAAACAAGATTATTTCTATGGGCATTGTTAATTATTAAAATCCGTCAGATGTTTTAATATTCTGATGCAACTGCAGCACACTTTAGAAATTACTATTAGGTAATTTGACATTTATTTTAATAGAATATTTATTGGAGTAGCAAAAAGCTTTAAAACGAAGCAACATAAAATAATTTGAAATCGATTCTTTTACCTACTAATTACTTAGCCAATTTGATGCCTTATTTTGACTGTTTGCAAATTTAATAATATAATATTATGAATATTATTAGTTTTGAATACTGATAGGAATTTTAACAAAATAATGTCTAATAAAAATTGCAGAGCCTTGACTACTAAACATAATCAATTTAGAACCAAACATTCAGGTTTGGCTATTAAGGATTTTATTAGTTTTGTATGCTATGAAAATAAATATATTTCTGTAAAGAGAAAAACTTTTCAAACTATTACAAAAAAGCTATTACATTCTGCTTATTTTTATTTCTAGACATCTAGATAAGAAATTATATTGAATTCGAATTGAAAAAATTCTACATTTTTTAATTACGCATTTAAAAAAGAAAATAAATAGAATGCTTAAATCAATTCAAATGAAATTTCTAATTCAGAGACAATTTAGATAAAGTATTGGAATAACATTCTTTATTTTTAATTTTGTATTGAATTTACAACTCATGCAAGTTTTATTGATAACTTGCCTAAAGTTGGTTTAGCTTGGAGAACAGTTTGTTAACTTAAAGATGCAAGTAAATGAAACTTTGCTTGAAAAGCCAAGCAAATGTGATTGGAAAATAAAGTCAAATACAAGCAACGATATATTGGCAAGTGAGCAGCGATATATGTATCTGAAGCACCTCTTGGCTGTTGAGAGGTCTGTGGCAAAGAAGATGCCACAACACACAGAGTGTGGCAATAGGCAGTTATCGCAGCTGATGCATCGCCTGCAACTGTTGTTGCAACATGCAGCCACGATGACCGAGTTGGCAGACAAACTTTTGATGGTCTTATTTTTGTTGTTCGTTGGCCGTTGGCCAAGATGAAAGCAAAGCAAATTGAAGCAGTGGCAGTGGAAAGTCAACATTTGCCACTTGCCACTTGCCACACGTTGAAGTTTATGGTTTTCTCGCTCTCGCTCTCATTCGCCTTTGTTCTCGTTGTCTTTGCAGTTGTGAAGCTGGCAGCATTCGCCGAGGAGGTCAGCACATCGACTGGCATCTCGGAAGGTGAGTAAACTTGCCACATGCCCCACCAACAACAGGCAGACGATTGATGGTCTCGCATCAAACATTGACTTGCAGAATGGGGCTCGGGCTGGAAGGGCAGCGGCACCAACTTTCTCGTTGAGGTCGAGGAGACAGCTGCCATGTCGCCTCCGAATGTGGCACGTGGTGGCAACAAGACGTCCGACGACTACATCGCCGAGCTGACCGGCAGCCAGGAGGAGAGCCAACTCAACCAGGACACCACAGGTGCCACGATTGCCGTCAATGGCACTGCCATCGAAACAGGTGAGTGAACCCGCAGGCTCCTCAAACACTTAACTGTCTAAAATCAAGCAGACCTAACCTCAAACTATCATTAACCGCAGCCAACTTAACGACAGCTTTTGGGCAAACAGTTTAAGTGCTGCCCAAATGCTATCGCATACATTTTGCGAGTGGCCTTTTTGCCGACCATAAGCGGATTACTGCGGTTCCTTAAGTTGACAGTTGAAGCGACAAAGTGTGCCCGTATTTCTATTCGAAAGAAAAAAAAATAACAATGACATTGAAAACATTTGGCAGGCCATTTTTAAACACAGCGTTGAGCAGTTCGTCTATAAAAATAAGTGATCAAATTTATAACAGAATATTTGTTAAAATTTGGAAAGTGTTGCTGAAACTATAACACATTTGTAGTAGTACAATTTATTTAATCAATAGCGAATTTATTGCATACTCTGTTAAGCAGTTCAACTATAAAACATCAATGATCAAATTAATAACGGAATATTTGATAGTAGTTAGCAAATTTATAAACAATATTGAGCACGTGAGCTATAGGCATCGATGCTCATATCAATAGTAAATAAAAATTAACATATAAAATATATTGACTGAAAAATATATTGATTTATTTGTTGATTTTTATTTCTCGCTTTACAATATGAAGGTTGTAAGTCGGGACTCTGGCCTTTTTATCATTTTAATATGTATTACAATTTTACACTGTTGGACAATTTAACTATACAAATTAATGATCAAATTTATAGTCAATAATTAGTAATAATTTAATGGTTTTTCTTACGCTACCATTGAATTATTACTCATTATTTAATATAAATTTAAACGAAAGTCACGTTTAAAAATTAGGTACAATTATGATATAAAAATTAAGTATTGGCCAAAAGCACTTCTACTTCATAAAAATCGAATAATCGAAAAGAGAAACAACTGCTCATACTCGATAAATAAGATCCTGCTAGTTATCGATATCAGCTGATAAAGCGCAAGCAGCGCTGCCAGATCGTCAGAACTAGCACTGCAAGTGCAGATAATGTGGCAACGCCAACGGCAAAGCAATCAACGGAAGGTGTAGAGCAAGACTTGTTAAATTCAAGCAATGTAATAAATTCGAAGGCTTAAACGTGGGTAAAGCCGCGAGGATTTATTGGTACACATGCAACTAATGCAGATAATTGAATGTTTATGGCCTTAACTGTAATCCAATTGCCGCTTTCCCCCCCTCTCTCTCTCTTCCGCCTCCGTCGTTGACTAGAAAGCAACGGCAGCTGAATGAACGTGTTTGGCAGCCCGGCGATAATTGAATTTCAATCCGAATCTCTTGATTTATTTATGCGTCGTACGTGCGCGACGATTTAAAAAAAGAAATCCAAACGAAATGTAAAATAAATATCCAAAAATAAATGCTGTTGTGTGGTTTTGTTTTTTGCAGGTCCCAAGATCATCGTGCGCACCGAGGAAGTGCTGATTGTGGGCCTCGTCCTCATCCTGTGGGTCGGCGCCATCATGCTCTTCTTCAATCGCTGGGGCAAGATTCGCATGCTGGAGCCCTATCAGCCCAAGTTCCAGCAGCAGCATCGCAGCTCCTGCCCCCTCGTCGACATGGAGGCCGTGTCAGCGCATCAGGTGAGAACAAATTCAATTACAGCAGTCTATTATGCAATTACAGTCATTCGGAATTACTCAATTATGGCGTTATTGAATACTAGCATTATACAATTAGAGAATCCATGAATTACAGAATTTGAGTATTATAGAATTTGAGAAATATAAAATTGTATAAATACTGAATTAATTAATTATACAGTGATTACAATTATTTAATGAGAGACTTATCTATTGAACATAATTACAGTATTACAGAATTATAATATTCGAAATTTATAATTCTATTAATAAATACTTTTAGAGAATTACAGTATTAAAGAAGTGTATATAATAAGATATATAAAATTATACAATGATTTAATTTACTTTTAATCATATCGAATTTTAAATACTTGTAATTTGTGGCAATTTGCAATTTCTATTTCTATTCTAGATTTGTAAAAATAATTGGATATTGGTATTATTATGCATTCTTATTATTATGCAAATATGAATTGAATATTGAACAATTATAGGATATTGTTATTTATATACAGAGCTAAATAATATACATACATATATACTTAGATACACATAGTAACATACACCGTTTTTCGTTATGTTTAATATAGTTTTAAAATAATTGAATCAGTATGATTTGTAATTTAAAGAATTGCATTTTTGAATCATTGCATTTTTGTACCAAATATGAGTTAAAGCATTACTTACTAAATTGATAGATTATTGAATATAGTTATAGAGATATAGGTAAATATTAATATATGTATATAGATAAACATGCATACATTGGTAGATTTAGAATTACTTACAAAATTGTTAAATTATAGCATATAGATATACATACATACATACATATATACTATATGTAAATATTAATATCTATAGATAAACATGCATACATTGATACATGAAAGAATTATGTATTTACTGGATGCTTCAATTATATTACATACATACATATATAGATATTAATATCTATATGGTATATCTTCTGTCGTTATTTTCAATATATGAATTAATGGCTGTTTCCTTCTCTGTCGTTCTCTTTCAGCGCGCCTCCGTCTCCCGCATGTCGATGGGCATGGTGCACAACCACAATTTGAATATGCCAACGTGTCAATTTGCGGCCTATAATCCCAGCCTCTATGCGAAGGGTAAGCGTCTTTCCATCTCTGTCTCCTACTGCTTCTCCTTCCTCTCTCTTGTGCTCTTCTGCTTTGTTTACGCGCTTCAGCAGCAATTCGTGTAAAATGCAAATGCAATTAAAATGCGAACGCAAAAAAAAAACGAAAATATCGAACAACATCTTCACATGTCAGCTATCTGTGTGTGTTGTGTGAGTGTCTGTGGTGTGTGTGTCTGTGTGTCTGTGTGTTTGTGTGGGTTCACGCTAATGCGCAGCTTGTTCTGCATTTTCTGTAGCATACTTTTGAGCGCCGCCCAAAGCGTTGTCAACTTCCCGTTGCGTTGCATTGCTAAATAAAGTTTGAGCGAGAAAATTCGCGCGAATCGCAACACATTGACTTCCGGAAACTGCACGAAATTCGCAACAATTTCTGCAAAGTTATGCAACTAATTTAAACTCTGAAACAATTATGCACGGAGTTGTGTTTTGCAATTTGAGCTCGTGGACAAGCAGAATAACTGAATATCTTGATGATTTTAATTCAATTTAAAATTGATGAATTCTTTAATATGTCTGTAAAGACCAATTATTATTTTAAATTATATTCATTCGAGTGTTACAATTATGACAGAAGTCACTAACAATTTTTAGGTATACAAATTAAATTAAATGAAATTGAGTAATGCTACATTATTAAACATACCAATTACTTGCCATATTTTTTTATATTTATATCACAACTATTTTTATACATACATTGATGATGTGATTAAATTTTATTTGAATTCGCTTTTCTTTCGAACATCGAGGAATCAAAACAATTTAAAAGAACATTAATTTATAGCACATTTATTTGATACATCAATTCTATTTAGTTTGACAAATCCAAATCTACTATTTATTTGTTAATATAAGTGACAATATTGCAAATGCAATTCACAATAATTAAAATATTTTTTTGATACTGGTTGAACATTCATAGTAAATAATAACTCAGCAATTTGAGTGCGAATTTAATAAAATTTAAATGAATATAAGCTGATTGTAGAAGACAGAATTATGGCAAATTATTGCTATTAATTAAGTTGAATTAAAACGATGACCAAGGACATTCAATAATGCGACAAAAAGTATGAAATAAAGTGCACAGATTTATCTAGGTTTCTTTTACATTTAATACTTGACACTCAAATAGCAGACAAATAAAATTGATTAATAGTCCTGTTAATTTATTTAAGCTGCAATATTTGTGGCTAAAAATATAAATGTATTTTATAAGTAGCAGCTCAGGGTTACAGGGGATCTGCTCGGCGATTATTGTCGCCACATTGAGTAATGTCAACACGTTTGCTCAATAGACTGACTGAACTTAATGCAGAACAGACTTTTTGCATTAGCACTACAGAGATTGTCAAGTTGCACTTTACAAATGAAGGCAAGACAGCAAGCGAGTAAGAGAAAACAGAGTGTGAGAGAGAGGGGGCGTAACACGTAGAGCAAGACATGTGAAATGCTTATAAATATGTTTAATGGCAACTAGTTGAGGCGTGCCCCGCTTTAAGTGCAGCATTTAGCCCGACTTTTAATGAGTTGCCAGACAATTAAACCGCACGACAACGCATGGCGACGCATGCTTCATGGCTGCCGGCGTCCCCCCAAGAGGGTGCACGGGGGAGGGAGGGGGCGTGGCTGGCAAATAACAATACAATTTTAATGCCATTTGGGAATGTTCGGGTCGTGTTTGGGGGAAGAGGGAGAGGGAGACAGAGAGAGAGAGATGGGATGCTGCCACGCAGCGACTTTCACTCTGACTTTGACTCTGGCTCTGCAATTAAATCTTGTGGAAACGCGCACACAACACACACACACACACACATCTATCTACACACACACACACACACATACACACGCGTAGCTGCTGCAAAAAATTGCGCAAAGCTGGCCAAGAGTGAAAGAGAGAGAGGGGAGGAGGGGGAGGAGTGGCAAATGGTAATGAAAATGGAAGCTCAGCTTGCCTACAAAAAGAATTAAGAGGCATGTTCCTGTGTTTATGACCCCACACGAGTATGTGTGGGTGTTTGTGTGTGTGTGTGTGTCAACACTTGTTCAACATTTGTGCTGATGAAGTGCAATGTTTATGCGTACACGCTTATCTTAAATTTAAGCTATAATATTTGCATGGCATTCAAGTTATTTTAATTTTGATTAGAACTATTATTATTTTAATTTGTAAAATTTGTGCAAACATAGCTCAATTTCTCTTTTATTCAATTAAGTGTAATTTTTAATTCAATTTTAAACTTGAACAAACTCATAAGTAATGTTAAAGATATTCAAAATGTTGACATGAAAGTTTATTATGAAGTAATATTTAAGAATTAATTATTCCCTTTTATTAATTTAAAAATTATTGGAATTATTATACAGTTTTTAAGGTAAAATTTCAATTTATTCAAATATATATTTAATTTATTAGTCCCTTATTTTGATTAAAAATTACAGCACATAAAAAAAATTCAGAAAGTCATGCATTCACATCTTTATTCACATTCTTTAAAAAGCAAATCCTTTTATTTGTGAGTTCAATTGCTATATCGTTATTGTTATTAATCATAACTTAAAATAAAATAATTATAAAAGCAAATATTTATAGTTGCTTTAAATATTTGCTTTTATAATTAAGATAATTAATTGTAGCTGTTATTTTATTTTAAGTTATGATTAACACACTTGATCCATTTAATTTTAATTTTTGTTTAAAACTCAAATTTTTTATTAATTTTAAGTTATTTGATTTATAAGTTCCATTTAAATTTGAATATTTAAATCTAGTTATTTTAACTACCACTTAAATGCTTTTTTTAAGCAATGAATTTTAATTAACTCAAAGTTAATTTAAATTTGTTGGTGTCAGAGAAGCTGTTGAGGCAGTTAAGCACAACGAGCCGTATATCAATCGTAATAACGACACTCAAGGGCATTATCACGTTATGTGCTGCGCATAAACCTCGCCAAATTTCCGCTCATTTGATTACTCGACGGCCTAAAACGGCAGAGCACGAATTGAGGCTACAAAGAAATAAAGAAACGCATTCAAGTTGTTCCATATGATTTTCAGGTTACGCCTCGCACGTCTCGAACGCTTCAAGGCCCCGACAGAACTCCGTCTTCGTGGGCGCGAGCACGAGTCATTATCTGATGCCGAAGCCGCCCCGGAAGACGCGCTCGGCGATGGATCTGCACTCGATGGTGTTGGACGAGAGCGCCGAGCAGGTGTAGATAGAGCATAAGGTAACAGATTGCTTGGGTGTGTGCGTGTGTGAGTGTGCGAGTGTGCGAGCGTGAGAGAGTGAGTGAATAAGTAGAGCTAGCAAGGCGAGAGGAGCGCGAATATATATGTAGATCAAGAATAAGTACGGTAAAGGCGTAAAGTACCAACTCAAGGTATATAGAAAACAGAACAACACTGTCCAAGAAATTTGCAAACTATTTACAACGCGTTTACAAACTCAAAGCCACGCAAATGCTTAAAACGAGACAGCTTGATAAGCTGACTACACTATCTGTATCCCGCTCTAACTCTGTCCATCTGTCTGTCTCTGTCTGACCTGCAGCCTTTGTAAGTGGCTTTGCAATTATGCATATTACGTATACGTGAACGCTGCTTGATTTTCAGCTGAAAGCTCTGCAGCAAATCTCAGTTGTTAAATACCACAAAAATGATATATTGGAAAGTTTGTTTTGCTTTCCATAGATGTAATTATTTCCATACATTTTTGGAGCTGCAGATCTCTTGACAGCTGTGAGCTATGACACGCCATCCAGCGGCTGTCTTGAAACTTGCAACTAAGCTGACAGTCTGCTGTCAGCTATGACACGCACTTGACCAGGCTGACAGCCAGCTGTCTGCTATGACACGTCGCTTAGCTTCTGTCACGCAGCGTCTCACGCAAATTTAACACAAATTATGTTGTTAGTATTTGATCAATTTAAAAACAGAAATATGTGTAAGCTCGTAACCGTCTCCCAGCTAACGAAACACAAGTTAATTGCGTTATAGTGAACAATTTTAAATTAATAAGTTACGTAGCAATTACATCTCAATGTTTCTCAGTGTTTATATAGTGCAAAAATACAACAAAAAAGAAAACAATTTAGTTGCAAACGCTCAAATAAACCACATACGAGTGCATACATATAACATATATCCCATTCTACTCTTAAATGTGTAAAACCTATATAAATACAACTATATGAACTTTTGTTTACCTAGTAGTTTAACCTATTATCTATATATTTATCTCTAACCTTAACTTTAACTTAAACTTTTGTCTGTCATCTCGTAACGAGTCAATTCAATTCATTTGCATACTGCATATATAGATGGTATCCTGCATCCTTTAACTGTCGCTTAACCGTTGTCCTTTTCCAACAAACTCTCTTCAAATTGTTAACTATAACTGTATGGAATTTCGACCAAAGAATGAACAAACAACTAAATGAACAACTACAACCAAAGTATAACTAACGAAAGCTTTAAATTTTCAAAAAAAAAAAAAACAAAAACAAAAAACAACCCATCCAAACTGATTAAATAAATATACAAATATGTATACATATACATATATATATTTTAAGATTCTTAACTAAAGTCTTATACTAAAACCTTGCGGAACAAGTAATTAAACTAACTACAAATAAACCAATTGTTAAACTCATCTATGGAATATTTATGAACAATTCAACTGCTGCATAAGATTGCAGCTGTATATACACATACACTTATACAAATCTATAGTATATGCACTTGAAATCGGTGTAATACTCTATTTATAAGCATGCAAAATAAGGGTATTCCGCGCGCTCTTTCCCCGAACATATTTCATTGTCAATTGTGCAACATAAATAAAATATTTTTAATTTCGCTGAAATAATTAAGAATTCGTTGAGCCGCGGAATACCCTTAATGCAGAATTTGTTTGAAACGTGTTCCAAAATTCAAAGGGTACTCAAAACACACACACTCACACACATAGACATACAAAATAACATATATATGTACAGATGTGTATACATAAATTTACTATTTGGCAAATTGTATTTTGCATATATTGTACTAGTACTATTTGAGCTGAGAGCAGAAACGAAACGAAAGCAACAACTTTTAATTACATATAATATTTCTTTTGTATTGTAAGCTTATGGACAAGCGAATATTATATTTACAAATACCAATTATATAGTACTTATATATACATACATATATACTCGTATACTACAAATATCAGATACCGAAACTATAATGGATAACCCAAAAAGGCAAACAATTATATACAATAAAATTCGACAAATTCAATTGAAACAATTATATTGAAATCGATGCATTTGAGTGTCTTTTAATTGGATTATTTGGGAAATACGAAATGGGTCTTAAATTATCGTAAGTATTATAACTGTAAGTATACTTTCTGGCATGCTTATATCCTGGCAGATTTTGCAAGAACTCACTACTTTTTGCAGTGCTGCGCGGAGCTATAGTTGAAATTAGAATGTCCTTTTAAATATATGTCCATATCTCGCCTAAATCTTGCCGTATTTTGGCAGGACATGTTTTGCTAGGATCGCCAGGACGAACTCTACCGATCTCCATCAAAAAAGTATGGGGTCATCTAAGGATCCAACACTTGTAAAATTTCAGTCCAAGGAACGCTGAAAATATGCTGAAAACACAAAATCAAGGATATCTCGGAAGCTACAAGGACGATTTGGATGTCCTTTGGCCAGATGATGGGTATTATTAATACGCATCGTTTGACACAGGACTCGACAGGATACGCAAGGATATGCCAAAGTTATGGCTAATTTTCTCTAGAGCAAAATTTGATTTTTTCTTGGCTCCTGTAAGGATGTTCGTCCTTTTTATTTCATGATTCGATAGAGAGCAGTTAGCACTACTTGTGTTCCAAAGGACATCGCTGTAGTCCTTCAAATGGCTGAGATAAGGACGATTTTCAGAATTTTTCGCGATTTTTGCATGTTCCCCCCCTGGTAGAAATTTAGGGCAATATTTTTTAAGAAAAAACGCCATATCTCGCCTAAATCCTGCCGCATTTTGGCAGGACATGTTTTGCTAGGATCGCCAGGACGAACTCTACCGATCTCCATCAAAAAAGTATGGGGTCATCTAAGGATCCAACACTTGTAAAATTTCAGTCCAAGGAACGCTGAAAATATGCTGAAAACACAAAATCAAGGATATCTCGGAAGCTACAAGGACGATTTGGATGTCCTTTGGCCAGATGATGGGTATTATTAATACGCATCGTTTGACACAGGACTCGACAGGATACGCAAGGATATGCCAAAGTTATGGCTAATTTTCTCTAGAGCAAAATTTGATTTTTTCTTGGCTCCTGTAAGGATGTTCGTCCTTTTTATTTCATGATTCGATAGAGAGCAGTTAGCACTACTTGTGTTCCAAAGGACATCGCTGTAGTCCTTCAAATGGCTGAGATAAGGACGATTTTCAGAATTTTTCGCGATTTTTGCATGTTCCCCCCCTGGTAGAAATTTAGGGCAATATTTTTTAAGAAAAAACGCCATATCTCGCCTAAATCCTGCCGCATTTTGGCAGGACATGTTTTGCTAGGATCGCCAGGACGAACTCTACCGATCTCCATCAAAAAAGTATGGGGTCATCTAAGGATCCAACACTTGTAAAATTTCAGTCCAAGGAACGCTGAAAATATGCTGAAAACACAAAATCAGGGATATCTCGGAAGCTACAAGGACGATTTGGATGTCCTTTGGCCAGGCGATAGGTATTATTAATATGCATCGTTTGACAAGATTTAAATATTAAAACTGCATTCAATTTGTTTTCTTTATTTATTTAGAAAATATGATTGAAGTTGAAGGATGTACTAAAAAAGAAGAAAAGAATTAGTGAATGAGAAAAATTAAATTAAACTTAATTAAAAATATAATTTGCTCTGCTGGAACGCATCCTGTTCTTCCTTCAGCGACTTTAGAACTTCCAGCTGAAATGTCTGTCCTGAACTGATACAGCTGGTGAAGAATCTGAAATTGCATAAAAGAGAGAGTTGTATGAATACTCATAAGTAAACAATTTATTAAAATTAATTACAAGCAATAAGTAGGGATTTAAATAAATGTTAAGTCGACAGTCGAAGTTTAGTAAATTCTTTTTAATAATTTCGCACAAATGAAAATCCCAAGGAAATATTTCTTAATAAAATAAACTTATTACCGAAAAAACATAATGTCAATAAAATATATAACTACATAGATTTGACGATGTAGTATCTGCATAGAACAGAAAAGTCTTAGCTTAAAACGTGGAGAACCTGAGGAATTCCAGCATTGATTTTTAGCCCAATCGCATCGATTCGTCTATGTACGATTTAAAAGTAGGCCTTGACTTTGTCTACCTGACGGCCAAACAAAAAAACATATTTCTGAATTCTGACAAGACGTGGCATCGAAGTAGAAGCACAAAATCCAAACACGTAGTTAAGGTCGTGACAATTCTGTGGATTTCAACAACCAGTCGAAGTTGGAACTGACGGAAGATGTCGCAAGTGTCGCAGGAGGAGCTGCAACGACAGCTCTACAAGCTGGGCTGGACAATCGGACAACAGAAGCGCGAACCCTGCCCAATGAGTGAGGCGATTCCCATGCGGCTGCTGTCAATGAATGGCCAGAGGGAGGAATTCCTAGAGGACGACGCACACGAAGCGCAGGACACCGCCAACAAGGACAAAGACAATCCGAACATGAACGTGTCGTTCACCAAAACCAAAAGGCAAAAGTCAAAGTTCTAGAGCAGCTATCGGAGGCAAGCTTTTTGCACTGTGTGTGTTCGAAGCCAACATTCTGGTTCCAAAATCATTAAAAAAGTCCAACAGTCAAATTTTCACTAGTATTTTAAATATTTGGAGCAGAAACAAGATTTTTTATAATCTTAAACAAAAATTTAGATTGAAATCTTGTTTCAAGAAGTATGTAAGATCGAAAGAATTTATTTGGAGGATGCATTCATGTTACAAGAATGTTTCTAAAAATCGAATCAAATTTCAAGCATTTTTGTTATGAATCGATATATTCCCAAATCGAAGAATTTCATGCTTGTTTTTAAGATCTATAAGTTTTGCTGGACTTTCTGCCAAATCAAGCTTTCATTACTCTTGCTCAAAAAAGTTGACTTGATTTACCCACAAGTCCGCTGAGTATTTATTTTTTTAAAATCAAATGATTCCAAAAGCTAAAAGTTTATTTTAAAAATGCAATATTTTTTCAATAATTTTTTTAAGCTCGAAATATTCTCAAATCTAAGAACGTTATATCCATTCAGTTAAATAACTCTTAGACTTCCTTTCATCGACTTTTCGCAATCAATCTTTGATGATTGTTGTCGGTTTATGACTCTCAAAATGGCTTGACTTGATTTGCTGCTTACAAATCCGCTTAGTATTTACATTTGCAACATCAAATCAGCGATTGCTATAGAAATAGGCAACCGATAAGCATCAGGCGGAAGGGATTTACAAAAAAAAAGAAAACACAAAACAATAAAGGAGACTTGAATTGAAATTGGCAAGAAGCTGAAGTCGAGAATGAAGGATGAATGCTATCAAGGACATAAATCAATGCTCGGGAATGGCGAATGTTATAACAATAATGTTCGCACCATAAATGTGGCACAGTTCGATTCAATGACTGCAACTCGCCAAGTGCTTTTGCAACAGAGTCGTGGCCATAACTTCAGACTCCTGGTTGCCTGCTGCCTCAGATTTCTTCTGTTGCCTGTTTTTCTTTTTTTCTGTTTTTTCGGGCCATAAACAATCTGGGGTAAACTGCTGACAGGACGAAGACGGAGGCTATAAAGCAGCCGACCGTTGCCACCGGGTTCAAGTGCACTGAATTTATGGCCACATTGCAGCGACATCTAGACGGGAGTCCCGTTCGTGCCCCTTCCGCTCCTGTTGCTGCCCCTCCTCTTCACGTATTCCCCCAGCGACAGTTTGACGCCCGACCTTGAAGATGCCTGCAATGCCACAAATCAAGCGAAGGTCGCAACTGCAACGTGCCGCATGCCGCATGCCGCGTGTCGAGTGCTGACGCTGCAGTTAGCGTGCCACTTGGGCGTGGCAAAGTGCCCCGTTGTTGCCCCAAATTAACTCCATGTGCTTAAAGGATTACGACCAGTCTTAACACAAAAGCATTATAATTGGTCGCCTCAATCCAGCTCAGCTCTGCTCTGCTCTGCTCTGCTCAGTTTAGCAGCAGCTGCTGCGTCCGCTTTCCGTGCTTAGCTGCCTGCTCGCAAAGCTGGCGAGTCCTTGAGCAAAGGACATGTGCTCCTCGCATGTGTCGGCACTTCAGCGAGCTCGTTACACTTCGCAAAATCAGGACAGCACTTTAAAAATTCACATGCAAATGATGGCACATCTAAGCACTCAATCAATCAATCATTTAGTTGATATGCACATCAGTCAATCAATTAAACATTTATCCTCTCACACAATCAGTTGGTCAATCAATCAGTCATTGTACCATTCACAAAAGCAATTTATCAGTTGTTTAATACATCAATCAAAGAAATACTGCCTGTAGCTCATTCAGTCAGTCATACAACCACTGAGAAAATCAATCAATTAGTAAATGAATATATCTATCAGACACACAATCAAACATTTTGCCCATTAATCACATCAGTCATTTCCTATTTTGCCAATCACTTGTCAATCAATCAATCGATCAGCCTCTTACAAACTTAATCAATCAGTTAGTTTAATCAATATATCAATCACTGAACCAAATAGTCAGCTAATCTGTCAATCAAGTTAATTGGTCCATGACTCATTCAATAATTTTATAAATCACTTAATTACATTTTAAGGATTAGTCAATTTATCAACCAATTAATCAATTTTATCAATCCGGCTGTCCAAACAATCAAATGAATTGATTGGTTAATCTGTCAATCAATGGCATAGTTAAACAATCAACGCGAACTCAACTGTCTAAGCAACCAATCAGTCGTTCAATAAGGCAATTTAATCTAATCAATCGGTTTACAAATTTATCAGAATCAATCATGAACTTAACCGTGCAACAATAAAACAATTAATCAATCATCAATTATTAAGTCAAGAGTGCAGCCATTCAACAATCAATCAATCAGACACCCAATTAAGCAATCCATCACCTAATCAATCATTCAATCAAGCAGCTCAACACCAGTTTCTTGCACTGTGCGCTGAGAGTGTCCTAAAATATTGGCTGAGTCACGCTGGCAGCTACAAAACGTGAGTTTGGCAATCTGCATCGCTATGCAAATGATGACGATTTAGATACCCAGTATCTATGCAAATCTGGGCGCAGTTTGATTGACATGACCAGAGGGGAGAGGGGAGGAGGGGAGGAGAGCGGGGGCGACAAATAGTTCTGGATATTTGCATAAAATTGCAGAGCAATTGTAACAAGAGACGAGCGAAATTCGCCCTAATCATTATTCTGCTCTCACATTGTCCACTGCAAATGGCCAGTTCAGAGGGAGGAGGGGAGAGAGAGGGGGCGGTGGGCGGTGCAGCGTCAGGGTAGAAGAGGAGGGGAAAATGCTTAGCCTACTTTTTGGGGCATTTGGAGAATTTATGTGCTGCAGCTGGAAAAACTTAATTGCTTTTGGCTTTTGGGCTTCCATCATATTTTTAACAAGCATTGTTGTCGTTCCCCCCTCAGCTCCCCTACCCCCTTTGGGGTGTTGTTGCTCCATTTCGTGTTCGTGTTTGCTGCTGATTTTTCAATTTTCCTTGGCGCGCTTTTCCACGCTTCGTTTGCTTTCCCAGTGACGCTTGCCTCTGTAGCTTCGTTAACTTTGATTTGTCCACTGAGAGACATTCAAATGAAATTTCACAGCTTCCCCCACATGTTCACACACACACACACACACAGAGAGAGACACCCACACAAAGACAGCTTCATCCATAAGCATACGGAAAGCATTTGTTATACCTTGTAGTTGCATGCAACAAAGTGTCGTTTAGCTGCACTTTCTACTCTGCTCAATGCTTATGCGGATTTCCTGGGATTATCCGCTCAAATAAAAAGCAGAGCACGAAATACATTTTTAAGGGGCCAAGTTGCCCACATATATGAAGCTATTCTGGGTATTTATGTGAAGGCAGTCATGATAGACTACTAATGTACGTACAAATGAAAAGAAATGTTCTCGCAAAGAAATGCAATTGAAAATCATAAAAATGTTCAACTACGAGAAACAAATTTTTTTTTTAAATTTGGTAGAAATCCAAAGAAAATGTAAAAAGCGGATTTTAAATTAATATATCAAAATTGTCTTTGATAAAGCGAAGAATAAATAAATATTATCTATTTAAAAAATAAAGCGAAGCAATAAGACAATATATCTCTAAATTAAAATAAAATGGATATTGAAAGGAAAGTCTTGATGGTGATGATGATGATGAAAATCACAAGTTAAAGCATAGATTAAATTTCAACAAACTTAAGAAAATAAGTGTAACAACATACAAAAAAAAAGGGAGAACATTTTTTATAATTTTAAACAAATATTTAACGCTTTTTAGCGATGTGTTTGAACAATAGACAACTAAAACTGACTTCATAAAGGATGGAAGCCCAAAAATTGGTAGCTAAGTGTTAAGACGTTAAATGAAATATAAGAATTTGTAGCTGCATTTATTGCTTTATTTATATTTTTTTAGATTGGGATTTAACACACATATATTTGAGATATATTTGTATTTGGAGTAAGTAGAAAAGGTATAGCAATAAATTTCAAAAAGTCTATCGATCGAAGCTGCTAAAAAGAAGATCAATAAATTGAAGTCAATATTCTCAAAATTAAAAAATTAATTTGCGAACAAAATGGAAGGCTGGACCATTTTTTTGAGATATTTAAGCTGCAAGAAGTGGTTTCAATGAAGAGACTAGAATTATATATTTTAATGTATTACAGGGTATGCGGAGAAGCGGACTCGCTGGCCAGCTGGCAACGGTTGTTGGGGGCAATCGCCGGAAGCATTCGCTTGTCATCGCGTTGTCCCCGTGCAAGGACACGCTCATAACTGCGCATTTGAAGGTGGCCAAGAGGGGAATGAGGACGAGGAGGAGCAGAGTATTAAAGTGTGTGTGTGTGTGTGTGTGTGTGTGTGTGTTGTTGTGTCTATTTGTATTGTATGTGTGCTGTTGGGGGCTGTGGTATCTTGGGTGCCACATGACAAAAAGAACGAGCGAATGGAAAGTTTCAATGCTGCAACTGTCGCTGGCCCAAGAGCGATCGCTTTAATTGCTGCATTTTGTTTTGACAATAAACGTAAATGCGAAATGTTAGACGAGCTTCGATTTATTCTATAAATGTGCGGTGTGGAATGCGTTAAATAAATTACACAGCACAGACACATCTATCAAATTAATGCAGAGCGAGAGCGAGTGAGGAAGAGGATTCGAGTCTTGTTTTAATAGTTTGTCCAGCTGATGGATTGCCTCCCTTTATTTTTCATTCGCTGCCATTGCATTTCCTCTTCCCGTTTTGCATCTATGAATGATGGCGGAACGTCTCTCTGTGTGTGTGTGTGTGTGTGTGCGGCATGTGGCATGTGGCATCATGCACTGAGGCAACGCGTGTGGATTTCAAGTGCAAACAAGCTTGGAGCTCGCTGCTCGTGACTTTGATGAGCAGCCAGCAGCTTTGCATTGTTTGCCCACTGATTAATCACTCAAGTCGCACAGCCCAATTTCCACGTGCCCCACACTTGGGGCAAGTCTCGCTCTTTACAGGGTATGTGCAGCTCTTGCTTCTCGCGAAACTGAGATGCAGAGCAAACAGTCGAGGCTTTAACAAATTAATCTAATGCAGCTAAGACGATTCCCAAAAACTAAACTAATTAATTAACTATATGTATAACTAACCCAACAAAAGCTCAATAAAATTAAAACCTGATTATCTTACTTTAAATTTATATAAAAATTTCGTATTACTTCCAGCACAATGCTAAAAAATCCAGACAAATTTAAAAAAAACTTAAACTTTCTGCAAACATTTAGGGTTTTCAACTTATCAAGTTATTTTTACTTAGTTGATTTAACCTGCTCTAACGTTAGCTTAATTAAACTAAACTCAAAATAAGGCTTCTTCATATTTTTTTTTGCACTCTACTAAATAGATACCAATAGATAAATTTAGAATTAATATTTAAAATTATTATTACATCGTAGAGGCAGTAAACTTTGCTGAAAGCTAATAGACGACTAGATAGAAAGATTCATAGTTTTGTGTGAATATTTAAATTATGTTTTTACTTGAGTTTAATTAACGAAAATGATTGCTATGTTTTAAAAGCCAATAATTCAAGTTAAAAACCCTTCACAAGACTTAAAAAAAAAATTAATTTGTACAAAATACAAGTATTTCAAAAATGCTTTCCAATTAGTTGTGGACTAACCTATAAACATAAATGATAGAATAAAAATAATGAACAAATGCTTAATAAAAAGCGACTCTTTAAAAAAAAACGAATTTACCAATTAAATCAAATTTAAATCTAATCTAATATAATTTGGACACATCGATATATTCTCAATATTAAATATAATAACATTTATTTTGTGCAATTAAATCAATAAATCCAACTTAATATTATGTCCACATAGTAAAGGTTTTTTTTTATTAATAAACTTGAAAACAAAATAATTAAACAGTTACATCGCTAAATTGAATATAATATTATTTGCACACATTGACAGATTTTCGTAAATAAATAAAAAAAAAAAACAATTTTCTACGAAGTAATTTAAATGCACCTAAAATATCCTTTAACTTTTTGCTAGTCTTAATTTTGTCCACGATAGGGAAAACAAATATTACTCTAAGAAATTGCGCAGTTAATAAATTAGCAACTCTCGATTTGTGGCTGCACTTATCGATAACGATAACGATAACACAAGCAACGGTAAGCGGTACAAGCGACGCTAATAAATTGACAATGAAAACAAAAGGAAGGCGAGTCAATTGTCGCCTGGGAGAGCATAAATCAGTTGAGAGACACCTGCTGAACGGCAACAGAAGGAGCTGAGGTGTCCAAGGGGAGGCGGAGGAGGAGGCAGCAACAATGCTGGCAGACGGCGCAATAATTATGCTGTGAGCTGAGAGACAACCGCGGGGGGGGAATGTCCTGCAACTGTCGCGTTTCCCAAGCCAAGGGGACAGATTGAATGCGGGGATCTCTGATGTGCTGTGCTGTGCTGTTCTGTGTGTTTTGGTGACAAATGCAATAAAAACCCAAAAGCGACGCGTATCATTCCCATTGTCAGTTGTTATGGCCAGCCAAGGAGACTGAAGAGTGGGCAGTGGGGAGTGAGGAGTGAAAAGGGGGCGTGACGAGAGGGGTCTGAATAGAGTCGGGACTGTTTTGTGGGGCAGTTTGGGCCGAAAGTGGGCGGGTGTTTTTGGCGCAGTTTGATTAATGACAGCCATTGCGGCACTGAGTGATGAGCGGCTTTGACAGCGGAGCACGGCACAAGGGACCAAAAGGAACGAGCGGGACAAGGGACGAGGGACGAAGGACGAAGGACGAAGGACATACAACATACATAAGCCGAGAGCCAAGAACAAGTCCAGAGCCACTTTCATGCTCATGGATGCCACTTTATTATAGTGCAGATGGCAAAACTAAGTTGCCGCTTTTACGGCCATCAAATGAAGCCATTTTAAACCACGTCGTGTGGCGAGAGCATCAACGACTAACGGACACCCTGTTGAACAGCAGTTTTTTTATTTTATAACAGTTGTGTAACTGCTTTTAGCACATCTATCACTAAATAAGTAGAATCTCAGACAATACAAATATATTTTCAGCAGCATTTGAAGTTGACAACATCTGATTAACAGTTATATAACACTTTTCAAACTCCCTTAGATTTTTATAAGAAAACGAAACAGAAAAAAATATCGTTTTGCAAACTGTATAACAGTTGGCAAACAATTCTATAACAAATACGTGTAACTTGTAGTTAAATCTATTACGTATGTATAACATTGGAACACAATTCTATTAGTATATAGAAGCATGAATTATCTCAAGCAATGTACATACAATTTTAGACGCATTCGATTTCAATTTTTATGTTGTGTATAACATTCATATAACACCTTTAAAGCACTTTTCGATTCTGCTCGGAAAAAGTTTAGATTGTGTTGTGGTTGCTTTGACTAGCTAAATGATGTGTAACAGTTATATAACAGTTGTATAACAGTCGTTTAACAGCTCCAAGTAAATGCAAATCGCTCATTGAATAAACGCAAAGAACGTTGGACTTCCTGTGCTAAATGCTGCGTATAACAGTTGTATAACAGTTAAACATATTTGCAAATCACTCGCAAAGCAAATGCAAAAATCTACAGACAAACTAAGCCGCTCCTTATATTCAATAATGCTTTTAGAACAGACAAATTAAAGAGTATATTTTATTTGCAATGCCAGATGTTCAGGGTGAATATTTAGTGGCCATACAGATGAGCAAAAGTGATTACTTTTAAGCAGTAGTATAACAGTTTATGATGTCATAGCAGCCAGCTGTGGTCCAGCATCGTACAGGGTATCAAAGGAGTGCGAAAAGAAGAAGAGCAGCAAGAGAACTTGAAATCAATCAATGTGCGGGAATGAGGCCGAAACGGCCAAGGCGTCGATGGGCGATGGGCGGTGGGCGTGGCTGTATCGCCCCCAAAACTGTCATCAATGTTTACGAGGGCTCATAATGGCAACAACGTTTGCTTGCCGATGTCGATGGCGATGGCGATGAGCAGCGCTGCAAGTGAGCTATGGCATAATCAAAAGACACGCAGCCTCATCAAGTTTTTTGTTCAATCCTGGCTGGCATAACAAAGGATGAGGGGGATTCCTTGCCTCGCAGCGACGAAGCAGTCGAACAATGCGTGAAAATAAAACGAGCGATAATGAGTGCGTGCTGAACGCTGACCCGCCGCCAGCTGCCCAAAAAGCAACAACAACACCAACAACAACAACAACAACAACAATGTTGGCCATGTGGAACTCCAAAAAGGCAACAAGCCCGAGTCCAGGCCGCAGACGCAGCCACAGCCACAGTCGATGCTGGACCGAAAATTGAGCTGTCAAGGACAGCGACCATGAAAAACAGCGAAAGCGAAGCGAAAAAAGAGAAAGCATAAAGTTGCCCCCATAAAGTCCGAGGGATTCAAGTTGCATTTGGCCCCATAAGCTCGACCACTTCAAATTGCGTTTTTCGAAATGTGAAAAACGTTTCTTTTATCTTCCTTCTTTTTTTTTTTTTTGTTGGGTGATGACAATAGCAAACCGAAATAAACAATACAAAATTAAAACGCACGCGTTAGGCGTGGAGTGGAGAAGGTTAAGGACAGCACTTAATTGGCAAGATGCTATAGAGAGAAAGTTCACATTATTGAGTTAGCCAAAGGTCAGCTATTGAATGCTTTAACTTCGCCGGCAACATTTTGACAATTAATTATATTGACAGCTAAAAGTCAAATGACTGATGGATGTGAGTGACATGTGACATTAAAGCAAAAGAAGTTATAGGCCATGCAATATAATGTGGCCAACAAGAACGGTCCAATAATTGGTAATTTTATGTTAAGAGGATATTAGTCAGACACAACAATCATACAATATTTGCAATAAGCCAATTAAGTGGCACCATTTAACAGATATTGAATATTTTCAATAAATTAATATTTAATTACTTAAAATTGTAAATAAATTACAACTCACCCGCAGCAATTTCCGCTGGTTCGTGCGTCAGCCATGTTTGAATTCCTCGCGCGCCATTGTTGAACTCTCGCACATCGTTGCCAGACATTTTGCGTTCACAACTGTTAACAGAACTGCTCCACACTGCTACGCAACAGCGCTACGCTCCACCGCTGTTACAGACGCGCAGCTTTTGCACACACACAAAATGACGTACACTATTTACAATTATTTTTTTTACACGAATTTAATAAAAAAAAAATGATATTTGTAGTTGAGTTTATAAGTAAAAGTGTAGCTGGCACTTGCACGCACACACACAACTACATAAAGTCATCAGATTCGTTGCCGGCATCGTAGTTTGTGCGCATGTTCTCCGACTTCTGGAGCGATGCATAGCTGCGCAGCTCAGCCTCCAGTTCGCGCTGCTTGGCCGCCTCCTTCTCCTGTTCGCGCTTCTCGCGCTGCACCCGCTTCTGATCCTGCCGATCGGCCACATCGCGTGCCTCGCGCTGTCCCCGAAAATCGGGATGCTCCTCCTCGGTTTTGGTCTTATTCAAACGATTCACAATCTCATTAACACGCTTCTCCAGCCGTATCTTGCGCACCGCCTTCTCGTCGTGATACGCCACCTGCCCCGCCTCCATGTCCGGGGTCTTCTTTAGGTTCTCCCACATCGTATAGACCACCTCCAGATTGTTCACCTTATTCCCCTGAATGCTGTTCGCCTTGCACAGTTGAGCGGCATCCACCAGCACATCGCTGGGAATGTCGTCGATGGTCTGGCCCTTGCGCAGCCGCAGATAGACGTGGGCCGACGACAGGTTGTGCACATGGAACCACACATCCTCCGGCCAGCCCCAGCGTATCAGCTCCTCGTTCTCGTGCTTGTCGCGTCCCATGTACAGCATGGCGGCCGGCTGCACCACATTGCTCTTGAAGTAGAAGACCATTTTTGGTTTGGCACAATGTTGTTAGCTCTGATCTTGCGATTGTAGTTTCTTTAATTTACTGTGCTGCTAAGCATCGATGTTTTCGAGAGCCAACTAGAGTTAAAAATTCATTTATTATTGAAGCTATTCGCTCAGAATGAATTCAGACTTTTTGTTTCTAAAACACCTGTGTCAGAGTGTGGCCACAAGCCAGCAAAAGTTTGCCAAGTTTGCAATATACCAAAAGCACCGAGAAATGCCAACTGGATACACTTTTTGTGGTATACTGGTATATTCTTTCAAACAACCATTTCAATTTGGCACTATTTTGTGAAATATCATCTTCTTTTCGAGAAAGCTTACAAGTCTTTTTTGTAAATGATTGTTCTGTTAATCATCGATATTTTTGGCAGAAATTCACAGAGTGTGACCACCAGCAAAAAGCTTGCAAGGTTTGCAATATACCAAAATACTAAAAACGCCGATAATTTCCAACTGGTTACACTACCTGTGGTATAGTGGTATATTTTTGAAATGCGTGCAAAACGCGCGTCATTTAAAACTGTTTGTTAATTCCGTACATCATATAAAGTGTTTATTCGTATACACATTTATGTATATTATTTTTTTGGTTTTCAATTCGAGTGCTGCATAATATTGTTCAATATTATATTACATTAAAATGGTCACTTCTGCTGCTGTCTTGCAGCTGTTACGCGCAGCTGTTAGCTAACATTACAGAACGCTGTTAATTGTAATAAATGTAAATGCTTAACGGCTTTTTGATTTGAATATAATCAGCATATAAGGAAATGCATTTCGTATTGCTGCTTCAGAAATTTTAGTTAATTTCAAAACGTCTGCATCATGCCTAATCGCACTATTTTAAACGTCAGACTATGTTACATATTCTAGATCATGCAGACGTCACCAAGTAGTATGTAAATAAATATGCATTTATTTGTTGCTGAATGAGTTTGTGCTTTGGTTTACCCCAACAAAAAAAGAAGAAAACTAAAGGTCTTGAGGTCTCGTTGCTTTGATAACTGCAAAAGTGATTGAGCTGTAATTGATGACTTGCTGCTAGCAATTTCTCTTGTATTTCATCATTTGTGAAATAGCCTAGAAATATTTAGAAAGGTGAACAAATATGTGCGCGAATAATAAATGGGAAGGCAATGAACTGTTTTTTAAAAAATCTTAAATCACATGTGAGTCCCTTAATGAGCCAGCGAACAAACAAAAATGAAATGTATGTAAGTGGCAAATCAGGTTTCGTGTGATTTTGTTGCTGTAAAACAAATTGCCATAAATCAGTTAACAGAAAAGTGTGCTTGTCACGAATAAATCAAATTCCCGGTGACGTTATTATTATCGGGAACTTTGGCCCAGACACTCGCCATGAGTGCTTATCGTGCCACCGTCGCAGTCGGCATGTTTTTCGTTGTTCAATTAATTCGCTATTTGTCGCGCTATAATTTAATAATTTGCAACAACACAATAGAAACAAGCGGTGGGAAAACTTAATTAAATCTATTTTTATACACACATTTATGTGCCGCTAATTTGGCTGTACCAATTGGGTTCTTGCACCCGCTAATCACTTAAATTAAGCTGCGAATTAACAGCACACGAATTAAACAAATAAGCATTCCTCATGAAGGCGCCGTGAATTTGTTTATATCGCTGCATGGCCCACACCTGATAACCAGTCCGTCTCTACGTCGCTACGTCAGACTCAGCTGGCCAGGAGGTGTTGTTTTTCTATTGAAATTCCGAGCCGATATCGCTCGAGCGTACAACATAATTTATGCCACTCTTCCGCAGGTTCAAAATTAATCCAAGAGCGAGATAGCGATATTATAGTAGAGAGAGAGAGAGGCAGCGAAAGAGCGAGAGAGTGCTCTTCACTGATAAACCACAATGAATATTCTTGGCCTTCTTGGCTTTTGGCCACTTGCAAAAATTCAGAGCACAACCTCTAATAAATACTCTCAAGAAACTTAACGATTGCTTTAAAATGTTTAATAACAATCTAGTTATCTAATAGCGAATTCACATTCGTTTTTTTGAAGTTTTCAGCCTTGCAATAATAATAATTATAGTTAGTTATTAAAGATTTATAAACTCGTTAAATATAATAATAACCTAATAATCTAGCAGCGAATTAACATTAGTTTTTTTAATGTATGCAGTCTAGCATTTATAATTATAAAAGTTGACAACATTAAACTTTTCGAATCATAGTCAATAAATGCTCTAAATAAAAAAGTCTCCATCAATTAAACAATTCGCTTCCGCAGTCACTTTTTTCACACAGTCAACACTCTGATAGAGCGTCAACAGACGATTATTATGCCAAATGCAACAACTAATTATAAACTCCATATATCAACATATTTAATATTAAACTAGTTTTAACTTTTAGTTTCAAACAACTTCAATAGAAATTTATACAAATATAAAATTTCTGCAGAATTATGAATAAACATACATAGAAACAAGTAAAACGTGATAAAACTTTTAACTGGAACTGAATATAAGCTTCGACAATTGATTGAGTTAAAAATATATAAAGAATATAAATATGCATACAAAAAATATATAACACGTTGAATATGTGCAATAAATATAATATAGTAAATATAAACAAATAAAAGTATATTGAATCTTGATCGAAATAAATTTTTTAGAAAAAAATAACTCAAACGTTCAGTTTCTAGAAATAGAAATAGAATGAAATAGAATGAAAAACGAAATAGTTTCGAGGTTTAATTGAACTCATAGAAAGTCGAGTCAATATAATATCTAGAAAAAGTATTAACTTTAAACGTATAAAGTATTTAAAAAGTATTTAATAAAAATGATGAATTTTTTATATATTTTTAAGAACGCAAAATATTTGCATCGCGAATGTCTCAAAGTCAATCAATTTAATAGAAAAGCATTTCATGAAATTGCAGCCCAGTTCGAATTCCCCATAGGCAAGTCGAACTGTTTCGATGTTCAGACGAATATATATCTAATTTCTAGACAATAAACAAACTGGCAAATTGGTAATAGCCCAATGGCAGAGAAAGAACGAAAAAAAAGAGACAAGTTCGTTGTCAATGTCGTTCGTTCGTCGACGCCAGCCGCAGGTTGCGACGAGCTGCTGCGGTTTTGAGCTCTAAGAGAGAGCGACAAAGAGAGCAGAAGAGAGCGAAAGAGAGAGAGAAGAGAAGAGATGGGACTGGGACTGGGACTGGGACTGGGAATGCAGTTGATGGTCGCGTGGCAACACAATCAACAAACGTGGCGAGAGAGCAAAACAGAAGCACGCAGCTAAATAATGCATAACAACAACGGCGCGTATACGTAATGCCTGTAATGTCATCCAGCATACAAATCAATTGTTGATGAAATCCATTCGCCAAGAATCTGTTGCTGCTGCTGCTGTGTTTCTCTGGTAGCAACTGTTGCTGCTGCTGCTGTTTCAGTTGTCGTGCAACCGTTGCGGCAAACGGACGCGCTTCAAGAGCGACTCACAAATACAAATAGCAACAAAATTAATAACAATAATTGCGCTTCAGTGTTGTAATTGTTTTTTCGTGTGTGCCTGTGTGTGTGTGTGTGTTTGTGGCTGAAGAGGCTCGTCTAATCGTTAGCCAAATCAATAGCACGCCGCGAGCAAATGTACAAAAAGAACAAGCAACAAAGAACAACATTTGCCAACTGATAAAAAAACAAAACCCTAAAGTCATCGAACGCTGCTCTCGCAGTCGCTCTTTCTCCGCTTCTCTGTCGCTCTCTCGAGGGAGTTACGAGTTCTAGTTGCGAATAGTTGGCCAAGGCTCCGGTTATGAAATTGATACCGAGCGCCATATATGATTGAAATGCGCGGAAGTTTCCACTTGTCTTTCGTCAATTAGACAAGTGTGCACAACGTGCTCGGACATCGAGCACTACAAAGCCGCCTGCCAGCACGCAACCTCGCCACAGTCGTGCCACAGTCGTGTTGTAGCCAACGCCAACGCTTAATCGATACTCAATAAATTAAATTCCTTAATAACCGCAAATTGATTAAGGACCCAAATGACGCAGGAACAGGAGCAACTGATGCCACCGCCGCCGGCCTATCAGCCTGGCATGGCCATCATTTGCAACGACCTCGACAAATCGCAGCTGCCACAAAAGGAGACGAACAACAACAGCAGCACTAAGAAGAGCGAACACAAATCATCTGGCCGCAAAGAGAGCCTGCTGCCTCTGGGCGAACGCCATTTGGCCGTGTTGCGGCAGGAACTCATGGTACTGCTGGGCAATACCGGAGTGCTCGGCTCCGGTATGGTTGTCAGCATGCCCGCCGTCACGCTCACCCAGCTGACAGACCCCACGCAGCCCTTCTTTATGGACAAGGACGAGGCCAGCTGGTTCGGTGAGTAGCAGTGCCGCGGTAGTACCTCAGTGCCCTGGGAGTGCCTCGGTAGTACCTCAGCTATACCTTATGAATTCCTCGTCGAGCTGCAAACAAATGTCAGCCGTAACTTTTTGGCAGTGCCGTGGTAGGACCTCAGCCGTACTTTACCAATGCCTTAGAGATTCTTAACGAAGCTGCAAAGGAACCTCTGCCTTACTTTAGCAGTGCGTTGGTAGTACCTTAGCCTTGCCAGTACCGCCAACCTCAGCCGAACTTTACTTGTGCATGGTAGTACCTCAACCATACATTCGATGCTTCTCAGTTGTTCTTTAGCTAAACCTTAGCCATGACAGCACCTCAGCCTTACCGGCGTAAGGTAGGTTGCTATGTATCTAACAAAGCTAGCTTCTGCTGAGGATATTCTGCTGTTAAATGCTGAATGCAGGCATTGTCGATAAGTTAATTTGCTAAAAAAGGCAGAGATTTTAACGTTTTAAGCTGTAAGGCTCGCTACTACCGAAAGCAGAAGGAGGCCCTACTCCCGCTGCCAGCACAGCCTTCCCCGGCAAACAAAACGACCTACCATGGATTATTCGGCTATGACCTTGCCAGTGCGACCTCTCAACAGTCGATTGCAGCCGCTGGTTGAAGTGTGCGGAATTCCTTGGGAGTGAGCTGCCTTCTTGTGAGATAAATGCTGATCCAACAGCTGACACACTCGAAGCAAATTGATAAGGCGCCAGCGCCAGCGGGAGCACCAGAAGTAGAGCTACCGTCCAAAGCTGAATGCCTGTTGACGCACAAAGATTAGAACTCAAAGACTTTGCGCCATCTGATAACAATCCGGCAACAATTTGTTTAGTATGTTGTAGAACAAGGCTGCAAAGCTCTTCAAAGACCTGTCAGCAAAATGACGAGTTGTGAAAACTTCCTACAGGAACTTTGATATTTCTTTTTATCGCACGTTAATTAATAAACTCTCTTGTTCTGCACAGCTTCGTTTCAGAACATTGCCTGCCCGGTGGGTGGATTGCTCGTCAGCTTCTTTCTGGATCGCATTGGACGCAAGCGCACGATCCTTCTGACAAATCTGATGGGTCTCATCGGTTGGATATTGCTGGCTACGAGTTTTCTGCACGAAAATCGGGATCATGTCTACGCCCAGATGCTGGTTGGACGCGCCTTTGGCGGGACTATGATCGGCATGTTTGTCTCCCCCGTTGGCGTTTATTCCGCGGAGATTAGTTTACCTCGGATACGAGGACGTCTCATACTGGGCACCTCGATTGGACTGGCTTCCGGCATTCTGTTGATGTACCTGCTCGGCTTTTTCATACGTCACAACTTCGTGCTGATTGCGAGCATCAGTTGCGCCTATCAGCTGACGGCCATGTTGCTGGTGCTGCCCATGCCGGAGTCGCCCAGCTGGCTGCTCCAGAAGGGCAAGAACGATCGGGCGCGACGATCCCTGCGCTACTTCCGTGGACTGCGTCGCAAAGGTGAGTTTCTATCTAATACTTTTTGATTTCTTAATTATTATTTTTCTTCGGATTGGGTATTTTCCCTGCAAAGTCTCCCTCAGAGTGATTCCTAATCATTATTCGTTTTTTTTTTACTAATATATTTCATTCCCTCGACTTCCTTCTCTACTATTTCTCTCCATGCCAAGTAAAGTAAAAAAAAAATCAAAAAGACTACTCAGGAAGTCAGAGAACTAATATAAACTTTTCCGACAGATTTAAGAGTTTTGAATGAAATAATTATATAGTACATTTAAACGATTGATAGAAAGAAAAGAAGGGTTAAATAATTTGTTATTGTTTTCCCCCAATCCTCTACTCTCTATTCCCTTTGGTTTCTATCAATCTAAGCTTTGTTTTTTGTTAATTGATTTCGTTCTCTTTTCACTGAACCCTCTTTCTCTCTCTACTTTATCCCTTAATTTTGGCTTTCAATTCTCAATAACTCTTCATTGATTTGAATCCCATTTGATTGGGTTCACTTAATTC
This sequence comes from Drosophila ustulata, assembly GCA_035047365.1. Classification (NCBI taxonomy): domain Eukaryota; kingdom Metazoa; phylum Arthropoda; class Insecta; order Diptera; family Drosophilidae; genus Drosophila; species Drosophila ustulata. Next base: position 10,509,928 of record JAWNPT010000080.1, read on the forward strand.
CTTAATTTTAATTCTCCACAACTTCTCGACCGATTAACTCATATTCAATTGATCTCTGCTTTATCCCTTGTCACCATTTTTAACTTTCTTTTCTCTCTCCTCCCGTTCAGGCGAGGACTGCGTGCCCGAGTTCGAGGCCGAGCTGACGCAGATGAAGATGACAGCGGACAACAGTCGCGTCACAGCAGCCGCCGAGTCCCTTGGCCAGGCGATCCGACGCCCCGAGGTCTACAAGCCGCTGTTCATGATGATCGGGTTCTTCGGCTTCCAGCAGGCCTGTGGCGTCGTCGTAATCATCGTGTATGCGGTGCAGATCGCCGAGCACGCGGGCGTCACAATCGATCCGGTGCTGGTGGCTGTCATGCTGGGCGTGGCCCGCATCATCACCACCTTCTTCATGAGCGCCATCTTCGAGAAGTGGGGTCGTCGTCCCTCTGGCATCTTCTCCGCCAGCGGCATGAGCTTCTGCATGCTGCTGCTGGCCGCCGGCGGCTGGTTCCCCGACACCGTGGGCACCTGGAGCTGGCTGCCCGTGGTGTGCATTGTGGCGCACATTGTTTTCTCCACGATGGGCATGCTGACGCTGCCGTTCATCATGATCTCCGAGGTGTTTCCGCAGAGTGTGCGCGGCAGTGCGTCCGGCATCTCGGTCTTCTTCGGCATGATCTTGGCGTTCGTGATGCTCAAGATCTATCCGAATATGATGGCCTGGCTGGGAGTGGCCAATCTGTTCGCTTTCTACGCCTTCGTCTCGTTCCTGGCCGCCGTCTTCATCTACAGCTTTGTGCCGGAGACGCGAGGTCGCACTCTGATCGAGATCGAGGAGCATTGGCGCATGGGCAGGCGGGGACGCAGGGAGGCGCGTGCTTCGGCGGCGGCGGCGCTCAGCAATCTGAAGGAAGTCGAGCTCAAGGAGATCTTCCTCAAGAAGTGAGCAGTGGGGGAAGTGAGCGTAGCGCGCAGCTTTTGAGCGAATGCTATCTGTGATGTGTTAAGTACTTAGCCTTAGCCAAATGGAATGCGGCATTTTCTATGGCCACACAAACAACTAAAAACATTATACTATTATCAAGTTTACAAACTAAATAAACACAATTATTTTAAACAAACGTTAGCGAAGTTGTGTAATTGTCTGGGAAGCAATTGAACCAAGTGTTTGATAAGCTGAAAGGGGCGAGTTCTGGGTTCCAATTTCAGTTCTAAGGTGTCTAAAGATATAGAGGAAATAGATCTAAAGAAGTGGAACAACTTAAATAAACAGAATGAAGGAGCAACTGAGGAAGTCCTCATCATATAAGACTTCAACAGAGCCAGCAGAGAAATGGAGAGATGCGACAAAGATGTTGAGTAGAGTAGCAGAAATCTCCGGAGTTTACAAGTAGACAAAGCCACTTAGCAGCTCTTAGGAGAAATCAGCTCTAAATCTTCCAAGACTTGCATACGAAGAAAATAAAATTCATAAGATAAGAAGACAAACAGACTTTTAAGCAATTTCGTAACATTTTCACTAAGGCAAGGTAAAAGGAAAATAACTTTAGACATGAACCTAATAATAACCCAAGAAAATAATTCTGGTATGTCCTCAACATGATTATCTTGCGTATTTGATTTATCATTCTCATCGAATACAGTAATTAATTTTGTCATCATTCATCATTATATTTAAACAAAATACAGCTCGAAAATAATTATATTTTGTGTACTTTTTTTTCGCTTTTGACTTTACAGCTTTTGTGTATATATTGTTTTTGGCAACTATTATTAAAGAAAAAACAAAACTTGATCCAGTTGCAGAATGAAAGTATAGACTCCTTGGTTACCAGAATATTGAAGAAACCCATTCATGAGTAAAGTCATTTGAAGTGCAACAATGGCCAAGAAAGCCGTTTAGCCATTTAGCTAATAGAGACCCTGAGTCAGCTGATCTATATAGAAGGTTGAGTCAGCATCGATCGCCCCACTTACGCTTCGAATGCAACTGCGCATCAGTGAATGTCATCGATAAGAGCAGGAAAAAATAATGCAACAATTTCGCACTCCCCACTGTAGAGATAGCAGAAAGAGAGGCAGAGAATGATTGGCATTATTCGTCAACGGAGATCAGAGACAGCTAGACTTGAACGGTTTCCAATTGGATTCCACTGATAGCAATTGTCTTATTGAGCAACATATGTGGTGCGAAAAAGACCGGATTTAACCGCACCGCACAGAAAAACATTCAATCATTTTGCACAAATTGAGCTTTCACATATCAGAGAGCCAGACATATGATTAGCCAGCAATTATAGCCAGCAAAAAACTGCCAAGGTATTGTTTTTGCGAACACCACGAAATGTGAATACCCTGCAAACCTTGAAAAAGGGAAATTACTTCAGCAAAGCCAAGCTCTAATGGCTTTTATGTTATTGTGAGTCTTAAACAGTTGAACATTCATGTTAATGCGGCTGTTAACAGTTGAGCTGAAATGACTAATGTTAACGCGACTGTTAATAGTCGGACTCAAGCGGCGCTTACGTTAATGCGGCTGTTAAATTAACATTGGCCGCATATGTAATGGCAACTGTTAACAGCCGAGTGCTGCCATCATTGCCTTTACAGTAGATCGAGAAGCTGTTCAAGCATTTGGCTATTGACTGTTTGGGCAATTAAGATAATAAAACAGCTATGCAATTACAATGACAGTTATTGTCATCATAAACCACCTAAGGGCAGCGAATGTCTCTATTATTTGCAGTCAGATAAGTGGCATTTATTTATTGGCTCGAAGGGCAAAGCGAGCCCACCAAAGTCGCAACGATTTCCAGCTGTTGATTTGACGCAACTTCCATGTAATAAACCGTTAATAACGCGGGCCGCACTGCAAACAGCAAACAGCGCTAATTGAATTTGATTGAAAAACGTGCGGCATATATCAGTTATCAGTTAATCAAATTGGCAAAATGATGACATGAAAAGAGCGAGAGGGGAAGCGAAGCGTCGTCACTCGAGCGCTTTGTTTACCACTCAACTAAACTAAATACTATGAACACTGATAATCACACGCACACACACACTTGTACTGTACTTGCACAGTCAGTTACCCCACAAAGGGATTAGATTGGAGAAGAGACTCTCAGAGTTATTGTAGTTGTTGCACTTACCAATTGACCAATGCATAATAACTACTTGTCGCATCGTGATGTAATGATAAAAAAAAGCCGCTTCCACTTTACTAACTGCACTTCTTACACATTTTTTTTTGTTTAACGACCGCTGCAAGAAATAAAACACGCGCGCCAAAACTATTTTTGTATTTTAGAGGTGGAGAGAATCGATGCAGCGATAGTGCATCATCGTTTCGATGTTTCGATATTTTTGTATGGCAAACATCGTTGCGTTTGGCTGCAAAATATCATTAGTGCATTGTAATGAAATTATCAGTATTGGTTTAATTATTTTTAGCTGAATTCAAACCATTTAAATTATATCAATCGCTGCTGCTGCAATGAACACATTAAAATGTCCACCTCCATTTGCATACATGCATTTGCATACATGCCATTAAAATGCGCGTGTCATAGCTGTGAGCAATTTGTAGGTAGCAATAACATTAAAGGCGTTGCCAGCTGTTTTTTGAATTTTGAAATATTTTTGTTTATTTGTTCTTATCTTGGTTTAATGTGACTTAGTACAACAATTAGCTGCTATTAATATATATATATATATATACGTTTTTCGAATATATATATATATATATATATATATATATATATGTTGGTTTGTATATATGAATTAAAATTCAAGTTGTTCTTTTCACTTTCATATATATTTTATGTTTATATTTATAATTAATATGCATGCATGTATAATACGCGTAATGTAAACTACAAACATTACAAGTTGTCATGGTGTTTGTTTTTGTGTGTGTAGTGTAGTTTATCGTTTTGTTTTTTTAGTTTTTATTTATGCATTTTTAATTTAGATTTTGTTTAAAAAAAAAAATTCGGCGCGCGTTTATTTACTTAACATTGAGTTTTTGTTTGTATACGTATGTTATATAGTTACATATATAATTTATGTTTTGTTTTTGGTTTTTCTATTGGGTTTTGTTGAATATATTTCCTTAAATTGTTGCCTTTATTTACGTTACTTGTTATTTGTTTTGTTCCTTTATTTAATGTAATTATTTATGTATAGTACGAAGTATATTGCTTATGTAGTTTTGTCTTTAGATTTCTAGGCTTTCATCGTTTCCAGTAATTTGCCTATTTTGCTGCCATTAATTAATCATGTTGTTTATCTACTTTTGCTGTTGTTCTTTTTCATGTTGTTGTTGTTGTTTATTTGGTGTCATGTTAAAAATCTCTCAAAGGGCAGTTCACGTTCCGCACTCAAACTCTCTGACAGCAGTTTGAAGGGTTTGTTGTTTATTATTTTATTTTTTATTTCTTTCTCATATATCGTATGTAGTACAATTACAACTTCTAAGCCAAAAAAAAAATCTTCATTTAGTATATGTATATATATAGTTTCATTATATGTACGTATATACTCTATGTGTATATATATAAGTATATGTATATGCAGTATATATATAAAATTTCGGTCTATACTTGAGTCGTATTTATATATATGTATATATATATATATACATATATATATATATATAGTATATATTTTGTATATATATATATATAAGATGAACGCATGGAATATGCTTATATAAGTTCTGGAGAAGAAGAAGAAATGAGCTTTAAAGAATGTTATCGAAATTGCGAATATATATAATTAATACATGTTTGTATTTAAACCGATTGGATAGAATTAGCGCCTTGCTCTTGACCGATTATCGACTGATTTCTTTTCTCGATTAACACTACATTTTGACAACTAGTTGATTATTATTTCCTCTATATTTATATTCATTCAATTTGCTATGCATTTTGACAAAAAAAAATGGTTAATATATTGTGTTTACCTGGTTTCAATTATACATACGTAAGAAACTATTTTCACTAATCAGTTTTGAGGTTCGATTCGTTAATATATTTATTTGGTTTTAAATTTTTTTTCTTTTCTTATTGTGTCAATTTTTCTCTCAGTTTTTTTCCATTTATTATAAAAACATTTGTCGGTTGTTTTCTTAGTTTTTTTTCAGATTTGTTTTTGTTCTTATGCTAAACTCAAAAAAATTGTATGCGTCGTCGATTTGTAATGCATTATAAAAAGATTCTGTTATCGCTAAACATTTATCGATATATTCATAAAAAAATGTATGTATATATATATATATTTAAGTATATATTTTCCTTGAACAACATTTCAAATGTATGTAAGTAGTTTTCGTGAGGTTCCCATTAAATATTAATTTTGTTTATATATATTATTAATTATTGGTTTCTTGCTTGCTAATTGCGCTCATTCGGTTGCATTTCCTTTTTCACGAAAAAAAAATTTTTTGATTAAAAAAATTATACAACAAAATTAGCTTGGCTGCTTATGATTAACAACAAAAATGTCTTCTTCTTTGTATCTAGTTTAAAATATAAAAAAAAAACATATGTTTATGTATGTATGTATCCGCACTACAAAAAAATATATAGGGTTTTACACATGCTCAAAAAATGTCGATTTAAAAAAACACCGAAAAAAAATCTTCTTATCTTTATACAAAAAAAAATTTTATATTTAGTTTTCCATTATTATTTTTTTTTAGTTTTTTTTTTTGGGTTTTATATTTTTTTTTTTGGTTTTTTCTTTTAGTGATTTTCTTAACTTGAACAATTGATGAGAGACCCTCTAAGCTATGTGTATCGAGTATTGGACAAGAAAAAAAATTCGCATTTACTTAACTAGAACTATTCACGAGACGAGACTCTAAGTGCTATTGGATTAATCCGATATTTCGTTACAAGCTAAGGCTACGATTGGTTGAGTATTCCTTTTTATGTTTATTTTTTGCATTTTATTTATTTTGTTGTAAACTGTCGTGTCAACTGTGAACTGTGACTAACAAATGTAAATGTCGTTAACGTTTTCTGTGCTGTATATTTATGGGTATGGGACTGACACCAGCGTGGAGCGAGAAGCGCCGAGAGAAGCTTCTCAATTATCTTCTTTACTCTGCACTCATTACCTCTCTTACTTTTCCTCACTTGCCTAAACATAGTTTCTAATTTTACTTTTATTTTTTAATACTGGCTTCTTTCTCACTTCCCCCCTCTACACTTCTCTCTTTCCCTTTTCCATCCTGTACACAAACTTCTCGCTGCTCTCATCTCATTTTTCAGTGCCTTCTCTTTTGGGTGTTCTAAAACTTCTCACGATCCCTTTTGGTGTCAGCGCCCTCAGCTCAACTGTTTAATTTGTATCTGTATGAATATTAATATTTATTATTAGCAAAAAAATTGATTTACTTTCGTATATGCCGTTTTATTGATCGATTTTCTAGGGGTTCCCTTTCGCCTTTGTTATTTATTTTATCTTTAGAATGTACTCAGCACAACCAAGCTGTATGTATGCAAAAAAAAATTATTTATATGCTATTTAACAATATTTGCTTCAATCTTAATTTTTTTCGATTTTTTCATTTATATCTTCTTTGACTTAACTCTTAAATGCTAGTTTTACCCCTAAATGGGGTATGGATTCTTCTTGCATTATATAATTCGCAATTCGTTGTTGCATTCGCAAACAAATTTGGCTCTTCCCTTTCCCTTTAAACCCTTGCAGAGGGTTGCCAACGGGCTAAACTACAGTATACATACATATATGTATATATATAGATATATTCCTGAACTTTCGTTAATATCCAAGTACCAAATGTAATATATTGGAAGAATTATAATACGATCAACTGCAAGGGCATTAAATCTTCGGTAAGCCGAAGCCAATCCAATTTTTTTTTGTTTCATTTTTCACTTAAGAGAGACTTAATTCTAAGTTTGCCTATATATTTTGATGCGAGAAAATCAAAAGAAAATTAAAAAATCAATCGAAATCAAGTTGTTTTGGGAAATGTTTATTTAGATAATGTATGTTTCGATTCAAAATTTGTGTTTTGTTCCTCAATCGAATAGTTAAATCATTATTTAAAAATATAGTAAAATTTTGATATATGTATTGTGTGTGAAAGTTGTATTTTTGTGTGTGTGTTGGGAGAGTTGTTTACAAAATAAAAGATCTTCACATTTTGTTGCTTTATTTATTCGTAATGCATAATCCAAAAATCAAAAATAATAAAAATCGAAATTGTATCAAAGAAATTTGAAAGAAGATCATCGATATCGACATTACCGTCTCCTGTATCATATATGTGATTTAATTCATTTGATTCACGCAAATTTGTTATGTGGCATTTGTTTAAAATCAAAATCAAAACAAAAACAAAATTAAAAGACAACGAAAAAATAAAATACAATTCTCCAGCCACGCCCAAATTTCTTCGATTACATTTGGCAAATAATGGAAAATAAAAATTTAAAAATATTATTTTAGCATTTCATTCTGTGTTGCTTTCATTTCTCTTTACATTTTATCACGTGCTTTTTTTTTACTTTTCCTTAGTTTTTCTTTCCATTTTCCTCTAATTTTTCATTTAATGTTATGTTGTGTGTATGTGTGTGTGTGTGTGTGTGTGTGTGTGTGTGTGTGCGTCTAACATGCTCAAGTTGTTTTTCTTTGTGTTTTTTGTTTGTTTATAATTATGAAAAAAATTCTTTTACAAACTATGCAAAAAAAAAAATTAGATATTTTGTTGTAATTTTGTCTGGTTGAACAGGTTACGGGGGGGAAGGGTCGCACCCCCCCAAATAAGCTGCACATTCGAGCTGCCCCCAGTCGCGGGCTGCAACGGGCAGTGCTGCCCACACCCTTCTCCTTCTACTTCTCCATCTCCATCTCCTACTCTCCTCTCACTTTCATTTCATGTCTCTCTCTATATATGTAGTTGGTAAGAACAGCCTGAACTTGAGCATGCTAACGATTGTTATTATAATGTTTATATATACGAAAAAAAATTCATTTATAAATTATGAAAAAAAAAAAACAGATCTTCAGCTATAAATACACATATATATATATATAGATAGTTGGATAGTTTTCGGTAAGTCGGTTTTAGACGCAGATACAGAATCAATCGATATAATATAATTGTAATAATAATATAATAAAAAAAACAGATCTTATTCCTTATACATTTATGTATATATATTAGTTATAGATGTAATGTACGTATACATATATATATATATAGATTATATATAAATAATTGTATGTGAAAAAAAAGTCGATTGCCTAAAGTTAAGCAAAAAAAAAAATAATAATAATGGATATACCTCACGTTTCCATTTAGTTATAGTATTTTCTCTATATATATATATCTCTGTTCACTTCACTTTATATAGCCAATACATGTGTGTCTGTTACGTGTGTGTGTGTGTGTGTTTGTTTTTTTGAAACTAATGCTAAAGTATTTATTTACTATTACATAAAGAAGATTCCTCCCAAAAAAAAAGCACAAAAAAATACAAACATAAAATAAATGAGGAACATTTAAAATTAAACGAAAAAAAAAGTGATCCGAAAAAAAAGCTTATGTTTGATTGGTATTCGTTGAGAACATAAAGATTAAATGTCGCTAAAAAAAAGTATTTTTTGTATGATTCACATGCAAGTTGTGTGTAAATGTGTGTGTGTAGTTTTTGTTGTTGTTGTTGTTTAGACTATTCACAGTTCTAAGGTTATGTCGGCCACATAAAGACGCCATTGGCATTTGCAGCTGCTGCTGCGGCGGCTGATGTTGATGGCGCATCGCCGGATGTTGCTGATGTGACAGTTGTTGCTGCTGTTGTTGCTTGATGAAAACTGTTGCCGATGCCGTTGCCGAGCAGCTTGTGCAGCTTCTGCTGCTGTTGTTGTTGCTGATCCATGTTGTTGAAGTTGCCAAAGTCGAGGCAATTGCTGAGATTGTTGATGTTGTTGCTGTTGCCAGCGCTGTTGCTGTTGCTGTTGTGCTGCGACAGGCTGAGACTTTGCAAGCTGTTGATCAGCTGATTGTGTTGTTGCTGCTGCTGTTGTTGTTGCTGGCGTGTCAGCAATGGCTGCTGTTGTTGCTGCTGCTGTTGATTGTAGTTGTTGCCAAGCGGCTGATTGTGTTGCTGCTGCTGACGTTGCGGCCCATTGCCGTTGCTGCTGATGTTGTTGCTGCTGTTGTTGTTGTGGTTGTGGTTGTGGTGATAGTGATTGTTGCTACTGTGCGCAGCGGCAGCGTTGCTCAGGCGTGGCAGCTGACCATTGTTGTTGTTATTGTTGTTGTTGTTGTTGCTGTTATTATTGTTATTGTTGCTAAAGTTAAAATTGTGGTGCGGCGATTCGTGTTGCTGGTAGTTTGGATGATATTGCAACATGTTGTTGCTGTTGCTGCTGCTATTCAGATTGATGTTGCCGCTGCTGCTGCTTAGGTTATTGTTGAGATTGTGATTGTGGTTGTTGGGATTGTTATTATGGTTGCTGCTGCTGCTGTTGTTGATGATGCTGTTGATGGTGGAGTTGAAGCCGCACGCCTGCTGATAGAGTTGCAGTTGCTGCTGCTGCTGCGGCGTCAATTATAAGTAAGGATAATGGTACTTCCTGCGGTACAGTCCGTCAAGCAAATCGGCAAAGTTGTCGCCTAGAATTCATAATTTTTTTTTGGTAAATTCAAAAATAAAAAAAAAACAACAGAAAAATATATATTAGTAAAACGTGGCAATGGAAATTCGGGCAGTGTTGGCGACTATTTGAAAAAGTTATTTGCATTCTTAAAAAAAATTATTTATAAATATATTAAATTTAAGCTACGCTTTTAAATTTTAATTAATGGAATTCATTAATCTTGTTTTATTTAGTGCTTCGACAAAAACCCTAATCTCACTTATGCTAACTTAAAATGATCAACAGACTTAAAAAAAAAAAAAACAAAAAAAAACAGTTTCGAGTAAATAGAGTTGAGTTTAGTTTTAAGTTTTGAGTTTGAGTTTAAAGTTTTAGGGTGTGGTTAGTGTGTTTATTGCTGTTGTTTCTGTAGTTTATATTTAGCTTCATTTAATGTTTTTGTCTTTTTACGTTTGCGTTTTTCTTTTATGCGAGTTTTGTTTGTTTGCAGCTCGTTTAACGTGTTTACAATTTTCCTTTTGAGTTTCCCGAGTTTCGCCGGTTTCGTGACACGACCGTTCAACAAAAAGATCTCGGAAGATTTGCGTTAATCTTTGGGGATGTGGAAACTTTATAATCGCTTTTATATATTCGTTCATTAAACGTGCCATGTTTTATACAGATAGTTTTTGTTTTAATTTTTGGGAACAAAAGGAAATTGTGTTGTGGACAAGTCAGGGGTGGGGGAAAGGAAGATTTACGAACAACATAAAAGCGCTGCTATAAGGGGTATTTTCTCTATGAAGATGGCATGATGTTGCCACACACACACGCACACACACACACTTATACACAGATATAGATATGTGTGTGTGTTGTTTGTGTGTGTCAAACGTTAACGTGGCAAGCAAAACAAATCAAGTGAAAAACGATCGATCTAAAAAGTACAAATTTGAACACATACGTGGGGGGGACACGACGAGCTAAGTTATGTATATGAGATATCAATAGATATAGTATTATGATGATTACAAATATTATTGCTTGTTATTGTTGTTGCTGTTGTTGTTATTTGTATGCTGATGATGTTGCTAGTTGAGTGAGTGATCGGACAAATCGGAGAGCGGACAACAGTTAATTGCATTATATATTGGGAGAGATTATGGTCAAAATTCGCTAGATATATGCATGTATAGAGCAAGTTATACAAAACGTCAAAAAACACACACAAAAACCAAAAATCGACTTCGAGCTGAAGTCGTTTTTTATCATTATATTTAATATTATTCAAAATATTATTTTCTTTTGTATTTTAGCGCAAGCAAAACTAATAGCGATAGCAAAAAGTTTTGAGGATGATCTTGGAAAGCAGTTCGTTTAGGGTTTTTGCTCAGAATTTTTAATCTTACAAATTTCATTGCAATTGTAGAACAATTTCAATAATTTTTTTTTTTGCAATAGGAACTTTTTCAAATAACGCTCGAATTAATTTAGAATTTTGGTTCGCTTCTTTTCGTTTTTTTTTTTTTTTTTTTTTTTTTTGAGAGAGAGAGTCAAATAAATACGAATCATATTTTTTTTGTCAGTTTCGTTTTCAATTTTGATTTCGATTCTGTATGAAAGATGAACAACAAAAAAATGTTGAGTAAAAAACATGGCACGTTCGTTTCTGAAGAGTTTCAATATTTTTTTTTTTAGTTTTCTTTTTTTTTGTTAATTTTGCAGCATGAGGCGGAATTTGAAGCTCGCATTGATTGTAAAAAGAACAAAAATATTGTAAATAGATTGAGCTGTGTCGAGTATGTTTTATGTAGTATTTGGTGTGTGGATAAAGGCATGTAATTGCTTAATTATGTGTGTGTGTGTGTTGTATGTACGTCATGTAATATTCCAATGCCAAGTCGGGCTGACAACGCAGTGTGAACGAAAGAAGCGCAGTGAGAAGTGATAAGAACGTTTCTCTCAGCGAAGTGAGAAGCAATGGGGAAGAGAATGTAGATTCTTGCAACGCTTCTTTCGCCTGACAAAAGCGTTTGGCAGCCCGTGGAAGTGTCTGCATGTAGTCTGTCTGTCTCTAAGCTACTTAAATTATATATATATATTTAGACTCTGATTTGCTTATGTGCTCTCAAAAAAAAAAAAAAAAAAAAAACGACAAACAAGAATTATGATTATGATTATCATTAGGCATAGTAGAGAATATAAAAGGAATAATTACTATCGAGACCAAAGATAGCATCGCAAATAGCATCGAATAATGAGCGTATTTTTTCCATTGCTCCGTCTATAAAAAAAAATGAAAAAAAAAAATAAACAAATTGTACGACTTGTTAGTTGTCGGCGCCAACTGAGTTTTCGGTTTTTTTTTTTTTTATACATTTATATATATCATTTGGTTTTTCTTTTCATATTTTTTTTTCATGTCGTCAAGAAAAATCAAAGGCAGAAGAATCGATAAGATATATGATGAAATGAGTTCTGGGGGGAAGGTTAGTTGGCTAAGTGGGCGTGGCAAAAGAGATAATGCCGTTACCCGGTTAGTGCTTCTACTACGGCAACAAATGCGAGATATATAAGTTTAGATAAAACACAAACTACTCAAATACTAAAGGTAATAAACTAGATCAATTTTCTTTCGATTGATTATGTTAAAATAATCTAACCTCAACTAATAAATTGTATGCATAATTTAACTAATAAGTATAAGACATAAGATCAGAGACTTACGTAATCAAACAAACAACAACAAAAATGTAATAAAAAAAAAACCAACTGAATAGAGAAGCAAAATCACAAACAAAAATATAATCGTATAAAAAAAAAAATTGTATTAATAAAAAACAATTGTTTTCAAAAACAAACAAAAAATATTTTAAGATTTTGTCGCCTGTTGCGGGGATGATCAAAGAGGGAAGTATAAGCTGCACAATTAGTATGAGTTATGAGTCTATCAATTTAATTGATTTTTCTTTCGTCTTAAAAAATCTTGATTTTTTTTTCATTTACTTATGAACTTTTAGCTTAACACTGAAACTGCAGGCACATAGAAAATATAAAAAAAAAAACATGGATATATTTAAACAGAGTTATATGGTTGATATATTATATAAGGTATGTAATGCTGAGAGGCGTAAGCTTATACGCTAGCACCAAAAAAAAAATAAAAAAAATTATATATAGTATATGGTATATTGTAAACATTTATAAGAAAGGAGCCAACGCTCAACACTTGTCACTTGTTGTTTCAGGCATGTTGAAAAAAAAGGAAGAGAACAGAACCAGTCGTACAATGTTTTGTATGATTGTTTATGCATGATACACTTGCAAAAAAATATGAAAAAAAAACATTTATGTATATATATTATTATTTGAACAAGTAGAAAGATTTTTTTTTGTTTTTTTTTTTTTATTTTCATACTCGTTGTGGCACTCGAACCGATAAAGGGGTGTGCTGCTGCCTATATATTGCTATATATATTTGCATTCAGTTTTACTTTAAGTTTCAATTGCATTTCGCAATGTTTGTTCGGATCGAGAAAAAAAAATAGTTTGTAACACTTAAAGAAATTTTTTCGTTGCGGCAACAAAAAAAAATTGGGAAAAAAAATAGTTGTAGAGCAGCACGTTGAAAAAAAATTGTTTTTAGCACATATAAAAAAAAAACAAAATATGTTTTGTGGGCTTCGGATTCAAAGGTGATCGATGCGATCGATAACACTTTGAAATTCACCCCGTTATCGGCTATGTAAAGTGCGCGCATACTTACCATGCGCCACGTCAGCTTTTCATTACAGTCAATAGTCCCTGTCCCTGTCAGTCTCTCTCTTTCTCTCTCTCTCTCTCTCTCTGTAACTCTCTCTCTCATTCTCTCTAGTTTTTCTTTAATATTCTTTGCGAGCTGTGAACAGAAATCTGCTGCATGCGCGAGCGCCACCTGTCGTCGATATATGGCGGCAACATCATTGTTTTTTTTTTTCATTTTTGTATTGATTAATTGTGGAACAACAAAAAAAAGGAGAAAAAAATATGGCAACTCTCGGCACACACACGCACACACACACGCAGGAACAAACGCACACAGACACGCACACACACACATACGAATGGACAGGCACACACGCATAGAAGAAGCAGAACACGCTCAGTTCTTCTGCGGCCCAGATTTCATTTCATTGTTTTGCAGCAATTTTCTTTTTGTTATTACAAACAAAAAAAAAAATAAAAAAAATTTGTTTAGTTTTTTTTTTGCGTTTAGCTTTTTTTATTTTTTTTCTCTCAATATATACATTAGAGTATATACTATAGATATATATTTATATATATGCAGATATAAATATATATGTATATATGTGTGTTTAGATCATTGTTTGTTGTTGCTGTTGTTGTTGTTCTTGTTGCAGTTGCTGTTGATGTCGCTGCTTGTCGCTGCTCGGCGTGGTTGTTGTTGCTTTTGATAACGCACTACAAACTAAATAATTTAAAATTTAACGCTATAGAGTTACGTTATATAGTCAATATATGGTATAAGCTATATATTACTATCTAGAAGTTTTCATATATTTTTTTTGTTGATTTTTTTGTTTAACTTTATGAGAATAAGAATTGATTGGTTGTTATTGTTGTTGTTGTTGTTGATTTTTTGTTGCGTGGGGAGAATATATATTGGAAATTATAAATGTGAACGATTGTGTATTGTTGCTTATAGGCCAGAGAGGGATGGATATATAGTTGTGTAACAAACAGGGCAATGCTTCATTATTATTTTCAGTTCAGTTGTGTTATTAATTTTTGTTTTAGGTTATGTTCATTTTTCAGTACTTTGATTTCGCTTTCTTTAGCATTTGCACACTATAAAAAAATTTGTCAAAAAAAAATTTGCACGTTCTTCGCTTTTTTTTTTGTTGTTTCTTTTTGTATTATTATTTATTGATTTGATTGGTTTTTGTTTTTTGTTATATTACGTGGGGGTATTTGAGTTGCTTTCAGTACGTTGTTGCACAAAACACACACACACAAACACTTTTCACATTTGTCGTATATGTTGTATATGCATGTATATATAAAAAAAATATATATTATTTTTACAGCAATGGCTCTCAATGATTATTTGTCTTTTCCCTTACATCTTATTAAAAAAAATCAAAAAAAAAAACAAAGCTGATATTAACTGCTATCGATAGTTATCGATAGTCGTTTCGGCGACTGCTGCTGTTGTTGTTGTTGTTGGTAGTTGTTGTAGTAGTAGTTGTTGTTGTTGTTGATGTGGATGTTACACGCTCGTTGTTTAAGGTTCTACGGCACTTGGGTTCAGTTTATTCTCTTCTTTTTTTTCGCTCTCTTCGCATTATTTTTTTATTAACTTTCATTCTATAATTCTCTTGTTATTGTTGTATATATGTATGTATGTGTTTAATTGTTGTTGTGGTTGTTTTGGGGGGCGGGGGTTTTAGGAAGGGTCTTTCTAAACTATAATTGGGGTTTAGGAAAGTCTCTATATATAAAAAAATAACAAAAAAAACCTTGCCAGTTTTCTTTTTGATTCTTTCTACATTTTTTTGTTCTTTTGTGTGTTTTTGTTAGTAATTTCTAATGTTAATTTTAGTTTAAAAATACGCAATTAGTTTGTCTTATTTTTTTGTGGTTTTTTTTTTTATAGTTTTGTTAAAAAATCAGTTTACACTAAAGGGGGAAATATACAATTCATTGTGTTGTCATAATTGTTGTTGGTTATGCATATATTATTATAATATATACATAAACATTTGCTTTGTATTAAAAATTTAAAAAGTATAAACAAAAACAAATACAAATTACAACAAATTGTTTTCATTTACTCATTTGTTTTTGCTTTTTTAAGTAGAGATAGTTACTTTTTGTTCCTAAGTGAGAAATAACTAAACAAAATGAACTAAAAGTTGTTTACATTATTGTAATATTAATTCTTAAGTTGTTGTTATATGGTTCGTGATTGGTTTGTTGTTGTTGTTGTTATTAGAGGAGTCGTGATTTTGCATCTTCTATATTATGTTGGGGGTTTCTTTGTCAAAAAAATAGTTATATATTTAGAGGTATATACATAATATAGTTATGTATAACTGGTCTGTTGTTTAGGGGGTTTTTGTTGGTGTTTGCTTTTGTTGATGTTACGTTGATTTTGTTTTGTTTTTTTGTTGTATTTTGTTTACGGGGTTATTTTCTTTTTTGTTTTGTTTTTGTTTAGATAAACTTTTGTGCATCAAAGTAGGGATGCGTTTTTTGGAAGCGCTGTTGTGATTTTAATGATCTACCTCTGTGAACCATATTATTGAAGCCAGCCGCCATGTGCGCTGGTGGCGGGGGTGGCGGCGGTGGCACCTGCGGTGGTCCCATGCCCATCTGGGACATGAAGTGCGCCGCCTTTGCCTTGCCATGCTCCTCGGCCAGGCGCACCGACAACGGCTGTGATCCTCCCTCGGGTATAACGTTGTTCAGCGCCGAGATCGCCTCTTGTGCCTCCTCGCGTTTGTTGTAGCTGTTTGTTGTTGATTGCGTGTTTTTCATTATTTTTTTTCGGTTGTAAATGATGGATGCAAAACACAAATAAAACAAAGACGATGACCCAAAAAAAAAGAGAAAAAGAAATGGGGGAGGGCAGAGAATGGAAGAGAGAAATGATTAACAATGTTGGCATGAGATGTGAAGTGTTTTTGTTTTAAATATTATCGATTAACAGCAAATTTTGTGTGTGCGATTTCATGTGTGTGCATCGATAAATAGCGATAATGTTTTGAACCGTTGCAACTTACCGTACAAATGCCACGCCCCGTGGACGACCGGTGAGCTTATCACGCAATATATTCTTCTGCACAATGGAACCGTATTTGCCAAAGATCGTGTCCAGCTGATCGTCGGTTATCGTGCGCGGCAGATTGGTCACATACAGATTGGTATCCTTGATCGATTCACCGCCAGGACGCGCATAAGAAACCTAAACGCCATACAATAAAGGAGTTGAGAGTTAGTAATGTGAAGATTGAGGTTCGAAAAGTCAGGTTGTGATTTACCTTGAGGCGCTTGTTACGCACTGTGATGCCGTTAAGCACTTTGATAGCACGCTGCGAGTCCATTTCCGATGTGAAATCCACGAAAGCATAACCAAAACTGTAGCCAGTCTGAGAAATGACAAAATGAAATAAATATTAAATTATTCAAATGTATTCTTCTCAATAAAGAAATTGATTTTATAAGAGAATTGCTTTTTTTTATTAGTAAAATTCAATTATTGAAATTTTAAAATTGTTTTTATAGAAATTTTATATTCAACACACATCGAAAATTGTAAAATTTTATTAGAACTGAAAATCATTTAAATTATTTTTTTTTACTATCGCTTTAACTATGTAAATTTGTTTTATCAATCTGACTTACCTTATAGTCTCTCATGATTCTGCACGTGTTGATGGGTCCAATGGCTCTGAATAGCGCATACAGCTCGCGATCAGTCATATCTTGCGGCAGATAGTTGACTATCAAATTGGTGTTGCTGGAGCGTTGATCGTTCATCAGATCATCGCTGCCACCGCTGCCTATCGATAGGCCGCACAGATTGTTCAGCGAATTGTTGCTGGCCATTGGCATATTGCAAATGTTGCCACCCAGCGAATTGGCGCTGCCGCCATTGCCGCCCGGAAAATCGGCGTAGCCGCGACGGGACGAGGAACTTGGAAATGTAAATTCTGTGTCCTGTGGTGAGAACGCATAACGTGACTGTAATCAAATTAACCATACAAAGATATTCTAATGTTGAGAGAAGGCCTCATAAAACGCTGTACTGTTTGGGGGGTTAGTTGATTATCAGAGAGCTGGACGACGACTTGGATGACTCGATTAATTCATTATAGTTATCGATATACATTTGCAGCATCAACAACAACAAGCACTCTCTCTCTCTCTCTCTCTATCACACATTATTAGTAAGCCGTTAAATTCGCTACAAATTGTTTAAATGCATTACAATTATTTGTTTATAATATATTTGAAGAGAATGGCAAAGAGGAAATGTTTTTTGTTTTGTTTTGAAATGGTAAAACGTGCGTACTTTTTTAACAGTTGCTACTCGTACTTAACAGTGGCCTGTTAACAGCGCGCGAACAGCGCCTAGTGCAATAACATTTTGTGGAGCCATGTTGCGTGCTTCGTTCAGCTACTCGTAATTTAACAGTCGCATGTTAAGGCATTTGAATGGCGCCCAGTGCAAAAAATGTTAAGAGCATTGGAAGTTAAGCTTTGAGCTTTGTTTGTGTTGGTGTTGGTGAATTTCCATTTGTGTCTGTGTGTGGGTGTGTTTGAGAGTGTATGAGTAACTGCAAACAGTTAACGGCATTCAACGGCATAAAGGGAATTGCAAATGTGAGAATAAGAAGCGAACGGAAAAACCAAACGAAACGAAACGAAATGTTTGCTGTAAGCCGCTTAAGGCCACAGTTGTGTGTGTGTGGGTGTGTATTAGTGTGAGCGGTGCGTGTGTGTGTATGTGTGAGGGTTGAATAACAGAGGAAACGGAAGCGCTGGGACAGCAGAGCGCAAGGCTGTTGCTGCTGCTGCCGCCACAAAGTATGCAATGACTTTTTCTTTTTCGCTATTTCTTTGACTGTTATTCTTGTTGTAGTGTTGTTGTTGTTGTTGTTTCTGTTGCTGTTGTTGTTGTCGCTAGTTTTTGTTGTATTTGATTGTGACTTTTTGTTTAGTTTTCATTTGTTTAGAGTTTTTAGTCTTTACCAAAATGCAAACTTTAAGGTTAAGTATTTTTATTATTAGTATTTGGTATTTGTTTTGGATTTTATTTATTTGAGCATCCACAAAAAACGATTTTGAGATTAAAGATTAAGCGTGTGCCCCAGAGCGTTCAATGAGACAAACTCAATAACATTCAACTAGAATAAATTTAAGTATATTGAATAAACATACAAAACCGAAAACAAAAAATTCAATTATCAATTGCAAATTGCTTTTTGTACATTCGTTTTAAATTTATTATATTTATTTTTGTTTTTTTTTTTTTAGTTTACGTTTTTTTTTTTTGTCTTTCTGCACATGCAATGAAATTTGATTTTGATTGATTTCGAACTTTATGTTCAAATAAAATACAAAAATTTATTTTTTTAATTTTTTTGTTGTTAAATTGTAAATGCAATACGTACCATTCCTGAAGGCAGTGAATGCGACATGCCAAATACACGCCCACCGCTGTAGATTGATCGATTGATTGATTGAAGAGAAGAAAATACAATGTTAGCATTTCTCGGCATTGATGTGATTTTTGTTTAAATGGTGAAATAAACGTGATTCAAATAATAACAATAATAATAATAATAAGAATAATTGATTGTTTTATAAAGCGCAATTTACTTTTGGTTCGTTGAAATGAGTTTGATGTAGAAATGGAATAAACTTATATTACTAACTTAGCTTTTTGTTGAAATGATATCAAAGACCTTAAGTAGGTTAAATGATTAACGTCAGTTACCAAACACTCTGTTAACGCTCTGGTAAAAGAGCTAACGGTGAGCTGTTATAACCAAGCGTCCATCACCTAGTCCACTTCATACCTAGACATTATCTTATAGAGCTTACAAACTAATTTCAGAAGTGCGTAATCTCCGCAGAATCAAATTTATAGCCGCCTTTTAGGCGCTGAGTGTAGAAGGCAAGAAAAAAAAAACAAAAAAAAGAATCGTTTACCCAATATACTGAAACATTTTTGTTGTATTGGGGTATATAGAGTAAACGATCCGGCAAACATTCCATTTACTGTAATAAAAAAATTGCAATACCAAAAAACTTTAACACTTTTTATACACTTGAAAAAAATGTCACTTTTCTCACTTGAAAAAAATTTGATCACTTTTTTATTATCACTTCAACAAAAATACAAAAAAATTTAGAATTCTTTGACACTAAAAAAATTTTAATTCGGCAAATTGAGGTTTCACTTTAAAAAAATACAAGAAAAAAATAAAAAATTTGAACGCCTTAATTTTTACCACTTAAAAAAAGATTTTATAGCACTTGAAAAAAATACATAAAAAAAATATAGTTGGAATTTATTTGTTATATCCCGCGTGGACACAGTTGATTAACTGTTGGTGTTGATTGTTGATTGAAGAAGAGGTGTGTATGTGTTTTAATGTCTAGTTTGTAACTTAGGGGATGCATGACATTTTTAATTTTTGGTTTTATTTTTCATTTTGTATGTTTAAATGTTTAGAGTATTGGTAAAATGTCAAGAAGTCTTTGTTTACTTACAGGCGTTGCCGGCGTCTTCGTTTAAGGAACATTTTTGTTGTTGCGTCACACAGTGAGTTGATATCACACCAGTTCTACTCTCTTGTGTTTGTTTGGAAACCAAAACGCAAACTTAACGCAAAATAAATAATAATTGTAACCTCACTACATACTAACTAAAGGTTTCTGTCTCTCGATTTCGCTGTTGAGATCGCTTGATAATGCTGCTTGGCTGTGGGAAGAAATGATGTCTACACAATTAAAATAACTGACAATATCGGTGCAGTGGGGGGTGGAAAATCATTTCGGGATTATGTGTGTGGGTGTTTTTTTTTTTTTTTTCGGGTTTGTGTGTGTTTGTGTCGTTAATTTGTCCAGCTGTATAAAAGTATTTTGCTTGTAACCTTGTTTTTTTTTTTTTTTGTTTAGTTAGAAGTTTGTTTTCTCTTTGGAAAAAAAATGTTGGGATAACACTTGAAAAAAAACAACAAAAAATAGGCCATTGGAAAGGGTCACACTGGCCACGATTGCAACTGTTGTTGCTGCTGCTGCTGTTGTTGATTGTTGATGCTGTTGGCATTGTTGTTGATTGTTGCTGCTGCTGCTGCTGTTGTTGTTGTTGATGTTGTTGCTCGTTGCTCTGCTGATTGATGTGTTGTTGGTATTGCTTTTGCAATTATATTTGCATGACTTTGATTGATGTTGCGTCGCAACTGCTGCTGCTGCTGCAGTGCGTGCGAGTGAGACAAGCATATGCACTTGTGCATAGCCAATTGGCAAATTTCGACAGTAATGCATTGATATATAGGACAGGTCTGTCTATGTGTGTGTGTGAGGGAGTGAGTGAGTAAGGGAGTGTGTTTGGACCGACGACGACTACAACAACTGTTGCTGCGCTGCTTAACAACTAAGTTAACGTTACGTACATACATAACAGCGACCTAACATATACCTAAACTTAACGCTAACAGAGCTCTGCGCTCTGCATGTGTCAAGGTCCTGACACAATTTATGAGTGCACGTGATGTGTCCCTCCCTCCCTCCATCCCTCCCTCTCTCTTTCTTTTGGCTTGCAATAAATTGAAATGCTTTTTTGCATGGCGCTGCAATTAGCCATAAAAACAGTAAGGAAGTCATGATGACGCCAGCTTGCCAACAAAAAGCGAGAGGGAGAGAAAGAAGTTGTGAAGTGCGGCAACAGCGCAAAGCGGAGAGTTGCCACAGAGTTGGCGCCGCAAAGATTTGCCCCAGTTGGCAGAGCTCAAGGATGCGACGAGTGCTCTTTGTTGTTGTCATACGATTGTTCTTATGTTATGTTGTTGGGGGCAGGATACATACAGCAAAAAACAGTCTTATAATATAGTGAGTACAGAGCTTAGGCATACTGAACGATTCGAGTGTGAATAACGAGAGCATGAGTGATTTATCGAGTGGTTGTGGGTTGAGTTCTGGTTCTTGTTGTTGAGTGACACGTGAAACGTAAAGCAAAACGCAAAAGGCATTAAAAAGAATATGTTTTTGCGAAAATTAAGACATTATAAATATGTATATATTTATGTAATGATTATAATTGCATTTTCAAGTTTGCTTTTTTTGTTCTAATCTTGGTTTTGCTTTTAGTTTGTTTTTTTTTTTTAGTGGTTCAACATTTACCGGTACATCGTGAGACAGTTTAGGTTGCAGAGGCCGCACGAAAACGTTGTAAGGCCGGTTGGCAGAGCCCTCCCTGAGAGGAGCAGCCCCGGGTCTTGGATTGGAGAGAGATCGATCGAAATCAGGATCAGGATCAGGTGATCGTTAGCTCTGTTATCGTGGCTACAGCAGCGCGTTTTGTCATCGTTACGAGTTTCCCTTTTACGACGTTGTTATTTTGATTTTTGTATTGGTTTTGGTTGTAAATGCAGTGTTAACACGTGAGGAGAGTGGAAGAACTTGCGTTACGTTGAGTTTAGCTTACGTTACGTTAGTTGCGAATTTATACATTCGTTTATCACAAGACACACTTTGGCGAAAACAACAAACAAACGCGAAGGACGAAGAACGTAGAACGACGTCGCGACGGCTTTCCGTTACGTTACGCTAAGCTTCTTACGTTATTTTTGGCATTTTTACATGGCGCCCTCTGTGGTTAAACTATGAAGATAATAAGAGATTTGGAGATTGCTTGATTGGCAGATCCACTGGATCTTGTGACGTAATGGCAATGACTCTAAACGTAACGTAACTACAGCGTAAAAACGTAAACGTAAACATACGAAAGTATGGCAACGCCAAAATCAATGAGCAATGCGGGTATTTGTGTGTGTGTGTGTGTGTTTTTGTCGTGTTCCGTGTGGGTGTTTTAATGAATGAGCTTAAATTAAAATACAGGGATCACTACAGAGTTGCCTGACTGCTTTTTGCTGTATGAGAGAGCTGAGTGTGTGTTTCGTGTGCGTTCACGTTTTGGATTAGTTTGGCGCCTTGTGCTTACTTTAGTTAATTGATTACTGTACAATCTAGTACATCTATTAGATTAATATTACTTATTCATTCTCTATTTTTCTCGCTAGTTGTTGTTGCAGCTTTTGTCGATGTTGTAGTTGTTGTCGTCGTTGCTCAAGTGTCCATTGTTGTTACATTTTTCTGCTGTTTTCGCAATATTTCACAACGAACAAACAAAAAAAAAAGATTTAACAATGTGTGTGTATCATGGGGGGGGGGGAGGGAAATCGGGGGTGTTGTGTTGAGTGGGTTGGTTGTAATCTAATGAACGGATACTGTGGGGAAGGCCTTTCGATGTTGTGTGCGTGTGTGGCAAATCGATATCAGGAAATGCCTTGCGACACACGTCTTCACCTGCTCCTCATAAGCACACACAAACAGGCCCGACCTTATTCTCATATATAGTATCAATGCATACACTGTGAAGGTTGCAAGATCAACCTAGCAAAAAAAATTGAGGTCTAACAAACAAAAATATTTCCTGCACACTTGCACAGTGAACAAATAAATTTCCTATTTTAAGTAATATTGTTTTGTTGGAAGAATTTTTATACTAAGAAAAAAATATACGTTTCCTATTTAATTTTTTTGATTTTGGATCTGGGAGTCGAAAAAAATTTCATGTGTAATAGTTGTTTTTTGGAAGTAAGTTGTTTTTTTTTGTTGGTTGTCTGGGAGTTAGGATGTTGGGGAATTGGGGAAAGATTGGGGAAGGAAAGTAATTTTTTATGGTATTTGTTTTTTTTTTTTTTTTGGAGATATGGTGGGAGGTTGAATGAAGAAACTGAAGTTAAAATTTACCTCGACTTGTTGTAACCGTATGGAGGATAACCACCGTTATTATTGTTACTACCCGGATTATTGTTGCCGTACATATCCTGAGAGTGTTTGTGTGCACGAGTAATTTTTTTGTTGTTCTTGGACACCCCAAAAAAATCCACTCACGTGTGCACCTTACGTTTGTGAAGGTAACGGAAGATATTTATCGATATATATATAGCTATCGATATATAGAGTGTGTGTGGGATGCTGCTATCGAAGGGCGTAGTCTAGACTCTCTATCTCCTTCTCTTTCTCGCTCACTTGCTGGGTTCAGTTCGCATGCAAATTGCAAGTGATCGATTGGATGCTGTTTGTTATCTGTCTTTCTCTCTCGTTGATGCTTTTCAATTGGCGCTCAGCGCTCTCAGCTGCCAGCTGCTGTTCTCAATTTTCACGGCTTGACGAGAGAGTAGTTTGCTATGTGTGTTTGTGAGTCTGTGTATGTATGTGTTAGTGTAATACGCTCTCTCCGTTTCAGCTTCTAGTTGTTGTTGTTGTTGTTTGTTGTCGGTATGTCTGGCGAGAGCAACGATGCTCTCGTAGACAAAATTTTGGCGCTCTTTGCAACTTTGTTTGTGTAGTTGTTGCAATGCTTCTTCCTCAACTTCCTTCTGTTCGTTTTGCAGCCACAGCAGAAACAGTTGTCATATATGTATGTATATATCTTTCCCTCTCTTTCTTATGCGTTAGTATCAAATAGTTGCTTTATTTTTGGGTGGGGAGAAGTTGTTGTTGTTGCTGCAGTTGATCTTCTTTTTTGTGGCTGTCGTTGTTGTTGTTGGCGCGCTCAGCTCTGTTGTTGTTGTTGTTGTTACTAAGGTTGTTGTAGTTGTTGTTGTTGTTGGGGGGGTGAAAGGTGAGAAATCGGTAAGGAAATTAACATATGATAAAAAGAGACGTGCGTTCTTCATTTACGTGCATGAAGTGATTGTGTGTATGTGTGTGTGTGTGTTTTTCTTTGAGTGTGAGTGTGTTTGTGTGCATGCGTATGTGTGTATAAGTTGTGTGTGTGTGTGTGTGTGTGTGTGTGTGTGTGTGTGCGTGACGAGCGAAGCTGATACCAAATTAAATATAACTTTACTAACTAATTATACATATGTGTGTGTGTGCGAGCAGAGTTGTCAATTTTTCTCAAAAACAAAAGTAACCTCCAGCATTGTCACTTTCTTTTCAATTAATGAGTAGCGAGCAGATTTGTCAACTCCTACATTTTCTTATAAGTACAATTTAGCATATTTTTGAATCCTTAATTTTCAACTCATATCAAGTTGTCAATAACACAAATTTTATAA
Organism: Drosophila ustulata; assembly: GCA_035047365.1. Taxonomy (NCBI): domain Eukaryota; kingdom Metazoa; phylum Arthropoda; class Insecta; order Diptera; family Drosophilidae; genus Drosophila; species Drosophila ustulata. The sequence continues at coordinate 10,534,401 of JAWNPT010000080.1, forward strand.
ACCTTCAGAATTGTCAACTGTTCCCAAAACAAGTTTGACAAATTTGTTTTTGAAAATGAGCAATGCATATTTTTTAAGTGCAAATCAAATAAGCAGAGTTGTCACCTCAAAATCAATATATAGTGAGGATAAAAAAAAATCACAAAAGAACTTAAACTAAATATATTAAGACATTATATTTGTTTAAAATGAGAAAATACATAGAATTAGCCTAACAAACATTTCGAACCAAAAAGCATTGAAAATTGCGTTTACAACAATTGTGGAAAGTGGGAAGTAATGAAAGCCACGATCGGCGGCACATACCTTGCCATCTTGAAGTCGTAGAATGACGACATGGTCGACGAGGGGGTCACAGAATCGAAATTGAAATCCATTATTAGATTAGATTTATCACACACAAAAATAAGGGGACTCGAAGAGCACAAGAATAGATCACAATTTGTTTGACTTGACACAAGTTAGACTTGACGCGAGTGAAACTCAACTGAACTCTCAACTCCGATGCTCAAGCTATTTATGCAAATGTCCTGCCACGATCCTGAGTGGGCGGCGGAGGGTGGGCGACCCTTTCTGAGACTACCTGTGATTCTGGCACAAGATGCACGCGTGCCAGAAGCGTGCGCTACCTGTAATCCTAGCACAAGTCAGCTCAGCCACCCACCCGATCAGTTTTATTATCCGCCTGGGATTTTATGATCTACCAAGAACGCGTGCCATCGATTTGGACTGCAAACTGAAGCAGGCAGGCAGATGTTTTGGCTTCTTAGAAGCTTGCTACAGAGACGGCTGCTTCTCCAGCAAGGTGGAAAATTGCAAGCTGCAAACTGATTTACGCGGAAGCAAGCTGCAATTTTGGCCAAAATCATGGAAACCCATCGAAAATGCAGCCGCTCCTCCGACACCTCTTCAAAGGAATCAATCAGTCAATCAATTAGCAGCTAGTAACAAGAATCATATCGACTGATTTTAGAGAATTATGTCTTGATGGAAGACGACAACATTTTATAACAATTTTTTGTCAGTTTGGAAACATCGTACTTATATCTTGTAATTTTGAAATAGCCTATTAATTTTACCGATTTAGGAAATTCGCAATATAGTTACATTGCTTCCAAAAATAGCATTCAAATTATGCTAAATAGACTAGACTAAATAAATTGTACTGCCAATACTAATTAATTTTAATCATTTCTGAATCCATTTGTATCAAATCGAATCGTATTTATACATTCAATACATTTGATTGGCAAAGAGTGACTAATCCATGTAATCTGGATACAAATTAATTTGATTAAACAATTTTCAATCAATAACATTTAACAAATTTTCTTCATATAGGAACTAAAAAAATCCCTTTTAATAGAATCATTCAATGTGCTAATTAAAATTTGTTAAATTAAAAATCCTAATTTATGATGGCCATATAAATTATTGTGTCCAGCTGGATTCCAAAGGATTACGAATGCATCCATTAAATCCATAGAAGGAGGGTCGGGTCAACATAGAATGCAGCTGCCTGCCAAAAAGGTCGCGAAAAAGCAGGTGATATTTGCTAATTGAGCGACCGGGCGAAATCGGCAGCTGGAAAAGCAGCTAGGCCAAAATGCCCAGCCAAAAATGCGAATACCAAGAAAAGTCGCAGATGAACCCAGAAAGGAAATTTCAGCGGCCTAAGGAGCACACACACATTACGAAGAAACTGTGCAGCTGCAAAAAATTTCGAAAAGCTGTAAAATAAAATAATACACGATATCTTGGAAGAAGTCATATACAATTTTCAAACAGAATCAATTTTGCATATTACAAAAATATAAAAAGGCTAATTATAAAACTACACAATTATTATTATAACATTTTCTAAATTCAATCTGAGCTGATTTATTTTATACATTATGTTATTGATAATTTAGTCATTTTATCCAACTCTAACTATTTAAATTAATTTCTGTTAAGTTAGGACCCAAGCCACAGTATGTATTTCAACTAGTGCTAATCGAGGACACGAACCAGCTGTCCGACTTTTGGCAAAATGCAACGAGGACAAAGCTGCGGGTCAAGTTGCCGTGCCTTAAAATAAAACGATAAAAATACGACTAACTAAATTGCATCGAGGACAAGCTGCGATAATAATTATAGATTATTCGTTGCTTTATAACTCGCATAACGAAGTTGCCAAGAAATAAATCATCATGGCCACTATCATGAACTATAAACGCATTTCAAGTCCTTTTATTTTTGGCGAAGTTCCAACTGCGTGACAAATCCCTTCAAGAGCCTCTAAAGTTCTTCTCAAGTCTCCCCTTATTCTTCTTCTTCCTCTTTTTCTGACAGCAACAAAGTGAAATGCAATTGTAGCGAAGAAGCAAGGGGAGGAGGAGAAAGGAAAGTGGGGTAAAGCAGCGCTGCGGCGCATGTCCCACTCCCAAAAAAAAAGAAAACAAGGAAGAAAAGTAGACGAAAAAGTTGCAAAGCGAAAATGAGGACAATCCAACCCACCGCCCTACACTCCACTGGACAATAAATGCGTAGCTGCTGCGTGAGCGGCCAAGGGGGCGACGCGAGGGGGTTGAAAGCGAGCAACTGCGACTGTGTGTGTGTGTGTTCATAAGGCACCAAATTTGTCAAAAAAACACTAATACATAAGAACAGCAGAGTGTATAGCGAACGAAACAGGCGGAAATGCAAAGCAAACGGCAGCGAGAGCGAGACAGCTAGAGAACAGTTTGTTTGTACTGGTCAGTGTTGTCAGAGTAGCTTATTTCCGGCTAGATTTGGCATATTGGAAAGCTATAAAATTTGCAAAAAGCTAATAGCCATAAATCTAGCATATTTTTCTAGATCGAAATCTACAAATTTGTATGATTGTAATTTATTGTTTTTGGCGAATATGTTGATGATGAAATTATGACAAAAAATGCACAACGTCCCAAAAGAGTATTATAGTTTTATTACAAAAATACGATAAATATATAAGTTATCAAGAAAGTTATGAAATCGATTATGTTTTATCAAACTTAAATAACTTCGAATTTAATTTGGATATAGAATGTTTTCAGCCATTTTATTATTTCCAGTTGTTTTGTTCAGAATCTAGCTTGTGCTGGCGCCCATAATCTGCCAACACTGGTACTGTTGTTGGACAGCAAGCAGGTGGTGGGGACGGGGGGAGATAATAGCTGCGGGCTGCTGCGAAGAACGAGCAGAACACTTAAGAGTTCGCCTAACTCAGAGCAGCAAGAACGAGATGAAGAACAGAGAATACGGTGGATAAAGCAGATATGTAAAACAAGCAGTGTTATACGGTGAAAGCAAATGTCGAAGAAAAAAATAAACACAATCAAAATGAAAGAAAAAGAAAGTCGCACGTAGCGGACAGCAGGTGGAAGAGAGAGCAAGCAAGGGCGACAACACCAAAAACAACAACAGTTGAGCTTTGACCACACATATGCAAATTCCTGTAGGTGTGTGTTTCAGTGTGCCTGCAACTGCTGATAACAGCAGCAAAACACCACACACACACATTAATTGAGTCAAGGCAACGACGCACACACACACACCATCGCATGCAGACGTAATAATTAAGGGAGCCGCTCAGCTGTGAATGAAGTGCGCGCGGCGTTGCCAGACAACAATTAAACAACGATCATTAACAGCAGAAAGAGAGTAAGCGAGAGACTGCTGTTAAGCATTGTTTGTGCTGTTACGTTAACAGCGCAATGTTATTGCACTTTTGTGAAAACTGGTCGTTTTTTTGCAAGCATCAACAACAAATACAGGTATAATTAACGAGCATTGGATCGCTGCGCTTGAAAGGCGAATGGCCGCCAAAGGAAGTGGAAGAGACAGAGAGAGCGCGTGCAAAGAAAGGGGATACAACAAAAACAAAACACAAACTATGCAGCTGCTGTCCAAAATGCCAAGCGATGCTGTTTTCTTGCCTTCTCTCTCTCTCCCTCACGGCAGCTGCTTGCAACTCGACTACCTGCTAAGCGAGCAAGAGCGAGCGAGAGAGATACAAAATTCTTGCAGCTTTTCTTCGCATAAAGTCAAGTTAATATCTGTTTATATTAGATCTGCAATATCTACAATCGATCAGCGTGAAAAGACACAGCAATTTGCCGTTGCAATTAATCTAATTGTTATTGTTTATGTGCATGTCAGTGCAACAAACAATTATTACAGACTGATTTGTTATCTTATCGTCCGCTTGGGAGAAAAACAAATTCAAAACACCAAAATGACGCACGATAAACAGCTGGTCACCAATTACAGTCGCCTGCCGAAATAGTTGGAACAGCTGCTGTGCTTTGTGAGTTGCCAGACTTGCCGAATTCTAATACGACAAACGGATCACACTATTTATACTACCAATTTTCAAACCAAACAAAACCTTGAGAAATTTGTATCTAATCGAAATTTAATATGCATGTTTGTGGCTTACCCGAAAATATAATTTTGCATTTAAATTTGTGGCTTAACTATAAAGATTATTTTGCATTGTTATGCTGAAACAAACGATAACATTTGAAATTTTTATGTAATTTTCTAAATGATCAAATTTTAAATTAGTTTTGATAGTACATTTTGTATGTTTCTGGAGTAGTTAAAAATATAGAAATGAAGAGTATCGATCATTTCAACAATTTGCTAATTCGAAAGCGGAAAATTACAGACATGAAAACCGGAAATGAACAAACAGGACATGTAAAACCCAAAACAAAAACGAGAAAAAGGCGCAGTGCGTTAGGTAGAGAAGCGGATACAAAAATAAAAATAAATACGCGTCAGATTTCAACCACTGGGAAAGGGAAGTTTCAGGTACTCGTTAAGCACATGCAGCAACCTTTTGGCAGACGCGACTGTTTGCACGCGCTTTATTATTGTTGTGCTGCTGCTGCAGTCGACGTCGCTGCTGCAGCTTGCAAGTGTGTTGTTGTTCTTGTTCCCTTTTCGCCTTGCTATCCCCTAAAGACCAAGCAAAATGGTAGTTTATATGTATATCATGAGATCAACATTTCGTTCTTCGTTTTCTGCGTTTTTACCCACGTTGCGAACACAGAATGAATTCTTTTTCGAGCACACACACACATTTACATATGTATGTGTTCATGTGTTTTGTTATTATGAATGTTGTTGTTTTGTTGTTGCCAAGCTACGCGAAATGCGAAGTGACCAACGTTGAGAATTCTAAAAATGAGCGAAATGAAGTGTCGCGAATTTAGTATATACTAAAAACTGTAAACTTTAGTTTAGGCGAAGCGAAGTGGGAAGAGGAGGGGCGGCAAAAACACGCACACACGTATACAAGCACACGCTGCGTTCACTCACACGCATTCGTCATCGACGCTGCAGCGAGTGGCGGCAGCGGCGGCCTCACAGAACGAGGACGTCGCCAATGTGTGCGTGTGTATGTATGTGTGGCGTTGCCATTTGCGTTGTTGGTGTTTCTCACAGTGCTGCTGAGAAGTATGCGGACTTGAAAGCGAGATGTATTTTATTAAAATGATTGCTTGTTATTAACCAATGAATACATACGTTAGCGAAAACAAGACGATGAGAAATGTGCCAAAGTGTGCACAAACTTATTGCAGGCACTGTAGCAATGTTGCTCTATTTTATGTATGTATGTAAACACATACAAACACCGCTCTCTTTTGTTTCTTTTCGTTTACTGCACTTGCAATTTATGAACGTATTTTAACCGTTTTGCTTTTTGTTGTTGCGACACTAAAAAATAACATAAAAAACGGCGAGTAACTCTCAACTACAGTTACTGTGAAAATGCTGCTGCCGCAGCGCTGCCCTGCTTCTTCTTGCTACTCGCTACTACACACACACATGTATACACACGCACACACACATACTACTACATACATACAATATGCACGTAGCCGTAGTAAATATGAGAGATGTGACCAACAAAAATGAAAATAAATCATTTCAACTACTTGTTTTTTTTGTTCGATTTTCGATATGAGAATTTTGTGATGTGCAATATTTTGGTTTGCGTTTTTATTATTTCACAATTGTCTCTGCGTGTTTTCGTTTTTAATTTTTCGTTTTTTGTTGCCCATTTTCTCTTTTCGTCGTTTCTTCTTTTTCTTACACACTTCACGTCACGCTAAAAACCCATTGTGGGCCCTACACACACACATACATACAATATGTCTGCATACGTGTGGCCGTGTATGTTTGTATGCGTGCATATGTATATTGTTTTTAAAAGTTGGCCTTTATCCTGCGATTACACGTCAAATATGTTTCTTTTCTTTTGTCTCTTTTTGATTTTAAACGCATACGAAATATTGCATTGTATTATGGAAAAAAAGAGAAAAAAAAAAACAGAAAAACAGTACAAAGTGGAGGAAAAAAAAGGTTACCAGAAAAAAATGCACTGCGCGCGGCGCTTTTCCTTCACGGCCGACAGACAAAATGATACTGAACTTCTAGAGGTGGAGCAACCAACATCGATGACACTATCGATGCATCGATGTTATTAACATTGTTTTAAAACATCGATTTTTTTGTTGATGCATTTTGCAGCCTAAATGTGAATCAATAAGTGAATCAATAATGATAAACAATTATTTATTATTGAATAAAACACTTTGTCAAGGCAGAAAGCTTGGCCGAATCAAGCATGACACAGAATCAGAGTGACCGAGCACAAGTGTTATTTCAGAATATACTGAATTATGTTAAAAATTGTCATGAAAATACTAGTCGCATGTTTGATGTATAGCTTATAAATTCAAATTGAAGCAATTTGGTTAATAAAGTAAAAAAATTAAGTAAAGAATAGATCTGTTTGTCTATTTCATTGATGTACATGACATCAAATATGTATTTTACACAATTTTTATATCGAAAACATTATACAGAATTACCTTTGCTGTTAATAATCGATAGCAACGATCAAATGCAATGCCTTGCAAAAACTGAAGTTTGACTTTGAACGACACTTGACGTTATTTTTTAATGAACAAATTAATTTTAAAAAATATGAATATGTCTCATTTAGCCTAGATTGGGAGCTTTCAAACTATTTATTTACATCGATTAACATAATAGTTGCAGCCTTCTGTTAACACTGTACATAACATACCGCTGTTAGTGCAATGGTAATGTTGCCAGATGTTGTTATCAGCACAGCTGGCAGCATTGATAAGAGCCGTTAGCAGACATAATTCAAAATGCATATTTGTTAATAATACTTAACACAATCCTTTTATTTCGTAGTTCTACAAACTCTGCTTAGCCAAGAGCTTATACAATAGTATGAAATACAAATTGAGTTCTGACCTACAATTTCTACATTTCTTTAGTTTTTTTTTCTTTTTTTTTGTTTATCAGTACGTAGGCGCAACGACATCCGAGCTTACGAGTTCTCACTACTTAAGCATACTCAAAAAAAAAAAAAAAAAACTAGAATAAAATAATGTCTGTATATGTATATATTATATATATAATCTATAGATATAATCATATACATATGTATGTATGCACATACATACATATGTACATATGTATATACATGTGTATGGAAAAAAAAATTAAATTTATAGAATAGGATAATATATAATTACATAGCAGTCCAAATCCGATTTTTAAGTAGCTCTTGAATAGCAAAAAAACCGTTAAAGTTATTCCTTAAAATATGTGTAACACGGGATCGTTTCATTTTTCCTTAGTGTATTAGTGCATTTAATGTGAGTGTGTTTGTGTGTGTGTATGTGTGTTGAGTGTGAGTCGTGCAAAGGGGGGGCAAGGAGTGAGTGAGCATCATATTTAGTTGTTTCGATTTCGATTGCCATTGCCGCGATTTCGATTGTTGCCGGCAAAGTGTTGTCGGCCCTGGTTGCCACCGCCGCCGCCGCTGTTATTGTTGCCAGGGCCGCCAAAGTTTTTGAATGGCAGATTGGCGCCATTGTTGAAGGGCATGCCCATGTTATTCATGGCCATGTTGTTCATGTTCATGTTCATGTTGGGTGGCATGTTATTCATGCCCATGTTCATGTTATTCATATTATTCATGTTATTCATGTTATTCATACTGTTCATGTTCATGTTGTTCATGTTATTCATATTATTGCCGCCAGCAAACGGATTAAACGGATTGTTGCTCATCACACCGCCCATAACATTCACATTCGGCACATTCACATTCACATTTGGCGGCATGCCGAGAATGCTGTTGTTGTTGTTGTTGTTATTACCATTATTCCCATTGTTGTTGTTGTTGTTGCGGGCTGTGGGCGGCGGTTGATTGAACGGTGGCATGCCACCAACCATGCGTGCCACCTGCGGCGGCGGCTGTCGCAATAACTGCGCCAAATTCGGCGGCGGCTGCGACATATTCGGCAAAATGGGCACCACGGGCACAACAACAGCTGCCGCAGCGGCGGCCACGTTTGCCACATTCTGGGGCGGCTCCTCGGGCAGCTGCACCACAAGGCCGTTGTCATCGATGTAGATGTGGAGCTTGGCAAAGATTTGCTGCAGCGTCTGGTTGTTGACGATGAAGTTGACGTCGAAGATTTTGTTGGCCGCCTCCTGCTGATGGAACTTCTTCAGTTCGGTGAAGACGAGCGCCAGCTGCTGGTTCACCATGATCTTGTTGTTGCTGCCCAGCTGCTTGTACCAGTTGGAGCTCTGCAGCAGGTTGCGTATCTCGAGTATCTGTCTGGAGCTGTCGCTCCCCGCTCCCGCTCCCAATGCCGCACCAAACGCACTCGCTGCCGAGCTGTTGGCAGCCGCGGCGGCGGCATTTAAATGCGCGCGTCGCGGATCACGACGCGGATCGCTGCGTGTGGCAGGCGCCGCTGCTGCTGCGGGTGTGGCGTCCATCGCACTGAGAGGCGGCGGCACGCTCATCGAGGGCAGATGCATGGCGGCAGGCGGCGGTGAACTGGGCGTGGATTCGTGGGCATCCGGGGACGAGATGCAGTTGCTGGTCTTGCGTTCGCGACGTCGCGATTCGTGCGTTTGGGCCGCCAGGACGCTGCTGCTGCTGGCACTGGGAGTGCCGCTGACGGTGCCGCTGCTGGTGTCCTCGCTGAGCTCGGGCATGCCGAGTATGCGACGCAGTCGCGGATCGCGCAGTTCGCGCTGCTCCTTGTGGCTGGCATGCTGACGCAGCTGGCTGTAGTTGGGCAGCTCCACCAGCACCTCCTGCATGTGCCAGCGTATGGGGATGTGCGAGAAGATGGCCGCATCGATTTCGGTGGCGGGCAAATAGTGTTTCATCGGCTCGAACGGCAGTCGCATGTCGATGTCGCGATCGCGATCCCGCTGCAACGCCGTCACACGAGCGGCGTCCTCCAGCGCCGCCTTGGCCGGGTCAAAGTCGTACATGGAGAGACGCGAGTAGATGGAAGTGGAGCCCATCTCCGAGTTGGCAGCGCCCACGCTCGCCAGCAGGTCGTCCTCTTTGGGCGACTGCGATCCAGGCTCGGGTGTCGGAGTGGGCGTCAGGGAGCGCGAATTCGAATTGGAAGTGGGATCGGCGTATTTGAAGTTGTAGATATCGATGGCGTCGCTGCCATCGGCATCGCCGTCGTCGGCCGCGTCGCCGCTGTGCGTCTTGAAGGGATTGCGTATGATGTCGCGATAGAACGCAGCGCGTTCCTCCTTCTTCTCCTCGGCAAGCGACTTGAAGAGAGACGCCTCTGCCGGCGGCTCTGTGGGCGAGTTGATGGTCACACTGGATGATGCTGCTGCTGCAGGTGTTGTTGTTGTTGTCGCCGCCTGGCCGAGCATGTTGCTCATGAATGTGGGCAGATCGAACACCGATGGCATTGGCGGCGTCTCCTCCTCTTTTTCCACATCCTTGTCCTTGTCCTCTTTCTCCTCCTCTTCGCCGGCGCGTTTCGTTTTCTTGGACTTGGGATCCGACTCGGATTCATCCGTCTCCTCGTTCCCATCGTCAATCACCAGCTGCTCCTCATCTTCCTCCCGATCGTCGTCCACTGCCAGAAGCGAAGTCAAACACAATATTAAATAAATTTAATTTAAAAAAAGGAAATTTCTTAATTTTAATAAATTTCAGTTATTTGCGAAATTTGCAAAATTTAATTGATAGACGTACAAATTAAATTGAATAACATAATATTAGAAAAAAAATTAATTCAATCATAGAAATTCACTAATTTTAATTTAGATAAGCAAGTTTAATTAATTTCAGTTATTGAAAAAAATTGCTTAATTTAATTCATAGAAGAAACTTATTATACGTTGAATTTAATAATATAATATTAAGTGGCAAAGTGTATTTCAAAAACATTAAAAAAATAAAGAAATATTAAAATAACTGAATTAATGAAATAAATTCACTGATTCTAAGATAAATAAACAAAAACAATCAAGTTATTTGCGGAATTTGGTAAATTTACTAACAAAAAAACGATATTTATTTGTTCTTCAGTGTTTAGTTAATTTTTTCTAGAGTGGTCGTTAAGCGAGTTGAACATGCCGCTAAGCGAATTTCAGTGATAAATATAGTGGAGAAAACTTACGCGGATCGTTCCCGGGGAAGCTGACGTGCGCATCCTTCAGATACTGCGTGTAGTCGACCATGATGAAGCCGTTGTTGCTGTTGCTGTTGCTATTTGAGGAGCTGGCCAACGTGCTCACATCCTGCTCCGACTTGGAAGTATTTCTACAAGGTAAGCAAAATAAAATAATTAATATAATTGCGTAATGTGAATATGGTAGAATTTCAATCAACAAATAAATCCAGGATACAACAAATATTAAGCGATATTAATTTTGATGTAATTGTCTGGGATGTGCTGAAAAGCCTCAACTTTTTTGGAAACAAATATACAAAAGCAAATATTGCAATAATGCAATTAACTAATTAAAAATAATAGTATTTCAATGCACAAAAGAGGTGTTTCTGTGAGATGACTGTTGTACTCAAAAGACAGTCCAGTATTAAGTGTTATAAAGTTATCTTGAAGATGCTGAACTGTCTCACAAGGATTAAAGAAGCTATCCCTAAAACGCACTGAGAGTTTGCAATTATAATTAATAGACAGTCAAGTATTCGGTTTCATGCAATTATCTTAAAAGTGCTTAATGGCCTCAATTTCTCAGATAACATAAATTAAAATAAAATAGTAATCCATGAGTGGTGAAAGTTATTATTAAATATGCAGTCAAGTGTAGAGGTAGTTAATCAAAGTAAACACTACTCTATTTATAGATACATTATAGTTGACTACTTACTTGTCTGCTGCTGTTGCTGCTGCTGTGGCGCCCGCTTCCTGCGGCTTGGCCTCCTCGGCCTTGCGCTGTATCTCGCCGATTTCAAGCAGCGTGAGACCCGCCTCGGTCAGCTGACCGAAGGGCACTTGCAGCATCTGCTCGAGGTTGCTGATGCCCAGCTTGTCGAGCTTGGCCATGTGCTCGGCGCTGAGCACTTGCGTCAGGTTGACGAGATCCAGGTGGGCGGGCAAAGCTTTCGCTGTGGCAGTGGAAGATGCTGGCAAGGAAGTTGCAGCTGCAGCTGCTGTTGCAGTCGTTGTTGTGGCTGCCGCTTTGGCCGCCGACTTCTCAGCCCAGCGCGACTTGCGTTTCTTCTCCGGCTTCGAGTCGTTGCCGCCACCGCCGCCGCCTCCTCCGCCGACGCCATGATGCAGATTCGTTGGCGGATTGATGACCATGTCGAGGAGCGAGGGAATCGCATCGGTGCCGCCGGCGGCAGCAGCTGGCGCTGCCGCATTGGCAGCCGCCACAGCCTGCTGCAGGTTGGCGCTGACCGCAGCGATGACGGCCGCTTGACTGGCCGCCACCTTGGCCGCCGCATGCTGCTGCTCCTGCAGGCGACTGATGCCGGCGCTGGCCAGCGACAGCCAGCTGTTCTCCATGTGATACTGTTCGCACAGCTGTTCGTGGCGTCGCGTCATCTGCGTCAAGGCGACGTCGCGCGAGATGCGCTTGAAGTCGCCGAGTATTTCCTTGGGTGCCGTCTCCATGTGCTTGAGCAGAATGTTGCGCAGCTGCTCGGTGAGCGGCTCGCCGTGATGGAACAAACAATCGTCGCCGGCATAGCAGTCCATGCCCAGGTAATAGTATTTGCAGGGAAACTCCTTGTGCATGTAGCTGCATTTGTCGCGCTTCGCACAGCAATCCTTAAGATAGAACTTGCAAAGCTCCAGCTTGCGCGGTTCGCGCGTCTTCTCATCGCCTCCCGAATCGCGACGATTCCGTTTGCCGCCCTCGTGGCCGCCCCGTCGATCCATCATCATGCCGTCGCGCTCCCGGTCGCGTTCTCGATCGCGTTCGCGTCGCTTGCGACCGCCGCGTGTTTCCTTGTCGCGTTCCCTGCGCTGGCGACGTCGCGCCGCCAATCCGCCGCCTCCTCCTCCGCCGCCACCCGGAGGCGCATTGCCGGCCTCCTCGTCGGAATACGAGTCGTAGCTGCTGTAGTTGTCGGGCTGCGAATCGTAGCCCGCTTCTCCCATGTCGGGCGGCCAATCGCTGTTGTTGTTGGCGCCGTAGCGGCTGCCGGGCGCATTGATTGCGGGAGCGCCACCTGGCGGCGGGCTGCCGCCGCGCACGTTCATCATCTCGTACTCGTCCATGTCCATCTCGTCGCTACCGGCGGCGCCGCCGACGTCGTCCATTGAGTCGCGACGGGCGCGTTTCTAAAGCAAATACGAGAGAGCAGACAACAGAAAAGCCATTAAAAACTGTTGCTTCTTACTATCGATAACAATCGATTGCCAACTGAGACAAATTGAGGGAGCACCTACAGAAAAAATGCACAATAGCAATTCATATCAATGCCATTTTGCCATTTCTATACAGAAAATACAAGAAAAAACACAAAAAACATTAAAAATGTAATTCTATATATAACGATTACTATCGATAGTTACTAGAATACTAGTGGGAAGTGGAAAACATTGAAGAAGCAGCAATTCTTATGCTAAAAACCAAACAAATAACAAAATGAAAGCCCTTTTAACGTGTCTTCTTCGGACTATCGATAGAAAACAAGTCTAAGTAGACCAAGTAAGTAGTATCGTTAGCTTATAAACTTATTTTAAAAACAGAGACAAATTTGGATAGCAGCTGTAGAAAATAACAGCAATAAAATTAATGTCGATAACGATCGATATTGTTTCAGAGAAAAAATAACAAAGTCAAATTAAGCAACCAATGATTAAGTTAATGTAAAGCAAAAAATTCCATTTTAAAATCGATAGTATGTTGAAAATAACTGAAACTAATTAAGAATGCCACTCTAGATCAATGTTCAAAATAATCAACTGGCATTTGTGTCGATAATATACATAAGGTCAAGTAAGCGAATCTTATTATTGATCAAGAGTTAAGTTAAATTAGTTACTCAGTATTTATCTGACCTATTAATTACATTTATCGGTGTAACTGGGAATTAATAAAACATAAGTTTAAATAACATTTCCTAAACATCAACATCAACATCGAGGAAACCGGTAGTTAGTCATGAGAACATGTCAATAGCATCCACTAAACATGTCGACACTTATCTATAACTCTCGAAAGCAGCGAAGTATATTGACAAAATGTAAATACATGGGATACAAACTAAGGAAACTGTTATTAGTCATGTTACTGAGTCAAGAGCATCCACCAAATATTTGCGTATCTATCGATAATTATCGATAACATTAAAAGCTATTGGGGAAAGACAAAATATGAGGCATAAACTAAGGAAATAGTTAAAAATCATGGGACTTATTCAGGAGTATCAAACAAACATTGGTGTATCTATCGATACCAGTCGAAGCTATTGGAAAAAAGTAAGGAGAACATATAAAATCATTTGATCATGCCTACAACATGGCTTTAGATATCGATAACAGTCGAAGCTATTGGATAAAGACAAATGGAGGTGGCATAAACTAAGGAAAACATTAAAAATCATTTGATTGGCATATAATGACCATCCATTAAACGTTGCTTTAGGCATAAACTAAGGAAAGCATTAAACATTATTAGAACATACATTGAACATAGCTTTAACTATCGATAATAGTCGAAGCTATTGGCTAAATACAAATAGAGGAGGCATAAACTGAGGAAAGCATTTAAAACCATTAGATCATGCCTAGAACATACATTGAACATCGCTATAGCCATCGATAACTATCGATAGGCGCGCTGTCTGCAATTCAGGGGCATGGCTAAGAACTAGAAATGGACAAATGGGAAGTGAAGAGCGTAAGCAAAGCAATGTTCACCTGATATTCCTTGTCCTTCTTCTGCTCGCGTTCGCGTTCCTTTTTGCGCTTGCGACGCCGGCTGCTGCGACTCGGCGTCGGCTGCTGCTGCGACGAAGCGTTGATGCCGCCGCCATCGATGTGCGGGGCAGTTGCAACATCGACGGCGTTAACGGCATCGTTATCGGCATTGTTGTTGTGGTTGCCGCCAGCGATGTTGTTGTTGCTGCTGGTGGTGCCAGCGATGTTGTTGTTGTGGCTGTGAATGCGGGGCATCGGCGGCTCGATGCCGCTTCGCTTTAGTGCCTTCGCAATGGCATTCTCAATGCTCACGGCATGATCATCTACGAAATATGGAGGAAACGTTAATATGCGATAATGGGGCGGTGTCCATGCGAGGTACCTTCGAGTGGGCGCGGCTTCTTGGACTTGGCAGAAACGGCGGCCGAGGCAGCCTCGTTGGACAGGCCAAGGAAAACAACGTCGTCGTCATGGCTGCTGCTGTTTGGCAATTTCTCGGTGCCCACAAATTGTACATCATCATTTGAATTGAGTTTATTCTCATCTTGTTGTTGTTGCTGTGCTGTTGTTGTTGGTTTCTGTTGTGACTCTTCCTCTTCGTCGTCATCATCGATCTCGCCGTCCTCGAGATCATCGGGCATGTTTATGATGGGCGCAACAGCCGAAGACATTTTGTTGCGTTTGTTGGGCCTTAATCTGCGCCGTTTATGAAGCTGCCAAAAGGGAAATCGAATTTACTCTAAATAATAATACTCTAAATATGCATAATGAATTCACTTCTGAACCACGGTGCGTTTGCGAAGCAACATGTTGCTAAGACTCTAAGCAAGCAGCATGTTGCTAGGGCGTCGCTGTCTTAGCAACAAACAAATCGAAAGCGAAAACAAAACAAACGCGCGTTGTCTCGCTCGCACGCGCATGTACATAAGGCGGAGTATACATAGTATACATATGTATATGTTTGTATTTGTTGTAACCATTTCGTGTAAGACGCGCAATTGTTCCAACCAAAAGCAACAATAACAAACAACAAAAAACTTGAGAAATTTCGAAGCGCAGCTTCTACACCACGCTGTTACCGTTGCTGTCTCGCTCGCGCTCACACGAGCTGCATATTTACATAGGAGACGAAAAAATGTACAAATAATTTAAATTGACTAAATTCTTTTGGCCTTTCCAACACACACATATAAGCGCACACACGCACACATACACATGCATTGAATGCGACGCTCTCGCGTGCTCTCAATGTGCGTCATGTTGTCTCGCTTGCGCGCATGGCCAAAGCATATATGCGTGACATACATACGTGTCTTTACAGCTGTGTGTGTGCTAGTATGTGTGAGTGTGTGTGTGTATGCAAGGAATGTGCAATTTTTTGTTGTTTGTTTGTTTTTTCGATACATACATTATGAATTTGTTATGTTATGTTACAATAGATTAAACACTTTGTAGCCTGTTGAAGTATTTTACTTGTTGTTGCTTCGTTTTTGTTTCTCCAAATTCTTGAATTTTGCCACAATTGTCATTGCCACGCTGTGGGCGAAAGTTTCGTAGCTGAGTGTGTGTGTGAGTAAAGAGAATGGCAACGTTTGGCAGTGTGTGTGTCGCTTTGTTGCGTGTGTGTGAGAGCGTTGCCATATTGCCGTTTTAGAATTTTGAATGGGAAGTGGGCGTGGCTGCTAACAAACAAAAACAACAGCAACAACAGAACTGTCAAAAATTCATTTTGTTGTTTGTTTGGTTGGAACAATTTCTCTTACGTTTTGAGCGTGGGCGTGGCATTTGTTTTCGTGGTTACATTACAATTATTAATGATTTATAACATTTTGCTTTTTTTTTGTTTGGTTATTTGAGATTTTTGCGTTTGTCGTTTTTTCTTTTTCCGCTTTTCCGCTGCTTACATAATGTGAAGTACAGTAGGTGAATAGATATGCATATACTATGTATGTATGTGTGTGTGTGTGCGTGTGTGTACATATGTTAGCGTATGTGTGAAGGTATATTACACACACACAGCAACACACGCACACATATGGCGGCACACACACATATGCATTTGACATGCATACATGTGCTGCATACGTATGTATGAGAAATACATATGAAATTTCTTGATATTTCTTTTTTTTTTTGTTCTTGGTGTTTTTTTCTCTTGTTTTTATACAATCAATATATATGCAAGCTGTCGCTCTCTCTTTCTCTCGTCTGACTGTGGCCCTGGCCTCTGTATATGTTTGTCCCTTTCTCTGTTTTGCTCATAGACAGAATTTTATATATAACAAATATACATTAAAATAATTAAAAACTCGTCAACATGAGCGTTGTTAACAATTCAACAATATCTACTTGAATGAGTTGAGAAAATGGCAGCTCCGTGAATACACCACCTTTTTTTTTTGACACACACAGCCAGGGTTGTGTTCGGTTCGCAAAGTGGTGAGTTTCAGCAAACCAGAAGCGCAATTTAAAAGCGCGCGCGCTTGTTTTTAGAATGACAATTTCACAACTGTTCCAAAATGACGAAAATGATTATTTTTTCGATTAACTGAAATTGAATGCAATTTTTGAAATGCAAATGCATTTGGAAGTGAAGCTTGTTTCGGGCGACGCAACAGTTGTAGAGTGCTCAGCAATCGCTGAACGCTAGCAGAGCAATCCTGGGCTGCATACGTGAGTGGTGGGAACGCCTGAACGATAACGATACAACAGGGTTGTTGTGAAAAGCAATTTTGCAAACAAATCAAATTAACAATTTTTGGGTTTTTGTAGCCTATTAATTAGGAGGGGAGCATTTGATAATTTAGTATCCTTACCATAGGCATATTCTTAGACCACTATTTTGTATTTGTTATACTGTATTTTGTGAGTTATTAGAAATCAGTTATAATTATTTTGTTTAGTTTGTTCCTGCTGCGTTTGCATGAAATACAATAGTTTCATTGAGTATTAAAATCAACGCCAACTTGAAGTTAAACAAGTTTTGCAGCGAGTGAAAACTCAATGCAAAACGATAACAAAAAAGCTATCAATAAGTGTGACAGCAGCTTCCCTAACAGTCTGCGATCGCCTGTTTCTTATCGGTTTAAAAACTTATCGATAAACGCAGTCGTCAGCAGCTCTTGCTTTCGCGTGTTTTGTTTACGTTTTGTTGTTTAGTTTTAATATTAATTGTGTTCAATAAACACAATAACGTGTATCATTAAGTTAGTCTGCAATCAGTAATTGATGCAAAGTTCATGAAGTGACGCTGACTGCTCTCCAAACAACACAAACAGCAATTAACGATCAGTTTAGTTTTGGGACTTCCCCGAAAAACAAAAAATGGATTTGGATCTGGATAGCCTGGAATTGGAGGATTTGACGTTGGTGGAAAGCGATCTCAACTTTGCCCAGAAAGTAAAACGATCATGAAAACAACGATCCTCTTATCAACATTTTATTTCTCAGGTTTCGTTGTCGTTTCTGCTGTTTGGGGAGCAACATTCGCTTGCCTCGTTCATACTGCAAAGGCTGCTGACCTTGGCGCGATCCCCGCCTGCGGATCAGGCCAACAGCGATCTGCTGCGTCGCTATGCGTACGCAAATCCCGGCAGCTGGCGTTGTCACCTAGTCGAGGCGTTGTGCATCATTAATGCGCGTCGCGTGCTGCGCAAACTCGGCTTCAGCTGGGAGCATTTGCGGTTGCAGTACTTGCCACACATCGCCGAGATCTCGCTGCATGTGCATCCCATGCTTAAAGCGCTCTACGTCATCTGTGAACGCTTGACGGTGAGCCAGAGTGGTCGCTTGGTGCTCGATATTAATGAGAAGCTGACGCGACGTCGCGTTGTAGGCGATGTTGGGGAACCGTTACGTTTCTATGATTTCGCCTACTTGGAGATCTTTATGCTGGACTGGCTGACGCGGCGTCATCTGCGTCTGGGAGACATCGAGACCATTGGCAGCGACGTCCAGTTACTGATCGAATATTTCAAATTGAACGACATGGATTCGTTTGGCAAGCTGCTTATTCAAACCTACACCTCAAACGCAAACGTTGCGGGGAGCCTTCAGGTTGAGCAGGATCATGTGGAGCAGGCGCCAGCGGCGGAGGCTCCCAGTAAATTGGCGCCGCCATCGCAGCGTTTGAAGGCGCGCCAGTTGCGACGCGAGAACGCTGGCGTTCTACTGATCATCAATCAGCGAACGTTTCATCGGAATGTCGATCCCGATCTGGCCGTAAGTTGCATTTATCGTTTATCGATAGCGCGAGCAGCAGACTGCTGGTATATTTATGTGGTAACAGAGTGCTCGTATTTTTAGCCAGTAGCTTAGTCTAAATAATTAAATTATGTGCAGACTGAGCGTTTTTAACGTTATTCTTGCTGTTGCTAACACGATAGTTAATAAGATTAAACCTTAACTTTGGCTAATGTTTGCAACACCCCAAGTGCGTATATTTTTGAAACCGACTGCAGTATTTTGTCACACTGCTCAAATGGCGCAAATATTCAAACTAACAATTCTCTTATTTTGTAGCACTTATTGCCGAAAGTTAATCTGCAAACTCGAAATGGCACCGACGTGGACAAGCGGCGGCTCACCGAAGTGTTCTCGGAACTGGGCTACAGCGTTGAGCCGCACGACGACGTCGATCATCTGACTATGCTGCAGTTGATACGCAGCGCATGCGAGCGTTCCAAGCTGCGGGATTCATTGATTGTCTGCATCTTGTCGCACGGCTTCGAGGGCGCCGTCTATGGCTGTGATAGCATTGCCTTGGGCATACTCGATGTGCAGAGCGTGCTCTGCGCCCAAGAGGATCTCAACAATACCCCCAAGTTGCTCATCATTCAGGCGTGCCAGCAAAACGAGAAAAATAAAGATACGGTAACTCGATATTCCTATTCAACTGTGCAACGATATTAATTACGTTATTTTGTAGCGCGATTTGAATGCCAGTCGCACGCCCGTTAATCAGATGGGCAACATGCTGGTGGCCATGTCAACGGTGCCCGGCTATGTGGCGCTGCGGCACAACATCACCGGCAGTTGGTTCATCCAGACACTCTGCGACACCGTCAGCCAGCATGCCGACAAGTAAGCCAAGCAAACAAAACTATTTAAACCCGGCAGTCGTGGGGTAGAAGGGTATGATCAGTCAGTGTCAAGGGCAGAACAGTAGGCAACGTCTGTGCGTCAATACGCGGCTGTTTTTATTATTTAACTTTAAATTCGTCGATTTTTCATGTAAGGTTGAAAATGATTAAATTTCAATTTTAGACAAGTTAGATAATTTTTGATTTTTAAAATAAAAATCACAATAGTTATTTACCAATTATAAAATATTACAAAAATGATCAAATATTCTTCAGCTGCACTCTTAAATGGTTTCTGCAAATTTGCTTAAGATTGATCGAACATTATTTTTCGTAGGACGCAAATAAAGATTTATATTTTAACTGAAATTCTTGTTGCAGCGAGCACATGCTGGAGATAATGACGACGACCATTGGGAAGGTGAGCGAAAAGCGCGGCGACAACAACCAGCAGATGGTGCCGCTTCTCTGCAGCACGCTACGACAGAACGTTTACTTTCCAGTCCGCGGCTCTGTGGAATAGCTTCTCTAAATAAATCCAGCAAAAACATATCATTTTGTTATTTGTACTCTGTATTACCATGTTGACTACATTTAAAAACTGTTCGAGCGTAATTTTAAAGTGTTTTCAATTTTGTGTTGCATTAAACTATTTTAAGCCAGCGAAATTAATTAATTTAATCTTTGCGTAAACTTTAGAAGAGTTGGCAAATATGTGTAGTTGTCTCTGTTGAATTTATGCAACATTTAATTGCAGTTTTTATTCACTCACAACAGTCGCAAGCGTAATTAAGTAAAACAAAGAGCTTACATAAAATTCATTTTACGAGCAGTAAATTAGTATTAAACGTTAATTTAAGACTTGCCAAACCTTCGACTAAATTACTATAACAATATTTAATGTGTAGTCGCAGTTTATGCATTTCATTGTAGTAGCAATATGTAAAGTTTCATACAAACATTTTGTAGTAGAAATGTGTCGGAATTATACATTAATATTTCTGTATACATTTAATTCAAGTCTCACCTAAAACTAACATTGTTCCCGCCCAGTTGTATTTAAAAAAAAAGAAGTGCTTTCCCCGCTCACTTAAGACTTATTTGGGCTGCAGCTGCTTGAGCAGCTTGCTGCACAGATTGCCATCCTTCTGCCCCACAGCCGTGTACTCCGTGAGCGTCTTGAGCAGCTCCTTGCTCTCCTTGGGATGATTAACCAGCACCTGGGCAATGCGACGGTTGTGCTTCACCAGCAACTCGAGGATCTGCTGGCGACGGAAATTGCGCAGCTTTCCCTTGAGCAGCGCCGCCAAGCTGGCGGCCAGCTGGGGAATGCCCTTCCACTGGGACTGCAGGATAGCATCGAAACTGGCCAGCGTGTGCGGACTGTTGCGACGATCGGCCCAATCCTGCAGATAGTCTTGGAGCAGCGACCAGACGGCGGTGCTGGTGACGTTCGGCTCGTCGAATTGACTGACCAAATAGGCGACACATTTGTTGCGCCACTCGGCAACGTCGCCCTTCTTCTTGGCATTGATCGGTTGCTGTTTCTGTGGCTTCTTCGGATCCGGCACCTGTTCGGGCGCAATGAAATGATTGATGCAATCGACAATGGACTGCTTGTCGGGCTTGGCCGTGGCGTAGCTCATCTTCTGGGCAAGCAGTTTGCGCAACAGCTTCTTGCTGGCCTCGGCCAGCGATTGTTGACTCTTGTCGCCGCTGTTGCTGCAGAATTGATAGACGTAAAAGACGCTGGTCAGGGCGTCGAGCAGCCCCTCCATTTCCGGCTGCGCTTGGACGTAGAGCTCGACGAGATCGAGCACACGCACTCGGAAGTGGAGCAAAGTGGTCGCATTGATGCGTTCCGATTTGGTTTGATGCTTGTCCTGCGCCTTGTTGCGTTGCCCGCCCTTCGGTTTGAACGATTGGAAGGCTTGCTCCAGGGCCAGATTGAGACGCTCGCCTTCGGCCTCGTCCACATCGTTCCAGTCCACGCTGCTGGCATCGTTCATCTCCTCGTCGTCGTTGCCCTCGGCGAGCAGCGCTTTGCGCACATTCTCGCGTATCAGCTCCAAATTCGTAGCGCCGTCTTTATCCTCGCCCGCTTCTTCATCGTCTTCTTCCTCCTCCTCCTCGTCGTCATCATCTTCCTCTTCGTCGCTGGACTGGTCTTCCTCGCCATCCAGCTCCTCCTCCTCCTCCTCGCCCTCTTCATCGTCGCCATCCTCCTTGTCGGCCAGCGGATTCTTGCTCATGTCCAGCACAACCAGCAGCTGCTCCAGATTGTCGCGGTTCAGCTGCGGCATCAAAGCGCCGCCCACGCCATTGACGAGCTCTCGCCAGAAGTGTCCCTTCTGCACCAGCAGCTGCAGCAGCAGATCCGTCAACACGTCCTGCCAGTTCACCTCCTCCTTGCCCTGCAAAAAAGAGACATGCATTTTATCAGTACATTATTATGAACATTAAGTTTTTCATCTCCCTCATTTTAATTCGAGAAATTGGCATTTCGAAACATAATTTCTAATTATTGAAATATTGATTTTTGGTTCAAGCATATTTCATAACATGAACATTTAAATTCATTCAACATATAATAATAAAAGCTTTTAAAAATGTATTATTTGTTAGGGCAAATAACAAATGAAATAATATTAGATGGCTCGTACACATGTGATATCATAAATTTGGTATTCGTGGATTGTTCGAATTAAAAATAATATGATTTTAGAATATTTCAGAATAATAAATGTGATAAAAATAGTTATTTTCAGTTCCAGGAATTTACTAAATTAAATATAATATAAATGCAATTATTCTCACCTTCTTCTTGTTGGTCTTGAGCGCATTCTCCTTGCAGAGGAACAGATCGTTGAGCAGCTCGATGGGCGCGCTGCAGTTGGGCGTGTAAATGCTCAGGCCCAGGCAGAGAATCAAGGCATCAAAGGCCAGTGTTAAAGTGGACGTCTTGTTGCCTGGCTTCTCCTTGAGCAGCTGCTTGATCTTGAGCCACGCCTGCTTCAGCTCTGGCGTCAGCTTGGCGCGCACCTTCGACTCCGACTGCTGCTCGAGCAGCGCGTTCAACGATTGCAAAGTGGCGCGAAGTTTGTCCACCAATGAGGTCAACTGTTCGACGCTCTTGCCGAACTTGCGCAGCAGGCAGCTGTAGAGGATTTCCTCGCAACGTGCGGCGCCCTGGCGACTGAAGGCAGACGCGTCCTTTGGCTCGCAGGCGGCGCCGCTGGCATTGACATGGAAACTGGCAATGCGCAGCATGAAACTCATGTGTTCCTTGGGCTCGGTTAGTTTGGGATTGAAGAGCAGCTGCTGTAGCTGCTTGAGGCAATGTTCGCCATGCATTTTATACGATTCCTCGCTGGAACCGATCAGTTTTTGGCTATAGAATTGCAGCATTTGCTCCACGCCCTCGGCGCCAAGTTGGCCAAGCAGTTGACTGGTGAAACGTGGCGTCTGCATCACGCTGTCCAGCTGGAACTCCACGTTGAGCAGCGACAGCAGCAGCTGCACTTTGCTGGCATCCTGCTTCAGATGATGCTCGAAGCTCAGCAGCAGCGCATTCTCGAATCCCAAGCAAATCTCGCGCAGCTGCAGCTGTGATGGCTTCACCTTCTCGCTCGGCTTCAGCTGCTTGGCTGTCGCGAGTTCTTGCAGCAGCATTTGTAGCAGCGGCTTCAACACTTCGCTGCTGCCCTCAGAATGCACCGTGGCATAGGTCAAAGTGAGGATCACGCAACCCTTCGCCGTGTTGTGTCGCAACGGCAGCTGGCTGACCACATGCTCCACAAACGATTGGAAAACTTGACGATTCGCCTTGACGCCCAGAAAGTTGCCCAGACGTGCGCAGACATCATCGCTGGGAATGGCTGCATTGTTCAGATACAAATCGAAGAGCTGCGCGTATTGCGGCTGGTTGCGCCAGAGACTCGCTTCGAGCTGCTTGCGCGACAGCAGCTTGGGATACTCCAGGTGGATGGCGAGCAGCAGGTCGCAGTGTGGCAGCTTCAGGGCGCTCAGCGGCTTGTTCAGCTCCAGCTGCAGCAGTGGCCAGACATGTGCCTCAAACAGCTTTGGAGTGAGCTGAGAGGAAAATGGGAATATCAATTAATAAGCTGTAGTTGGAGAACGATAAGCGATTTAATCAAATGCTATTTTGCTAGTTTGAGTTGAAATTGTTTTGATTATCATAATTAAATAGTTTCACGAGTTCAATTAAAATTGAAATCATTTGTCTTACAAACAATATTAATTGAAGTATCAATAGATAAATAGTCCAAGCAACTTTTACATAAATTCATTTAAGAATTTTGTGCTCACCTGCTTGAAGGACTCGGTCATGATGTCCACACACATGTTGACCAGATATTCGCGTCCCTTGAGATTGGAGGCGAGAAGCGCATAGATGTCGTTGACCAGCTCCTTCGAGGGCTGCTCGAAGTGTTGGCTCTTGAGGATGGCCATGATGGTGATCAGCTGCCCGACGCCGGCGAGCGTCTCCTCCTTGGCCTTGGACTGACTGCTGACGTGCAGCTCGCGCTTCAGCGTGGCAAGCAGCTCAATGGGATCGATGTGCGGCACCTGGCGCACAATGCGATTGATGTGACTCGCACTCAATGCCACCGACTTCAGGTCATCGGCGCCGGTGCAGCGCACCAAGCGCTTCAGGGCATAGGCGCAGGTCGCCAAACGCTGCAAGCAACACGTGAGCGCATTAGAGAGAGACAACAACGCAGAGAAAGAAAGAGGGAGGGATATTTACCGTGTCGTCGTCGGTTTCGTTTGAAAGCAGCGCAATCATTTCGGCCACATGCTTCTCGCCCTGCTCCAGACTCGTCTCCTGCAGCTTGGCGAAGATCTTGAAGATGCCCTTGTTAATGTGGGTGGCGTCGATTTTCTTCGCTGGAGCCGCCGCAACGTCGGGTTCCTCTTTCACTTCACGTTTTGGTTTCTTGGCGGGCAATTCGGTTGCATTGTGTGCGGGCTTTTGATTCTCCTTTTCGGCTTGTGGTTTGCGTTTCTTGACGCCACCGGCCGACTGCTTTGCGTTGTTGTTGGCCATGATTTATAATGCACACACACAAAAACGCAATTAATTGAGATTTTGTGGTCCACACTTCATAGTCGCGGGAGCACGTTTCGTTTACTTGTCGTTCGCCTCCGTTCGACACAACGTGACAGCGGCGCAGGGCTGCAGTGGCGATTTATCGAAAGTAACTAACAGAAGAATGTTGTTCAAATATACCAACTGAATAAAACGATTTTAAAGCTTAAATACATCTACAAATAAATTATTATAAAATACAAAATTACGCACATTTAATATGCTGATTGCCGTCCAATTTTTGTATACAAATATATCGCTAAGCAATTTCGAGATATGGCCTGCAATTTTTAAGTACATTGTTTGTTTTTACATATATTCAGCTATTAATAAATTAATTATAAAATTAAGCATTGTAAATTCTTATAACTGTGTTTTTCAGTCAACTTTGGCCAGCAAATAAGCGCACAGCCAATTCGATTAATCGCAGCGACTATGTTAACTAACGTAACAGTGCAACGCTAAGCGATAACATTTTCGGTATTTTTGCGATGCCGGTATTTTGCACGATCAGCTGTTGCTGAGCGAGAGAGATACTAGCACGTGTTGTGCGCAGACAAGACAAGTATATTTGCCCCTTATTTGGCTGTTTGTTTTGTTGCTGGTGTTTGTTTGTTGCGCGGCGTCGTCGTCGTCTCGTTAACCGGTAATTCGCACACAAGAATCGCACACAAAATGGGCAAAAACAAACGCAACAATAAGCACAAGAATGCGGCAGCCGAGCCGAACAACAACAACAGCAATAGCGGAATTCGGATACTAAAACTACCCGATAAGGATCGCCGGCAGTTGAATCAGCTGGCGCAGAGCGCCCTGGAGATACTTCAAAAGATGCCAACGAACCCCAACGAGGAGTGGAAGAACTATGTGGAAGTGCAGCGTCTGCTCGACGCAATGCTGCAGCTCGAGCGGCCACTGCAACGTAGCGCCTTCCCCCCGCACCACAGTAATGTGAATGACAAGGCGCGTCTGGCCAAAATGCAGGCGTTCAACGAATGGGCGCTCGCCGGAGGCGTGGCCAGCGATGCTGTCGAGATCGCCATATTCCCCGGCTACGGCCTGGGCCTGCGTGCCACACGCAACATCGAGGCCGGCGAGCAGGTGTTGAGCGTGCCGCGACAACTGATGTTCTCCGAGGAGCATTTGACTGATGCGGAACGCAACATCTACAGCAGCCTGCCGCAACTGACCAACCTCAATCTGTCGTATGCTCTGGTCATCGAGAAAATGCGCGGTGCGGCCAGCTCCTGGTATCCCTATATCAATACGCTGCCCTCGATCTACAACACGGTGCTGTACTTCAGCGTGGAGCAGATGCAGCAGCTGCGGGGCACTTCCGTCTGCTCGGCGGCGTTGCGTCAGTGCCGCGTTGTCGCCCGGCAATACATCACCATGTACAAGTGCGCCTACATTCAGCCCAAGGGCAGCGTGGACGCCTCTGTCGCCTCCATGGCCAGCCTGTTCACCCAGTACGGGCTCTGCTACGATCTCTATAGGTGAGTGCTGCCAACCTGTTTAAATATGCTAGCTTCAAGCTGGTGCGTGTCCTCGCTAAGCACTGGTTGCGCTACAAGCTATATATTCTTGAAAGTGCTTTGCTTATTATTTTAAATACTACAGAATGTCGATAATTGCACACCCACAAATATTATTATTTTGTATTTAATTGAAAATTTTATATGCGTGTCCTCGCAAAGCACTGGGTTTATTTTGGGGTTTCTTTTTATTTTGCGCACCAATATTTGACAGTCCAAAAATCGTACATTTTTAAACCTTTTATAAAAAATAAACTTGTACAATATTTTTGCCAAGCCAATACAAAACAAAAAATCGAATGCCAAAAAAATAATGCAATATTTCCATGCAATATATTTAACATAATTAAATTTGAGTGCAATTATCGACATTATGCTGTAGTTGGAGTTTGATTTATAAGAAATCTTTTCTGTGAGTCAGCACAAATTATTTTATATATGTATATAGTTTGGTGTCTTGACCCCCAAAATGCAGCTGCTCATCAGATCTGTTTCAATTCAAATTGTGTTTTCGATTTCAATTTTGCGTTCTGTTCGGTTCCCATTACCTCGAATGTTTTTTTAACCCAATTGTTTAGTCTATCGGCGGATTTATGGGCGTTTTCAGTATGAGTTTGTAATTATTTTCAGCTATAGATTTTACAACTATGAAATTAGATGAAAGATAAACACAGTTTGATTGATGGGACGATAAATTTACCGGCAAACAAATTTCATTACTATTTGATTTACAACCCTCGATAAAAAAATTAATATTCGTTATTGGGTTTGTATTTAAAACAAAATGCACAATAAATTACAAGTTGAATAGATTGATAAATTTAATCAATAGGTGCATAATCTGCATAGATCAATTTTATAGATGATAAAGTTAAATGACACGTCTCATAATTGTTGTAGTAATAAATGGTGGAAATGCGAGGATTAAATAAATATAGACAATATAAAACAAATATATATAGATGCGGATGAGTCAGAAAATGCCTATACATATCATTTAATTTATTTATATTTTGTGAGAGGAATTTGAGAAACTTGATTAAATCAAAAGAGGAAAGATTTTATTATTTTGAAATACTATTGGTAGATCGACCATGAAAATTCGTATAGATTTTCAATTATAACACGACTCAGTTTTCATATTTGTAAATACTATTTTTCAATCTATGCAATCACCAAATATCAGATGAATATAATTCTTCAGGCTATTGGTTAAAGTTTCAGCTGGCATATGGAAACCTTGGAAACTCAGACAATTTTGCCCAGATTGCGCTGAGAGCTTCGGTGTGCGATTTCTTCATTCTGCATTCTTCTGGTTGTTTGTTGTGCTGGGTTTTATTTATAAACACACGCTCGCCGTGTGTTCGCTTTTGTTGTTGTTGTTTGCTGTAATTCAATTGAAATGCTGTCTGTGATTTTCTTGCACAATTTTCAAATCATTTTCCATTAATTCCAAGTTTTTTCTTTATTTTTTACTACACTTTATTCTCAAAAAAAGAAAACAAAAACGGATACGAAAACATATTGTAACTTATTTACATGCTTAACTGTAGTATGTTTATATGTTATATTATATTCATTCATAATATATTATTCATATAATATATTATACACACATATATAATTTCCATTTATTTTTGTAGTATTTTTTTGGGCACAAAAAATAAACGAATATCATCTGCTGCTAAGGGGAAAGAGAATCAGTTATTGAATAAATAATTATAGTACGAGTATTTTTAGCATATTTTTTGTCCGTGTAATTTTCTAGTGTTGAGCAATCTCCATTTTGCGGTGCACTTTATCGACTTTACTATTTGGGCGCAAACAAAATATGAATAGAAATATTTTTGACTCTAGTATTTTACTTAACTTTTATTGTCCTCGAAAATGTTTAAAATTCCAGACACGAAATTAGTTCAAACATAACCTCGAAATTGAAATCAGCACAACTGTACTTTCGACCTCCACTTCTCTCTTCTCGTTATGTCGTTTTCTTCGTGTGTGTTTTTAGCGCATTTCTTTCAGTGCTCTACGAAACCCATTTCCAATACTTTTTTTTGTGCCCCTGAAACGCAGTTTTTTGTTTTTTGTATCTCCCTTAAACTTGGCTTTACGATTATATATCTTTATAATTTTAGTTTTTCCATTTCACTTCTCTAATGCTAAAATTACGTGACACACATTGTGAATTGAGCTTAAAATCTAAATATTTCATGTACGAGCTGCAAGTCTGCTGACAAAACTGGTCTACAAATGGCACTTGAAACGGATTTCAAACTGTTGTCTTGAATTTTATTTAACTAATCTGAAGAATTGCTGTTATGGCTCTATAATTTATTTCTTACTGGTTCTCACTGTATTTATTTTTTTACTTTTCTTGTTTTATAGATTTAGCCTTTCTCTTCTTGTTTGAATTTGTTGGGTTTTCTTTTAACTTCTCTTCTAAGTTGTCTTCTTCCAACTTATCTTTTAAACATTTATTTTTGCTCAAGTTTTCCATTTTTGGTCTACTGATTGTGCACCAACATAGTGTAGTTTTCTATGTCTTTTCCTATGTCTTCAAAACTTCTCTTGTTTCATACTTTTGAATTCCTTGCAAAGTCTTAACTTCATTCTGCTTGAATTTTATTTTCTTTTCCCTTTGCTTGTTTTTGTCCTTTTCGTCAGTTCAATTTGTAGACCAGTCTTCAGCTTCCAACTATAGTCGTATTAGTTGTTTTCTTTCTTCGGTTCTTGCACAAAAAAAATACACATTCACAAAAAAAATTGTTGTCTTAGGCTAATTAATAAACTAACACTGCGATTTAATGTTAATACATAGATATCTGCTTCTTGCCTTTCTTTCACTTTTCTACTCTCCTCTGTGCGCTTTTGTGCTCTACTTTGCTCTTCTGCTAACTTCTCTAGCTTTGTGCTCTTTGTTGTGCTTCTCCTTTATGCCCAGTGCTACTCTCTGCTCTTCGTTGTGATTCTCCATTATTCTCTGCTATTCTTTCTAAACTTTTCTCTACACTTATTTATGTTTTTCGCACCTTTCTCTACATTTCCCTATGATCTCCTTTCTGCACTTCTCTCTTCAATCTTCCCTACACTTCTCTCTCATCTCATCGCTTCTCCCTTCATTATCCTCTGTACTTCTCACTGATATTTTCAGGGTTTCTTTCTGCACTTCTCTCTGCACTTCTCTCTATACTTCTCTCTGCACTTCTTTCAGCACTTTATGCCAGTTTTGTCGCACTTCTCTCTCTTCTTGCTCCAGCACTTCTCTTTGCACCTCTCTCTGCGCTTCTCTGCTCTCTTATCTCGCATATATATTCATATTCATATTTATAATAGTTACGTTATATATATATATAAAACTTGGCCTAAACTTGGATCGATAGCACTACAGAGTGTGTGTGTGGCAAAGTGTTTTGGGGATGGGGGGGGGGGGGGGCAACTTAATTATCGAACGATTTGCGCAGCGTGTCGAAGAGATATTCCTGCACCTCGGGCGAGTTGGGATCCATGGTGTTGAGCCGCTGATGGGCGCTGCGCAGCGTTAATGCCAGCGAGCCGACGCCACGCCCACTCGCCAACGCCCCCGCAGTCGCGTTCGCCGTCGCCGTTGCCGTCGTCGTCGTTGTTGCTGTTGTCGGCGCTGCCAGCGAGCTGCAAGTGGAGCTGAGCGTGGCAAGCAGCGAGTTGTTGTGGCGCTGCAGCTGCTGTTGTTGCGGCGTGTTGCACGACACCGTGGCAATGCCCAAGGTGTGGCAGCTGTTGTTGCTGGCACTGTTGCTGTTGCTGTTGCTGTTGCTGCCGCTGCTCACCACCAACTCCTCCATGTGGTGGCGCAACGAGGAGCGTCGCGAGATGCCGCTCGAGTGGGGCGCCAACTGTGGCAGCTTGCTCTTCATGGCGTTGTAGGTCTTCAGGTAGCTGGACTTGCGGCGTCGATGCTGCTTCCAGCGGCACACCACAAACACGACCATCAGCGTGCCCAGCGACGTCAGCACGATCGCTGCACTCGCCACAATCGCCGACTTGACGCCCTGCGGCATGTTCGCGTACATGCTGCCCAAATGTTGCTGCTGCTGCTGCGACATCGATGTGGCAGCTGCCGCGGCCGGACTGCGATGGAAGCCGTGGCCGGACAGTTCCAGGTCGAGGAGGTCGTGAGCACGCGCCACCTCGTTCTCGATGGTATCGATAACGTCGCTGTTATCGATGCTCGGCAGCAGCTTCGTCAGATTGCCGTTGCTGCTCAAATCGATGTCCATCGAGTTGCTGCTGTCCTGCTGCTCCTGCGAACTGCTCGCCGCCGCATTGTTCTCGAGCAGCAGACGCGGCGGTGGCAAGTAGTAAGCGCTGCGCTTGTCCTCCGAGGCGCCACCGCTTCCCGCCGATGTTGTTGCCAGCGACGCCAGCGCCAAACTCTTCCACGACGGAAAGAATCCCAGCGACTTTTCACCTCGTTGCTGTTGCTGTTGGGATGTTGGGGTTGCGGCCAAGTTTGTGGGCGCTGCTGGGGCGTAGGCGGGGCCTGCAAAGAGAGTGGATAGATCGAGGGTTGCAGCATTTATCGATAACATTTGGAGGTGTTTGTGTTGGGTGCGGCGGTTGCAGCGAGCTGTGGCGTTCTGTGTGTGCGTTGCTACCGTTGGCAGTAATGGCATATAATAGCCAGCTGGCGTTGGCTGTCTATCGACAGGTTATCGATAGTGTGTTATCGATTTCGAAAGTCATGAAATTACTTATTGAGCATTTTCGCTCACTTTGTTTGCCTATCGATATGTTATCGATAACATGTAATCGATTTATAATCAATAATTTTTATTAGCATTAGCATCTACAGACAGCCATTGTTATCTATAATGTGTTATTGGTTAACAGTTGAATTGAAAATTCCTAAAATGCTTGCACTTAAATTATCGATAATATATCGATTATTTTTTTTATCGATAATGTGTAATAACTTTTAATCTGAATTGAATTTTACTTATTGGTGCGATTTGAAATAATATTTTTGTTTGCTAGCATTGTGAATCGATCGATATGTTATCGATAAAGTGTTATCACTGTTCTTGATAATTTATCGAAATAACATGTTTGTTTGTTAGAGTTGTCTGTCTGTGGAAATGTCAATATAAGTGTTATCGAGCCTGCGTTTTATTGATCGATACTTTTTTTAAAAAACCTATTTTGCTAAAAGCTGAAATGTTGATTAAAATCTCAGCTGTTCGACTAAACGATAAATAATTCTAAAAATCAATGTTGATAAAGTGGCATTTTATTAAGTTTCTTTTAAACGAACTCTCGTAGGGAGCTAGAATCGATTATACGCTTTTGATAACTGACTAGATCTAGTTGAATGGTTGATATTTCTCAACAACATAGCTTATAAATTGACTGTTAATTAGTTGTAGTTGCTTTGAAACGCACTGTTAGTGTGCTGCAATCGATAACACGCTATCGATAACTGGCCAAGGGTTGTGTAAATATGCGCAACATTGCCAGCGTCTACTTACGTGTGCATTTTGGCGTGCCGAGCTGCTGCCGCAACGAACGAAACGACAACGAAAAACAACAACAACAACAACACAATCGATAACACACAGGGTGAGAGAGAGAGAGAGAGAGACAGATACAGAGGGGGGAAAGAGCGAGGTATCGATAAACTAAAGAGCAAGAAGAAGCAAGGGCAAGAGCTCGGCACGCGCATCTGCAACTCACTGCAACTGACGACGCCGCTGCTCGCGCTGACGTTGCCGCTGACGTCGCAGACGCAATGCGGTTATTGTACCTCGATTGCCGCCGCCGCCGCCATTGTTATCGATATCGGCATCGACATTGACACCACTATCGTTGGGCTCGATATCGATGATGGAGGTGAAGTAGCTGGAACCCTGCGAATCCGTTTTGATCTCATCCGGCTTAACGCTCTTCAAGTCAATCAAATTGAAGTGCGGAAAATTCTCAAACGCCGTCACAATATCCATGTTATCCTGCAGCACAACCTTCTGGCCGGGATAAAATCGGGAATGCTCATCGCCGCTGAGGATCGTCGATAGATGCAGCTGGCTGGAGCCGCGTTTGCGATGCTCGATCAACTCCTCCAGCGTCATGTTGCGCTGCTCCAGAACCTTGAACAGCCGATTGCCCGACCGACGATCCTCGATCAGTTCCAGCAAATCGGTGCGATCGTCGACATCGTCCAGCAGCAGCAGAGGCGGCAACGATTGCTCGGGTCGCTGCCGTGTTGCTGGCGGGAAGTTCGGGGGAGCGGGGGGCGTTGGTAGGCGTGTCTGATGCGTGTTGCTGGCGACCTCGTCGAAGAAGTTCTCCAGCTCATCGTTGCCGTCCAGCAGCTGCTGCTGCTGCTCCTCGCTGCTGTTGGCAGTGCTGCTGCTGCTGCTGCTGGGGTGTGTTGCTGCCGTGCTCTGCACTGTTGCTGCCGACTCCGAGCTGACCACATTCTCGGCCAGCTCCAGCTCCACATCCTCGATGCTCTCCACCGAGTTGCGTTCGTAGTTGTGCGCAATGAAATTGTCGCGCAGGCGTTTTGTGCTCTCTCTAACTGAGTTGCTGTCAGCTTTGTCAGCGGTGTTGTCAGCTTTGTCAGCGCTGCTGCTAGCAGAATTATTGCTGCGCATGCGATATTTTGTCTCTGTCTCGTTGTAGTCCAGCTCCTCCTCTGACTGCTGCTGCTGCTGTTCTTCCTCTGCCTCCTCCTCAACGTCCGTTGCTGGCATCGTGGTTGTCTCCAGCTCGGCAGCAACTGTTGTTGTCGTCGCTGCCGCGGCTGTTGTTGTTGTGCTTGTGGTGGCCTTGAACAAAGCTGGCGGCTTCAAAGTCGAGCGCAGTTGCTGTCGCTTCTTGTAGAGTGGTAGGCGAGTTGTTGTCGACGTTGTGGTTGTTGTTGTTGAACTGGTTGCAGCAGCAACTGTTGGCGGCGTGCGACGCGTTGTGCTGCCCTCGCGCGACGAGCCGCCAAACAGCTTGAAGCGCTGCAGCGCCGGCAGCTTGCTGGGCTTGGGCTTCACATGAAAGTCTTCCGGCGACAGCAACTGTTGCTGCTGTTGTTGCTGCTGTTGTTGTTGTTCTGTGTCGTGTTCGTTGCTGAGAAAGGCAGCGGGAATGCGTCGCACCTGTTGCTTGTTGCTGTTGCCGCTGCTTTGAGCTGTTGTCTTCACGTCGTAGTTGGTGAGACTGACGACAGGTGGCGCCACTGCGGTCGTTTGCAACGCCAGCAATGCATTCTGCTTGCCCTTCAACAAATCGTCCAGCGACAGATTCTTCTGCTGCAATATCTCGCTTAAGCTCAAGCCACCCGAATTCTTGAGAATATTCTTCAGATCCACCGGCGATTTGTTGACGTTGCTGGCAACTGTTGCAACTGTTGCTGCTGTTGCTGCTGTTGCTGCTGTTGCTTCCTGCGAATCCTGCTTCTTCGCCTGGCCGTAAGGTCGTCGATAGGCTTTGCTGTTGCTGTTGTTGCTGCTGGTTGCCTGTTGTCGCTGCCGTTCGCGTTCTCGTTCCCGTTCACGCTCCAGCGCCGCCATCGGCTCTCGAATGCTGGGCAATTGCTTGCGTCGCTGCTGCTGTTGCTGCTGTTGCATGCCACTTGGATCGTCCTCGACGTGGCCACGCCAATAGTTGCTGCCGCTGCCCGCTTCCGTCTCCTCGTTGGCGCCCATTGTCGCCAGCGGCAGCTGCGGACGTCGCTTGCGCTTCATGCCTCCAATGGTGGCAGCTCCATTGCGACGTCGTCCTCCAGCAGTTGCAGCTGCAACAGTTTCCGGCGTCGATTTGCCGTCGTCGACAATCAGCGAGACGCCCGTTTGTAGCAGCTGCTGCAACGGAAACAGAAAAGGCAAAAAAAAAAACATCATCAGCATGTGTGGCAAAGACAAAGCGGGAGAGGGAGAAATGTGTTGCACTGAGATTTATGAAGCTCGGTTAGCGCGTGGACAACGCTTGACTTCATTGATTGATGGACTCCACTGATTGATGGCAGCTGCCGTCTGCGAATCGCCATTCGACAATCGAGAATCGCCAATCGCAGCAGCTCTCTGTGCGTGTTCCATATGAATCGCACATTACGTGTGCGTCAGCTTGCCACGCCGAGGGTTGCCACAAAAGTGTGCGGCAGCCACAGCGAGGCAAGCTGCTAGAAGCTGTTGATTTATTTTATTTTTTCCTACCAGTAATGCAAGATTATTCAGACATTTTCTTGAGCACATTTTAATGACAAACGAAAGGGATAACATATAGTATAGTCTTCTCTGTCTGCCTGTCTGTCCGTCCGCGTAAGCTAATAAATATTGGAATTGGACAATAATACTGCTATAAGCAGATACAATATGATACCGTCTATAAAGATTACTCTTTTTCTAATTTCTAATTTTAAATAAATTATAATAACTTCATTTGCGTCCCTAATATTTAATTAGTATCCCAAAATAAAGTGGAAATCGTAATTTTAAAAATATAATTGAAATTAAATATTCAATGCTCCTACATTCCTTCGAATGGATATTTTAAATTTTTAATAACTCTCCCAAAATAAATTTATAATCGTCATATGAAATACATATTAAATATCAATATTTTAAATGCTAAAGACGTGTGATACTTAAAAATTTAGTTTTTTTGTATACACTTTGTAATAATGTGTAATCAATGTTGATCATAGTTTATTACAGTTGTCATCGTTTTTATCTATACGAATAGAAACTTTTCTTCTGGTAGAAAATATTGCAGCATTTATTTTGCAGTTATTTGAGTTGAATTGCCGTCGAACAGCCCTCGCTGTGCTGCTGTCTGTCTGTCGGTCTGTGAGTCAAGTTCATAAATTATTAAGTAATCCATAACAGGAAAAGTGGTCAGCCTGCTCGAAGGAATGCGATTCGCTCGACTGGATCGAAGGCAATTCCGCCTTGACTCTCGATAGCCTCAAATGCCTATAAAATAAATATATTATATGTATGTGTGCTGTTATTTGAAATCAGCAGAAATTTCTAGGGATTTTCACTTTGATCGAATCAACAGCGTTTGCATTCGATAATCATGCACTTAAGAGCATTTTTAACGCGAAGGTGTTTGCAAAAAATGGTATCAATTTATTTATTTATGCAACACTTTATGTTGTGTGCGGAAAAGTAAGAGGCAATCAAATCTCTTATACATAAATGTATTTAAAGAAGGTACTTTTTTATGCATATTAAAAACAATATACAAATAAAAAATAGTGTTTTACAAAATCACACGAAATTTGGAATTCAATAGGCAACATTTGCTTTATTAAATGGTTGAATAATTTTAAAAACTAAAAAAGGTTTCACTTGAACATATAAATTATTTTAAGAAATCAAATAAATGTTTCTTTAACATATTATTTGAATTAAAGAACTGAATTTAAGGAATATAACAAAATACAGTTTGAGGTGCAAAAAGCATTTTAAAAATTCCAACAAATTTTGAAATTTAAAAACTTGTCGATAAATTTACAACGTGATGCAAAAATTTTTATAATGCTTAAATTATTTTGTGGAATTTAAAAAGGGTTGTTGTATTTATTTAAGTAGTAGTAGTAAGTAGCGATTGTTTTGCTACTAAAATCGCTTTAATCGAGAAGCTGTGAAAGCGTTTAAAATGTTGCTTTGGCTTTAATCGATTTCAATTTGACGCTGTAATAAGTATTTTGAGACACTTCAAACAACTTAGACTTGAGGGCAGTCAATCAGCTCGTCTTCTTCTTCCCCTTCTTCATCTTGTGTCTGCCTGCTGCCAGAGTTGCCACCCCGCTTGGCATAATTAACTTGTACATCTTCGATGAGGGGGCGGCAATAATTGTTAACCAGCAGCCAGGCAATTAAAGCGCTTTAAGCACAACAAGTTACGGCTAATGAGCGAGAAGGCAATACAAGTCACGAGAGAGAGAGAGAGCGAGTGAGAGAGAGAGAGAGATAGAGGGAGATAGAGTGATAGATAGAGCTGGCGATGGGCTGTCAAAATGTGACTGCAGGCGCTTTTGTGTTCACGTAATTAATTTTCAATTTAGCGCCGGACCAGCAACCCTTTTTACCCCTCCTCCTTTTGGCATAGAGTTGCCACCCTCTCTCGATGGCTGTCTGGCGAAGAAGTGCAAAAGCCAGCTGCTGTTTATGCGGCGTATGATGATTATTACAACGATGACGATGACGATGACGATGACGATGACGATGATGTTGTTGGCATCGAACACGCTACAAATCCCTCGAGCTGACAGAGTAATTGAATCAAACCATTCAATGCTACAATGCAACTCTTTTTTCCTGCCCCTGGATTCAAATCTCTTTCACATTTGCTTAAACAATGCCAACTCCTTTTTGCGGCCAACTCTCGACCCTCTAATCAGCCTAATGCAAATGTCGATTTATGCCTTTATGAATCATATTTCTATACATACACAAAAGTATGTGTGCGTGTGTGTGTGTGTGTGTGTTTATTAATATGTGTGTGCGTGTGTGGGATGGGATGTGATTGTCTGCGGTTTGGCTTGGCAACTCGCATTAATGAAATCGATAGGTGGTTTCTTTTTATACCCTGCCATCTCATTGGGTAACTTGGCAATATGCGACTCTACTAATGATTTCTTGTTTAGAAACATTTCTTCCAAATACTCTATTTCAAAATATTTAAATTTTGTTATTGATGAACTTTGAGTGAAACACTTCCGAAATATACAAATTATTATTCATATAAATAATAATTGTATAATAATTTTATTATCTACGTATTTTATTTCTCTATCTAAAATGTAGAGAAAAGAAAAAATCTTTTGATGGAGAATAGATAATTACTTTTCAATATTCTTCACTGTGTTTCTGTTTGAATTATATAATTTGTTATATAATATTGAAAAACTCCTCGAGAAAACTTTTTTTGTTAGAGAATAGATAATAGAAAAAAGGAAGAAATATATCAGAGTTTTTCCCTACTGTATTCTGTATTACTATTAATAGATAATTCTGGAGTTTGATCTTCTCAATTAATTGTTGTTTGTCTTACTATTTTTATCAGCAAATTTTGTATTGAAAACATTTAATTCATTATTTGTTTACTGTTATTAGATATGCAACGTAGATTTACAGGGTATCTGCCAGTCGCATCGGCAGTCGCTTGTTGTTCTGATC
The DNA here is from genome assembly GCA_035047365.1 of Drosophila ustulata. NCBI lineage: Eukaryota > Metazoa > Arthropoda > Insecta > Diptera > Drosophilidae > Drosophila > Drosophila ustulata. Next base: position 10,571,523 of record JAWNPT010000080.1, read on the forward strand.
ACATAGACAAACTCGAATTACCTTAGCGCATTTTCAATTCGAGCACAACGAGAATAATTAAGCCGAAGGCTAATGACAAAACTAAATTGTTGACGAAAAAGTTGAGCAAACAAAGCGCGGAAAATAACAACAAACAGAAAAAAAAAAGAATAGCTCCCATCTCGCTCAGACTCGCAGTCGTCTACTGTTGTGCTGTCTCTTTCGTATCCTTTTTTTTCTGTTGACTGTAAAACTCATTACACAATATGCCAAATGAAACGAGGCTGAGGAGGAGGCGTGAAGGGCGGGGCGGAGGCAGAGGAATTTCAGGCAGCCGGTTGAAAAGTTTTTGCGACAACTGCAAACAATGCAAAAATAATGTTAAATTGAAAACAAACTGCGGCCCCGCCCCAAAGCTCAGCGCCCTCGCCTTGGCCTCTCACCTCTTGCCACTCACCTCATGGTCCCCTCCTCCCCCTCCTCCTCTCTCTCTCTCTCTCTTTACATTTTGCCCCTTGTTTCTTTTTCGGCATCGCAGCAACAAGAGGAACCCACTACAAAGTAGACTAGAACAATGAGAAATGCCATAGAAGCAGCTTCTGCTTTTGTTGCATAAGCACAGGCGTTGCAAGCGCTCGCAGTTGAACTAGCAGATACCCTGTAATTGCAGTAGTGCTCTTAAGATATACAGGCAAACTGATGGGAATGAAGAATAAAATTATAGCAACCTAGCGAAGGAAACCAATTCAGAAACAAATATAAATGGAATTTTATTTTTCATCTTCGTTAGTTTCCAATCACTTCCTCTATTTTCTCGCTCTATTCTATACTTTTTTCCTTTAAATTATTCATATTACATCTTTCTCTCTCTTTAATTAGGTCTCATTTTTATTTTCTTTACTTTCAAATTTTGGTATTTTTCTGAATCATTTAGCTTGCTGTCTCTAATTTGTATTTTAATGTAGCTTAAATTTCTTCCCAAATTACATTTTTTTTCCTGAACTGTTCTTTTTCCTGTTCCTTTTTCATTACAAATTTTTATTATTTACTGAAATAATATTAGTTTATTTTTTTCATTGAACTAACATATTATTTTTTTTTTATTTCCTCCCTTTATGCGTAATTTGTATTTTTTATCCCGTTCTGAAATTTTCTTATTCTACTCTTGCATATTTTCTGATATAATATTATGTAATTTTTTTCTTAACCTTTTTTTATATTATTATATTTTATATTGTTTCTTATCTATTTTGAGATTGAGTGGAACATATTTCTATCTTCTTTAGTCTTGTTCTTTCCTCGTAATTGTTAAACACATCTGTTCAGCTTGCAGAATCCTTAAGAATGAATTGTGTATTCGATATGAAAATCAAGGATTCGTTCACATATCAAATTTCAGCTCAGTTTCTAGCCTAGTTCAAAGGGATTGTTCCAACAAGTTGCTGCTGCACTTTTGCAGCTTCTTCTTCGACTTCTCCAGGGTATTGGGAGTATAAGAATTTTGGGATGTCGGGGGAAATGCATTTAAACGCATTTGGCAACGAAATCATTTGGCTGTGGCGACATGTTTTTGTTATCGTCTACCTATACAATGGATGTATGGATGGTTGGATGGATGGATGGATGACTAACTGCCTTACACACACGCCCAGACACACACAGAGACAGAGAGGCGGGCACAGTACAAAGCATTCCCCTTTGTTGCCCCCTGCGCCTGTCATTGCCTGTTAGAGACAGCGAGACGCCCTTTGAGCCTGGTTTTTCAATTTGGCCAAGTTTGGTTTTCGGAAATTGCATGCATAATGAAGATGGACGTCAATGGCAATCGAATTGTTTCATTCAACGAAGGCTTTTGGCACAAAGATCCCAATGACAGAAGCCACGCAAATCTCAATCTCAAATTGAGGGCGACCCAAGAACATAAAGAGAGACGGAGACAGACCGAGAGAGAGAGAGAGCGAACGAGAGAGGCTTTAAAATGCAACGTTGCGAGGTTTGCAGTGCATTAAATCAAACTCACACACGATGAAAGGGCGACGCCTCAGTATGTGTGTGTGTGTGTGTAAGTGTCGATGTGTCTGTGTGTGTGTGTTTGCGTTGACAGCTATGGTAACACTCTAGAACTTGGCCTGTCAACAGCAGCCTCAGCCTCAGCAGCGACAACGACAACAGAAAAATCGCCTTTGGAGTTCACTCTTTATTCTTTCTGCTTCTCTTTCTTGTCTTCTGCTGTTTTTGTAACCCCATTTTTTATGTTGTCGCCCTGATTTAGCGAGTGGACAGTTTATTGTCAAAGCTGTTTGTTGTCGTCTCTTGCGGTGTTTGTGCAGTCAATAAACGTCACTTAGGCGCTGGGCGGCTCATCAATTAGCTATCGATAACAGTGCGATAACGATAACGGGGATGAAGAGTGAATGAGAAGAGAGTAGAAAAGAAAGCAGCGTGAAGATTAAGCGGAGAGAAATATGAAGAAAGCGTAGAGAAACATTAAACACAAATTGACATATACAATGATTTTATGATATAAATTAAAGCATCAACTTTTTTAAGAGTGTAGAGAAAGCTTAAAACCTAATTGACAAATCTTTTTTATTCTCATTTCAACGAAATGCAAATTTAGTAAAGTTTGCTTGTAGTTTTTAAATACAAATTCAAATTCATAATTTTTTAAACGACTTGAGATAAAAATCTATTTAAATTAAATGTTGTGATCAAATTTTTAAATATAAACTGAAGAGTAATTATTTTTGAGAGATTGAAAACCAATTAAAATCAAATCGACAAGTATTTCTTACTGACCATAATTTGAAAATTTAAAATTGAAAATAAAATCATTGGCTTAGTTTTAAAATATGAATTGATTACAATGAATTTTTACTCACAATATTCGAATGGAAATTGTAATTTTGGAATACATATTGAAATACAATTACTTCAAGAGAGTATTAAAACAAGTATTCACAAAATTGGGAGTAATTTGAAATAAAAATAGAAAATAACTATTTTTTGGTTTTTGAACTAAAATAAAGTCATTTGACAACATTAAATTTTCAATAAAATTAACAATTACTGTCGCTGGGAGAAAGAAAAGCGATTTAGGGAAAATAAATTGTATAAGCTGTAAATCATTGGCATATGAAGAAGGGAAGCCGAAATCATTTGGTGTTCCCAACTCAATTATTCAATAGTTAATCAATCGTTTACCAACACTGGCAACGTAAGCGTTGCCACCTCGTCGACAGAGCTGCACTTGAAATCGCTTTCAAAACTCTTCCTTTGAAGGAACGGAGTAGAAGCGAAGAGTTCGGCTAATGATCTACAACAGTTGGCTGTGTAGAACTGAAGTGGATTCGAGTGCATGAAGCACAAAGTCTCAGTCTCAGTGCAGCACAGAAAGTGCTCAGAACTTTTCTGGTTTTTCGTTCGTTCTTTCATTTTTTTGGGAGCTGCCATTTTAACGCTTAACTGGCTTCAACTGGCACTTTTGATAACTTTTCTGATAAGTTTTGTGCTGTTCTATGGAAATGAAAATAAATGCGCGCAGAAAGACTTTTGGCGTGGCTAACTGCAAATGCGGCCCGAAAGACATAATGGCCAATACGAATGGGGGGCGTGGCAGGTAGTCCGGCAAACCGCAAAAAGTTGCTTAGCTGCTTGTCGTGATTGTTTTTGGTTGTTGTTGCTGCTGCTGCTGTTGATTTCTAACGGTACCCAGCTCACCGCTGCTGCTGCTTCTTCTTCTTCTTCCCCTCTCTCCCCTCTCCCCTTTGCCGCTCGAAACCTTTTTTAACCACTTCAAACAAGTTGCTGCTTTTCATAATTAAATTGAAAAATTTATGCGCAATTAAATGGAAAACTTTGCTTTGTGGTCCAAAGCCAAGCAAAAAACACGAAATACGAAAAGCAAGAAGCGAGAAACGACCAACAACAAAGCGTCGCCAGAGAATATAAAAGTTCACTTTGAGCTGACCCCCTTCGCCATAGCCATAACATTCTATATACTGTATCAACAACATTTCCCCTAATAACCAAACACTTAAGTGGGATGATCCTAATCAATGTTATGTCTTTGCTCGCCTTTAAATCCGTTGCAAGCCGAAGAGCGACAGTTGAATGTTTTATATAGATTTGATTTGACACTAACTTAAATACTTAGTATCTGCATCGTAAGCTGCTCAGTCTAAATCAAATTAGTTGCATTATTGCATCTATAACTATAGTATTTTTGCATTATCTATAGCTACAGTATCTCAATCCGCAGTTATAGTATGAATAATACCATCAAACTTAATACTTTTGTTGCATCTGTGTATGTATTGGTATTTTGTTTTTATCCAAAAAAGCTTATTTTGTACCTATTTTTTGTATATTGTTTAAGAGAATCAAAACTCTTCGATACTGTTTGCATTTTAAATATTTCCACCATCTTATCTATGTACACCAAGTTATAATTTGTTGCCTACAGATTGTCTAACTAAATTTTTCTATTTTTCTATGTCTTTATATCTTTGTCTTTATATTGAGTATCTAATCCAGTTATTTATTTGTATATATATATTTATTATTGTATTTGTATTATATGTATTTTGTATTTTATATCCATTTTATTTATAGTCTTTATAGGTTGTCTTTAGTTAATCTCCATCTACATAGTTTAATTCATCATATGTGGACATCAATTTATCTGTACATATTATTATAACAATTTTATTTATACTTACTTACTTTTATATATATTTTTTTTTATAAATTAGATTTGTAATCTAGATTATTTTATAATAATATTCTGTTAATATTTATATATCGATTCATTGATTATATACATGATTTTGTTAATAATTAAATGTTATGCTATATTGATTTTGTTGATAATCTTTGATGTGTGCTGTTGTGGTTCATTGCAGATGGGCGGTCTCCACGGTGATGACGCGTCAGAATCTGGTGCCCAAGGAGCAGCAGCCGAGCGAGGACATCTCGGCGCTGATACCCTACTGGGAGATGGCCAACAATCGGCACGGCAAGATCACCAGCTACTACGACAGCGTGGCGCGGGGCATGGCCTGCACCGCCCAGGAGCCGTGTCCAGCCGGCGAACAGTTCTTCATCTACTACGGCGATCGATCCAATGCCGATGCTCTCGTCCACAGCGGGTAACTAAAATGCTGTCACATTTAACGATCCATCTACTAAACTCTGTCTTTACTTTAGTTTTGTGGACACCAACAATCCCAAGAACTATGTGGAGCTGCGTCTGGGGCTGAGTCTGACGGACAAGCTGAGCAGCCAGCGGTCTCGGCTGCTCGTCCAGCTGAACATACACAGCATGCGAGTGCTGCCCGCTCCCGAGTACATTTCCGGGGAGCTTTTGGCGTTTGTGCGCGTGTTCAACATGAGCGCCGATCAGCTGGAGCATTGGTGCAGCAATCTGGAGCGTGCTGTCGACTTGTTGCACATTGATTGTGCCCTCGAAACGGATCTGGAGACACGCACCTGGCAGTACTTGTACCAGCGGCTCAAGCTGCTCATCGGCGTGCTGGAGGCGACGCTCAAGGAGACGGACGAGGTGCAACAGTTGGCGGCATTGCAGCTGGAGAAGCCGGCCAATGACGAGGCGATTGCCAAGCTTGAGATTGACACGATGCTGCTGCAGTATCGCCAGCTGGAGCGACGCATTCTCAACGATGCGCTGCTCTATGTGCAGGAGCGCTTGAAGGTCTAAGCCGGGATGCAAGGATTTAGGTTCAACTCCAGTGGCCATGTCAGCAACAAAATCACAATCGATTTAAACTTTTTTTTTAATTTGTTTTAAGACGCCCAAACTGAAAACAATTCACAACACACACACATGCACACACACAGCAGGCATTATCCTCATTCATTCATGGATATATTTAATAACTATTGTGTAACTAATTTAATTTATTTCTCATTTGCATCGTAACTTAATCGCAACTGTAATTTATTATTTATGCAAATTACGACACTTTTTTTAAATTCGTCATTTAATAATTGTTTTATGTTTGTTTTCAACTATGAAATAAAATGCAATAACAAACATTTTCCAAGGTCTTTTTTTTAAGGAGGGAAACAATATATCCTTTTTACAAAAATTGCGATAACTCCGGCACATCCTGCCGCATGTTGCCAGGACATGTCTCGTTGGGATCAGCAGCATCAATTCTAACGATCTGCATCAAAACATTTTGGGGTTATCTAAGAATCCAACACTTGAAAAATTCGAGTCCGAGATTCATGAGAAATTAGCTAAAAACACAAAATCAAGGATATCTAGGAAACTACAAGGATGATTTGAATGTCCTTTGGCCAGGTGATGGGTATTATTAATACGCATCGTTTGACACAGGACTCGACAGGATACGCAAGGATGTAGCCGAGTTATAGTCAATTTTCTGAATAAAAAAAATCAGGATTATCTCGGCTCCTGTAAGGACATTCGTCCTTTTTATTTCATGATTCGACATAGTACAGTTAGCACTACTTGTGTTCCAAAGGACATCCCTGTAGTCCTTCAAATGGCTGAGATAAGGACGATTTTTCGAATTTTTGGCGTTTTTTGCATGTTCCCCCCTTGTAGAAATTTAGGGCAATATTTTTTAAATTAAATGCCCATATCTCGGCCAAATCCTGCCGCATTTTGGCAGGACATGTTTTGCTAGGCTCGCCAGGACGAACTCTACTGATATGCATCAAAAAAATATGGGGTCATCTAAGGATCCAACACTTGTAAAATTTCAGTCCAAGGAACGCTGAAAATATGCTGAAAACACAAAATCAAGGATATCTCGGAAACTACAAGGACGATTTGGATGTCCTTTGGTCAGTTGATGGGCCTAATCAATACGCATCGTTTGACACAGGATTCGACAGGATACGCAAGGATATGCCAGAGTTATGGCTAATTTTCTCTAGAGCAAAATTTGATTTTATCTTGGCTCCTGTAAGGATATTCGTCCTTTTTATTTCATGATTCGATAGAGTGCAGTTAGCACTACTTGTGTTCCAAAGGACATTGCTGTAGTCCTTCAAGCGGCTGAGATAAGGACGATTTTCAGAATTTTTCGCGATTTTTCAATGCCACCCCCTTTGAAAATTTAAGCCAAATTTGTTTGAGGGATTCTGAAAAATCTTGGATGCCAATCGATTGTCCTTTTAGCGTAGAGGTGAAAAACACATGTTCTTTGCATATCCTGCAGGATATCCTTGAGTTATGACCAACAAAATTGGTCCTTTCAGAACAAATTTCTGTAACTCAGCCAAATCGAAAACGATTTTGGCAGGACAAGACATCATAAACTTGTGGAATCCATTAAGGATAAAAGCAAGCAAGACTATAACCTTAAAAACGTTGTAGATCGGTAACCGTAAGGACTTTCATAAAATCATAGTTGCCTACAGAGTTGGCCAGGATATTTTTCAGGATAATTTAAAATAATCTATACTAGTTATATAATAATAATAAAGGATAATATTAAAATTTTATTAAAAAGAAGTGTACTAAAAATTTTTGTTTATTTTTGTAAACAATTTTTTTGTGAGTCAAATTCTTCCTTTTCGAGTCCATAGAGAGGCTATGCAAAACAAGGACCAAAAGTCCTTAAACCAATATTCTGTTTGCGCTTAGAAGAACAGATGCCAGAGCGACTTTTACTTGAGCAAATAATTTGTGTGTGTTGTGTTGCATATTTTGAGGAGGCACTCCTTGAAGGATCCTTGGAAGTGCAACGAGAGCTAAAAGGACTTCAAGTATTTCAAAGACTTGAATAAATCTGCAGCATTTTAAATTCCCAGATTGCAGATTACCAATAACTGTGAGAATCCTCAAGTCCTGTTCATAACTTGTTTATGATCCAACCAATTTTGTGGGAGCTGTGGAGAATTGCGATAGTGTGAGTTAGGAAAATGAAATGAATGGTGTTTGGCAATTGGAATAAAATGGGGAATCGTATATCAATTTCAAGTTGATTGCTTACAAATTTCACTTGCATTTCAATTGAGTTCGCACGAGTTTTTCAAATCGAATTGAACACACAAAAAAAAAAAAAAAAAAAAAAAGACAGAAAAGAAGACGCCAAAGCGAAATCAAAAAGAAATTGAAAGCAAATGTTTGCTTTGAAGTTGTCGCAGGAGATTTGTAGAGAGCACAAAAAACGAAAATAATATTAGAATAATGACAGCAACAAAAACAAGAAGAAGCAATAACAATAGCAACAGGGAAAAAAAAACAGCAACGAATGCAAATGAGCGTTTCAAGCGAAATCGCCTTAAAATGTATGAAAATGCGCTTAAGCGCTTAAGTAGCGCACACACAGATATACATACATATATCTGTATATATGTATATATATCTGTATATATGGGCTGATACAGATGTGTGCAGCATGGATTAAAACAAGCAATGGCTCTAACCACGTGTCCATGTGGGTGTCATTGTCATTGTGTGCGGTGCGTGTGGCATGCGGCATGTGGCATGTGGCAACATGCGTAGATTTATAAAAGATGTAACCATTGTCCGCAGCAAAAAAAAGAGATGGCAAATGTGTGACAGAGAGAGAGAGAGAGAGAGAGGCAGATGGAATTGTGTAAACTGCTCATCCCAATTAATTAATTTGTTTATGTTGTATTTTGTTGGCAGCCATTGTGCGCAACGAGGCAGCTTAGCATATTTTGTAATTGAAACTGTTGCACATTGTTATTACAATTTGTTATCCGAATTGAGCAAAAATATTAAAAGCGCATAAATATTACAAGTTGTGTGGCAAAGCAATTAAAGTTGATTTACAAGGCTTTTGTGCTATTTCGGCAGGCAAATAAAATCATCTAAAAGTCAGAAATATAAAATGTTATCAAATTATTCGTAGCAAATATAATCTATATAATTCGAATCCAAAGCAAAGTAAATTGCCTTTATTTGGCTGACCATTCTTAAGAAATACTTCAATGAAATTGTAGCAAAAACACAGTAAAAAGAGAAATAATATATAATACGCTTTTAATAGGAATTTGTAAGAATTCAATAAGTTAAGGAAAGACAGGAAATTGGCTAAAGAAAAAAGTCATTCAATGCTGGAAGAATAGAAAATATGAAGTAATATTTTAAAATTAAATCAAAGGTAGATAAAAGAAGCGAAGAAAAATGGCAAGTAAAAATGGAATTTTTTATTGAAAGAAATACTGAGAAATTGGTTAATTCAAAAGAGACAATCAAAGTTGGATGGAACAAAGCTGGACGACGACCGAAAAATGTTGGGGGAAAATAGGACAATATATGAAAAACTTCAATTCAATAAAAACGTCTAAAGCGAGAGGAAAAAATAAATGTGTCAAATTAATATACATATAATAAATATTTATTTTAGTTGGTAAACGAAGTACTGGAAATTAAAATAGCACAAAGGTGACTTTTGGCGGAAGAAGAAAAAATTTAGGAAAACAATTATAGCTGAAAGAATAAATAAAACTTAATAAATAATAATAAAAACCTGAGAAATTAAGTAACACAAAAGAGAAAATCGTTAGAAAAGTGTGCCGAAGACGAAGGACAATAAATGGTAAAATATTTATATAGCCAGAAGAGAAAGAAGAGAAATATATCCGGAAAATGAAATACAATATATTATATAAGAAGAGAAAGAGTTCTATCGATAAAAGCAGAAGATAAGGGCAGATAAACAGAATACACAACACACACATGGTGTCTACCGAATTGTGTCTGGCTCTTTTTGGCCATTTGGAAAAGCTTTTTGTGGCTGAGTTTTATGAGGCATATTGCATAAATGTTAAGCTGCTTAGAGCCTGCTGCGTTTGGCTATTGCCTGATTTGTGGGCGTGGCCATTTGGCTAATTGCCGGACGGCAGCACAAATTTTGGGGCCGGTGCAATTAGCAAACTTTATGTGAAGCGAAAAATGCTTGCGAAAAAATTAAAGCAGCAGCAAAAACTTGAAGCTGAACTGCAATCGATGGCAGGCAACTAAAATACACACGTAGTTAAATATATATTCTCACACACACACACATACACCCACTTACATATAACCTGCATGTATTTCAATCAACTGCCTAAACACTTTACAATTTGCAATTGAATTGCAAGCGCGAAAATTGACTGCCAGCTGCTGCTGTTACAGAGGGATCCAGAGGGTGGGGGCTGTGAGGGGGCGTGGCAGCATACCAAAAATAGCTATTCACATCGTCAAATCGAATGTCGTGCAAGTCTCCCTCAATGACTTTGTCGCGCCATTTTAAATGACATTTTCCAAAGTGTTTGCATTTGCAATTTGCCACAAACGGCGGCAGACGGGGGAGTGGGGAGAAAGGGAGTGAAGGGGGCGAAATGTTGCCTCAAATCAAATATGCATATCGCTTATAGCTTAGTCGGTAGCATAACAAACAACAACAGAGAGCGAGTGCGAGAGAATCGCATACAACACGATGTTAACATCATAATTAAGCGCAATTCAAATCACAATTTGTGGCAACATCACAATATGCACAAATGTTGCTCTTCACCCCACAGGTAAATATATTAATAATCCAACAGCACATTCTGTGGTTATCTATTGGCGGTTTAGCGCACTTCCACTTCCACTTCCTCTTCGATTGTTTGCTCTTCAACTTCAAGTATCAAATATCAAGTATCCAGTGTCGAGTATCCGGTTTGTGTGCATTACTCGCAAATTGAAATGCAATCAAAAGGCAATTGAAGCGCAACCAACAGCTGCTGTTAACATCGCCACAAACATGTTAATTAACAGCTGTTAATGTTGAGCATACTTTAAATAATTAGAATAAGTTGTTATTGCAGAAATTAAATTGTTTGCCAATTATCTTTAGCTCTATCATTTCACTTGCTTGCGATATGCATATTTCAAATAAATAAAATAAATATATTGAAGCCGCAAATTTAAATGTTTTTTAATGGCAATTGAAGCTGCTGTTAACTTCAGCATAGAACTGTTAAATAACAGCTGTTAATGTTAAGCTTTAAAGCAAACATTTCATTTGCTCATTTAGCATATTTTAACTAAATAAAATATATTGTTATGGTACAAATTAAAAATACTACAAATTGTTATTAGCACTATTTAATTTGCTGTCGATATGAATATTTTAAACTGTTAAATTAAATATATTGAAAACAGTTATTAGCACTGTCATTCTACTTGTTTTCGATGTGAATTTTTAAAATAGTTTTAATAATACAACAATAATTTTTTAAAAATTATTATTAGCATTATCAATACATTTAATATTTGTTTCAATATTGTTATTCTTCTATTCTCATAATTTATTATTTAAGTTATATTTCAGCGGATTTGGAAACCACATTCAAAACTAACATTTTTGGATTGTGAGCTACACTGTTAATTAACAGACTATGTAAACCGCTTAACATTGTCATGCTAGCAGCAGTCGCTGCTTCTTGGAATAAATTAAAATAAAGAATTAAAGACACTTTTCAAGCCATAAACATTAAGGTTATTTGGCAGTTAATTCAAGTTGAACAAAAATGAATTGCAAAATAATTTCAGCATGGAGTGAGAGGACGAGTTTTATGGACTGCATTCGCATCGCGCTGCTCTTTGACACTTTGAGCCAATTAACAGCGTTGAGATGATTGCGTTGAAGCCTCGTTAGCCTACCGGTTAAGTGCCATTTAAGCCAAGTTATTTAATAGGAGACGCTTAACATTTTTGGCTTAACAAGCTTAATGCGCGCTCATCAATAGTTGGGGCATACTTCGGCCACGCCGCGTATACGCAACGCGCATAACGCATACGCACCGTCGACCATTAAAAGGAATAAATTATGAGCACAGCGCACGCATGCAATCCATATCAGCATCTGTATCAGTATCTGTATCTGTGTGTGTTTGTGTTTGTGTTTGTGTCTGCGTGTGTGTGCAATATGATTAAACATATGTATTTTTGAGCTGGCCAAAAGCAGTCTGCTCTTAAGGCCAGTTCCAGCTGCTTCGGTTGCCGTTAAAGCAGCAACTGGAGTGAGTTAAATGCCTGTGTGTGTGTGTGTGTGTGTGTGTGTTTTTGAGGGTGCATGTGGCAGGTATGCCATAAAAACAGATTGTAATCTGCGTAAGTGGAAGTGGCCACATTTGGTTGCAAGACTGCCCGTGTCAGTGGCGCATGCAACAACACCAGCTCAGCATGAGGCAAGTAACAACTGCGAGACACAAACAAAAGCCACCGAGAACGACCAACAAATACCCTGTGTCAAGTCAAGTCAATTCAAGCGAGGAAAGCAGAAAGTCATAGCTGAATTATAGGCTGCTAAAGACCCTGTACTTAACTTTTAAGATCTGATTTATGAAATTAGTTGTTGATATTAATTTATTACCATTATACGAATTTATACAAAATCAATTTGAGAAATAATAAAATGAAAATTTAGGGAACCATTTCTTATAGTTTGAGAACTCTTTTAAGAAACAATCTTTTTCCGAAAAGCAAAAACGTCACAGCTAAAGGCACTTTAAATATTGTATTTACTATATATTTTAAGTAATTAATATGTTTTAAGAATTTGGCTATTTAGTTCAGAACTAATTTATTTTGGTCAAAAGTAGTAATTTGTAGCTAAACTATAGACAACTAGAGACCCTTTACTTATATTTGGAGAACACTTTTAAGCCACGTACTTTTTATTACGAATTTTATTTATTTGAAAATTATTACGAATTTTGTATTATGAAATTAAATTTATTAAAGATTAATTTAGTGTTGTAGCTCATTATTTTAGTTCTCAGAAATTAATTAATGTCTATGTGTGATGGCCGAAAGTAGATAGTTGTAGTTGATATATAGACAGCGAAAGACCATTTGAATTTTAATTACGAATTCATTGCAATAACTACAAATTTATTTGTTTACTTAACACAACAGCAGAAAGTCGTTGCTGACCAATAGACAATTTCGAAAACTTATTAAACCACAAATGCAGTTCTTTGCAGTCAAGCAACTCGCTTTTGTCGCCCGCATATTGCTTACAGGGATAATAATAGCCACAGAACTGGAAGAGCTCTTACTACAATTTACTACTAACCAGATCGAGAGCCGGAATAGAACAACTGGACTGTGGACTGTCGACTGTCGACTGTTTGTGTGTGTCTACTTGCTTGAATAGCCCCAAAAATGGGTTGCTTTAGTCTAATATTTGCATGTGGGCTTTTGCAGTTGTCAGTTACACATTTGCCAGTTGCCGGCAAAAAAAAAAAGAAAAAAAAAGAAAAATGAAAAACTTACAACCGAAAATCGGAATTATTGTGTAAATTTGCAAAGAGCTCAAAGCCCAGGACGCTGCTTGACAACGTTTCAACGTTTCAACGTTTCCGTTTTCCAATCCCAACTAAAGTCCGATATTCGAGTCGCATCTTAACAAATTTGTAGCTGGCTTTGAATTAAAGTGTGCTTGTTATTCCAGTTGTAATTGAGAGCAGCATATAACATAAGAAATGCCATAATCCGGTTGCATTTAATGCACACATCCTTAAGACTCGCCACAGCAACGACAACAGCAATCTCTGTGTGTGATTTAATTCTCCCTTGAACTGCACTTCTGATTTCTCTGTTTCTTTCATCTTTCTCATTTTGTTGCTACTCCACCGCTTTAGTTATTTATTACCAGATTTCCTTGAATGCACTTTATTGCACTTTCTCTCTCTCTCTTTTGTTATTATCCCAGCTTCTCTATTTATTTTGCCATCTGTTTCTTCTATCATTGATGTTTATTTGGTTTCACTTTTGGCTTTGCTCAAATGCTTTTTTGTTCTCTTCTGTTCAGTTTCTGGCTGCAATTTATTACTTCTGATAATTTACTATTGCTCCTTGACACTTCGCATTATCGGCTACAATTATATTTTAATATTTGTTGTTTGCTGCTTAATATTTGTTTTAGTTTTTGCTATTTCGAGTTGCTTCACTTTTTCTTGATTGTTGTTTTATGAGTTCACTTAACTTTATACTATACTATTTTCAGTTTTTCATCGTGGTTTTTTTAATTGTTTTTTCCAGTTTTTTCACTTAAAATTTCTTGTTTTGCTTCTCGCTTTGCTTCTCGCTTTGCTTCTCGCTTTGCTTCTCGCTTTGCTTCTCGCTTTGCTTCTCGCTTTGCCTCTCGCTTTGCTTCTCGCTTTGCTTCTCGCTTTGCTTCTCGCTTTGCTTCTCGCTTTGCTTCTCGCTTTGCTTCTCGCTTTGCTTCTCGCTTTGCTTCTCGCTTTGCTTCTCGCTTTGCTTCTCGCTTTGCTCTTCGCTTTGCTTCTCGCTTTGCTTCTCGCTTTGCTTCTCGCTTTGCTTCTCGCTTTGCTTCTCGCTTTGCTTCTCGCTTTGCTTCTCGCTTTGCTTCTCGCTTTGCTCTTCGTTTTGCTTCTCGCTTTGCTTCTCGCTTTGCCTCTCGCTTTGCTTCTCGCTTTGCTTCTCGCTTTGCTTCTCGCTTTGCTTCTCGCTTTGCTTCTCGCTTTGCTTCTCGCTTTGCTTCTCGCTTTGCTTCTCGCTTTGCTTCTCGCTTTGCTTCTCGCTTTGCTTCTCGCTTTGCTTCTCGCTTTGCTTCTCGCTTTGCTTCTCGCTTTGCTTCTCGCTTTGCTTCTCGCTTTGCTTCTCGCTTTGCTTCTCGCTTTGCTTCTCGCTTTGCTTCTCGCTTTGCCTCTCGCTTTGCTTCTTTGCTTTTCTTTTTGCTTTTCTTTTTGCTTTTCTTTTTGCTTTGCTTCTCGCTTAGGTTCGCTGTTAGCTTCTCTTTTGGGATCTTTCGTCGCTTCTCGCTCGATTTTCTTCTCACTGAGTTTCTCTGGGCTTCTCGCTTTGCTCCCCAATTTGCTTCAACTCATCAAACTGCCGCTCGCATCTCACATTATTTCACTCGCTGCTCCCATCGTTTAGTTCTTTATTTTCAGCTCCTGACTCGTTTAAATTGTGATGCCTTCGATATCCTTCCCCACTTCCCTCCGCCCACCATCGAGACTTAACAGACTGCCAGTGAGAACTCTTTGCTTCTCTCGCAGTCTGCTCAATATGCAAAGATGACAGATGGAAAATGGAAAATGGAAGATGCGAAGATGCGAAGGTTCGCAACCCATTTTCCTTGAATGATTCGATCTAAATCTGCACATGCTGCAATTTATTTAGATTTTCCCAATATCGCCAGCTTCTCTCTCTCTCTCTCTCTGCTTTATCCGCTTTGCCTTATCTCGGCTGCCTGACAGATTGTTATTTAAATCGAATTCAGTTTTCTGTTTTGTTTGTTTGTTGTCGACTCTCGCTTTCGCTTTCGCTTCTGCTCGACTTGATGCTATTTAGGCTTTCGCTGTGTGTGTCTGTGTGTGTGTGTGTTCTCAAGGCCTCGGCAGACATCGATAGGGCGGACTTGCATATATGAGTGGCTCAGCAACTAAGCCGACTGCCAGGCAGCAGATGTTGCAATGTTGCTGCTGTTGCTGCTGCTAACAAGGTTACCTGGCCAACTAATTTGCATGGAACGTGACTGTATTCGTTGCGAGGCTCTTCTGCTGTTTGTTAGCAATTAACTGGGCCATTGTTGTTGTCAGCGCCAGAGAAGGCAGGAATTCACGCACCGGCAACGACAACGGCAACGCCAGCTGCTTATTTTATTTGCTAATTGCAACACTCGGCGCAGCACAAGTTGCCAAGAAGCAGCACAAGAAAAGAACGAGCCCTCGACAAGTGCTCGACAAGTTTTTCCCAACAGCAGCAGCAGCAGCAGCGACGACAGCAACAACAACAGCAATGTTGCTGTCGCCAAAGGGCAAACGGGCATTCTTGTTACCTTCTCTCTCTTCCTTTTACCTTCTCCATTCTCTAGCTGGGCAAACAAATTAAAAGTGACGCATCTTCTTTCGCCAGCACGTCTTCATCTTGCCTCCCCTTTTCCACTTTGTTTTCTGCATTTTTTCTTGGCTTGCAGAACTTGCAGCCAACTCTTTCACTCGGCTGCAACACGCATTCGGTTGCGCATTCCACACCATAAATATTAAAACCCATCTAAAGCACATTTTTGTTCGCTGACATTTTGATAGATTTGCTGTCCGTCGTGTTAACAGCGGTTGCAGCTCATTAACATACCGAGAGCAACGTGTTAAAGGGCGCTATGTTAATTCATTAACAGCCCGCTAATAGAGCTACACACTGTTAACAGCTGATTGGCTCAACAGCGAGAACTGTTAAGGCTACTTAACAGTGCCGTCTTACATTAACCGCTGTTAGCCTATTAACATTTTATTATTTGGGCAGACAACATAACATAAATTAGCATTATATAAAAAAAAAAAAATGAAAATAAACTATAATAATGGGTAAAATATTGCATGCCAGCAAATATTCCTTACTATTTTGTATGAGACAAAAAAAATCATATTTTAATTAATATTATAAATAGCTTTTACAATAATTTTCACAATTGAGATTTTGATGCAAAATTGTGCTAAAGTTACTCGTTTATCGTCTTAATAATATAAATGAATATAACGACAGCTGAATATTTTAGTCCATACGAAATTTGTAGCGATGTCATAATTCACAAAGCAAAAAAACCAAAAAAACAAAACAGAAATTCCGATGTCCCATAAAAATAGATTTTTACGATAAATTGGCGAAAATTGGTCGAAATGGTTTCAAGTGAGTTATTTGAGCTGAAGGCCAAGGTCACGATATCCGAAATATAATTACTATAATTATAAGTTAGCTCCAAGTAAATTAATAAATGAGGTAATTGCACTTAAATCAGAACTTTGTTAACTATAATAAAAGTAAGTTATTATAATTTATTTAGTTGTTAATTACCTTTCCTAGCACTTTAGCTGAAGCCTAAAAGATGTTTATTATTGTTATTAATTTGTTATTTAATCATTTAAATTCTTCCGCAATTCGCTGTAGATATTTTAGCTCAAAAAGTTAGATATTGTATGAACAACAATAAATCATTTATTACAAATCATATTGCATGAGCTTCATCTAAGCATATAAAATATAATTTGAATTTTGCAAGTAATTACCACTAGGCAAATAGTTAAGAATAAAAACTGTAAATGTTAAATGGTTAACAGCTTAGTCAATAAATTCCTGCAGCTAACAGCTGTGTGAACTGTTCAAATTTAATCTGTCAAGACTATCAACAAGTGAAGCGACGCTAACATGGCAAGGAAGAAGGAGGAGAAGCAGAAGGCGAAAAGCGAATGCAAAAAGCAATCGAAATATATATGTATGTATGTATGTATGTATGTATTGGAGCATGTGTGCGGGTGTCAATAGAATAAACATAGAGCAATTGAGAAATATCAGTGGCAGATTCGCTGACTGGCAAATTGTCAAAGCGAGACACAAAAGGCGAAGGAAGGAGGAGGGAGGAGTGCAGCAAAGACACTCGAGTTGCTTATGAGAATTGCTAAAGAAAATGTCAAACAAGCTAATAACAAGTCAGCAGACGGAACGAGACAGAGACACAGACACAGACAGAGAGTGAGCGAAGAGGGAGAGAGGAGAAGGGAGCAGCGAAGCTGCATTTAGCAGGGCAGTTAAAGTCAACAACTGTAGACTGCAGAGTGGAGAGTGGAGAGTGAAGAGTGGAGAGTGGAGACTGGGAAGGTAATCCGTACAAAATACTTGTGCATGTGATGCATATTTCATTGCCTACTTTGTGTCCGTATGTGTGTGTGTGCGTGTGTGTGCATTATATATTCATGTTTTGCAGTTTCGCAACTGATGTCATTCGATGGCAAGCAGCAAATTGAATCGCAGCAGGAAGAGCAGCTTTTTAGAGAGGGTCGAAGGGGCTGCAACTGGCTATTTAAGTGCATGAATAATATGTAATAAACGCTGGGGCAACAATGCGACTTCAATGATGACTTCATAATGCGGCTGTTGCTTAAAACTAATGTGATTTCAGCTCGGCACAACTTCGGACTCTTAAATGTTTCATAAATTGTTCATTTATGCACACACACACACACACACACACATACGCTGAGCGAAAAAAAGGTAAATAAATAAATGAATGATCCCTGAAAGTAAATTCCTAAATCAAGCACAAAATTCTGCAACTATTCTAGATTGGAAATTCTTAAAATAAGATTGTGTTTAACTTTTGATAAGATGAGGAAGATTCTGAATATAAGAATATATATTTTAAATTCCAGAAAATAAATTCTTTAATTAAGAACCAAATTCTTATATTTAGATTGCAGATAAAAAAAATAATTTAAATAATTTTTGTATTTCCCTTTATGTTATTATTAGTTATTTATTATTTCTTTTAGTTAGTTTATTTTCAATATTACAACTTATTATTTGCAAACTAAGCGTTTTTGGTGGAAAAGAGAATTTCGTGGTGGAAAAGAGAAGAAAACCAAGCATAAAATATATGAATTTATGAAGTTTTCTAATTGAAAAAATTAAAAAAAAACTAAAAACATTATGTCAATCTTGAAACAATACTGCTTTAATCATAAATGAAAGTTAAAATTGAAAACGTGTTTCAAGAATGTTTTTTAGAATGAATTAATGTTTTTTACCAAATCACAGAATTGCATTCGTGTTTTTAGAACGTAATTTTTGGCTCAGTGTAGACATGTGTATTTGCCCTCGGGACACACACACACATGCACACATTACATTACGCAATCAGCTGGCGGCGGCAAAGCGTCCTCGGGGATTGGCAGCGGCAACAAATTGACAGACAACAGCCCAAAAGCGTCCAATAAAGCCGAGCAACAACAGAGCGCACCGTGCTTAGAGGGAGAGTGAGAGCAAGAGAGAGGGAGAGAGAGGAGTAAGAGAGAGGGAGAGAGGGAGATGGCTAGCTAGAGTGCTAAGAGAATTGCAGAGGCTCCCAAAGGCTTCGCAGACTTCAGCTTCATCTGTCAACTGCCAGCAGCAGTTGAGTCTGAATATGAATATGAGTACGATGAATACGAGTATGAGTATGAGTATGAGCATGAATATGACTCTGTGTGTGTGTGTGTGTATCGGGGTCACTCTGATAAATTAACATAATTGCACAATTTTTCACAATGTGACAGCTTCATAAATATTAAATTTTAATTAATTGCGCGCCGTTAAGAGTTGCATTTGCAACAAGCACGTGCCACATTCCACACATGCGACTCTCTCCCTCTCCCTCTCCCTCTCCCTCTCTCTCTCTCTCTCTCTCGCTCTCTCTGCGTGTTTAATGCTGGCAATTAGCGGCCGGTCAACAGTTTCATAAATAACAAACAATTAATCAAAGTACGTCGCCCGAAAAAGACGCGCAACGCCAACAAAACTGCCAAACTCGCTGTACACACAAAATGGCGACTGACATTTCCGTTTCCGTGCAAGCAACAGCAACAACAACATTAATACAAACATAACAACATATAATTAAAGTGCAACGGGAAAAAAAAAGGAAACCGTCGTCAACTCTGATTTGACGTCGATTAAAATACCCTTTTTTTCTGCACAAACAATGAAATTGCATTTTCTCCCACTTCAAGTTAAATTAGTGCTGCTATTAATTAAACAAATATTCACAGAAACATAAACATTAAATACTTAAATCAAGCAGCGAATTTGCAATAAATAAATGCACATATTTTCAGCTCTATTGTCAAGTAGAAATATCAAATGAATTGCAGCTTCTCAAAAAAACATTTTCTTTGCCACATTAGCTTCAAGCTTATTTTACATTAAATTTAAATACAAAAATAATATGCAAAATAATTGCTTTACTAACAAGAAAATGTTACATTTAACTAAAATTATTCTTGAAGAAACGTAAACGCAGGAAATACAAAAATAAAACCATTCAAATAATTGCAAATCAATTTTTGTCAGTCTAAATTTGCATAAAGTATTTTTTTTTAATTTTTGGAAATATAAACTATTATTTTTAAGTTGTTGAAATTAAATGAATATTTTCTCGAAATTAATTTTCTTTGTTATAGCAAGCTAATTTTACATTTTTTTTTTCAAACAAATTTAAATACAGAAATTTACTGCTAAAATTATTATTTAATTCTTTTACAATGCTAAACTGCTTCTAAAACTAAAATGCGTCTTTAACGTTATATCTTTTTGATGCCAAGATTAAATAAATAATTTAAAAAAAATGTATTTACGCAACGTTAGAGACCGTAAATGAAATGCAGCCCATCAGATCGGATTAAAAGTTAATCGCTCAAGTGATTTTGAAAATACGCCTCCGCCCACGCCCTCTGCGTAGCTAATATACCCGACTGGGGGCGGTAATAATTAACAATTTGGTGTCGCTGGCAACGCTTTGATTAAGTGAACACATTGCAACCCGAAGCCGCAGGCGTTCATCACACAACAATGTGACAGAAAAGGGACCTGCTGGGATATATATATATATACTAGCTGACCCGGCCACGCGTTGCTGTGGCTAAAGTTTTTTGTTTTTTTTTTTTTTTTGTTTTTATATATTTTTTTTCATTTAAACTATCCTATCTCTCAAGTTAGATCGAACTGCACATGATGTGCGAATTTAATAAATAATCGGTTAAGTGGTTTAGGAGTCCATTGAGGACAAACATTGTGACACGAGATTTATATATATTAAGATATGTATATATAGTGTCGTGTCCAGCCGAATGGATTTCAGTGTGTGTGTGTGTGTGTGTGTGTGCTTGGGTATTATTGCGTTATTTTAATTTGTTTTATGCAATTAAATCAATTAATTTATGCGCATAACTTTGGCCATTGTTGTATTTTGCTTTCAATGCCACGCAATAATGCATTATTAATGCATTATACATATACATATATCGTTCAATCCATCGCACGCCCCCAAGAGGGGAACTGCGAATGTGACCTATGCTCCCAGTTACCCTGTAATTGCAACAAATGAGGCCATCTTGATTGCCTCGTATACCCTATAACTAACCCTATTTTTCATTGATTTCCTAAGGCAATTACCAAAATGAAATCAAATACATATATATTCATTTTAGTTAAGTAAATAGGTAGTAATTCAACATTAATCTTATTTTTTTAATAATTCATATACTAATATAAAATAGAATGTTAGTTTTATTGATTTCAAAAAGGAATTTTGCAATCATTTTGAATACGAAAATTAAATCAAATAATTATGTTAGTTTTAGTTAAATGAAAGATAATAAATCTACATGAATCGATTACTTTATTAAATAATAATTTAAATTCTAAACAATAACAACAAGTTCAAATTATAAATAAAATAATGAAATCATTTGTAATAAACAGATCTGCAATGAACTAATATTTATTGAGTGCTTGAAGTCGTAAACTAGTAAATATATTAGATTTATTTAAAATTAATTTTTATTTGAAATTAATTATTAATACCACAACAACTGGAATTATTCAAATAATTGCAATCAAATAAAATAATTATATTATAAGACGTTTTCAAATGATTCTAATTTGAATATTAAATACAATTTATGTATTTGTTGTAGTCCATTAAAACAAAAGTTTTTAAATAATCAAAAACTACTTTTCCAATTATCTTAATGCGAGTTATAAATAATATTTGTTTTCAAATATTTCCAATTCCTAGTATAATATTAAATAAAATATTTGACTTAATAAAATTCGATTTGAAGTGCATATAATAATGCAAATGTCCAGCAATTACAATGAAATTACCAAAGTAATTGCACAAATTCCAAATGGGCAACAATTAGAAAATAACAAATAATTAAAAGAAGCAATTTCGAATTTTTGGCACCAAATAATTAGCGATAATTGGCGGCTAAATAAATAATTGCAAATAATTGCAGCTGCAAGTGAAATAATTGCAAGTTGCATATACCCCAAAAAAAAGCGGATTTTGTGCTTCAAATTTGAATGCAACACGCACAATTAGAGGGTAAAGGGGAAGGGGGTGAAGGGATCGTGATATCATATAACGCATGCAAATTTGCTGAACTACATAAATAATTAAGCAGGAGAGTAAATAATGTGGCAGCGGCAAGTATTTGAGTTAGTTGCAATAACCGTTAGAATTGGTAATCAGCTTGCCACATCTGCATATTAATGTCAAATTTGTTGCTGCTCCTGCAATATTATTTAAATATTTAATATTTCAATTATTCAACCGCAAATGACAAATCTCCAAAACACAAGCACGAAACTCACACACACACACACACAGTGCGGGTCATTGTGTTAAATGTGGCACACAACAACAACAACAACAACAACAACAACAACACACACACACACACACACACATGGCCTACTTTGTGGGAGGGGGCGAAAAGCGGGTTAAGGAAACTTGGAAAATTGTCTCAAGCAGGCGCTGAATAATTTAAAAACATTTTCAAAATGAGGCAGCATAAAAACCGCACGCAAATTACTGAAAATTGACCGCACTTAAAGCACACACACACACACACCTAAACACACACACACACACAGAGAGTCACACCTGCACGTGGAAAACAATTTAAATATTTAATTGCGCACACAATTTAAAATTGTGTTAAAGCAAAGCCCAAGCAAAAAGGTTATGACAACAACAGCAACAACTACAAATTGTTGTTAACAAAAAGCAGCAACAACAACAGCGTCAGCGTGAAAATAAAAGAAAGTGCCGCTAAATGTTGCAGCGACGCCATTTTGTTTGCTCTGGCGACATCGTTGACCTTTTACCGTTGTTGCCACTCGGCGAGCGTCGCTCGAGAAGTTTGCACAGCAAATAAAACGACGACCTCTGCCAGCCCAGCCGATTACCATTTAATTACCCAAGTAATGGGGCAACTAATTGCATAATTACCGCCGCAAGAAACATTTTAAATAATCATATTTTAATCACAATTACTAGCGCAACTAATGCAAAATTAATTCATGTTATTATCATCAGTTTAGGTACGAAACTGAAATTCATAAATTTACGAATAATAAATATTCAAAATGTTGCTAAGTGCAGAACCAAAATATTGCTACAATAACTGCATTTAATTATGGAAAATGCATAATTATTCAAATATTTCGAAATCAAAACCCTAAACAATTCAGAATTCAGTTTTGTGCTTCAGACTGTAAATTAAAATGTTGTTATTGAATAAATCAATTTATTTCGCCTTTAAATTAATATTAAATATGTCAAGTATTTTAAAAAATAGTCAATATTAATTTGTTAGATTTGTTTGGACTAGAAAGTAGCTTGCACAGTAAACTGTTTTTTTTTGCATTAAAATAATTACTTTAATTTATATAAATGTTTTTATCAATTTATCCAATTTATCAAATTTATGATATACATTTGAAATTAGTCAACTAAATGGTAACATAAAAAAATATGTAAAATAAGGAAATGAAAACGTAATTTCTATAGTGACTAAACATTTTAATATTTTGTATTTAATAATGGCCGTCCAAAGGTGACGATAAATTAAATTATAATGAATAAAATTGTCAAAGAAATGAATAGAAAATTTGCAAAGCAATTTAAAAAAAAGGGTTGCTTTACTTTTTCTTGTTAAAAAAATATTCATATGTATAATGATGAATGACAAGTAGTTTAGAATGTTGATAAATATGAAAATTGCAACAATTGGCAATTAATTTAGGTAAGTTTGTTAAACAAAAATAAATCTCACTTTAAAAAAATGGTAAATTAATTTAGATTGTCAGTGAATATGAAGTAAATAAATGAAGTAAGAAAATGAGAAAGTAATTCCGACAATCGTTTACATTGGTTCGTTGGCGTTCTTTTTGAGAATTGTTGAAACAAATATGGCGATAAATAAATGTTGTAGAATGTTGATAAATATGAAAATTGCCAAAAACTGTCAATTAATTTAGGTAAGTTTGTTAAACTAAAATACAAATCACAAAGTAATTTATAGTGTCAGTGAGCACATAAAATAAGAAAATGAGAAAGTAATTTAGAGAATTGTTGAAACAAATATGGCGATAAATAAATGATTTAGAATGTGGATAAATGCTTGGAAAATGGGAAAGAAATGGCGACGCTTAAGTGGCGTCCAGTGAGGCCGCAAGTAATTGTGCTTGACAAATGCAATTACTCGAGTAATTGAGGCTGAAAATGGTCGTAATGCGTGGCCAGCAGAACAGCAGAATACGTATACGACTAGTGTGCCAGCCGCAAATTGAGAGCGTCAACTGTGTGTGTGTGAGTGTGTGTGTGGGTGTGGGTGTGTGTGTGGAGGAGGTGGGGGTGCAATCGCAATGCGCAATGCATGTGTTTGCGACAGTTGAGTGACGTTGCAGCTTGGTCAGGTGAACGTAGCTGCAACCGAGCGAGCGTGCAACGCGTGGCAACGTTGTGCATTGTAGGCCTCGGGCTGTGTGCGGCACAAAGGCAAGAAGGTGACCTGATTGAGTGCAGACTGGCACTGGCAGGCTAACAAACACACTCGCACACACACTCGCACACACACCACATCCACCCACAACGCGTCTTGCGAGCGCTGCAAAGTAGGCAACAAAATTATGTAAGCAAAATGCGAGCGGAAAGAAAGCGAAAATGCAGAGCTTAAAACTGATGACATTGCTCCCGTGTGTGTGTGTGTGTGTGTGTGTGCTTGTGTGTGTGTGTGTGTGTCCGTTGTTTGCTGCAAGTTTGTCGCAACTGCAGCGACATTTTTATAATGCCGCCAGCTCACGTGTCGCATATTCATTTAAATTTCAATTTAAACACAGCTGCCCGTGTGTGCGTGTAAATGGGGGTGTACATGTGTGTGTGTGTGTGTGCGTGTGTGTGTGTTTAAGCCACGGCTAAGTGGCCGCAACAGTTGCACTCAACGCTGCCCGAAAAACGTGAAAACGTGAAAATGTGAGCTCGTCATTTGAATAACTTGACAAACTGCGCATAATGAGCTCGTTACTCGTTACTCGCCACTCGCCACGCTTCACTCGCTACTCGCTACTCGTTACTCGTTACTCGCCACTCGTTACTCGTTGTGTTAATGTTTACGCATCGTTTGTCACACGCATTTCACACTTTGCAGCCACAAAAATGGCGACAGGCAACCGATTTGGCATGCTGATGATGTGCTGATTAACGAGTTGCGAACACGTTCAGCGAGTTGGCTTTAAAGTGTGTAAAAAGGCTACAGGAAATACGTCTAACTTATAGAAAACTATATTTAATAGACTTCATCTCACAAGTCTTGTAACTGTTTAATGGAAATGTTGTAGTCAGTCAATTTATTTGCTCGCTCTCCATGAATAAAAAATTCTCTAGATCGGCGCATTTATTTTTTCTTATTTCACGCTCAAACATTTGAACGTCTAACAATATTTAACGAGGTTCAGTAACCGTAAAGAATTCATTTAAATTACGTATAAGTCAATTGCAAATATGATTCAAAATTGTAAAATTAGATTCAAATAGTTTTTGTTGCTCTTTGGAATGTTTTAAAAAATGTCTTCAGGTGAACTAACAAAAGTTTCTTTCAAAGGATGAAAAAGCACAAAAGCAAATAATTATAATTAATTGGAAACATCATTTGGTAAATAACAAGTCTTAAATTAAACTCCATTTCAAAATGCTGAATTCAACTAAATTATTAATTGTCATATTATAAATCTTGTAAATAATTGAAATTATATGTATACAAAAATGTTCCATGTAGGTCTAAAATTAATTGCAATAGTTATCAAGTGTCGTGTCAAACTCTGGCAATAAAAGCAATAGTTGGAGGCTTTAATTTAAAGCGACAGCCTATTAGAAAATTGCTCTCGACAGCCGAGTTGTCTGACAAGGTGGAAAGCAGCTCCTCTTTCCAATTGCCAAAATACCTGAAGAGCAAACTTTTATTTAGCTGCTGCTGCTGCTGCTGCTGTTGGCCATGTAATAATATCTTTTATGCAGTCTCCACATCTCGTGTTGCACATCAAAGCTGGTTGCCAAATTGTTTGGCATCTGGTTATGGAACGAGGCACAAAAACCTGATTTCTGTCCTTCAATAACCACAGGAATTTGCATAGAAATGTTGTAAAAGGACAGCTAATCAATATGTTGTAGTTGCCCTGCTGCTTCAGCCTGTTCCTCAAACAACATTGAGGCTGCAATAACAATGTTGCGGAATAAAAACAAATATTGCATTGACTTTTCTTATTAAAGCCAAATGGGAATGGCCATAAATTAAGCGGCAAAAGTTTGCGACTCGAAGTTGCTCTATAAGAAGTACATTTAACAACACAGTATTGCAAATTAAAAATATAAATTACAATATGTATATCAAGTAAATGAATAGCAGAAAATATGTGGAGCACAAAAAAGTCTGTAGTAAATTTTATTTTGGAATTCATTAATAAAGTGTAAAATTCATGCAGCATATTTGTAGCAATTTAAATATATAAATTAATATTATAATTTATATATAAAGCAGAAAAAATGTATATATTTAAATATATAAGAAGTTCATTTTATTTTGAAATTAATTAATCAAGTGTAAAATTCAGCAATTTAAATATATAAATTAATTTCATATTTTTAGGTCAAGTAAATAAATAGCTGAAAATATTTGGAGCACAAATTGACTTTCTAGTTGTTTTTAGGTTTTTTTTTAATTGAAAATGCTGCGGCTGCAAATTGTTTGCTGACTTTGCTCCATTTTGACTTTTTTACAGAGTATTCACAGCTCACGTTGTTGACAGCGTATTTGTGAATTTGTCGTGCATTATTTTTCGGCCATTGAACGCAGGCAGCAGCAGCAGCAGCAGCAGAAAATACTAAAAACCAGAAGCCCAAAAACCAATTTCGGCGCAGCAAAAAAACAATTTCACACACACACACACACACACAGAGACACTGTAACTAATTATTTGGAGGCAGACGGTGCGTATGAGCGACGCCCTGGCTGGCAATCTATTTTTTACTTGCTCGCTTTTCAATTAAAGTCTTGTAGAAATATTGTTGCCACACACAGTGGCAACAACGATTGACAACAGCAGCAGCAGCAGCAGCAGCAGCAGCAGCGACACACATAAAAGCTTTTAAATCTTAATAAATCTTGCATACAATTTGGCAACAAGTTCAGCGAAAAGTTTGGCGTGGCGCGACCCGTGACCGAGTGACAATGATGTGGCATAGAATCTGTGTGGCAAGAGCTCGCAACTCGCAACTCGCAAGTCGAGTCTAAGTTAAGCTGCTTCAGCTGCCAGCTGGCAAAAAGAATTGTGAAAGCTGCAGCTGACACGCACATCGAAGCTACAGCTACAGCGACGGCATGTGGCATGTGGCATGTGGCAGCTTCGGTTTCATTGCTTGCAACGCTGCACCTTTTTGCAACAGCAACAGCAGCTGACATCTTAGACAGCCACCTTGCCATCCCCCTTCCCCCTTCCCTCTTTGCACATAAATATTTTGTATTATATTTGATGTCGTGCCGGGATTCCCTTTTACTTATTCACATCATACATATTTTGCCGTCCTTTGCTTCCTTTGCCGCTTTGCCGCTTTGCGCATAGATATGAGCTCGGAGATAAGTATCTCAATTTTTGTATCCATTTTTTTTCATATTTTTTGTGTTGTCGCCTCATCGCACAGCGGGTTGGAATGCGTTTGTCTTGCTCTGGATTTATGCGCTTCAGTTTTATGCTTGCTTTATGGCTTAGCAGCCACACATTGAACGTTTACGAATGTGCGGATGAAGAGGAGAGCGGAACGAAATGCTAATGAGAGGCTGAAATGCCCGATAGAGACGGGGAAGGGATAAGTGAAAAGTTTCTAAAGAAGTCGGTGAGTTGAAAGTATAAAAATATCCAACAAAAAACCGTGAAGAGTGAAGCAGAATATTGCAAATAAACAGAAGAAAATTCAATTTCATTGGTACAACATTAAATTCGCAAAAGATATATGGAAAGTAGTGAATTTAATTAATATAACATTGAGAACAACTTGTATGGTAAAAGAGTATTAGAAAACAAGAGTAAAGTGAGAGAAAGAAATATATATAAATTGTAATATGATATGTATGTATATCAAATTAAAAACAATGAAAAATTATATAAAACATAGAGAAGAGCGAGTGACAACAATATAAATTGTAAGCTATTCAATTACAATGTGAATACAAAATGAGCAGGGCGAGAAAGATAAATTTAAACAATTGAATTAAAAAAATGAATTCCCACTAATTTATTTTTTACATTTAATTGTTAAAATTTGTACAAATTAAATTGTATTATTGATTGTGTAATTAAAACAAGATATAAATAAAATATCAAGCTTAGAACTCTCACAATAAAATATGAAAATTCAAATAATATGCATAAGAAAAGTGGAGTCTACAAAAAAAAAGTTAAACTAAAGCAATTGCAGCAGCATGGTTAAAAAACAAGAGAAACAGAATGAGAGGGAAAATAAGTGAGAGTTGGCGAGAATTCGAATAAAAAAGACACATCATCAGCAAGCAAACATCAAAACGACTTTAAACCGATTTCAATTCTTTTCACGCGCTGCAAACGCATGCGATTTGTCAAACAGACATATCGATAGTTGCGATCGAAATCGATAACAAGGAAGAAGGCGACGGAAGAGGAAGATGAAGATGAGGCAGCAGCTGAGCAGCGCAGGCAAAGTTGCTGAGTGCAAAAAAGTGTTGCCTACTTTGTAGCGCTTGGCATAAATGAAAATAAAAATAAATACAAAATACTGAGGCAAGTTTCAGTTTCAGTTGGAGTTTGAAGCCTGGAGTTTTTCGAGTTTGCAGTTTGAGTTTAAAGTTTTGTTGTGTGCGCTCGGTTTCAGTTTTTCTTTCTCTCTCTCTCTCTCTGTCGTTTGCCTTTGTTGTTGCAAATCTGGCGTTGCTATAAAGCTCTCTATTGTTGTTCTCCCCTTTCATACGCTCTACGTGTATAAATTTTGCACAACTAACTGCGTCACATTTTGCATAAGTGATGAGATCGATTTCCGGTGATGGTGCGTGATGTAAAAGTAGAAGATGAAGAACAACAACAACAACAACAGCAACAGCAACAGCAACGTGCAAAAATCTTTTTGCCAAAGATTGTCAACAGTTATTGCTGTATATATGCTTTTTCCTCTTCTTTTTTTTTGTGTTGTGTGTGTGTTTTGTGTGTGTGTTGCAAGTTGGAAGCGGCAGCTGAACAAAATAAACCAAAAGTGCCATAAAATGTTTGCACAGAGTTTTCAGCAGTTTTTGGCGCTTGACTTTTGCTACCATAACCTCTAGCCAAAGCCCCAACCTTTCCCTTCCTTTCTTATCCCTAGCACACTTCTCTCCTCCCCTCTCGATGCTCGTGCCCATTTTATCCATTGCCAGAAATTCGCATCGCACCTTTGCTTTGCTTCTTTCTGCTGCATGTTTTGTTGCTTATTTACGTTCGTTTTGCCCGTTTTTATACACGCCATTTATTTCTGCTTTTTTCGGGCTTTTCCTCCAGCTTTTCTTCTTGTTTTCTTTTCATTTTTATTTTGGATTTTTTTTTGGTTTTCTTGTTTTTTATATTTATGTTGAGCTGAGGTAGCTGCAGCAGTTTTTCTTCATCATACTCTACCTAAAGTTAGCTCGGATTAAAGTTGTTGCCGAATTCGCCTAAAGGAATAATGCTTTGCTTGAGTATATTTTAGAGTTGACAAATAATTACATTGCCAAAATTAATGACCAATTGTAATTAGAAAATCAATGTTTCTATTAATGCTTTTGACAATGCTGATGTTAATTACAGTGCAAATGGCAATGCTAATGTTAATGTCAACACTAACGATTTATTTGGCTAATGCAAATGTCATTTAAAATCTATTCTAATTATTGCAGACTAGCTAATGCGGTTGTTAATACTCAAGCTAATATTAATAATGCTTCTGTTTATAATAATACGTAATTGCATTATAATGCTAATTCCAAAAATAACAAATGCCAGCAAAATTTATGACAATAAAAATCTATTTCTTTTGTAATTTTAAATATCAATACAAAACCTATTAATAGTTTCAACGCTAGTGCTAGTAATCTTGTTAATACAAATGTAAATGCTAATTAATGTGTGTTTGTCTAATATTTATTTTTTCAATATTTTTTATAGTATAAATATATTTTTTTAATGTTTCAGTACTTCATCCTATGTAGCATATATTGTTAGTGCTAATACTAATATCAATAAAAAAGTCTCCAATAAATCTAATAATCTTGTTACAATGATGTTAATGCTAATGCATTTTCTAATGTCAACAAATAATAAAGAAATTTTATATTGTTCTTGGTTAAATAAATATCAGTGGTATTTTTTTGCATTAGCTAAAAAAAATACCACTTATGACAATGCTAATGCAGCCGCTAGTGCTGCAAAGTGAGGGCATTGCAAGTGTTGCCAGATTGTCGCAACTTGGGCTCCCATCTCTCAACTGTTGTGTGTTTACAAACTGTTGGCCGCAAGCAGCTGCCCCCCTCAAACACACTCTGAGTGTGTGTGTGTGTGGGAGTGAGAGGAGGTGAGCAGAGAAGAGTAGAGCAGAGAAGAGAGGAGGAGGGAAGTTGTTGTTAGGTACTTGTAGCAGAACTTATGCGTATTCATATAAATACTGATTTAATAATTTGCTTAGTTTATGGCTTGACATAAGATCTTAAGAAATTGCGTCTGCAACTATCAACAGCAAAAAGTTGTTCACGTTGAGAGCTTGTTGTGCTTGTTGCGAGCGTTTAAATTAAAGGCCAAGTTAGAGTCTTATTTTCTCTGTCGTTTTTTTGTTGGTAAAATGTTTAGGCATTTTATGATGAGCATTTTGAATTTTGCATGACAACTACAACAACAGCAACAACAACAATGCGACTAGTTGTTGCTGCAAAGAGACGACCGCATGACACATAAAAACTGACATGAAACTGCCCTTAACGAGCGCATAAATCTTTAACTGGCCTGCAACAGAGAGGGGGAGAGTGAGAAAGAAGAATGAGAGAGTGAGAGAGGTAGCGAGGAGGCTTGTTATGCAGGCAGTTTTTGGGCGGCTTTAATTTTGATTGTGCACACATTGCAATTGCCTCTGTGTGAGTGCGAGAGAGAGAATATGTGTATGTTGTTGTTGTTGCTTTGTCTATGTTGTTGTTGCTTTTGCTTTGTCAGCACTTTTTGGGCTCTGCGCTTGTATTTTGTAGCATACTTTTTGGCATGCCATTAATTTAATATGCAGCAGCAAAAGAAGCGACAGCGTGTGTGTGTGTGTGTAATTGCGCGCACAGCACTTAAGTCATTTTATATGCAGCTGCCTGCGAGTGAGTGTGTGTGTGTGAGTGTGTGTGTGTGTGTGGGGAACTTTAAATGCTTATTTAATTGTGTTAAGTGTCATTTACACTGCAGCCAGTACTCGGCTCAAACACTCAAAGAACACACTCACACACACTTACAAACACTCACACACACACACACACTTTGGCACCGGCTGCTTGTGATTTGCTTTTGCGCCATTTTAGCGGCAAAACTTTTAGCTAACATTTTAATTTATGTTGTACTGTGCTCCCCACAG
Organism: Drosophila ustulata; assembly: GCA_035047365.1. Classification (NCBI taxonomy): domain Eukaryota; kingdom Metazoa; phylum Arthropoda; class Insecta; order Diptera; family Drosophilidae; genus Drosophila; species Drosophila ustulata. The sequence continues at coordinate 10,602,983 of JAWNPT010000080.1, forward strand.
GCAAGGCCGTATTCCAGGCCCCCCCTCCCTCGAAGCCCTCTTCGCTCCTCCCCCGCACTCTCCACTCACACTCAAATGAAAAGACTTGCAACACACACACACACACACACACATGCAATAAGCGACGTCGCTGTTCAGTTTGCGAAATTAGTTTCAGTGCAAAAGTTGCAACGTCTTCATTACGCGCAGATAAAGACATGAGTGCATAAGCGTGCGTGTGCGTGTGTGTGTCGAGTTCAGACAGCTTGTCAGTCAGTCAGTCAATCAGTCAGTCAAACAGTCAGTCAGTCAGTCAGTCAGTCAAACAGTCGCTCATCCGCTAATTCGCTTGCAGTCTCACATTGCATTTCATTGGGTTTCATTTGCGCTAATTTAGAGCTAATACCCTGGAAAAAGTACCCAGGGATTTGCAGAGAGCTTTCATATTTATTTCAGATTGTAATGTCAACTTCTAGATCTAGCAACATTTTGAAAAGTAAGCTAAAAAAAATCTCATGCATTTATAACATTAAAACATAATAAGCAACAAAAAAGTTAATGAAAGGCTTGCGTTTAAATTAACACATTTGAATTAAATATTTAAAAGACACTTTAAATTTATCAAAAATATTCTCCAACATATTTTTACGAATTTCAATTCATTTTTAACAGTCAAAGAAATTGTTGAAAGTCAAAATAACTAAAAATGTATTACATTTACTTTACCAGAAAGTACATTTCTTGCAATAACATTTTTCTGATTGAATTTATTTATAAGTAATATAACTCAAAACTTTGTAATAAAACATAACTAGTTAAATAAAATGCGAATTGAAGAAATCAAAATAGTCATCTTCCTTTTCAGTCAAGTTCCTAATGATCAATTATTTGGAAGCACATTTAATCCAGAAACAATTGTACTTTCTTACAGCGTATCTATTAGTCGTGTCTACGCACTTTGAGCATGCGATTTAGGATACCTTCTAGAGCAGTTCTTGTTTGCAGTGCTGCTTAAAGAAGTAACGTTACTTTATCTTCTTTTGTGCTCATCTTGCAAGTACTTAAGCTAATTTGCATATTTTTCGACTGCTTTTGTCGCTTCAATTTCTTGTGCTTCGCTGACAAATGCAAATTAGCGTTACTCAACACTGCAAATAGTGAGGAACAATAGACGCTAAATACGCTGTTAATTGCCAACTGACCGACTAACGAAAAGTAATTAAATATTCTTTACATACGCTAAAGAGCAACAAAATTCAAATACTTAATATTATTTGTGCTTTCCAAATGTTTTTCGATTTGTCTTAAATTTCTGTTACATTAAAGCCTGTTGGTATTTAAATACAAAATACTAGCATGAGCTGGTATGTGCGACAGTATATTTTGTGTGTTGCTCTTGTTGCTGTCTCGCTTACACCTGTGGTGCTAACACCAAAAAGCAAATTTATTTTCCTAATAAATTTCACTTAACCACTGAACCAAACTGAGTCACACAGACAGGCATAGACACACACACAAGCACACGTACATAGATCTCCCACACACACACACAGACACACAGACACAGGCTCATAAGCACACTCATAGCTCAGCATTGAGACTGGGGCAAATGTTTAATGATTAGCAACAGCAAAATTTGTAGCCGGACAGGAGTGGGAGTGGGAGTGGAAAAGGGAGAGAAAGAGAAGGAGGAGGAGGAGGGAAAGGGAGTCTGGCAACGCTTTCAATTTAAAATAACAAATAGTTTAAGCGCTTTCAGACTGCGCCTTCTAATTTGTTGTACACATAAATTAAAACGGCAAGCTAATAAATAACGGCTCATTAAGCTCACACACACACACATACACACATACACACACACACACACACACACATACAAGCAAACGGCAACAAATTCTCTGCTTTGTTGCTGCAAATCTGTGTGGCGAGAGCGAGAGAGAGAGAGAGAGCGAGAGAGACAAAGGAGGTCCTTTGTGTTGGTCGCATTAAAATTAACTGCCCTTTGTGACCGCTCCATGTTAGTTCCCCGCCCCCTTTTCCCTCTGGCCATTACGTATTTGCTTATGCAAATTGCATGGGTGTGGGCGTGGGGGGCGTGGTCAGCGCCAGTGTTGACAAACGCGTAAAAACCGTAAATTTGACCGCTAATTATAAATCCAGCTCTGGCCCTTTGTGACCGTGTGTGCGTGTGTGTGTGTGAGTGAGAGTCTTGTGTAAATGTTGCATTAATTAGCAATTAAAATGCATAAATTAGTAACGCCATCAATTTAAAATGCAACGCTAATAAATTTTGGAGTTGCCTTTCGCTTTTGTGCTCAACTTGTATAAACACTCCACACGCTTCTTCCATTCAAACACACACTCACACTCATTCGCACATTCACTGTGGGAATACCCCAAATAAACATTGAAAAACATCATTATACAACACTGTGAATAGTATTTATTTAATACGGTCTCACCTAATGATCTTTCATTTACTCTTACTTGAGTTCTTTTAAGATATGCTTGTGGTCACGAAGTTGCGACAAAAGAGTTTTATAATCAGAATATAATTAATGAATAATTATTTCAACACACACTCATTCATTCGTTCATTCATTTTCCACTTTCGTCCCCAACTGGATCGCAACAATAACAAATAACGAAAATTTAACAACACTTTGGCATCAGCGCAAACAAATAATAAAAATTGCTTTGCTTAACGCAAACAAGCAAACAAATTAATTTCATTTCGACATCGATAAAACGTTTGTTAAACGCTGTTTGCCAATTCATTTTCATTAGCCATCGCTTCATAATTGCATCGGACACACAACGCGTTGTTCAACACTGAAATAAATAGCTGCGTCTTCATTCAAACCGAAGGATAATAGCAATATTTAAAAATTTGTATAAGGAAGAATTCGCATTCATAAATGCATTTCTAATAAGATAGATTCATTTTCTATAATTAAATTCAGTCAATCCAATTGCTAATATTAGAAAAATTCTTGATTTTATAAATTGATTTTGTTTATTCATAATAAAACTTTACCATATATTTAAATAAGAATTTTCTGCTTTAATTTATTAATCATTATGTAATTTTACCAAAAAAAGAGTAAAACTGTATTTAATAATATACTGCTGCATAAAATAGGATACAAAATTTAACACGATAATTAAATTACTACTCGCACAAATAAATTAATTTTGTATATATTGCACGTTATCAACAGTTTACTGACATAACTTAAAACCGTTGGTAACAGCTGCACTGCAACGTTAACAGACTTTTAACAGCGGACTGTTAACAGCAATATGTTAGTTGTGTGGTAACAGAAAACTGTTATTGCAAAAGAACTTTAAGTTGGAAAATGTATTTATTAAATTTTAATTTGCGGCATGGAAATGCAATCAATTGATTATGCATCTAAAGCTGCAGCAATTAAATTGATTTGATTACAGCATAAATCAAATTTAATTGAAGCCAAACTAAATAACGAAAAATAGAAGAAAACCGTTAAAGGTAAGACGACGACATTTAAGCCACAATATGCAAAATGCAGTCAAGAGATTTGCCTCAAATGTTTACACGACTATATGTGTGTGTGTGTGTGTGTCGGGTAATTACCGGTTGACATATGTGTGTGTGTTTATAGTTTATAGGCTGACAAGGAGTCTTGAATTATAATTAATTGAGTGTATTTGAAAGCAACTCACAACGCACAACTCAGAGCAAATAGTGTGTGATAATTTGTAGTGCGCAGCGTGCAAAATTTACTTTAGTTTGGCTTTTTGGTTGTGGCATCAAATTATTGCGTATACGCCACGTTGGGTCAGCGACGTCGACTTTTTGTCACGTTCATAATTGCATAATGTATTATGCAGATTTTGCATAACAAGTTGCCACACAGCAGGGAGCTGCCAGGAATCTGGCAAACAGCTTCCTCGCAGCCCGGCTAAAACAAAGGCCAAGAGTGTAAAAGAACTATGCTAATAGCTTGACTCGACGCGACTCAACTTGGCTCACTCTCTAAAACTGAGACTGAGACTGAGACTGTGAGTGAGACTGAAAATGGGATTCGCAGCGAACTGTGACTGCGACTGAGACTGAGACATTCTGGCATTTTATTTTTGCCCTTATTCCATTTTATGGTCGTCGGCTTAGACGCACACCTAACGTACATATAGTAATTGGATCTTTGCAGCGGGTTAACTTGAGCTTACTTCTGGCTTAACTTTGGGAGCACAATTTTGTGCTTCTTCCCATGGCCAATGCAATTAGTTAACATTGAGCTCGAGTAGTCGTATAACTGCTCAGCTTCTACAGCAGCTTCAGCTTCAGCTCGGTTCATATTTCCATTGCATGCGTTGATTAAAACCCATTTCAGCCGACTACAAAGTCAGCTTTATGCTCCGTTACTTTTACCCCAAATTTCTGGAGTCGAAGAAATGACTTTAAATTGTCTTGCACTTCATAATTATGTTTGTGGCCTCAGGCTTTCTTTAAATATTATGCTATTACGCTGCGTCTTGAACCAAACTAGTTTTGAAAATTCATGTCTCATTAACTTATATGTTTATAATTTAATAATTTCATTTAGCTTTGAGAACTTTTTCAATTATCTACAGTTGTTTTTAGTATTATAAAAAACGCATTTATAATTTTGAACTATGCAATTGTTGCGTTAATGTAAATAATTAATAGGTAACCTTAACGAGCTTTTAAGCAGCTTTGAAATTCGAATCAATTAGAATTTTTAAATGTCTCTATAACTTCGTTATTGTAAGAAATGTTTAAGCTAATTATTTGAATTTAGTTTCTTAGCTCAATAAAAAAAGCTTTTGCGCTTATATTATTTCATATTAATTGACCAATCATAATTTCATAATGTTACAAAAATATTTTAAGCAGTTTTGATTCGTTACTATTTAATTCTGAATAAAATAAAATAGTTTATTAATTAGTTTATGAATTACTAATATTTAGTTAGTAATATGCTAAAATAAATTTCACTTTAAGATATTCAATAAAATGTTTGGAATTTAGTAGTTTAAATGGAATTTCTAGCTACTATTATTAACAAACTACTTATTAAGTTAATAGTAACTAACTTTGTGCTGTTAGCAGAGGCAACTCAGCTAACTGAATGGATGTTCTTATGTAATCTTGTCGAAAGTTGCCATAATCACAGTGTAGCAGCATAACAAAGTGTTACGTTACGTATACGTAATTTGCAGTTCGCCTTGCGCCAAAAACCAGAGACTTATTCAATTGATATCTGTGAATAACAGCCGCTGGCAGATAAGCAAAGAGACTGAGGGATCGATAGAGAGGGAGGAGGGACAAAGAAGAAGGTGTTATTCGAGGTGGTCGTTGAGCAACAACGAAATTGAGAACGCGAACGAAAAGCAGGAGAAACAGATTCATGCAATTTGCATATTTGCAACGCGGCTGCGGTTCGTTGGTGCCACTTTGTCGTTAGCCAACACTGAATGGGCAAGAAGAAGCAGCAGGCAGCAGGCAGCAGGCAGCGAAAACAGACGACGACAAAGTCTTTTGCATATGCAAAGGCTAAAAAGCTCTTGTTGAAGCTGCAGCTGAATCTGAATCTGAATGTGAATCAGAAGCTGAAGCTGAAACTGCAGCTGAAGCCGCCGCCCACGTCGTGTCTTTGTTTTATTAAGTACTTCTGTTATTTTTATTATTATTATTATTTCTAGTTTTTTCGTTTTTTTTTTTCGCATCTCTTTCAGCTGAGCATCTTCCGAGCGCTGCCAAGATGCAAACTCGCTGTTTTGTTGAAATATTTTAGAAGTGGGTTTTTCAGTTTTTTTTTTGTTTTTTGTATTCGGCTTTTCTTTCTAGCTTGCAGCTCGGCTTTTGTTTGGCGAGCAGCAGCCCAAAAGTGAACACACAAAAGACAAAGTAGCACAAATTTTCAGCCAGACTCGCAGCTGCAGTTGAAGCAACCGGAGGGGGGAGAGCTGATGAGGGAGCGATGCCGTGTCTTAGAGACGTGCATGCCAGCAGGCAGTAAAGCAAAAGGCGCCAAAATAAAAGCCTTGCATCTCCTCCTCCTCCCCCATTTCCCCTCCGCCCCGCTGCTCTCTCTCGAGTCGGTAGCAAATGCCAAGAACAAAAGAATCAACGCTTAACACAATTTTCAATACCCTGCGTTGGCCAAGTTGCCAGCAAACGGGGTATGCTCGACTGACAGTAAAGCACATAAGATATTCTTTTACATACATTTTTGCTGAGATTCTATAACAAATTGGATAAATGAAAATGTCGTAAATTAATTAAATTTCGAATTTCATTTAAATCTAAATAAAAATGTGTAACTATGATTTATAGTAAAATTGATTAAATAAATGATAATAATACTTCGAATTATTCAAACCATGCGATAATAAAAACTTTATCAAAATAACTTTTTAATTTAAAATTAGAGTATAAACAACAACACCCTGAAGGTAGAATTTAATTGCAAGCTCATTTAATAATAATCCAGTTAACTTACGCCTGAGAAAACTCATAAAAGTTTATTGCAGATTTTCCTACAATTGCATGTAGATTTCTAGATTTTTTAATTTATGATGATTTGCCTTAGTTAAAAAACTGCTCAATATTAATTGTCGTCCATTTGATTGGATTGAAGTGGAAATATAATAATTGGAATTACAAACATAGTTATTGAATTTAATATTGTCACACTCTTAATTTATTGGCCTTATTCAAATATTTATTATTACGAAAACATATTGAAATTAATTTATGTAAATGCGAATTTATATCAATCGTAACTTTTAGCAACATAATAAAGTAATATTGAAAATTCCGATTAATTATAATTTTGCTTACTCTATATTTATTGGCCGTATTACTTTTTTTTTAATATGAATAAACGAATTTAAATTAATATTGTCTAACTCTTTATTTTATTTGCTTTGACTATCAAATCGGATTCTAATTAATTTGGATTCAAATATCAATAAATAATTAATTTGAACTCGAATTTAAATTAATATAAGAATAAATAAATTGAGTTAAATAAAATAATTAATTGAAAAAGTCACAAATACAGGGTATCCAGTTCGTTGGTCAATCAGCTGCCTGGGCAAGCATACTTAGCAGTCTGTTTTTTCGTCGGTTGAAGTAGATTGCGGTGCAAAAGACAGAGACAGAGAGAGACAGAGAGAGAGAAAGAGAGAGGGAGTATTACACGCTTACACACGCCCCCAAAAAACAAGCGCCTAGTTCTTTAGACTCTTCCAGCAGCAGTTGCTAGAGACTTGGAGGCGGGAAGGATCGGGGCGGATGTCTGGTTGGGAGGAGTCCGACATCGTCTGCTTCACATGTAGGACAAACGCTGAAGTCGCCAAATGCTGTCGCTTCTCCTCCACCCCCCCCGCCCTTCTCTTCGCTCCTCTTGCTGTTGTTGATAGAATTTATTTAGTTATGCACACCTTCATTTTAAGGCCTTTTACGTGCTACACGAATTCAGTTTTAACTGTCCACGTGTGTGTGTCACTCCGTGTAACTGTAACTGGGTGTTCTTCTGTGTGTGTGTGTGTGTGTGTGTGTGTGTGTGTGTGTTTTTGGTGTCACGGTGCCACATGAAATTATTACAGCAGCATGCGAGGAGGCGTGCAACAGAGCGTGGTGGGCGTGTCGGCAGCGGCCTAAGCAGTTTATTGACATCTGTCTGACAAATCGAGGTTATTATTACCCCTCCCTCCCCTCAACTTGTATCTATATGTATTATTGACCGAACCGCGGCACATGTTTCGCCTGCCGAATTTCCATTGCATACTTTCGGGCATGAGGTTAATAAGTCGCTGTCAGGACGCTTCGACTGCCGACATTTGTGTTGCATACTTTCGGGCTGGGGGTCAAAAAGTCGCTAAGGTCACAGCGACAAAAGGTTGCGATTCGAGTGCGATTCGAGTGGCCATTGGCAATAATCGGCCCATAATCCCACAGCAAATAGCAAATTGCAATCGCTCAAGTCAGTCGTGAATCATAATGCGAGTACTCGCTCTCTCTCGAGAGTATAATGCGAATACACTCGCTTCGTTCAAGTCGATCCAATTTGATATTCGATGTCTGCATTCAATGGATATTGCTTGAGCCGGCTTAGAGCTCGAAATTGCGCCAATTAATTGGATTGATTTATCGGGGAGGCAGTAATGCTGCTATTGTGCATCGGAGCTGACTTTAATTGTATTAAATTCAAATATTATTATTTGTCAACAACAACAACTCTTCAATAAAGTCGCATCCATCTGCTGACTTGAATTGTAATAAATTATAAATATGAAAAATAAATGTAAATTTAATAAATTGTCAATCAAAACTCTTCAATAAGTCGCATTCCTAAGTTCACAATAAATAATGAATATGAATAAATAAATAAATCATTTTTCAATCAAATCTTTTCAATAAAATCGCATTCATAAGTTGACTGATTTAAATGGCAATAAATTATGAATATGAATAAATGAATTAAAACATAATAATTTTTCAATCTGAACGTGCAATAAATTCATATCAAAAGTAGCATTCATAAGTAGTCTTATCTTATGTATAATTAAATAAAAATATAATAATTTAGCAATTAAAAGTTTTTAATTACGTCGCCTTCAGAAGTTACTAACTTTAATTGTCATATAATTTATCTATGTATACATAAATTAAAATCTAATAATTTGGCAAATAAAACTCTTTAATAAAGTCGCATTCGTAAAAAACAGTCATAAACTGACTTTATATTCATAGAGTCGCATAGCAATATATGAAATCCTTATGACAACAACTAAACCGTTTTATACTTGGCACCTAGCTTTACAAAGGCTGCATAAATTGTAGTAAACTGAGTGTAATATCACCGTAAGATAAATCCAACATTAAAGCCCTTAGACTAGTGCAACATAAAACTACATTAACCTAAGCAAACATCAGCCCTATTACGCCCCGCAACTTCCATATAATATGGCCCCACAAGACAGCAACCGAACATTACTTTCAATAGCAACCACGACCACGACCTCTGGTGGCATAAAATAACCACTACTCATAACATGAGCTCGCACAAGTATTTCCCTAACCCAACATTATCGTGGCGAGTGTTATTTGAATGGAAGTTTCGCGACTGCCCCGCCAAACATAACATAACTTAACATTACTGCTAACAATAACATTACAGAGCTTAACTCAATTTCAGCTCGACATAAATAATAACAGAGAGCGTGGGGCAATAACAGAGCAGGCGGCCAGTTGACTTCCTGGATAGTTAGTTCTGTTAGTTCGTACTGTAATTTTAAATAAATCAGTTGGCTGTTCAGCAATTTAAGTTTGAGTTCCGAATATTTCTGACCTACACTTGAATATCATTGCTAAAGATTTCAGCTTTTTTATTTGTTTCAATTCTGAATGCCGTTTTCGGCAAAAAATTAATTTTGTAATTTTACATGTTTCAGTTATAAATATTCCCAACCTATATTTCAACATCATTGCTTAAGTTTTCGGAAATTTAAATTATTTGTTTGCAATTCTGAATTTCGTTTTTGGTTGAACATAAATAAATAATCAGTTGCAATTTTAGTTTGTTTTATATATAAAAATTCCTAACCTACATTTTCATTTCATTGCAAAAAATTACAGCGATTTAAATTCTTTTTTTCAATTCAGTTTAATTTCTACACTGCATTATAAACTTATTTCAGCTTAACATAATAAAAAATGAGCTGACTGAATTTTGGTTTGTTTCAGTTCCATTTATTCCCAACCTGTATTTCCCCTTTTATACCATAAATAAATAATAAATGAGTTGACTAAATTTTAGTTGGTTTCAGTTCCACTTACTACACTAAACTGCATTATCTTGTTGTATAATGCCTATAATTAAGCGTTCTGTTTTTGTTCCATTGCCACGCATTCCTAACCTGCAATCTTTGCATGTTTTGCGACACCGCAAACTAATTGAGAGTCGAGCACAACAACTCTGGGAATGTGAATGGAAATCAGATTTGGAGTGAGAATGAGAATTGGAATTGGAATTGCAAGTGGTTGAATTGAAGTGTCAGCTGAGATCTGTTGGGAATTCAAATCGTGTCTCATTATCGACAGCCGCAATGCGCTGCGAACTGGGGGCCAAAGCCTGACATTGACTTATGGCTCCGCCCGGGGCCAAAAGGGGGACTGTGAAAGCGAGAAGGGAGCGAGAAGCACTTAAAATTTACGCCGCGGCATGCCACAAAGATGTGGCAACAGCAGCAGCTGCAATTAGAGTGCTTCGGGGGAGCAAGAGCGAAAGAGAGATGGCGACACAGATAGAGATAGAAAGATGGCGGCCACAATGCGCACTCAATTATGGGGCCAAGATGAATTCGCACTGCACTCAAAACGCTGACGTTGACTTTTAAGTGGGACAGAGAGAGAGAGAGGGGAGCAGAACAGAGCAGAGCAGCTAGCTTTCAAGGTCAATATTTGCACTAGTTGAATTAAATGTAAGCTAAAAAACATTTCACTCTTTGTCTCGCGATCTAAACAAACTAGTGCAGTGCAGTGTGACCAGCTTCGAAGTCGAAAAGAAATGCCCCCAAGTCGTGCAATTGCATATGTAAGTATTTTATCACAATCATGCTGCAGCATTTAGTTTTCTTCTCTCCCTCTTCTCTTCCTATTCTCTTCCTCTTGCATGCATTACGAACACTTTAGCATTTTCGTAATTGCTAAAAATGTGTGTGTTGTGTTTGCGGTGTCGGTCAAAGACACTGACTAGCAAACGGAGGGGGGGGGAGGGGTGGGCATAAATCAGGTAAACGGGGCGGGGGGAAATGCTTAGCAGCTTAGCCGTGTGCTGAGGAGTGTTAGTTGTGTAGTGTAGTCTGTGGCATTTGCGGTTAGCAACTGTTTGCCTTCAGCTCGCTCTCTCTCTCTCCCGCTCCCTCTTTCTCGCTCTCTCTCTGTCGTTCTGTCGTGTGTGTTTGGCTTTGATTATAGGCAGTGTTGCCAGGTGATGAGCTGAATACTGAACAAAACAAAAGCTAAAATAGCTAAACATACAAAAGAATATGCCTAAAAGCAACTTATAGACAAATTAAATATAATCATTAGGTCATCGATTTCATAATTTTCTTGCTCACTTAAATATTTATGTATTTTCTTTGTGGTATTTTTTATTGCGTATACGTATGTATTTTATTACAAGTTCCGATATTTTGTGGCTGTGCAACATTTGAAACATTTAAAATATTTCGATAATGTCATAAATGCATTTGTTGTAATGGATTTTAAAACCATGCCTGATTTATGGCCATTTTCAAATATGCTGCATCTAGCTTGAAATAAGCCAAGCTGACAACACTGATTATGGCTCACACTCTGTCGCTGAGTCGCTTTCTTTCCCACTCCTTCGAAGGGCGACACTTGAGTGCGCTCGTAAAAGTTGTAAAGCCAAAATTATAGAGTCATTAGACACATAATTTTGGGGGCAGGTGGCAACTCATCGGGCTGAAAGGCTCTCAGGCCATATACTCATAATTTGCGACTGTCGTGAACTTTTTGCAAATAAGGAAATTGCATTTAAGATTTATAACCCCAAAAAGTTGCTGCACGCTCGCGCGCTGTCTTTGGGCATAAAACCAACAGCAGAACAAGCAAAATACAAATCAAACAATTTCTGCAAAGTTTCAATCACTCAACGGCAACAACAACAGCAACAACAACGAGAAGAAGTTCAAAACTTTTGCCAATGCCGCAAACTTTTGCAGCAACCCTCTTAAGCTTTTTTGTTACTCGCTTCCAGAAGGGTATTACAACTTGGTGCCAACAGAAAATGCAAAATGTATGAAACAGGCATCTCCGAACGCATAAAGTATATATAATCTTGATCAGCGTCAACAGCCGAGACGATAGGCAACGATTAAAGAGATTAACGATATGGCAACAATCATGTAGTTTGACCGTGAATGGTATATTTGCACACAGAAAATACTTTTTGGTATATTTATGGGTATTTATTTTTAAATAAAAATATCACATAATTGTTTTGCATTCTCTCGAAATGTGTAGCGGGTATTTCGCAGTCGAGCACTCGCGACTGCAACTTTTTGTACTCGTTTTTTTTTTGTTCGTTTGCTGTTTGCTGAAATGAATAAATAAACAGGCTGTCAAGGCATCACGATAATGTCACGCCCCACAAACAAAATGTTGCCTTTTCTGTTGCCTTCTCAGTTTTCACTTTTCACTTTTCCGAGAACATCGAAAATGTCAATTAGACCGCACACCACAAACTGTCACACACACACACACACACAGATACATTTCTATTTCCGATATTTTGTTTGCATATAAAAATCAAAGGATTTTAATTTATTGCCCATGTTGCAGGAAATGTTAACGAACAGACTTTCTGTCTCGCTCTTTTTCTCTGCTGAGTGAAATGCAATTTGTAGATGGACTGATTGCATATTGAATCAATCAGTGTTGCTTTAAGCACAACAACAACAACAACAAGAACTACAAACAAATAATAAATATTTGTTACCCTGGCAAATATTTATGCAATTCCTGCATTGCTCATTCGATGAGTTTTAATTTGTAGCTAGAAAACGTATTCAATAAATGCTTTATTGCTCTGCCAAAATTCATAGAGCTTCCTGTGTCCGCAAATCAAATTGGGTTTTATCAAAATTTTGCATTTAATCGGCAGCACGATTCAAATACTGCCAGAACGTTATAAGAATGCACAGACATTTCTTTTATTGCTTAATGTTCGAAGATTGTTTATTTGAACTATCTATTTATGGCAAATTGGAACTCATCTGGAGCTAAATAATTCAATATTATAACTAACTTTTGTATCGAAGTCGAAAAAGCTTTATAATAATTAAATAATTCAATTAAAATTTTGCCTTTTAAAAATGCTATTCTAATAATTTTTCCTTCCAAAATAATTATTCTTTAAAATTATATCTTTTGATTGTTTAATTTTAACAAACTGTTAATTTCAAATTTGCATAATTTTTGTAAAGCTCGGTTGAATTTTCGCTATTTCAAAAGTTTTAATAATGGACAGATATTTTCAATATTAAAATTTATTTTTAAAAAATATTTCTTTCGATTGTTTAATTTTAATAAACTGTTTATTCAAAATTTTCATATTTTTTAATAAAGCTTGGTTGAATTTTCGCTTTTTTACCAAAATAATAATAAACGGAAAGTTCTAATAATTAACAGATATTTTTGCTATTGAAATTTGTTCTTTAAAAATATTTCATACGATTGTTTAATTTTAGAGCACTATTAAATATTTTTTATTTTAAATTTTCATCAGTTTTTAGAACTCAATTGAATTTTCTTTTCTATTTGTCAAATAATTAAATTCAATTTCTGCCTTTACAAAATGAAATTCTATGGGAAAGCTCTAATTATTCACAGATATTTCTACTACATAATTCTTCATATATGTATATCTATTACGATTTTTTAGTTGTATCCGTCGTTAAAGTTCAATTTTTTTTAAACTCATTTGAATTGCGCTTTAAGCTAGATTCAATAAGAAAACTTTTCTATCTAACTTGCAAAATCCTTCAATTTATTTAGCTACAAGTTTTCAAAGGGTCTTTTTTTAATGATTTATAATTTTAATATGCTTTGATTAAATTTGTAGTTTAGCAGTTTTTTAGCTGCCATTTTTTTGGTTCCCATAGTAACTAAAATATATCAGTGACTGAGTTTTCAAAGAGTCTGCTTTAAAATATTTATATTAATTTGAAATTTTCTTTCACTGACTATTTTTATATGGTTTTGCAACTATAATAAAATTTTGCTCACCAACATTTTGCAAATATTTGTTGCATCGTCCCGTTTGCTGTTTAGCTTATTTTTAACACCAAATGCGTGAATCGTGAAGTAATTGTGGCTTACCTGCAAATAGAAATGAAAATGTAAATATAATTAAGTGATAAAATTTTAGAAATATATTAGAAATGTTGAATAAGGAAAACGAAATGCTAGCCACTTAAAATCTACTTTTTAACAAACGATTGTCGACTGTCAAATGTGGCTGAGGGCAAAAAGCAAGAGCCGGCAAAGGATTGAAGTCCATAATGAAGTCAATTTGTATGCAGTTGGTTGGCATTGAGGGAGATTTGGAGAGCAAGACGAGAACGAGGGTTGATCGAGCGGTCGCATTTAAAACTTGCGATGCTTAATCCCGAAGGACAGCTGCCATTTGCAATAAACCAATTTGCCCAATTGCTGTAAAAAAAAACAACAGAAGCCGGAAGCCTTAAGAGCCTGAGACAGAGACAGCAATAGAGAGTGAAAGAGAGAGGGCGGCGCATCTATCATAAATATGCTTTGCCAGTTGCGATTTATGGCACAACTTAAAACCACTAAACTAAAATCCAAATGTTTTGAAATGAAGCTGCAACTGATGAGGCGAGGGAGGAGGAGGGGGGAAGGTCTGCAGACGAATGCAAAAACTATGCCGGAAATACGTGCTTAGCATGCAAACGCACCAAACAACAACAAATAGACGGACGGAGAGACAGATGGACGGATGGACGGATGGACGGCAGCCTAAACGCAGGCAAAGGCTGTGCAACACACACACACACACACACATAGAGCACACACACACACACACACACACAGATGTAAACCGCTTAACAATGCCACTTCCGTTTTTGGCATGCGGTTTACCCGCTCGGTCGCCGGCTTCATGGTTAGACATCAGTCCTAGCTCATTGTCCTTGTGGCTGCTGTTGTTGCTACTCTTGTTTACGCTTTTTCCTCCACAACACACACACACACACACACACACACACACACACACAACATTTTCACAAGTTCTGGCAAAATGTCAGCCAAAGTTCAGCTCAACTCAAGGAACTTCCAGGCGATTATACCCTATAGAAGACTGCAAGCAAAATGCAGCACTTAAATATGCAAAATTGTTAGCAACATTTCCACATTGAAATACTATTCAATAAACCAAAATTAAATTTGTTTGTAATATGCAAAATCGATTTAGAGTTGTGTTCTAATTTCTGCCATAAACTTACAATTTCTTCTGCACTTTTCGGCTGACAAAATTTCTCTAAAAATGTATAATTGCTTTTATCAAATGACATTTTGAATTAAATGCAAATTCAAAAGTCAAAAATTAATTTGTACTTTATAGATAATATAATAATAATCTAATAAAAGAACCTCAACTAAATATTAATTTAATTCCGTCTCACACAGATATTACAGATATATATAGATAGATAATTTTTATTAATTGTCAAAACGATTATTTTGGCAATGCATTTTTCTAGTGTTTGTCAATTGATTTAAAATCTCTTCGTTTTATTTAATTTAATTTTAATTAAATGTCTATTAAGCAATCATTAAATTTTCATAGCCTTTAAAAGATAATTAATTTATTATTTATGTTTTTTTAGCTTAATTTTTCTGCCTTAAAGTTGTCAACCGTCAAGGCAATTTTCTTTCGCTTTTCAATTAAATTAAAATGGCTTCGCTTCACTTTATTTTATTATTATTATTTTGTTAGACTAACTATAATGCATTAATTTCAATTTTCTATGGCTTGTAAAACATTTAAATTGCTATCAACTCAATAAATTTAAATGAAAACATAATTTAAAAAAAAATCTCTGGAAAGCTTAATGTAATCGGATTTATTTGCAACTATAGACTGCTTAAATCCCTTCGATATTTCTGAGCAATTTCATTCAAATTAAAGTGACAATAAATCTATTTTACAGGGTATCCTTCCGTTGAGCATTATCGCGTCTGGGGATTACTGACTGCATTTGCAACATTCTGTCGTTTATTTCTTGTTGAGCAGCTCGTTTCATGTCAAAATGAAATTATTTCAATTACATTAGTAACTGAGCTAAAACAAACGAATGACTGATTGACTAACTGCCTTTCCCCTCCCCCCTCCCTCTCTGCCCGTCTGTCTGTCTGTCTGTCTGTCTGTCTGTCTTCAGCTAATCCCCGCTTCTCCCTTTAATCTGCTGGGCATTGGGATACTTAATTTGTACATTTTACCATTTGTTTCTCAGTTATGTTTCTCCTCCTCTCCACCTGCCCCTCCCCTTGGGGTCTTTTTCATGTTGATTAGACGTTGAGCGCCTTTGAATTTTGCATAATTGAAGCGACTGTCTGAATGTTAAGCTGCTTGAGCACTCAGCAATTGTCATTGCACATTTCAATTACTTATGCCATAGATGTTCAGTACATTTATTGTGATCACGCATACGCCACGTGCGCCCATATTTGAAATGCATAACATATTTTAATTACAATTGCTGAGGAATTAATGATACGGCAAGCAAGTCGCTTCAGAGCATTGCAGCTGCCATTTGTAATTGATACTCGTATTTGACCATCGCAAAGGATTGTTTTCGAATTATTAAATTCAACCAATTGTCTTGTTGTAACTGATACTGTTTGTATTGCGAACGTGACCAAAGTTATGTGTGTTTTCACTTTAAATAATTGATATTAGACAAACATTATTCAAGAGACAATTTTGAGTATTTCTTAAACACATTTTTCAATTATGAATGCCTGAAAATGCCTATTGACTGGAATATTATTTTAAATGTATTGCAACTATGTGAAAATGCCTTTTAACTGCTCAAGTACAATTTCAAGTTGAAAAAAGTGTATTAATAAATATTATTGCTATTATTCAAAATGTAATAATGTCTGATTATGTTTTAATGAGTACTTGCAATTTACATTAGATAATTGATAATATGCAATAATGATTAAACACTTAACAAATGCGTTTTTACTTTCTGCTAAATATGTAAAAAAATCGAAACAAATAAAAATAGTGAATTGCCAAAATTATATTCAAATAAAAAATGTAAATTTAAAACGAATATTATCGAATTGATGATATCTTTGCAAGGAAATAAGAGAACATGCAAATATTTTTAAAATACATTTTTTAATTTATGTACGTAAATTAAATTTTTTAGTGTTGCTCAATAGAATATAAAAATACATTTTGTAAAAATTTAATGCCATTTATAATTAAAAATAATGAACATTTTAAGAAAAAAAGAAAAGGAAAAACTATTTGACTTTTAATTGCAAATTTTTAAATTGATTGTAAACTAAATATTAATTTAATTCCCAGAACAATTGCTTTAATTGAATTGCAAAATTGAATTGCTGTTATTGAAAACTTTCAGACCTTAAATCCCGAACTAAGCCCAAATGGAATACAAAATGCTAAATCGATTAAGAAAAAATACATAATGAATTTACCGAATAACTGCTGCATCACAAATTGCTAAAATTGTATTATAAAATTTAATTTAATTGGCACAAATAAAATAGATACGTGTTTTTCAATTTAAATTCTTCAATCAACACTTTCAGACCTTAAATCACGAACTAAGCCCAAATAGAATACAAAATGGTGATAATTTTGAAATCGATTAAGGAAAAATACATAATGAATTTAGAGAAAAACTGTTGCATCACAAATTGCTAAAATTGTATTATTCAATTTAATTTAATTGGCACAAATAAAATAGATACGTGTTTTTCAATTTAAATTCTGTAAACAGTATTAACACTCAACACTTTTTAAAACTTAAATCACAAATGGAATACAAAATGCAGCTAATTTCGAATTTGATTGTTAATTGGAAATACAAACTAAGTTTGAAGAATAAAATTGCTACAATTTTATTACAAAACTTAATTAAAAACTAATTGACACAAATAATATAAATATGTTTTTAAGTTTGAACAATGCAAGCATTTCACTATCAAAGCTTTAATCACCAATGGAGCCCAAATAGAATACAAAATGCAGCTAATTTCGAATTCGATTGTCAACTAAAAGTACAAACTAAATTTGCAGAGTATCTCGACTGCAATCCGAGGTAAAAGATTCTCTATTCAGATGGGCTTCGGCTGATTCGTTGACTCATCACGTCGGAGTCGTTGCTGCTTGATGTGTTAGTCTCTCTGCTGGAGCACTTTGAGTCCAAGCTAATCAATTGCTTAGGCTTAATTAAGAGGATTTGCGAGTCATCAGTCTGCAGCTGATGTTGCAGTTGCAACTGCAGCTGATGTTGGGCGACTGCAATTGGAGTTGCCGTTGAAGTGACTGCCTGTAGCTGAAAAGCTTTGGCTATTCGAAGGGGCAGGGGGAAGGGGGAAGGGCGACCTGTCAATAACTGTCTCGTTAAGAGCAAATGCCATTAGAGTAAATCGCAGCTGAACTCGACAACAAAATGTGAAAGAGAGAGGCAAAAATGCGAAGCTAACTGAATTTCACACACTTAACGCCTGCAGCACTGCAGCAAAGAACGGCAAAGAAAGAAGAGCACAGAGAGGGGAGGAGAGAGGGGGAGAGAGGGGGCAGAACGTATGGTGTATATATCGTCTATC
Organism: Drosophila ustulata; assembly: GCA_035047365.1. Taxonomy (NCBI): domain Eukaryota; kingdom Metazoa; phylum Arthropoda; class Insecta; order Diptera; family Drosophilidae; genus Drosophila; species Drosophila ustulata. Next base: position 10,621,392 of record JAWNPT010000080.1, read on the forward strand.
GGCTGTGATGTGGCGCTGAAATGCTTTGGCAGCTTTTGCCAAGTGCCAAGTGGCAAAAGGCCCCCAAAAATCCACTCAATGCTCGCTGGCCAGCAGCCCCCCCCCCTCCTTCCCCTCTTCCTCTTCCCTTCTTGCCCCCCTTCGGTCGTTTGCAACCACGCCAATGAAGAAAAAACGCTGAAGAAGAACGACAGCAGAAATTTACAGTCAGCCAAAAAGCCAAAACAAAATGCCAACAACAAAAAAAACAGCATAAAAGAGAAACTACGGCTGCATGTGAAAAGCAGAGATTAACAGCACTAACAGATACCCTGTAAAATGCAAAAACATATCTGCTGCTCTAATGAACTTCTTAATTAACAATACGATCCTTAAGCTTTTTATATGGAAAGGAATATTTTTCTTGATTCTTACATTAATTATTTATTTAAGGTGAACTTGAAGCGTTTTATTTTATACTGAACTAATTTGAAAAATGTACTTTTTTTAATAAATTAATTCCTTTTAACACATGTTATTTTCTACATAATTTGAACTGCTATGTAATAATATCTAATGGAAGCTTATCAACAACAATGACTGAAAAGTATTCGATATTTTGCTGTAAGACAGACAAAAAGTTCAAGGAGAGATTTTTGTTTTATTTGAATAGTAATTAATTTAAAATGTTTATCTAAATTCGAGTTATTTGAACGCTGTGCTTATTTATGAGAATATTATTCTTTGGCTATAGACTTAACCAATAAAGTAAAAAAAATAAAATAAATACATATATAATTGTATTTAAATTGATCAACTGAATTCATGTTGTTTTTATGCTTAGTATGTTATATTATTAATAACATATATTTGAATACTCATAAATATTAACTAATCAAGTTGAAAACTTATTTGTAATTTAAATCCAACGTGATAAAATAATATATTTAAAATTTGAACACAAATAAAAAATATTGAAATGCAATCGATATGATAAACTAAATTCAAGATTTTTCACACTCTGCTTTATATTTGTAGAATAACATTTCAGTTTATACAGAAACTATTCAACAAAAAATTAAAAATTAAAGTTTATTTTTCTTTAAATTGTATTTATAATGCACTGGACATGATAAACTGAATTAAATTAATTTTTCGCTAAATTATTTTGTGATATCAAACTTTCTTATAATATTTGTTTTTGATAATTTTATTTATAATGCAGCCAAGATGATCAACTAAAATGCATTTATTTTTTTTTAGATATTTCCAAGCTAGCATCAACCGCATTTACAGGGTATTTAAAGAGTGTTCTCGCGCTGCGAATTGAATCAAGTTTTGGTTTTCATCGTTTTACTCGCTTGTTTTGTACGTTCCACATTCGATTTTCAGTCGAGTTTTCAGTCGAGTTTTCAGTTTCAGTTTTCGGTTGTCGGTTGTCGTTTTCGCATCTGGCACTTTATCAATTCCGTTGTCTTCCCTTGGCTGTCCTTAAAGGATCTCGCTTTAAATGTGTCAGGGCAAGACAATCTCGTCGACTGGGCCACTGTGGAGGGCGAAAGTATTTTCACGTTCTTGTCAGTCGCCCCGTCACTCGGCCAGTCAATTAGCCGACGCTTTTCAATTACAAACAAACAAATCAAAGCAATGCATACTCAATGCGCACACAGGAAGTCCAACCAAAGGGGGGCGGGGCAAGAGGCGGAGGCTGAAGTCCTTTTGCTCTGTCGAAAACCCGAAAATTTACATTTGTCACCGCTCCGCTTCGCTCTCTCTCTCTGTGCAGAAAAGTGGGTCACAAATGGACAATCGAACGGAAAGTTTGCCTGAATGTGGCAAGGAATATATGAGATGCCACATGCCACATGCCACATTCGGGTTCAGCTTGATGCTGTTGTTGCAACTAATGCAAGTGTGCATTATGAATTACACAGCACTATGGCATGTCCTTGATCCTTGCGCCTTGCTCTGCTTCCAGCTTAATCAATGGCTTCAACAGCTATTTTCAACTCATCTCCACCGTCTGCAATTTAATGTCGACTTGTTTTTGACAGATGTTTTCATTTCAGGGTTTCTATTTTATATCTTTGTCTTTACCTCAGTTGAAAAGGGTCTGAATAATTAGCGAATGAACTCACTAAATTGTTGTTGACTCTGCTTTATATTTGGACTTCTCTGACGTCTTCAAGATAATCCCTTTTGCAAATGAGTCGACACGCTTCTTCTTGAATATATACCTGTTTTTTTTCAACACGTTTCCCTTTGCTGATATCTTCTGCTTTTATTGTTTTTACATTAATTTCTCTTATCGCTTTTAATGCCATGTTTTTCTGATGCTGAATAATACCAACAAAATAAGTTATTTTGCCTTTCTATTACTTTATTTTGGCAACAAAAAATAAATAGCTCTAAGCTCTCAACTTGTCAATTAAATACATTCTATTTTTAATGACCCTTAAATATTGTTGATCAATATTTGATTGTTTTTTTTGTATTTTCTATTTATTTTGCACTTTTTATGAAATTGACTTGTAGATAGCTAAAATATTTAATTATAAAAGCAAACAATTAATCTCTTTTTTATGTATTCATCATAATATTTGCTTTAATTATTTGTTTTTATTATTTTTATTATTTCAGCACTAACTATTCTGAACGAATTTAATGTTTGCCCTTCAATTTCTAGTGTTTTTAAATTGCATATTTTTCATTTGCTTGTATTTCATATTTATTTTTCTCAATATTCAGCAATTAATACTATTTTTTCCTTATGCAATACCTTTTGAAATACAATACTTGCAAATAATAATATTAAAGAGAATAATTCAATCTTAAATAAAATTTCACTCTACGTTTTGCTTTCATTTCTTTATAGTAGATTCTGGTTTAATTATTTTAATCACCTCACTAATTTTTCTTGAATTTTTCTTTTCCATTTCAAGAGCTATTTAATCGCATATTCGTCATTTGGGATTTATGATTATTTTTCTCAATAATTATTACTTCTATTTCCCTCTTCAATACTCTTGAAATACAATACTTGCAATAGATAGTATTAAAGTTAATAATTGAATCTCAAATTAAATCCTATTCTAAGTTTTGCTCTCATTTCTTTCTAAAAGATTCTGGTTTAATTATTTTAATCACCTCACTAACTTTTCTTGCATTTCTAGTGTTTTTTAATTGCACATTTTATGATGATTTTCTACTCCTCCTATTTTTGTTCAGCACTTGTTTCGCACCTTCGGCATCATTAAAGATGAAACACGCGGAGATCTTGGGACGAAGTCATTTGCATCGCGCCACGCTTCATTTATTACGCATTCCCTTTGGGGGCATTGGGGATAAAAAGTGCTTCACTTGATGTGTAAAGCTGTAATACGATCCACATAATTGAATTTGCTCCACTTTCAGGGGCAGCTGCAGCAGCAAAAAGGGGCATGTGGCATGTGGCATGTGGCATGTGGCAGGAGAAAGAGCAGCGCATTTAAATAATTCAATTACAATGTAAATCCCTTAATCATATGAATATTCATTATAGTTGGCCAAGCACACATCGACACGCAGCAGAAGGGGGCGTGCTGGAGGTGGGGGGCGTGGGAGGGGCGTGGCATGTAAATGCATTTACCACAGCATTTCCGCCACAATGCGCGGCGCAGTGACAAAAGCGGAAGTGCAGATTTCTGACAGTCAAAAGTCCACTCCGTGTGTGTGTGTGTGTGCATTGTGTGTGTGTGTGTGTGTGTGTGTGTGTGTGTGTGTGTTGGTGCCCGGATGCCGTGCAACAAGGACGCTGCCGTCTTTGGCCTTCTGCCTGCTTCCTTCGGCCTGTTTTTGTCATTTCCAGATCATTTTCTTTTATTTCTTTCCATTTTTTTAATTGAAAATTGTTCAACGTGAACGTGTGTGTGCGTGTGTGTGTGTGTGTGTGTGTGTGTGTGCGTTGGGGGTGTTCATTTAAAATGCCAGCACATACATTGGCCACATTAATGCATGTTTTACATTCGAACACGCCGCAATTTACGCAATGCCTTCCATCAAAAAGAAAGAAAAAACTCGTTCTTCAGCTTGTTGCCTGGCATTTGGGGCACTTCAGGTTGCATGTGGCAACTGTACTTATTGCCACATGCCTTAATGCATTTGAGGCACACGTAATTTGAGGCGATGAAGAATGCAACGAAATGTTTTTGTCATTTTGCTGCATCTGCAAATCGACGACGAGGACTGCTCAACAAATTGCTTTCTATTTAATTGCATTTATTTAAATATTTTTTATTTCTTTACTGGCTTTCTATTTAATTGTATTTATTTACATATTTTTATTCCCTTTATTCTCTATTTTGCATGTAAATTTTTATTTATTTAGGTATTGCATTGATTTGCTTTTTTGCTTTTGTCACATCGTATTTTTCTGCTTTAAGTTGTTTAATTGTGTTTAATTTGAATATCACTGATGAGTGAATTTATTAGAATTTTTACTTAAGAAATTTTCATCCTTTTGTATGTATATCCAATTATACATTTCCCTTCATTTATTTATTAGTTAGTTATCAGCAAATATTTGCTCAGTCTAATTAGAATAAGATTCTTAAATTTTTGATTTTTTTTTGTAAAAATAGAAAAGTTGTATGAATGGACAAAATGTATAAAGGAATTAAGTAATAAAGTAATTGCGTGTTATCAACAGTTCAACAGATGTCTAGAGTTTATATTTATATTTATTTATTCATATTTATATTTATATTTTGCTAAAAATCATATCGAATCAACAGCCAGACTGTAAATATTTATGTCGACTTTTAAAGCCTCAAATTAAACTGTTGCATTTTTTTTTTTTTTTTTTTTAATATTTTATTTATTTCATTAAATATAATGAATATGAAGTATTTCATAAGTCACCTGCCAATACTGTAAATATTTAAGTCGACTTTTAAAACCTAAAATTAAACTGTTGTATTTATTATTTTCATTTTGAAATATTTTATTTATTTCATTAAATATAATGAATATGAAATATTTCAAAGGTTTATATTCAAATTTATTATTGATGACTTCTCATGCTCCTAATCTGATGATCTGCTGCATTATATTCTATATACATATGTATATTATTAATTCTGTTAACTGTTGTTGAATGATGTATATTTTTATTTACATATGTCGTCTTGCCAAACTCTTTGTCGATTTGTTGCATCTAAAACATTAATTTTTGATTCTTTTAGATATACAAATCTAATTTATATTTATTGATCAATTTCATATTTATTTAACTGAGATGGTCTGAGACTGTAGCAATTATTTGATTTATTTGTTCAATATTGTCATCGTTGAATTGACAAATTGAATGCAAATTTGAAGCGATTGTTTCGAGCAGCCCTCGTTATGCAGCAGCTCAAGCACAATTTGCATTGGCAGCTGCAACGACTAGAAATTGAAGTGGAAGCGGAAGTGGAAGTAGAAATAGGAGGAAAGCAAAGGAGAAAGGGATGAGAAGAGAAGGAAACTCAAACTGAAACTCGAATTTGGATTTGGATTCGAAGCGATTCTCTCGTTATGGCAGTTGGCAAAGTTTTCCCTGGCATCGCATCGCATCGCATCGCACTTAATGTGTCATTTAAATATCTGCGCGGAATTCTTTGCTTTATTTTACTTGTTATTTTGCCAATTGTTATTGTTATTGCTGTTTGCAGTTGTTGCCGTTGTTGAGCAGATCGTTTGCATAGGCAATGAAAAAGTTTGCATTGCGACATCGTCGGCCATTAAAAAGTTGGCCAACATCGAGCGTATTATGCTTATGATGTGCCATCAAATGCTGAAGGACAACGCCAAATCCCTCTCTCTCACTCTCTCTCTCTCTCTCTCTCTCTCCTACCTGTGCTACACGTGCCACACAAAAAGAGAGAGAGAGAGAGAGAGAGCTTGTAGCATGAACAGAGCATTGCAGCAATTGAATTTAAATGCGAAAATCATTTAATTGCTTTAATTAATGGCCCTGACGTGGCTCGGTCTGTGGCTCTCGCTGCTCCACGCGATTCAATGCGAAACCGTCGACTTCAAACTCGCCATACCCTGCAAATGTGGCCAGCAAGCTATGAGGTATGATCGACGGGCTAAAGACGTTCAAAAGCATCTAATCATAATAGTCTTCTAATAACTAAGAGCTGCTCTCAGTTTGGTTTCTGAATAATTATTCATTTATGCTGCTAAAAATATTCTTATCTCCTTTTCATTTATCAAAGTTTAGTTTTATAAACCCACGTATTCACATATTATTTTATTGTAAAATAAACTTTATTCTACCCATTCTGAAACTTTCAGCTAAAATTTTAAATTTTAATATCTAAACTGCATTGATCCTTTATAGCTTATTTATTTTCATGATTTTGTAAATTCCTGCTCTTTTGTCTACTATTTACAGCTGATATAAATAAAAAACCAAACATTAGAACAACGTTCGTTTTGGTTTGAATATATTGACTTTGTTGACGAAATTATTTTGAATTTTATTCTGCATTTTTGTAGACCTATAACTTTATAAACAATAGATACAAAATTTGAAATACTATGATTTTGATTGATATTTTTTAACTAATTAATTTTAAATTTGTTCTCAATTTCTGCTTGTTTGTCGACTAAAATATTAAAAAAACTATTCAATTTCATTGTTATTTTTTAACTAATTCAATTTAATATTATTCTAAATTTCAACTTGTTGGTCGACTAAAATATGAATGACGAAAATTAGGAAACTATTTCACTATTTTCTATTCATCATGTGCATAAATAAGATTTGTTCTTAATTGTTTTTGAACAACTTCAACAGGGTATTTGTTAAAGAAAGCAAGCACTTTAGTCTTGTCTTGGGCTGACAGCTTGTTTTATATATAGTCGGCGCTATTTGGGGCATCTATGCCATAAATTGCTGCATAATTGCATAATAAACAGCGCAATAATTCAGCCGGCAAGAACAGCAAAAAAGGCGCAGTTGTGTGTTTTAATTGGCAGCAATTAAAGTGCAGAGGGTGAGTGCGAGTCGAGCATGCCCCATTGCTTGTAATACGATTTTAAAGCGTTGCCCAAAAAAGGCTGCAGCTGAGCTCTGCATAAAAGAAACCACTGAATTTCAATTGAAAATCGATCACTCAGCGACCCATGAGTGTGTGTGTGTGTGAGGGTGTGTGTGTGTGTGTGTGTGTGTATTGTGGCTGCTTGGCTTGCAACTTCCGCTTGACGCTCAAAAGTGTGCTATGAACTCTGCACAGACTTTTTCCCTCTTTTCATTTTTTATTTTTAGTTTTTTTTTTAGTTTTTTTGGCTTGCGACACATAAACAATGCATATTCATTGGCCATGTGTGCGTGTGTGTGTGTGTGTGTGTGAGTGGCAAATCTGTCTATGCTAGAGATTGTCACGTTTATTGGTTCGATTCGCTTGGGCTTTGCGTTTTAGGGCAATGAATTCCTGCATATCTGAGAGCTGAGTGCAAAACAATGTCAAATGCAGATATCAATTGCCTTCCATCCAAGATTGTTGCATTCGAAATGTGGGGCAAGCAAGGCAATCAGACAGTTGTGGACGCTTGTGGACGGTTGTTGCATGTGCGAGCCACAAATTGCTGTGGCCAAAGATCGAGAGTTGTGTCTGGCAGTTAACTGCCGCTGAAAGTGCCACATATCTGATGGAAACGAGAGGAGTTGCAAGTTGCACAACTGCCTCAGAAGTTGAAGTTAAGGTCGCTGAAGCTGTGCCACAAACCCGAAATTATCTTGAAATTCATTTTGTTCACACATAATATTAATTTAAGTTTATTTATCCAATTTCCTCTTCTTACTTAAAAATTAAAATATTCTTAAATTGTGAATTATCTGAGTTGAATTGAATATTTGCAATCCATCTATATTATATATAGTTTATTTATTTATTTTATATTTTTAAGTAGAAAACTTGCTGTGGAATAAAGTATCCCACAAGCAATGTATCGTTTTCAATCATAACATAAACTTTGAATTTAATGTCGCATAAATTCAACGTTAAAAAGATATTATTAAATATAATTAAAGTTATATTACTGGAAATACAAAAGATTTCTTGGCAGTAGATGCTTCTCATCTAATGTTTTTATTTATCCGCTAAATAGTATTTATGTGTCAAATAAAATGCACAATAAATGATTGTTTCTAAATTGTATACCAGAAGTTGGTTAGTTCAATTTTTGGTTGAAGAAATTTTGTAGAATGAATTTTCTATCAAATAAATAATGCACAATTCAAAAAGTTGTCTTGTCAAAGTAAATAAATAAACACTAGTAAATGAAAATTTAAATCGAACTAAGAAGTTACGTATACGTAATATTGTAACGCAAAACTTGTGTTGCTTATTAGCTCTGAAATAATTCATATAATTCTATAAAAATGCTTACTAATATCAACTACGTATTTAAAAAAATAAATTAAAAAAATAATTGCATAAATCAAGTTGTTAGTAAACTGTTGCGTATACGTAATATTTTAATGCAAAACTTTTTATGCAATTTTCTTCTACAGAAAGTCGGTGATTTTTGACTGATTATTAATAATGCCAGCTAGAATATTAGTTCAAGTTTCGTAATTAGAAAGTATTACGACAATATGACGCTCAAATCAAACTTGTGCTGAAATGTTACGTATACGTAATGTTGCGCAGTGATTATTTGTCTGCAAATTCATCGATCAAAGTCAGTGATTTGGGGCTTGAAGTTATTAATGTTTAAGCTCAAATATTATTTGGCATAATTCGTAATTAGAATCGACAACGTATACGTGATATTTGCAGTATATGAAAGTTGCTCGAATAGAAACATGCGACTTTGTTGCTGCTTGTCGGTCATAATTAGTGGCGATAATTGGCATAATTATTTGGGCCATCGTTCGGGCCAATTTTAACCCAGTTGCCGGCCAGTGTCGCAGTATTGAACATTTTATGGTCGATGACCCACATGTGAGCGAACAACTCGATGCAGTCAGATGTCAGTATGATTTTGTCCCCTTCGCTGTCGTTGTCGTTGTCGTTGCTCGCTCAATAATTCAGCTGGTTCTTCAGGTGGCAGTTGACTGTGAGACGACTCGACTCGACTCGACCTCAAATGGGCGAGCACTCGAAAACTTGCAGCCGTATAAATCTTTGCTTAACCTCGTCTGAACTTTGGACAGTTTCCGAGCCAACACCTTGCCGGTGAAATCAACTGTCATGCAGTTTTAAACAGTTTACGGGCCGTATGAGCGATATTTGCACAGGCGTTGCTTTCTTTTTACGAGTGTCTCCCCCTCTCTCTCTCTCTCTCTCTCTCTGTGTATGTGTGTGTGTGTGTGTGTGTGTTTGCTTTTCCTTCGAGCAGCGATTTTTTGTTGCCAACTTTTTTGCAGCCAACCGCCAGTTGAAGCACTTAATTCAGCGTAACGTTTCAACGATTGATTCAATACACCTAAGTGAGTGTGCGAGTGAGTGCGAGTGTGAGTGCGAGTGAGTGTGCGTGAGTGAGTGTTCAAGTGCGTGTGTGTGTGAATCACAGTTGAACTATGTTTTGCTGCCGCTGCTGCGTCTGTTGTTGCAAATTTAATTACAAGACAAAATGTCGACATATCACGTTATAAATGCAAATACAAACAGTCCCAAAACACACACACACACACACACACACACACACACACACTGACACACTCGAGTTGTAGGTGTGTGTGTGTGCGTGTGTGAATGCGATCACTTTTAAATTGCCGCTTGCAATGCCAGTGGGAAACAAGTCGGCCACAATATTGTCAATTTTTACATGCAATTTGCTGTCGAGTTGCATGGAAAAAGCAGTGCAATTTAAGCTGATAGACATGCAGATACCCTACATATTTTGCAAATAGTTGTTAGCATATTTAATTCAATTGTAGCTAGACTTATTAAATAAATATTATTATTTGGCAATTTTAGGGCCCTATTCTAATTTTTGTGGCCAGCCTGCTTGACTAGCAGTTACCCTGTACTTAGCTAAGCAATTTTAGCTGTACTAATTTAAACAGTTTCTATTCATTTGTTTAATTATTGACTTCTATTCCTTGCGCTTCAAGCTAAAGCATTTAAATTAGCATTTTAATGTTACTAAATATTATATTTATCGTTACTTAATTGATGAATATTTTCAAATATTTTTAAATTATTAACTAAACTATTTATATCTTTAAGTACTCCTTTTTAAATATATATGTGTAGTTTCACTATAAAAATATAAATTGATGTAAGAAAATTCCTTTTTTTACATTTCGTGCTTTTCATTATTATTACATTTTATTACAAAATTTTTTCTGTATGCAATTCCCATACAATTGAAAGACCCCACGCAGAAGTGTTTAACAGGGTATCACGATGTGAGCAGACAAAGGAAATATGCAACGTTAGCTGCTGTTTTGCATCCCTGGGGCTGAAGCCATCGACTAGTTTGATGCACTTTGTTAATTGCAATTAGTGTTGCATTTTATGCGAAACTGTCTCGAGTTTTCAAGCTTCGACAACGCACCGCAAATTGTTCGACAGCCACACGTCGCCATCTGCGTTGTGCCCTGGTATGCCAGGGATGGGTAATTGCGTTAATTGCGTGTTGTTGCACAACAGCGACAAATGGCCAGAAAGGCGGAGGAGGCGAGAGGAATGGAATCTGTTCCCCCGGGCCTCACAGTTATCGAAAGGTAATGAAACTGGCGTAAACTGTTTAGTTACGATTAGAACTGAATTGCGTTTGATGTTATCGATAATTGGACAAAGCATCGCCAGTTAATTTGTAATCGATAAATACGCTATAATCTCATTTATAGATTTTTAATAGCGCTGAATGAAATAATTAATTAGATAGCATATAATCGGAATGCGGGAAACTTGCGATAATCTAAATGTATTTAAAGGAGTTTCTTTTTTATTTATTTCAGTTTCCAGAATCGATTTGAAAAATTTCTAAAATTAATAATAACTACATTCCTAACTTACTTAAATTTTTATCAATTATAAATTAATATAGAAATTATAGATATGTAATCAATATATTAATACGATCAAGCTGAATATATCGGTATAATTTATAGTGGTAAATTAATAAGAACTAGTAAATTAATACTCTCTTAAGTAGTTGTAAATTTCTATAAATTGCAGTTGCAAATTATTTAAAATATATATATATATATATATCATTTTATTATAATTTTTAATTGTTATTTAAATGAAACTATTTTTGGTAAATTTTCGCAAAATCTCAAGCTCAATTATGTATATTTTGCCGTAAAAAATGATATTCACAAGGCTTAAGCATTAGAGAATATATTGTAATAATTCGATAATGTATAATTATCGATAAATCGAGAGGAATATTCAATTAATCTGTTTACTGCAAATAAAGTTGGCTTTAAAGGCGGCTGCATTAAAATGGCAAATGTTGTTCAAGACTGCTGAAGTGGCGATATAAACAAAGTCACGGAAGTGCGAATTGCCAAGAGGGTGACGGTGGAGGGGGAGGGGCGGGGGCGGTGTCGATAACCGCCTCGATAGGCAGGCCGATAGGCGTCGCGTACAGTTGTGTGTGAAGGGAAGTTGCTCTCAATGCAGTTCGTTTTTCATATTTGTTAATATTTGCATTTGGTGCTCGGCGTGCAGTGAAGCGAACAATCGCATTCTGACACACACATCAACACAAACACACACGCACACACACACACACACACACATACATAGTCGCCAACACATCAACATTGAATTCCATGGGGCATGCAATAAACAAATAACAACAACAACAACTACATCGATTGCAATGTGCATGCAACATTTTAAACATTTATCTGAGCTCTTAACTCGGCGAGTGGTCGAGTGAATCGCATTTTCCCTCCTCCATTACCCCAGCCCCCTGAATCCTTCCCTTCCCCTGTCCACTAGCTTTTCCCCATGCTGCACCACAAAATGCAGCACACAACAGTGGTAAATGGGCATTTATTAGTCACCCGCTGGGAGCATCAAATGCAAATTCAAATTTTATTTCGCTAATTATTAAAATAGGCCAACGTAATACCCTGTAAAACAAGCAGCTCATTTTGTGTTGCCTAAATAATTGGTATTTAATTAAAAGGCAAATAAGTTCAACTGCATTAGCAAAGTTCGAATTCTATAGTAATTGTTCTCTCAACAGATTTTGCTTATTAAGTTTTAAACGTTAATGGCTTTATGTTATTTACAGGGTATCTTTAGGCATTATCTTTTGTTGTCTAACATTATTGTTCGTTGGAATGCCAAATTAGCGCAATTTGATAGTTCAACTTTATAGTTCAGTGTATCAATGGCGCATTTATTGTTCTTTTTATTCTCTGGGGTATGCTCGACTAGAGATAAGTCAAATCCATTGCTAACAATTAAATGTCAAATATATTTTTGCTGACTATCTTTTTTTTTTCGTAAATATTTAATTTAATTTTGGGTATTTAAATTTTCTTCTTAAATATTTTCTTTTTTCTCATAAATATTTAATTTAATATTGGTTCTTTAAATTGAATCTATTTTATTTAATAGTGCGTTAGCAAATTGCTAGTAACTTTCTTTCTTTTAGAACAAAATATAATTTTACCACAACAAAAAAATCAATTAAAATAAACATTTTATTTTTTGCCATAAAAATCTAAAAAAGACAATTTAAATTTTCCTACTCATACATTGTAATAAACACTTTCTTTTTAAGCATAAAATATATTTTTCCAAAAACAATTAAAAATATATTTTCCCGAAATACAATTGACTATTAAAATTTAATTTTAAATTAATTTTTTGTTTCCTAGCAATACTTTAATGATCTGCTTTTTATAGTTTATGAATTGATGTATCGAATAAGGTAAGTAAAGTATTGCAAATTTTTCTAGAATAAATAATTGAGTATTTATATTGAATATTGAGTTTATTTCACAATATATATATTTTCACGATCTACTTTTGGTAGTCAGTGTATTTGAAATAATGCTTGCAACATTTTTCGTTTTACTCGTTTTAATTTCGCCTTTGCCATTTTCGAATTTAATCAATTTTCATCGCATAAAAGAATGAGTGTGTGTGTGTGTGTTGGTATAAATTTTATTTAGTCAAATATTTGCATTTGCACTTTAATTAGTTGCAATTATTTTGGTGTTTTTTTTGTTGCGTCTGTTAAGCAAATATTTTATTTTACAGCCCCAAAATTGTTGGCAGCATTTCCACATGTGGGTGGCGACTCTCCCTCTCTCTTTCTCACTCACTGTGAGTGTGTGTGTGTGTGTGTGTGTGTGTGTGTGTGTGTGTGTGTGTGTGTGTGTGGTGTGTGTTACACATTTTGTGCTAATGAAGCTGTTCCTCAATGGCATATTTACCCAGGCCTGATGGGATTGAGCTGGGGGCTCTGAGGTTAGCTCTAGGGGTTGTCAAGGGGTGCGAGGGGGCTAAAGAGTTGCCACATTGCGGATGCTGCGTGTGTGTGTGTGTGTGTGTGGAAGTGTTCAACATGTGGCACAATTGTAAATTGCTGAAATTGTTGAAAACGTCTGCATACACATGTTAAATATATATGGCATTTAATCCGAGATATGCTTGATTCAAATACAAAAGCTCTTCGCAGAAGATTCTTTGGAGACTTTTTGGGGGGCTTTTTGTTTGGTTTTTAGCCTTACGCTCGGGGAGTTTTCATTTACGGTTCGGAAATTGAACGTAATGCAAATCTTTGCTTAGCCCCAACTTGACAATCATGGCCACAACAACAACAGCAACAGAAATTGCAATTTATGCAAATTCGCTTTAAGAATTTCATTTTAATTAATGACACAACACAACAGCTTGGCAGACAATTAAATGACAATGAGCGCAGACAAGTGCATAAATACCCTGTAATTCTGTTAAAACTGAAAAGTTTTAAATTGTGACTAGCTGCTTGCTGTGCATACATTTTTATGTAAATGAATATTTATCATCTACATATAAAATAAGAAATTGAATAATTATTTCTATTTAATTTCTTAAAATGAGAAAATATTTATGGCTTAGTTATAAAGACTCCTTTTAAATAAAAATGGGAATTTCATAATTATTTCGTACTTTATTTCATTGAAATACAAAATAAACAAAAATCAAAACTATAATTTACAGGAAATTTCATTATTATTTCTGGTGATTTTTTCCTGCGATTGGCCATGCATATATTTTTATTGTTAAAGCAACAAATTTACAAGTTATGGTTGAACTGTTAAATAAAAATGGAAATTTAATAATAATTTCTGGTGACTATTACTTGCTGAAGTTTTCTTTAAAAATAAAATAGACCCATAAATTATGGTCTAACTTTGGAAGAAAAATATACATTTTGTAACTATTTCTCACTTCTTTTTATTTAACTAAAAAACAAAAATAAAAAATAAGAGTTGTTTTTATTAAAAACGGAAAATTATAATAATAATAAATAACGCAATATTCAAAACAATTACTTTTTGGAAGCTAAGTATAATTGTTATTATCAAAATTCAATCCCAGCCATACGCTACAAGACAGAAGCTCATTGCTACGCTATAAAAATACTCACTGTTATGAAACTGCTGTTAAGCTGTCTGCTGTTGTGACGAGATAAATTCATGCTCAATATTGCGCCTATTATCAATAGATTTTAAAATATTTTCGCATTTTCATTGTAGTATGGAAAACATCAGTATAATGAAGTTCGAGAAATCTTAATAATAGAAATCGTAGACTTTCTTTGCATATCTTTTCTTCACCGAACTTTTTCATTTTTGCAATTTTTGCTGTTCGTTTTCTTGCAAGTTTTGCTGTGCAAGTTACGCATCAAATTTGCGTGAATAAAACTTTGCATTGAAGTGAAATAATTAGATTGTTGGGTTCGTGTTTCCTCCTCGACTAGCATTAAGCTCCTTGTGTCTGATGTCTGTTGTCTGATGGCTGCTTGTTGCTTGCTATCTTGGTGCCTTGCCAGCCATTTGCTTGATGTTTCCTTTCTTTATGGCATCTCCTCCTTGCTCCTGTCTCCTGTCTGCCGTCTCTGTGTGCATTCATATGTGCATTATGTCGAGTCATAATACTCTTATGGAGCTTTTTAAACGTTTGGCCACCGTTCTTCCACCTCACTGTCGTGCATTGCTTCCCCTCGTTATCTGTCACTGCTTCATTGCTCTGCATTTTTAAGTGTTTCCCCTTTGTTTGCATACCCTTGCGAAATCAACTAAAAGGGGTTTGCTTTAATGCGTTTTCTTGCTCTAGCATTTCGCATCAAATTTAGTGCCCACGACTCTAAATTCGCCTATCAAAAGCCAGTTAAAGTTTATACGCCATTTCAGCGTTCTGTCCGTCTGTCCGTCCGTCTGCCTTTTTGATTGCCTGGACTTCAGAGACTATAATAGCGATGGACTCAAATTTAAAGTGCCCGTAAATAAGCTAAAGTTCTGCAAGTGTTTTTTTTTTTTAGTTCTTATTCATACCAATATTTAAACTATTTTTGTCTAGGCGATTTTTGTGTTTAATAGCAACCTATGTCAAAAGGAAATGTGAAATTATAATTTTTATAATTATTCTAACAACAATTATTCTCTTCAGAAGTCATTAAACAAATATTTACAATTAATAGAACTACATCAAATAAAATATATGCAATTGACGGAAATTAAAGAAAAGCTATTTAAACATTGATTTAATATATATACATATATATTTTTTAACGGTGTTTCTTGCAGAAGGTCTTTTGATAGACATTTTTGTAATCTTCGCTTTGTAATAGGTTTAATAATACAATTATTTGCATTGCTGTTTATGAAAGGTAAAGTTAAAAATAATAATTTCTTAGTTCCATTCTCATTTTTCATTTAATTTTATTCTACCAATTTAAATATGTTATTGAATCACGTTATTCATTTAATTTTATTCAGTCAATTTGAATATATAAAGTTGAAAAATGTTCCTCAACTGAAATAATAATTTTAATGCTAACTATAAATTTACAACTTTATCATTCAACATTATACTTACAATTTATAGCAGATTGAAACTAGCATTATTATTATCTTTGTAGATAGTTTAAAGTCACAAGCAAGTTGTTTGAGTGCATTTGGGGTATCTTGTAGTGGATCATTATCGTTCCACATGTCTCATGCATTCCGCATGTATCTTAAGCTCACACACACGCACACACACAATCAAATTGCAGCTGAGTGAAAGGAAAAAAAACTTTAGTTGCGTTTGTCTCTTTTACAAATTGCGCCCGAAAGAATGCAACAACATTTGGTCATGTTGTCGATGTCGATGTCGATGTCGCCGAATTGCGCTCGCAATGGACATGCGACATGGGAGCGAGAGAGAGAGAGAGAGAGAGAGAGAAGGAGTGCGAGAGCGAGAGCGAGAGGCAGCGAGTTGGAGAGTAGAAAATGTCAAAAAATGGGCAGCAAACAAAGCCATCCAATCGTCTCGTTATGGGCAACCCAAAAGCACAATAAAAGCTGCTCAATTGCTGCCCAGCTTCGCCTTTTGTCCCAATATCAACGTCAGCATCAACGTTGCTGGCGTCAACTTGAAAGCCACTTGCAATGGACGTGCTTTCCCTCTCCCACTCCCACTCTCCCACTCTCTCCCTGTCTCCCTCGGGCGCACAGCTGGAGCTAGTTGACAAGTTGGAGTGTTCACTGTAGCGGACACTGTGTTTTCCCCCCTCGCCGTCGCCTGCAACGGAAATGCGCTAATTATGCGGCGCGCATTGCAAAAGCAAAGCGTTCGCAGCAACGGGACGCTTGATAAAAAACGCAAATATGCATTGCGCTAAATGCTCCCAAAGGCCACACACATATACCCTGTAAAACTAAGCTTCCAGGGTGCAGGTGCCAACTGTATAATTTTAATAGAATTTTGCTAAATTGAGTTGAAACTGCAAGATTAACTTAACTACTGGGTATTTTTATTCAACATCATTTCAAATCACTGGAATTACAGGGTATATACCAGCTGCAAAAATGTTGCGAATTATTGTCAAAGTGAAAAATGTTGACTCACAATAAATAATTTTTTTTTTTCATTTTAATTTTTTGCTCAGAAGCAATAATAAATTTGGGAAAGCCTTAATAAAATAACTTAAATTGAATCATTGTGTTTAAAGTAAATGCATCAAACTGGAGATTTAAAAGATTATGGTTGTCGTTTCAATTCGAAGTCAGTATTTTCATATTAAAATCAAATACAAATAATCATTATTTACGGTCCCAGGCTGATGCTGCTCAATTAAGTCAGCAACGGAGCGTATACTTAATCTTATCTAGCAGTGATTAATATAATAGAATACAGAGGACTACTATATTACCTACAAATATTATAGTGCCAATCTGTTATTTGCAATGCAATTTATCTAGTGAACAGATATACCCCACTTGTTGCTCTACAGGGTGTCAAATGCCAGCTTGTAATTACTGTCAATTGACACTTCTTTATTAAAAAGGGTTTTCAATCATACAGCTTTCTCAGCATGTTTTTTAAGACGCAACTACCCCTTAAGCCAATGCCGTGTGTGCCAGGGTATTTGCATAGTCAAATTCTTATTAAGATGTGCAAAAGGCAGCAGGAAGATGAAGAAGTAAAAGCAAAAGCAGAAGAGGAAGCAGAACAACAGCGGCGACATTGCTTCTTATAACAATGTCGAGCGCGAGCTTTGAATAGTTTTGGCTTGTAAGCAGCAGAGAGGTGGAATGGGCGAGGGGGAGGGGAAACGGATTAGGGAGAGGGAGATGGGGAGGGAAGGTGAGATGATGTGCCAGCATTGGTGTTGCTGGTTGCTGTTAATGTTATTGTTGTTGCTCAGCGGCCGTGATTTTGGAGCACAGCACAAAGAAAAAGGTAAATAAACGAAACGAAACGAAACGAAATGAAATGAAATGAAGTAGAGGATGACGAAGCCAAAAAAGAAGCGACAAAGAACGAAGAACGAATGAATCTGATAGCAAGGTAGTTGCGAGTGCGAGCGAGACAAACGGCAGGCAGATTAAGATAGCAAAGGCCTGAAGTTGGCGCAGGGGGAGTGGGAAGTTGGGAAGTGGGGAGTGGGGAATGGAGTTGGCGACAATGAGAAGTGCAAAATTGCTGACCCCAAAATGAGACAAGCTCGCAATACAATTGCTGCCGTTCCTGCTGTTCCTTCCGCTTTGCCCTGCTGGCTGCGACAGCGACAGCAACTGCGGCAGCGCGACATGCACATGACATATTTCTGCATTTGTGTGCAGTCGACACACACACACGCACACATGCTGGCATGCAGAAGCCACCTCACCCCTGCCTACACATTACGATATTCACCTCACTCCACACCACACCACACTTAATACAATGCCCACCTCAGCACAGCCACTGTAGCCACCACCTCGCTCATGCTGTCTCTGTCCCGCGCCTTCTTCTACTTTGCTTCCTTTACACTATTTGTGTCACTTAATCCACTGCTGCTGCTGCCGGGCTTTTGTTGTTGTAATGCCGCTAGCTTAAAGAGCTTCGCTGACGCTTATCATTCAGCTACAGCATTTGGCGTCGCCGTCGCAGTCGCCGTCGACGTTGACGTCGCTTGTTTTCACATGCGAAAAATGCAAAAAGCTTGCGTTGCCAACCACACATAAAAAATTGGCTGAGCCTGAAGGGGGCGCGAGGGCAGGGGGAGGGGCAGCCAAAGGCAGTTGGCGTAAAATTTGTGCAACTATTTTGTGGCAAGTTTATAACGAAATGCTGCAAATTGGTTTGGTTTGGTTTGGTTTTTTCGCCACTGGATTCACGTTTTTTTTTTTATACTTTTTCAATTTTTTTTTGTGTGGGCGACTCAAAAGTCGGCTACATTTTGTTTTTTTTTGTGGATCGAGGCATGCAACATGCATAGCATTTGGTTGTTTGCCAAAGCCCAACAGCAGCAAATGTAGATTGCGAGTCCTTGTTGTGCTCGGAATCCTTTTTAAGGACTCCAAAACACACACATAGAACCAAGAGCCAAGAGGGAGAGAGGAAAGGGGAAGGGGAAGCTCAGCTCAGCTCTCTTGTAAAACTTGCAGGGGCTGAACTTTGCACCTTCGCTTAAGCTTCGTTTAGAAGCAGCGCTCAAGTTTTCCAAGTCTCGAAGTCATCGAAAACTGAAAAACTCAAGCACTTATGAGACTTGATATTATAACTAGCTTGGCTTAGCTGACGTGCAGCCAACTTAACGAGGCTGGCGTTGCCAGACAGCGCATTTTACTTAGTGCAAAATTAATTAAATTTCATTGCTGCAGACTTTTCATTTGAGTTTACTTATTCATAAATTTAATCAATTGCAATTGAATATCTTATTAAATATTCATTTGAGTATTGTTATAATATTAATATAATATATTATATATATTAAGTTGTTTAAATTAAAATAACTTAAGGTCACTAACAAAATTAATATTTAATCCAAAGTGCAGCCAACTTAACGATGCCTATTTTATTTAGTGATGTGCAAAATTAATTAAAATGCATTGCATCAGACTTTCCATTGGAGTTTTTCAAATAAGTTATTGTATAGAAATATTATATTTTATTAAATATGCAATTTTGCGATGATATATTAATATTTCATTATATAAAAATGTTATTTTCCAACTTTAAATTACTTTTAAGTTGTTCATAAAAAAATGAGCTGACAAGTCAGCTGCTCTTTTGGTTAACACAAACAATTAAATACTTTAAAGTCATTTAAAGCTAAAAATCAGTAACAAAATTAATACTTAATGCGATGCTAAATATTTAATTAAAATAACATTAGCAATGCAAATTAATTGTGCTCGCATCATCAAAATAACAATTATAATAAAATGAAAATGATGAGCAGAAAAATAAAAAGTATTAACCACAAATTCATAAATATTTCATTTGAGCCAACTTTTGGACAAAGCAAAACTGTCGCTATTTTAATAAACGATACTCCAAAAAGTTGCAGCCAGTTAAAGCAAAGTTGGGCAAAGTTCAGAACACGCGTCAGCAAACTAATTGTGCACTAATTAAGTTTATAGAAAGCACAAAGCACGAGCATAATATTCTAAAACTGAAAATGTTTATTACATTATTGCATTAAAAGCAAACAAAGCAACATGTTCAAATTACATTAAAAATGTTTGCAAAAGTTCTGCGAAAAAATGTTGCTGGTGTTTGGGCAACTTTTTTAATTTTGTCACTGAGATGGTGAATGGAAATTGAAACCGCCACAGCAATGACAACCGCCAACGACACACAGCAAAAGACTCGAAAATTGCTGGCAAATTTTCGAAAATTTATTGCTTAGAAATTTGGCAATTTGAAAGCAATTTAGCATGATTCCGACTGCAAGTTGCAAAACCCAAAAAATGCAGCACTTAAAAAACAGGGAAACTGAAACTGAAAAATGCCAAAAAAATAAAAGTGGAAAGGAAAACGAAAGTTTTGCCCGCACGCATGCAAATTGAAATAGTTGGGCAAACTTGCTGCAGAGCGCAAACCTTTTTGGGGGAGTGGCAAAGAAGAAGGGGCGGGAGGAAAAGCGAGGGGCATTGGGAAGTGTGGCAAGTCGAAAGCTTTTTGGCAATTATGAACAGCAATGGGAATTTCAGCGAGCGCCAACTTCGCAACTACCCCCAAAAACATACCCTTTCCCCTCTCGCGACCCCTCCTCCCTTGGCCCCTCAACCCATTCGCCAACGCGCAAAACCGTTACATAGTTCATTAATATATCAGGCTTTAATCTCCGTCTGGCAGCCGCCATCATCCGATGCTAAACAAGCGTAAAACGCTTTTTACCGGAAACTTATAAACGCAACGCGCTAATTATTTTTCGCATTCGTCCTTCGCCTCCTAACCCCTCCCCCTTCAAGTCCTGCTGCAGTCGCCGTCAGCCTCAGCCTCAGCCGCAGCCGCAGCGTCGACGTCGGCTTTGGCTTTCAGCTTCCTTGGCAGCTTTCCCAACTGCCAGCATCCAGCATCCAGTTGCTTGCCAGCACAGTGGTGTCAAATCGCCAAAGCCGCAGCAATGATTTAATGACTCGACTCGTTACTTTTTATTACCCGAGTAACTGCTGAATATGAGACGGACTCCGCTATCAATTAACGTATTTGCAGCAATTATTAATTTTAAAAGTGTCATTACTCGGCAGCTCATTTTGTTGTATTGCATTTTAAGCGACAAATGCAAATTGTTTAAATCAAATGTACTCGACATAAAAGTTTGCGTCATAAATCTGCAAATCTTACTTCACAACAGCCAAAAAGTATGCTGTAGTTTTTTGACATAAAAATGAAAATATGTTTTGTTAATTCTTTTTAAATTAGCTGCAGAATAGTGATAGAAAATTAGCATTCGAAATCAGATCACAGAGTGTGTATTTATCGAAAGGGCTTGAGGTTGGATTCCAATCTAATAAAGTGAAGAATATATATATATTTATAAAGCAATTTTCAAGAACATATAAAACACCTTAAGAAAAAACGGAACAAAAAACTGGCATGTGTTTGCCAATAAAATTTCTGTCATTCTGGTCATTAGATATGCAAAAAAATATGGAAAGGATCAAGTATAATATAACATTATATTAAAATATATTAGTTGAGCATGAACCCACTTTTAATTTAAAGCACAAGAACTGTGTCAAAATCTGAAACCTTTCATGTTCAAAAAATAAATATTCCTCTTCCTCATTTCATGTTGAAACTAATAAATAATTTAAAAAGCACTAATTCGAAGTAACAATTTTTTGGAAAACAATACAAAGTATTACAGTATTTTGATGTAGCTATTGGAATTTTGTCGTTTTGTTTTTAATAATTAAGTGTAGAATCCATATAGTTAATTTCTAGCTTAACATTACATTATTGGAAGTTAAGTGTAACTCAAATATGAGTATTATTTATTGTTACCAAAATTAAGAACTTATAGGTATTTAATCACAAATATAAAAATCTTATAATTTGCAAAATTGCGCAACATTTCGCAAAGGAATCAATCGATTGGCGACACTGTGCCACAGTGCGGCTTAGTGAATAAAATTGTGTGCGGGCTGCAAGCTGTGAACTAAATGCAAAGTTTTTGTGGGCGCAGCAAAGGTCGGAAAGAGAGAGAGAGAGGGAGAGAGAGATGGCGATATTGGCTGCGGAGTGTCGCGTATTAGCGCCAGGACATACATTTCATTTGGGCTTAACGCTCCACGCTCCACGCTAAGCGTTTTCATGTCTATTTCTGGGGGCAAGCGCTGGGCTGCAACATCGAGACTAAATAACGAAAAGCAAATGGCGTCGTAGGCGTAGAAGTTGAAGCAGAAGCAGAAGAAGTTGACGTCGTCGTCGTCGTCGGCGTTGCTGCTGCCATTTCCGTTTCCGTTTCCGCCTGCACGTACGTGAAGCACTTTGGCCTAACTACTTGCCACATGTTGTGTGTAGA
Source organism: Drosophila ustulata (assembly GCA_035047365.1). Taxonomy (NCBI): domain Eukaryota; kingdom Metazoa; phylum Arthropoda; class Insecta; order Diptera; family Drosophilidae; genus Drosophila; species Drosophila ustulata. The sequence goes on from JAWNPT010000080.1 coordinate 10,643,817, forward strand.
TAGATAGCTGTGTTGTTGTTGTTATCTTCTCGTCTTGTTGCCAGCCTCGTTTTTGGCTTGCCGCTTATTGTAGTTAAGTTTTATGCCGCCATTTTCTTCCGCTTTGCGTGCTGCACGTACTCTCCATCTCTCTCTCTCTCTCTCTCTCGCTCTCTGGCTCTATTTTTATCGGTCTGTCTCTGCGTTTCCTTTCGGCATCTTTGCACCTAATTCCATTTTCACTTTCTTTGATGATGCTCAATTTTGTGCATCATTAATCTTAAGCGATTTTCAGCTTTGACGCTGACAGACGCTCTCTCTCTTTCTCTTTATCTCTTTCTCTCTCGCTCTTTCAGTATCTGCGCCTTGCAGTTTTATGCTATGCAGCCCAGCATATTAAAATGTCTTGAAATATGAGCTTGGCCAGCATGAAATATGACGAAATTATGCATAAAAATCATTTCATCAACTCAACGGATCTTAATGAATTCTTTGAATAACAACGAATAGTCACGAACACCATTAACATCTCGCTCTCTCGCTCTGTCTTGTGGTCTCAATTTGCATTTGATTTAAAGCGACTAACATTATGTAAATTAACATATTTAGTTCAACCGTAACAGCTGCAGTGCGTTGACTCTAACATCAACAGCCTAAGCGCCAACGCTGTTAGCTACTCTCTAACAGTCCGCTGTTAATGCGCTGTTAAGCAATATTACACTTCTCTGTTAAGTGAGTCTGCTAATGTTGCTATGTTAACGTTAACAGCGTGATGCATTTAACAGCAGCGGCTGTTAGCTATTCTCTAACAGCGTGCTGCTAATGCGCTGTTAAGCAACGCTGTTAACTGCATTAGTATTTCATTATACATTTCTAGATTTATGTTAAATCATTTTTCGATCCTGGAATATTGCATTTCTACTTCTCTGTTAAGAGACTCTGCTAATGTTGCTATGAAAACCAAATAACAAATTAACAATTTATTATCTATTTCAGAAATATCTAAATAAATACGTAAATTCAGCTTAATTCGATCATACATAAATATCAATGTTGAAATTCTTCAGCTCTGCTCGTTTAAAGTTAATTGAACTAATTTTAAATTTATAACACAAAAATATCAATATACAAATGAAACTAATAATGAAAATGGAAATTCTACAAATCAAAGTTTGCAACAAGAAGTAAAAATCTTCACGATGCTTAAACTTTCAGCTCAAGCTGTTAATGGCGCTTTATGGGTTTTAACATAATTTGCGCTCAGCTCGATTAGCTAATTTAACAGCCAGCTGTTAGCGAGAGTTATTGAACTATTAAGCTGTTAAGCAAATTATGTTAATGCTGGCCATATGTGTCCGACTATTAACACTTGGGGGCAACGTTCAGTGTGCTATGAAAAATTTCACGCTCGATTTGCTGCTCTCGCTTTTTTGTCAGCTTAACAGTGTCCCGAGTGTCCCGAGTGTCCTTTGTGTCCTGTGGGTCCTGTGTGTGCTGTCGCTGACTTTTCATAGTTGCGCACAACACAAAACAATTTCTATTTTACATTCTTCTTGGGAGGGAGGACAGAGATTAGTTCCGCACCCGCCGCTTTCTAGATTTTAAGTCCCATAAATTTGAAGTGTCAATATATAAAAACCGCATATGTGCGGCCAGCGGCGGCAACGAGTCGAAATTCATAAATTTTGCCATGCAGCCAAATGGTAAAATAAATGCAGCACACACATACATATTTTATAGTTCAATGTGTGTGTGTGTGAGGATTCGGATTCGCATTCGTTTCCATGTCCATGTCCGTTGCATGTGGCCGAAGGGCAGTGGCAATGTGGCACTGAGGCCAAGCCAACGCTGCCACATGACGCCCCCGGTTCTGGGCGGATTTTATTTTATTACAAACGTAAAGCAAAGCCAAGTAAGAAGCTTTAACTGCACTAGACGTGACTACAAGCTGCCCTGTAAATCACTTGCAACGCATCTCAACTCAGGCAATCACAAGCAATTTGTATTAGAAACGTTCAGACCTTGTTTGGACTTTCTTAGACCCTTTACATCATTTATTTATTCGCCATTTCATTCCATTTTCAGGCAATACATAATTTTGGTCACCGCTTAATATATGATTTAATGATTTTGAACAATTCCAACAATCATTACAAAACAATTGTTTAAGACGCACAAAGTTATACCCTATAATTAGGTTAGCAATGCCATTGGCTGACCTCTCTAAACTGAAACTTTCAGAATATTAGCTTAGCATTTAAAACTGCAAGAATGACAAAGCTTATGACAACTTTAACCCAAACTCTTCATCGTCATTTGGACTACGATCTATTTTAAAACGCCATACAAAAAAAATACATTAAAATGGTTTGAATTATTTAATTTAAAATCAATTGGTAACCAACGAATTTGAAATTATTGTTTTACCGAAAGTAAAATAAATTGAAATAGCAAAAAATATATATTTTGAAATTTTGAACTACTAAAATTTCAAAATTTCTCTAGCGTTTGTGCTGAAACTTATAGAATGTTGGCTGCTCATCAAAATCTAATGGCATTTCTGATCTGTACTCATAAATTTTAAAATTGCAAGTTTGAGAATGTTTTTAAAATATTGAAATTTAAAAAAAAAAACTCCCGCTGACACTGAACCAAAATGAGTAAATCTTAGAAGCACAAACTACCCCGTTGCAGCACTGTGTCTGCTTACAGGGTATAGGAACAGCAGTCAAGTTGTAAAAAGCGAGAAAAGCAATATTAAATGAAATAAAACAGGAGCCGCAAGGACAACGACAACGACAACGACAACGGAATGAAGAAAACGGCGACTGCACTTAACTTCGCCAGCAATGCAATGCGAAAGGTTCTTTTCCCCAAAAAAAAAAAAAAAAAAAAACAGAAATGAAGAGAAAAGCCACTTGAAGCTGGTCAGCTGCTGGCTCAGTGTGGTGCGGTGGTGCGGTGGTGCGGTGGTGCGGCGGTGGTTTACTGTCCAGACAGAAGGCAATCAAAGCGAAAGCAGTTTGGCAACGAGAACGAAATGTTGAGCTATCGCTTGGCTGTCGAGTATTGGCCAAATATCAGTTTGCTTCCACAATTTCCCAGCAGCAATAAAGTTTTCCCTTTTCATCGGCTATCGACAATCGACAATCGACACTGAACAATCGATACACGCAATTTGGGGGGCCAAAAGTGGCACAACTTCATATGAAAGTGCTTCGAATATGGATGCCAATTTTTTTTCGAGGGGTATCTGTGGCGAGGGGTTGAAGGGGGCGAGTGGCATGCGGCATGTGGCATGTGGCAAGTGGCGAATCGGTTGCCGCAGCCACATATTTTCAATATATTTCTTTAATTGTCACAGCTGATGGTTTCACACAACTGCAAAACCCAATCGCAACATTGTTATTAAAGTCTGTTTTCCACCCAAAAAAAAAGAGAAAACTCAAAATGCTTGCGATACAATTGCAAGCAGCCAATCAACATTCTCCAAGCTGTCACCAAACAAACTCTGAGAAAATTGTGAGGCTATTGAACTCAATATTTTAAATCGACTACTGAAGACCCTGCCATCTAAAATTGTAATATAATATAATAATTGCAATGAAATGATAATTGCAAGACATAGAGAATACTTTATGCAAACAACTCCAAAAACTGAAAAATATCTTTTAGTTTCGGTTCTCAAATAAAAATCAAACAAATAAAAATTCAAATAATTCAAATAAGAGTTACTCTTTAAATAAAAAATAATATCTAACATAGTTAAAAGTAAGAAATTAAAATTTATTGAAATTTCTAAATGTATTTTAATAATCTAATAAAAGAGTTTCTTTATAATCACAAAATTTGTTTTTTATGTTGTTAAAATACAATTGAAAAATATAGGCAGATAATAATAGAAATTAACCTTTGTTTATTATTTTTAAAATAAAAATTTAAATTGAAAACTTTTTTATTTTAATTCAAATTTTAGATTATCTGTTTAAATTAATGAATATAGGTAACAAATAATGCAAATTTAATCATTTTGTAATAAAAAAAGTTATGCTCTAAGTATAATTTGTATTTATACATTTCTTCAGTTTAATCAAAAAAATAATAGATACTCTTTAATTAAAAAAAAAAAAACTTTTAAAATCATGATCTAATTTTGAAGTTAAAATTTAAATTTGTATAATTATATGATTTATCAGAATACGTAATATAATTTCTTATTAAAATGTTAATTTGAATAGACAGATGAATCCTTTCAATATATAGACACTACTTATGTGAAATAATCGTCGAAGAAAAATGATAACGTAAATCCGTTACTCGTTTTGAATAGACAAGAACAGTAAAAAGTATTTAACCCGTTTTTGCGGCAAGTCATTAGGCAACTTCAAGTGTCATCGCCATTAATGTAAAACGACAATCAACAATTTTTGTGCGACTTTTTGTTGGACATTTGTTTTTATTTTTTGGTTGGTTGGCAAATGAAACGCTCGCTTTGGCATAGAAAAGATGTTTGGACAGCTGGCAAAAAGTTTGCCTCTAATTAAATATAACTTAAAGTCGATCAAAACCAAATTAATCACTAAGAGCCGCAAATTAGGATGTCGTGGACTAAAGAAACGCACAAAAGCGGCGCCCACAACGCCTATAAAAAAAGAAGGAATGAAATAAAATCGAAAAAACAAAGTTTTTTTTCGCTTTTTATACGAGTTTTCCTTAGATTATTTCGCCAGCTGATTTCATTTAGCTAATCAGCTTATTGAACTTAAGGCCGAGGTGAGCTCGACCCTCGTAGCAGCCGGAAAAAAAAACGAAGCAAGGAAGAAAAATGAAGTTGAAGTTGAAGTTGAAGCTGAAGTTGAAGTTGGGACTGGGGATTTTGGCTACTTAAGAGCAGTTGCAGCAGCTGCACAATCGCAATCTCAAATTCAATTTGCCGGAGCGCCAAGCCAGTCAAGGTAACCGAAAGTGAGAGAAGAGCGAGAGAGAAGAATGAGAGAAGAGCGAGAGAGAAGATGGACGGAATGTGGAATGCGGGTCAGGCGAAAGCAGTTTGCCAGTTTTGCAGCTGTGTCACTAAATTAATTAATTGCACAATGAGTTTATTAAACCCCCTTTTTGCAACGTAGACTCGGCACAAAAAGCGTCTTTTGACTTAAGCACGTAAATCAATCAGCACTTCAATCAATTTCCGTCGGTTTCCAATCTTGCTCGATCAGCTCAATTAGTCGACACACATAATTAAGTGTGCTCGAGAAGCCGTGACTTCAATCAGCACTCCAATCAGTCTTTAATTCAGTTAACAATTTACGTCTACCGCTTCAATCACTTTGAATAGCAATTCCCTCAATTCTATTATTCAGAACATTGTGTGTTAACGAATTATTGTTGTCAATAAAAATGAAAAAATTCTAGTTTAAAATAGATAATTCCCTTAAAAAATAAACCCAAAAGAAAACTAGCAAAAATATGTTAATAAATAAGCAGGTCAATCAGGGCTTCAATCAGTTGACTTATTTCGTCAAGCAACACTTCAATTAATTGACTGGAAATTGAAAAGTTCTCAAGCCAAAACCTGCAACAAAAGTTCTTCACTTACGATAAAAACGTAATTGAAATCAATCTGCACAATCTGCTTGATCTGAATGGTCAATCAATTTACAACAATTTACAAAAAGTCATGAACTTATAAATACGACAATTTATGAATCAACTGCCATGAATCGAATTGTAAAGTCGCTAAGCTAAATTTTGCTAGAAATTCGTTCGCTTCAGATGAAGCGAAATTGTAAATCAATCAGCACATCAATCAATTCATTTCAATTCAGGCACAAAAGCCATCGAAATCGAAGGAAAATACGCTGACGATAAGCCAATCAGGCACATCAATCAGTGCATCAATCAGCTCGCCAGCGCATTCAATCAATTCAAATAACACAAAACAAAATGATGCGAAATGCACTCACCTGCGATGGTTGTGTCGAAAACAAATCGTTCGGTTGCTCCTGAGCAGCAGCTGCTGTTGCTGTTGGTTGTTGTTGTTGTTGCTGTTGTTGCTGTTGCTGTTGTTGCTGTTGTTGCTGTTGTTGCTGTTGTTGCTGGAACTGTTGTTGGTAGTGTTGCTGCTGTTGATATTCATATTGCTGTTGCATTTGATATTGCAATTGCTGATATTTCAATTGCTGCTGCTGGCCGCCAGAGGGCGCCTGCTGTTGCCCCTGGGCGAGCAACAGCTCAAATTGACAGCAGCAATAGAAGGCAATTGCGAGCAATTGAAATGTGTTGTTGGCAGCAGCAACTCGGCATCGTCTGGTTCGGCTGCTTCTTGGCTGCCCTCCTCTCGACGACATCTTGCCGCCTTTCAAATCACACGCTGTCTCTTATTTTGTTGCACGAAACTCGCTTGCAACGTTGTCGTTGTGTCGTCTCGTCGTCTGCTGTGTTTGGTTTGTTATTCTTGGCCGGTTGCGCTTCACTTGCCACTCTGTTGCAACTTTGCTCCCAAATTGCCAGACACTGCGAAAAGAAGGAGACGAAACTGGTTGAAGACGGCGAACTCGAGAAACAATCGCAAAAGTCACTTCAAGTAAACCAAAGTTGCATTGCAACAAACCAAAAACAAAAACAAAAACACACACAACACACATGTGTGTGTGTGTGTGCGAACTTTCTCCGCCTCGCATGAACTTATTAAATAAATTGTCAATAATTATTTATTGACTTAAAGTCACTTTGAGCAACGTTATCACAATATTTGCTAACGTTCACAAATAAATTCACAGCTGTAAAACATTTTTTATAAACAGAAGAAACCAAGTAAAAAATAATATAACACAAATTGTAATTGGAAAAACATTAAATAAGATAAATACTATAATTTATCAGCCATTAAATAAGCAAACATTTTTGAAAAAAAAAAAACAAACTGTTAACAGCAATAATTCAACAATTTTTAAAAGGTAAATATAAAACGATCATTAAGCATTGCTAATAAAATTATAAAAACGATTACAAATAATAGTTGCAAATATTCTGTTTAATTAATATAAATTTCTTAAAAAACTCCAGTAATATTCTATCCTAAATAAAGCAACATTTTCTAATCAAATTATTGAGTTTGTGGAATTAATTCTGCTTTCCTGAATTGCATTAACATATTGTTGAATATATTTTCAAAATTATGTTAGAGTGGAATTTAAATCTAATTATTAATTCATTGGAATTTAACCAAAAAAAAAATATATAAATATTATTTTATCTAAACTGAATAACTACTTGAAAATTTTTTTAAAACAGATTTCAATATTGTGAGCAATAAATACGCTTTATTTTGTTATTGAAACAAACAAAAGAAAAAACAAATATTTACTGTGCAGCTTTAAAATTTGTTTAAAATTGCTTTAAAAAGTATTTTTAATATAATTACTAATAAATTGGAATGTATACAAAAAATTAATAAATGTTATGTTTGAGAAACATTGTCAAATTAAATTATCAGTTAAACTGTTTTTGATTAAGGATTCTTGAACATAAAAATAAAAAAAAACTTTAAGTAGTAATTGATTCATTAATAATAATTATAATGTTCTAAAATAATTAGTTGGTTTTCAGCTCAACTGAATTGCAATTGAATTTATTGAATATATATTTAAAACAAGTTTAAAAAAAGTAATTATTTACTGCTTCGGTTGCAATAAGAATTCTTAAATTCTTGTCTGCTTAAATTGTGTTTAAATTGAGTTAAGAACAATAACTAATTTAAAGACGAATATTTTCAGCGGCTTCGCTGTTTTTTCTCCACCTTCTGCCTTAAATCGAAGCTTAAGAATTAATTCTTCTGAGCGCTCTTAGCACAATATTATTAATTAGCTGCTGCAATCTCAACCACCAAGCAGCATTAGCAAAACTTTTCCTCTCTTTCCCCCTATGTTAGATATATGTTATAATTGAAAGTGTGTGAGCGAAGGGAAAATGCTGGAAAATTCGTGAATTTCAATGTTGCATTTGTGCAATTAAAGCGCACGCATAAAAAGGCAGAAAAACAAAAACAGAAACCAAAATAAAAAATGGCAACAATTAAACGCATGGGGCGGAAAAACTTGATGGCAGCGAAATGGAAAACTGAGCGAAGAAAACTGGGCAAGAAAAGTGCACAAAATAATGAGCAGCAGTCGTAAGATTTTCTCTGGCAAATCCAGAGAGAACAACAACAACAATGAGAAACAAAAAAAAGAAGAAAGAAAAGTAATTTCAATAATTAATGCAAAATGAAGACAACAAATGATGAAAATGATGGAAAAGATGAGACGCTGACGATGATGGAAGACAACAATTCAACAATTTTCACTCGCAATCAAAAGCAGCTGGAAAATCAATTTCACTTTTCAATTAAACGTTCCAAAAACAAAAACTACAGTTGACCAACAACAACAAAAAACAAAACACAAACAACAGAAGAAAGAAAATACATTTTATAATGACGATAATGCGGCAGACTAATGATGATAATGATGTAGAAATGTTTTATATATATATATTTTTTTTTGTTAGTTGAGAGGCGGCTGCTTTTATGCGAGGAGGAGGGGGTGGGGGGGGCGTGGCACGGCAACGAAATGAAAATAATATGCAATAAAAAGCGTCTGGAAAATTGCGCTTTGATGTTGCAGCAGCGAGCAGACTTCAATAGCGAATCACTGGAACGTGCAACACGAGGAGGCGCCTCAACAACAACACGAGGCCTGCAATTATAATAGCATCACGACAACAACAACAGCAACAGCAACAGCAACAACAACAGCAATCAAATGTTGCCGGCAATTACAGCGCATCCAAAGAGCCAACAACAAAATCACAACATTTTCCTTGCGATCTCTTTCGATGCAAGCAGCGTTTGCTTCTCCCCTCCACCCCTTTGGCCATCCTCCCCCCCCTCGTATCATAGCTTTGCAAATTTGTAGCGGCTCACGCAAGCTGCCAGACCAGCGAATACCCTGTAAAGCAGCCTTGCCTTGTAATAATAAAAATAAACTAGCTTATAATTTGTTCACTATTTAGTTAGTTCTATAAATAAATAAATAAAAAAATGTAAACATCAAATGATATTAAAATAATATAAAGAAAACTATATACTAAATATTTCATTCAAATCAGAAAATGACGTGATAAATGCAATTTTTTAATTGCGTCTAAATTGTATTTCTAAATGTAAATCAAAACCCGATATACATAAGTATATTTAACATTCGAAGAAACATCAATTGAATTGAGTACATTGGTAAATAGCTCATTTTATTATTATAATTACTATCACGCATGTGTGTGATATTCAAACGAATATATAACAATATATTTATACCTTAAATAAATTGTCAAAAAGCCTTTGCAGCTTTCTGTAAATAATTTATATTTTTCGTGTAAATACAAAAATTCGAATTTTTAGTACTTATGATAAAACTAAGGCGAGTCGATCATTTAAATAAAATAAACTGAAATAATTTTAGCAGCTGATTTTTGTTTATTTATGATTGTTAATTGTTAAAAGAACTTGTATCTCTCATATAAATAATAAAATGAGATAATTTTAATACTCTTGGCAAGACCATTCAAATAATCAATTGATTTCATTTAGCATCGAGTGAGTTAAAAATAAAATTAAAAAAAAATATTTAAAAAAAAAATAAAGCACAATAAATACTCCAGTTAAGCTGCTTGGCGACCGCTTGGCACAGCTTCATTTGCCCAGGGTATAAATGCAGCAAAATAAAAGATATTAATGCACTCGTAATGTAAGAACACACACACACACACACACACACACATACGTATTTTATGCAGACATTTTTATGCAATTCATTTGCATGTTGCAAATGCAACAAGACAAATGTGTGTCGAGCAAATAAAATACCCTGCAAGGAGCAGCAATCAATGCGATGCGATTGATAAACATGTAAATAGCAATTATCAGTCGAGTCGCCTGCCGTGCTGTATACCCTGTAGGCGTAGGGTATTCGAACTCTGTTAACAGCATTTTTGCAAAATTATTAAATTATAAATAGCAATTATCAGTCGAGTCGCCTGCCGTGCTGTATACCCTGTAGGCGTAGGGTGTTCGAAATCTGTTAACAGCATTTTTGCAAAATTATTAAATTATAAATAGCAATTATCAGTCGAGTCGCCTGCCGTGCTGTATACCCTGTAGGCGTAGGGTATTCGAACTCTGTTAACAGCATTTTTGCCGTTGTCGTTGTTGCTGTTGCTGTTGATAAGGATGCTTGGCGCTGGCTGCGCTCGTGTTTGGTGTCAATGATAGCGTGAACGATACTTTGTACACACACACACACACACACACACACACACATACAGCTGCAAAAACATGCAGCTTCTTTTGCATAAGTGCGACGCTTCACAGTGGCTCAAAACACGTTGCACAAATCATATCTGAAAATATTTTCTGATTTTTATGAATCAAAAAACATATTAAATTGGTTTGATGTATGTTTAAGTTTAAGTTTCACCCATTAAAAAGGTTTTAATTAAATTTAAAAACAACAACAATTTATTTGTATCAAAAAACTTTTTTTAGGTTTCTTTTTACAAAAAATTTACATTTAAATGTAGCGCTGAACTTAAATTGAAAACTTCAAAACAAAATAGTTTTCGATTCAAAGACAACAAATATTTAGATGAGTCAGAAAAGATATGGAATTGGGTTGAAGTAAACTTTTTTTTTTGCAATTTCCCCCACTAAAAAGACTTCAATTCAATTTTAAAAACAAAATGAGTTTCGATTTTAGGACAACAAATATTTATGTGTATCAGATATCTTTTTTTACTTTTAATTTCAACGCAAAGCTCAAAACAATATTTTCGATTTAAGGCCAAAAAATATTTATATGAATCTGAATACATTGTAACTTTTTAAGGACTAAATATAAATTGAAAAACCAAAAAGATTTTCGATTTAAATACAAAATATTAAAAGCACTTACTTTAAAGCTGCCCATAGAGTCAAAATGAAATCATAAAAATTAATTTAATTTTGGGGTATTTATACCCGCTACCCATAGGGTAGAAGGGTATTATGACTTAGTGCCAACAGGAAATGTATGTAACAGGCAGAAGGAGGCATCTCCGACCCCATAAAGTATATATATTCTTGATCAGTGTCAACAGCCGAGACGATATAGCCATGTCCGTCTGTCCGTCTGTCCGTCTGTATGAACACCTGGATCTCAGAGACTATAAGACATAGAGACACCAAATTTGGCAAAAAGGTTCCTTTATACCCTACGCAGATCAAGTTTATTTCAAAAGTTGGATGCCACGCCCCCTTCGCCCACAATAAGCATTAATCTAGAAAAAGTCATGTTTTTTTTATGTAAATCGCGTATAACTCTTTGTGTAATGATGTGTAATTTGGTAACCCATCTGCGCTTGACACTCTTAATATACCCTGTAATTTTGGTACAAATCGGATAAGTAGAACAAAAGTTATTTGTTATAGTATTTATAAAAATTGTTGTGCCCAATGCATATGGACGTTTTAAGTGTGTGAATGACCTAGAGATATCAAATTTGGTGACAGTATTCGTGTAAGTCTTACGCAGATCAAGTTTGTTTTAGATTTTTGCCACGCCCCTTTCCGCCCCCAAAATCTGTAAAAGCCGTAATAATAGACCTAGAGCACTGAATTTTGGTATGCATAATAATACTTATATTCTCAATAATTCCTGTCAATTTGGTTGAGATCGAATGAAAAACAAGGAAGTTATTAATGAATCAATTTTATATGCAAAGTTCACTTGCAGCTGCTCGCGCTTTTTTTGTTTTTTTGACAGTGTGACCATGTCGGTATTTAATGGATTTCTTAAAAATATGTATATACAAAAAAAAAAATTTCAGTATATTCTGTGGTATATTTTTTTTTAAAATATCATTTAAGCTTTTTGTATTCTCTCGAAATGGGTTGCGGGTATCATACGGTCGAGCACTCTCGACTGTAGCTTTCTTACTGGTTTTTTTTTGGCCCACTGTGCGCCCGCTTCCGTATACAGTAAACAAATACGTGGCAAATAAGTAGCAAACATGTATATATTCGAGTGTGTGAGTTTTTGCGGTAGCTTTAAAGTTTATGGGCGCTGAATGGCCTTTCAGCGGTCAACAAAAAGAGGCAGCCAAATGTGGCACGATGGGGCCAAATGAGGGCAAGAGAGACACAGAAAAGAGAGAAGGAGAAAAAAGGGGAGAATCTGCATCAGGATTCGGGCAATCGAGCAATGAGCGGCCATCAATGGCCATCAGAGGGTAGTTCATAGTCTGGCAACTTGCCGCATTGCACGCGGCATGCGTCAAGGGACTCGTAACGCATTCAGAGGCGAGTTGCAAGCAAAGCCATCAATGGACTGCCGGCCGGCGAAAGACACTCAATGGAAATGCACTTGTAAATTTAACAAATAAGTTAATTCGAATGAGAACTTAATGTTTAATCCATGACTTTGGTTTTGCAAAGATTTTTTGATCATTATATATTTTACTTTTGAAACAAAATTGTAATTTACTTTTGGATAAACGCAATAAGATTGATAAACGATCATGTTGAGTAATGGATACCTCAAGGATCAGGTGAATTATTAATATACATGACTCAAATAAACATTTAGGAAGCTGCTATCTTTTTTTTATGGTAATAAATATATTTTTTTATTTAAAATCAATTTAGTGACGACTAACAATTTTCAACAAAAATCAATGCATAGAAACTGAAATGTTCGTTTTATCGGACACTAAGCTTGGGCGACTACAAGAACAGTTTTAAAGGATAAGGTAAAAATATAACTTGACTAAAACCAGCATAATTGAAAAAAAGTGTTCTTCCAATTATTTAGAAATATTTTTAAATAAAATGAGAATTTTCTTAACTAACTTTAAAGCAAGAGGTACAACTTATAATACAACTGCTTCAAATGAAATATTTTTATATATAAATAAAAAAATATTTTATATATAGAAATATTCTTAAACTATTTGATTTTAGACTGCAACTATAATAATTTAAATATTGTTTCATAAATAAATACAACACACGTTAAAATAAACTGCTATTTTCTTATATCACTTTAGAACCCACGACAAACTAAAATCAAACATCAAGCAATGGTTGTTTAAAGCACAAGATAAAAAGCAAGTTCCAATTTTTATGATTTAAGTCTTCTCAAAAAAACAGAATTTATATATTTGTCCATTTGTCTTAAGACTTTTCAATTCGATATTATCGCCTAAGTGCCCGTCAAGCCTTTAGTATTTTTACCACCACTAATTGTTTAACATAGCTGCCGTAACATAGTTGCAATCAACTATCGATTGCTCACAATCATCGCATCGCTGCGAGTGAAATTAAGCGAGCACTACAAATGGAAGTTGGTACATTTAAATAAATAAACTTTATATTAAATGAAAAAACCTTTGTCCTAAATCATTTCAATTCGATATTATCGTCGCCCATCGATAAAATCGCCCATTAGTGTGGCCATCACTAATTGCTAACCAAACTGCACGGCCGCAAAAGAGTTGCATTCAACTATCGATTGCTGGCAATCATCGATAAGCATCGCAACGCTGCGAGTGAAAAGCAGCGAATGGAACTGCATTTCATTTCCAATATTTAAACTTATTAAAATGCTGTAAGCATTCAATGAGCACAGAAATGTGACACTTTGACGATATGTATTGACACAATTATCGCACAGCTCTGCTATCGATATTGCTATTGACACGTGGTTTCTGAACAAAGTCCATCTCTGCGGATAAATTGCAATTTGTGTCAGTCAAGAACTGAAACGAGGTTAAAACGAGTTGAAATTTTTTCAATTGATTTTCAGCAATTAATCATGGATGATGCTTCGACAAAACTCCAATCGATGTCCAAACATGTAAGTGCAAAATGCAAAAGAAATCAACGAAATCTATTGAGATGATTTGTAGCCAAACTTGAGGTCAAGCAAGAAGAAGAAAGCCGAGAAGAACACGGCAAAGACTGTCGAGGGCAAAGTCACCAAGGCCAAGAATAAGATGAAGGTCAAAGCAACTGCAACTGCAACTGTGAAAAAGGTAAAATCATTTTCCATTTCCATTGGAATTGTCTTCCAAATTAATTGGAAATAATAAAATTGAATTTAGGTGGGCCGCCAAGTCAAGGCAACTGAAGCTGTGGCCAAGAAGACGCCGAAGATCAAGAAGCCGCCAGCAAATGCTGAAGCTGCTGCCACTTCAAAGGGCAACAAGAAAAAGATCAAGCCGCCGGCAACTGTCGAAGCTGTCAAATCGCCAGAAAAAGCTGCACGTATTTTTGCCGAAAATCAGATCAAAGCGCTGCCAATTGACGCTGAAGTTCTTCCAAGAAAGCCCAAAGTGAAAGTTGGTAACGCGACCATTTCGCTGGCTGAAACAGCTTCCACCTTGATTGCCACCAAGAAGTTCAAGCCCAAGGCTGCCACTTCTTCGGCCAACAAAAAGCAGGTCAAGTCGCCCGAAAATGTAAGTGAAAATCTTAATTAAATAGAATACCATATTTAAATGAATAATTTGCAGCCGATGGCCGAGATCAAGCTGGCCACGAAACAACCACGTGAAGTTGTCATCGCCGGCAAAGTCACCAAGGCCAAAAAGCAGAAGCCGAAGAAGGCCAAGATCGAATGCGTTGAGGCTGTCAAAAAGGTTAAGAACGACGTTGCACGTGTACCAACAAAAATTGAGGCGACTTCTTCAATTCGTTCTATTAAGACCAAGCAACCAACCGGCAATAAGAAAAAGCAGCCGGCAACTGAAACTGGCAACTATGCCATGGAGTCGGCCAAGCGCTTCAAGAAGAAAATCATGTCTTGAGCTTTTTCATATTCATATTTACTTCTAAAGCATATTTAATTATTCATCTCCATTTTATTCATTCAAATAAACTGCATTCGAAATTGTTTGCCCATTATTTGCATGCATTAACTAATATTAAAAGCCAAAATAAATGTCAAGATTGTTTCACTCAAACCATTGATATTCTGCTGGTATTAAGAATACATTTTATATTCAAATTAGAATAGATTAAAGTTCTTAAAAGTTTGTTTATAAGGCCAAGAATTCTTGTTAAGGAACAATTGCATGTTAATGTTTTTTTTCTTCTACCTATTTTAGCTATCTTGCTGACAAATATAAATCAATTATGAAAGGAGAGAAACCATCAAAAACTATATCGATGGCGATTTTATAAAGCCCAACTACTGATAGTGCCGATAGTGATATAATTTCATAGCGATAGTGCAGAGTTGCATTCAAAGTTATTTTAAGCTCAACTTATAGTGATTAAAGAAATTGTTTTGTCTCCTATACAATTGTAAAAAAATTAAAAA
This sequence comes from Drosophila ustulata, assembly GCA_035047365.1. Classification (NCBI taxonomy): domain Eukaryota; kingdom Metazoa; phylum Arthropoda; class Insecta; order Diptera; family Drosophilidae; genus Drosophila; species Drosophila ustulata. The sequence goes on from JAWNPT010000080.1 coordinate 10,659,188, forward strand.
ACATGTTTGGTGTTATAAATAATGTATAACATTTATAGAGGGAACAAAATAAATTGTATTTTAAAGAAATGACTGTATACAAAATTTCTTTTTTTCTCTGTTTTTTTATGACTTTTTATTAATTACAAAAACTTGGCTAAATTTGTATCCAATTAAAAATAATCTTATTTCCAAATGCAATAAAAGTATATGTAATTTAAATTTAAAATATTTAAAAAATGTCTTGAAAAAAAGGGGTTGCATAATCTATGAATGTGCAATTAATTAAATATAGTTTAAGCATTCAAAAAAAGACTGACAGCAAGTGCTAACTAATTTGCATATTATAAAAAAAAACATATTAATCGCAAATAATTCACCAACGGAATTTATCTATAATGAAGTTGTCTTTTTTTCCCCTACAAATAAATCAATAGAGTTTTTCTAAGTTGCTGTAATTTAATTAAATATTTTTGAATTTGAAAAAGTTGTTAATGCGGTTTTCAAGATCAAAGACCACAAGCACTTTCAAACAGAACCACAAACATTACAAGCACATAGTTTTGATATCATCGTCATCGTCATCGTCATCATCATTCGCAGCTACTTTTCGTGTCCTTTCGCTTGTTTAACTTTCTTTTTTTTGTGTGTGTTGTTTTTGTTGTTTATGATCTCACTTTGATTTCGGCCATAAGTTTCGGGGGCGTATATTTTATGGACGCAGTCGTAAAATTGATAAACAATAAGGGGAACACGAGGAGAAAAGAAATGGAATTGGGTTGAAGTAAACTTTTAATTTTGCAATTTCCCCCACTAAAAAGACTTCAATTCATTTTTAAAAACAAAATGAGTTTCGATTTTAGGACAACAAATATTTATGTGTATCAGATATCTTTTTTTACTTTTAATTTCAACGCAAAGCTCAAAACAATATTTTCGATTTAAGGCCAAAAAATATTTATATGAATCTGAATACATTGTAACTTTTTAAGGACTAAACATAAATTGAAAAACCAAAAGATTTTCGATTTAAATACAAAATATTAAAAGCACTTACTTTAAAGCTGCCCATAGAGTCAAAATGAAATCATAAAAATTAATTTAATTTTGGGGTATTTATACCCGCTACCCATAGGGTAGAAGGGTATTATGACTTAGTGCCAACAGGAAATGTATGTAACAGGCAGAAGGAGGCATCTCCGACCCCATAAAGTATATATATTCTTGATCAGTGTCAACAGCCGAGACGATATAGCCATGTCCGTCTGTATGAACACCTGGATCTCAGAGACTATAAGACATAGAGACACCAAATTTGGCAAAAAGGTTCCTTCATACCCTACGCAGATCAAGTTTATTTCAAAAGTTGGATGCCACGCCCCCTTCGCCCACAATAAGCATTAATCTAGAAAAAGTCATGTTTTTTTTATGTAAATCGCGTATAACTCTTTGTGTAATGATGTGTAATTTGGTAACCCATCTGCGCTTGACACTCTTAATATACCCTGTAATTTTGGTACAAATCGGATAAGTAGAACAAAAGTTATTTGTTATAGTATTTATAAAAATTGTTGTGCCCAATGCATATGGACGTTTTAAGTGTGTGAATGACCTAGAGATATCAAATTTGGTGACAGTATTCGTGTAAGTCTTACGCAGATCAAGTTTGTTTTAGATTTTTGCCACGCCCCTTTCCGCCCCCAAAATCTGTAAAAGCCGTAATAATAGACCTAGAGCACTGAATTTTGGTATGCATAATAATACTTATATTCTCAATAATTCCTGTCAATTTGGTTGAGATCGAATGAAAAACAAGGAAGTTATTAATGAATCAATTTTATATGCAAAGTTCACTTGCAGCTGCTCGCGCTTTGTCTGTTTAGTTGACAGTGTGACCATGTCGGTGTTGTGGATTTCTTCCCGCTATTTTCAAATATATACAAAACACAAGTTTAAGTATATTTTTGGTATATTTGTTGTTAAAATATCATTAAAATTTTCTTTGTTCTCTCGAAATGGGTTGCGGGTATCATACGGTCGAGCACTCTCGACTGTAGCTTTCTTACTTGTTTTTTTATGGTAATAAATATATTTTTTTATTTAAAATCAATTTAGTGACGACTAACAATTTTCAACAAAAATCAATGCATAGAAACTGAAATGTTCGTTTTATCGGACACTAAGCTTGGGCGACTACAAGAACAGTTTTAAAGGATAAGGTAAAAATATAACTTGACTAAAACCAGCATAATTGAAAAAAAAGTGTTCTTCCAATTATTTAGAAATATTTTTAAATAAAATGAGAATTTTCTTAACTAACTTTAAAGCAAGAGGTACAACTTATAATACAACTGCTTCAAATGAAATATTTTTATATATAAATAAAAAAATATTTTATATATAGAAATATTCTTAAACTATTTGATTTTAGACTGCAACTATAATAATTTAAATATTGTTTCATAAATAAATACAACACACGTTAAAATAAACTGCTATTTTCTTATATCACTTTAGAACCCACGACAAACTAAAATCAAACATCAAGCAATGGTTGTTTAAAGCACAAGATAAAAAGCAAGTTCCAATTTTTATGATTTAAGTCTTCTCAAAAAAAACAGAATTTATATATTTGTCCATTTGTCTTAAGACTTTTCAATTCGATATTATCGCCTAAGTGCCCGTCAAGCCTTTAGTATTTTTACCACCTCTAATTGTTTAACATAGCTGCCGTAACATAGTTGCAATCAACTATCGATTGCTCACAATCATCGCATCGCTGCGAGTGAAATTAAGCGAGCACTACAAATGGAAGTTGGTACATTTAAATAAATAAACTTTATATTAAATGAAAAAACCTTTGTCCTAAATCATTTCAATTCGATATTATCGTCGCCCATCGATAAAATCGCCCATTAGTGTGGCCATCACTAATTGCTAACCAAACTGCACGGCCGCAAAAGAGTTGCATTCAACTATCGATTGCTGGCAATCATCGATAAGCATCGCAACGCTGCGAGTGAAAAGCAGCGAATGGAACTGCATTTCATTTCCAATATTTAAACTTATTAAAATGCTGTAAGCATTCAATGAGCACAGAAATGTGACACTTTGACGATATGTATTGACACAATTATCGCACAGCTCTGCTATCGATATTGCTATTGACACGTGGTTTCTGAACAAAGTCCATCTCTGCGGATAAATTGCAATTTGTGTCAGTCAAGAACTGAAACGAGGTTAAAACGAGTTGAAATTTTTTTCAATTGATTTTCAGCAATTAATCATGGATGATGCTTCGACAAAACTCCAATCGATGTCCAAACATGTAAGTGCAAAATGCAAAAGAAATCAACGAAATCTATTGAGATGATTTGTAGCCAAACTTGAGGTCAAGCAAGAAAAAGAAAGCCGAGAAGAACACGGCAAAGACTGTCGAGGGCAAAGTCACCAAGGCCAAGAATAAGATGAAGGTCAAAGCAACTGCAACTGCAACTGTGAAAAAGGTAAAATCATTTTCCATTTCCATTGGAATTGTCTTCCAAATTAATTGGAAATAATAAAATTGAATTTAGGTGGGCCGCCAAGTCAAGGCAACTGAAGCTGTGGCCAAGAAGACGCCGAAGATCAAGAAGCCGCCAGCAAATGCTGAAGCTGCTGCCACTTCAAAGGGCAACAAGAAAAAGATCAAGCCGCCGGCAACTGTCGAAGCTGTCAAATCGCCAGAAAAAGCTGCACGTATTTTTGCCGAAAATCAGATCAAAGCGCTGCCAATTGACGCTGAAGTTCTTCCAAGAAAGCCCAAAGTGAAAGTTGGTAACGCGACCATTTCGCTGGCTGAAACAGCTTCCACCTTGATTGCCACCAAGAAGTTCAAGCCCAAGGCTGCCACTTCTTCGGCCAACAAAAAGCAGGTCAAGTCGCCCGAAAATGTAAGTGAAAATCTTAATTAAATAGAATACCATATTTAAATGAATAATTTGCAGCCGATGGCCGAGATCAAGCTGGCCACGAAACAACCACGTGAAGTTGTCATCGCCGGCAAAGTCACCAAGGCCAAAAAGCAGAAGCCGAAGAAGGCCAAGATCGAATGCGTTGAGGCTGTCAAAAAGGTTAAGAACGACGTTGCACGTGTACCAACAAAAATTGAGGCGACTTCTTCAATTCGTTCTATTAAGACCAAGCAACCAACCGGCAATAAGAAAAAGCAGCCGGCAACTGAAACTGGCAACTATGCCATGGAGTCGGCCAAGCGCTTCAAGAAGAAAATCATGTCTTGAGCTTTTTCATATTCATATTTACTTCTAAAGCATATTTAATTATTCATCTCCATTTTATTCATTCAAATAAACTGCATTCGAAATTGTTTGCCCATTATTTGCATGCATTAACTAATATTAAAAGCCAAAATAAATGTCAAGATTGTTTCACTCAAACCATTGATATTCTGCTGGTATTAAGAATACATTTTATATTCAAATTAGAATAGATTAAAGTTCTTAAAAGTTTGTTTATAAGGCCAAGAATTCTTGTTAAGGAACAATTGCATGTTAATGTTTTTTTTCTTCTACCTATTTTAGCTATCTTGCTGACAAATATAAATCAATTATGAAAGGAGAGAAACCATCAAAAACTATATCGATGGCGATTTTATAAAGCCCAACTACTGATAGTGCCGATAGTGATATAATTTCATAGTGATAGTGCAGAGTTGCATTCAAAGTTATTTTAAGCTCAACTTATAGTGATTAAAGAAATTGTTTTGTCTCCTATACAATTGTAAAAAAATTAAAAAAACATGTTTGGTGTTACAAATAATGTATAACATTTATAGAGGGAACAAAATAAATTGTATTTTAAAGAAATGACTGTATACAAAATTTCTTTTTTTCTCTGTTTTTTTATGACTTTTTATTAATTACAAAAACTTGGCTAAATTTGTATCCAATTAAAAATAATCTTATTTCCAAATGCAATAAAAGTATATGTAATTTAAATTTAAAATATTTAAAAAATGTCTTGAAAAAAGGGGTTGCATAATCTATGAATGTGCAATTAATTAAATATAATTTAAGCATTCAAAAAAAGACTGACAGCAAGTGCTAACTAATTTGCATATTATAAAAAAAACATATTAATCGCAAATAATTCACCAACGGAATTTATCTATAATGAAGTTGTCTTTTTTTCCCCTACAAATAAATCAATAGAGTTTTTCTAAGTTGCTGTAATTTAATTAAATATTTTTGAATTTGAAAAAGTTGTTAATGCGGTTTTCAAGATCAAAGACCACAAGCACTTTCAAACAGAACCACAAACATTACAAGCACATAGTTTTGATATCATCGTCATCGTCATCGTCATCATCATTCGCAGCTACTTTTCGTGTCCTTTCGCTTGTTTAACTTTCTTTTTTTTTGTGTGTGTTGTTTTTGTTGTTTATGATCTCACTTTGATTTCGGCCATAAGTTTCGGGTGCGTATATTTTATGGACGCAGTCGTAAAATTGATAAACAATAAGGGGAACACGAGGAGAAAAGAAATGGAATTGGGTTGAAGTAAACTTTTAATTTTGCAATTTCCCCCACTAAAAAGACTTCAATTCAATTTTAAAAACAAAATGAGTTTCGATTTTAGGACAACAAATATTTATGTGTATCAGATATCTTTTTTTACTTTTAATTTCAACGCAAAGCTCAAAACAATATTTTCGATTTAAGGCCAAAAAATATTTATATGAATCTGAATACATTGTAACTTTTTAAGGACTAAACATAAATTGAAAAACCAAAAAGATTTTCGATTTAAATACAAAATATTAAAAGCACTTACTTTAAAGCTGCCCATAGAGTCAAAATGAAATCATAAAAATTAATTTAATTTTGGGGTATTTATACCCGCTACCCATAGGGTAGAAGGGTATTATGACTTAGTGCCAACAGGAAATGTATGTAACAGGCAGAAGGAGGCATCTCCGACCCCATAAAGTATATATATTCTTGATCAGTGTCAACAGCCGAGACGATATAGCCATGTCCGTCTGTATGAACACCTGGATCTCAGAGACTATAAGACATAGAGACACCAAATTTGGCAAAAAGGTTCCTTCATACCCTACGCAGATCAAGTTTATTTCAAAAGTTGGATGCCACGCCCCCTTCGCCCACAATAAGCATTAATCTAGAAAAAGTCATGTTTTTTTTATGTAAATCGCGTATAACTCTTTGTGTAATGATGTGTAATTTGGTAACCCATCTGCGCTTGACACTCTTAATATACCCTGTAATTTTGGTACAAATCGGATAAGTAGAACAAAAGTTATTTGTTATAGTATTTATAAAAATTGTTGTGCCCAATGCATATGGACGTTTTAAGTGTGTGAATGACCTAGAGATATCAAATTTGGTGACAGTATTCGTGTAAGTCTTACGCAGATCAAGTTTGTTTTAGATTTTTGCCACGCCCCTTTCCGCCCCCAAAATCTGTAAAAGCCGTAATAGTAGACCTAGAGCACTGAATTTTGGTATGCATAATAATACTTATATTCTCAATAATTCCTGTCAATTTGGTTGAGATCGAATGAAAAACAAGGAAGTTATTAATGAATCAATTTTATATGCAAAGTTCACTTGCAGCTGCTCGCGCTTTTTTTGTTTTTTTGACAGTGTGACCATGTCGGTATTTAATGGATTTCTTAAAAATATGTATATACAAAAAAAAAAAAATTCAGTATATTCTGTGGTATATTTTTTTTTAAAATATCATTTAAGCTTTTTGTATTCTCTCGAAATGGGTTGCGGGTATCATACGGTCGAGCACTCTCGACTGTAGCTTTCTTACTGGTTTTTTTTTGGCCCACTGTGCGCCCGCTTCCGTATACAGTAAACAAATACGTGGCAAATAAGTAGCAAACATGTATATATTCGAGTGTGTGAGTTTTTGCGGTAGCTTTAAAGTTTATGGGCGCTGAATGGCCTTTCAGCGGTCAACAAAAAGAGGCAGCCAAATGTGGCACGATGGGGCCAAATGAGGGCAAGAGAGACACAGAAAAGAGAGAAGGAGAAAAAAGGGGAGAATCTGCATCAGGATTCGGGCAATCGAGCAATGAGCGGCCATCAATGGCCATCAGAGGGTAGTTCATAGTCTGGCAACTTGCCGCATTGCACGCGGCATGCGTCAAGGGACTCGTAACGCATTCAGAGGCGAGTTGCAAGCAAAGCCATCAATGGACTGCCGGCCGGCGAAAGACACTCAATGGAAATGCACTTGTAAATTTAACAAATAAGTTAATTCGAATGAGAACTTAATGTTTAATCCATGACTTTGGTTTTGCAAAGATTTTTTGATCATTATATATTTTACTTTTGAAACAAAATTGTAATTTACTTTTGGATAAACGCAATAAGATTGATAAACGATCATGTTGAGTAATGGATACCTCAAGGATCAGGTGAATTATTAATATACATGACTCAAATAAACATTTAGGAAGCTGCTATCTTTTTTTTATGGTAATAAATATATTTTTTTATTTAAAATCAATTTAGTGACGACTAACAATTTTCAACAAAAATCAATGCATAGAAACTGAAATGTTCGTTTTATCGGACACTAAGCTTGGGCGACTACAAGAACAGTTTTAAAGGATAAGGTAAAAATATAACTTGACTAAAACCAGCATAATTGAAAAAAAAGTGTTCTTCCAATTATTTAGAAATATTTTTAAATAAAATGAGAATTTTCTTAACTAACTTTAAAGCAAGAGGTACAACTTATAATACAACTGCTTCAAATGAAATATTTTTATATATAAATAAAAAAATATTTTATATATAGAAATATTCTTAAACTATTTGATTTTAGACTGCAACTATAATAATTTAAATATTGTTTCATAAATAAATACAACACACGTTAAAATAAACTGCTATTTTCTTATATAACTTTAGAACCCACGACAAACTAAAATCAAACATCAAGCAATGGTTGTTTAAAGCACAAGATAAAAAGCAAGTTCCAATTTTTATGATTTAAGTCTTCTCAAAAAAAACAGAATTTATATATTTGTCCATTTGTCTTAAGACTTTTCAATTCGATATTATCGCCTAAGTGCCCGTCAAGCCTTTAGTATTTTTACCACCACTAATTGTTTAACATAGCTGCCGTAACATAGTTGCAATCAACTATCGATTGCTCACAATCATCGCATCGCTGCGAGTGAAATTAAGCGAGCACTACAAATGGAAGTTGGTACATTTAAATAAATAAACTTTATATTAAATGAAAAAACCTTTGTCCTAAATCATTTCAATTCGATATTATCGTCGCCCATCGATAAAATCGCCCATTAGTGTGGCCATCACTAATTGCTAACCAAACTGCACGGCCGCAAAAGAGTTGCATTCAACTATCGATTGCTGGCAATCATCGATAAGCATCGCAACGCTGCGAGTGAAAAGCAGCGAATGGAACTGCATTTCATTTCCAATATTTAAACTTATTAAAATGCTGTAAGCATTCAATGAGCACAGAAATGTGACACTTTGACGATATGTATTGACACAATTATCGCACAGCTCTGCTATCGATATTGCTATTGACACGTGGTTTCTGAACAAAGTCCATCTCTGCGGATAAATTGCAATTTGTGTCAGTCAAGAACTGAAACGAGGTTAAAACGAGTTGAAATTTTTTCAATTGATTTTCAGCAATTAATCATGGATGATGCTTCGACAAAACTCCAATCGATGTCCAAACATGTAAGTGCAAAATGCAAAAGAAATCAACGAAATCTATTGAGATGATTTGTAGCCAAACTTGAGGTCAAGCAAGAAGAAGAAAGCCGAGAAGAACACGGCAAAGACTGTCGAGGGCAAAGTCACCAAGGCCAAGAATAAGATGAAGGTCAAAGCAACTGCAACTGCAACTGTGAAAAAGGTAAAATCATTTTCCATTTCCATTGGAATTGTCTTCCAAATTAATTGGAAATAATAAAATTGAATTTAGGTGGCCCGCCAAGTCAAGGCAACTGAAGCTGTGGCCAAGAAGACGCCGAAGATCAAGAAGCCGCCAGCAAATGCTGAAGCTGCTGCCACTTCAAAGGGCAACAAGAAAAAGATCAAGCCGCCGGCAACTGTCGAAGCTGTCAAATCGCCAGAAAAAGCTGCACGTATTTTTGCCGAAAATCAGATCAAAGCGCTGCCAATTGACGCTGAAGTTCTTCCAAGAAAGCCCAAAGTGAAAGTTGGTAACGCGACCATTTCGCTGGCTGAAACAGCTTCCACCTTGATTGCCACCAAGAAGTTCAAGCCCAAGGCTGCCACTTCTTCGGCCAACAAAAAGCAGGTCAAGTCGCCCGAAAATGTAAGTGAAAATCTTAATTAAATAGAATACCATATTTAAATGAATAATTTGCAGCCGATGGCCGAGATCAAGCTGGCCACGAAACAACCACGTGAAGTTGTCATCGCCGGCAAAGTCACCAAGGCCAAAAAGCAGAAGCCGAAGAAGGCCAAGATCGAATGCGTTGAGGCTGTCAAAAAGGTTAAGAACGACGTTGCACGTGTACCAACAAAAATTGAGGCGACTTCTTCAATTCGTTCTATTAAGACCAAGCAACCAACCGGCAATAAGAAAAAGCAGCCGGCAACTGAAACTGGCAACTATGCCATGGAGTCGGCCAAGCGCTTCAAGAAGAAAATCATGTCTTGAGCTTTTTCATATTCATATTTACTTCTAAAGCATATTTAATTATTCATCTCCATTTTATTCATTCAAATAAACTGCATTCGAAATTGTTTGCCCATTATTTGCATGCATTAACTAATATTAAAAGCCAAAATAAATGTCAAGATTGTTTCACTCAAACCATTGATATTCTGCTGGTATTAAGAATACATTTTATATTCAAATTAGAATAGATTAAAGTTCTTAAAAGTTTGTTTATAAGGCCAAGAATTCTTGTTAAGGAACAATTGCATGTTAATGTTTTTTTTCTTCTACCTATTTTAGCTATCTTGCTGACAAATATAAATCAATTATGAAAGGAGAGAAACCATCAAAAACTATATCGATGGCGATTTTATAAAGCCCAACTACTGATAGTGCCGATAGTGATATAATTTCATAGTGATAGTGCAGAGTTGCATTCAAAGTTATTTTAAGCTCAACTTATAGTGATTAAAGAAATTGTTTTGTCTCCTATACAATTGTAAAAAAATTAAAAAAACATGTTTGGTGTTACAAATAATGTATAACATTTATAGAGGGAACAAAATAAATTGTATTTTAAAGAAATGACTGTATACAAAATTTCTTTTTTTCTCTGTTTTTTTATGACTTTTTATTAATTACAAAAACTTGGCTAAATTTGTATCCAATTAAAAATAATCTTATTTCCAAATGCAATAAAAGTATATGTAATTTAAATTTAAAATATTTAAAAAATGTCTTGCAAAAAAGGGGTTGCATAATCTATGAATGTGCAATTAATTAAATATAATTTAAGCATTCAAAAAAAGACTGACAGCAAGTGCTAACTAATTTGCATATTATAAAAAAAACATATTAATCGCAAATAATTCACCAACGGAATTTATCTATAATGAAGTTGTCTTTTTTTTCCCCTACAAATAAATCAATAGAGTTTTTCTAAGTTGCTGTAATTTAATTAAATATTTTTGAATTTGAAAAAGTTGTTAATGCGGTTTTCAAGATCAAAGACCACAAGCACTTTCAAACAGAACCACAAACATTACAAGCACATAGTTTTGATATCATCGTCATCGTCATCGTCATCATCATTCGCAGCTACTTTTCGTGTCCTTTCGCTTGTTTAACTTTCTTTTTTTGTGTGTGTGTTGTTTTTGTTGTTTATGATCTCACTTTGATTTCGGCCATAAGTTTCGGGGGCGTATATTTTATGGACGCAGTCGTAAAATTGATAAACAATAAGGGGAACACGAGGAGTGGCTGAAATGCTGGTTTATAATGCATTTTAATGGCCCATTGGAGTTGTGGCCCAGCAAAACACAACTTTACTTTTTATGTAGGCTATATGCATATATACATATATATAAACATATATAAGTTTGCATGTATTTGTTCTTTGGCCACAAAAATGAGCGAAAAATTGCAAGCGGAGTGTAAAATTTATGATAAAAACGTGCGACGCTGATAAGAAAAACCGGAAGTTGGGGAAAGGGAGCTGTGTGTGTGTGTGTGTGTGTGCTTCATAAAAACTGCAAGAGGAGACGGATGTGGACGGGAGGCGGGTTGCTGACAGGAAGTGCACGGCGTGGTCAGACAACTGGGTGGGCGTGGCATCTTGTTGCTCGTTAGGCTAATAACGAGGAGCGACGCCGACGCCGACGCCGCATGCAGATTTACGGCGATGATACAGAGAGAGAGAGAGAGAGAGAGAGAGAGCCCAAAAATTGCAGTGCACGGCAGAAAGTGTTGATGGCGCAAAAATGCCGCGAGCAGCGCAACGACTAGCCGAATACCCTGCGAACTCTCAAACGGCAATAATAATAAAAATGTTTGACCCACATAAATTGTTAAATTATTGATTGGAAACAATAGCAAGAAAGCAATACATACATATGGAAAATATATTTATTCTAAAAATCATATTTATTTATTTCGCCAACATGATTTAGCTTCAGCTAGCATGAAAGTCCAAAAATAAATACGACGACAAGAAAGCAAATAAAAATAAATGAAAAAATTAAATTATATTTATATTTATATTTATTCTAAAAATTAGATTTATGTTGTCAAAATGAATGAGCTTTAACTAGCATGAAAGTGCAAAAATATTATAAATGTGACAACAAAAAAATTCAATTCTGAAATTGTTTTTTTTTTATCCATAATTATAATAGTTATTTGAATATAACTAAGATGAAAGTAATATTATAAAATTTACTTTTGTATTTATTCCTCAAATTATATTTGTATTGGAGAAAATTAACACAAACATTAAAAAAAACAATTGTAAACAAAATAGTTAACAACAGCAAGAAAATCCATAAAATACAAAATCTCTGAAACAATTTCGTCGATATACCCGCCGTTGCAACTTTGTTTACAGGGCATTTAAAGAGACGGCGTGAGCGCGTTTGAAGCGCTGGGTGGGCGTTTGGGTTTAAAAAGAGCAGGTGGCAAGTGGCAAGTGGCAAGTGGCAGGTGGCAATTGGCCTCATCACTTCAGCACCGTGGGCGATGCAATCATGCCGATACTTTGAGGCAATTCCAGCCCTGATGTCGACCTGTGTGTGCGTTACGTATAGTACTTCAGGTCTTTCCTTTATATACCCTCGACTCAATTGAGAGCGACTAAAAAGTGGCAGCATTTCTGGCCCTACAAAGTACGCGAATTGTTGATCAACAACATGCTGTCTGTCTGCCAAAAAACTATCCAAGCTGCAGTCTTCAAAACTGCTACAATGTTGCCAACACATTTCAACCATTTTTATAGCTTCAAATAAAGCTAGATTTTTTTTAAAATTCCCACTCTAACTAGCTTAAATCGCGAATGGAAATTATTGGGCAAGAAACATAGAAGTAAACATAACATGACTTTGAAAGTCAAATAACTTGGGTTCATTATTCGTTGTTTAGAAATACATTCTTGTTGAATTGCGCACTTAAAAAAACAAAAAAAAATATATATATAAAAATGCAACAAATGGATTAAATATAATTTACTTAAAATAAATACATTTAAAAAGGTTTATATCATATATTGACATTTTGTAAGACTTTAAAATAAAAATATATACCTTCAATTTGAAAATATTTTGTGCTCAGAGAATTTTTTCTATCTAATCTATTTTTTCTATTACAAAAATATATAAATGCCCCAAATTGAAATAAAATAAATAAGTTATTCAATATTCTTTACGTATTCTAACTGTCTAATTTGAATGTGTATTATTTATTTTATTTATTTAGTTACCATAATTGGTTTTAGGCAAAGAATTTTTTTGTATTTATTTGCTGGAATTTGAACATATTTTGAGCTCAGATATTTTTTTTTTCTATTTTCTTTGTCTACTTAGAGAAATAAATATAAAAAAAATGTTAAAATAAAATAAATATACTTTTCGAAATTCAATATGTTTTCTACTTGTCATGTATATTATTTATTTTATTTTTGTAGTTACCATAATCGGATTTATCCCAAGAACTTTTTTTTATTTGCTGATTATGAACATATTTTGTGCTCAGATATTTTTTTTGTCTATTTTCTTAGTCTACTTAGAGAAATAAATAAATATACTATTCCAAATTTAATATGTTTTCTACTTGTCATGTATATTATTTATTTTATTTTTGTAGTTACCATAATCTGACTCATTCTAAGAACTTTTTGTATTTATTTGAATTGAACATATTTTTTTTTTTTTTTCTTTGTCTACTTAGAGAAATAAATAAATATATTATGTTTTCTACTTGTCATGCATATTATTTATTTTATCGGACTCATTCAAAGTAGTTCTTAACTGGGTTTCCCTGTACAAATTTGAAAGACTCGCTTGCTGGGTGTTTGCCAGTCTAGCACACTCAATTAGCAGCCCGCAATCCTTTTTATTTCGGGATGAGCAGGAGGAGGATGAGGAGCAGGAGTAGTTGAGGTCGGCGCTGCTGGTATGCAGGTCTCGATGGCAGGTCCTGTTTGTGCCCGGCGGACGTGTGCATTGCTGTTTTGATTAAAAGCATCGGCTACTTTGAGCAGAGTTACGACTAAACTGCCAACTGGCAACTGGCAACTGCATCTAATTTCATTTGCATTCCGGGTAGAACACGAAACACGTCAATGGCCGTTGACCATGGAGCATGAAAGTTAAGTTTAAGCAGCCGTTAACACAGAATTTCGGCTTGATGAGGGAACATTTGTTGGCAATTAACCTTTTGGCCACAGCTTTGACGCATTGAGGCGATGAGGCGTTGAGGCGTGGCTCGACTTTCTTTTTTGCTGTCCCTTTTTTTTGTTGGGTGGTTTTTGTGGACAAGTTAAGAGCAAATACGTATCCATTTCAATATGTCGACAAGGGCTGAGTCTGACAATCGAGGCCAAGTTGAGGCAGCGCCGAAATTCCCAAAACTAATCAGCACGAAAAACGTGGCGCACCCAACGACATGTGCTAAATGAATCAAACGGACAGCAAGAAGTGAAAGGAGAGAGAGTCAGAGGGAGACAGACACTCAGATAGATATATCAAATGATATGGCATATACTACAAGCTGGGGCCGCATGTCAGTTTGGCTCTAGTAGCAGTTACAGTCGCAGTCACAGTCCAGACGCCATTCCTGCTGCTGTCAGCTCCAGCCCTGACACTTGCGTAGCCCTCGCTGCTGACGCAACCCTGCGCGCATCAAGTAATAACACGCATTTTCAATGGATCGTTGCTGTTGTAAACTTGTCTCATAAACGGAACGGAGCAAAGGAGGCACGAGAGGAGTCGCTGCACAAAAAACCATTAATCAAATGTCTGACTGTCTCAGTGTCTGTTCGGTCTAAGCCTTCATGCTGCCGCGTGCCGTTTTGCGACAGCCAGGCAGGAAACGGAAGTGTTACACACTAAGCCATTTTGTCTGTACCGTTTGTCATGTCAGAGCAGCATCAAAAAAATACATATATATGTTACATATACATATAACTGAAATTTAACATGCTAGGCTCTAGAGTACAAGCGACTTTCAAAGACTCTGCAGTCGAAACGAATTATTTATCTAGTTAAAATACTTGTAATTCAAATTATTTTATTTTCAATTACAATTATTATTAACAAGTATTTTGTCACTTGCAATAATTATTGCTGCAGTGTTTGCAAAATTTTGTTTGATATGTTTTCAATAAAAATTAATAAAAAAAATTATATTATTAGAAAATCAGATAAAAAATAAAATAAAATATAATTTACTATCAAGGGCTTTAAATGTAACAGTATAAGGGGTAAAAAAAGATACATTTTGAAAAAGATGCCGACTGTCTTGCCTTTAAAGCAATTGTCAATGTTTTCTAATAATAACTTTCCAATTTTTATTTATTTATAATATATAAATTAATAAATTGATAATTATAATTATTGACTGCTCTAATTATTTACAAGTAATTTCTTGAATACAAATATTTTTGCATTTTTAATTTAATTTATTAATATTTGTGCATTTCATTTTTAGTTACATTAACTAATATATTTATTTGATTAATAAGAAATTTGGTTGTAAGCCAATTTATTTAAATTTACTGCAAATGACAAATATAGTTTCTTTTTAAATTGATTAGAATGCATTCCAAATTGTTTTTTCATTTTTTTAGTATATTAATTGCGGTTTATTTATATTTGAAAATGTAATTGATTTTATTATATTATTTATATATCGATTGTTGTAATTATTGACTGCTCTAATATGTATTCGTTTTTGATTAATTAATTTAACTAAATTGATTACAAGCATTTTTGCATTTAATTTTGTATTTCATTAATTATGCAATTACTTTAGTTATTCACTTTTAAAAGAATTTTTATTCCACTTGTTTGAATTTATGCCAAAGATTTTTGCATTTAAATTGAAATTACTTTTATTATTGTATTTATTGGAATTGCACTGAATTTAGAAATGAAATTGACTGAATTAGAAACGCTTAAACACTCGGTCAGACAGACAGACGGCAGAGCAACTGAACAGCTGATCTGCAAACAAAAGCCAAAGGGTATAGCGAGTGTCATAGCAGCCAGCTTCCAAAAGTAGGCACTTTAAAGCACAAACATTATTCCAGGCATCGACCCAGTGTATTTAAATGTCGGTTAGTCGTTGACTCGACTCGAGTTGTGTGTAAAATATTTTTGCATCGCATTTCAGGATAGTTGGCTGAACATTTCTCTTGTGCTCTTGTTGTTGCCGGGGCAAATAGAAAAATTACACACGCACATTTATAAATATTTATTTGCCAGGCGTGTGTGTGTGAGTGCAACCTTAACTTTTGGCCGCCTGCTCGCATATCCTTTGCTCGTTTGCCTAAGGCCAAAACCGAAGCCAAAACTTTTTGTATAGTTTTAGCCTCGGCCTCAACTCAACTCAGCTCAGCTCAGCTCTCGACGACACGCACACTAATAGATGCAAATACATACATTGGACACCGAGACACACTCACAACTTTATTGAGAACATGTGTTTGCGCATTTAGTTGGCCAGGACTTTAGCCCAAGTCAATTTGATGAAGTGCGAAAATAAAACAGAAAAAAAGAAAAGCAAAATATCCAGAGCCAAGTGCATAAAGTTGAGCCCCAACCAGCTTCGACTCGGACTTGCAAATCAAAAGGCCTGACAGCCGGGGCAATCTGTTTTGTTTGGCTTTAAGTGCCAGGTGGCTTTGCCACTCAACTAAACCCGCTTCAGTCCACTCCACATGGCAACAACAAGTGTCCAAGTCAATCGCCCTCCAGCTTAACAGTCAAAATATAAGCAGCATAACACACAGCAACAAACAAAAAATAAGTCAACTGACAAAAAGGGAAAAAGGAAATGCCAACGAAAAAGAAAATGAAAATGAAATGAAACAAGTGTTGGGCTCAGCAAATCTATGCTCTCACTAATTGCGAATTACAAGCTACAACTTGTCCTAAACTTTATGATAAGCTGCTCTGCAGTATTTGTGTGTTTATGGCAAGAGCAAATTGTTATTATTCTATTGAAATTACTCTGCGACTTATCGTAGAAATAAATTCATCATTTTGCTCAGCTCTATTTGAATGAATTTGCAATTTATTGCATGCTTTTCAAATATAAATTTATTGGCTTTTCTATAAAAATAAATATTTGTGACTTTTTGCATTAAAATTTAGATTATTCAATGTATTTTTTTGATTTCATTAAAATGAAATTAAATGCTTTTTTTATTCAGTTATTAGAAATGTGCAACTTAATGATTAATTTCATTGATTATTTCAATTTGAAATTAGTCAAATAAATGTAAAAATTAACGAACGAATTTGTTAGTTAATGAGCCATTTATTTAATGCAAATTCATTACATCAATTCGAAAATAACTCATAGTGCTCTTTTTATTTTTTGCATTTTAATTAAATGCTTTTTTTCTTGCTCTAATGATCGATATAGGCCAAATGACATTTGATAAATTTTGCATTTTTTTCACTTAGAAATTTGGTTATTGCACATTTCATAAATTTGTCCTTTCGAGTGCAATTAATTATTGAGTGATTTTCAAAAAAGCTGTGCCATAATTAAATGCATTCATCTTATTCAATGTGATATATTTCTGTTTTATTTCTTTCTGCAAAATCAGAGAAAATGGATTTCACCAATTTATTCATACGTACGTCTGGAAGGTGAACTAAAATAAAAAGGCAATTTAATAACAATTGAAAATGATCGATCTATGGCCAGATGCAATAAACGTGTGTTTAAATTGAAAACAAATATACTACGAATAAACCAATGCGTCTTCTGTCATTATCAATTGAAACTAAACTAATAGTTCTTGCAGCTCGGGGCAAATTTGTTGGGTTTTAAATCAACAAGCGATATTATTAATAGAATTTGAAAATGGTTTTCCGCCTCTGCAGCAAACTGGCAGGTAAATCAAATTATTAGAAAAACACGATTTATTATGAACACAAAATAAAAAAAATGATTTTTGAATTGGAATTTTGCGAATTGTGAATTGTGAATCGTGAAAAGCGAATTGTGCATGTGAAGTTTTGTGCTCGTCGTTTGCATTTCCATTTTAATTATGAGTTAACATTTTTCACGCCCAGCTGATTTACGTATTTATTTATTTATTTATGGGTATATAATCTACTATATGCATATGTATATATGTATTTTTGCAGCTTCAATTTTTTCCAGCTGACGCGTGATAATTGAAAGGCATTTCGAATGCTTCGCTGATTTTGCTGGCATGTTTTATGCTTAATGGTGGGGGCGGGGGAGGGGGCGTGGCGAACGAACCAAGAGAGACTTTCGATGTGGCCAAACATTAAACATTTATTAAGTTAAGCTTTCGATGTTGATACTAATTTATTTACAGGGTATTTGGCAACGGATTTCTAATCGCTTTGTAATTTGCAATTTTCATTTAATTTTCGTACAAATTTTCGTTACCAATTTGCTGATATGGCAATAAGTTGAGTTGTTGTTGTTGTTGTTGTTGGGTTAGTTATTGCATTTCATACAAAGTTTTGGCCAAATGTTATTCAATTAAACAAATTATTTGGCTCGGCATTTTAATTAGCATTTCACATTTGCCTGTTGAAGGTTTTGCAATTTGATTTCATTACGGTTTTCACTCTCTCACTCTCTCTCTCTTTCTCACTGTCTATCGTTCTCTTTCACTGCCAATAACCAAAAACATTTCGCCCCATTTAATTCAATTTTCATTACGAATGACACACACACACACACACACACACTTACAGCATATATGTATGTATGTATGTGTGGCAACGGGAAACAGTTATTGCCAGGGATTGATGCAAATATAATACCCTAAGAGGAAATGCCCACGGCAGCTGCAAAATAAATGTGAAACTTCATTTGGTTCGTTCCGCGATTGCTTTTCTTGAAAAATTCGCTAAAAAAACAATTATTAAAAGCAGCGGAAAAATGTTGCCAAAATTGCATAAAGCAAAGAAATAATTAAGCTTGTAATCGACTTGAAAATTGTTGTAGTAATAAGTGTAAAACAATTTAAAAATATTTTTAAAATTCACAAAAAAATGTATGTATTAAAATTGCATACAAATTGTGCAATCTTAAATGAATATTCAATTAAAATCAAGTCGAAATAAACTTAGTTAGAAAGTAACACGTTACTTGATTGTTACTCATATTTAATAATAAGTATAATATTAATGTAGATATAAATAAATAAGTTATTTTTTAGAATATTTAATAATTACATTAATTCAAACTACCAAACCGATTTTACACGATTAAAAAAGCATAGTTGTATTGATAATATAATTTTACTTTATTTTTTTTTAGTAATATCCAAAAATTATTTTGATATTTATACGTAATAGGAAATCCATTTAATATCCAAAAATATTATTTAATATATAAAACAATAATAAATATTTTATTATGCAATAAGCGAATTTTGATAAATTTGTTTAATTTATAGCAATAATATTAATAGTATTATACATTTAAACAAATTTAGTTGAATAAATACAGAAGAAGGAAACTTTACTTTTTCCAGCAGTATTCAATAATTTTGTCAATTTAAATATGCAAATCCTTGAATACGTCAAATATATTCAGACAATATTTTGAAAAAAAAAAAGAAAACTATTTTCAACAAAACTATCGTTTCATAGAACATGGAATTTGCATATGGGGAAGTGCCATAAAAAATGGTCAAATGAAAGTAAAATTAAAACATATGCACAAATAAAATGCAAATATTACTTTGAATGTGCAAAAAGTTGACTTGGCAGATTTACAAAAATAAAAACAAACTGAAACTAAACCAGTTTAAATCAAAGACTAATCCGAACTAACAAACATAATAGTCCAGAATATATAACATATTTGTATATATGTATGTATGTATGTTTTTGACTTGCCTTTGGTACATACAAATGCAGCACTTAATGGCATTATGTATTCAGTCACGAATTTGTTGATATACCCCTTTTAAACTGGCATGCAAAATAACAATCATTTTAGGCTTATGATTGGTCTAACAGACCGGCAGAGGGGCTGATGGGAGATGAGGGGGGAGGAGGAGGGATTGGCTGAAATGTCGGTCTGATGTCAAGTGTCGGCGTTGTCATCCGTTTGACAATTTATGTTTCATTTGATTATTGTTATCGTAATTGTTGTTGCTGTGAATTGAATTGTTTTTACAAGCTTTTTGCCATTTTTTTTTCATTTGCCTCTCGAATCTGTGCAGATTTTAATTATGAAATTAATAACAATTATAACGAGTCGAGTGTTTGTTTAACATAATTACAAAATTGCAGTCGGCGAGACAAGCCGGAAAAAAACGAGATTTCCTTTTGCCAAATCACACAAAATAATGCGGGCAATTTGTGCATGGAAGGAATTTTTAAAAGATTGTTAAGGGAAAATAAATAAATTGTGCTCAAGTTATTTTGGAGAAAATTCCAAAAATTTTAAATAAACGTAATTTTGGGAAGGAATAATTTGTCATTTCGTTTGTGAGATTATTTAAATGAAAAGCAATTGAATTTACTTAAATTGTGTTAAACTTATTTTGGCAACATTTTAAAAAATATTTTAATTTAAAACTAGTAATCATATTTACAAAATTTTATTATTATTTTGGGAAAATATTTAAGTTCAATTTCAAAAATTGAGTTGTATTTAAAACTAGTAAAATTATTCAATTTAAATAAACGTAATTTTGAGAGGTGCAAATTTTCCATTTCGTTTGTGAAGTCTTTTAATTATTAAGCGTGGATTTACTAAAAATATATTTTAATGGCAAATAAATAAATTAAAAGTCATCGAATTGACGTCAATTGTGCTCAACTTATCTTTAAAGTAAATCTTGTGGTTGAAGAGTAAAAATTCCAAGCATTTTTTAAAGCAAAATAAATAAAATTCAAGAATAGAATTTGCGAAAATTGCGATCAATTTGTTTTTAGCGAAAATAAATAAAGTTCAATTTAAAACTGGTTAAAAATGAAGTTTAATTAAAAACTAGTTTTAATATTCAATAAAAATAAACGTAATTTGAGAAGTAAAAATTTTCCATTTCGTTAGTGAAGTTATTCAATTATTTAGCATGATTTTACCAAGTATATTTTAATGCAAAACAATTAAATAAAATATAATCAAATTTACGTAAATTATGCTCAACTTATCTTGGCAAATATTTAAAGTAAAGCTTAAATTTAAATTGTGATTGAAGAATAAAAATTCCAAGTATTTTTTCAAGCAAAATAAATAAAATTCAAGAATAGAATTTGCGAAAATTGCGATCAATTTGTTTTTAGCGAAAATAAATAAAGTTCAATTTAAAACTGGTTAAAAATGAAGTTTAATTAAAAACTAGTTTTAATATTCAATAAAAATAAACGTAATTTGAGAAGTAAAAATTTTCCATTTCGTTAGTGAAGTTATTCAATTATTTAGCATGATTTTACCAAGTATATTTTAATGCAAAACAATTAAATAAAATATAATCAAATTTACGTAAATTATGCTCAACTTATCTTGGCAAATATTTAAAGTAAAGCTTAAATTTAAATTGTGATTGAAGAATAAAAATTCCAAGTATTTTTTCAAGCAAAATAAATAAAATTCAAGAATAGAATTTGCGAAAATTGCGATCAATTTGTTTTTAGCGAAAATAAATAAAGTTCAATTTAAAACTGGTTAAACTCAAATCAAATAAACGTGTTTTGTAGAATTTTGCATTTCGTTTTGCGAGTGAAATTGTTGTCGTGAGAGGAAAAGCCTAAAAATAAAAGTTTTGCGAAAGCAAGAAGAAAATTTCACTCACCCATGAAGCGATGCGACGAGCAATTAACACGACTTTTGTGTTGACTTCGCGTCCGTCATACGCTGCGTATGCGTGATGGCTTGTTTTCCTTGCTGTCGTTCGATTTCAATTTCAATGTCACTGTTGTTGTTGTTGTTATTGTTATTGCTGCTCCACGTTGTTGTTGTTGTTGTGGATAGTTCAACAAAACGCTTGACGTTGATTTGAAGTTTGGAGTTTGATGATGACACAAATAAAGTCATTGCACATGCAACTTCATATTTGCACAAATTGTTCACATTTCTCTCTCTCTCTGTCTCACTCTCTCTCACTCTCTCTCTCTCTCTGTCGCACTGTTTGTCAATAATATTGCCGTTGCTGTCGTGGAGTTTTGTTCATTTGTTCATGTGATTTGCGTATGGAGAATGTGAGCAATATTTCAAATTGTTGTCGTTGTTGTTGTTGGGGCCAAATGGAAATGAAATTAAAATGAGAATTAAAAAATATTGCCAGCAAACAAAAAAAAGCAAAAAAAAAATAAAAGGTAAACAGACGCCGCGCAAAATTGTATTAAAGGACACAAAGCAACAACTAAAATGATGGCAGCAACAAAGCAGGCAAATGAGCAAACGCGACAAAGCGGTAAAGAAAAAAATATGTGAATGAAAGAATGAAAAGCAAAGAAAATGCTGCGCCACATTTTCACACACACACACACACACACGCACACACACACACATTCTGCCTGAGGAGCAGAATTTTTGTTGTCTGTTCTTAGTTGACAAATGCTCGCAGGATGCGCATTATGAAATTTTTAATCAAATGAAATGACAATAAGATTTTCAATGAAAACGAAATGTGCCCGACTACATCAGGCAGCGAATGGAGGGAGGAAATGGGGAAAATGGAAGGAAAGGGGGCGGGGGGACGCATTTTCATACCCTTCACGAGGTAAATTGAAAATTCTGAGAAATCTGAGGCAGCAAAACTTGAAAAGGAACTAAACGCGATGGCCAACTAAAGAGATCTGAGCTGCAATTAAAATAGCGACGGATCCGAACACGATTCGCTGATATGTAAGTATATTAAATATATTTTTAAGTACGAATTTGATAAGCTCCTTATTATTTGCAACTTTAGACTGAATTAAAAAACTAAATATTGAATTTAATTTACAATCCAATATAACTAAGATCTACAAAACATTAATTTCAACAAATTATTATCAGAAATAAAAATAGTTGCAAATCCTGTGTCGAGAATTGCCAATTTCTTAAATTTACAGGAATATCTAATCAAAAATATTTATTTTTAATTTTAAAACTATTTAAAAATTCACAATAAATTTAAGTTCAAAAAAGTTGACTATATATACATAAATATTTGAAAAGTGTTCACAAAAAGAAATATTTCAGCTATTGAAAATGCTAGTGTAATTTATAAAAAATGCAGTCATCATTTGAAGAACGAAATAAGTTAATAGTTCTTCAAAGTTCACTGCCAATGTTAAATATTTTTTGTTAAAAAAAAGTATTATTTCAAAGTCGTACAAAAATTAATTGAACTGTTGCACATATAAATTATTTCTTATTCAAAATTACTTGTCCTTTTAAAAGTATTCAAAAATTAACGTATTCAAAAATTAACGTATTTTCAATTTTGTTTGATACACAATAATATAAATATTTGAAGCTATTAAAAAGTTTTCATATCATATCAATAATAAAACCTTCTATAATTTCTGAATTGTTTGCAGTCTATTAGATTTATCTAGGGTATGCGAGCAGTCGCATACCAAAAAGTTGTGCGCAGTGCAAATCAAATAGTTTGCGGGTTCATAGATCGCTTGATTAGTGCTGCCTATGAAACAATATTTGCGTGTTGGCGCGTTGACACAACTACCCCACTGGCGACGTGCAAATGACTACAGGGTATAAATAATTGATAAGCCTGACACAGGAAAGGCCCGAAGCGGTGAAAGTCGTAACAACGCAATCACACAGCGAGTTACCCTAAACAAAAACACCAACAACAACGGCAAAAAAAGTGGCCATAACAAATACTAAAAATACTCGTCGCTAAACAAAAACTAAACTCCACAAATCACACGGCGTGTGTTTATAATTCGCAAATGGTTTAGGCGCTGACAGGAGGACGCATCCATTGAAATGGTCTGAAAAGTTGGGGTTAAGCTTTCGGCTTAATCGCTGTTCCTGCCTGCAGCCATTTAAAGTAGTAAAGGGAATGCCTTTATATCTGAGCTGGAATTGGGAAACTCAGTTAAAAAAAACTATTCTATATTGGCTTAATAAAAGATAAATTTTGATAGCTATATTTGTGCAGCAAGAGCTTTAATCGTTACAGTATATTTTTGCGAAAACCTGATAACGCGAGTTCAAATATTAAATTGCAGCTTTCATAACATAAGTCAAGTCTATACATGATAATAACGATTAGCTTAAGTTTATAAAGAAATGTGTATTATTTACACTCCTATATCTAATTGTCAATAAAATATGCAAATCATTTGCAATACTAAAAACAAAAATATAGAAATTTTACCTTCCTATACATATCTTGACATTTATAGTACATTAATCTAATCCCGAATGCGCTGAATATATTGAAGTTTATTTTATCAATTTCATATGCAATTTTGTTAATTTATTTTTAATCAATTGGTTTTTTTTATTGCCATCTGCACTTTTGGTAAGCAATTTAAGCAATTTTAATTGAACACATAAACAAATCTAATAAAATTAAATAAATTTGATTTGTTGGTTTTTAAATGAATAACTCCAAAAATAAATTCCAAACTTTTTGTCTGCACTTTTATTGAACATAGCAAATGAAAAATTCTAAGAAATTTTGCAATTTGGCAGTCGATTGAAATCGAATATTTATCAAAAGCTTTTGGAAACACAAAAACAAAAATTCTGGGCGTCACACACAGACACACACACACACACACTTTAATTTCGAGTTGCAGTTTTGCCAATTTGGAATTTTTCAAAAATTTACCTTTTTTGAATTTTGAAAATGAGAAAAAAATAGTGAAATAAAGAAAATATTCAATTCGAAAGTTGAACAATATTTATATTTTTCCGTTAGATTGAGTTGCTTGATTTTGGGTAAATATTTATTCCACACACGCACAACAAATAGAGGGAAGTGCAAATAACAACAACAGGAGAACAACACTAGACAGCACATCAAACAAACAAACAAACAGACAGACAAACAAAACAGACAGACAAACAAACAGAAAGCACGTGGCACATGGGAAAACGCGCGCGAAAAGCACTTGAAAAAAAATGCAAGGAAAATAAGAAGCCGATGAAGAAGAAGAGCTGACATACGCAAAAAAACACGCGACGACGTTCCGTTCACTGTGACTGCGATTGCAACGGTAACGTAAACGATAACGGTGACCGTGACGGTGACTGCGACTGAATGCTGCGTTTTGCTGGCAACAACACTCAACGTTCAGCCGCTGAGCGCTCGATTGCGACTGAAGTCGCCGCCTCTGCCAGGCACCTGATAATGCTGCTGCCGACGTCGCCCATTTGCCGAAGCCAAAGCCGAAGCCGAGGTGTGTACGTGTGTGTGTGTGTACGTGTGTGTGTGTGTGTGCAGACTCGACTCGTTTAACCGCTTTTCTCCACACTCTCCAAGTTGCGCCGCTGTGGTGAAAACTCTTTGCTTGCACTTGGTCAGCGCCAAGCACAAGCAGTTGGACAAAATTCATTTCGCCCTCTTTCCCCACGTCCCCTTTCACACCACTCGGCCTCGTGTTGGCAACTGATGACCCTAAAGGTTGCCGGAGACGTCAATGATTAGTTATTACCACATTCAATAGGCCTTTTGTATTGCAATTGCAGTCTCGGTTGCACTGCAGTTGTTGCCGATGGCCGACGGCATTAGCATTAGCGCTAATGTGCTTAAATACTGAGATCGATGTCGATTTCCACCCGACATTCAGTTGATAAGCTAGCTTAAGCAGCAGCCCGACTTAAACAATAGTCGGAGAGGCCTAAACTGATAAAGTGGGTAGCAAAAAATATTTTTGAAATATATTTGAAATTTGAAGATATAATTGGTATTTGAAACGGCTTGAAGTCACTAAATAAAAAAATATGAACAACATTTTTACAGGCTTAAAATCGGACTAAAGACAAAATTATAATCATTATTCCAAGTCCTCAAAATGGGGACTTCAGTAATCATACACTATTCTCAAAAAATATAAAATATAATCAACATTCAATGTACTACAGTTATAGCTCAATAAAAATACAAACTGTTCAGATTTAATTAATTTGGAAATGGGAGTTTAATGAAAGCAGCTCTAAAATGCACTCGGAAATTTCTTAATCAATTAAATAATACAAAAAGACAAAAATATATAAAAAAAATAAGATATTCTATGTAAACAGGACGACGATATCGTTAAGTAATATAATATTACCTCCATTAAACATGATATATCATATGAATAATATTTATAGTGTTTTACGCATATGAATGATATTTCACATACTTAAAATTACAACTATTTTATAGCAGCATTTAATGTTAGAATGAAATATACTACTGAATAGATTATATCATATGCTAAATAGTAATGAGTTTTATCTTACAACTATTATATCTGAGAATTGTATTGCATAGGATCCTATTTTTGGGTAAATTAAAAATAAAAAATATAAACATGTAAATCGCACTAGATGCAAAGTTTGGAACAGTAAAATTAATAAATATATTGAGTGTAGAAACTTAAAATAAGCTGAAAAGATGAGCAAATAGTCTATAAGTATTTATTAGTAACTACATTTCAGAGACTTTCCCCGAGTTTCTTCATTTTTGATTTTGAAGAAGTTATTCGAAATTACCTGAACTGACATTTTTTAGAATTATTTCAAGAGAACTTTATAGTCTAGCGACTACTGCTCTTAAAGTATTTTCCAACTAAGAACTGCCAACTCATGATAAGTGCATTTGCCGCATTTCAATAGTTTTGATGCCACGAACAACACAAAAAAAAAGAGTCAAATTTTATTTGAGAAGAACGTTGCTTTAGTTGACTGCGAACCCAAAACGATTTAAATAGAAAAAGCTGCTTACACAGTCTTCCGCCGGATTCGCCTTCAACGCAATCCGCCCCCCAAAAGCAGCTGGAAATGGAGTTGGGAGTTGAAGTCGTTGTCAGAGCCGCATCCGCGGACAACGGACACATGAGAGTCGAGTGGAGTTCGCTATCAAAACACATAGAATAAAATAGAGGCAATGATAAGAGGACCCAGCCAGACAGACAATGACCAACGTCCAACGTCCAATGTCCAATGTCTAATGTCCAATGCGATCCCAACATCAACTTCAACTCCGACTCCGACTGCAACTCTTGTTCTGATTTCATTCTCAAGTGCGAGCGACCTTTGGCCAGCAGTGTCATTGGCTGGCCGTTGCCATGTTACGTGTTTGTCCACTGCCAGACGTTTAGATACCCTAACTTGGGAAAGCAGCACGACATTTTTAGCAGCGCCATAAACTTCAAAAACTGATTTTACAAAGCATTTGTGGATTGCAAAAGTAATTTAAGCTCAATTTCAAATAAAAAATCAAAGCATTTAACTATCTAAAACTAATTAAAAAATAACACTACATTTTTAAACTTATAAATATTTTGATGAAAATGCTTGTAGAGCAGATAAACTCATTTAGACATCTTAACTGAATTTATAAATAACTAAACTTGCTCATCAAAAATTATTCTACAAATTTCGAATTAATTTGATTCAAAATATTCACCCAGTTAGTAGTAAATATCTAAATTTAATTTGAAGAGAAGTAAACTATATAAAACATAATACTACAAATTTAGAAAAAAATTTCTATTAAGTCCTTAATTAATTGAGTTATAATGCATATAAGAGAATAAAATATTTATGAAAAATTTAATAGTATGTTAAACTAATATTTTAACAAAATCTTCTTTTTGCGAATATTGCAATCTTATTTAAAGAATTTTGTTCTAGCAAATAAAATTCTTTAATCCAATTATTTGTCTTTGCAATTTTTGTCAACTATTAGTTTTTTGTTTATAATTTTCTTAATTTATTTATTTTATTTTAGTCAATAACTATTTAAATATTTTCTTGAGCTTTAGCTGAGTGCATTCGAAATTCGTGCAATGTCCTTGCGCTGCAAAAACGCATTTGATTCATTCGCCATTTTTTTGCACGCTTTTCCTTTAGCATTTTCCCCGCAAATCTTTGACAAATGTAAACAGGTGGTTTTTTTTTTTTTTTAGTTTTTTACTTTACTCCTCTTCTCCTTCTACTTGTGCTTTTTCCTATACGTCTTTTTGCCTCTTCTCGGGACTTTAGTTTATAGTGTTGGTCGGCAGAATGCGAGCTGCGCTTTTCTCGGTCCTTCTCTTTTCTGCTGTTGTAAGCGTCATTTTCCTTCTTTTTTCCTTTTCTTTTTTTTTTTTGGCGGACGGGGTCTGAGAGGGGATCGGAGGGTTTTCTACTTTAGATTAGAGTTAATCAGCTTAGCGTGTCACTTTGACTATTAAAAACGACGTGTCGCCAAAGGGTTTTTGGGTCGTTATTGGTGGCTCACCCACAACACCAACAAACCCAACACACACACACACACACACAGACTGGGATGTGGGCGTGGCAGGGCAGGAGGCTAAAGTGGACACATGTGAAACGTGGCTGTTAATTATAGTCCAGCATTAGGGTTGACATACTGTCAGAGCTGCGACAGCCTGTGACTATTATTACGCTTTCTGCATACAACAGCAGGACCTAAAGGACCTAAAGGACCCAAGAGCCGAAGTCGAGCCACTAAATCAAAAGGATGGAGCACAAAGCATTAAGATTTTAATGGCGTTCCACAGTCCATCGGGTCACTCGCAGTCGTGATGAGAACCATCATTAGACCATCTTCAATATTTATCCATAGCCAAGTCTAATAACCAAACTAAATGCAAATAATCGGTTGAATTTACAAATATAATTTGTTTTGCACTCAAAAATGTGATTAGATTAATAAATTACTATTGCGTGCATTCTTAATGAATTTTGTATTCAATTCTAAAAGTAATTACAATACGTTGGCATAATTATTATATTAGTTTGTATTCTTGATGAATGCTTTTAACCTTTAAAATCAATTATAATTACTTGGCATAAATAAAAAAAAAGTTATATAGTTTGCAATCTTGTTTCAATATCAAATTTCTATTAATATAAATATAATATTGTTTTGCAATTAAAATCTTATATTGTGAGTTTTTGTTTTAATAATGTCAAAATCAAGCATTTTTGCAAGGTTCTTAGAATATCGTTTTTCTTTTTGTGTGAATAGAATTGTCTTGTGATTAAGTTCTTTACTGTATGACATTTGATAACACCGACTTTTTGAAATTCCAACTTTAACTATTTCAAATCAATGTTCAAAGTTTGTAAGAAACCGAAGTTCTAGACTGCCAAAATACTGTTAATATTAATAAGTATGAAAGGTTCGAAAGATCTGGAGAAAGTTTTGTCCTGGTGACTTTAATTATTCCATTAGCCAAAATGTTAAAAACAATTACAGCAAATTTTTCATACCAAACCTATCACAATTTTATTGTGTTGTTATAAATAATAAATACAAAATAAATGTTGACAGCTATTAAAAACTAGCAGTTAAAATATTTAAAGCACAACAAGTTAAGTAATTCTTATACTTAAACGCAATCCGCAAATACGAAGAATAAATTGAATAAATTGTTAAACTCAAAATTTTTAATCTAAAAAATGAATTCAAAATGTCGTCAATTAAAAAATGCAGTAACGAACTCCAAATTTTTCTGTTTATTTAATAGTCGAAAAATATGTTATTTTTATTGAATTTTTGCCTAATTATCGATACTACAGCTTTGACAACAATTTCGCAGCGATCGACGAATTGGGAAAAATGGATGAACACTTCCGCTATGATTAAGCTGATGATCAACATCCAGTTGATCAACGCAACTTTGATGTTCACCTAATTTCGCAGCCTGTCTCGATGGAGATGCGAAGTTGAGGCAGATGAGGCCAGAAAGCAGATGTGACGAGAGCGCATAGAAAGTGCTCCACATCGCAGCGAGTTGCAAGTTGCAAGTGGCAAGTGGCAAGTTGCAAGTTGTGCTCCACAAACGCTGAGGCATTTTCACCAGCCAAACAGCCAAGCAGCCAAACACTTGACTTTCCATTGACGCCTTCGCCACAGTCGGCAGACTGACTTTGACTTTGGCAAATGAATGGCAAAAGCAAACAGGATTTTCAAGTTGTTTGGGAAAGTAACAGTGACTTTGCTGCCACCGTCAACAGCTGTTGTTGCAACAAAAGCATTCATTGATTGCCTTTTGGTATTAGTTTCAATTTATTTCACTTTGAGTGTGATGGATGATGGCAAACAGCGACAGCTCCACACAATCCAACAACCCAACAATAGGGTCATCAATTTACTGGCTACCCTTACGACTATTTTCGGTGTGGAACTCGCATTTTTATTGCACACTTTTAATGCCAAAACAATTGTTGGGCCAAATACATTTAGCGCCATGAAGTGAAAACCGAATTCAATTGTAACCGAAAAACTTGAGCTCCAAATTGCCAAGCAATCAAAATGTCGCCCTCCATCGCCCTCTCATAGTTCTCTCGATGATTGTGGCAGTGGGCACATTTAATTGATGGCCGATAGCCGGTTTGGCCAACACTTTATAAATGGCCTATCGAATTGCTGTTGCCACGTTTTCTAATTGACTTATTGCCACGCCAGTTGGTCAACCATTTGTGGCACGCATCAAACCTCCTCCTCCTCCTCAGGGGCAACAAAAACAACACATTTCAAATATGCAATTAGTGAAGTTGGCGTACAATTAAAGCCAAAGGCTTTGCTGCAATTATTTCCCACACTCTCAACGTTTTCTTCTCGTTTCGTTTCGATTTTTTTTGTTACACTCCATTTGGAAATTTGTCGCATTTTTCAACGATTTCCCATTTCCCAGTGCAGTGGGCGACATTTATGTTAACTGCAATTGCAATTGCACAATTATTGATTGAAAATCAATTGAAAAATCCTTGCGAATAAAAATGCAATTTCACAACAACTTTCAAATTTTCACCAGTTCAGTTTTGGAAATATTTTCTTCACTCTATACAAATAATTTTACAAATTTCTACTAAAACATTTAAGAGATATTTAAATAAATTAAATTGTAGTCCATTTTTTGTAATATTTGCGTTCAATTTTAATACGAAAATATTTATCAAAATATTCATTATTTCAAATAATTTCTTAATTATTAAGTTCATAAAATATCAACATTTGCATTTAATTGAATTTAATTCAAGAATGTATATTGATTAAATTGTATTGCATTTTTTGTATAAATAATACATTTAAAATATTTGCATACAATTTCAAAATTAAAATTATATTTTTTAAATTTAAAAAACTAATATCAAATTAAATACTAATAATAATACATACAATTTTTATACGAAACTAAAATTTATTAAAATTTAAGCGATATATAAATAAATTAAAAATATAAATTTCAATTATATTAAAATGAATTATCAATTTAATAAAAATATACATAAAAGTAAGTATTATTATAAAATATTTTTTTTATATTTTTTCACATACGTAAATATTATTATTTAATGTCTGCATACAACTTGTATGTATGTATGCAAAACGATATTAAATATTATTATATATATAAATGAAAAATACGAACTTAAATTAAATATATGTAAATATTATTGTTGAAAGCCTACCTCCAAAATGATTTGTAAAATTTGCAAATTGTGCCCTCTGAAATATTTGGGCCAAAATTGATTTGCGCTTTTCGATTCCATCGTAAATAACAAATGCGCTTCAGAGTATTTCCCCAGAATGAAAACAATTGCGGCCTGTCAATCAGTCGAATAACAGAAATTTGCCTATTGATATACTCTGCCTATACGAATTTCTAGTTTGGTTCGTGCCACTTCCCGTGTCCCGTTCAACGGGTTGTTGCCACCCCGAGCACCTGAAGTACTGCCCACAAATTCCCAGTTCCCAGTTCTCAGTTGGTTTTTTTTTTTCACTTATGAAATGGCATCGAACTCGGGCTGCTCGACTCAAATCTCACAGCTGTCAGAGGTCAGAGGTCAGTCACACTATTTGACAGCTGGGTCAGGGCAATCAAATAAATTGAGCGACAAGCAGACACTTGAAGGCCACTGTGAAATACCCTCTAAGCAGTCCAATTAGGGGGAAGGTATTAAGGTGATGAGACCATCGAAAGCGTGGGTCGATAGAAACAAAATGAACTATTTCCATTTCCTATAATTAATTCAATTTCCAAGAGCTCTAAGAACGCGCGACACGTAGAAATCAATAAATAAATAAATTGCAAACACACTAATTAATAAGTTTGCTTTCATCAACCCCAAAAATAAAAAACCAGATAGATATTAATAAAAATTAATTGTTAATATTTTGTGTTTCTTAAAAATATTCATTAAATCATTATTACAAACTTTATTGTTCGCAAACTGAAACAATAAAAGTCTATAATGTTAAATAAATATTTTCTATTAAATATGTTGCTTTTCTCAATCCCAAACAATAAAAGTCTAAACTGTTAAGATCAATTAAATATTTTTAATATTTTTGTGAATAAAAAAAAATCAATTAAATTTTGTAACTACTCATTATTAAGTGTAGGGTATAAGATATATTTTAATGCCTTGTGTCCATCAAAATGTCCACTAATAATTCTCCATCAATCATATGTCAAGATTTCGAACTCAAAATGCTTCCACATTTCACTAGATTCTGATTTACATTGTTGCACTTTATTTAATTATGTTTACCATATAAATTGGCTTTCGTTCATGTGATTATACTTAATTCAGCGTATGCTTCAATTAACGTTTAATTAATTTCTTTTTGTTGGCTCCCTCAATTGGATTAATCACCGTTCTTCACATTAGTTTTTGACCCCCTCAACTTAATTATAATGCCCATTAATGCCTTGCATGTTCACATTATTTCCGTTTAGCCAGCTAAGCTAAAAATTAAAGCCAACTACAATTAATTTATCGGCTTTAAAAGTATTCAATATTTCAGCTTTTTATATAAATTGCAACTTTGAGTGTTTTTCAATTGATTTTCTTAAATCACGCAAAAAGTCACCTGAAAATATATATTTCGTTTTTTTTCTTTTATAATCCTGTCTGATCCTGGCATTAGCTCAGCTAAAGTTTCGCTTTTGTTTAACAAACAAGTGTACATTTTTGTTGTTCTATATTTTTTGAATTGCGACTGTTGTTTTTGTGAAATGATGCTGCATTAATCTTAAGGCCAACTCAATACAATATATTGGCCATAAGCCTCCCTCCCTCCCTTGTGTTCTTGTTACCCTGCCAACATTTGTGCTGCGAATCAAAGCTGAAAAGCTTTTTATGTCAAATCAACAGCTAATTAGATGCACTCATACACTCACACAACTCACGACAAACACAAACCGTTCATCAATAGAACAGTTCGACTAAGAGTTACCCTGCAAAATGAGTTAGAGTGTATATAGAATTGAGAGTGGCTGAGAAATAAAATTAAAATAAATATATTTCAACTATGTATAGGTTTAGCTAGAAATGTTTTTAAATATTGAAATAATTTGTTATATTTTTAAAAGTATTGAATTAATTATGCTGCTTTTTTGAGAATATTTAGAATATAAAATATTTTGGAGCTTGGTTTAAGATTTTGAACAAATTATTTGATCAAATAATATTAGTTCGTTAGATTTTCCATAAAATGTAAATAAAAAATCTCTATTTTAGAATTGTAACAAATATTTCAGCTTAACTTATTATAAATTATTTATTTAAATATCAAATCAATTCGTTTAATTTCCCCAACTAATTATGTAAATATTCTTTCGATTATTAATATTTGAGCTTAGCTTAATTTATATATATTATAAATTATATATATTATATTATATTTAATAAAATATTCTGTATTTTATATGATAAAATCATGCTAAACTATTTATAATATATGTATGTAAAATATATTTTAACTTAGCCGTAGTTTGTCAAAGAATAAATTATTTGAAAAATCAAAATAAATCTCTACAGTTTCACTATAAGTGAATTGATTATTCTGTATTGTGCAGGGTATATTTTGTTTATGCATAACTCTAAATATTATATATAAACTAAATTTCAGATAATTATTTTAAATATCTATTTCATTAATTCTTAAATTTTTCTTGAAATATAATTTATCATTCTGTTTAAATTTAAAATTTCTTGAAAAAAAGTTGAAGCTTAGTTTTAATTTCCTTATCAGCTTTTTCGTGTATTAAAATAATTCGTTAGTTTTCCGCTAATAATTCCGTATCTTACAAGATATGTTTTTGGTAAATTCTTCATAACTTTGTAAATGTAATTTAAATTATTAAGGTACTTTATAACTTTCACTCTAAATATTTATGAATTGAATTTAGTTTCATGATTGCTCTTGGTGTTTGAGCATACCCAACGCGCTGTGCGCTGTTGCAGGGTATTAATGCTATATGCAAAAAGGGTCGTCGCTGCATAAAATTGAATAAATAAAGTGGAACGAGGTATATTTATTAAATTTGCACAACATCCGATGCTGTTGTTAACCATTTCCGTGTCCGCGCCAACTGCGAATGGCAAACACAAAAATGTGCCAGGCACAAGCATGTGGGTGTGACAAGGACGACTGAAGGGGGCGGCGAAGGACGGCGGTGGGGGGCGGGGCAAGGCAAGGAGGCGCCACCAGACTGCTGGACAGAGAAAACACTTTTTCGATATATTGTAAAAACCGAAATATGCGCGCAATAAATTCATGCGGAAAAAGCAACCGATGCAATAACAACAAGTCGCATTGCAGGCGCCACCAAAAGTGCTCGACTGCCACATACCCGGTAACAAACAATTGACAGCAATAAAAAGCGAGTTGTGAAAATTGAAATTCAAAAATGGAAATACAACTATTTAAAACTCTACACAGAAAAAATGCTTGATAAATTGTGTTTAATTAACATTAATATAAATATTATTTTTATAATATAAAATTAAAAATATATATAATAATACAAGCAAGTATAAGCTTTTGAAGTAATCTTGATAAATGGTCTGTAATTAATTAAAAATGTTATTTTAGAGGAAGCTTAAATGAATTAAATGACACAGGAAAAGTGCTTAAAAAATTGTGTATAATTAACTGAATATTTTCCTTAAATATTTTGAGAATAAGTTAAAGTAAGTTGATATTAATATATTATTTTTATAAAATATTTTAGTATATTTTATGCACATTAATAATATAATAATAAAAGCTGTTGAAGTCGTCTTGATAAATAGTGCCTAATTAAATAAAACATTTTCTAATAATTTTAGAGGAAGCTCAAATTCATTAATTTCAAAATTAAAGTGAGAGTTATAATAAAATTATGAAAATAAATATTTGCTTTCTCGCTGCCTTATGCTGCTCTTTTACCGTCACCAACCGCGCCACAACATTAAATTACTCTTCATGCTGCCAGGTTAACAGGGCGCAAAAACAAACCCGAAAACAAAACACAAAAGGTTGTAAAAAAAAAGAAGTGCGCTGAAAAATTGTAGGCGTGGCAAAATAAAATCAAATAAAATGCCGTCGAAATATGAATGTTCATGCAGGACGCGGGCAGAGGGGCGACGAAAGGGGGAAGGAAGGGGGCCCAAAAAGTGCAAACAACTGCAAAAACCATATCAATAATGACGATGATGATGTACTGCATAGCAGTAAGAGAGGGAGGAAGAGGGCGGGGAAGGGGGAGTGGCAGGGGCAGGTGAGGTAAAGTTAACATGCTCGCCATACGTGTGGCAACAAGAACAACAAGTTTGCATATTTTTAAAGTGTTTCTCGTTGTTGTTGCGGCAAACTGAATTATTGCCGGTTAAACAAGTTTTGTACCAACATTTTTCAATTAAGTGCCAAAAGTTAAGACATGGGAATTGGCCAAAAAACATTCGAGCGCTTGATTAAATTGACCAACTCCCCAAATAACACATATACATATATACTATTTCAATTGCATTCCCGAAAAAAAAAGAGAAAATGGAAAACTGACCCAAATTATGGACAACGAGAAGAAGCGCATCTATTGCGCTCTTTGTGGCCCTTGATTGACTGATTGATGGGCGTCCGTTTTCAATGGGAACTGCCTCCAAATTTGATTACGAAAATTGCCAACATTTCTATGTCGCACTTTGTGTTGCTTGATTGACTGATTGATGGTTGCTTTTTATGCAGCATCTCAATTATGAATTTCCCTTTGTAATAGAAGAGATTCTCAATTTGGATGGTCATAAAATAGTTCGAACTGTTTAGTTTATTCTTTAATTTTCTATACACAATTAATTTGCTCTATACATAAAATTCCAATTTATATTAGAATTATACAATTTTGTAAGATTCTCTGATAGACTGAACGATTGACAATCACTGCAAATTTTCTATTAATTCTTTTCGTTCCATAATATTTCCATTTATTTTAGATTAATATTTTAATTTTATGATACACTGATAAACTAATTGATTGACAATCAACTGTCATTCTCTCTCTCTCTCTCTTCTTCATCATCAATTTATTTTGCAGTTTGCAAATTTAAGCTGTCATTCTCTCCCTAATTCCTGATTTACAAAGTTAGATTATATTTTATTCTGCTCATGATGGACTGATTGACAATCACTCGAAAATTTACAACTGTCATTCTCTCTATTTCGGACTTTTTTGCATTTCATTTTGCCACACTCCTATTTACTTGTCTTAAAACCTGATTGACAATCAACAAGCGGCTATATTTTAGTTTCCCTGATGATTTTGGTATATAAAAAACTATTGGGCCACCTTTTGTGGCATGCAAGTTTAGTTAACAAAGCTTGCGATGATGCTGAATCTCTGGCAAATGCAATTTAATTCAAGTCTTTCAATTCCAATTTCAATTATTTGAGAATGCAATTTGGCATCCTTGGATCTTGTCTAGATTTCATTAAAAGCTTTCTGCTGACACGACGACAGCGGCACCGGCACCGGCAGCAGGTGTGGCCCACAGAGATGGCCAAACAAACAGTCGACGACGACGAGTTTGGCAAAGACAAAGTCAAACCGTTATTTAAACGCTAGGCCGCAGCAGAGACACAGAGATACCAAGAGGCAGCGAGTCGAGTCAAGTGGAGTCACCAAAAAAAAAAAAAAAAAGGAATGAAAAACAAAAAAAAAATAGAGAGCGACGTGAACAACTGGGCAACGTCAAGTGTGGACAGCTAACAGCAGGCCTAGAATGCAGACTGAACTGAAGGCAGAGCGCCATTGACACTGGCCAGGAAATGTGGCAAGAAAGAGTGGCAGCAACAGTGGCAGTGGCAGTGGCAGCTGTATTCGCCGTGCGAGTGTCGAGTGTCGAGTGCCGCGCTTCCCCTCAGGGAGCAAACAGCTAAAAATGTGTGTCAAGCAAAAAAAATGAACAATGCCGTGTGAAGAAAGAGCAAATTGTTCAATAATAGAAACAATGCTTCAAAACTGTTGTCAGTTTAAGAAAATAAGACATTACAATAACAATAGTCACGAAAAAAAGCATATGTCTTTCATTAAAAATTATTTTCTCCAACTGACAAGTTTTATCTTGAAATCTTGGAATTTTATAATTTTCCCTGCAAGTAAAAGTTAATACTTAACTAGCAAATTTAATAAAAATAAATTAATTTTCCCAAAAAACAGTATAATGCTGACGGAATCTATAAACATATTAGTTTATATTCAACTGGCAATTAAATGTTGAATTTAATTAAAAATATAGAATTTATATTGAATTTGAGCGAAATAAATTTTTCATGGCAACTCTAATTACATAAAACTAAAAAAATATATTTATTCTATTAATATTAAACTCTCAATTTAATATTGTATTAAATTTAAAATTTTAAAATCACATTGAATTAAAAATGCATTAATTGCCAGCCTTAGCTATGGCTAAAAGTAAATAGTTTTTTTTTAACTTTAAACCGTCAGTTTAATATTAAATTATTAAATTAAATAAAATTAAAATGCCGAATTATAGTTAAATAAATGCCAAGTATTCTAATTCTATGGCAACCAAATTTTGACTACCTCAAACTATAAATAAATGTTGATGGAATCCTTATGGCATTTTTTTTTGGCACAACCATTTACTTGATATGGTTTTGCAGGACTTAAAGATACCCTTCAAAATAAATAACATAGCTAAGCACTATTTAGCTCTTAATACATTTAAATTCTTCAAATTTAAATAAATACTAAATATTTTCATTTTTTATTTTCGGAGAAAGTCAAGTACAAAATTAAAAATATATGTACGTCACGAAAAACGAAAATTATTTTAAGTATTTTTAGACATACTCTAATGTGAACTATTAAAAAAAAATGTATAATCTTACAAATATTTACTGAGAGAAGAGCTTAATTTATTAGTACAACGTGTTCTAGCTATAGAATTAAATATTTTAAGATAAATTCGGGACAATATTTGGTGTTTAGTCATTAATTTTTTTTTAACTGATTCCGAAATTTTCAATTGAAGTTGAACTAACTAAATACCAACTTGTTAATATTACAAAATAAAATAATGAAAAATATGGCAGAACTTCATTCATTACTCTTACGCGATTTCTAGAACATTCAAATAAAGCCCCATCATAAATCGCACCACAAATTAAAAGCAAATGAATCAACCCTCTGGAGCTGCGTTTACAGGGCATCGCTTCGCAAGCAACCTGGCATTAATCTTTTGCGAATTTGCAAAACAAAAAAAAAGTACAATAAGGACGAATAAAATTTATGAACGCGACCCCAAGGTTAATGCGAGTGCAGCGGTTAGGCTTTGGTCACAGAGAGAGAGAGAGAGAGAGAGAGAGGGGAAGCGACTGCGACTGTGAGGAGGGGAGGGGAGGGGCGATGAAGAGGTCACCGCAGTCAACCGCAACTTATGGCTCGCGGCAATTTAACGCTTGCGATTCTCGCTAAGGGATTTGCCAGCGTCGCGACGCGTCGAGGGAATGCGATTGAATGCCAAAATGCACACAAATTGCGCAAATGCCGCTGCATACTTCCAGGCGCCGAAAAAAAGCACAATCCGGCAATGCAATGGGGGCAAGTGGCATGGGGCATGCTCGTCACGCTCCACAGCATCGCTTGCCAAGGCTCTGCGAGCTTATAAAATTCACACGCTGCACTTTCTTGTTCCCCATTTTCTAATTTTGCTTTTTCCTTCACTATGTCGAGCGTCTCGCCACCTTTTGGCCAAATGCAATTTACTTGTGTGTGTGTGTGTTTTATTGCAGCTCCACTAAACGTGGCACGCCCCTGCCACACGCAAAAGCGCCTTTTTATTTTGGTCGGTTTTGGCTAATTAAATTTTATGCTTGGTAATTTTAGAAAAAGGCCTTCCACAAATGGCACGCAGAGGCGCAAGGGGGCAAGGCGACTGCCGACTCTTTAAGTGTGTTTCTCGGTGTGTGTTTTTCGGCTGCAATTTATACACACGAAAAAAAAAGAAAAAGGCGACCGGCAAATTGCAGGCAATAAATAAAGCATCCACGAAAAAATCGCTGCATACTTTCAGGCGCAGCATGAAATGCAATGCGAGACGACGCGACTGCGACGTCGACGGCGACGTCGACGGCGACGGCGACAGCGACGGCGACGGCGACTGCGACGCGCTCTTCACTACAAAATGGCCGCATTTCTTTGCCCCAAAGCACCATCCACAACAACAACAACAACGACACTGCGCTTAACTAACAACTAGTTGTTTTTTGTTCGCCACTCGACTTAAAGCTGCTGTCGTAAAAAACACACTTTTTGCAGAATTTCGTAGATTATCTCCTAAGTAGCAGCGCATTTTTCATCAAAATGTTTGACTTCATCTTGTAGGGAATATTTTCTTCTAAAAGTGCTGAGTGCATCTATATCAAATATATTTTAGCGGCTATTATATTCTCTATTTTGATTCATGATGTGTTTTGTAATTCCTAAAACTGATATAATTTGCCACATTGGTAACCGAAAGCTAGCCAGTAAACACATATGTACTCCTTTAATAAAATAAAAGAACTAATAGAGATTATATTCTATTTAACTTCAGTTTGATGTTAAGAATTTCAAAATATTTTTAGAGGTGAAAAAATCACAAACTATTTTTTTTAATATTTATCATCAAAATGTTTGACTTTATCGTGTAGGGAATATTTTCCTCTAAAAGTGCTGATATTCTCAAAAATATTTATGTGGTATATACATATTTGATTCATGATGTTTTTGTTATAATTTGTAAAACTAGATTAGGTTGCCACATTAGTGATAGAAAGCTAATCAATAAACATATATGTTACTTCTTGGATGGAGATTATATTCCATCAAATCTTAGTTTGTTTTCAATTTATTTTTATAGCATACAAAAATCTCGAACTATTTGATTTAATACATTTCATAAAAAAAGTTTGACTCTTTCTTCTCCAACAACTTATGAAAGTGTTTCTTGCAAATATTTTTTGTTGACATTTGAATATGCTAAAATATAGTTTGTTTTAAAGGCATTCTATATTTTTTTATAACTCACAAAAATCTCATACTATTTTATTTTCTATGTTTGATCAAAGTGTTTGACTTGTAGAACAAGTTGTTTTTAAAGTGTTGTGAACCAAAGAAGAAGCTTTCTTTTTAACGAATTTAATTTTTTGTAAATAATGTTCGTTTTAAGGAAACTTTAATAAAATATTTGATTCATCAGTTAAAAGTTGTTTGACTGGTGACGACTCTTTTACTAGTTTTCTATAGAAATTTTGCTTTTATTATAGCTTACCTAAATCGTAAACAATTTTATTATACAACTTTTGATATAAATGTTAAAGTTTATCTTGTTAGTTTTTGCTACAATTTCCAAATGTAATTAGACAAAAATGTTCTATTTAAAATCTAAATTGTTAAAAATGTGATTGAATATTTTTTTAAATTATCAATAAAAATTTTATATTTTATTAAGGAGACCAAATAGACAAAATATTGACTAATTGATTAAGCAACTGTAACTCTTTAAAACAAATTTTCTAAACATTTTCAATTAATTTTCCCAATTGTAAATTAATGTTAGTAGTTCTAACAGCTGCAATTAAAAGCAGCATTTGCAGGAAATTCCATAATCGAAATTTAGTGTTTTCATTATTTTGGAAATGTCGCAATAAATTTCCAATTATTTAAAAAACAACTATTAATTGAGCTGCACAGCTTTATATAAACAAAAACAATGACCACCAAAGTTTCGCCGAGTGTAGCCAAAAAAAAAAAACAGAAATTCGGTTAGCGAAGCGAAATAAGTTTAATTGAAAAATCAAATTGAAATTGGAAAAAGCGACGAAATAAAAGTGTTGTCGAAACTAAAATTGAATTGAAAACTATTAAGTATGAATAAGCAGCGCATTAGACTCCAGCTTTGTGGCATCGAAAAGTGCATGGAACATTAGTCATTGGGTCAGGGCTATTGATGCCATCGTCTGTTGTGCTGAACTGAACTGAACTGGTCCTGGGCCAGGACATCATAACAATACATAATAAATAGCAGTTGATGGGACAAGGCAACAATGAAATCGATTTTCAAGCGACAGCAAAATGCAACAAAAGCCTGAATACAACATAAAAAATCGCCTGTGAATTGCAAGAGAAATGCTGCAAATTGCATTCCAACGAATTACAAATGCTCTGCTCAATTTGAAGTGTATGCAAAGTATATGGAATTCTATTGATTTTCTTTTATAATTTTTGGAGGGTTTAGCCAAGGAAAAATGCGACCTTTAATCATTCATAACACAATCAACTATCATTTGTAAGACTATAAGCTTATAATAATAATATAATTTTCTCTAAAAACTCACCTCAATGAATTAAAATTTGTTTGTTGTAAAAATTTGAAGAATTTTGCATCCATTTAACGACACTTTATTTTCCTAAAACGAAGAAGATACAAAAAATTAGATACTGGCTCAAAAATAAAACATTTAATATTGCAATTTATAACTTCAAAATAAATGTAGTGCTATTCAAATTATTAATGAATTCAAACCTAATATTGCAAATATTTAATCAGAGGAAAACAAAATTGTAATAATTATTAATAAATAAATAAGATTAATCAATATAAATTTATGGATAAAATAAA
This sequence comes from Drosophila ustulata, assembly GCA_035047365.1. Taxonomy (NCBI): domain Eukaryota; kingdom Metazoa; phylum Arthropoda; class Insecta; order Diptera; family Drosophilidae; genus Drosophila; species Drosophila ustulata. The sequence goes on from JAWNPT010000080.1 coordinate 10,700,963, forward strand.
ATGCCTGAACGAAAATATTAAATTAAAAAAAAAACAAATGAATTGTGAAAATTAAATTGCATAGGGAGAAATGTGTTACAAATGTTTGATGTCAAGATAAATTTGTGAAATGTTTTTTTTTTAATTAAATATTTTTCTAACGTCAATCAATTAATCAAGGCAAGCGAAATGTTGGTTTTGAAAGCAACGTGTTTCGGTGACAGGCCACTCAGATTGACAGGAGTGTAAGCCTTGAGGTCACAGGACACAGCAGGGTATCCATTTGTTGGTAGGGACCCCACAGGACGCGAGGACGCGTTTGTGCCGTGGCCCGCATAAAGATTTTTCGATTATGAAGAAAAATGCACAATTGACGGGCGGACATTTATCACTTGGCCCCAGCATGTGGCAGCAACAGCAGCGGCAACGGAAGCAGCCAAGTCTGCAACTGTGACTGAAAGGCAACGAGGCGACAACGTCTCCTGCAGCCTGCTGCACGTCAGAGGCAACAACAGAAAAAAAAATGGAGGTCGCGATGCTGCCTTCCAGCAATTAAGATCCACAAAATAATAAATACTCGGCGACTTAATTAAAATGTTGATCAGATGACGTGCATTCTGATCACATTACGCTCAGAGCTCGTCTCAAGACTAAGCTGCAAATTCAATTTGCAGCCATAAAACACACACACACACACATATCGAGAAGTATTAAATTTATATACAGATATATATGTATATTCACTTTGATGGCAAGTGTGTGTGGATGAGTTTTTCGTTAAATTTTGATGCTATTAAATTTAATTGTGCATAAATTTTCAATCAAAATTGCCACAGGGTGGCGTCGAGTGCAAAATAAAAGGAATATTTTGGGGAAATTGCACAGCTTTCGAGCAAGTGCAAATCGAGGAGTGCGAGCGAGCAAGCGCAGGTCGGAGTGAAAGAGAGGCAGACAGCGAGATAAGACCGTTAGCAAGTGCAGCATCTTGGAGCAATCCATCGAATATGATGGACTGAATGACACCCTTTAAAGTAGACAAATCAAAAAGTTGCAGGGTGTATTTAAAAAAAATATGTTAACTTATTTTAGTTAAATTAATATTAAAATTAAAAAATTAAAATTAAATTTAATCAAAGGAATTAATTTAAGCTAAATGTAGCAAATATAGTAAGTAAATATTAATATTTAAAAAAATAAACTGGCATGTATTATGAACTATTTAATTATTTATAATTGAATAAAAGGTGAACTATCCAATTCATATAAAAAAAAGATAAGACTTGCGTTTTTTATTATGTAATAAAATACAAATTATGAAATAAAAATTCGTTCTTTCTTGAAAATAATGAATAGAGCATATGAGCAATGAGTTATTAATAATTTATTATCTCACTGTATATAAACATCTGGTAAAATAATGTTTCTTCACAAATCTAACTAACTTATATTCTTCTAGAATATGTGTGTTGTTTATTTTAAGATATTAATATAATATAAATAAATACAAAAATTTTGAACTGTATGGAAAAGTAAACAAATATTAATCATTTGAAAATTAAAAAGCAATTTTTTGTAATGCATTAAATATTTGTTCTTTATGCATAATATTTACAATATTTACAAAGGTCAACAGCCGTGCTCAATAAACTCACAAAAAATGCAGTTATTAATGTGCTGGCCTGGCATACCCTTTGAATTGTTCCAAATATTTGCAGGGTAGCCTAAAACAGCACAAAAATTGTGTGCAGCTTGAGTTTTTAAGTAAAATAATTCCGAGTCGAGGTGTTAAAAGTCAAGCAAAAATATTTGCCATCTACAACAATAACAGCAAAAATATGTATTATCTGTTCTCACACTTCCACTTCTTCTTCTTCCAACTCCTCTCCCACTCTCTGTGTGTGTGTGTGTGTGTGTGTTTGCTGCTAACAATGTGTGTCCAGGAAACGGATATTAAAGCACAAAGAAAAGCCAGAAATGAATTTAAAATGAAATGCTGACAGCAGCGAATAGAGTCAACGGAACTTCTTAGTCTTCTGGCCGTTCTTCGTATTCTTCTGATTTTATTTTCGATTTTTATACCCGCTACCCATAGGGTAGAAGGGTATTATGACTTAGTGCCAACAGAAAATGTATGTAACAGGCAGAAGGAGACATCTCCGACCCCATAAAGTATATATATTCTTGATCAGCATCAACAGCCGAGACGATATAGCCATGTCCGTCTGTCCGTCTGTCCGTCTGTCCGTCTGTCCGTCTGTCCGTCTGTCCGTCTGTCTGTCTGTATGAACACCTGGATCTCAGAGACTATAAGACATAGAGACACCAAATTTGGCAAAAATGTTCCTTCATACCCTACGCAGATCAAGTTTATTTCAAAAGTTGGATGCCACGCCCCCTTCGCCCACAATAAGCATTTATCTAGAAAAAGTCAAGTTTTTTTTTATGTAAATCGCGTATAACTCCAAAAGTTCTTTGTGTAATGATGTGTAATTTGGTAAGCCATCTGCGCTTGACACTCTTAATATACCCTGTAATTTTGGTAAAAATCGGGTAAGTAGAACAAAAGTTATTCGCGAAATTATTTATCAAAATTGTTGTTCCCAATGCATATGGACGTTTTAAGTGTGTGATTGACCTAGAGATATCAAATTTGGTGACAGTATTCGTGTAGGTCTTACGCAGATCAAGTTTATTTTAGATTTTTGCCACGCCCCTTTCCGCCCCCGAAAACTGTAAAAGCCGTAATAATGAACCTAGAGCATTGAATTTTGGTATGCATAATAATAATTATATTCTCAATGATTCCTGTGAATTTGGTTGAGATCGAGTTAAAAACAAGGAAGTTATTAATGAATCAATCTTATATGCAAAATTCACTTGCAGCTGCTCGCGCTTTTGTTTGTTTAGTTGACAGTGTGACCATGTCGGTGTTGTGGATTTCTTCCCGCTATTTTCAAATATATACAAAACACAAGTTTCAGTATATTTTTGGTATATTTGTTGTTAAAATATCATTAAAATTTTTTTGTTCTCTCGAAATGGGTTGCGGGTATCATACGGTCGAGCACTCTCGACTGTAGCTTTCTTACTTGTTTTTTTTGTGTTTTGTTTTTGATTTATATGCACGAATAACTCATAAGCGTTGAGTTTTCGTTCGTTTTTCTGCGCTCTTACTCCTTATGATATCATTTCCCGCATTGTTGGCTGGCGTGTGTAGATGGCGATAAAGCACTTAAGCACCTGCATGTCCGACTAACTATGGAAACGCCCTCCCTCCCTCCGGGACTGTGGCTCATCTCCTCGATTCTTGCGGCACTTTGGCCTTAGCAGCCGTAGTCGTTAAAACTTCAGCTCGGCAAACTAATAACTGAACTATCCAGTTCCGCAAAAGCAGCTGCACACAGCCATAGCCTCCCCCCCCCCCCCTCCCTCCCCTCGGCTGCCCATGTGCCCAGTTCATTTCATGCGGCAAATATGTAAAATTCCTTCTGGCATCGAGCCCCTCTCTCTGTCCCCCTCTCGGTCGCCGGCCTTAGAGATGTGCACGTGATATTAAAAGCCTTTACACGATTCATATAATTGAAATGAGCTCAAACTTTTTACATACCGAATAGCTGCAGAAGGGGTATATTAGTGCGCTGAAACTAATATTTAATTGCACTTCAAGTAAGAACTCTAACAATTTTAATTGTTATTAGACGAATTTTAAAAATTACAGCATTATTCCATTGAAAACGATAAAAGAATATAACTATTTCTTGTTTGTTGTGTCAATAAACGTATTTTAAAATAAATATTCTGAATCAATTTGTATTTTAAAGTTGCATATAAATCTTGATTTGATTTAAAAAATAAATGTAAAGAGCCTTAAGGAAAAATAATTCCCAAGCACCTAATCAAGGGTTTTTTTCACCACAAATATTTTGTAAACTCACTAACCAACAAATTTTAAAGTATAAAAGCTAAACTCTGCATCTATATTAATTATATAATGTATCATTAAAAATCAAATAATTAAATAAAAAATAAACTACTTAAGCAAAAACCTTACTATAAAATAGTCAATAAATTTTCTAATTTAATAAACTAATTTTTAATATTAAAACATAATTTTTTTACTATACTATTACTACATAGTTCTTAAATAAATTAAAAATAATATTAATATTTGCTTTATACCTTATTGAAAAGGTAGTATTCAAAATTCAAGTTGTAAATATTATAATATCAAATGATAATGAAATGATTATAATTCCATATTTTAAAGAAATCACAAATCTAGGTAACTTATTAATCATATTTTTTTTTTAGAATATGTGTTTGTTTTTTTAGACTTCATATTTCGTACTATATCCAAATTAAAAATAATATTAATATTTGCCTTATACCTTATTGAAAAGGCAGTATTCAAAATTCATGTTGTCAATATTATAATATCAAATGATAATGAAATGACTATAGTTCCATTTCACAAAAATATTTTTAAAGAAATATTCTTCATTAGTATTATCAAATGTGAAATTATATTATTATTTTAATTAAATTATTTCGAATCTATTGCAAATATTTGTTTTATAATAAATCAATGATTTACTTGAATTTGCCATTTTGTTGGCTGACAATTGTTGAGCTTTGCATATTTCTAATAGAATTTGCCGTAAATAATAATATTTAATCAAAGTTAATTTCAACGTTTTTTTTATGGCATTGGAAATTGAGTTTTTGTCACGCACGAGGAATTTATGAGCCGTCACAAATATGATAAACCCCGATGAACTTTGGCCCGGCACAAGTGTGAGGATTGCAAGAAAGAAATCCGTAAAAGCCTCGAGTGATACACACACCCAAGCACACAACACACACACACTCCCAAACACACCCAGACAGCCAACTCATTTGGATGGAGATGAAATTGTGTGTGTGGCACTTGAACATCGAATGCATCTGCTATAAACTTGACTTGATAACTAATCCGATGGCTGGATAAAAGCGATGAGCTCATCGGCATACGAAAAGCAATAAGAACAAGCACAAGTCAAAGAAAAGCTCGACTAACGAGTACCCTATAAGCAGCGAACTATACACGCAAACACAGATCAGTTATCTCTAAAGTCAAGTTACGTTCGTAAACTACTTTTCTTAATTTTAAAATTGTGTTATTAATTGCAGTATTATTATAAATATGTAATATAATACTATACCTATATAGAAATATTGGTCAGCCATCTCTAATATATAAATATGTAATATAGTACTATACAAATATAGATCAGTTATCTCTAAAGTCGAGTTACTTTAGTATAATAAACTACTTTAATTACTATAATAAAATAAATATGTACTATAATACTATTTGCATTATTTAAATATAAAGAATATCAGAAGTAAAATATTTACGCAAATATAGATAAGTTATCACTTAAGTCAACGAAGTTTATTTTTATGTTATTCATCATTCTATGTTATAATATATATAGTTCATATAACTATAAATTGTCAATACTGTTGTACTATTGTACATAAAAATATTCAGGCAATCAAGCCCACAATTGAATTTAGCGACTTCACTTAATAATTCAATATTATGATATTATAATATATATATTTTAATATCTTGAAAATAAGCAGCAAAATGTTCACACAAATATTTCAATTCGAACATTCTCTTCGTCTATTTCTAATGTCTTTAAAATGGACTCCAAATTAATTATTCTGAAATTTCTTGCAGATTCTAGCAACATATTCTGAAATTTATATCTTATACTATTACAATATCACATTTAAATTCTAGTAGCAGTCCAACCAAAATAAAATGAATGTTCATCAACTAAACAACCCTTTAGTCTAGTTGTGTGCAGGGTATCGTACTATACTATTGATCGGGAAATCATGTTCTCATTTCACTGTAATTAACACGCTTTGGCTGCGCTACATTTTCCCTGCACATTGTTGTCGTGTTCTTCTTTTTCCATTACAGGGTATAACCATGCACAAGCATTGTGGTATTATTGTATTTCGTTTGCCATTTTTAGGCTGTTGCATAATTGATTTGGCTCATGTGAACTTTGCACTTTCCATTTAATTGCCTGCCAGTCAAATGTCCGAGTCCGTGTCGGTCCGATACCTATTTCTGGCATTGCTATTATCGCGTTGCAGTTCAGCAGGAATAAAATAAATGCAAATTAAAATACACAATTTGATGCAGTGCACATGAACACACACACCCACACACACTCACACACACATACTGGTAAATTGCAATAACAAACGAGCTGAACAAGTTATCCCAAGCGAATTGCATATCGAAAAACAAATTACTATATAAAGCAATAAAAAATTTTAAAGCAGATACTCGGCTATACAAAATTGTATAATACAAATTTTAAAATAATTCGTAATTTTTAGATCAACAATAAAATGTAATATTTTAATCGTTAAAACAAAAATTTGATTTCATAAGCAAATTTTTTAATTTTAATTTGAATATAAAAGTACTTAAAATAAAAACTACCAAAGAAATTTCCTATTTACCGAAGCTCTTTAAAACAATACTAAAATTAAAAAAAAATGTAGCTCAATTTAGACGGAATTTAAAATTCCTATATTTCATTTATTTTTATATTTAATCACTTATTTTTCACACTATTAATAAATTTGAATATTTAGTTATAACAGTTTAATATTCTGTTGAATTCGTTTATTCTTGAAGCCTATGAAACATTGGATTAGTGAGATTGCCAAGTCTTGAAAAATATTGCCTGATTTTATTCATCAATGAATTTGACATCAATAAATTTCAGAGATTGATTGATACTGAAGATTGTTAAACAAGAAAAAGATTTAAGCTATCAATGAATTTTACTTCAGTCATTTTTCAGCCCCAAATATTATAAAAACAATTTATTTCGACATTGACATTTCACTCTTTATAAACAAAAGATTCGTAACGATGTTTTCCATGGACATCACTTACTTTATAAGCATGGCTTTGACCATATTTTTCCACAGCCATCACATTACTCTGAAGCCAACCGATCAGGCGACTCTGGCCTCAGCTGGATTCATCATAATCGCTGCGCTCTTCATGCACAAATTGAGAAATCGCACTGGCATCAAATACAACTCGATGGCCTGGAAATTGGCAGAAGGACTCGCTTTAATCCTGATACTACAAGTATTGCTCATCTATGTCTGGTATTATATATCGCGTGGTGCACAGCTGTGGATCGATTGTTTGCTGGATATCGATTGGCAAGATGAGCCACGTCATTGGCTGTTGAAAACCTTTCGCTTTGACTTGTGCACAATCTGCCTGCTGGTCTTTGAATATCTCTTCTTGTTGGTATTCTTCACGATAGAAGACCTGAGAGCTGTTCTTAATGTCCCCATATTTCCATTCGAAAAGTTATGCAAAAAAACCTTTAAGGTCGACCAAATAAATTTATAAATTAACAAAACAATGCGAAAGCTTTCAGACAATACAATTGTATAATTATATAAAAAGTATATACATTTTTGTTTAATCTAATCATTTAAAAAGAAACAAATATTACGTGAAAGGTTACAAATTCACAACGTAAAAAAGCAATACGAAATAAATGCAACAATTTTTAAAAGACCAGAAGAAAAAATTAAACTAAAAGGAGAAAAAATTCAAATATTAATCGAAGGCTAGCGAAGACTTGTCATCACATTTCCATTTATTGAATATTGCCAGTATTCAAAATACTAAATCTTGAATTCGGATATTTAACTAACAAATTAAAAAAAATTGCAGATAGCGAAAATGTTGGATAAACTATTGAAAAAAGTCAAACAACTGAAATTCCATCGAAATACATTTTATACCTTCGCATTAAATCATTTAAAGTATATAATTATATCAGGCAACTCTAAGTTAAATAAATAATCATATTTTTAATCACGTTTCAATGACAACAAATTAAGTTAAGAAATATTCAAAAAAAATCGAAGGCTTGCCAAGACTTGTTTCCACATTTCAATTTAATTTTCCATTTATTAACTATTGCTAAAATTTTAGATATTAAATCTACGACCAAACTTTAAAAAAATTGAAATTACCGAAAATGTTGAATAATAAATTGGAATAAGCCAAACACCTGCATTTAAATTAAACGGGCGCATTTATAATTATTTATAATTGCATTACGCAACTCTCGGTTGAATAAAATAAAATAATCACACTTTTATTCACGTTTCAATGACAACAAATTACGTTAGTTGCTACTTATTTTGTTAAAGCGAAAAACACACACAAATTAAGTGAAGCGAATAATTGAGACAAACTGTGGATTAAACAGGACTGCAGAAAATATGAATTTACCCGAAAGTTTTTCAAATACTTTCGGCTCACTTTCTATTCACATAAGTTCAATATTGGCTGTTTGTGGAGCGCTCGCTTTTGTGGCATGCAATTTGCCAAGATGCTTTATGTATCTTGAGGATTGAGTAGCTGTGCATCACACTATATCTCAGAGTTGTGAGCGAACGTGCAACGTGCCACAAAAAAAAAAGTTAAAAAAGGTTGCAAGTTGTGTGTGAGCGAGAGTGCATTATGCATTATGCATTTCGCATACATTCCCGCCTGCCTGTCAAATAGGCAAACTGGGCGAGAATCGGCGCTAGTGTCAGGACCTTTCGCACACACACACACACACACACACACACACACACACACACGCATATGTAGAGTTGTTGGTTTCTGAGTTGATGTTTCACTTGGCGCCTGGTGGGTGGACGATAGCCGGCTGTCAGTTTATTTAATTGAAATGTTCCTGGAAACCTATAAATTACAAACACATGCAATGTGCATGTGCACACACGTCTCGCACACACACACACACACACACACACACACACACACTCACACGTACGTACAGTGCGATACACTTGTATGCACACACTTATGCACATTAGCAGCTGAAATTTTATGCATGCCGAGCCACAAAATAAACAAACAAACCAAACAAGTAAAAATACCCAATAATCATTTTGACCTGACTAAAAGATACCCTGCAAGCAATTGAACCAACAATAAATAAAGTTGCTTAAGAAAAATAATAGCAATAAGACAATTTTCAGACAAACACAAATCAAATTCAATTCTAAGAGTTGATTCAAATAAATAATTTCTGATTGTGCTGGAAAGCTTGCAAACTATTTTTAACTCAATTTGTAAGCCATTTAATAGTTGCTTAAAATAAATAATTATTCGTCTAATCACCAGCAAATAAGTTTGCAAATTTATAAACAATAAGAAATCTATGCGAAAATTTGCAACTAGTATATTTGAAAAACTCATTGACAAAAAAAATCATTGATTGTGATTTGAAATAAATAATTGATGCAAATGAATTCATAATAATAATTACAAAATTATTAATTAAATAATAAACAATAGGATAGCTTTCAGAATAATTTAAACAAAATTAAAAAATGATTGCATGCTTTAGAAGAAAACTTTAAAAGAAGCTTAAATATATTATTTGCTCATCTAATCATTCGCAACTAAATATACATATTAATTATAATACATTTGAATTTAAATAGAAAATTGTTCATAATTCAATTATTTTTAAAACACCCTTTTAAAAAAAAACTAATTCAAAGATAAAGAAATATTACATTTAAAATAGAAATCCTGCCAAAGCAGGATTAAATATCAACAAATAAATCAAGTAAAATGCATTCAAAAAAATATAATAAAACTCTAAAAAGAATTAAATATATAATAGAAAGCTTGTAAATCAAATGTCACCAAATAAAGCAATAAAATTCAAAAGACTTTTATTTGTTTTAAAAAAAACTCCAAATTAAAAAATAAACAAAAATTTCGAGACAATTAAATTTGATGTTCAACAATCCGTACTGCAAGTTAATATTTAACCAATTTATATATTTTACTACTTGCATATTTTTGTAGATAAAGAATTTGCATTAATTATTGGTTTTGAAGACTATTTTCTGCTACATTAATTCCAGCTATTTTCCGCTACATTAATTTGGTCACACTGCCTTTTTGAAATGCAACTGCAGCTGTGGCAAAGAATGTTTTTGGCTTGACCCTAATTTGCATCTAAGCAAAGGACTTTATTTTCGTGCAATAAATTTGCTGTCATTTGGGCAAGAAAGCAATTTGGAGAGCAAAGATCAAAGTTGTGCACACGATGCAGTCATCTATCATAATGTTGTATAGGGTATCAAAACAAACACAACAAACACGTAACCGACTTGTGCACTCACTTAGCTGGCACATATATTTTGCCAGCGTCAGACAGTTAGACAACCAAGTGAAAGTCTCGCAAGTGACATGCAACAACAACAGCTGCAGTTGCATCCTTCCTTCCGTATTTGCAGCTTTGCTCTCGGCATTAAGTTAAGTGACAAAAATACTATCTGCCAAAGTGCCAAATATTTATAGCCTAAATGTGACAGGCAAAACCAGGGGCCTGGGATTTGGGATTTGGGATTTGGGGAACGCGACCAACTTTTCGACAGTCGCTTCCGTTAACCCCTCGACTCCGGCTGCAAACTTTGCAATTTAGCCGGACAGCTGAAAGTGTGAGTTCAGAGCCAGATACGAGATACGAGTGTGTTGTGCATATTTTATCTGTCCTATATATTTGGCGATCTCAAAAGGATGGCTCATTAGGCAAGTGATGCAAATTTCACTGATGCGCCAAGGTCGTTTTTTCAACAGCCCCCAAATTGCGATACAATTTCATTTTCATTTAACGAGAACGCCATGAAATTTGTAAAGAAATTTTAAATAGACACAGACATTAGTTTCGATGGATAGATGGATGAATCAGTTGATACACAAAAACATATGGATATATTATATATACTTATGTATCGGAAATGCAACGAGGCTACAATTTTGACAACTTTTCCATTACGAAAAAAAGCTATTTTAACTATCTTTAATCACTTTATAAAAATATTATAAAAGTGGCTTAAGTTTATGTTTATTATCCAAGCAATACAGACAATGACAATACTCAACGTCGAAAGAGCCAAGGAAATTAACAATAAATATGTTTACATTTAAGTACAAAGCTTAAACTATAAATATCTTGCTAACAACAACAATTCATTTTATTTAATTTAAAATTTAATTTGCCTTCAGGAACTCTGCTTTAGCGAGGGCATTAGGTCAGGGAGTAATAATACTTTTTTTTTGTAAATATATATAAACGTAATTTTTACGTATGCAGCGAAAGACTGCACAACAATAAAAGCTTATCAAAGGCAAACAACAAACTTAATTTTTTTATATGTCAGTATTTTTAAGGATTAAGGCATAAAGAAAAAAAAAAAAAGCAGTTATAATTCAACTTTATAAAAATAAATGTATATTTATTGCGAAGCAACGTGGCAAGCTGGATACCATAAAACAATTTTATTTGTTATGTTTTGATCGCAAGTTTAATATGAAAATTATATTTCCTTGCAATTTCAATTTTAATTTTAAATTGCGTGTCGCTCAAAACAAAAAATATTGTCAACAATTCGCACAGTTCCAGTGTATATAGTTGATAAATAAAGCTTTCGATACGGACGGTGACTTGTTAACTTTGTGAAAACTTTGTTGTTAAACACTGTGTGCTCTTTGCATATATTATTGTCGCCAGTTGAGTTCTTCTAAACTATATAGACGATTGTATATGCAAAGGCGAGTGCGAGTTTCGAGCGTCGAGCTCAATTGGATTCAATCAATGGAACACAACGCAGAAGCAATTCATTCATAATTGTAGGCCTCTGGCAACGAATCGATAACAGCAATTTATCGTTTACTACTCAGTGTGTGTGTGTGGGTGTGACACTGTGTGTGTGCAAGCGAAGAGGTGTAATGGCTCCTTAAGCACACACAGAGATCTAGACACAGTTCACGCACACTCAACAAATGGAGGCACAATTTGCATTCAGCACAGGCATAGTTACAGTTATTTAATGCCCACACACACACTCGCACACACTCGCACACCTGTTTAAGTATAAGTGGTTGTGCTTGGCCAAGCAAATGAAGCATTGAAGGACGAGCCGAGGTAAACGAGTCCTGGCCAGCAAACACAGTTCCTCTCTTCGCTCTCTTCGCTCTTTCTGCCCACTAATGTGCAACCGTGCGAGTTGCATGTTGCATGGCAGCAGTTGCAAGACACCCGAGTTGCACGTGTGTGCGAGTGTGCGAGTGTGTGTTGTACTCCCAAAATGGTTGTCGTAAAGTGTAAAGTCAACATTTTGTGCTGCAATTAAAGCCAAATTGCAAAGGCAAATAAATTTGGCAAGTAAATCGCTTGAAAGTCACACAACTGCCAAACTGGGAATGGTTTTGACCACTTCCAGCAAAGTCTCCAGGCTAGACGGCCTGCTATCCACTCCACACTCCACTTCATTCCCATTCCCATTCCCATTCCCACTTGGGCGCCAGGCGAGTCGCAATGGAGCTTAAGGATTTATCTACTGCTCGTTGTCAGGTCGATCGGTTATAGTGTCGATTTGAGCACATTGCCAAGCTCTCAGCCAGGCAATGTAATATGGATTTATAGCGGGTTTGGCGCCCAACGTGTGGGTGATAAATACAATCTTCTAGAATATTCTAAGCAAGTAGTTAAAAAAATAAGTTAATGAAAAGTAATTAAATTTGACATTTTGCTGAAATTTGAAATAATCTATAAAACCTATAAGTTCAGCTAGCATTTTAGTAAATTAATGACACGATGATATTCGATTCAACTGTGAAATTAAATAAAATATTTTTAAACAATTTAAATTCATTAAATTTATTCTGAATTGAAAAATTCATCCAATTACGAACGAGTAGAAGAAAAATATAAATTCCTTTAAATAAATTGAAAATATACTATATAATACAATCAATCGATTCTATCAATTACCAACTCTCAATGAAATATTCTCAAGTTTTCCCAACTTGTATTTCAACAAATTAAAGGCAAGTCACAGTGTCAATCGATTTGATATTTTGCATTATCGCATTGTTGAGCATGTCGCCAATCAGGCGACCTCTGGAGCATAGTTTAATAGAGCTTGCCATTTGGCGCCCAACGCGTGAATAATACATAACATTAAATAGTTGGCCACTTAAAGCAGCTCGTGAAGCGCGCATTTGATTTAGGGGCCAGAAACTGTCGCAATTCCCGAAGTACTGAGCGCATTTGATGGCGCAACGTGCGTATGGTATTAAATAGTTGACCACTTGATTTGTCACAGGGCGGACATCAAAGTCTAAACTACTCACACATTTGGCGCCCAACGTGCGCTGCATAAATTTATCGCCAAATGGTCAAATCAACATGAACAACAACATTTGTTGTGCGTCTGCGATGCTGCTTTAAACAATGTCCTCGCAGTAAATTGTTGGCTCAAAACGAAAATATTGTCAACATTATGTTAATTATTCATAGAGTATGCACAGTTTCGGCTGCAAGGCTCTAAGGTAAGCGGTAAGCACGTGTAAAAGCCAACACGCCGAGGCATTCGTCTTGGAGACGAAATTTACGATTGCCAAAGTAAAACACACAGTAACCAGTCGGGGACACTATTCCAGGAGGCGCACACTAATTCAAGCTGACAAGCCGTGGCCGGGGCCAGAAAGCCTTTAAGCCATCTTGCGAGGCAGAGAGTGAGAGTGAGTGTCCAGAAGAGACGCAAGTTAGCCTTGTTAACCGCAAGTTTTGTCAGAATCTTGGGTTTTGATTGCGGTTGGCATTGGCCAAAAACTGACTGACTGTGTGTGCGTGATTTAGACTTTCGATTCAGTTTCCGTTCACGAATTGAGTTGTGGCGAATTGCGTTTGGCAGTTATTAAATAACATTTGCGGTTGCCAGTTCCCCTTCTTTCTGTTTTTTTTTGTTTTCGTTCGTTCTACACTTTAAAGATTTATGCCCGACTATGCGTTGGCATCAATTCAAATTGTTTATGGCACATCACATGGCGTATGCGCAATTTGTTATAATAAACATGTTTGCTCGGCCTTTCTGTTGCTGTTGCTGTTGCTGTTGCTGTTTTCTTGCCACTTGCCGCCACTACTCGCACATCCTGTCAACTTGTCAAACAATTTATTGCGCCATTCTGGCCATGTTCAGGCATCGTCCTGATGCCAACCCATCACATCATGATTTATAGCCGCCCGCCTGGTTTAAGTTGTCGCCTCCGGTTCAGTTCGTTTCGTTTCGTTACGTTCGTTACGTATTTTTTCTTTTGCTCTTTTCATTTTTGCATTCCGCTTTCCAAAAAATTTAATTTTCTACCATTGTTTTGTTGATGCCCACACAAATTTCCAGCTGGGATTTTTCGTTTTGTTTTCTTTTCGCCTTCTCAATGCGACAGAACATAATTGATGACGCAAGGCGGACGAGTGTATGAATTGGTGTTCTTACATGATGTAGGAAGTCGTGAATAAACATTAGCTGGCAAGTGTGGCGGATTAAGCGCGCGCTTAAGCCCAAACGCATGTGTTCTGTAATGTGGCGCCCAACGTGCGTAGGCCGCGTTTTAAGTCAAGTGGAAATTCAAATTGCTGCGAGTTCAAATAAAATATGTGCTGCGTATTTAAATTTGATTCAGTTACTAAATCATTGTAATCTAAGAGTATACATTACAAAATGTATTTGGTAACCAAGTCATTAGATTCTAAAAATATGTACGAAATAAATTTATATATACCAATTGACTATATATGTAAATTCTATTTAGTGACTAAATCATTGGTTTCTAAAAATATATGTATTCTATGTATTAAATGTTGATTCCGTTACTAAGTCATTGTTATCTTAAAATATATACATACAAAAAATTAGCTATTTAAATTGTATTTAGTAATCAAATCATAGCATTCTAAAATAATATACTAAAAATATATACGATAAAAATTAAAATATAAAAGCTTGCTATATGTGTAAAATGAAATACTAAAATGTTGTATTCAAATTGGATTAAGTAATTAATACATTCTAATCTACATGCTAAAATAAATAAGTTAAAAGCAGTTTAATAAATAACTGGACTATGAAATATTAGAAATATTATATTTAGTTCGAAAAATTTTAATATTAAAATTGTATAATAAATATAAAATAATAAATACTAAATGTAAGTGACTAGCGGCATTTTTAATAAGCTATAGAAATATAGTAATTCAATTTGATTTAGTCATTGAAATTTAAAAATCTATAATACAATTGAGTATTTAAATTTGATTTAGTAACTAAATCATTATACTAACATTTAGTATTTAAATGTAATTTAGTATTTAAATTTGATTTAGTATTTAAATGTAATTTAGTATTTAAATTTGATTTAGTAACTAAATTACCGCATTCGCTGTCTTTTAAGTAATGAACTTGAAGTTTGGGCCAAGCGCATACTAAATCATTCTAATCTTTAATTTGCTCAAGCACCGCAAATTTAAATAATTCACCATTTTTGTTTCACTTCGTTTTAAAGGAACGAACTTGAAGGGGCGGCTAAGCGTACACTAAATCATTGTAATCTATAATTTACTTGGCAATATAATCAAGTCGTCGAGCTTTGGGACACGATGCGTAAATAGATTGGCCAAGTTAACTGGCTCTTGGCTGTTTGCTTGACAATCACATTTGGCCATGGTCATTGAGCTTCCCCCAACCAGTTCTGCCAGTTAAGAGTTAGCTGTCCCCAGTTGACAGTTGTTGCCCCAGCCGAAAGCCGAAAGCCGACAGTCGAACGCTTTCGAGCTCATCTATCTGGCAATGCAAAACCTTTTTGCACCCGCATTTTGATATCTATTACAATCAAATTGCAAATTAAATCAGAAAACCGAATTAAGCGACTTTTGCAAAAGAGAAAAAAAGGAGAAAAGGAACAGAAAAGAACGAAAGCGTGGAAAAGGAAGAGAATGAAAATAAGAGCTTTGACCAGAACATTGCTGTTTGCTGGCAATAAGATGAAAATCGTTTAAATGCGTTAGTTAAACAAGTCAAGTTATAAGTTCATTTTCCGGCAACCGCACATATCCGGCGAAGGTAAACGCAAATCCCTGCGAGCGTCCTTCCCCCTTCTCCTTACCCCCTCCATCGTGGCTGTCGCCGACGGGGCAGCGAAGCGTGTGATTCCATAAAATTGGAGGCAGGTGGCCGAGGGAATCATTGTCGCTGCAAGCGACCAACTAGCCAAGTCAAAACTGTCCCCACGCCTTTTGCCAGCTGCCACAAAAACTGAAGAAGGACACCAACAAAAAAACCAGCATATATATATATATACACATATATATAGGGAGGAGATCTGGACGAGTTAACGCTCCCCATAGTACGTTTTGCAAAAGGCATTTTTTTTTTTTTTTTGGGTAACGGGGGCGTCATCAGAGCTTCATAGCTTCATAGCTAGCTGCAGCTCCGCTCGACTGCTCCGCCAGTCAACTGGACTAAACTGACGACAGCAGCAGCAGCAGCAACGCAGCTGGGGGAACTCTGAACTGAACTGCGGCAACTCTGGGCACTGGGAGCGCTTGCAACTAGCCTCTAAACTGGCGACTGTCAACTGAGGCTGCAATGCATTGCGAAAAATACCACCAGCAACGCACAACAAAAACGAAAGCTGCCGCGGAGTATTATCAACGAGAAGATACCCGGTAGCTACGTTTAAGGAATACAATACAAATATAGATTATTGTATCATTATGAGCAATATTGATTTAATTGCATTTTAATGTGCATTTTACGTGTTTTTTTTTCTTTTTTAACTTTTATTTTATTCTGAACAAAATACAACTCATTAATAAAGATATTTTGTAAGTTTGTAAAATTGATTTTAAAATTGCGACTTTTATTTGCTTTTTTATCGTCAACGTTTATTGCAAGTCCTTATAGATTGGATACTGACGAACAATCCAAGGCTGACAAACAAAGCAAAGTGCAAAGTAAGTTTTATTTTCAGCGCAAAAAGGAAAACTAATAAAGAATCATTGTTCTCGAATAACATTTTGTAGGCAAATTCAATGAAAATGAAATCACTTCAAATTAATCATTAAAATTTTGTTAATTTATGATATATACTATATACTTAAAAATGCTTTTGTTAACGTAGCTCAATCAGCTCAATCAGTAATTTCTTTTAAAATCTTTGAAATGAGCTATAATTCAATTTGAGGCATTCGAACTGAGTCTGATAAAATTCTAAAATAAACATGAGCTGTAAGCAATATTATTGGTAGTTTTGATGGCTCTTCTCTAAATAAAATATTTGTTATTATTGGCATATTATTTTTACAAACTATCTTATCTTCTGACTGTTTTCATTATTGAGCTATAGCATTAAATTCCAAGCTACAATTGTACAAAAAATTACTACATATTGTTGGCTAAATATTTATTGGGAATTTTAATTTGTTTTTCCACTCTTCAAAAAGGAGACGGACAGAAGAAAAGTTAAGTATATGTAAGCATTGTGCTTGGCTGTAAGTAACCCTTCGCCTCGACTGTTTACCGGGTATACAAAATAGCGAAATACCCACACAAACAGCATGCAAAGTTGGGGTCTAGAGGGTGAAGGATATTCCCAGGCAAATTAAATGCAGCGCCAGGTGCAACTCCAGAACTCTGCCTCAGCCTCTGCCTGGCATCTAATGCCGCATATTTGTGTCAAAGTTGTCAAAGTGCCAAAGGGGGGGGAGGAGGAGGTTTAAAGGAGGGATGCAGCGTGCGAAGCTGGAGCGAAGCGTTTAATTAGCGTAAGTAAGTGACACAGAACTGTCAGCCATTCATTGGGTGACAACAAGCAGCCTCTTCTCTCCTTCTTCTCTCTCTCTCTCTCCCCGTCCCTTAAAACCCTTATGATTAAGCGAGTGTGTGTGTGTGTGTGTATTGTGAAACCAACCGCGATAACAAACACTTTGGTTACGGCTCCGAGGGCGTAAACCGTTTAAGTGTCCTGCCACTGGGCCGTGGACACAGCTTGTCACAGCTTGCCAACTATGTTTGAGCTGCTGCAAACTTGGCCAAGATCAAGCGCACGCAGAGTTCACAGTCTTTGGCAGTTGAGCAGCAACATATATATTCAAGTTTGGGCGATTTGCCATATACGTAAAGTCGAATAAGTTGCAGGACAAGCAAATAGTGCAAGTGAAGCTGCCTCAATTGTGACATATATTTTAAAGGAATATTTAATCTTTTTATTTTTGAATGTTTCAAAATAACTCAGCATGATGCATTTTCGCAGATCAAAGTTAATAGTTAACAAAAAGCTTGAGCCCAGAAGAAAAAGGTAAGAAAAATATATATACCGAAAAACACGATAGCATATTTTTTTCAATTTGTTTGATGCAAAAAAAATTAATTTTAAAATATTTAACTTCAAAAATAAACAACTTTTATTTTATATTATTCGTTTTGAAAATTATATTCGTTGCGGTTCATTTAATTTATTAAGTAATACTTGTGTCTATCAAGTACTATTTATTTTCATTTATTATTGCCTGATTCTCGGCTTTGCAATGCAATTTGATAAACACATTTATTCATTTTTATAAAACCAATTTTAAACTGACTTTTTTGTTAATCTTTAAGCAATGAAAAAAAAATATACTATTTCGCTTTTATGTAAGTGAAATACATAACATAGAGAAAATTATTATGGATCGACAATAATTTCCAATAATTTTCTTTAAGCAAATTATAATATAAATATTTTTATTTGAATAAATATATTTTAAATTAAGTTAGCTATTATTTGATATGCAAATAATTTCCATACTAATACGTGATTTACTTATTTATAAATTCAGTCTAGTCACAGCCTAAAAAATGTTGTGTTCAAATTTCAATTGTTATTTGAGATATAGTTCAGAGAGCAATATGATTTTTATATGATAAACACCTGCTGTCAGCGAAATTTGAATATCTTTGCAGCGAGTGCAATCATGAATTCGCTGTCGAATTCCAATTACACGACAACAACAACAACGCAAAGCAATCTATTGTATGGCAAATGGAACCGGAACAGAATTAAGTATGCGAGATGACGAGATGGGGGCAGAGAGATGTCCAGACCCCAATTAAGAAATGCGAACAAATGTCACGCTGAATTACAGCTGCTGCTTGGAATTGAAGTCGAGAAGTTTTTGCCGTTGACGTTGAAGTGCAGCTGGATGTGGATGCGAAAGACAATGGCAACGACAACGACATCTGCAGAGCTTAAAACTGATGTCAGCCAACAGACAAAAAAACAAAAAGAGAGAACGTAGGAACAACGCTGCGTATGCGTAATACATATTACGTATACGTCGACGTAAACGTTATTTAAAGTGTAATAAATTTTGGCCTAGCCTCCGTCTCTCTGGGTGTGTGTGCGTTTGGGCCATGTTAGCAGCCTTGTGGCACAGTTGGACTTTTTGCTGGTCAAGATGCCTCTGTTGGCCAAATGCAACTGGTAAATGCAATTTCATTTCGAACCAACTGTGACCGTCAGTGTCGATTAAGAGATTTAACGGCCACAAAACTAGGAACTGGCATTCGCAATTTGGATCCTTAACGACCAACGCTTCTCGGCTGCATTAAAATTAAACTTTAATTTCCTGCCAAGGCAGCTGCATCGTTACTCTGATCAAATCAAAACAAAACTTTAACATCTCTCGTCCTTCCGGAGGATATGTGAGTGTGTGTGTGAGTGTGTGAGTGTTGACATGACACCAAAGCGACTACACTTTATAGTTTTTGAGTAAGTACAGCATACAACACAATATGAGCGAGCAAGTGCATAAATGA
This sequence comes from Drosophila ustulata, assembly GCA_035047365.1. Taxonomy (NCBI): domain Eukaryota; kingdom Metazoa; phylum Arthropoda; class Insecta; order Diptera; family Drosophilidae; genus Drosophila; species Drosophila ustulata. Next base: position 10,720,721 of record JAWNPT010000080.1, read on the forward strand.
ATGACTCGACACTCCACTGGCTTGACAGACGGATGTTGGGGACATCAAGGACCCCAGAGCAGAGAGCGGATAAGACTATGCTATATACATACATGGCACGTGCCCAGCGCGTCTCCAAAAGCACAACGTGAGAACGAGAGAGCGAGAGAGAGCGAGAGAGAGTGAGAGAGAGCGAGACAAAGCGCAATGAGACGACGACTTCAAGAGCTTCATTCACTTGTTCGCTACAAAAAGTCGAGCACCACAAACTTCCGTTGCCGTTTGCAGCACTTGCGCCAAGTGTTGTCAGGCGTTGTCATCGCAATGTAGCGCAGCGCATCGCAATGTTCCATTCCATTGTTTCAGGCATTCGATTTGGAATGATTGGTAAGAATATTGCAGGTTTTATTTCTGTGCTAAATTTAATGGCTAATAATTTATATAGAAATCTCTCTATATTTATTTCATAATTTCATTGCGCTCTCGCGTGTTCCATTCCATTGTTCCATATTGAATATGCAATGAATTATGAACCATTATATTTCTGCCTTTCGTTTACGTAAGTTTGGCAATATTGCAGGCTCAATTTCAACTTTACTAAGAGAAAGAAAATGTATTGCCAAAAAACTAATTTAGATTCCATTGTTCCCTATTTAAAATTTTATTTTAATTTTAATTAACAATCTCGCATTTTATTTTAACGTTTCAATTCAAGACAAATTGACAATTAATGACAAAAATGTAATGTATTAATTTATACCTTTTCATTTTAATATTTAATATCATTTTAGCGTTTCATGCGAAAAAAAATCATAATAACTTTGGCATGTTTCATTCCAACGTTTCTTAGACACATATCTCGTCAAATAGTTAACTTAGGATTAAATTTCTCTTCATTTTTGCATGTTGCACTCCAAAGTTCCATAAAAATCTCACGCATTTATGCATGTTCCATTCAACCATTCCTCAGGCAATGCCTATCGAAAATTGTTTAGGCAACTATTTCAAAGGAATTACACATTTAACGTTCTATTCCTTTCATATTGAAATTTAAAATAATATTAGGTAATGTTAGCTTTTGAAAATATCTGTCAGTAAACTATCTAAAATTTAGCATGTTCCATTTCAGGGTTCCACTCGTTATTTCTTCTATTTCTGTAATGTTGGTAAAGTTCGTAACGATTCACGTTAATATTTCGAAAGCAGATTAAGCGAGTGTCTAAAATCTTGAACAGCTGTATAACATTTAATTTAAGAGCGAGATAAATATCGATGGCCCAAGCGGCTCATCGACCACGGAATCGAAACGGAAGTCTTCAAACGAAACACGGCCAAACTGAAACGCACTTAAGAGCATTTCCGCTTCGCCAAGAAGGCCAAGAAGCAACGCTATCTTTTTTTTTTTGCGTTGGGGTCTTTTTGTATTTACACAGACAGTTTTGGGCTGGTTTGAGTTTCTTTTCGTTTCGTTTCGTCCCGGTTCTCTGGCGTTCCTGGGCTGTTTGTGTAACAACGTTACTTGGCTTTAGCAGTTGTTTTAGTGCACGCTTGATGCTCATATGCTTTATTATACTTGTACTTAACTACATATGCGATGCTTTTTACGGTTTCTACGTGTGTTTTTAACGGTAGCTACTACATCTATTACTGCAACAAGGGCGTCGCCCTAAACAGGGATTCACAAAACAATTTTATTAGTTGAGATTTGCTTGCAAGGACATTTTTAGTGCGCGTTTACTTATTTACAAGCCCAAGCATCTTAACTACGGCACTCGCAAACTTGTGGTTTTCTAGTAATTTAATTTGTATTTGAAATACATTTTATAAATATAACTACTTGAAATAAAAGGTTACAGTATTTTCAATATAATTACATTGTAATATATACAAATTAGAATGCTCTAAAATCTTCTTGAAATACGAACTTCATTTTCTAAAGTAATTTAACTGAACCTTTTTGTATTTTCCACTTCGTTTTTTTTAATAATGTAAAAAATAAAATTATTGTAATTTTTTTTGTTTAATCCGAAAATTGCGCAGAATGTATATTTCGCAAAAATTATAAAGATTTTAAAACAAAATTGTTAGAATTTTAAGATTGTCATATAACGTATTCTACTTCAAGTAGAGGCGAAATTGTAATGTAACTTAGGGATTTTTTGTAATCCATGAAAAGTACAAATTTAAGTAAAAACCGAAAACTATTGTTTAGAAATTTTAATTATGAATGCATCATATTATAAAAGATTATCACTATTATAAAAGATTATCAAATTAAATTTTTGTATTTGGTCATTATTCAAAAATCCATTTCATTTTTTTTTTAAGAACAATTGCAAATATTATAATATTTTGAGTAGAAAATTTTAAAAAATTAACTTAACCACAAGTATTAAAATTTGTTGGTCTTAAAAATTAATTATTTTAAGTTTAAAAATGTTTGCAATTTTTCATTTGAATTAAAGATGCAGCTACGCAACAATAAATGAGATTAAGTTGAGTTAAATTGTGATTAAGCTGGGTTATGTCCGAATAGATTTGCACCCTTTAATTACGCAATTAAAAGTGGGGCATGCCACTGCCTTTACACACACACACACACACACTCATACAGAGAGAAAGGCGGACAGTTATGCACTCACACGTAGACAATTATGCATGCAAAACTCTCGCATCTGGAGCACATTATAACAACATTACATTTAAAAGAAACAACAACACACATGCATATGTCTATGTGTATGTGTGTATATTATTCTTGACGTGATTTTAGCCTGGACTGTAAGTGTGTGAGCGAGACAGCTGCATTGACAGTTACACGCATACTTCAATTAGCACATAATTTACTTTGGGCTCATCAGAGTTCATCAGAGCGCTAATTGAAGCGCTTTTAGTTGAAGCCATAAAACCCAACGCAAGCTGAGTGCCTCTGCGTGTGTGTGCGTGTGTGTGTGTGAGTGAGTGAGTGAGTGTGTAAGTGCTTAAGTGTGTGTGTGGTGAGAGTGTTTGTGCAGCATAAAAGTGCTTAGTTGGCTGTTGAAAGAATTGAGCTCATCTCTTGGCACCTTTGGGTTTCACTTGGCCTCTTAAGCTTTTTGTCCATCTCTCCACCTACTAAATGTGTGTATGTATGTATGTATGTCCCTATTGCTGTTCTGTCTCGCTCTGTTTTGCCAACTCACTCAATTATTTTGCAGTTTTTGCGGTTTGTCGTGAGCTAATTAAAACCAAAACAAATGCAATTGTCACCGCATGGCAAAAATGCACAAAACTGTCAACGCCATGCACACAATGTGGGTGGTGTGTGTCTGGGTTTGGGTTGGGGTTTGTGTCATTGCTTAGCCATTGCAGCAACCGCAGAACAATAAGCAAGCACAATGCAAATGAAGTGGGCAGCGTGAAGCGACGCCACCAACTTTAAGGCCAGCAAAATAAATGCGACAAAAAAAAAACACAACAACACCAGAGCACACAATGATTGTCGCCAGGGAGACAGAGACAGAGACAGAGACAGAGACAGAGACAGAGACAGAGAGAGAGAAGAGGAGTGTGGAGAGTGGAGAGTGGAGACTTGCCTTTGACTGCTGCTCCTCCTTGCCCCTTCTCCTTCATCACCTGCTGCACTTACTGTAGCTTTGTTTGTTCCGTCTCTGCTTTGTTGTTTTGTTTATTCTGTAACATATTCCCGCTGCGTGATGTGGTTTTTACTTGTAACCCATTGTTGTTGTTTTTCGTTATTGCTGTTGTGTTTGTTGTTGTTGCACTTATATCAAAGCCAGACAAAGAGCTCTGGCTGCGACCCGAGCACAGATAGATAGTTCTAATTGTTTGCGGGTAGCCCAATAAGTTGCAATCCAACAAAAAGTCAGAAAGCCAAAAGCGGATTTCATGCAGCTGCAAATCTTGCACATTGCTTGGCAACCCTGCTCGCTGGTGGGTTGCCACCTAAACTGCAGCTTTGTTTCAATTAGTTTCGAGAGTCATTGCAATTTAATTGTCAGCTTAATTTGTAATTCAATTCATTTATGCATAATTACAGTATTTATTGCATAACAAAAAGCAATACAAATTTGAACCACAATTTTAAAGGTGACAATTTTTGGCACAATTGTTGTATTTGTTTTATTAATCAGATAAGAAAATAAAATTATTATCTAACATTAATCAAATTGAAATGAGAATTTATTCGCCCGTTTTAGGCGCATTCAATTAGGTAATGATTAAAATTATTAGTAATTATTATTTGGTATCTTTTGTTATTATTAATTTAATTTAAAATGAAGTGAGTAAATATTAATTAAATTTCAATACTTTATTAAAAAGTTGATCCATTTATTAATTAAGCACTGAATGGTTGCAATATTTCAGGATATTGGTTATTATTATTATTCGAAAGGAATTACAAGACAAAGGTTAATTGATTTATCTTTATTAGAAAAGTGATTTTTTATCTTGATTGAAATTAAGAAAATTCTGATATAATTTCTTAAAATATATTTTTATTTCAAATTTGCAACACTTTTATTTAAAATGTACAATTAGAAATAAATAATAAGATAAATATGTACTACAGTTGAAAAGCATTAATCAATTAATAATAATACATTTTTTTGACACATTTTTATTTAGTGTCAATTTAATAACAAAAATTTATTATTATAATTGACTAATGGTTTTTAACTCTTATTGAATTTTCAACGATTGAAATTGTTAGGTAAATCGAGCTTGTGGAAATATACTCAATAAAAGTATATAGTACAGCGATCAATCATTACTTAATGAAATCAGAATTAGTTCTACTGTGTTGGATATTAATAGACTAATGTTTTTTCACTGTAATCAATTTTTAGCAGTAGTATTGACTGAAATTGTAACAAAATTAATTTTGTACATTATGTAGTACAGTGAACAACCATTACTGGAATTAAATCAGATATAATTCTCCAGTTTTCGATACATATTCGATAGCAATCGCTGCCGAGCCGCGAACTGACCGAGCTGCCCGTTTGCGGACTTTGGGGCCAAGGCGAGGCAAACACATTGAGTTGGCACATATGAAACCAACACTTGGCAATGGCCATTGTGCAACTATTGTTTGCCTACAAGTGTTGTCTGTCCGTCCGTCCGTCCGTCTGTCTGTCCGTCTGTCCGTCCCCCCGAAACCCTGTGCTCATCAGAGCCAACAAAACAAACCCTCTCCGAGTCTTTCTGTGTGCGGGTGCATGGAAAACTAATGTCATAGTCACGCCGCATGACGTTGACAACCATAATGTTGATGATGTTGCAAGGCGAGGTGGCAGGTGGCAGGTGGCAAAAGAAGTGCTGCTTACACGTCACACGCGACGTATGCGCAACATTTTGTGCCTTCTTTGCCACTTTTATTGAGGTTACCAAATCGGAGGACTCCAATTATGGCAATGAGAACAGTACATTGCATTATCCGTTACCGTCACTGCCTAATGCCAGCAAATTCTCAATGCACATCTAACTCTCCTCTCTCTCCTCTCTCTCTCTCTCTCGTTCTCCTCCCATCTCCGCTTTGTACATTTTTATTTCCCTGCACAGCTGACATCGCCTTTTGTGTATGACAAATGGCAAAAAGGCTCGCTGGGGTCGCTCTGTCTTTTATACTCACTCCCCTTCTCTCTTTCGCTGTCTCTCTGTATCTGTCTCGCTCTCTCCCTGTGGTGTAAATGTAATAAGTAATGCATGCATAATAAAAATACTCGCTCTGCGTCTATGTATGGCATACTTTTGGGCTGCATAGAAATTTGTGAGCTCGCAATGTTATAAATCACAGTTTGTGTGCGCAAATGTGTGCGTGTGTGTGTGTGTGTGTGTGTTGGAAATTGAAAAGCTAGACACACATATCAGCACTCTCCCACATGCACTGTACATAAATAGATATGACAAATTTATGCATATAATCAAGCGACAGCGACTTAAACATCATTTCGCATTTCTTTGTACTTAAAGTTAATATATTACAAGACACAACACAATAAAATGTAATGGAAATAAAAAAAAATGATATTAATATGATGCGATGATTAACATGAACTTTAAATTGCATTTATGTTTCATAATTTGAGCACCCATTAAATTGTTTTTAAATATCAAATTAAAGTATTCTGATGGTTTTTTTGCATTTGAAAGTGTTAATTTGCATATATTTTAGAATTCACATTTCAATTTGCAGAAAAACACTTTAATGCGCTAAACTAAAGTAAATAAAATTCTCAATATTTTCTATCTTAAAATAACTCTAACGACAATTAAATAAATCTTTTCATGTTCAATTTCAACATATAAACAAGAAACTCTGCAGTTTTCATTAGGCTATCAAAACTAACAACAACTTTAACTGTCTTTGTTTATTTTTTTGGAGTGTTTTTAAACATGGAATTTCGAAAGTGAACAAAAATTGAAATTTTGAAATATTATTGACTTTAAATTCAAGTCAACATTATTTTCATATGCGCCATTAAAAAATCTTCCTATATTCAATTTTCTAAATATAACTTTACAAGTTATAAATTTAAAAATATGAATGCCAAAACTAATATTAATGTTAACAGTTTCTTTAATTGCTATGTCAAATATTTAAACAAGTTGTCAAGCAACTAATGCAATGTTGTATAATATATACAAAATATGAACTATTTAAAATGCATATTGGACATTACATTTATTACATTTTCATGCCTCTTTCATGACAATATTTCTTGAACTTTAACGTGCTGTTAAATATTTTAACAGGCAGTTGATGTTCAATTCTGCTCTGAAAAAACTTAACATAAAAATTAAACATAACATTTAACAGTTCTCTGAATGGAAGTTACAGAATTAGTTGGACAACATTTGGACTTGTCGTGAAATGTGAACAAGTTGGCTTAGAAGCAAAGAGATTTATGGCTCGCCCAACACATAGAGAATGTCTAGACAAGAGTTTTTTTATCTGTTGGTTGATTTAGTGCAGTTTGCTTAACATTAAGCATTTAGATGTGTTTGCTTATAATTCCCAACGGGTATCGACTGCAATTTGTTGAAGCGAGAGCGAAATGTGCTGAAAAGTCGAAAAGTCGACTTCGAGTTCGAGTATGTGAATAAAGTAGAACTTTTGTTATTGTTTTCACACAGCAATTCCCAAAGATGATGTACTGATGAAATGGGCAAAGAGTTTCGCTTGCAACGCCAACAAATTAGAGCCATCAAAGAAGTACAAACAACATTGACAATTGTCGCAAGGCAAAGAGAAGCTGCAGCTGCAACAATTGATTAGCTGACGAACACTGGGCGTATGCGTAACTTGAGCTCATAAATAGCTCAACACACAAACTTCCATCCATGGGCTTTGCATAATTATATAATGAGTATAATTTCCATGGCAGCGAGCACATAACATAACAAAACATAACATAACGACGGGACAGCGGGGCGTATGAGCAACATTTTGTAGCCAAAAATGTTGCCACTATAAAGTTGTGTTTCGGGTCAACACACTCACATGCCTCTGTGTGTGTGTGTGTGTGTTAATGCGACAGCCTGCATTATACGCTCGCTACTATATCATTTCATTTATTATTAAAACGGCTTAATGACAAAACTTTTTAGCATTTTATACGAAAATTACGAAATTCGCACAACATTTTGTGGACGCAGACAACGTTAGACGGCAGCAACATTGTCCTCGAGAACGTAGCGAAAGTGACAGTTTATTTCAAAGTTGCATTAATTAAAACATTAATAATACAACAATAACGGTTGGCAGTCAAACATCTCAGACAATTCATTACGCAACTGCAACTATTCATTTAAGCCTCATCAAAAGAAGTCTGTTGTGAAGACGAAAGTCTTAGACAAGTTTTTTACTAGCCAACTGCGACTTAAGGTCGTCCTAAAAAAAACAATTCTTCGCATTTCTAAAGTTTTTAATTGAGAATTAAACTAATAGAAAAGAGTGATAAACAAGAGTAAAATTTTTGTTTAGAACAAAAGAAAGTTCTAAGCTAGGTTCTTTGGGGCTGGTCGGCTAAGGTATGCGAATTAATTTGAATGTAGGAATTTGTAATAAAAAAATATATAAAAATTACATAAACAAAAATAACACAAAAATTTGTATAAAAAAATAGAAATTAAATAAAATACGTACGACTTTGCTTTTTGCAAAAATACAAGTTCATTAAAGAATATTTATTTAAATAGATATATATTTTTTTTCAATTTATACTTAAGTTCGCGAAATATTTTATCTGAACAATGTGTAATTTGCACAATTGTTTTAATAGTATTCTTAATAAGTTCCTTTTGAGTTTGCTACGGAATTTTCATCAAGTTTGCTTTCGTAACAAATACAAGTTCATCACAAAAGATTTCACTTAATAGATTTTCATTTTAAAAAAGTTATTCTTCCACAAAAGTTGGTTTAAAGGAGGATCTTAAGCAACAGCATCAGTGCTGGGAAGTTATTCAGTGCGTTATAGAGAAGTTCAGCTTTGTTCTATTAAAAATTTCAACGTTTTGAACGAGAAATTTCAAGTGAAATTTTGCAGCTCTGTTTAATTTGTGGCTGCTTCGTGGCTATCGCTATCGTGTTGTGTGTTCAAGACGTTGATTCATGATCAGACGACTCTCAATGTGAATGGGAAATGTCTGTGTTCTAAAGCTAAATTAACTGCGCAAATTGAAATGCAAGTCGTTTAGATAGCCGCCTCAAATAATGCAAACAAATGCGAACATTTTCCCAAAAAGCGGCAGCAGGCAACACATTTTGAGCTCAATGCGTGCAATTAGCAACACAAGCGACTGCCACAGATAGCGGCTTCAGTTTCAGTTTCAGGCTCACCAAATGCTAGCCGGAAAATGGAAATGAAGTTTAGCTGCCAGCTGAATGGCAGACACTCGACTCGGTGTTGGCCACGTGAGCGCATGGAACGATAGTTTAAATACCGCCAAAAACAAATTTATATTTAAACGAAGCACAAGCTAAGTAAATGCACACTAATTTAAGATATTAATTATTTATAAAAGTGAGGCGAATTTACATAAATATTGATATAATAATATTTTATTTTGGAGTAATTGAAATTAAAAAAAAAAACAGAAAACTGTGTTTTTGTCCCAAAACAAATGAAATATTAAGTTATATTAAATATGCATTTAAAATAGTTTTTATTAATATAAAGCAAATATATATATATAAATAAATATTAAAATAATAATTTATTTACATATGATAATTTAAATTAAAATAAAGAAATACTTTCAAAACTTCTCGAAGTCTGCCTAATTAATTAAAAAAATTTCAAATATTAAACAGCATTTTTAGTGCTTTTAATGCCAACCGTTACTATTTTATTTAGAAATTCGAACTTTACAATTTAAAAAGCATATAATTCATATTTATTTTTGCAAATTATACATAAATGCAGTATTGTCAAATATTTTGCTCTTTTTCTGGTCAACGAGAAGTTTTGAAATTTGTAATTTAAAATTGCAATCATCATGTCTTTATTTTTATATTTATATTTATTTATGCAATAATTGACTTACTAAATATTGAAATTGAGTTATTTTTCAGAACAACGAAAAGTCAAAGTCTTGAAATTTGTTCGTTAAATTGGAAAAACAGAATATTTAAAATATATTTAAAATTTAATTTTTATCAAATTTCGATTTTTTCGGGTCAACGATAAGTTTTGAAATTTCAAATTAAAATTGTCAAAGCCATATATTTATAATATATTTATTTATGCAATAATTACTAATTTTTCCTGGCTAACAATAAATCTCAAAATGAATATTTTAAAATTGGAAAAGCGAGCGAAAATTCAAACCAAATTGTACTAGCTATCGGTATTTAAATACCTAACGATATATATCGATAAGCATTTTAACCTGAATTTCGCTGCTGCCTGTCAAAGCACGCGCTCAGCACTAACATAGAAAGCACAGCGAAGGAGAGAATGAAAGATAAGAAGAGAGTGCGTGATGGGCGGGAGTGTGGATGTGGGGGAGGGGCAGGGCAACGGAGGCTGTCGGTGGCAAGAAGGCGTGACAATTATGTCGACATATCGTTGGCCATTGTGCGCCGCCATTTTGTCACGTTTATTATTACGATTATTACTTGCAGTGCAGCAGACGCGCTGCTGCTGCTGAAGAAGAAGAAGAAGCGCACGTTCTTCCCTCCCCCATCCCCCATTCCCCCTCTGCCTGCTTCGTTAAGTTGCATTTGGAGTTGAAGCGGAAACGGAAATTGCGTTAATAAAGTGCGCACTGCGCTTTCAAGTGCTCTGCTGCAATTGCGTCCAGTTGTCAAGTTGCTAAACCTGCCTCTTGATTGCCTGCATTCAACTGTTGCCTGTTGCCTCTTGGCCGTATCGTTGACAAAATTGACGCAAGTAAATGAATTATATCTTATTATTGACCGCCAGAACGTAGCGGAAATGCAGCTCAGATCAGCTTGTAAGCCATTGCCATGGTCATGTTATTGTTCGCAATCGTGTTGGAATCGAAATTGGAATTGGAATTGTTGCTGTTATGTTCGCAGCTTGTTGTTGGGGGGAAATTGCGTGGAATTAGCCTTCACATGGCGCGTAACAGTTAATTACTTAATCGACATGCTGTCTGTGTATTCGAGTGTGTATTTGTGTGTATCTGTGTGTGTGTGTGTGTGTTGGAGTGTCGTTGTGTGCGTCGCTCGCATTTGATCGATTTCGAGTTTGGCACGCAACTTTTGCCAATCTAAAGTTCGGTTTACCCCGAAAACTTTTAAAACGACTCTTTAAACACTTTCAGCTTTGCTAAGCCTCGGCTTTAAAGTTGCATAACCAACAAGCATCTAGTTATTTTATAATTAAATAAACACGCAAATACATCGCACCATTTTCTAACGCAAATCTAGCTTCAACTTAGTTCAACATTCGATTTAATAACACATTATTAACACAAAAAAAAAACATTATTAAATAAAACATCAACCTTTAAATCGGCTCAATTCCTCCTTCAACATATTTTAATTCAATTAGATTTCATATATTATTACTATTGCTAATCAGTTATACTGTTAAATAAAAAATAAATGTAATCAAAAATCTGTCAATTTTCAGTTTTATATTTGCCAACACATTAATATTTATTAATATATAAAAGCAGCGCATTAAAAAAAATTTAATTTTAAAATAAAGCATAAAAATAATACTTTAAAATAAATATAAAATTCGAATTTTCAGTTGTCATTTGTAAAGTAAAATGTTACCAAAAAAAGGTTATGTCTTAACATTATAAGAAGGGAGCATGAATATGATTTAAATAAATCATATTTGACATTTAATTAAAGTAAAAAAAATAATTATTAAATTCAATAGTTTTGATAGTTTTGATTTGTTAAATAAAATACATATTTCAATGTTTCTTTAAATAATTCAATTGATTGAAAAAATGATTTAGAAAACAAAACTTAAATATGTGCAAATTTAAATTTATTTTGATTTGTAAACACAAAAAATGTATTTTACACTTTATTGTAAGATTTTCAATATTATATTTTTACTCTAGTAATCACAATTTTATATAATAATTTCTTCAATGTCGACTATTCATAATCGTCTGTGAAATTGTCCCGGATTTAGTCAGATTTAATTTAAATGTGATCTGTTTAATGCAATACTTTGAGTTTTATATACATGGATTAATCGCCAGTATTCGATTCTTCGCCGCAAAACAGATAAATTGTCTTTAAGCAATGCAACAGTAATAAATTCAAAGAATTCAGCCATATTTTTGGAACAAAAAGTGCGCAGCTAAATGAATCGACAACCTTTTGCCAAGCCATTGAACATTGAACGGCATAAATATTGAAGAGTTTTGCTGGGCTGCCAACTGTACTCGTAATTGCAACTGTTAAGAGCGTGGCTTAAGACAAAGTTTCGACAATTTACATTAGTTTTTGTGGGAGTTTCGGGCAAGTTTTTTGCGGAATATTATGGCGATAATGTCACAAGGCAGCCGCATATTAAGTTGGCAACTGCAAGCAGAACAGTTAGTAGCTAACTAATTACCCACAAAAAAAAAATCACCCAAGCACCTTAAGAGACCAAAAAAGAACAACAGGGGAAGAGTTGCAGCAGAAGCCGCCAGCGCCGCACTTAAGAGGCCAACAACAAATGCAACAACGACGACAACAACGACAGCTTCGAGACTATCGAAAAGTGGCAAAAGACAACGAAGGAAACGAACGGCAAGCGAAATTATTTCAAAACAACGAAGCATAAACGCCCTAAAAATAATAATATTTCTTAGGAAATAAATAAGTTAGATAATTGTTCAAAATACAAGCAATGCAGCAGCAGGCTTTGTTTAATTATCTGCCAAAATAAACCAATGTGTTCGATTGCAGTGTAACATTGTTCAAAAATGTTGTTCCTCAGCTTCATTGTATTTTATTTTGCCTAGTTGTAATCTATTTGCTGCCTGCCATAAACAAAAAAGCTGTCTACCAAAATTCAGCAACAACTCCGGGAATGAGCAAATGGGCAACTGATGGACAGACGGGCAGCAGGATGGATGTAAAAAAAAACTAACATCATTAAATACAATTTTTTATAAAACGCTTTCAAGTCAACGATGAAACTTAATCCAAGATAAAAAAATATTCGACGTTCTTTAGATATTGACACATTAAAAACAAACATAATTTTATGTTTAAATAATTATAGGAACAGACAAAAAAGTAGTCTGAATAATACGATTAATTAATCAAATAAAAAAAGTATTTAAAATGTATGCATATACATATAACAATATGAAACAAAAATGTGACAATCGCATTCATGTAATATACCAATTTATTTTATTTTCGTTTATTATTTATTATTTTAATAACTCTATCCTTACAAGTATAAAGCAATAGGGTTATTAAAGTAATAAATACCAATAAACAACATTCAAATCAGAGAAACGAAAATCCCCACAAAAATTTGAATACAACAAATGTATTTTTATCGTTAAAATATATGTCAAATAAAATGTAATTCCCAAAAAATTTTAATTCATAAAATTTACATTTAATCGTTAAATTAGATTCTAAATAAAATGTTTTTATTTTATTATTCCCAAAAATGTTAATACAATAAATTTACTTTTAGAATGAATAGCATAGATTGTAAATAAAATGTATTTATTTACTTAATACAATTTAGTCTAATGTAAAAAAATAATAAATAATAAAAAAAATAAAAAAAATAACATAAGATTATAATGTAAATAATAATTTAAAAAAAGCAATAATATTATATATTCGCTTTAAAAGCTCTGCCAATGTATTTTTCGTGACGTTACAAATTCGCCAAGAAAGTCTTGATATCCTCTTTGCAGGGTATGAAAAGAAGAGCGAAGAAATTTGTAGAAAGCAGAAACAAGAATGGCGACAACAATAACTGGCAATGAACTGAGAGCCTGGCAAGTTGCAGCTGCAGCTGCAGCGACTTGCAACTTGCAACTTGCAAGTTTCTTTCTAATTTCTTCTTTTTTTGTTTGGCTAACACAAAGTGCAAACGTTTTGGCCATTTTGGGTAGACCCAAAGACATGAAAAGTTTTTGCCAAGTCAACGGCAACAACAGAGCGAAAGTTGCAATAACACACACACACACACACACACACTCGCACACACACACACACTCGCACACACACGCGTGCAATTGTAAAATGTTTTTTAATTTGACCAAAATACTTTTGCAATAGTCACGAGATGGCTAACAAAATGCAGAGCAACAAAGCAACAACAATAATAAAAAAAAAAAAAAAAAAAAGCAAACATTTTGACGCTCAACGAAAGGGGGCGCAGAGCAGGTGGCAGGGGCGTGGCAGAGTTTGGAGCACAGTGGGTGCGACATTGCTCGGACACTGAACCAAAAACAACAAGCAAACAAAATACAAAAAAAAGGCAACAAAATAAAACTTTTGCTGGACAATTGGGCATTCGAACTAAAGGTGTGCGAGTGTGTATGTGTGTGTGTTTGGGGAGGGGAAGGGGGCGTGTCGGCCACAAAAAGCAAGCAAAAGTTAACAACACGGTGTCTAGGCAGCATGACATGTACCAAGTTCTGCCATAACAATAAAAATTGCACGTTACGCTTCGAAGCAGGTGGCAAGCCGGTTGGGGTGGCAACCCTAGGCTAAAAAAAGGAGGCGTCCACACAGCTGGACATGGCATATCAAAAAATATGTATCCTTGCCAACAACAACAACAACAACAACAACGAGCAGCAGCTAATGTTTATGTATAGAGCGGATGTCGAGCTGCTGAACGAAACTTTTCGTTGTTATTTCAAGTTAATGAAAATGTAAGACACAGCATGAAGGGGCAGGGAAAAAGGGAAAGGTGGAAGGTGGAAAGTCGGGCAACTGCAACGCAACTGCAGGGCAGCCAAAGTGGCCACAAGCCACGTTAACAGTTATGGCCATCACACTAAAAATACAAGCAATTTAATTAACAGATGACCAACTAATTCCAAAAAGCCATCAACAAGAACTTGAAAACCATAATTAATTTAGTACATGAATTGTTGAATTTATATCAAATTAAAAAATTAAGACTGTAATTTAATTTTATGGATATTTGATCAATATAACGCAAAGCTATTTTAATCAACCAGAACTTGAAATCAAATTAAATATTAATATAATATTCAAAATTGATCAAGTTTATTTATTTACTGTAAGTATTAAAATCAATTTAAAGTACTATATAAATTAATCAAGTTTATTAAATTACAGTTAAGTTATATTTCAAATTAGGAAGCTAATTTAATTTTATTGACTACAAAGCTATTTGAATAGCTTGTTAATCAAACAGAACTTGAAATCAAATCAAATATGAATACAATATTAAAAATTGCTCAAGTTTATTGATTTTCAGTTAATAAATTTTAATTTAATTCAATAATTTCATTTATTTTTATAGATGTTTGCTAAAATATTTCAAATTATTTTTTATTTAATAATCCAATAAAGTAAGTGAGCAGCTCTAATTTGTCTAATATAGAAAATATACATTTGTGCATTATTTATTTAGAATATATTCTCGAATTTGGAATGTTTAAAACGATCTGATTTCAAGGCTAACCAAACAAGAATAATGCTAGATTTAACGTCCAAAAAGTAAGGAAGTAAACAAGAGTAAGCCAGATTAAACAGAGCATAGCTAGAAAAAAATATAAACTTCATTTCAACAATTCTATTCAAATGCTAATCTCAACTGCATTTAAAGTTCTTGTTAAGCCAAGCTTAATATGCCAAACCTTTGCAAAAAAAAAAAGAAAACAAAAACAAAATAAAACCCATTTACATGGCAGTCAACTGAAAATGGAATAGAAATCAATGTCGTGCGGCAAATGAAATGAACACGTAAATCTTTGGAAAGCGCTTTTAACGCAGTTGAATGAATGAAACTTTAAAGCCTTTTAAACGCATCCGAATGCGAATCAATAATCAAATGTAAAACGACAAGAATCGCGCACAATACGTGACGACTTTAAATAAATATTGTTGAAAACAAAAAAATACAAATAAAGACGATATATGAATGTATATGTAATAAATTGCCCGACTTGCCGTATAAATTGTTAAATAAATAAATCTAAAAGTTATCTAAGCGTGTCTAAATTCGATTTACAGCTGCAATGAACGCGACGTCTGCTGGAAAAACAAATCGACAAAACCCAATTGAAACGCAAGCAATGGCAACAAAAAATACAACCAGAATCCCAGGCTGGCCACAAAATGAAAGCAAACTGTATTTATCGCTGGCAATGACGACTTCCCAATGACCTACTTACCAAATATTAAACTCAAATAATATTACAAGAAATAATATCAAACTTGTGTGACAAATGATGAACATTGAACTGAAGACTTAAATCAAATCTTATCTTGGAAGTCTTACGAGCTTAAATTGAATAGATTTTTTTAAAGGAATATATATATTTTTATACATTTATATTTTCTATTCTTAATATTATTAAAATATTTTATAAGTTTTTAAAAAACCTTGAAATACCATAAATAAATAAAAAAAAATTAATTCTGAATTTACCAAAACACTTCTTCAATTTCTTCATATTGATTTTAAAATGTCATCTTATTTTTGTAGAGTAAAAGCTCTGGTTAGAGTATATTGCAAATAGATATCCACTATATATAATTCTATATGAACAAATCCATGTACATATATACATATATCTGCGTTTATCTGCGGCTTTGTGTATTTTAATTGCTATTGTCTGCCGTTCGTAGTGGAGTTCTTTTTTCTGCCATCTCCCGTTTTTTTTTTGGTTTATGCGACTGTCACTCTATGTTTTTATTTGTCTGTGTTGCTTAAACGCTTTGCAAATAAACATCAAAGATTTATTTGGCGAATATTTTTTTATGAATTATTTAAACAAACTGTGCGCACATAGCAAATATTCGCATTGTTTTCCCACTTCGCAAATTCACAATTGATAAATGTGACATTCGCTATGCAAATTGTACAACATTACAAGACAATATTATTATTATTGTTATTGCTGTTGACAACATTAAAAGAGACATCCGATTGCAGAAATATATCAGCGCAGAAGTGTATTTAAATATCAACAGCTATTTTTCACTTTATTTACCATTAGAAAAGAGGAAAGCGTGGAAAATGCCATCTCAAAGTAAATTCAATTGTTGTTGGCGATTCTCCACTTTATATTTACACATTGAAAAGCGTTCTGCAAGTTTGTATTTAGTCAACAGAAGTATTTATCTCACATTGTACGCGTTGCAATTGTCTACATTAAGTGATGCTAAATAAATAATACAAAACGTTGAATATGCAGGATATCAACTGCATTAAATATATATTTTGTACTTCGCAACTAAAGAGAGAGAAAACGAAAAATATACATAAATATTAAAGCGCTCCTTACAAATGTTTTTTACTATCATACAAATGGAAATAAATGTTTTTTTCGTTTTAACTTTTTCGTTTGCTGGCTTTGTTGTTATACAAATTGTATTTTACTGGAATTTAATTTTTCGCTTTATTTCGATTTAATCAAATGATAAACAGTGCCTAATAAAATAAAAATATTTGAATATTTTATAAGCTCGTGTTTTTTCTTTTGCTTTCATTTTAATGTATTTAATATTCGCATCTCGAATTTGTGCTTATAAAAATGTAATGTTACCGGAATTACATTTTTTGTGTTTTATTTTATCAAATACAGAAAACGCTGGAAATGAGCAATAATATTAAAATACTACCGCTTTTTTTGTATCTAGCTCTTTTTTTTTTCGTTTAATGTCTTTTATATTTCTAAAGTTATTATTGATATCAAAAAATTGTTTTCATAAAATAATATAATAAATATGTATGTATAAAATAATAAAATGAAATCAGGGATAGAAAATTATGTATATGAGATTTCAGACATTAACGCTCTATACTTGAAATACTCTAAATTAATTAAAAAAAAACATCTCTTACTATTGGTTTTTTTTCTATTTAATATTGGCATCTCTAATTTGTTATTATGAAATTATATTGTTACTGGAATTAAATGTATTTTCTAATAATTTTCTTCTTTCATTTTTATATATTGCCATAACGTAAATTTGAGTTTAGTTATCGTTTTCATAGCGCCGATACAGCAGAGCTTTGGAAATAAGTTGGCAGGACTCGAAGTGCATGTTAGCAGCGCTGCCTGCGAACTGAATGGCGGCCGCGAAGCGTCGACTGAGCAGCGACAGCGAACTCACCTCGCCTCAACTCACCACCCCCCGACTCGGCTGCTCGTGGTGAGTTGGGTCGTCGGGTGCAAGGCAAGCAGCAAAGGAGTTGAAAGGCGCTTCGGGCAAATGCCGGCTGATGCTGATGCTGTGATGCTGTGATGCTGTGATGCTGTCGCTTCGGGCTGCTGTCTGCCGTCCTCTGTCCTCTGTCCGTTGTCTGTTGTCTGGACGGGTTTTGTCGCGTTGTAGCCTGCCTGCCTGTTTGCCGGTGATTGTTTGTCTATTTATATGCTCATTATGTTTTCGCGCTTGTTTTACCAGGCGAAGCAACGCCACCAGCATCAACAACAGCATCAACAGCAACAACAGCAACAGCAACAATGATGTAACCACTCTGAATAATGTGCGGCCATAGATTGTGGCAAGTGGAGCTGGGCGAGCATAAGATACTTTTGCTGCTGCTAGCCTGGCTTTGGCAATTTGCCCCAAAAAAAAAACACACACACAACACAACACAACAACAACAATCACATTAACAACGACAACGACAACGACAAGAGCAACATCGACATCGTCATCGTCATCAGCAACAACAAAAGCTTCGCAATTTGGCAACAATCCTTTTTGGCCACGGGTCAAGCAATTTTTTTAGTTTCAATGTCGCTTACAATCAAACCGCTTGTCAATCACAATTTCTCCCCCTCCTTTTTGTTTTTTTTTCGTTTTGTGGTGCTTTTTTGTTGGTCACAGCCAGCACACTCATCAATTAGGCAGGGACTAATTACACAGTTAGTTTGGGCAGCTAGAAGTCGCATCAAGAGAGACAGATAACAACCAGCCAACCAGCCAGCCAAAGCACAAAAACAGGGTATAAAAATTAACTTTTTATCATCACACAAGCAAATACCTTAAAATGCTTAATGCACACACTTTATTATAAAGAAATATAATTTCACTAAAATTTGCAAAACTGAAAAAATAACGAATTTCACAGCGTTTGAATCGCAAGTAATTTGAGAAGCAAAAAACCTTAAATGCTCATCAAAATATTTATTCTGGAATTTTGCAGTACAATTATGTAAAGACCTCAAGAAAAAATTAAATGTATTACGCGTGTTTTATAGTATAAAAAATACATTCCTTTTTATTTATGAACGATGCAAAAAATTTCAATTCAGTCGCCGTCTAGTTTCAGTTCACTTTATTGACAGGCCAAAAAAAATTTGAATTTTGCAAATGATTTTCCGTACGCAAAATTCTTAGTTTTACATCTATTTAAACGTATTTTCATGAAGCGAAATAAAAAAAATTGATATGCTGTGTTTGTAAATAAAAAAAACAAGTCAAAATTAAAATACATCTCATGGTGTTCAAAGCTAATCAATATTAAGTATACGCCATGAATAATTAACTCCTTAGATAGCATAATTATTTTGCTATTAATTAACTACCACTTTTGAATATATATGACTCTGAATATTTAACGAATTTAAAATTGTATTAAAATCGAGTTTGCTGTCCCACACATAGTACTATAAACTCACAATTTTGTTATAGATTTAATTAATGACCGTTTTAGTTATGACGACCAAATAAATGATGCATCGTATAATGCAACTGATTTTCGTTCAATTCTTTTTCACGTTCATAAAATACAAAATACATTGCACTTGGCAAAAAACAATAAAAAAAAATCAAATAATTTAATGACAGACCTTAATATTAAGTATACGTAACGTATTCATTAACTGTGCACTAATAATTAACTCCTTAGAAAACTTGATTACTTTTCTGTTTATTAACTAATATTTATAAATATTTTTTCAAAATATATTACTAATTTAAAGTAGGTAAAATCACAATTTTTTGTAAAGAGCAGCAAACTAAATGAAAACGAATATCGTTGCATAAAGTGCCAAGTTAATATCACTATTATAAACACACTTCCAAGAAGTAATTAAAACACAAAAACATCGTAATAAAAAAGATAATTTAAAGGCTGTATCTGCTTGACATTTACAAGCTAGATATTTAAATACTATTATATGTATATTACTATCATAATCGCAGTATCTATAATCGAATGCATTCGGAGTATCAATCTTTTAGTGAAATAGTTAGTCAAACTAATTTTTGTTTAAATTATGAACAAACATTATGCTGTTGTCTCTGATATTTGAAACTAATTTCAAATGGTATTATAATCGAATTATGTGCCTCACATAGCAGGCGCATAATTTATATTTTTTTTCAGACTTTTAAAGAGAAGAAAAAAACAATATGAAAACGTTGCGAGCATTGCGTGGAATGCAGTTGGTGCAAAATATTGCCAATCTAACCGACAAGTAAAAAAAAATCTCTCTCCGGGTTTTCCGCTGGGGAAAATTCATGAATTCACATAGTATATACGAATATAAAAATTGTTCAGTTGGCGCTTTTACCGCCGCCGCCTGTTGCCAGTTCCTGTTCCTGTGGCCAGTATCCTGCCAGGGATTGGTCCTGGAATTGGGCTAGGGATCGGGATTCGGATTGGGATTGGGATTGCAAAGAGGTTTAACGTTGCGAAATGTTTGCGGTTTTACTTCATAAACAATTTGTGTGTATATATCTTAAATACTATGTGTGTTTTTTTTGTTAATATTTTCGCCTTCATCTTTCAACGTTGCTGGGGCTTTTGTTTGGGTTTTATTTGCTGGAATTACACAGTTTGTGATGGGACATATGACGCCACGCGGCAGGACAATGCGACTGCCCCAAACGATAACCAAGGGAATGAACATAGAAGCGAGATGCGTTTGCAAAGGATCAACTTTTCACTGTGAATATGGCGGAAAGTCAACGTGTCTGCGTCAGAGTCCCGCTTTCTTTCTCCCTCTCTCTCCCAGTCTCTTTCTCTCTCTCTCTCTGCATGCATTTGTAGGCAAGGCAATGGTGACTTCTGCAGTTCTCCCTTGCTTTTAAACATGACCAGCGGCTTTCTACGCGTTTGTGTGTCTGTCTTCCCCATATGCGTTTGTTTATTTACACACACACCCAGACACGCACACACACACACACAGACACACACATGTAGTGTAGTTGACACTGGCAACGCGAAAGTTGCAGTCAAAGCTCCCTAGGGTCGTGTTTATCTTGCGCTTACACTGAATATTCCCTTAAACTTCGCTTTCGCACTACACTGAGCAAATGCAGGGCTATTAAAACCATTTTTACCAATTTAAAACTTACAGTTTCTAAATGAAAATCAAAGCTATTGGCAATTGATAATGAAAAAGAATGAAATACTTCAAAAAATACTTACATTATATACTAAATTGTATACTATATTATATACTAAATTAAATTATATAATATATATTAGATATTATATTATTACAGGAATATCCAATTTTAAAAACCCTTATATTTTTAAATAAACTATGAAATTCAGCTATCGCCCTAATTTCATTTTCAATTTTAAATGACAGATAAAATTCATAAATAAATATCAACTGTAGATATTATAATTTGAATTAAACAAATTTATTTGGTAACAAAACTTAAATTTTGTTAAAAATGATCAACAATTTGTAAAATTTAAAATCCTAAATTGATAAATTCAAATTCTGAATTATAGTTATAACCAAAATATTGGAAATATAAATATATTATTTTGCAAAATGAAACTTCCAGAAAAAACTTATAATATCTGTTAAGTGCCCAATAACCCTACAAAATGTATTATAAATAATACAATTATTTTAAAATTAAATTAATAAACAATTAATTTAAATAATTTGCATGGCTCAAACGAACATCAGTTTGCCGTAATAATAACTAAAACTGAATCTAAGCAAGCCTTCAACGTCAACTTCTTTCTTCGAAAGCTTCAAACAAACGCCGGACGTGCGAAACAAGTGTAGGAGCAACAACTAAAATAGGAATTTTAATTTTCAAGCAGATATATAAGTTGTTGACCAAAAATTAACACGAGCTTCTTTTGCCCCATGGTGATATCCATATTCCTACACTGGATCGAAGCGTCCGCATTTATAATGATGTCGATTCTGTCCCTCCACTGGGCCAAATTGCAGGCTGGCATCTGAGTTGAATCGACACCGTTCAAAGTTATTGAGGCAATTAATAATAATGGAATGGTTGCCCCAATCAACGAGGGAGAAGAGGAGAATATAGCTAACATTTAGTGTGCTGATTGTTGAGTATGTAGTACTAAATCTAGTCTTTAATATTGAGGACTTGAAACCATTATTCCCTATTTATAAAGTTTCGAGAATTTCAAAAAGATTTGCCTATCTTTTTCGAAAGTTTTTTCAAGTATACCAAACTTCCATTTAGCCCATTTTAAAATAACGATAACTTATGTAATGGACACAAAATATGAATAACATAAAAAACTTTGAGAAAAGTATTCAATTTAAACAAAAAAAAATAAAGTAACAACTTTATCGCGTTCTCATGCGATATTTTGCAACTTTGTTCATAATAATGGCGACAAATTTACGTATTTATGTTAATTGCATTGTTTTTGGCCTCTTTCTCACAGTGTATTTTGGCAAGCTCTTTATTAAGAGGGCATATTGGCTGCACAGAAGATATTAAAAAATTAAATATTTAAATGCAAAATAAGTATTGAAATTTAAAAAACTAAATTTGAAAATGTTCTTGAGTTCTTAAGAAATAAATAATGTATCATCGATTTAAGTTCATATTTTAATATTATCAAAATAAAATGTTGAATTATTAAAATGAAATAGTACAAATGCAACCTTTCATTTTAAAAAGTAAATATAGAAATGGTAATCATTTTACATTGAAATAAATTATTTAAAGTAATTATATAAAATGTTAACTCACCTCAACACTTTCATCTTTTGAAGAGCATTCAAGATTCGACTTGACACTTTGCTTTTGCTTCGCTGGGATTTCTTTCACTCATTTTGTTGTTGTTTGCTTTTGTTTTTCCGACTGTCATTGTTTTGCCCTGTTGCAGTTTTTCCGCACAGTTTGGCCGCAAAGCATTTTATTGCCACTGCACGCGCACAGTTTTCATTTTCATGCAATTTGTCTCGCAGCGACGGGCGAACCGAGGGGGGAGGGGGCAGGGAGCAATGATAATAATAATATCGTGACAGCGCCAACGCGAAATCATAGCCCTTATTTGGTCCCAACAGCATTAATAACTCGTTTATCATATCTGCATAAATGCACACAAACGTATGGGTGTGAGTGTGAGTATGTTTGTATTGGTGCCTAGACTTTCTCGCGTGACAGTGCACTTTGCATAGCGCGCAAATCCCGAAAGTAATCAACTTTCTCACTCCGTCCAATTGTCCAGTTAGACGTAAACTAACAAGTTAGACAGAGAGAGCGCATTGCGAGTTTCTTCTTCCACTCATTATACACACAGACACACATGCAGCAAAATCATCATTTCCACTGATCCTCACACACACACACACGCAAACACGCATGCGTCCAATTGCCGCCTTCCAGTCTTATTAGACGCGCACCTGTTTCACTTGTTTTTACTGCGTCCAACTTGTTGCAATTTAATATTTATTTCAATTGATTGTTAGTCACAAAACATTGTAGCAGTAGCCACTTAAAAACAACCGCAAATCACATTAATCTTGTCCGCAACTTTTTTCCTCTTCTTGCGCGGAGTAATAAACCGATACTAATTGGAAGTCATCGCTTATCGATTAATGATGGATGAGCGATGACACAGATTATGCTAATTACTGATAGGGCTGCACATTCAACCAAATTAATGCGAGCAAATAAAGGATGTGCGCAAAAATTAATAAATTAATTACTAGTAGAATGTCATAATTATGAATACACATAATAGATTTTAAATTTAACAAATAAATGCAATGTGAGCATTTTAAGTGCATTCAAACTAACGCTCGCCAGCCCTGGTCAGCAGCCGGTCTGCCAATGACATTTGGAAGCAAAACAAAAGGCGGCAGTTGTGCAAAAAGAAGCAAAGCACGATCAAAGCGTATTCGCCAAGGCAGCAGCAGCAACAACAACAATAGAGCAAAACAAATGTGTAAATTTCAATTACATGGGAACTGTGCGCGCAGACGCAAACTGAATACAATTGTTGTTATTAGGAGGACGGGGGCAGGGCGGCTCTGCTCTGCGCTCAGCTGTTGTTGTGCACTCACTCACAGAAACACACACACACACACACACATGTTTATGTTTGTTACGTTTACCTGTTGCCCACTTACACGCACACACACACACACGCGCACAAAAGAGAAAACGTAAAGCAAAAGAGGCAAAAGTCAAAGCGAGACGAACCAAAACAAGATTGTTGTAGCTGTTGTTGCCGAGCGACAAAGAATGCCGCATGTGTGTGGAAATGGACAAGAGTAAGCAGTAGTGAAGCCAACGACTTAACCGTAAAAAAGCTAGGTACACATATTATTAACAGTGTTGACGTTTTTCAAATATACTGAAAACAACTAATTAATAACAAATAAAGATACATTTATCTTTATGCAAAAAATATAAATAATAATAGCCATATATGGAAAACACTTTAACATAGACATATGTATATAAACAAAATAAATTCTTTCACAGTTGGACTATCAAAAAAAAGCTAGATCTTACGGCTACAAAGCTGGCTTGGCAGCACTGGTGAGCAGGCGTGAGAATGAGCATGTGTGCGTGTGTGTGTTGGAGAGTGCAGGTGTGTGTGTGTGAGATGGCCCGCAACGGGTTTGTTGGCCCGCTGCTTGAGCTCTTTGGCATTTTCACAACGTCAGAAGCCAAGAAGCTGCGCAGTCGCAATTGTCTCGCAAAGCGAACAAAAAAAAACTATAATAACAAGGCTAGAAAAAATTGGATAACAAGTGCGAACAATTTGGCGAAAAGCCGCTTAAAAAGTGACAGTAAAAAACCAACAGCACCAACAAACAAATGGCGCTGGCCGTTGAGGAAGTGCGCCAGAAATGTGGCACCGTCTACACCTGGAATTGCGCTGGCGAACTCTACGGCATCGAGTGCGAACTGTGCGAGGAGCGTCCGCTCTGCGCCCTCGATGAGTTCGCCGAGCATATGGAGCTCTGGCATTCCGATTGGCAACAATCGGAATCGTCGTCGTCATCGTCATCGTTATTGCTATCGCCCGCCATCGAGGATGAGCTGATGCACGAAGTGCTCGCCGAACAGCAACAGTCCAGCTGTCCAGGCGACGACGGCGGCGAGGTCAATGAACTCAAGCAGCAGCTCGTCCAAGAACTGAATGCCCTTGACACGCAGCAGCCAGCGACGGCGACGACGACGTCGCTGCCGCAGCAGGAACAACAAGTACAACAACAACAACAGCTGCTGCTCGTCGATACGCTCGGGCCCAGCGAACGGGCGCAACTTCGCAGCGATGACGCCGTAAGTGCAACAAATAAATACAAATATTTACCCTGACTACCGTCTAAGCAACTAACAAATTAAAACAAAGAACAACCAAAATGGGTGTTTGAAAAAAAAATGCAAAAAAAACGTTAAGTGCATTTCTAAGATACTTAACAAAAGTCACTTTTACAGATAGATAGATTGTTAGTATACAAAATTAAACAATATCGAAACCCACTAAAATCTATTTTGCATTTTATTCTAATTGAAAACAATAAATTATAATAATTCAATGCTAAAGTTGGTCATAATACTGAATATCTATTTTTCTTAAGAAAGCAGAAGCGAAAATATAAAAAAACAAAGCCACACTTGAAATTGCATTTCTGAGATACTTTATAAAAGATACTTACTTTATCCGTATAGATTGATCATAAGTAAACTATATCTCAATAAAATCTTAATTTCATGATCCAACTATACACAAAATTAATGCTTAAATATTTCTTTTTCTGAAGAATGCAACAAAAGAGTAAGAAAAAAAAATACAAAACATCACTTGAAATTTCTGAACAAAAATGCTAAAAACAAAACGTACTTAAACCGGAATAATAAAGACCATTAAATTAATTAAATGTTATGCAGTGTTAATATCACAGAATTACGTAATACTAATCGACATAAAAAGAAATATTGACGTTTATTGATTTTAAAAAACTTCATCACAATTGAAAACATTTATAATACAATTAAATCATTAATTTAATTAATACATTATTAATACAAGAAATCAAAAGAAAGTGATAAATAATTAAATTAAAAAATTCAACATATTATTTTATATTTATTTAGGTAAAATGATGTTAATGGAAAATAATTCAAGTAATTCATAATACTGTAAATCAGTACTATTATTTTTGTAGTTTTCATTCCTCACTTATGTTAATTATTGATATGAGTTATTTATTTATATCCCAGTTCTTTGATGACGATAAGTAAATGCTGTGCATAGTTTTAATATTTTATTGCTTGCTTTCTTTTCTTTCGGAGTTTCCAACCTAATTTGACCTACCCCAACAAGCAATATGAATTATTAATTTCGTGACCTATCCCAAAATACCATAGTAATAATACGAATTACGTATTTTGGGGTTTCGTTATGTATTTTTTATTATCATCACTAGTGACTATTTTTGTTGTATTATTCATATATTTATTTTGTTATTATTAGCTATAGTTTTGTTTATTCATATATTATCATCGTTAAGTCATGTAGTTTATTCTTATTAATACTTATATTTAGTTTCAAGCTTCTCTATGCAAATTTAAATGAATTCTGAATTTCTTGACATATGCTAAAACAAAAAAAAATAATAATCAAAATAATGCAGTTTAATTTAAATATTTATTTTATTTATTTATTGATGTAATCTGTAATTGTTGCCTTGGCAAAATATTACTTATGCATTTCTGGAATTATATGAAAATAATACAAACAATTTAGTGAGTTGATTTTAATTTTTTACCTATTTAAATTCGAGAAATTATTATTTTTGAATTTGTTGACCTATCCAAAATTGGTAAAAAGGTTACAAAGCTAATGCAGCTCATTTTTTATTTCATTTATCAATTTATGTTTAATGAGTTCAATCTTTATTTTGTTTATGTTCCGAAAATATTATCCCAAAATGACAAAATAATGTAGTAAGTTTACATTTATATTTTTTCAATTATTATATGCAAAATATTATTTATGAATTTCCTGAAAAACATGATAAAATAATAATTAAAGAATGTACTTATTTTACTTTTATTTTTATTTATTTATTTGTTCAATTATTATAATAATTTTCAATTGCCAATTTCTTAGCTTTGCCAAAATATTATTATGAAACTCTATCCTAAAATACCAAAATTTAGTTAGAATCAATTTATTATTTATTTGAATATTTATTATATCTTTAATTGCTTTGCATTACCAAAATATTATTAATATTATCTAATGTAATACTTAAAATATCAAAATTTATTTAGGCTTTATTTATATTAATTTATTCATTATATATTTAATTGTTTTGCTTTACAAAAATATATTTTTATTCTTAATGTAATCCTTAAAATACCAAAATTTAGTTAGGCTCATTTATTTATTTATTTATTTGAATATTAATTATATCTTTAATTGCTTAACTTTAACAAAATAATTTTAATTTTATTAATAATTATTCTTTAATTGCTTTGCTTTACCAAAATATAATTAATATTATTTTTTGCACTCCCTTAAAGGCCACACCAGCGACGACGGGGCCCAGCCAGAAGCTGTCCACGGAGCACGTGCAGCAGCTGATCGAGCTGTACCGCGCGGAGACGCGTCTCTGGAACCAGACGCACGCCGAGTTCCGCAACATGGAGCTGTGCCGCGACTCGTGGCGCCGCATCACCGCCTCGTGGAGCGCGCACTGCGGCCGCAGCTTCAGCGTGACCGAGGTTCGAATCCGCATCTCGACGCTGTGCCAGCGCTTCATCAAGCAGCGCGAACGGCTCGATGCCGAGGGCGAGCTCGAGGACAGTGCCACATTTGTGCACTACGAGCAGCTGAAGTTCCTCAGCGAGCAGCAGGCGCTGGTGAAGCGTCAGGAGCACTTTGCACGCGAGAATCGCAAGCTGCTGGAGATCTACGAGCATTATCCGATCCTGTGGCACAATGCGCACAAGCGATTGCGTTGCGTCGACACGATGCGGCAGCGTCACGATGCCCATCGCGGTCTCCAGCTGGCGCTGAGTATGTGTGGCATCAAGCTCTCCGGTCTGGCGATGCAGCGGCGGCTGCAATCGTTGCGCAAACGCTATCGGCTGGAGAAGATTCGGTATTTGCACAGCGTGGTCGAGGGCAAGCAGCTGCAGTTCGTGTCCAGCTTCGAGCACTATGCGGAGATGGAGTTTCTGCACAAGCACATCGATCCGTATGTGTGTGCGGTCTGCGGCAAGATCTTCGAGCAGCTGCTCAACCATCAGACGCATGTGCAAAGCGGCTGCGAGGGGCAGCAACAGCAACAGCAACAGCAGCTGGAGCTGCGACCGAAGGCGGCGGCGACGCTGGGCGAACTGATCTTGGGCGAAGCCGACTTGCCACAGCTGGCCAGCAAGTCGGAGGACTTGCAGGCCGCCGAGGAGCTGCAGCCGCCGCACAGCCTGGCCAAGGTGGAGGAGCAGAGTTGCCACAACGGCGGCAGCAACTTGCGTCTGAGCCTGCCGCAGACGCACAAGCTCATCGAACTGTATCGCGGCCAGCCGCAGCTCTGGGATCCCAATCATCTCGATTATCAGGCGCGGCCGCAACGTCGCCAGGCGTGGCAACAAATCGCCAGCGAACTGAACGCCTTCGCGGAGTCCAGTTACAGCTGGCAGATGTTGCATCGCAAGCTCACCGATTACATTAAGTACTATCGCAGGGAGCGGCAGCGGAAGCATGCCACACGCAGCTGGAGCTTCTATGCGGCATTCAGTTTCCTGGACGACATTGTGCCCATCAGTTGCGAGCTGCAGAAGACGCTGCAGCAGCGCGACAGCAATCTGAAGATCATCCAAGTGTATCGCAGCTACGAGCAGCTGTGGTGCACCCAACATCCCGACTACACCAAGCGCAAGCAGCGCCAGCGGCAGCTCGAATCGTTGTGCAACCGCCTGCAGGAGGAATGCAACCTCCAGTTGAGCCTCGAACGGTTGCGCAATCGCCTGATCGAGTTTCGCTGCCAGTATCGACAGTGCAAGCAGTCGCGTCTCGAGGCCGTGCAACATGGCGCCATGTGGCAGCCCAGCTACGAGTATTACGAGCAGTTGCAGTTCCTCGAGCAGCATGTGGCGCCGTTTGCCTGCGGCTTCTGTGCGGCCAGCTTCAAGCGACGCTCCGACTTTGTGCGCCACCAGCGGCAGGTGCACGTCGAGCAGCAGCGACGCGCGTCCAACGCGGCCGCCAATGCGCTCGAGCACATCTGTCACATTTGCGGCATGAAGTTCTCGCTGCGCACCAGCCTGTTGGCGCATCTGCGTCGCCATCTGGGGCAGCGCACGCACGCCTGCAACGAGTGCCCCAAGAAGTTCTTCAACTCGACGGCGTTGCGGGTGCATCAACGCAGCCACACCAAGGAGCTGCCGTATGTGTGCGAGCATTGCGCTCGGGGATTTGTTAATGCCAGCAAATTGAATCAGCATCTGAAGCGTCATGCCGAGCAGCGCGATTATCCGTGCAGTCGCTGCGACAAGGCCTTCTATACGGCCCACGAGCGGGATCGCCATATGCGCGCCCATCTGAACATCAGGGACAAGGTCTGTCCGTATTGCGATCGCGCCTTCGTTGTGGGCAGCGCCTATTATGCCCATCTCAATCTGCATCGCGGCGAGAAGCGTTACAGCTGCTCGAACTGCGCCCGGCGATTCGCCCAATACGCGGGGCTTTATAAGCATCGCAAGCGCTGTCCTCCCAATGCCAGCAACGAGAGTGGCAACACCAATAACACGTAGAGGGGGAGAGAGCGGGAGAGAAACGTAGTCATTAGCTCATTATTTCTGCCATCAGCAGTATTGACATTTTTTCACTTTCTTTCAAGTTGTTTTCGTAAACGTTTTACTGGCAGAGAGTGGAAGAAAATTCTCTGTCCCCTCTCATAGAATTAGTCACAGCTCATTATTTCTGACTTTCTGCCATCTACTTTTCTTAATACACTTTCAACAGCATTGCAATTTTTTTCATTTTCTTTCATGTCGCTTTCGTAAACGTTTTACTAGCTGTTAACTTGTTACTCGCCATTTATTCTAGCTACATTTCGACATTTCCATTTCCTTTTGTTTTAACACTTCATTCTATCGTACACATTTTATTACTACTCTTAGCACATCATTTAATTCACTTCTTTCTCTCTCTCTCATACATTCTCATTTGATCTTTCCTTTTAATTTATTTGTTTCTTAATTGTCGCAGTATTTTGACTCGTTTCTTTACGTAAACATTTTACTGGCTGCCTGAATTTGTTGTCTCCCTCTTTCTATGTTAAAACTGTTGATTTCTTTCTTTAACATTTTACTCGCTGGAAAAAAAATTCAAATATTTTGTATTATATTATTTAAAAAAATTTGTTATGATTATTACATTCATTGCTTCTCTCTTCCTCTTAGAGTAATGCTAGCAATACAATTATTTCTATCTCTTTTTCTTCTAATTCTTGCGTTGCTCAGCTTTCGTAAATGTTTCACTGGCTGTTTATATTTATATTATATTTTTTTTTGTTTATTACATTCCCTAACATTCGCCAACGTATAAATATCCCTACGCAATACTCATTTTTTAGAAAACAAAAATCAATATTTTAAGTTTTAGTTGAACAATTGTACGACGAGGCTAATTCCTTGTGATTTACATATATCCTTTTGATAAACAAATAAACTGGCACAATGCTGTGTTTCGATATTATTTGAAGTATATTTTAGTTATTTTAGTTTTTTTTGTTGTTGCCGTCTTCTAAATATCAACTATTGTTTACTACTATTGATACTTACAATGGTAGAAATTGTTAAAAGTTGTTTATTGGGTTTTGAGAGCGTGAAGGAGAAAAAAAATTGCTAAAAAAATATCAGTTGGCCAAGAAGAACAACTGACGAAAACAGTTCTCAATTGGATTTGGCGAAACGCTTGAGCTGCCGCAGCCGATAAATGTCGTTGGTGGGCGGCGCCGAATTCTGCAGCTCATCGTCGCTGTCATCGCCGCCGGGCAGCAGGCGACGACGTCGTGGCGGCATCGCTGTCACGCTGTGCTGCACGCCCGTGTACGTGCTCGTGTCCACAATCCAGTGCACCGACTTGGCCAGGTCGAAGATCTTCGGCGTCAGATCGTTGTCCCCGTTCGGTTGCGGCGCAGCTGCAAAAATTGCGAAACCAACAAGGCATTAAAAACATGAACGATACACGATTTATAATTTAAATTCAAAGTAATAGTTAATAAATAAATTGTAGTCCAAAGCCTCGCATAATTTAAATTCAAGATAATAGTTAATAAATAAATTGTAGCCTTAGGCCTCGCAGCCAGTGCTTTATACGTAAGTTCGTTCAGTTTTAAAAACTACTCCAACTTTAATCAATAAATAAATTGTATGGAATTAAATTTAAGTAAATTTGGTAGTGTCCAAAGTTCATTTGTTTTTTAGTAAAAATAAAATAAAGAAAACTGTGGTTATACAACGTTCAGTTTAAGTACATGATAATAAACATTAATTAAATATTATATTATTTAATTTGGTGTGCACAATTTAATTTTCGAAATAAAGTTAAATATAGAAAACTGCTTGATTAGCTGCAGTCGCGTTACCGACTCTAGAGATATCCACTTAAATATTTTATGGACAATATGCAAATACTGTTTTTAAATTGAGATATGAAAACAGCAAACAACTCTTTATAATAATTTTTGGACAATTCTCGCGTCATCTTATGACATCACTAAAATCAAAATATATACATTTTTCCCTGAATACTTAGAAATTTTTATATGCTATGTATTTCTCTGGCAAGAAAACTGAATGCTACATTTTAACAAACAATTTAAAATGGAAAATGTTTCGTTTTTCCATTTTATTATTTTGTAATGCTGCTATATTATTATTACTATACTAGTAGTTCAATAAGTAACATGATTACTAATCAAATCTGTAATTTAAGAGGAACAAAAAGCACTTTCGTTTGATGCTATTAAATTATTATTAGCACAGTTAAATATGTTTGCTAAACAAATCAATAATTAAAGTTTCAAAATGACTTAAAATGTAGTAATTATCTTTTAATTGATTAATGTAGTGAGAATTAAAGAGAGAAGTAAAAAAATGTATATAAAAATGAAAAAAAAAACCCTGTTTCTAAAGCAAAACAAATTTGGTGTCTCTGCTTGGCAATAACACCGAGAAATCGACGCTTGATGAGACGGACAGACAGACAGACGGACAAAGCAATATCGCAATGCGAAAATAACCTTTTACACTCGTGCTACACTTACACTCTGGCAGATTGAGGCGCATAAAGATGTCAAAGAGCAGCTCGACGCTGACGAACGGCCCGCGGAAGCTGTTGGGTGGCGGCAGAGCGGCACAAAGCGCCGCCAACGCCGGCGGTTGGGGGAAGACGCCGCCGGCGAGCGGATGGGCGCCGGGATGCGCACACGAGCGCGGCTTGAACGGAATCATCTGTGTGAAGTCGGGTCGCGGCAACGGGCTGCGCCGCCTCGCCATCTGCCTCGGCATCGTTGCTGTGACTGTTGGCGCCACCGCCGCTGCCACCGCCGCCGCCGGCCACCTTGTTCAGTATGATGCCCACATTCTGCAAAGCAATTTCAATATGAATGCATGATAATCGGATATAAAAAGGTAAAACGCACCTCCGCATAGCCAATGGACTTGAGCTCGGTGCTCGTGCAGGGATACAGATCCAGAAACTTGTAGCGATCCACCAGCTGGGCCGTCTCCTTGCCCTCGTACTCTTTCAGCTAAAAAAAAGAAAAGAAATGCATAAATATGGAGTAAATTTAAATATTCAGAATTACAGCTTATCGCAGCAAACTGTTATAGTAAATATATGTTTACAGTAATTACACTTTAAAAAATTAATTTTTAACCGGTTGAAATACGATGTGGCAATTTTTGTTATGTTTTGACTTGAATCTTTTATTAACTTCAAAAATTAAGCTATATATTTCAAGTTTAAACATTACACTATCCTACATTCAAATTATTTTAGTATCTTCCGTTTACAGCATTATTATTAAAATTATTATTAATATACCCTCAAACAAATTGACTAATTAATTTAATATTTCTAGCTTTTTTCTATTCCCAGTTCAATGATGCTGTTTAATAAAATATTAATAGGCATCAATATTACAATTAATTACTGTAATTGTTATGTAAATATTTACATTCTAATTTGCAGATCTAAAAGAAAGTTTTACACAAATTGTCTTCACTTTTGTAATATTGCAAAACATTCGCTATCTACATTTATTCTACTCTCAAACTTTGAGAATTTTTGATTGAATACGAAATTATAGAACTTTGAAATTTAAAAGTTATTATTATACAAGAGTGTTTACAGCATTTTTAACAAATTACTGAAAGCCAACTTTGACAAAAATTAAGTTAATTTAGATCTTCCCGATTTTGTCTTATATTATTCCTTTTATTAAAAAACGTAATTATGTAAACTGTAAATTATGTAGTTAAGGCAACGAAATTTGTATTTTGAAAAGGAAACTACTTCAATAAATAATTGTTTAGACCGTGATTGAACAACAAATTACGCAAATAATCTTTAAAACTTTAGGGTTTCTTCTACTTACATTTTCAAAGACGGCGCTGCGACGTCGCTCCACCTTGACAATGCTGGACAAATCACCGATGTTCGACTCGAACTCGAGGAAGCGATTCCACACCTCAACGGACTTGTGGGGCGACAAGCCGCCCGAGCTGAGGACACGCTCGAAAAGGACACGCGTGTTGTTGTCCTCGTTGAGATGCGACAGATAATCGATGTAGCACATGACGTACTCGGGACTGCCGCCGAAACGCTTGAGGCCCAGTTCAAAGATGCGAAACGCAATCTCCTTGTCCTTGGAACAATAGTATTCCATCAACGCAGCCGCCACAAAGATGTGGTATCGCGAACGCACATCCTCGCGAGCCTTCTTGAAAATGCCACGCGCCGATTTGATGCCCTCGGCGCGTCTAGCAAACTTCATGTACTGCACATAGACCTGGAAGAATAAATTTAACAATTACTTTATAAGCTCTTAGTTGATAAACAAGTTTAAACAGCAATTTAAAAGGTGCTCATAAGTCCCTAGCTCACAGTAGCTAGACAGAAAAAGCTGATAATCGATTATGCTTATCAAGTTGGTACTAAAAAGAATGGACTCACCAGCGTGGGATCAATATCGGGCAGCGTGAGCAGCTTGTTGTACATGCTGTGCACCTTCTCGTACTTCAAGCGACCCTCCTCGAAGTCGGCGTAGGCGAAATAGAGCAAAGCATTGCGATTGAGCACGCCGTTTATGGAGCGCTCCAAAATGTTGGCGCATTCGTCCGCAAAGATCTTGGCCGCCTGCACATCCTGCAAAAGTAAATTCAAAGTGGATTAGAAAAGACAAGTTTACCAAAAAAAGATGCTTCGAAGTAAGTGGATTAAAGGGAAGTTTGGGGGGGTGGGATGCAAGTAAAATGCGTGCGGCCAAAGGCGAAGGCAACGCAGCAAATGGCAGGCAACAAAGATTGGGGCAGCCATGTGCCACGTTACCCAAGTGGCGACACTTCACAACAAACGAGCAACAAACAACAAAAAGATTTTCGTTTTAGATTTTTGTTTTCTGTTTCTCTATTTTCGACTTGTTCAATGCGACTCTCGTCGTCTCGACTACGCACGCCTTTCTCGGTGAGAACGCGCGCACTGGTGTCCAGGAACTGCGATGCCTGATGCCACACAGCCGGATGATGGGTCAACACCAGCAGACACTGTTCGGTGGCAAACATGACGCGACGCGTCACCAGCGCCGTGTCCTCGGTGCGCAACGGATTCGATTTCTCATAGGTGATGAAACGCTTCCACAGCTCCACTTGCTTCATCTCCTCCTTGGTCAGCGTGGGCGGCACCGCTGGCAAATTGCGATTCAGTCCCTTGGTGTGATACTCCAGTTCCTTGGCCACGCGACGCGCATTCATATAGTCTCTAAAAACGAATTTGTTAATATGCAATCAAGTTAGACCATTTAGTTTACATACTTGGATCGCTCCAGACTCATTTTCTCGGAGATAATCGGATTAATGTTGTGCTCGAAGGCAATGTAATCCTTCCACAGCTGCTCGATGCCCACAATGGGCGTCACGACTGCCTTCTGATAGACACGTCGCACTGCGGTGATCTTTTGATTCTCGGCATAGTTGCCCACAGCCTCGACGCCGCGCAGAAAGTAAATGTAATCCTGCCAAATGCTAAACGAATGCAAATCCATACCGATCTTCTCCAGCGCAAAGTCATAAGCCTGAGCCATCTTTTCCCTTGAGAATGGAAGAGTATTACAATCGATATACATAAATTGCAGTGATCTTCAGTTACTTGTGCGTGCTGAGACCCGCTTTCGTCTCCTTCACGTAGGTCAGGTAGAGTTTCCACAGATCAATGTTGAGGATCTTGACGAGACAGCGCTGAAAGAGCTTCTCCACACGCTCGTAGTAACGGCTACGCATTTCCATCTCGATGTAGAGCTTCCAGTAGCGGGCGGTGGTGGGAAACACATTCACCAGTGACTCGTACAAGCTGCGCACCTCGTGGATGGGACGCGTTTGTGCCTCGCGCAGCATCACCGACCACGACTCGATGTCGTAGGGACGCAGCTCGACAACTTGTTGGGCGCGCACCAAACGCTCCATGCCCCATTCCTGCGACACGTATCAACAAACAATAAGCAACCGCAAATTAACCAAATTTTATTGGCATTTTCTACTTACTATGTCGATTTTTATTAAATCCCTTGCAGAAGTCATCGCGTTGTTGTTGTTGTTCTGTTTTGCCGGCTAAGTTGAAATTAGTGGGAAATATTGTTGTTGGCTGCAGCAGCTGCCGCGGTTTCTTGTAGCTGTTGCACTTGATTTATTTACTAGCACTCTGCTCGTTTGCTAGAACATATTTTGTTTACTGCGTGCATTAAACAAACGAACAAAAAACTGTATGCAAAAAAAATAAAATGCGGCTTCTGAAGCAATCGAGTGCAGTGTGACCGCAGAGCGAATCCCCAAATATGCCAAGGCACACAACAGAAATATACCAACTGGCTTCATTTGAAAGCAGCCATCTTTTAACAATAAAGTATTAATATTTCGTTGACTAATTGCTTATATTATTATTATTATTATTATTATTTTTATTATTAATTATTATTACTTACCATTTACCAATTATTTTTGTCTACAGTAATACAATATTATACAAATTTATTGACACTAGAAACAATGCAGAAAAATATTTTCAGTTATAATTGGCTTTTTTCTGGCTTGTTTTATGCTAAAACTTTTTATTGTAGTTTTGTAGTATCCATATTGCTTAAGTCAAGATAACTTAATTTAGTTTTGATAGATATATATTATACATATTATTTGATAATCTTTTTGTTTTGCGATTTATTTCCCAATAGCGCGTTTTTAGCAACTTTTCCACCAAAATATAATTTCTTATATGAAAATATAAATATGATGCTGATAACGCTACATTAAAAAATCTTATTTTTTTGGATTTGAATAAATGCTAAACATTAAATTGATAACATTGATTTTTGCCATCGATGGCTTTAAAAATAATTAACAATTTTAAATAAAAAATATATAGTGAGACCATAAACAATGTAATATATAATTTTCGGTATATACTTAAGAGTAGCAGAAGTGAGTTTTGAGTCATTTTCGAGCTTCAAATGGCTGCCACTTAGTCACTCACTTCAATTCGTATGAACAACAAATTCAACTCGAATTTTTTCGACAAATACACAAATAAAAAAAATGTTCTGTCTGTTATAAAATCGCTTGTAAATTTGCATATTCCTTTTAATTTTTTGTTTTCGATAAACCAGGCTATGCAAATTTGTGAAGGGATGAGGCAGTGATTGGTTGGGCATCAACAGCTTGTTGCTTTCGCGCTGCGCGTAGCGGTAAACTGAACGGGATGCCACCTTTCTCCAAAAAAAGCCTATCGATTTACATATCGATTTGCAGCGATACATCGAGAGCGACGACGAAAAATATCAAATAACAGAAACGAACGAAACAATCAAGCGTGGCAATCAAACGAAACGAAACGCATTTAAAACGACGACAGACATATTGTAATAAAAATAATAAAAAAACCAAAATCAAGTAATTACGTGCAGTGAAGAAGAAAAAGAAGTACGAGGATGAGCTCAACGTGATATAAAAAAAAAAGTTGTGTGCTAATTGGAAGTGACAGTTTTAACTGCCAACAGGAGAGAGTGAGACAGACACACACACACACACTTACTCTGAAACACACACACACACACTTATTCTGAAACACACACACACTGACACACCGACAGGAGCAGCTGTTGTGTTGAACAACGACAAAAAAAAAGAAAACGGAAAGAGCAGAAAGAAAGAGGTTAACGTTAACATTGTGCTGGGTAAGCAATCAATACGATTTATTTGGGCTTATTTTTGTTATTGTAACTAGTTTGTAATTAATTTGCAATGCCTGTTTCCTGATTGTTGTATTTGTTGTTATTGTTGAGCATACAACAAAATAAGTGCGCAATGTGCGCGTGTGTGTGTGTGATAAGGCATAATAAGTGTGTCACACACACACACACATTACACGGCGGCTTTTGTGTCCAAAGTGGAGCAAAAACTTTTTGCGCTCACATTGTATTTGTGTGTGTGTGTGTCACGTATGCATGTCCCCCACACACACACACAGCAGATAAACTGCTGTCAGTGTCATTTGCTCGCTCGCTCTCGCACCCTTGTTGGGCTTTTGCGCTGTTGCGCTCCTTGCACATCATCAACAACTTTTGAACGCTTGTTTTTAATTGTGCATAGTTTTTTGCATGGCGTTTAAGTGGCCTTTGGCTGGCGATGGCGATGGTGATGGCTTTGCCTACATTCAGGCGCAAACAAGCATAAACACAGACACACGCACGCTAACCCTTCACTTTTGCTATCTGCCTCACTCTCACACACACGTGAGCATGTGTATTTGTATCTTGTATTTCGTATCAATGTCGGAGTCGGATTTGTGCGAATCGTTTACATTTCTTATGAAATATTCTTAAATGTACATGACTTGCACCCCCTACCCCTCCCCCGCCACCATTGCCTATTTTTAATGTGTTCGCTGCAGCAATTACTCATATGTAATTTGGTGGAAAGTAGAGCGTCAAAGGGCGCCCTCTGTGGGCGGGTGGCGCGTCAGCTTTGTCTGTTGATTGATTATCAAATTGCCAACAAAACTCGCCCAACGACAATCATAATAATAATAATAACTGCCTGACTGACGTACATACATACATGTGTATGCATGTGTGTGTGTGTGTGCATGTATTCGTACAGTCGGCGCTTCACTTTTATTTTGTTGTTGCTCTTTTTCGCTGTGCTTTTGCTTCGGTTTTCGCAAGCGGGTGAAACGGGTAAGAAGTTAAGCGGGTTAACGGCGCTGCCAACTCCTTGTCTTAAGTTGCAGCCAAATGAGAGTTGGCAAATAGCTAAAATCTAGCCAAGTTACTAAAACACAAAAAAGGAAGTTAAACAAGAAAAATGAAATTTTCAAAATGAGTTTCAAAAATTTGTATTAATTATTATTATATTAAGAAGTAACAAAACAGACGTAATGTCTTAAAGTTGATACAAAGAGTTTCAACTTTGAAATTTGATTTGAAAAATAGCTGACAAATTTCGAGTAATAGGCAAAATAACAGCAGCCTGTTAAATAAGAGTATTTTCAGTAATTGACAAAAATAAGTGATCGGATTTGTCGTGAATATATTACTAAATTGGCAGCACTGGCGCTTAATCTGTTAAGCGGGCGCTGACTGAAGGCGGGGGTTAAATTCCAGGACGGGCAGACGAGCATTGCATGTTCGCATACAATCAAATACAATATCTAAATTAATCATTCAATCGCATTAGTGCGCCACAGTTCTCCATACAAAATAGACATGTGTGCTGCTTCTTCTTCTGCACATAAGTGCATGTGCCGTATGTGTGTGTGAGTGTGTTGTGCTCATCAAGTGCCTGCATATCAATCTCAATAAAAAATACTTTATCAATAACACAACAAAAAAGTTCAATTGGCTTATGAAATGACGTGAATACAGCACAAAAAACGCTGTTAGCATTTAGGCAACACATCAAATACACTTCTTATTAGGAATTTTGGATGGAATAATTATTTCCCGGTTTTATTTTTTATTTAAATCATAAATAGGAGTAAAGAATTATTTTTAAAATTGTCTTCTTTTGTACAATTTCAATATAAAGGGCACCGTTAATGTGAAATGCTCGCCATGTTTAATATGTAACATACGACTTACAGCTGTTAGGCTTGCTCTGTTAATGTTAATGTTCGACAAAGTATAGAAACTAGAAAACTAAAAAAATAGAACATAAATTAGGCTATTAAAATAATAGAATGTAATAACAATTGAAAACTTAAAGGGTTTTCTTTTTTAATTTTGGTAATTCCAATTTTTAATAGAAATAATATTGATACATTTTATTGAACAAATCAAAAACATATTTCCAGCTCACTATTGCTGTTAATGACGTTAATGTTATTATTAGACGGTAAACTCAATTCCAAATTAATTAAGAACTATAGAAATTAATACAAAGTCGAGTTGATCGATGGATAATGATCAAATCAAATTACGAAGTTAGTTTTGAAAATGATACTTTTTCCCTTAATATAAAGTTTTCATTGTAGGTATGCTTAAGTAGTATAGTTCTTTTAATATCATATAAATTCAAGCAACTTGTACAATATTCAAACTTCTTAAAGTACAGAGTTCTATAATAATTAAAAAGAAATAATGTCCCAGGCAGTCTACTCAGTCTTTTGTAAGCCAAAACTAAACTACGCATTTCTAAGAACAACCCTAACCCAACAGCAACAGCAAGTTTTTGCGCTGCGGCAAACCTCACAACAGTTGTTAAACTGACGCTATTAATGTTAATTTTATTTTTATCCTTTTGCTAATCATTTTCCCCAAGCTAATTTCACAAAGTTTTTGTTTTTGCGAGCGTCGCACGCGTCCTCTGATGTGTATTTAATCATTGCACAAGCGCTGGGCAAGTTGAACGACGACAACGACGCGTCGTCGTATCTGTTGCGATTCTAGAAAAAGTCTCCTTCAAAATGTTTTAATTAGAGGAGAGCTGTATTGAAATGAACCTTACGTTCCGTTGAGCTTATCAGCGGGGCACGTTGTTCAATTAAGTCGAGGCCACACTGAGATCACACATCAGCAACTGAATCGAGAATCGAGAGATCTGTTGACTACGCATTCTCTTTGTATAATGTGCCCGTAAAGAGCATCCAAAGTACTCGAAAGACCGACCGAGCGAAGTAAATGAATGTATTTTTTATTAGTATTTGTTGACAATATTTGTTTTGTATTTGAATAACAATGTTGTTGGGGTTATTGTTGCTGACGCGACAGCAACATGCAAATGGGCTCAGCTCAGAAGGCAAAGGTATATATATTGAGGTAGGGTTTGAGTGCAGGGAGGATGTACCAGTTACAATAGTTAACGACATGAAAACGACTAATTTGACTATTGGTTGTGGAGGCAGGTTATGGACGCCTAAACAACTGGGTCTCGATTCTCGGATTGGGGGCCGCTTCACTTTATTTCATTTCGATGTCAGACAAACAAATCGCTGACTGACGTGATAACAAATAACCGCAACAAAAAATGACGAGAATTCTGTTGCGCTGTTGTTCCCAATCAATGTACACAAATGTTTGTACATAATTTGAAGTAGGAGCTTAGCTTCGCTCTGGTTTGGGGGATTGGGCTCTTTGGGGGGTCTAACAATGGAGAGAAGAGACCCATCAATGTCAAGTCTGTAGTCTGTAGTTTGCTTTGTTGCCTTCGCTCAAACGGTTCGCTCGCTCGCTCGCGTTCACCCGAAAAATAAGTTATCCAATTCGCCAAAGTAGCCAAAGGAAAAAGGATGTCCAAGGATTCGCCATTGTCCGTGGTGGGCGTGCCGTTGCGTGTGGGCGTCAATTATGCGCCCAAGTTCAGCATGCGACAGATCTACAATAAGCGGCACTTTCGTGACGAGCGCTATCGCCACGAGGTCGCCAATCATTATCGCGACTTCAAGATGCAACAGTCGTCGCTGCTGCACATGCAACGCCACATGACGACGTCGTCGGGTCGTCGTCGACGACGCAACGTGCGTTGCGTCCGCCTGCTGCGTCCGTTGGCGCCATTGGCGACGCCCTCATTGGCCTCCTCGTATGCCCAATTCCGTTGCCAGCTGCCCACCCACGTGCACTACTTTCCCAGGTACTCGCCACAGCACTGCTAAGTGAAGCAAGTAAGAAAGCTGCAGTCGAGTCTGATCGACTGCGAGATACCCCGCTTGAAGATAGCAATTCCTGACATTGCCGACTTTGGCCAAATTAGACACATTTTATATTTACGATTTCGATTTAAAAAACATTTGTATTATAGTCTTTATACTTTAAAAGATATATGTAGGTAAGGTAGATACATTTATTTATGCTCACAATTTGTTTGTTTTTGAGTTTATTGGTCAATAAAAAACCTTCATATTATATGGTCTTATACTCTAAAATATCCAGGTAACGGAAAAATATTTATGTGCGCTTAGAATTAGTTTATTTTTCGATTTCATGGTCATTAAACATCATCTTCGGCTTCAAAACAACACCAATTGTTTGTTTTTCAAAATAAAATTGAAATTTCGTGAAACTGGATCTTACAAATTTTTAAAATATGGCAATTGAAATTATAAAAGCATAGTATAATAATGTATATACAATCGAAATGGATCATATTAATTTGATGTAGCATATACAATTATCATTTCATCGAAATATCTATATCAAAATACATTTACGCGAATTATTATTAATATTCCCCTAGCGTAGAGGGTTTGCCAATTATACAAAAAATTATATTTTTTAAAACCATTTTTAGCTTTTTCTAGCAAACAGATAGAGAACAATAATATATTTATGAAGCTTGTAAATTAAGCTTATAGCTTGGGATATTTGCGAACTCAGAGCACGTGGTCGAATTGTGAAAATAAATCAGTACATTTAGCGTCTCTTGTTCCTAGAGCCTTAATTATTAAAAAAAAAAAATAATTGTTTTAGTCCAAGTTTTATATAACAATTGAAATTAATTGAGTATTTCAGAAGAGCTACTCTTCAATTAAAAAAAAAGAGTAAAGCAAACAACTCTCATTTCTAAATTTGCATAATATAAATTATAATCGTTACAGTCCCTCGTCTCAAAGATCGAGCCATGCGTCTCCAAATTTAAATACCCTGTAACATAATGACGGGTTAAATGACGGTCTCTCTCACCCTCGCACTACACATGTGTGTACTTGGGTTTACGGCCAACCAAATGGGTGGGTGTGACGATGTGTGTCGGTCGGTGGGTCGGACGGTGTCATAAATGTATATATACTCAGGCTGGGTAAAACCCTGCCTGGTCTATCTATTTGGTATGAAACTTGCTTGGCAAACGGCAAATGCGGTTGACGTGAAATTTCCGCCACATCTTCAGCTCGAGTTTCATGGCCTTTGTGCCTCAGCCGGGGCTAACGTCACTGCCATGGCTATGATAAGCTCTATAGTATATGCGGTTAACGTTGTGGTTGGGCCCCACTGAGTGGGTGGTACCTTTGGGTTTACCTACAATTTTACTAAATATATATTATCTATATATATGTACATATACTCGTACGTTGTTGGTGTACACATCACTTTGCACCAGCTAGTTTGCATGTTTCATCTTGTTGTTGTGACATGTTAATGGGTGGGTCTCGAGTCCTCCTAGGGCTGGTACTGCACTGCCCTGCATGAGAGGGTCTTGTTGGCGAAAATGTCAAAATGTCAGCTCTATGTTCAGCTTTGCTGTTTGTAGTGCAGTGCATTTGGCAAACATTTTAATTATTTAACGTTTTGCATTTTAAGTAGCTAAGCACATCCAACTGCTTAACGACCCTCTTGTCACGACCCTCCTTAGCCAACAGTCGGTAAAAAGCAAGGGGAGAAAATACTGAAATTCGTCTAAATGTAAGATTTGGTATTAAAAGTTTTTGACAGCAACAAAGTTGCGACCTTTTTACGAACAACTCTGCACTAATCTCGTAATTAATTATACTTTTAAATTATTGAAGAATTAACTAAACGACCACACTCTTGGATTTCTATAAAAAATCTTAAGTATCTTATAAGGTGACATCCTTTTTAGGACCATTTGCACTAATCTCGTTATTAATTGTACTTTTAACCTCAGGTTTAAAAATACTTTGCAATACTCGGACATTTTTTTACCAATATCCCTTTCACCTTTCAAGATGTTTATTGAGTGAACTTGACTGAATGCCGTACGTGGGATAAACTCGAAACCTTTTACGAGTCTTCAACTGGCACTCAACTTATTTTTATGTATCCTATTTCCATTTGAAGTCAAACTGTTAAGCACTTCGGCAACTTCTCGGACCAACATTTATTGATTGGGCTGTAAAAATTCTCCATTGGGAAACTTTTACGTTTTGTTTTGTTTTTTGTTTTTTTCGGGTAATTCCACAGGGAGTCTATTTCGAGTGTTGTTCCATCAAAAGAGCTATTTCCGCCTCGCACTTAACCTCACTTGTTGACATTGCCCATAAACGATAACGATAACGATAAGTAAACAGTAACAGTGGGGTTTGAGGGTGTGGGTGCGTATTCTCTGTTTTTTTTTTGTTTTTTTGTAGAGTTGTCGAAATCGCTGTTTGATTATTATTAGCCCATTTACTGGTGCTTTTTTATACCCTTGTTGAGACTATTACAATTTTTGATCACGGAATGTGCAACGCATTAAATGAGGCGCAACAGAGTTTATAGTGCTGTTTACTATTGTCAACTCCAAATGCTGTCTGCTCGTCGTCTATTGCTA
The DNA here is from genome assembly GCA_035047365.1 of Drosophila ustulata. Lineage (NCBI taxonomy): Eukaryota > Metazoa > Arthropoda > Insecta > Diptera > Drosophilidae > Drosophila > Drosophila ustulata. The sequence continues at coordinate 10,764,570 of JAWNPT010000080.1, forward strand.
CTTGGCGTGACTGTCGCTTCATTGTGACCTTTATTAATGGCAGTATACTATACGTGAGCAAATTTGATAGATCGGAGCTCTATATCAAATAACGGGGTGGCTCCAAAGTCGCTTAAATTCAATTAAACAGATAAAACTTCTACAGTGGCTTAAGAATTAATACCATTATATATCATTGAGGGGAAAGCAATCAATAGTATGTGTATGAATAAACTCATCGAATAATGATCATAATTAAAGTTCTATTTTTAGCTCGAAAATAAAACTCGAGTTGATATTACGGCTTTTGCATTGAGAATTAAAATTGTATATATTTATAGTCGAAGAACAATACAAATTCAATAAAAAATTAATAAAATTCAAATGTAAATAAATCCATTTCTATTCAAAATTATATCGATCCCAATTTATACTGTAACCACTATTGTAGAATATTAATTTATTACTCAAAATAAATGAATTTGTTCCAAATATGCTAAATTACCTACCATTAAACACGAACGTTACAAAAAACTTATAAATCATAAACTTCAAAAGTCCTGAAATTAAATAATACAGATTCTTCGTGATTTTATAGTCAATCATTTCAATCGTTTTCATTTCAAACGGTAATTTTTTATCAGCGATTGCAAATACGAGTTATATGTCCTTTAAAAATTGTTTATAAATAAAACTTTTGTATAATGAATTTTAAGTTATTTCTTAAATACTTTTTCCAAAATACATTTATTGATAAAAAATATCTCCAACCATTATCCTTAATTTTGATTTACAAAAAAAAAATGAAACTCATAAAATGTTTTATTTTAATTATTGGATTTCAATAACATATCATAAAATAAATATCAGATTTAAATTGTATTTTGACCATAACTACATAAAAGAAACTAAAAATAAAATTTATTATTTTCATTTTAATAATTCAATTTTTTTAAATCAATTTTTTGATTAAAATCACTTTAATCGTTACTCTAAAATAATTTTTGGAATAATAAGAATAAATTTCTAAATAAAAGAAAATACAAATAAAATGTATTTTCCAATAATTTTAATAAAAATTAGTTTCATCAGTATTTTTAGTTCTTGGATTTTGTTGATGTAGGGCATCAGGTTTTCGTTGAGTCGCCGCAATACAGAAAAATTGCCTGCCTCGTTTTGTTTATTAGTATTTCATTGTGTTGTTTGCCTGTTGGCTTGTTTGCATTAGTGTTGTTGTGGCTGTTGTAATTAATGTTTGCCCTCTACCACTTTCTTCAACCATATACAAATTTCTCGTTGCTTGACTAATTACAACAGATTCGGCGATACGTATACGCAACGTGGACGGCAAACGATTTGTTCTGCGGCGCCACCGGACGACACCTACAACGACACGCTGCGTCGCATCAAGAGCGCCCAGAGCTGTGACGAATTGAAGGCGCTCGTGCAGCGTCAACTCGACTGACGGCGGCATTGTGGCAGCCACAATGGCCGCAAAGGCAACGGCGACAGCAACAGCAACAATAAGAATAAGTCGAAGCAGCAACGTGACACTGGCAGCAATTATGAGCAGCGTGTGCTAGATATTAATGCGCTAAATGCGACGGAAAACCTACAAAAACAGCAGCAGCAGCAGCAGCAACGCATCGACTTTTATACTTATTTGCAGTTGGCCAACGGATACTATGAACGTGGACTGCAGGCGAACCTCAAGTATCTGCAATCGATTGGGCAACGTAATGCGATAAAGCAACAGCAGCAGCAGCAACGCCAGCGACTTAAGCAGCAGCAGCGACGCTACTCCCTGGACGCCTGGCCACAACCACAACAACAACAACAAACAGTTGCTGAGCAGCCAACAACAACAGCAACAACCACAACGAGACAACGATTGCCGGGCAGATTGAGCGCATTATTGAAAAATTTGCGCCATCGCAAGCGTTGCCAGACTGTCGTTGGGCAGAGCAACGTTGCCATACGCGTGCATATAGCGCCAGTGCAACAACAACTACAACAGCAGCGTAGCATGTGCGATTATGCCGAAAACAATAAGAGCAATCGCAACAATATTAATAACAGCAGCACCAGCAGCAGCAGCAGCAACAGCCATTTGCCAGCAATCGAACAAATCGAACAGCAGCAGCAGCAGCAGCAGCGCAAGCTCTATGAAATAATCGATAACTTGAGCCAGCTGAGTTTGGGCGATAACAAGAGCAGTGACGGCAAACGATTACCGCTGATAACGCTCACCGATTACACGCAACAGGTGGCGCTGTATGGCGGCAATTTCGAATTTCTTGACAGTTGTCAAACGCCCAACGACGAAGCCAGACCACCAACATAATAATAATACTAACAATAAGTGAAATAATAATATATAAGAGCAAATACTCAACAATAAGTGCAATTAATTGCCACACATAACAACGTAAAAAGCAAAAAAGGGAAACGTAAACGAAAACGAAACTAAAAAAAAAAGGAAAAGCAGAGCAACGCAAACAAACAAAAATAAAATACAATACGAACAAAGCGATTTGCGCGCGTCATCGGAAATCGGTTTTATATGCAAACGGCAGACAAACAACAAGCGCAGCAACAACACAGCAGCAACAACTTAAGCAGCGGCAGCAGCAGCTAATAACGGCTAGAACAAAATATAAAACGGCTTTTAAGCCAACGTATTGCGTATTTGGCGTTGCGCGCGAACAATGGTTGCGGCTGCTGCCGACGTCCCAATTACAACAGCAACAATAAGCAGCAGCGACGACGCAGCAACGTCGACGCCAGCAGAGACGACGACAACAACGACGACGGCGGCGACGGCGACGAGCAGCAGCAACGTTGAAATTGCCGCATTAACGGCCGCAAGTGCCAGCGGTTCACAAGCAGCGACCTCTAATCTAAATAATAATAATAACAACAACCACGACGACGACGACGACGACAACAACGACGACGGTGACGACGACAGCAGCAATCATATTGATAACAGCAACAACAATAACAACATTAACAACATGTCCGATGCAAGCGATGCCACCAAAACCACACCAACAACAGCAGCAGCACCAACAACAACAGCAGCAGCAGCAGCAGTTGCAGCCCCAACAGCAGCAGCAGCAGCAACAACTGCATCTAAAAGCGCGGTTAGCCAACGCAATGTGGACATTAAAATCGAGAAGACGAGCAACATGGAGGCGGCCACCCAGCAGCTGACCAAGAAGGTGCTGAAGCTCGATCTGGGCGGCAAGAATTTGGATGAATACTCACTCAAGTCGCCAAAGTCACCCATTGCAGGTAAGCAGGCAACAGAAATGCATTCATGAATCTTATCTAACATTGCTTGGAGCAATGTTAAAATGTTTAAACCACCCTTGTTAACAGTGCATATTAGTTTCAGTTCAAATGCCATTCAAAATTCAGCAAAAGGATTTAAAAACTCTTTGTTAAAAATGTTATTGTAACAATACAAATGCATAGTTCAATTAATTAAACATATTTCAAAATATAAGTCAAAAAGGTCAATAAATAAAGCTCATTTAGGATCAAATTATAATGGCCTGAATTTATTATTTTTTGAAGCAGTTTAATTTTTTACTTTGAATGTTAGTTTCAGTTTAGAAAAATGAAAAGTTTATTTTGAATTCATGGTTTATTTTATTATGGTCAGCATTTTTTATTTTATGACGCAGTTTTATTTTTAACTTTGAATGTTAGTTTCAGTTTATTTTAAATTCATCAAAACTTTAAAATTCCAAACTAACGATTCCTTGATAAAAGTGTTTTATTAACAATTGGAATGCGAAAGTGGAATGTTGATTAAACAATCGGCAGTGAAGATCAAAAAGTGAATTAAACACAGTTCAGTGAAGATCATATTTTTATAGTCCAAAATTGTTGACAGACAATCATAAAAAGCTTCATACTTTTGAGCAGCTTTCTTTGTGCAATAATAAAATGACGGATCATTGTTAATTTTAGCAAATTATGAAAGCAAATTAAATTGGTTTAAATTTAGAATTTCCGTTGTTTTTGGCTGTTTTAATTGCTAAAACTAGCAACTGCAATAATTACCGGAAATGCCACATTCCGCAATTGAATGATTTTCTTCCAAAGAACTTTTAAATTGTCTTTACACTAGAGCAAATGGAAATGTTAAATGCTATAAAATGAGTAATTTAAATGCTACACAAACGAACTAAGTAGATTATTAAATCGTTAATCGTTTCAGTTAAAATAATTGAAAAATCGAAGGAAAACTTTTATTACACAGACAATAAGTTGACTGCTTTTAAATTGTTAGGATCGATTAAATAGTCTCTACATATTTTACATTATAAAGTGAACTCTTTTAGCAAATTAATAGATAAAAAAAGGGACAATTTAATTATATTATTTTGTAAATACATTTTCGAAATACCCATCCTAGGTTTTAAAATGCAAATACTAGATACAGATATAGTTGAAATTTCGTATCTTTAAAATAGCAAAAGTTATTATATATATTAGCTATAGTAAAGAATAGAAATATATAATAAAAAAAAATTAGTCTTTCTGAAGAAGTGTTTTTTAAGAAGTTGATAAATAACAGAAATATCAACTAGAATTCATTCATTCATCACATAATATATACAATTTATTTTATTATATTTATTAATGTATTGTAAATATATTATTGGATATATGTACATATGAATATTAAAATATTATTTTTCTGAGCTCAGGAAATTTATATTAGAAAAGAGTATAAAAAATGCGGCAGAGTTTTAAGACCAGAAAGAAAATTGTTTTAGAAGAATATTCTAAATTGAAACCCGTCTCAGCTAGAAATAATTTCGCAATATCTTATGACTATCGTATTTGTTCTTCATTTATTTGTACGATAGTGATTTTGTTTTATCACGTGCCCACTGTTTCTGTGTTGATGTTTGCTCTAATAAACAATGTTGATCTTGTTCGGGTCTCAAGTGTCACAGCATTGAATTGCCTTTGCTATAAATAATATCGAACGACAAACAGCGAACGAACGGCACATGACAATTTTCCAGAAGAAGGAAGTAATAAAAGTCGCTTAGGGCTGGGTAGAATTACACTTTTGAGGGAAGATCGGCGCCGTATTATTTGGTAACCGGTATTGGGTAGAAAAAAAAAAACGCCGGCAGATTGCATAGATCGTTATTGTTTTTATTTATTTATTTTGTTGTTGTTCGCCTTATCGCAAGTTTATTTAATGTGTTTTGTTTTTTTTTTTTTGCGCGCGCGTATGATTATGAAAGCGTTAATTAATTGTTGTTTTATTCGCAGCACGCTTGCCGCATCAAACATCATTGACGTCATCGGTGGACGTGGAGGATCGGAAAACATTACGAGAGGCCTTATATCAGGGTATATTCCATCGACATCGCCGCACCATCTTCGCCGTGGGCAGTTTTCTGCGTATGCTGAGGAGCCGCAACTCTCAATACAACACCATTCGCAGCTCGTCGGAGGGTGAGGATATCGATGAGGTTAGATAAGAATATATCTATACGCATATTTAGTATTCTACATACTTTGTATGCCAGCGTCTAATAGAGTTTTGTATAATGTGTATGTAGTTCAAAGAGTAGTTTCCAAGTCATTCAAAACGTCAGCAGCAAACGACGACGACAATCTGGGGAAAAGTGAATAAAATCGATTGGGGACAGACTGATGGCGATGATGACGACGACGACGATGATGATGTTGATGATGATCTACTATTATTAATTTTGAATGTTGGGCCGTGTGCGTTGTGCTTGTTGTGCTTGGTTTTTTGTTAAGCATACGATAGTAAATACGATAGTTTCTACGATAGGCTAGCCGACAAAAAAACATTGCATGTACTTTGTGTATTTATTGTGTGTCATCAACAAACCGAAACCGAAACCGAAAATAGCCCAAAAACAAAACAAAATACAAAGCAACCATAAGACTAGCCACAATGTTGTGTTTAGCATTTAGCGACAAGAATGATCCAAATAGAAAAACACGAAAAACAAAAAAACAAACAAACATAAATGTTACATTCATACTATATAGTCTGTGCCCCGATTTCCAACGTTTAAACCTGCTGCATCACCATTGCCTAAGCAACTTATGCATTCCAAGACAAGCTTTCCCAAACCCCTCTCTCCTCCCCCTCTCAAGCAAGCTAAACAAATCTGAAAGACGCCTTATCTATAAAAAAAAAAAAAAAACCAAAATGAAAACCAAAAAAAAAAAAAACAAAACAAAACAAACTGAATGAAAGAAACAAAAAATATATATAGAATTTAAAGCCTTTTTCTTATACATACATACAACAACAAAAATATTTATATAAACGTAAGCTAATTGTGAACCATTAATATCTATTGTACTATATATGTATGTAATACTGTCGACAACTGTAACTGAAACTGTAACTGTGTAAACGCGCTAAACTTGTTTCCCTTCATCAGTCTGATCAGCCTTGCAGGTAGTTTCAATTCTTTACTCTGTCTAACAGTTGGAACCCCATTTATCTGGCCTAGTCTAGTTTATAAGCAGCTTTTTGTGTTGGATTTACCATATCGTATAGTTACTGTACTTTCTTTTCACACATATCGCGTTCAAATTTGTTGAAAATATCAATCCAACTACTTGACTCTCTTGACCATCCATCCATCTAATCAACTCAACTCACTGAACTCTTTTAGGATCCCATAATATTTCTGAATACAAAAGAAAAAGACACCCACTTGCTGATATAGCATCATTTTTATTTACATAGTATATATCGTAATAATATTACAAGTTTCCTTATGCCTTATAGAAAGAGTTTTGACCAAAAATCTTTTGATTCAAAAATTGGACCACAATATTATCATTTTGACGATATGTTAGCACAACGCTATCTGCAAGGATATAACCAAAACCAAAAAAATATAAATCTATATAAATATGTTTTTTTTTCTAATATTTTGTTGAATGTCTTGCGAAAATGATATTTGCTATTTGTCGGTTTTCATTGCAACGGGAACAAAAACTTTTAAAGCCGCACTCGAAGAAATGTTTTTTGCGCATCCTAAACGTAATAAACTATCTATATATATATATAGATCTAGATATATGTATACCAAATGCCTAGTTCTAGTTTAAACACGACTAATGTATACCCTCATATGCGCGGTACACACACACAACACACACACACACCACACATGATATATGTATATGATATGATATGTATATGTATTTTAGAGCATTTTTGTTTAGAAGCTAGATAACTAATGTTTAAAGATTTTTGTACAGCGATCAATCGATTTATATATCGAAAACGTATCGCTTAAAGAGTATAACAAATTTCATGACAAAACCAAAAACCAAAAAAAAGAAAATAAGCATTGTTGGCATTGTTTTTGATAGTTAATTTCATATGCTACCCATAGTGTATACTTCATTATTACTACATACATACATATTGATTATTATTATTATTATTATTATATATATAAACATGTTTTTTTTTTTTTTAAATAAAAATCAAGTGAAAATCCAGTTAATTTACATAAAAAAAAAGAACAAAGATTTACAAACATTCGTCAACTTTTATTGCAGTTTCTCAAGATGCGTAAATTACTCAAGCTATTCGATCGCTGAGCCGCCGATCCTTCCGACATCTTCTACTATCTATATATATATATAAATCCTTATATACATGATTATATGTGTGTGTGTGTGTTACAACTGAAGCAAAATAAATGGCGAGTTTAGGTGAAAAACAAACGCGGTTGCCACCAGCTGGCATTGGGCATCGCAAACGACGGCGTCATGGGCATCGTTGGATACACCATCGGCATCGACATCTGTCCACTTGCACCGACTATTCCAGTATTATAGCCCAGCTGCGACAGCGCAATTTGGTACTGAAAACATTGGAAATCAATTAAATCTCTGACGAGTGGCGAATTAATTATTTCAGCTACTGAAAACTCTACTGAATAGGTAGGTCTGAAATTCCTTACTGAAAAATCGAATGAATAGGTAATTAAAAAGTTCTGCATGTTTATGAAATTAACTACAATTAATTATGTAAATAGGTTTTAACAAATAATCACTGAAAAGTCAGCAAAATTTGGGAGAAGTCAGCTCTAAAATGCAATATTGATAAGTCGACTGCATAGGTAAAATAAACTACAAATAGTTATGTTTTTTTTTACAGATATTTGGAAAAAATTAATAAATGAAAAGTCTAATCAACAAGTACAGAAGGGAGCTCTAAAATTGGCTATTGGTTTAATTCTAAAAAATTCTATTGATTGCACAAAAATGGCAAAGATGGTTAAAAGTTATTGAAGAGTCTCCCAATTAAATTAAAATTATAAATAAATTTAAAAAAATTATGGCAATTAATTAAGCAAGAAGTTTGGTTAATTAAATACAAAAATAAATAAAGTACAGAAAGTGTTTAATAGAATGAGGGACTTATCAATAAGATCAGCAAATTGTATTAAAAAAAAATAAGAAAAAGTCTAGCAATAAATTCGCTAATTTTATAAAAAATAAAATAGAAAGCAGAATGTATTTAATAGATTGAGGAATTTAGCAATGAGTTCAGCTAGTTTAATATAAAACAATTTGAGAAAAGTTTGGCAAGAAGCTTAGTTAACTAAATACTAAAATAAATAAATACACAAGAACAAATTAACAAGAATTTCAGCTAATAAAATTAACAAATTGGGAAAAGTCTAGCAAATATTGTAGCTTATTTAATAAACAAATTTAGAAAGTATTTAATGAAGAGAAGCACAGAAAATTAATGTGCGACTTTTTTGTCGCTCTCTCGCTGACACTGCTGACAACTCTAACGAATGGTCAGCGGGAAATTCATGCACTTTGATGCTGTTCGCTACTCACCTGCTTGGGATCGCTGGGCACCACGTAGGTGCCTTCTCTGACCGCCTTCTGGATGGAGGCGCGCAACGCGGCCGCTTCCTTGAGATTCTGTGGCGTCACACGGACTTCGGCGGCTTGGCCGGTGGCCAGCTGCGAGGGATGCAACAACCAGGTGGGTTGCACCACCTGGCGACGCCGCAACGTGGCAGGCAACGCGCCACAGCTGCCGAGGCAGATGGCGGTGACGATGACGCTGACGCTGATGATGCGACTGCGCAGCATGTTGAGTGCGCTTCGAGTGTTGGCCAAAAGTCGGTTAGAGCCAAGTTTTTAAATCGGTATTTGCACTTGTCGAAGTCGCCGCAAATGCGACGTGAAGCACGTTGCATGAGTCGAGTTCAATGTCAAGGTGAAAAACATTCTTTTTGGGGGGTCAGCAAATCAAATGCATTCGAAACTTAAGTTCTGTTTAAATATTATACGGTTTTATACAAATTCTGATTTAACTGCTTAGCTATTTTGATATCAATCGAAAACTTATTTATCTACTTTACATTTCTATAACAATTTATTGGAAATTGTCTGCTGGATATTATTTGCAGCAAGCGAAGCAATTATTTAATGGTTTTTTTGTTGCACCTTTTTTTACAGACATTTTTCAACTCTTTCCTTGGCTTTTTTAATCTAATTTTAAAGTAGACTTTGATATGGATGCCTAATAAATTAGTAATAACAGAATTACTTGAACCTGGGATAAATAATTGTAAGTTCAAATTTTTACATCATTTTTGCAAATTTTTTAATTTAGCATTATTTAAATAACTTTCTATGCATTATTCAGTTTCATACTAGAAGTATTTGCACTAAAGTAAATATAAAAATAAAAAAAACCCTAAGGATAAATTTACGTGTCATATTCAAAGGATAATTTTAATTCAAAATTTTATAAAAACTAAAGAATTAAAGAAAATTTTAAATAATTAGTTTCAAAGAATTTTATACAGTACAAATCTGCATAAATAAAATATGCGATAATTTTACGTTTCATCTCTATGGGAATTCTTATGCCCAATTTTTAAAAACACAAAAATGTTTTATGCATTTTTTAGACCATAAAAAGTACAAAGAATTTTCTATGCATAATTGCATCAATAAGAATAAAATAATAATTTTGAGACAAATTTTTGAAGAACTTAATTTATGCAAATTTTGATTTTTTCATTTTTTTTTAACAAGTCTTAACATTTTTCTATGCAAAACTGCTTAAATAAATTGTATGCCGGAAATACAATTTAAATTTTTACCAAATTTTCCAAAGCAAAAACTTTGATGACTTTTCTATGCGTAACTGCAAAAATAAGATTAAAAGAATAGTTTTCAATTTGTACACAAATTCGTTAAACACATTTTGAATAACTAAATCAAAATGTTTTTCACAAAACAGCATAAATAAATCGTACGCTGCGAATACAATTTAAATTTATACCAAGATTTTCAAAGTAAATGTTCTAAAAAAAAATCAGACGAATTTTATTTTAATTTGTTTACAAACTTTTTATAGAGATTGTTTTTTTTTGCTTGCATTATTCAAGTGATAAATTACGAAACTGTATTGAAAATGATTCGGGGTAATAGTTTTACACTTAGCTTAAGCTTAGAAAATATACAAAATAGAATTCGTTGTTTTGTTTTTTGTGTTTTTTAATGCTGGCAGTTGGCGCGCAAAGCAATCGTCGTGTGGCGGCTTTAATTATAAAACTACAAATGTTGTAAATGATTTCGTTTGACTGCAAAGTGTGTTTTGTACAAGAAGTTAACAAACTAACAAATTTCATGTTGTTGGTCAAGTTGCAGTGGAAGCGAGAGAGCAAAACGCTCGTTCTCTCTCTCATTGCTGTGCTTCGATGGCAACTGATGAAGGCGCCTCATCCAACGGCTCCTCTTTGATATGCACATCGTCGTCCTCCTGATCCTCCTTGCTGTTCTCATGCAGCAGCACATATTCCCGCGAACTGAACCCAAACTTGATCACATCCTTCTCCATCAGTTCGTAGTACTTGCGACCATCGATCTTCTTGTTGTTCAGAAATGTGCCGTTCGCCGACTCCAAATCGATCAGATACAAACGCACCCGTTTGCCCTGGCTGCCGTCGTCGCGCTCGAACGGCACCAGGCGATACTGGAGCGCGGCATGCTGCTTGGAGCAGCTGGGATGATCGACGGCGAGATCGACAACCTTGCGATCGCGTCCCACCAGAAAGCAGCTCTGGCGATGGATGTGCAGCGTGGGCAGCGCCGTTTCGCCCTTGAACGGATACAGGCGCCAGCGACGTTTCGGTTTGCGTGCCTCCGGCGGCTCCGCATACTTCACCACAATCCCATTCACCTTGTTGGTGTCCTCGGTGAGGGCGCCGCTCAGCCCAAAGTTGGGTTTCTCCTTGTCCAGCGGATCGACCTCGTCCTCCTTTTTGTTGTCTTTGTCGCTGCCCGGTTTGCCCCACTCAAACTGCTCCTCGTCGCGTTTATTGCGCTGTTGTTGACGACCTCCGCCTCCACCACCTCCTCTATAGGGGCGTTCTCTTGGACTGCGACTGCGACTTCGACTGCGTCTGAAAAAGAGTTGTTAAGTTTGGTTTTTATTCTTTTTTGGTGTGCACAACTTACCGACGCGCTTCGGGCGAGCGACGCGGGCGCTCGCGTCTTTCGGGGCTGCGCTGCCGTTGGGGCGCACGTCGCTCCCGACTGCGTTCCCTTTCCCGCTCCCGCTCACGTCCACGCCGCATTTGATCGCGATCCCGTTCGCGCTCCCGTTCCCTGTCACGCTCCCGCTCTCTGTCCCGCTCCCTGTCTCGATCCCGCTCCCTTTCCCTGTCTCTGTCCCGCTCGCGTTCCTTGTCTCTATCCCGCTCCCGTTCCCTGTCTCTGTCGCCATCCCGGTCCCGCTCCCTTTCTCGCTCACGTTTGCGCGACTGTTTGGCGGCGCCACCGCGCTCTGGACTGTCCCACTTGGACCGCGGTTCTTGCACCGCCCGCTGTTGTTGTTGTTGTGGCTCATCTTTGTGGGGTTTCGATTTCTTAGCGGCGGCGGCGCCGCTGCTGCTGCTGGCTTCACTACTGCTGCCGCCGCTATCGCTGCCGCTGCTGCTGTTGCTGCCACTGCTGCTGGAAGCGGAGCTGGATGTGGAGCTGTCGCGTTTTGTTTTTGTTGCTTTGCTTAGCTGCTTCTTCTTCGCCAGCGTCTTGGTTGATTTTGTTTTCCTTATGTCCTCGTCGCTGGTGGCTTTGGCTGCTGCGGCCGCGTCGTTGTCGTCGCCGCGCTCTTTCGTCAATTTCACCATTGTTTTTTCGCGTGTAATTGCCACAAATAAATTGCAAATCGTCAACACACAGAATGCCTTTGAAATTATGCTAGTGATGGCAGTTGGACCGGCTTTGCGCTTAACAGCTGTTCGGGCGGCGATATTTTCAGTGCAGCGCTGTTAAGTATTTATCGCGCAAGTATACCAAAATGTTAAGCTCTAACACTTTTTGGGTGTTTCTGTACTTTGGTATATTTGGGCAGTTGCGCTTGCGGGCACACTGCGACACAGGTGTTAAATAAAACAGCTTTAAGAAAGCTCTTCGTTTTTTTTTTTTTGAAGAAAAAAAAGTCTGAATGCATCTTAAAGAATAATTTATTCAAAATACAAATTGTGCAAAATACGAATTTCTTATTTTAAGTTCTCTATTAATTATTGTGATAGTTTTTTTGTGCAAAGAATCAATTGCAAGCCAATAGAGCATCCAGAGAGTAATCAACACAAAAGGAAATACAAAAATAAATAAATAACATAGCAAGATGACGATGACACCATTTGATGATTTTGTCTATTTAATAAATCATGTGCTGTTGGGCGAAGAACCGGTAAGTGATAAAAAATTAACTGCAATAAATCTGCACACACACACACATTGATACCGTAATTGCAATAACAACACACACACACACTCACACACATGCACGCACACATACTAATGCAAATCATTCTCCTTATTGTGTGACCAGACCATTGAGGATTTCATACTGCTTGTGGGCACACTGGTGGCATTCATTGCGTTCATACTGTGGTGCTGTTTCCCCATACAGCCAAAGGTAGGTAGAATTCCACGCAAACACACACATACACACAAACACAAATGTACGTACAGCAATTTGTATGGTTTTGGTCAATCGGGACATTTTGCTAATAATTTCCCACACACACACTCACACAGGAGCCTGGACAACATCGTCAATTCACGTGCAAGATCATACCGAATCATATAAAGGCATTTGATGCCGCTGCCGCCGCAGCCTCCACAACCGTTACAAACAGCAGCAACAACAACACCAGCAGCAGCGGCGCCACCAACAACAATACAACAGCGAATACAAATGGTAACGGGACGACGGGCAGTGCTGCCCATAACAATGGTGGTCATAACCTAGGCAGCTATAGCAAAAACGGCAGTGTGGCCATGCACAATTATTATGTGAAGAGTGGCCATCATTGCTGCACCTAATGGCAGTTGGATCGAGGTTGCCACCCCATTGCTGTTTTCTAGTTTCAATTTTAAGTTTCCAGTTTTTTTTGTTTTGTGTATTGTCTAAGTTTGTGCTATGAATGTCATAATAATTGTGCCAATTGGTTGTTCAAAAAGCGCAGCTAACTTGAACATTAACCCCCCAACACACACCCTCCCTCCCACTTACACACTTGATACTCGATACTCTCGACACTTGATACTAGATGCTTGGGTGTTGAATTTAATTCGCAAGCACATTTGAATTGTAATTGCTCAGACTGATTTGATCGTGGAAAGTCCATGATGACGTTGAAAATGATTCGAGAGAAAAATGAAATGCAAATGAAAAGAATGAAAATGTATGACGCAAAAGTTTTTAAAACTTTCTTGATTTAGTAACAACTATATATATAATTGTATTTATTGTATTGTATTGCAAACAAACAAAACAAAAAAACAAGAAGTATACCAAAATTATACGAAATATGTAAAGACAAGCTAAAGCCTAGCAAAAACTATTTATAAGTATTTATGATGTAACTAATTGCATATTTATACGCATGTTAAAACAACTACAATCCCTACAACCCCCTAAAACCTTACCCCAACCACAATTATGAAGGCCTAGTCTCAATCGATCATTCAGAATATACTTATATATACATACATATGTAATCATAGTCATTGTCACGAAACGAGTTTCTGTTCTGTATCTTTTAAGAGAATATTATATACTCGAATCACATCAACTAGCATAGTTATATTTTTTTTTGGCTTTTTTATATATGTATAAGATATATACATACATTTAAAATTTGTGTATATGTGTTTGATCTCATTTATCAACTTATTTATGTGATGTACAAGAAACAAAAACAAAACAAATACAAACCCTTCACGTCAAGGGTTATAAAAATGAAAATTCCCTTTTAAAACAGAAAAAAAATTCCCAAAAACATTGTTGTTATTTGCCAAGTATTTATTTATTTTAATAGGTATTACTCAACACACAGTGTCGCACATAAGTATTTGTACACAGTGTGAACATACTAATCAGCAAAATCACACACGTCCATCCAATCCATGGGCCACTTGAGAAACAATTGTGCGACCACTTGACAGCTCCCAATATCTGTTTATTAATTTCTTTTGTTTTATACCCGGTACGGAAGGCTCTAATGAGTAAGTGTCCATCAAAAGAAAATAATAACGATATTCGAAATGAAATCTTAAAATGTTAAGATTGTCTAATAAATTTGAAAGTTGTTCAAGAAATAATTTTATTGTGCCCTAATCAGCAGCTGGTCACACTAAAAATGTGTAACGGGTATTTCCAAGTCGAGTTAATAGTTTTAATTTGTTTGTTGTCATTGAAAAAAAAACAATCAGAATTGGTAATATGTGTCGTTAAATGTATTTTATAAATTAATAACAAATTGTATTTTTAGGTAACGGTAACAATAATGCCTAATACACATTGTGAAATATCAACATTTTGATAGTATATACACATAGCTACTATACAGTATAATAATTAAGGAAAGTCTAGCCAAGGGCCATAAATATCGCAGGGCACTTACAGATACTAGTTAAGATACATACAGTATAGATAGGGTTTCTTAGTGGTAATTCGCTGTGAGCATTTAGCTCTATCTATCTATTATATAGAGTGTCGCGCTTTGGTACCAGTTAAAATTTTTGTGACGAATATGGGTTTTCTTTTCGTTTTCGTTGTTTTGTTTTTTTTTTATAAATAATTGTGTATTTATACCTAAACAGTAGACAGTCTTAAGGAGTACCTAAGCTAAGCTAACAAAGCAAAAAAAAAAAAACCATCCTTATTTGAGGTTAGCTCATGCCCACTTATTGCTAAAGGTGGCAACTCTCCAACTGATGCAAACCTGTCGTATACGCAATCTCAAACAGTTGTAGCAGCTAGACTCGATTCAGCGAATTGGAATTATGTTGCCCTGGTGCCAGCCAGAAGCTCGACGACATGAAACTCGCAACTCGAAACGCTCACGAACTGGAACTGAAGTTGGAATTGGTAACTGGGAACTGGAACTGGCAAACGGAACTAGCTGCTGCAAACGAGCGGGAAGAACACGTTCATTTCGATCAGGATCTGCAGCACAATGAACACAGTGTACACAATAAATAAGGCGACACCGACGCGTTTTGTCAGACGATAACCGCTGCAGCTTAGTATGATGAACAAAGCAATTGTCGACAATATCAATATGATAATATTATACTCGATGCCCTGGGTGCCCACCTGCTGCTTCACCCCGGTGCCATAGTTCATGCAGTTTTTCACAAACCACGGCACGCCGAGCGACAACAAAATGGCCAATGAGTTGGCGCCCAACGAATTGGACACACCAATGCCATTTTCACCTGCAACGACAATATTGAAAATGAATTAATTGATTACAAATATATTGTGAATTGTGATTTACCGTTGCGCAGCGAAATTAAGCTTGAGACAGCTTCGGGCATCGTGGAGCCGGCGGCAAGAAAAGTGAGCCCCATCACAATTGTGGGCACGTGTATTGCCACACCGAACGCCGTCAACATCCAGACAATCAGATAAGCGTTCGCGCCAATCGTGATAATGCACATGATAAAGGACAACGGGTACAAGCGACGATGACGCATCGGATGCGGTATGACGCAGCGCAGCAAAAGCTTGATGGGAAAGACAAAGACCCACCAGCATTTCATGAAGCGGGACGCATGGCGGGGATAGGCGAATACGCTATCGGGCATTTGATCCTCTTCCTCATCTTCGCCATTCCCTGCGATGGAAATGGAAACGATAAATCGTTATCGATTGCTGTATGCGGTTTGTGGCGGTAAGTCGATTACTTACAATTCTTTGAATGCGTCAAGTTGGCTGTCGATGACATTGAAGAGGTGTTCTCTGGGAAGTTGATCACAAAAAGTCCATCGCCCGACAGCGGGTCCTTTTTCAGGGGCAGCTGCGCCTTCGCGCTGTTCTCTGGCGGTTCCGTTAGGTCTAAAAAAAACCAAAACGATTATTAGTGCTGCCAGAAATTTCAAGCAAATGAGGCTAAAAGTGTTCATAAAGGTAGCTTAAAATGGCTTATAAATATTAGATACAGTTACTATTCTTTTTTATTTTTTACAAAAAAAAATTATTACTGTTACAATCCCAGGATATTTGTTTTAAAAAAGGCTTATCTTGTTTTTCAAAAAATGTATTATCTAAAAAGTTGTAAAAAACTTAAAAGTAGCTAAATTTATTTCTAAAAAACTTGGCTGAAAGTGGCTAGATCTAGCTACAAAATAAAATATAAGGCCATACTAACCGTAACGCGTGGAGAAACAACAGTTCATGCGATCCTCGATGAAGACGCGAATGGCGGGCATAAATTTGTTGTTGTTGAACGTGATGAGGTAGTAGAGCACCAGGAAACCCATCATAACGCAGGATTCCACAAAGCTAATGCTACCGCCCCAAGCGAGCACCAGCAACACGATCGTGTTGAAGATATAGATAACACAATCGCGTGCTATGGGCCACCAGTCCAACTGCACCGGCTGCAAAATGGTTGATGAATGGATACGTTTAAACGTTGAACGAAATGAAATGCGTTTTCAAATATTTTACCTTATTGATGCAGAGGGCGGCGAGGCCAGCCACGCCCAATGTGTTGAACATCAGGGAACCAATAATTGTACCTAGACCCATATCAGATTCAAGGATCAGTGTACTTATCGTATTCGTAAAGAACTCGGGCATTGAGGTGGCCGTCGCCATAAACGTGGCGGCCGCGACATCCTTCGACAGATGCAGATCCTCGCAAATGCACTCGACGGTGGGCAGAAAGTAATCGTTGCAAATGATGGCCAGCAGTATAAAGAAATATATCGCGGCAAATACGTGCAAAACTACCCAGCCCTGGCGCAGTTGATCCACTATAGGAAATATAGTAAATATAATTTTGTTATAAGTAAATCCGCAGTAGTTGGCTGACATTTGGTGTAGTTTTCGAATTTACCTGAATATTAAATTACCGCTAATTGGTAATTTTTGAGGGATTGAAAGATGTTATTTAAAACTGAAGTTATTCAATTAAATGGTTCTTATTCCTAGCGTTTAAATGAGCAAAAATACATCAAAAAATTCAGGTTCAGAATAGGTTAAAAACTCTATTTAAATAACCGAACAATTTAAAATCTGTCTATCCGTCTGTCCATCAAGTGATGTAAATTTATTTAATCAAACTTAAGTTAAGATTGTTCTAAAAACAGTTTATTTTAATTGGTAAAATTATCTTGGTTCTTGTCAGCAAATTCTTTTTTTTTGCCCTCAATTTTAATTATTTTTTTCACCATCTTGTTGTCCTAATTGATCTGAAACCAGTTGAGACATTTTCTACTTCTTAATTCTTGTCAGGAAGTTCTATAGCTTTACTCAACATGATTTAATTCTCACCATATTTAAGATAAATAACTAAATACTAAGAATTTACTATATTTTATGCATATATGTAATGTCGTATCTTTATTCTGCCCAACAAATTCCTTTGATCTCTCAAATTTTGGCATAATTCCCTTTAAGATCGTTGACCAACGCTTTCCGATTTAGCTGGTGACTAAGTCTCAAGTGAAGTATCAACTTGAAAGGGCTTTGTTTGCAGCTTTATCGTGGTCTTATCTGGCCGTCTATCCAGTTTATAATCGGCATTGGCATTGTGATATTTATTAACGAGATACATTCATAGGTAACTGTCGTAAGCATGCGGGTGCGACATGTACCCAAGTGTTGTTGTAGTTTAATTAAAGGTTTTCACACACAACTTTAGTATAGTTCGCGATAAGAGGTCCGCGATTTGAAGAGCAGCCAAACAGAGTGATATGCCCGGAGAGCGTAGAAATAGACAATCAGATCGGTATAATAGTTTATATGGGGTGGGCTTTGTAAAGAACTAAAACACATTTGCGACGCCTGATTTATTGGACATATGGTTTTTCTATATCACTTTTGCCCGCTTTTAATGCGCTTATCGCAGCACTTGTATTGACCCTGGCCCAGTGATAACGTCGCTATATGCTGAGCCCCGATGCAGGAAGAGCTGCGTTTAGCATTGGACACCGCCATTGATCAATGCACTTGGCAAGTTCAAGTGCAGTTTTGGCGTTTATCGATTGAGGTTTACTTACGCGTAAATATCTCTGGGAATTCATCGAGCGGCGCATCGGCCTCCTCGCCGGGACACGTTCCTCTGGGCAGTATATCGAATAGCAGCTGTTCGTCCAGATATCTTAGCGACGCTTCCAGAAAATTGCTATCATTGTGCGCTGCAATGGATGAGTTGGAGAATCAACAATTATTCAAATACTCCATGAATGCAATGATTTTAATGACTAAGTTTGAAAGCAGATAACGTCTTAGTGGGTTAGCGAAAGCTAATGCTGCGATAAGATTGAGTCTGTAACCCTGAGAGTTACACGATTCAACTGTGGTAGGGTAGGTTTGGGTTGATAGCGCTACTTACTGGCAACCTATAGAAATTCACTGTACTTTATTCTTCGAAGTGAATAAGTAATAATACAAAGTAAAAATACTGGAAATTTTTAATTTATAATTTTGAAAGTAGAGCTGTCTTCAAGAATTCTTTGCAATTTAGTTTTTAATTTTAATCGAATAGAAATAATAATAAAATTGTATCTACAACATGCAACAATATTAACTAACAATCTGCTAATATCCTCTCACAATTGATGTAATATAGTAATAAAATATGATCTATTAAATTTTCCCAAAAGTTATTAAATAATTCTGCAAATATTCCTTTACATACGATGTGACATAGAAATATAATTGATCTATTAATCCATGAATTATTAAATTATTCTTCTGCAAATATTTTATAATATTTTATGTAAAGTAAAAATTTAATTTCATCTTGATGAATTGTCTTATTAAATACTTCTTGCTAATATCCAACAATATTTGATTTGAAATCATAATGAAATTAAGCAACGATTTTTGTTATTAAATTATTTGCTCATATCCAATTTAATTTGTAGCGAAATCATAATACGCCTAATCTATAATTCTTTGCAAAATCGCAGCATATTTATAATTCTATATTATACCTTAAATTCAGATCTCTCTTCTGATCGTATTTTTAGTAAAATATTCCTTAAGAGCTTATTTAACTTGAAGTTGTAACCGATCCAGCAAATTATTCTTTAGCTATTTCTGTTGCTATGCAGGTCAAGATCGGCATTTTTCCCGACATTCCATGGCATGATGGCTGTGGTGTCGAATGAATGATTTCATTTAATTCTCACGCAAAAGGTGCAAAAAATGAAAAATTCCACAATTCGTGGAGCAGATAAACAATTATATGGCGCGGTAATTGCGGTACAATACTTGTGGATGCGATTTCAATGTCTAATTGCATAAATTGTAAATCAAACAAGTCGGAACATAAACGCTTAATGGCTTCCATGTTTTTTTGTTTTTGTTTTTTTTGCTGTTATATTGTTATTGTTGATCGATACGCCGCCAAAGTTTAGCCAAGTTAAGAAGCTATCGTAATGCCATATTATTGACTCTGATTGGCCAATGCGATGGGATGTTTTATGAACTTGTTATTATGGTTATTGTGTACGCCGATTTGTTCCGTTTCGTTCCGTTCCGTTCTGTTCATAATCAGGAAATTAAAGTGTCATCCAAAAATACGAGAAACACTCATGAGCCGATTTGTTTTCACTTTTTGATGGTTTATTATTAGCAATAATTTCGGCTTACCGCGAATGGGGAAATAATACTCAAAATATTTTATCTAAGTAAGTTAATTCCCATGAAATGGCCACAATTAGTCTGGGGACGGGTGGGTGGCCGCTCTGTCTGATTGGCACTGTCTTATCAGCCCATTTCTTGAGCAAACTCTTGTACAATAATGATTCACCTCCTCCACCGCCTCCACCTCATTTACAACCTTTCACGGCTCTGGGGTCGTGATTCACATCTTGTGCTGCCCACCGACTGGGGTATCATTGTTTTCCCATGAAATTGAACACATTGAATGCATTTAACCAGACATAATGAACGATAATTATCAATATCTTGCTTGTTTTCTAATGAAATTTGTAATGCATTAAAAGACACATAAGATAAGTACTATCAAGCTAGTGATTGTTGTAAATACTATATCTTAGTGTGTTGATTTTAACCTAACCATTATTTAGATTTGTAAAAAGTGCAATGAACAATTCAATGAAATTTGTAATGCATTAAAAATGTTTTCGTCTTTCCTCTTTTTTTGAATAAAAATGCAAAGAACTGTTTCAAAAATATCCCCTTTTAATTTAGTTAAACCCTCTTGGTTTATTTCTTGTGCACGTAGCGTATTCGTTCGTCGTCTATGCTCCGCTATCTTTACCCCCCATTGTTATTGTTCCCTGCACACAACGCTTTTAGGTATTTGGTTTTGACCTTTTTCGCTTGAAACTCTTTCAGCACGTGCGATACGCTCGGCAGCTTTTCACCAAGCCACTTTTGTTGTTGCAATTTTGTTAAATATTTTTTATTTGTTATTGTTTTGTGTTTTGAAGAATTGCATGTCTTTGGCAGCTGGCGAGAACAATAAAATAAGCTGCAGCAATAATCAGACATAATTTCAATAATTAAATAAAACTTAAACTTGAAAATTGAAGCATGGCAACCGAAAGACGCCAGCATCGCAAACAAAATGGTAGTCGAAGTGGAGATACCCTTTAAATGATAAGTGCATTTAAATGGGAAATGTGGAAAACGAATAGAATATAATTTAGCTATATCAAAACTATGGAATGTAGGAAGAAGTGAAATGCTATAAAATAAAAATGAATAAAATTACATTTAATTAATGGCAATTAGAAATTAATAAAAAAAATCGAATGAATTTGAATAACATTATCTTACTTCAAAAACGTATGTAGAGGGAACAGTATTAAAATTACAGTCCAACGGAACGAAATGAAAGTGAACAGAATTATTCCAATTTTTTACAGCAGAAGTTAAAATAACTTAATGATATACTGAGAATAATTAATGAAAATGAATAAAATATAGGAGAAATATCAGTATGATAAATCAAAGACGAAGCGTAATGTAATGAAACTGAATAAAATGAAACAGTAATGCATTTTAAATAGTTACAAATAAAAGGTTTGACAAAAAAATGAAATTGAACAGAATTTCATGAAGTTCGATAAATATAAATTGAATATGCGAATGAAATGAAATATAATTTTACGAATAGAAATAAAATATGAGCATAGAAAAAATAGAATGAAACTGAATAGAATTTAACAAAGTTAAACGAATATTGGCTTATCTAGAAACATTATTAATTTATTTAATTCACGAGGTATAAAACACAAAATGCAAGCTTTCTTAATGGGGTCGCAAACCGATTGTGCAAAGCGTCATACCCCATGCGTCGCTCATACCCTGCACTTGAGTTGAAACTATTCCAAAAAAGATTTCGGCTAACATTGAAACTGGCTCTTGTCGGCCTTTTCTGTCGAGTTGTCGCGTTGTTGCAACAGGTGCCGAATCTTTTAGCCGAGTACTCGCAACTGCAGCAGATGTGTGTGTGTGAATACAAATGTGAATAAAAGTGTGAGTGCGAGTGTGTGAATGTGAATGTGTATTTATGGGATTGCATCTAAAGCTTGCGCTTAGCTGCGCACAAACAAGTTTATTGAACCTGTTGACAGCTGTCGCTTGGGGGTTGGGGTTACGCCCATTGATTATGGAGGTCGGATCCGATCGGATCACACTATAGTGAAATACCCAAAGAGGCGAACGACGCTAAAAACCCAGTAAATATATGCACATACGAGTACATATGTACATGTATGTATGTATGTATAATAATAAAATATTTATTTGAAGACAATATTGCGAGATTCTTATGCGGAAATCGCGACGCATTGTACTTCAATTAGGGAAATCCCCTCCGCACTTCACTTCATACGTCACCAGGTCCCTTTTACTGTGTTTTGATAATAATATTTATTCTGTTACCCATTGATGCATTTCATTGTGCAATTTATCATTCGATTTGCAATCGAAAAGCGTTTGCGATGTTTGCCATAATTACCTGAGAGAAGTGGCCGACGCCCCCAAATGCAAAACAAAGAAAAACGAAATGGAAAAGAACGAAAAACAAATGCATTTTGTTTATTTAATGTTTAACTAAGTACTATTATCGCCCGCCCTCCTCTCGCACCCTCATTATTATTACTATTATTATCATCATCATGGTGTTTTTGTTGTTGCAACTTTGCCGTTTAATTGGCAACTCGTTTCTCTGATCGTGTTGCGACTCAATGCAAATCAATCGGTTTCCCAAGCTGCCTGAAAACTGCTTGCTAATTGTTGTTAAATCAACAAATGCGATTATTAAACACTGCCCTACAAAAACAGTCAGCATTTTTGCACTACACATTTTTCGATTACAAACGTAGAAAATGCAATAAAATAACATTTATAGAGTGTCGAATAACGCAAAGTTAAGAGAAAACGAAAATAAATAAAACAGATTTAATTAAATTTAATAAAAGCAAATTAGATAGACGGAAATTAACTGCACTTAAGTTAAACATATGCAAAACTATAAATTGTAAATTGTTAAGAAATTTAATGCTTAGCAATGGGATCTATAATATGTTTTTCAAAACACATAAATTGAAAAATGAAAATTAGGGAAAACAGCATCAAATTTAGTATTACTCACTCAAGAAATTTTAATTTGCTATATTTAATATTTAAATTGCCATAAAAAGCTGGCAAAGAATTTAAGCGAACTTATTAAACAAATAAATCATTTGAAAAAATTATTGTAATAATGCAATTAATTGTCATAAAAGGCTGCAAAGAATTTAAAGGCAACTATTTAAAAAAAACTAGATAATCTCATATAATTATACAATTTAGAGGAAGTTATTAAAAATAAAATAAATAATTTCGTATAATTATCCAATTAACTGTCATACAAAGCTGGCAATGGAATTTAAAGGAAATTATTTAAAATAAAATAAACAATTTCACGTAAGAAGCTGGTAAAGAATTTAAGCGAATTTATTAAATAAAATAGGTCACTTGAAATAATACTTGTAATATAATTAATTGCCACACAAAGCTGGCATAGAATTGGAAGGAAATTATTTAAAATAATTTCGTGTAAAATGATCGTAACGAATTTAAATGATAGAAATAATTTCAAATAATAATCAGAACAGGTCGAATAGAAATTGAATAGAAAAATTAATTGGAACAGTCTTTAAAGTTGAATTAGAAATAGAAGCTCTAAGGCTTGAGACGGTGCTTTACATGGATTACACCTGTGACTACAATGAAACAATTAAAGCGCGTTTTTGTTGACCAGTGTTGGGCATCAAACGAAGGCGCCGTTGTCTGTCTGTCTGTCCGTCTGTCTGTCTGTCTGTCTGGTCGGTTGTTTGTCTGTTTGTTCGACAAATACCAGAGAGAGACGATGATGATAAATGTGCGCCGGCAAAAAAAGCTTAAGACGGAGGGAAATAATAAAGAAAGAAACAACAACAACAACAACAAAAACAAATGGAAAATACAGAAAACTGAAATGAAAATAAATAAATTGTTATAATACTTGTTGCCAACTTATTTTGTTTGTCGACTGCAAACGTCATGGATGCCGAGTATGACTATCGGAATTATTGAACTTTGGCAGAGACAACAAACAAAACCGAGGGAGTCAAATTCCAGCATAGAATTCCAGCAGAAATGAATTCAGAAATTATAATTCTGCCTTTTCATGCTTCCAGCTAAACTTGGGATTGGAATAACCAAAAAATCAAAAGCACACTTTATTTATAGCTACGCGTATGTTTAACACCATGTGCAATGGACTTTGGGCACGGGGGGCGGGTTCAGAAATTAAATCGTACTCCGGGATCGGTTCCAAGGAATAAGGGAATTCACCCAATTTGATCGGCCCCCCTGTATTATTTATGCTGAGTGCTCAGTGATCAGTGATCAGTGATCAGTGATCAGTCGTAATTGCCGACTATAAATTGTAATTATCGCGCAACGATATTGTTTTCGCAGCTTATGCAATAATTATGAAATGAGTTGCTAATAGATAATTCACTTCTGAAGCACTCTCGAGTCTTGTTTTCACTTGATGTCGTTTGGGACGCATGTCAGCAGGTGTCTTTAAACAATGATATTAAATGATGTCTAATTTGTCAGATTTATGATCTTTTATGGCGATAAGCTGTGTGCAAATTGTGGACAGGTTTTTTTTGGGGGGGAATTTTCATAGATTAAACTCTGCAATTGGCATTTGATTTGTTAGAGTCGAGAAATTACATGCATTTTTTTTTCATTTAATTATTTATAATTCGATTTTTATTTACTACTTCTTATTCTTGATTTCCATTTTATTTCCTAGTCAAGAATTATTTCTACTTTGCAATTTTGATTAATGTCGAGCAATGACATTCATTTTTTTATTTATAATTTTGAGCAACCTGCTAAATTCTTTTCTATTTTTATCAATATAATTTCTTCCATGTCATCAATTCTCTGTACGCTGTAAATGGCTTTAAGTAGACTGTTAAATTCAACAAAATTTTGGCTCATAAAGCACTTTATTTTTGTAATTTAACAGAAATGCTGCTTCGTAGTAATTTTGATTCAACATTTTTTTGACAATTATAATTATATATGCATATATATATAACTTTTAAGTTAGAATTTCTGAAACTTTAAGTTGATTTGCAAATTCTTTACTCTTACTTATGTTATTTATTTATTAAATGAAGTTATATTATTTCATTTTAATCAAGAATTAATGTAGATTTTTTTTTAGTTTCTGAAATACTAAAAATTGATTTAAATTCTTGGTACGCTATAAATGTCTAACAGTTGATTGTTTACAAAATAGTCTGTAATAATTAATTGTAATTCGGAAAAATGTCTGGTTTGCAATTTGACCTTAGAAGACTAAAAAACTTGGGTTTGCATTTGATATTGATTCTTGTTCTTGTTCTATCTGCTTGTCGCTCTTTGGATCTCTCAGTCTGTCTGCGACACTGAACTTTACTATCAATAAGATAATCAGCATTGTCACCTGATGCTGTCTGTCTCAAAGTATTTATTGCCGACTCTCGATGTGTGTTATCTGCACTTAAATGCTTGATAAAAGTTTGCCAAAATAAAAAAACAAGAACTAATGAGTTTTCGGCTTCAGCCTGAAGGGAGAGAAAATATCTTTTGCAGATTGCTGTCAAATATTTTATTTTATTTCCGACTTAAACTGTCATTTAGTAGTTCTATATATTTTCACTAGATTTCTATGCATTATCAAGTGTAAAACATTGGGACTATCGGTCACATAGCATATCAATTAGCAATAATTTATTTAATAAGTCTACGTTAATGCAAAAATCTTTGGAAATAAATCACAGAAATAAAATATGGAATTAAGAGTAGCGAATTGAATTATAGAACAAATATATAATTGACAGCGAAAAGCGGCGTTATCAGTAGTCAAATTTGATAAGAACCGTCAAGTTTGCAAGAGGCAGGCAGGTACATAACTATTGATATATATAAATATATATATCATATTTTTTCGGGAGGGTCTTTAGATCTTAATGCGCCCCTGATAAGCCGAGGGGGAAGAGTTGTGAACTCCACCAGCTGTTGGCAGCATTGATGAAGCATCTGTTGAACTGATTTATCAGCATAACGAGAGATATGCAGATATAGCATACATACATATATGCTATATATCTATGGGAAGTGCTTGATTGATCGATGCAACGATTATCTGACAGCAGACTTTGTTCGCCACACATAAATATATTGATTAAAGGGCTTCCGAAATATAATCAACCCAAAATTCGAGAACTGGAAATGTAACAAGCTCTCCATTTTTTTGGTTATCATTGATCTCTGAAGGTATTTCGAGTGTGCATAAATTTTGGAAATTCAAGACATTTTTGTTTTTGTTTTAATGAATGAAAGATGTGGCAAGGTAACGTGCTCAAAATTTATTTAAATTTAATGCAAATCCGTTGCGGAACAACTGGAAATGAAACTGTATTTTTTAGGTCTTTCAGTTGATGTTCATGGTCTCAAAAAGAACTTGAGTATTGAATAACACATAAGATGGTTAATAATCTGGCAAATCAAAAATACTTTCGCTTTTCTTTTGTGTCAACTATGTTTTGCTTGTTATGCGATTGTAAACTGGTTTTCTATTTAATTGCAAATCTAACTGATAACTAGGATTAAATAACAAAGTTTAATACTTGCTGCAACAATTAAGCATTGCCAGTAAAAGTTGAAAATCCCAAAGCAAACTTAGTAAGAATAGGTAACGATAAAAATATATATTTTTTTTATTGATTTTCAATTAATTTGAATTGCTTTTCTGTTGAAATATTTGAATATCTTGTTTTAATGGGTTTATCTTTTCCGATTTCGTACTTATATTTCACGATTTCACACATCTGGCTCAAAGAAATTCTTCCAAAAAATTCCCCACGATCCATTGAAAGTTTGCTCGACTTGCGCGACTTGGTTTTTCTTTGGCCAAGTCGAGTTATGTTTTTGTTTTTTATTTTCGGTTACTTTATTTACTCACCTGTTGCTTGTGTATCCGTTATGGGGCTGGCAAACAATATGAAAACGCCAAGCAAAAGGCGCGCGTTTTTCAACATTCTACAAAAAGCTCGCAAATTTTTCCCAAAAAAACTCGGCTTTGATTTTCGTTGAAAGCAATCGAAAAAAAAAAAAAATTGAACTAATCAACCACAAACAAGGCACAAAACACAAAAAAATTGCAAAACGTCTGTTTGTTTTTTTATATTCTCTTGGTTTTTTATGGATTCAAATTGTAGCTAGGGAAACACACACGGCGTATGCGCAACGCGTTTGAACATTGACTTTGATTTGCGGCTATTAAATGTGGGCAGCAGATTTTCTTCATTAGCTTTGAGAGTTATGTTTGATTTGAAGTAAATTATTTGTAATCGTGATTTCGGTTTCGGTATTTTCTCTGCGTCAGTGTGTGTGTGTGTGCGTGTGCGTGTGTGTGTGTGTGGTATGTGTGTGTGCTTGTGTGTGTGTGTGTGTTTAATTCGAATTGCAGCTGCTGCTGGTAACGCCAACCGCTTGGCTAGAATTGTATCGCACAACTAATTAAGTGCGGCCAGCGCGCGCGCGTCTTAATAATAAACAGCGACGCCAGCAGCGCAGTCGACGTCGCCGCTGGCGTCTGCGTCGCGGTCGACGCTGCTGCTGCTGCTGCTGCTGCTGCTGTCGACGCAAATGCCATGGACGTGATAGAGTATTATTATTGGATGATAACTCTCTGGCTCTGGAGACAAGTTCTCGAAAGCAAATTTTTGCACTTCTTCTGCTTCATTTTTTCGAGTGATTTTCACTTTGATTTCGATTCGATATTGTAATAGCAGCTGTATTAGTGTGTGTGTGTGCGTGTGTGTGCGTGTGCATTTTATTTGGTATCACTCGCGTGTTGTTGCTGTCGAATATACCCGCTGACTGCAGGGTAGAAGGGTCTGACAGGCTGGTGACAAACGACGGGCAAAGGAAGTCATCACTGTATTTATTTTTTTATTTATTTATTTATTTTTTTTTTTTTTTTTTTTTTTTTTTTATTTATTTATTTGTGTATTTATTTATTAATTTAAAGTCGAAAATGATCTTGATGAAATTATTAAAAATATTATGATTAGAAGAGTAAACATATAAAATGAAATGAAATAAATATAAATATAAATTATTAATTTGAAATTTAAAAAATAATAAAATTAAAACGTAAGCGAGTCCAACTCAAAGTGAAAGGAATTCAATTTTTACACTTAATAATTGCCAGTTTTTTAGTATTTTCTTTATATTTATAATTTTTCAAATTATTTAAATTTTAGTTTTATTCATTATTATTATTATTATTATTAATATTTTAATTATAAGTCTCTTCTTTATTACAATTATAATTTTTTTATAATGATTATTATTATTATTGTTCGTTTTTTAGTATTTTCCTTATTACAATTAAAAATAATTATTGGCATATTTATTATTATCATTTTAATATTTTGTTTATTACAATTTTAATGAATTTTATAATAACTAGTATTTTCTTTATTTCAATTATTCGAATTTTATTATTTTCTTCTTTACAATTATAAATAATTTTAGAATTATTCAAATTTTTATTACTATAATTTAGTATATATTAATTTTATTATTATTTTTATCGGTTTTATTATTATCCGTATTATTATTGTTAGTATTATTATCAGTTTTATTATTATTATTGCTACTACTTTTACTTTTTCACATTCCCCGTAAATATCAATGTAGTTATCGGGTATCTGGAGGCAGAGCACACTCGAGTGCAGTTCTCGCTAGTTCCAAGTCGACTTCCACACATGCACAGAAGTATCTACTCGGTGAGCTTGTAACGCTGAGGCATGTGCTCATTAATAGAGCAGTTACTGCTCTGATAAGAACTTCGTAAAGCAACAACAGCACAAACACTCACAGCAGTCTGCCACTATTTTGTTGTACTCTTGTTTTTATTGTTGTTTTGTTTTTTTGGTGATGTATAGCCCGACAGTTTATCAATTTAGTAGCGTTTGCCTTGCCGGCAGAGAGCAAAACCACAAGCTCATCAAGCCCATTTGTATGACAACTTAATGCTCTGGGTATTTTCACGCTTAACTGGAAAATGTGGCTGCAAGCCTATTTTTATAATGCTCACGTGCCAGAGATCTCAACAGATCTTGGCTTGATCGTTCGATTCTGGTTCTAGCGTCATAGGGCATTCACTTGTTTCACTTTCATGCACGCAATCACTTTGACTCTAATTGATCTCTATTTTGCGATTCTGTTCAACATTATTCCAACTTGATCGCATTGATTGCATTGTTAAAAAAAATAAAGAAACACAACCTGTCAGAAAGTGAAGCAATCGAGATGACTTGGAAGATTGCAACAATGTTGCAAAACATTAAAAAATTTAAAAAATATAACTAAACATTTTTATTCAATAAATTTCCAGTTTATTGTGCGATCGACTTAATATAGAATATTACTATTATTTTTTATATATTTTAACTCTGATCAAAAGCGATGAATCACATTCGTTTGGCACTTATTTATTATACCCTTCTACCGATCGCTTGGCTAGTATAGCAAGAAGCGAAACGTCAGTAGCGATTTATCCATTAATTACTTTCAGAATGTACTTCCCTGTGCGAAAGTCTCTCGCTCAGATCGTATCGATCAGATCGCATCGCATC
The DNA here is from genome assembly GCA_035047365.1 of Drosophila ustulata. Taxonomy (NCBI): domain Eukaryota; kingdom Metazoa; phylum Arthropoda; class Insecta; order Diptera; family Drosophilidae; genus Drosophila; species Drosophila ustulata. The sequence continues at coordinate 10,794,324 of JAWNPT010000080.1, forward strand.
GCGCTATGTGTTATGATTGTGCAAAGTTCAGAGTGTTGTGCTTTTGCCACTCTCCGATCGCTTGGGATTTTATTTTATTCATTTTATTCAACTCACGCTCGTATTAGCATCTGCTGTAATCATTTATCAATCCTCGTTTTTCCCAAAAAACAGAAATTTTCAATATTTTGTCAACGATTTTGATTTGTGACTCAGTCCTAAATGGATTTTCCAGCTACTTTTTAGTTGGGGTTTCGTTACAACTATTGTGAAATTTGTTGTTTGCATAATTGCTGTATGTTATCCAAGTGAATGCATCGATAAGATCGCCATTTAAATGTAGACTTTTTTATTTAATTTATTAACGTTTCGTTACTGGAATTCTAAATAACGAACTCATTTATTTTATCAACAATTTCGAACTCTTTTTATTTACTTAATTTAGGCGTTCAAAAAGCTTTGCTGCAAAATATATAATCCAAAATTAAACCTGATATTGTTGGATAGCGTGTTTCGCTTAGATTTATTTTCTTCCAGATTTATAATAAAGCTAATTCATACCAACTTACGTCTTTTTTGTAAGCTTTAATTTAGAAAAAAAACAATATTAGATTATGATTAGGAAATAAACACATTAAATTAGATAACATAGAAATTAAAATTTCAAATTAAACTTCATAATTTTCTATTTCCATTTCGTTCCTTGCACATTATTTAATTTTCGTTGCTCCATTTGATTCCCTGAACGCACCGATCAATCAAAAGCTAATGTCCACTTCGAGTTTATCGATTATCAGCATGATTGATGCAACCTAAAGTGCAGTTCAAATTCTCTCTCTCAGTGATTTAATGAATACAACGGAAACTTGTGCTAAACTATGAGTAAAAGCTTATTAAATATCACTTTAATTTTTACATCATTACAACATTAAACCAATTATCATATATTCAAAGACCAAGCTTAACTACATCCATAAATTGTAAATATTATACTTGGTCTGCGACTATTTTTAGACATTTCTTTATCATATCTTCGCCATCTGTGATTACCCTTGGGCCAATCGAGTCAGCCCGCTTTTTCTTTGGCTTTAAATTTGTACTTTTGTTCAGTTCTTTCTTTTCTTGTTTTTTTTTTTTGAGATTTGCAGCCGTGTTTCTGCATGGACGTCATACTTGTTATGGCGCCCGGTATCAGAACAGAACCCCCTCAGCGACGTCACAACGCCCATCAAAAACAATGGCGTAGTCGTCGTACCATAAATCAAATTCGCCAAAATAAGCCTTACCCCCGTAGCAAAAAAATATAAATGCTGATAGACATTTTGACTGGTCGACTTAAATGGCTTCGCCTGATTTCCGCTCAGTTTCTAATGCCCCGGGGGCCCAGAGAGATATGGCAATCAAACGCGTGCGAAATATTTTCCACTCCCTTTCACTAGCTGCCTTAGAACCAACTATATGTTATATACTCGAATCTTGTAGGTATTGTAACTGATAGTCAGTAGTCTGGATAAAAAAAATATTTAATTTTGGATTGTAGCTGCATTCTATTAATTATCACATTTTATGGAATACAAAATTATTAAAGAAATTGCTTTGTGGAGTTGAAGGATTTTTCATTATGTAAATATATTTTAAAAAATTTCATTCTTGCACACATTTTATATTTATCTATATTCATCCATTAATTACAGCATTAGTCACTGAATAATAATTAATTATAATACAAATAAAAAATATCAAATGAATATAATCAATGACTTTCTATAATTAAAAAAATATCTTTTAGATGTTACAAAGACTTCTCGTCCAACTGAAAAATGTATTATATACTTTTTCATAATAATTAAAATTAATTCCAAAAATAATAATAAATAATAATCAATTATTAATAAATAAAAATAATACAAAAGATATTTAATTATTTAATGATAACTACAACATAATTACTTTTTAAAAGCTACCCATACTTGTCCTTGTCGTTCAAGGATTTTTTTTAGAATACTATATTTATTTTTTAATAATTATTTCTTTAAAAAAAAATAATAATTTCTATTGTTTTAGAAGTAAAGAAATCCCAACAAAACAATTCCTTCTGTAAATTCTTGTCTATCGTCAATTTCTGATTCTCCGAATTCGCTTCAGATAGATGCTTTCAAAAAGTATCTTTTTTATTTTTTAAGTTAGCTTAGAAACTAAATTTGTTGACGCATAAAGCTATTGCCAAAAAAAGCATTTTTATCGTAGTTCCCCTCAACCTGGTTTTTTCTCGACACTAACAATGACTTTGAAGTATGTTTGAGCTGCCGCCCATTTGCAGCTAATGATTTGCGATTCCCCATAAGTTTGCCCAAATATTTCCAGATTAAATCTGAATAAGAAATTCTAACATATTGCTGAATTGTTGCTGCTTTAAAATTGCACTGAATCATGCAAGACATTAAGAAATATTATTTGTCTAATCTGGCAAATCCATTTTGGGGTCTAATCAACAAACAACTATTTAAAGAAATGTTCGAACAAATTATTATTGTTTCAAGTGAAGCAGCAACAAAAAAACGAACTCAGATTTATTCAATGAGTATTTTCGATTGGTTTCGCTTTTCAAAAATAATTTATTAGATCGTTTAAAACAATTACAACAAAAACACGCGATCATAAAATATAATTATAATAATAATGAGCTCTGGGAGTCAGGGGAAATTATAATGTCAATTGAGAATTGCACTTTGTTGGCCATATTTTATTTATTTTCATTAATTACAAACTCGTTTATGATTATACTATTTATAATCTCAAGTGCGGCCTTTAATCAGACTTTAAACTTGCTCGAGTTTTTCTTCGTTATAACATATATTTTTTTTTTCGTTCGATTTCTTTCGATTTTTTTGCGCTATTTCCTTCTTGCGTTTGAGGCCGCGATTATCAGGCAAACAACTCAAAAGTTGACATCGTAAGTGAGAGTCCGATCTAGATTAGCGACCACTCGAGCCTCGAGCCGATTTAGCCTCAAGAAGCACCCACACCCAATTCACAATTCACAATTCACAATTATCGATTATAGTATAGAGAGTCACGAGTTAATCACATTCAACTGCCCCCGCCGTCGACCATAAAAACCATAAACACCGTCCATTGATTTAACTCATTTAAGAACATTTCACACATTTTCACCGTGTGTTACCAAGCGAATTACGACGATCGAATCTTAAGCACTTTATCCCCCTATCTATTGATTCCCTTAAAATTCGTCGTACCATATCGTCTGGTTTTTTTTTTTGTTGTATTTTTCTTAAGTGTAGAACAGCCGATTGTGCCCTGTGTGTGGGTCAAACTCGCAAGTTCTAGGATTGTTATTGACATTAGTTTCAGCTGATACTTTGCAGATATGTTGGCGATTTGATAATGCTCAATTCTGCTTAGTCTTATCTCAATGATTTTCCATTAAGAAGCGAGAACTTGATTTTTCTAGTTCACTTTGATATTACCCAATTTATATTTAATTTTAATTGTACCCAATTATCAACATTAATAAGTCAGCTTCATTATTTGATTTAACAGTTTTAAAATAATTAAGTTAAATAATAAAATATATTCCAAATTTGTCTTTTAGTGTTCACTTGCTCTATCTAGCTTCGAATTAAATTTAATGAGACCTTCAGGCTGTACCGAATTTACAACAAATATGATAAATTTAACAATATGAATATTATTTGTTATAACAAATAAATAAATAAATTAGAAGTAAACTTTAAATAAGAACATGTGAAATTTAAAGATATATTGAAAATTAGTCATTTAGTTTTCAATAGATCTCTCGAGTTATGAGTTCAGCTATTTAAGGCCTTCAGGATGTACCTAAATTATAACTAAGTACAAACATTCGAAAATAAGTTAGCGTCTTTATTTCATTATTTTTAAGTAACTTTAAATTAAAAAAAATATATTGAAAATTAGTCATTTAGTTTTCATGAGGATTTCTCGAGCTATGAATTAAGTTATTTAAGGCCTTTAGGATGTACCTAATTTATAGCTTAAAATAAAAGTTAGTTTCATTGTATCTTTAACTATAGGTTAAATTTAAATAAGTACATGTGAAATATATTTCAAATTAGTCATTTCGTATTCGCAGTTGCAAATCTGAAACGGAAGCCTTTCGCTTCAAGTGCTATATACATATGTATGTATATTTATATATATACCATATGATATAGAATTTGTGTCTATCTGGGTTCCTTGGACATACTTCTAAGCAACTGTAACTGTAACTGTAACTGTAACTGTATCTGTATCTGTGGCTTTGTATCTCTTTTGATTTTCAAATGGTGCGTACAAAATGCTTATCAATAATATAAATTATACACACACACTTGCACAGATTTCCAAGTACTTATCTTCAGACTATTGTGTGTGTGTGTGTGTGCGGGATACGTACGACAATGACAATTCTTTTGATGTCATAACAGCACCTCGCGAATTGACGTCATCGATACGGCGATTGTCTGCCATTAACTAATGCCAATAACAATATGGCGGATAACAATTGAAAAGAAAAAAAAAACATAATATATTGAGTTGCGTACAAGCGTAGCGGTATTCCATTCAATTAAATATTTTTCATTAAAAGTTAAGATTCCTTTTGGTGTTAAGACCCGTTCCAATTACAAACCACTAAAAACTGTCCTTCAAAAAGTTAGAAATGATGATATGAAAAAACCAAAATTACAATTATTATTAAGGCCAAAAAAATCGGTAATAATTATCAATTTTATTATTAACTGATGAGATTTATTTGCTAAACTTTTTTTCATTATTAGCTGATGAGATTTATTTTGTAAAATAATACAAAATATTATATGCATTGTATATTTCGTTATTAAATGATTTTTCTAGTTGAAGAGATATTTTGGTTAAGTAAAATTCTGAGTGATTTATTCGTGGCGAAAACTAAAAATGATGAATTACATTTTTTCCACTGATATGCTCTTAGAACATTGAAGTTTTAAACGATTCGTGACGCGTCTTTGAATTATTTGATTGTAAGCAATAACATATTCCAAGATTTGTGTGACACGTGTTTCGCTGAAAAGTGAATCGAAATTAAATCGGATTGTAAATCAAAAGTTGTAGCTTTCTCTGCAACAACGCACTGCAGTCTTATCGCCTATGAACTATGAGTGTACATGGGAGACGTACGACTAAATTAAAGAGGACCCACGAAAATAATCGCAGTGGTAATCGCATCTTGATAACGCCCCCAGGTGTTTTGCAATCCGATTGACAAATATTATTATTAGTGTATTATTTGGTACACAAAGAAACTCAAAAAAAAAAACACATATTATAACTTTGCATACATGTATGTACATATATAAATTATATATTTTTTCTTTAATTTTTGCACGCGCAGAAAGATGTGTGATGGGTGGGGGGAATTATTTGTGTTTTTCGGCTAGATGTGCATACTCCTCGGACTCAATATCGCATATATCGGGTAGCGACTTCATCTCAATGTAGGAGGAAACGATTAGGAAAATTGTGTAGATGACTAAACTGCTCCAGCCCATAAATCTGTTGAGCCAAAACTTGGTGATGAGAAAGCAAATGTAGACCAAGAGACCAGTTCCAATCAGCATTCCGGTGGTAATTGTGAGGCCGGCGGAATTAATTAAAATACTTTTACCAGTCGCCAATATCATAATTGTCCACGGCAAACCCAAGCAAATGAATATGTCGAACGTGTTGGACCCGATCGCATTGCACATGGCCATGGAGCCGTAGCCTGTGTGACGATAGTTTAGCGATAGTTTCAAAATACATTCGGCGATAGATCAGTGATGGTTTGGCAGTATTTTTACGATAGTTTTTCGATTATTTAAGAATACTTTTGACGATAGATGAGTAATGATTTTAAGCTACTTAGATGATAGTTTACGGAGATCACTGAAATGGTATTTAAAATGCTAATGACAATTAATAATCAACTCTGTCGGTCCGTATGTCCAACTGTTATTATATTACCTATTTGTAATTCAGTTCAGTGTAAACAAAGTCTTATGAAATCTATCAAATCTTCATTAGACACATCACATAATCGAAAATTTGTAAGTAGGAGAATTGTGAATTAACGAGAGATCTAGTGTTAAATAATTAGATGGAAAATGCAAAATTCACCTTTCTTGCACACTATATAGGATGAAACGATTTCTGGCACACTTGTGCCGATCGCAAGTACGATCAGTCCCATAATGGAATCAGGTATGCCAATATTGTAGCCCACAATGGTGAGAAACCAAGTTATAAAGTACGATATAATGCTGATCCATAGCACCGCCAATAACATACTCAACGGGAATATTGAGCGAGCACTTGGCGTTGTTATGGCCAGCAGTACAACGGCTGGGTATTTGATGCCCCACCAAATTTTTTTGATAATATGATCATCTGGTTCAGGTCGTTCCATAATTGTCTCCTTAAATGACTTAAGGGGATCCTCTTCCCGCTCCAACGGATCCTCGTTCATTATAGTGTTTTCGTCAATTGTCCCTGCACACGAAACAATATGGCATAACTAGTATACTGTATAAGGAGGAATTGGACATTACTTCCGATAAGTTTTTGGAACTGGCCATCCAATGCTAATGCTACTAAGTATACGACATAGCACCCCAACATGCCAGCTGCCTCATAGATCAGCACTTTTGAGTCGTAGAGGATTCCAAAGAGAATTAATACAGAAACCATGTACCAGAAAGTATCCCGAGAAATGGGCCACCACGACATTTGCGTTGGCTGGGAGAGGAGAGGTTTAAATAGTACATCTATAGGTATATATTTATAGGTACATCTATAAGTATCGTAAATTCTACAAGTATTATCTATCTATTATTAGTATGTCGTTCAGTTATTGCCTCAAGGCATCTCAACTCATCTCACTCTCTATTGCGATGCCCTATAATTAAGTTAGCTGGCAAAGATAATATAAATAGATAGATGGAAATATCAATATCTATATCTATATCTAATGGTATCTATATCGAATATCTATAATATTTAAAATATCTCTAATATCTATAATATCTATAATATCTATAATTTCTATAATATCTATAATATCTATAATATCCATAATATCCATAATATCAATAATATCTATAATGTCTATAATATCTTTAATATCTATAATATCTACAATATCTATAATATCTACAATATCTACAATTTCTATAATATTTAAAATATCTATAATATTTATAGTATCTATAATATATATAATATCCATAATATCTATAATATCTATAACATCTATAATATCTATAAGATCTAAAATATCTATATCTATATCTATAACTACAACTATATTTATTTCTCTATCTAATATTTCTAGATAAATGGTTCTCCAATTATATATTTGGATGGTGACTTACATTGGGTACAAAAATACCACAGAAGGCGGCTATACCAAGCACATTGAATACCGACGAACCCACGATGGTGCCCACTCCGATGTCTCCTTTGGTGATGCAAGTGCCTACGATGGACACAAATAGCTCTGGTGCCGAGGTCGCTGCCGCCAGAAATGTTGCCCCAGCCACATCGTAGGACATATGCAATGCTGTGACGATGGATGGTAAGTCTGATACTATCGGATAATATATATATGTATATACAGTACATACTGTAGCACAAACGCTCCATAGCGGGGACCAGATAATTGTCACATACCAACGCTAGAATGATGAACAAATACATGCTGGCGAATATCGATGCAGCCACATGACCTGCGTGTTTCTTGCGCATAAAATTTGGAAACTCCAAAATATCGGGGAGTGTACAGTTCAGGTCATCAATATATGTACTACGTAGAAAGTGGCCATCTGCAATTGCATTTACAGCTGCTGCTATTATATGTGATGTGATCCAATGAACCGAATTCACAGCTTACCGAAATCATCTTCAATCACTGTATTGAAGTTGATATACATTTAAAGGAACTTTGCAATTTTGAATCGAATTTGGCTGGAAGAAAATTTTGAAATCTGTAACGAAATTGCAAATGCTACAATAATTATCTGAACACAACACAACAAAAGGTTGCCTGGATCACAAGCAAAAAAAAACACTTTCGTTGGTAGTTTCTTTTTGTTAAATCTCATATATTAATCATATAAATACATTATTGAATTTGTTGTTTGGTTTTTGATTTTGGTTTTTGTTTGGTTTTTTTGGTTTGTTTGTTTGTTTGTGTTTTGGTTTTGGTTTTGGTTTTGTTTTTTTTTTTTTTTGGTTTTTTGGTTTATTCTCCCATGTCACTGCGATGTGATCACTGATGAGTTTTGTCCATTCTACTTTAATAATAATAATAAAAAAAAAGTATTACAATAACAGCATAACGTAGTAGCATAAGGTAACTCAACTATCAAGGTAGATAGAATAGAACAGGAAATACATATTAATTAATTAAAACGACTGCACTGCAGAGTTGCCTCGGCTCACTTCCTCTCGCTCTCTCGCTCTCTCGCACTCGCACTCTCCCTCTCTCTCTCTTTAGTAATAATTAGATTCCAGTTCCAGTTCCAGTTCTAGCTCTAGTTCCAATTTTTGCAGTACCAGTCCCAGCTCCAGCTTCCTACATTCTCGCAGCTCGCAGCTCGTTGGGCTCCCACAATGGCTCATGATCGTCCGCAGGTTGGCAGATTGACGCGAAAGAACACATTGAGCTCGATGAGGGAGGCAAACACCATGAACACCAAATAGATGACCAAACAGGCGATGCCCACCTTCTTGTCCAGCTTGAACTTGTTCATCGAGAATGTCAAATAGAGCAGAAACAGCGTGGACAGCAATGTTATGGCCGAATATTCCAAGCCCGCCGAATTGATGGCCACATAATTCTGTCCCGGCTGAATGGGGAAGAAGACGGCCTTGATCAGCCACGGCACGCCCAGGCACAACAATATATCGAACGTATTCGAGCCGATCGAATTGCATATTCCCATCGATCCGTGACCTAGCGTAGCGCAAGTCGACAGCATGCATATGGAAATAGAAAATATTGAAATCAATTCACGAATACAAATGCAGTTAAATGTCGATAATTTATAAATATGCATTTAAGCAAAATTATGCCATTATCTGAAGGGTTCATTTCAATTTTAAACAAGATGCTGCAGTTATCTGAATTTTGCAATTAACATAAAAATTATGCAATTATTCCAATTGCAAATAAAATAAAAATATTTGCTACTTTTTTTTAAGCTTTAAGTAAAATGCTGCAATTATCTGCTGGGTTTATTTTTATTTTAACCTAAATGTCGCAACTATCTGCAATTTGTCGACACTCGTTACGAAAGTACAATATTTTTATTAAGCCACCATTTATCGGCAATAGTTGTGATTTTAATTGCAACTTTTCATCAAAGAAAATCAAACGTACATCTTTTTTTTTAGCCGGTAAGCTGTTATGCATTTAACTGCAATGTTTTTAAAGAAATCTTAAATTCGGTTGCCTCAAAAACTATGTATTAATCCGAAATGTGCAATGATATGCAAAACATTCAAGTTAAAAGTTATTAACTGCAATTTTATGCAATTATCTTGAATGTGCAATTAAGTGTTGTGGCAATTATCGACATTAAACTGCAGTTCTTCAGCTAATCGCGCCATACTCACCGCGTTTGGCCACAATCACACTGGACACTGCCTCGGGAACGCTGGTGCCGGCGGCCAAAAACGTAATTCCCATCACCGAATCGGGTATCTTAAGTGTGTCGCCTGAAATGCGAAAAACGTATAAACATTTTTAATGTTTATGCCATGAACATGACATTGATTCAGCGATAAATGTATCTTAAGTAAAAAAACAAATCAAAAAATTCGATTAAATTAATTCAGGTGAATTTATGATTTTTTGTAAAAATGTAAAATAATTTAAAATGTAATCAAAAATGTGCCAGGCATTTTATATTTTATATTTCACATTTTTAATTTTACATTTTGCATGAAAAATCATAAATTCGATTTGATTTTTATGCAGAAATAATTTGAAACTTAATCATTAATCATATATCTCTCAGCTGTATACACACAATACTGATTTCCTTATTTAATTGGCAATGAAACGTTTTCCATTTGATTTATATGTTTGTTAAAGTTTAGATAAATTGTAATTCATAAATTGAATGGTGTTAGAAAAATTGATTTGATTAATGTAAATCACTTCCTAACAAATGTAATTGTTCCAGATAACTTATTAAATTTACGATATTTTACAATCGTAATTTGAGCTGCGATTAACCTAAAGATTAATCAAAAGTAATCATTTTATAAGTATCATTATAATTTTGCTAAATTCTTGAAATATGAATATGATAAATTGTCGAGAGATGTATGATATTTGATCAGTTACAATATAAATTGCAACTACATTTTTCGAGAATGTTGTATAAATCTAGAAAATGTTGAAAGTATAATATTTTTACTATATGATCGGAATATGATACGAATATTTTATTTATATCTACAAATAAGTTTCTGAGTGATTTACGATATATGATTGGAATATGGTACGAATATTTTCCAATTAAAAATGTTAAAATGTATATGAATATTTGATCGGAATCTCACCAATAATGGTTATCATCCACGCGACCACGTAGGAGAGCGATCCGATCCAGACGATGCACATGATGAAGGTCAGTGGGAAGATTCTGTTGTTCTTGGCCTTCTTGCAGTCGGGTATCGCGATGCGGAAGAGCAGATGGATCGGCCAGATGATCAGCCAGGTGAACTGGGCAAAGCAACTGGTGCCCTTCGGATACGTCAACAACGAATAACCTTCCTGTTCCTGCTCCTCGCCCGCAGCCGCTGCCGCTGCCGCCGCCGCCGCAGCCACTGCAGCGAGCTGGGATTCGGGATCCGCATTGTCCACCACAGCCACCGACACAATGGGTCCAATAGCTGCGACACCAGCTCCTCCTCCTCCAGCTGCAGCGCCTCCGCCTCCGCTGGCAGCTGCAGCGACGCCTCCAACACCGCCACCGCCACCGCCCAAGCCGGCTGTGGTTGCGGTTGTCGTCGTGTTGCCCGCCTTGGACTGATCGTTGTTGAGGCCGCCGTTCAGCTGAATGCTCGCCATGTTCTGGCAGATGCGATTCTCCACGAGCTCTGTGGACGGTTCAAGAGGTTTTAGTGCAACTCTGCATATGGAAAGGCAATGGAAAGGGGAAACTGGGATATGGAAAATGGAAATGAAGAGACAGAATTGCGGGAAGTGATCGAGAATGATGAAAAGACAAATAACTGGAAGCTGGAAGAGAAGGAAGCATGGAAAAAATGGAATGGAGAATGGAAAGACAAGTAAAATGGAAGAAGGAATGGAAAAAGGAAAAACAACTGGAAAGACTGCAGGAATGGAAAGTGAGCTGGAAGGTTGCAAGAATGGAAAATGGAAAGACAGCTGGAAAGGTTACAGAAATTGGAAATGGAATGCGACTTAAACGGAAATATGAATGGAAAATGGAAAGACAACTGGAAACAAGAATGGAAAATGGAACTAGAAATAAAAAGATTTCTAGAATGGAAAGTGAACTGGAAGGTTGCAAGAATGGAAAATGGAAATATGAATGAAAATTGAATGACAAATGGATACAAGAGTGGAATATCGAATAGCAAATAGAAAGATTTCTAGAATGGAAAGTGACAGGAATGGAAAATACAAAGACAAGTGAAAAGGTTACAGAAATGGAAAATGGAAGAGAAACTGGAAAGAGAGCAAGAATAGAAAATGGAAAGGCAACTAAAAGGGGAGTAAAAATTGATAGTTGAAAAGTAACTAGAAATATTGCAAGAATAGAAAACAGAAGGACAACTAAAGACAGAGAAGATATGTATAAGGAACAGACAGTTGAAAAGGAAGTCGGAATTGAGAATAAAAAACATATTGAAAGGTTTTGGGAACTATATGGAATGGAAGCTGTGGAATGAAGGGATTTCGAAGAGAGTTCTGGGAATACGAGTACGTGAGTTTGTTTTGTAGCTTGTGGTTGTTGTTGTTGTTATTGTTGTTGTTGTTGTGTACCTGGTTCCTTCTCATTGCTGTTTTTTGTGTGTATGCTGCAGTTGGAGGAGCGGCTGCGCGAACGCGCCTGCTTAACGCCACCTGTGTGTGAGAGTTGTTGGCATTTGTATGTAGTTGTGACTGACTGTGTGCGAGTGTGTGTGCAGAGTATACGACAACTGATTGACTGACTGACCGACTGATTGATGAGTCTGTCTGTCTGCCTGTCTTTGCTGATAACTACAACGTTTATGAGGTCGCTCAATTTGAATTTAATTAAAGGGAGCACAAATAAGTCAAATCAAAAATATATATTACGATTTTATGGATATGAAATACTAATATTAATCAATTAAAATCGATCTATACTATAATAATAGAATTTTTCGTGAAGAGTGTTTTAATATATTTTAAATATATTATTTATTTATTCGAGATTTCTTTAGAGTTTGTTTGCAAGAAATTTTAAAATTTAATAAATTAGTAAGTCCGATCTTAGTTTCGTAACTTGAATTTATTTCGAAAATAACACCCTATAAACGCAGCAGTATATTTTTAACTATATTGCGGGCTATAAACGCTGTAATATTGTTAAGTGTTATATTAATTTATTTAAAAATTTTAAAGAGATTGTTTGCTAAAAATTCTACCTCGCAAATAACTAGATAAATAGTTATTATTCAATTAAAAATAAAACGTTGTAATATTAATATTATAATGTTTTAAGAATAATATTGTAAAGTTGTTCGAAATTTTTCCCGATCTTGTCCGATAGAAAATCATGAATTTCAATAAATAAATACGATAGCTTTGGTCGTGAATATTTATTATTAGAGATTTTTATAGATAATATTTAATATTATTATACATAAAGTATAATAATGTAAAGTTCAATGAATTATTTTAGTAGACATTTTTGCAGATCTTGTCATGAATTTCAATAAATAAATACGATAGCTTTGGTCGTGAATATTTGTTATTAGAGATTTTTATAGATAATATTTAATATTATTATACATAAAGTATAATAATGTAAAGTTTAATGAATTATTTTAATAGACATTTTTGCAGATTTTGTCATGAATTTCAATAAATAAATACGATAGCTTTGGTCGTGAATATTTATTATTAGAGATTTTTATAGATATAGTAATATTTAATATTATTATACATAAAGTATAATAATGTAAAGTTCAATGAATTATTTTAGTAGACATTTTTGCAGATCTTGTCATGAATTACATTAAATAAATACGATAGCTTTGGTCGTGAATATTTATTATTCGAGATTTTTATAGATAATATTTAATATTATTATACACAAAGTATAATAATGTAAAGTTCAATGAATTATTTTAGTAGACATTTTTGCAGATCTTGTCATGAATTTCAATAAATAAATACGATAGCTTTGGTCGTGAATATTTGTTATTAGAGATTTTTATAGATAATATTTAATATTATTATACATAAAGTATAATAATGTAAAGTTCAATGAATTTTTTTAGTAGACATTTTTGCAGATCTTGTCATGAATTTCAATAAATAAATACGATAGCTTTGGTCGTGAATATTTATTATTAGAGATTTTTATAGATATAGTAATATTTAATATTATTATACATAAAGTATAATAATGTAAAGTTCAATGAATTATTTTAGTAGACATTTTTGCAGATCTTGTCATGAATTTCAATAAATAAATACGATAGCTTTGGTCGTGAATATTTATTATTAGAGATTTTTATACATAATATTTAATATTATTATACATAAAGTATAATAATGTAAAGTTCAATGAATTATTTTAGTAGACATTTTTGCAGATCTTGTCATGAATTTCAATAAATAAATACGATAGCTTTGGTCGTGAATATTTATTATTAGAGATTTTTATAGATAATATTTAATATTATTATACATAAAGTATAATAATTTAAAGTTCAATGAATTATTTTAGTAGACATTTTTGCAGATCTTGTCATGAATTTCAATAAATAAATACGATAGCTTTGGTCGTCAATATTTGTTATTAGAGATGTTTATAGAGTTTGTCGAAATTCCGGAATTTCTGAAAAATAAATCGCACTCACCTTTGGCGCACTTTTGAAAGGACTTGTCGAAATACATGACGGCCAAGTAGACGGCGTAGAGGGAGACGAGGATGAGGGCCTCGTACCATTCGACGCGCTCGTCGTGCATCACACAGATCAGGATGGCGACTGTGACGCCATATGCGATGCTGTCCCGCGTCAACGGCCACCAGTCCAGCGGTATGGTCTAAACAAGGGAAAAGCAGAAGCAAAAGGACAACATTCCAGTTGGAATAGAGTCGAGAGTCGATAGAGTCAAGGCAATATACTGACCATGCCGGCACCGATGCCACAGCAGGCGGCAACAGCGAGGATATTGAACACCGCTGAGCCGACAATGGTGCCGACCCCGATGTCGCCCTCCGTGATGAACGTGCCTATCACATTGACGAACAGCTCCGGCGCCGATGTGGCCGCAGCCATAAACGTGGCGCCCGCCACATCGTTGGACATGTTGAGTGCTAGATGGCACCAAATAGTATAGAAATGATAATCGTATTGGGATTGCATGAATGGTCAAGTTGTTGATAGCTCTGGGGATTACCTGCACAGATTTTCTCGACAGCTGGCACAAAGTACTCATCACATACTACTGCTAATGCTACAAATAAATATAAACTGGCTATAACATGAAGTACAACAGCACCGGACTGTCTTTGCGCCTCCGTGAATAGATCTCTGGGGAAATCATCAATGGCGGGCAGAGTGCAATTTATATCTGTCATCGGGGAAGAAGAGGTCAAAGTTTCACTTAAATAAATGGTGTATATTTTAAAGATCTTAAGTTGTTGAAAACAATGGATTATTGTGTATCCAAAAATGTATTTTTAAAAACATTGAAAGGAAAGTATGTCTAAGAAAAACTATTATATCGTAATCACATCATAATCACAATAATACATAATTATTTGAATTATTTTTTATTCCTACTTTTCCCCACAATATTATGGTTCCTTAAATATGCATTTTTAATATAAAATAATAATATTAAAAAAAATACAACTACATGATTCATTATTTGAAGTTTTCTGTATATAAAATAATACAATTATATGATTGGTGATTTTTGCCCTTAAATATTGTGTTTCCTTATTTAAATTTTATAATACTCAATTAGTTATGTGCTCAAGCTTTTCTTTCTTCTTAAATGTATATTAATTTTCGCATTCTTTCAAATTCATAATTTTGTTCAATATTATCTTATTCAGGTCCATTTTTATTTGAAGTTAATACTATTTATTGTCTACGCAGTCGAATTCATGTTTTGTTCATATTTGTTTTTTTTTGTATTCACTTTCGTGACATTAAACATTAAACATATTCATCAAATTTTTTGCAGGCTTCCACATTTTCATTGCCTACTTTTCCGCGTTGTCTTATAAGGAATTTGCATTCAATTGGAATGGAATATCTATATCGACAAAGTAGTGAGTACACACATTTATTTAATTTGTATGATTATACAAAATTTTGTTGCTATATATTACATTCTTTCTATTAAATACAACTATTTGCCAATGAAATTTCGATATGTGATACGCATGACAATTTTCGTGCATCATCAAAAAGTATCTGAAGAAAAGGCGACATTTTTATAAGATTTAAATACTTTTTGAAAATAACAAACTTTGTCAACAAACTAGAGATCGACAATTTTGTAGTTATCAATCAGAAATTTTATTCTCCAACTACTACAAACAAATATGTTAAGATTTCAATATTAAAAAGGCGTAATAATACAAATATTCGAGGCAACTCTTTGGTGAGTTTTATTGTCTAAATATTTGTATATATTTTGAGGTGTCCCCATGAATTCTCTTGAATATTTATAAAGCAATCAAAAATGTAATCGACTTATTGCTTAATAAACTTTAACACTCAAAACGAAACTGTGAAATGCACATTTTTTAGATAATCAGTTTGCACTTGGGTTGAAATTCATTCCATTTATGCCAAACTATTTGCGAATGTTGGCGAAGCGTGTAAACGAATAACGTGTGTGTGAATAAGCTGAATAACTATAATCGCTTGATTGATTAATGAGTGTTGCATTCAATTTACAGTTCACAGCTCTTTAAATATCAATTAAAAGTTCAGCATTTGCACTCGTCATCTCATCTCATCTCAATTCATTTGATCTCGTGTCTCGACTAATTCGAATGACCTATTCATGTAATGCACTCATATAGATAACGAGTGCTCGCTTAATGAATAATCGTAATGCGCACATTTCATGTTACGTTGTTGCACTTTCAAAACTCTGCGCGCGTTTTTGTTTCTATTCCAAAAACAAAACAAAAAAAAAACAAAATAATTTCACTTTTCTATTTTTTGTATCTTATATTAGCAGTTTTTTTTTGTTGTTTTTTTTTCTTTTTGTGTCGATCTCAAGCGCCGGTAAAGAACTAAACCAGCGAAGCAGCAAGAACAACCATAAGACTAGCAAACAACATCATCGAAAACATCGTTTATTGAGAGGGAGGATTGAGTGCAATGCTGAGTATATATGACGATGACGATGACGATGACGATGATGATGATGATGATGATGCTGAGAGTCGAGAGTCTGAGTCCAAGTCGAGTCTCGATTCTCGAGTCTCGATTCTCGAGTCGTGAGTTCTTTGTCGATTCGTGTGTCCAATTTCAATTCCGAGTCGCATTGTTCTGCACTTGATCAATCGATCAAGTTGCATTTTAGTTTTGTTCTGGTTTTTTTTTTTGTAATTTTCGGGGTCGCAGCGGAAACGATAAATACGAGAAAACGCTTTGATCTCGCCATGTCATCAAATTGAAATTGAGAATTGCGAATGCAATCAATAATCAAACGCTGACCCAACACAACACAACACCAAAATGCATTTGAGTTTACCTCAAATGAGGTTAAATGGCCTGCCACAAATTTGTTTACACTTGAATACTGGGTTAAGTTGGATCTAATAAGATGCAACAATTTGAAACACATTTGAAAATAAACTAAAACCTGACAGATCATTATTTTTACTTGGCATTCGCAAGATAATTCGAATATTCGCTCAACATTTACACCTATTTTAAATTGGCATTCAAGATATAATTTATGTAGCTCATTTAGATAAATTTGTTAATAAATTAGTTGCAAGTCTCTTTAAAATAACAACATTTATTCCATTGGAATTTAAGTTTAGACTTTGCTTGAGAACTTTACTATTTTAAGTTGGCATTCTTGAGATATTTACAGCACTGTTAATGTTAATAAAATAGTTGCTAGTCTCTTTCAAATATTTTAAATTTCTATATTGCTGGTACAACAATTAACAACATTTATTGCTTGAGCAAAGACTTTACTAAGATACTTTAATTACTATAGATAAATTTAGCATCTTTCAATTTGCACTGCAGCATATAATAAAAATAAATAAAAGTTCAATAATTATTTGGGCTTTCAGCTATGTACGAGTTTCCAAGATATCTATATAATAATAATTTGTATTATTATTGTTTTGCAAATAGAAGTCTCTTGGCACTAAGTTTATGCAGTTTAAATAAATTTAATTTTTAAGTTTTACCTAATCTAATTTTTAATACTTATTTTATTGTACACATTAAATTGAAAATGAAAGTTCATTAGTGGAGAATTTAAGTTTTTCGATTTTAGTTTGAAATCAACATTTCTTGTTAAAGTTTTTTTAAATTCAAATTTTACCCTTTTCAATTAAATTTTTTGTATCTATTTAATGTGCTTTATTTTATTTTATAAAACATTTCTTTAAAACTATTGATTCATATTTAAAAACTGAAAAATTTGTACATAAAATAAACAAAAAAAATGTGGAAAGAAAAACTGTTATTGGAACTTTTTCAAAATTATGTGAATTTTATTTTAAAACTGCAGTTTTTGGATAGCAATATTCGATTCTAATATAGGGAAGTAAGATACTTTTATTTGAGTAATATATACAATAAAATCAGAATACTGAAATTGCAAAATAAGTGAAATAGGTTTACAATAAAATAAAATTAATTATGTATCCATAAAATGCCGCTCAAAACTTAGACTTAGTTTTATAACATTTGAGGCCAATTTGCGTAAATTTCGATAAACAATTGAAGCTAATTTTGTGTTGCAAAGACTTGTGGCAGTAGAGAGAAGTGTGATCGGCAACAACACGATCATCATCACAATATTTACGAGCAACAATGAGTAGAATAATAACAACTGAAGAAGAAACCGAAATGTGGCAGCTTGGGGGCAAGTTCTCAGTGCTCGGCACACAGTAGAGAACAACAACAACAACAACAAACAGATCGGAGCACAGACAGAGATATAGAATGCACCCGGGTTTTTTGACTCCAACTATCATCCGCAGTTGCATCTTCGGGGTCAATTGAGCCAAACGCATTTTGTAACTTGGCGGCCCGCATAATGCAATAATGCTTAATCAGCATTTACACAGCTCACAACTTCGGTTGGACGGAGGGTCGGTTAATGATAATAAATTTAACATGGATAACAATCAGCGAAATGTTCAATCACTGTAAATTAAGTTCACTCTAATTGAATAAGAGCCGCTTAAACAGTAGCACAAGAAAGAAAGCGATCCCCAGCAAACACTGCACTGATTGAGTTGTAATCGTGTCTTGACTAATCTAATAAGCATTCCTAAGCATCAGCGAAGAAAATATGTGAACAGAACTAATTAAAATCCAAAAGAAAACAACATTTCGACAAATAGTATCTGCAATATATATATATAGTATAGAACAGCATTTGATAAATTAGAAAGTCAATTATAGTAAATTCAGACAATACATGTCGATAAAACCTATTATACTTTTAAGAAAAGTCGTTTTAGAAGACACAAAATTAATGATGACTCACTATATAAGAATCCTACTATATCTATGATACAGTTCATAAATAAACAGATTGAAAATATTCTGATTAAAATACAACACATTTTTCAAGATGTGTTAATTTCATAAAGCGAGTTTCTATAATAGATATCTATAAATCCTATCATAATTTATATGCCTTCCAATGTTGTGGATAAATCTAAGAAGAGTCGTACAATAGGTAAAAACAATGAATAGTTACAATATATTATTAAAATCTTTTAGATTTCTATTGAAACTATTCTGATCTATCTTTGAAATATATCTTCAAAATATTCATACAAACTAAAATTAATTGAATGGAGATATTAATTTATATTAAAAAGTTGAATTTATTAGAGATTCTTCAATTGACTTTCACAATTTCGCATCGCATGAATCGAAATACATTGTCCAACACTGAAATCGAAAACGCCAAAGTGACAAAGTTGTATTCTAAAAGCATATTACGTATACGTCTCATTGCCGCAATTGGCTATTGTTTTTACAAGAGACTCGGAACAGTCACAGACAGAGCAGCACAGAGCCGTCGCAATGGCCATAGTTATAGTCCAGATCTCGCTATATGCGCGAACACACACCGAGATATATAGCGAAGATAACTGTGTAAGTTATTTTGTACATAAAGTAAGCAAAATCAACGCGACAATGCGTTTTAATATGACTTTTGTATACCGTTTAAGTAACTTTGAGAGCACCCAAGCTGTGCCTCAGCTCATCGCTGTCTATCTGTATCTATAGCTTTAGCTGTATCTGTATCTGTATCTATAGCTGTTGTTGTTGTGCTTGTTGTATTGTATCTTGCGCAAGTTGATGTGCACCCAGCGAACAACGGCATCTGACACCGAGACAATTTAAGATTTGTCCAAATTAATCATGTTTCACAAACACCGCGCTCTTCTACATTCCAGATTCCTTTTTTAAAATCGAAATACAAATTCTTTAATATATGCTTGATATTAAGTATGACATTATGCTATAAATTAAATAGTTTAGGTCATAACCTTTCTTTTAGTTCATCTATTTTATGTTATACAAATCGCTGCCAAGCTTTACTTTATAATTTATATATTATATATACATAATGTCATAGACTATATATACACATGTATATTTTACAACAAACTTAAAAGGACAGACTTCGATTCGCTATTTGAATGAAATTCTGAAAGCTATCGGGAGCTTTTCGCTATCGTTCAGTTGGCAGACGTGACTAATATAATCTGTTCGTCTTCCGGCCTAATTGATAGATTTGCGTGCACTTTGCGGTTGCGTGTGTTGTGAAATCCTTTCGAGCTTATTTGTTTTGTCCAAGTAATAACTATATAGGCATATTTAATTTACAGTTATAGTTATAGTTATAGTTATAGGTCTGGATCGTGGCACGCCATATGGAATTCGAGTGTTTTTTGAGCTGAGCCACTGAGCGTATGCTTAATCAGATTGCGCATACGCCGCATTGTACGCGAAGAACAGATACAAATGAAGTCATCTATAAAAATTAAGTTTTCCGCAACAAAAACAACAAACGCAAATACAAAAACAACAACAACAAAAAATAAGCTAACTAAACAATAGTCACAGCAACAACAACAACAGTCTTTTTTCTCTATTTCGTTGTTTGTTTCTTTTCGTTTCGTTTCGTTTCGGTTTTTTTTTTTGTGCATAGTAAATGTCATTAAGTTTCACTTAATGAGCCAATTTAGACAATTGATCCATATGCTTTAGTTTACGCGACACACACACACACACACACTCATATAAATAGATTATGTGTGCATTTGTGTGTGTGTGTGGAATTGAGGGAAAACGCGCAGATCAAAAAAAAAAAAAAAATCCACGACAATATTGAGTTATATATGTATGTATGTATATGCCTATATATAGAGCTAGTATATCTAGTATATATTTAATACTATGTAACATGTGACGTCACTGTTTAATACACATACACACACACAGCCATACACACGCACACACACACAAACTCACACACTTAGCGAAGACTTGTAATTTGGTTTAATTGCGCTTGATGCGCTTTGATTTTTGCCGCATAACAAAAAGGACAAAAAAAATAATTGGGATATACTAGAAAAGGTCGAGCACAAATTAATTGAATTATTATTATCACAAACTTTTCTCGTTTTCTGCAGTTTTACTTGTTCAGTTGGATATTTTATTGTTTCAAGTTTCAAGTTGTAGTTTTTTCAAAATGATTGTTTTTGGTTTGTTCCTGTTTTTATTTTTCTTTCCATTTCCATTTTTCTCTTGGTGTTGTATTAATTTTTTGTACCCGTACCCGTAGTGCTGCTAAGACCCCAATAGTCTTCCATTGCTGCACGGTGTTGTAGTGGTGATGGACACTCGTAAACTGCGCTGCGGCCGCTATATGAAACGCAATCTCAATCTCAATCTCTCAATCTCTGTCGCTTCCACTTCAATGGTGTTGATTCGCCCGCTTAGCTTTGCTTAGCTTTAGCCTCGGCCTCGGCTTTAGCCACAGCAGCAGCAGCACACACACACGCACACACCTACACACGCATGTATGTGTGTAGTCTCGTTATTTTCAATTGTCGTGAAGATCTCTTGCACTGGCTTTGTTTGGGGGCGTCGCGGTCGGCGATGGGAAGAAGGGGGGAGGGAAGCAAGGCGTCGCGACGCGCGTTGGCTGCCAATTTAAAGCACAAGGCGCGACGTGGCGCGACACTCATACACACCCACACAACTGCATATATGTGTGTGCGTGTGCGTGTGCGTGTGCCTGTGCCTGTGTGCGTGAGCGTGTGTGTGTGTGTCTCACTTAATGCATTTCGCGTTGTCGCGTCGTGTTTTAAAGACAGAGATGCCAAAACGGCAAAGGCATAAATCAAGGGGCAATCATAAACTAGCCGCACACTCGCTCTCTCGCTCGCTCTCTCACTCACGCCCGACTTTGAGTTCGGTTTCGGCTTCGGCTTTGATTTCGGTTTGCGGTTTCGGTTTCGGTTTCTTGTGCTTATGCTTATTCCTCGCACTATCCGTGTGTGTGCTCTATATGGCTGTCTCGCTCGCGCGCTCGCCTCGTGCCAGTCACGTACAACAACAACAACAACAGTAATAATCAAATGAAACACACTAGCACAACAACAACAACAACAAAAAAAAGAAACAACAACAACAAAAAATAAGAAGAATGACAATAGGCAAAAGTCAATCCCGAATCCGGTCGCTTAGTTGACGTCGTCGCGCATCTTTCACATCTTTTCTTTATGCTCGCATCTCAATTGTCTGTGCGTTTGTGTATGTGTGTATTTATAGTCTAGGCTCGTTTTTGGTTTCGCCTTCGGCTACGACTTCGGCTGCGACTTCGGCTTCGGCTCGGCAGCGACTTGGCTTGCCTTTAGATTTGTTTTTGTTTTTGCTTTTGATTTAGTTTAGCGTATGACGTTGTTTTTTTTTTGTGTGACTTTTTTTTTTTTGGATTTGGCTTTGGCTTAGTTTTTTTCTATATATTGTCTTGATGCCGCCGACGTTGACGTTAAACTGATTCGATGTTTCGGATAGCGCTTTAGTCGAAACTGAGCATCGACATTTTTTTTGCCGAGCTTGATTTTGTTCTATAGCGCATCATTCGCGATGCCACAAACACACAGTAGATACAAACAGACATACACACACACACACACACATACATACATACTGATGTATGTAGGTAGCGCAATGTGTGTGCAGTTTATATACAGCTTAACTAACTATAGACCATTTACTTGTCGCACACAAAAACCGATTGCATGCTGTCCACACACACACACGCACACCCATCAAAAGCAATGTGTAGGTGTGTTGTTGTTGTCGTCGGTCGGTCGGTCGGTCGGTCTCCACATCACACAGTCTTCCTCACACAAACAACAACAACGCGAGTGAGCAATCGGATTTTTACACGATCAAATCCGATCGACAACGAGCCGAACTGCGAACCGCGAACCGCCAAAGGTCATGTCATGGTACAGCGACTAACTAATTATGCTCCATGCCATGCCATACAAACAGCTCGTGCCATCAAAGAAAGTCCGCTTGGGCTTGGCTCCACTAACAACAACAAATTCCATTCTTTTATTCAGTTCATAGACGAGCATAGCCTACTTATAATGCTTAGAAAACTAACCTAAAAATAAGTATGTTTAATTAACCCAGTTTGGGCAGCATTTATTGCTCTATTTTTTCCTGCCTTCCACGCCCTAAGCAGCAACAATTTAATAGTTTTTTTTTATGCACACACTTTAGACTTATCATTTTCATTCAACAACTTTGCATAAATTCTCTTCTTTTATTAAATATATTCAATTCCATCAAAAGTAATATAAAATTTCAAATTCATTTCATATTACTATGATAAATACAAAATTGCTAATGTAAAGTAAAGTAAAGACATTTCTTCAACAATAAAAAATAAATAGATCGAATTATGAATTAAAGAATACAATTCATATTTATCATTCATTTAAATAGCCTTAATGATTCTCTTCTTATTTTTTATATATTAAATTCCCTTAAAAGTAACAGACAATAAATAAAAATTATCAATTTTCTATAACTTACATAAATAATTTAAAGATACAATTAAAATTTATTATTCAATTAATAAACTTCATTCAAAAACATAAAAAGAAATTATTTTACTCTCTTACAAGGAACATATATTTCCAATATATTTTTTTTAAAGAGGAATTTTATAAATTATTCCAGAGCTAAACTATGCAAGAAATATTTGGTATCAGTTTTATAATAGTCAGGAAATTCTAAAAATATTAATTTTAAGAGCGAAATAATACGTTTAATATTTATTATATATTTAAATGTGTATTGATTTGAAATTAAATACTTAAATACTTCGCAAGTACTTGGAAGTAAGTAACACAGATATTCAAATATTAATTAAAATTAATGACTAATTATTTAAAAATTAAACTGTGTTAGAATTTAGATAGTTTTAATATTAATTCATAATTATTTCAACTTATTTTTAATACATCAATTATAAAAGTAAAGCTCAATATAGTCAAAATAGATCAAAGTGAAGGAACTCGGAGTATGACAATTGTTTACACTGGATATGGCAAGTAAACAATTTAGACATGTTTTTTTAAAGGTAACGTGCTGTCTGATAGCATGTTAATGTTATCTCATCTCACTTCATCTCTCGTCTGATGATTAGCTTGATTAATGTGTTCCCATTCATTAGTTTTTCATTCATCTTATCAGAAACTGGGGCTGTTTTCATACCCAGATACTTGGTTAGATCTGTTGCTAGCTGAGGGAAGCAAGAAAAGTTAGTAGTAAGTCGTCAGCTCTATAAATGGAATTGAAAATAAGTTTAGACAACAACAGAAGAGCCGTTAGTCAACATGTTTGATTTGCAACATACTTGCACAAATATATATATAGTCAAGTTGAGATCAAACACGAATCTGAGAAATCTACGTGACGTCTCATACAAAAAAAAAAAAAGAAAGAAAACTAGAAGGGCTTATCTCTATTTGCCAGGTGATAAAACCAGACATACGATTTATGTACTATACTTAAACATACTATATCAAATTGGATGAATCTGAAAGTCGGCAAATGAATGAATTGAATCTGACCAGTGCCCAGTGCCCAGCTAATTGAATTGAAACGTTTCTAATTAGGCACGAAAATGAAATAGTTAGATGAGAATGCTGAATGCCGAATGCTGAATGCTAAATACGGAGTAGTGAATACTGAATACTGAATACTGAACACTGAATGACAGACAGCACTAACAATCACCGAAATCGTGTGGTGTGTGGTCGTAGTGCCCTGCTGCCAGTTAATAATGTCATATGAGCTCTCTGTGTTTGGATCTGTTCCTAGCGCACTATTATAACCCATTCCAATTGATGGCTTTTTAATTAGACACGCATAGTAATTAAGATCGATCGTTAGAATCAAGTACAGAAAGTACTAGAGATTTCTTAACGTTTTCGACTTTTCGAAAACTATTGTTTTTTGTAGCTTTTGAATTAAAGCGTTGTAAATATTGATTACAAAAGTTTGTGATTTCCACTTAAAATGATTTGCCTATTGTTTATAGTTAAATTTTCCTCAACTTTTTCTCTCGATTTCGAGAGTTTATAGTTTTAATTTGATAAATTAAGAGGATTTTTGAATTTGATGTTTTTGAATTTAAAATATTTTCTTTTATTTTTTGATGCCTTCGATTTGCATTAATTTCCAATTTTAAAATATAATATTGAATTTAATATGCGAGGTAAATATGAAGATATTTTTTTATATTTTTGCAGTAATTGCAAATTGCCGTACAAAACATATCTTTATTTTTCCTTCTTCTTCTTGTAGGTTTTCTTATGTTTACAATTTTTTTCAACTTTTTACATAATCTATATTTAATAATTATAATCATTACTGTCCCCGGTTGTTTTTAATGCTATTTCAGTACCTTCTTTGTTGCAATTTTTAATTGTTGCTGGGATATATTTCTCCCAAGTGTTTTCAAATAATTCGTTGTCGCAAATTTTGAATATTAATTTCCTCAAATTTCCGCTTCTCATTTTATGGCAATTTTCAACTGATTCATTAAAATTTGGTTTTATTTAAAGCTCTCCATGCTTGAAATATATACAACCAACATTTTTCCAAATCCTTCTTGAGCGATGAACTAAGAAAATCCACATACCTAGACCATCTAAGGAAGGCACCACATTTCGTTTAGCTTCCAGGGTATAAGCTTCAAAAGCTTATCAATAGCAAAGTGACAAAAGTGTTGTAGATTATCGCTAAAATTCAGTTTAGTTTTCTTCTTTTCATTCATTTGTAATCTCTGTAGAACTTGACCCCATTTCAGCTTTTCCATAGATTAAAAGACACTTTGGGTTTGTTTCTTTTTCGTCTTTAATGTAAGGTGTCAACGCGGGAAGGGAATATTTAGGGATCATACAGGGATGTTGTGCTGGATTGCTGTGATTAACTTTAACAATTAAAACTAGGAATTTTCATACTCTTCCTCGATCGCGCTCTCTCTCTCACGCTTTCTTTCACACACACACACACACATGCCGAAACGCAAATGCTGATTTTATATACACATATAACAATAACCCCACTTAAGTTAAGAGATAGAAAAAAAAAATATAGTTAGGAATACAAAACTGAAACAGAAAATTGTTCTAAACAAAAGTATAATATGTGGGCTAGCACTGACAGGTTAACGTGGGGTGGGGGAAAGAGTGGAAAGATAACACTATATAGTATCGTATCATATTATATAGTAGTAGTAGTAGTAGTAGTAGCTGGATGGTTTTTTGTTTGGATTTGGTTTTGGCTCTGCTCTTGATCGATCATCAGTTGGGCATGCCGACGCCCTGTTGAAAGCTCAGCGTCTCCTGTTGCTTCTTCACCTCGTCCTGCATCTCCAGCGCCAGCTTCTTGTATTTCTCCGCCTCCTTCTCGTTCTTCTCGATCCCGTCGCCGCGGGCATACATCTGACTGAGATTGGCACACGCGTACATGTTGCGCAACTCGCAGGCTTTGTACGCAAACTGAAATGCCTTCTTCATGTCCTTCAGCACAATGTAGTCCGTATCCTTGCCGCCAGCTTTGGCTGTCGCAGCCGCTGCTGCTGCTGCTGTTGTTGTTGTTGCCGCCGCCGCCGCTGTGGCCGCATCCTCCGGTTTCTTTTGCACCCCCGAAATGTGCATGCCCGACAAATAGAAGCAAGCGGTGGCATTGTTCATGTCACAGCTCTTGGTCAGAAATTGCAGGCCCTACATAACCAATTCGTTAATAGTATATGCAACTCGGGAAGTATTCTGAACTTACCTTGGGCACATCACGATCGATCTCTTTGAGCATGGAGCGTGAGACAAGCAACAGGCCGGAGTGCAGACAGGCATCCGAATCGTTCAGATTGCAGCCCTTCTCATAGTATTGGTAGGCGACACGCGGCTCGCCTTTGCTGCCCGATTTGCCCTTGCCCAGGAAGCTATAGTTGCCATATTTGTAGCACGACTTGGCATACCCATAATCGTCGCATGTCGATTTGTATACCTTGGAGGCCTTCTCAAAGTCCTTCTTGATGCCCTCCAGATAGTCGCCCAGCAGATGACAGACTGCAATCAAAGTATAGCAATTAATTGATTTGACCAAATTATAAAATTTAGATATGGGAAGATTATGCCCACAGATGGAGTCGATTAAATAGCCTAGATCTGCATCAGCAATATTCCCCTTAATAGTTCTAAGTTTTATGCTTGCTGAAATATGTGTATATAATTAAACAGGCGGGCAGACAGACAGACGAATAGCTTAAAGCAGATATAGGAATATGCCTAAAGTTGATAGCTGTAAGTGCGATAGTTCCTGAGATATATATATTAAAACAAGTTGACAGACAATAATGGAGGCAAACGGACATTGAGAAATAGTTTGACTAATAACATAATAGTTATAGAAATATTATAGTCAAATTTTGTATCCGCACATTTGATAGTTCCTAGAATATACATATATAATTAAACAGGGGGACAGACAGACGTGGATAAATAGTGGAAATCAGCCTATGAACAATTGAAATATTATGCGGAAATTTTGTAGCTCCAAGTTTGATAGTTCCTAGAACCTATATAATTAACCAAACTGACAGACAGACATAGATAAATAGTTGAAATCAGCCCAAGAGGTATAGGAATATTATGCTCATATATGTATGTATGTATATAACTAATCTGGCGAACAGACGAATAAAAAAAAGCTACTGCTGCCTGTTATATACATTTTCGGCTAGCACTAAATAATAATACAATGCCATGTGTTGCTTTAATTGTTATTCAAACATTTGCAGTGCAACGATTTTGGCAGCAGCCGATTATGTTATTGTTTTGTAATTGCTCCACACACAGAAACCTAGGTTAGAACAAACACACACGCACACGGACACACATACACACACACGCATTCACAGTGTTGTTGTTGGTGTTGGTGCTGCAATCGGACGGACCGCCTGTTGTTGTTGTTACATTTACCTTCCGGTTTCTTTTCCGAGTAACAACCAAAGCGATATTCAACGCCCAATTTCTCGACGTACTCCTTAACGTCTGACTCCTTTTTTAAGTCGTACGCCATTGTGTTTGTTTTATGATTTATGAAATAAAAATAACAGCCAGTATTGTCGTTGCCTCTTCTAGCTGCGGCTGTTGTTGTTGTTGCTGCTGCTGCCTGTCTTTTTTCGCTGCTGCGACTGCGGCTGTTTTTTCTACAAGCAGTGTTGGTTAACACTGCCAGACGATTGCCGGCGCCGGTGACTATTGCGGGGCGCCTATCGATAAATTTGCAGCACTGTTTCTTTCCAACAAAAATATATTATTAAGTAAAATGCATCTGTGTGTTGTTTTTTTAGACAAATTTTATAGCTTGTATAATTCTTGAGTTTTTATAAATTTGGCATGCAAATAGAAAATTATTAATTGGTATATTTATGTGCGCAGGCGGTCACACTGCTGCTGCAGCCTATCGATAAAGTTAGCGCGAAAGTGCGCCAATGTTCAAACTCATAAAATAATGCGTAAATGTTATGTATAGACTGCGACAAACTTGATCAATACACATCTACAATTTCAACAACATTGTATTTAATAACAAATTAAAATTGATTTAGATTTTAGTTTACGACTATTTACAACAAGTAATATCGACGATCAGACGGATTAAGCTATGGATAACGAGCATAGTGATTTAATTCGCAATTCCCGCCGTTAATTCTTATTTCTGTAGTCGAAGAGCTTGGGTATCACATCGCCGCACTTAGCCGAGATCTTGATGTCCGCCAAGTGATCCGCACGCGTCTCCCCGATGTTGACAATCGCCACCGGCAGCTTCAGATCTTTGGTTTGCAGCACAATGCGATAGCCCGAGAAGACGAGCAGACTGGAGCCCAGCACCAGCAGGCCATCGCTATTGTAAACCATTGCAGCAATGTCATCCAGACGCTGGCGCGGCACACTGTCGCCAAAGAAGACAATCTCTGGCTTCAAATCACCGCCACAACTGGCACAATTGGGTATCACAAAGTTATCAATGTATTCCGTGGGTATCTCGACATCACCGTCCGGCCGTATCATGTCCGGTGCATCCTGAAACGCCGGATTAAGTGAGGTGAGTATGTTCTGAAACTCATGACGCTCGATGCGATAATCACACTTCAAGCACTTGACCACATAACCGCTGCCATGCAGCTCGGTGACCAGTTTGCTGCCCGCCTTCGTGTGCAGCCGATCCACATTCTGTGTAACTAGCGTTTGAATGCGCGCCTCACGCTCGAAGCGTGCCAGGGCATGATGTGTGGCATTCGGCTGGGTGGCGGAGAATGTTGGCCACCCGACAAAGTTACGGGCCCAATAACGTTGACGCACATGACGCGATTTGACGAAATCACAGTGCTGGATGGGCTTGTGATTGGTGCGGGCATAGAGACCCACGCCGGCTGAGCGGTAGTCGGGTATGCCTGCAAGCGACAATAGTGTCAGTAAGAGGAAGCTTGTATTTTTGACTGGCTTCCAGTTACCTGATTCTGTGGAGATGCCTGCGCCTGTGAGCACCAGAATGTTTGGTTTGGAGAGCAGAAAGTCCTCTAAGCGTTTGATGTCATTCTGTAGCGCTGGCTTGTGCTGTGGCACGTACTGTTGTAGCTTCACGACGCTGCGGCAGCGCAGCGCGCCACCCAAACGCATTGTATAATTGTTGCACTCACAAAAATACTCTGTGTTTATATTGCAAAACAGCTGTTTATCGATTGCAGCGATAACATATCGCTCTAGCAACCGTGCGACAGTGTGACGTTTCTTTAATATACTGAATTTTTTATAAGAATTTGAATAATTAACAAAAAGCACACATTTTTAATGAAAGACAGCAAAATCGGAAACAAACATTATTTAAATGCACTTTATGCAAGTATAAAAGCCTTTAATTAGTGGCAATGCGGCTGGTATATTTTCTGCTGACGCCAAATGATATATTTTGAGCTGTGCACTACGGTCACACTGTCTCTTATAGCAGCGGCCGCAGTGGTGAAAATTTGAGAATAGTAACATTTTCTTCAAATTTTTTTGTTAAATTGCATGTGTATGTAAAACATCAAAACGTTTGCATTCAACGTCACGGCAGCGTCAATACAGTGCTCAAAGGGCACACGCTTTGTTTTTTGCACCAAATACAAGTTTCGACTCTGGCTGCCTGGCTAACTTGCTGCTGCTGCAGCACACAAATAAATATCGTACACGATTCACATACAAAACTATTGCCGTGTCCGTGCCTGTGTGTGTGTGTGTGTGTGGACTGTGTGTGCCGTGTGCGTACGAGCGAGAAGGTGTGCGTGTGTGTGTGTCGGCGTTAATTTGCACGCACGCCAACAATAAATACACACACACAACTCGACAGCATATTAGTTGAAGAGAAGGCATCAGCAACAACAAAATGTCATATCCACCGCGTGCGCCGATGCCGCCATACATGAATGCATCGATACCATCGATTCCGCCGCCGCACGTAAGTATCGCACAAGTAACCCAAACTAAACCCACCAAACCAGGTAGCGATAGTATCGCAAGACACGATCTTTATCTTGCTGATCGTTGGCAATAGTTCTGCAACTATCGTCGGCGAGCTCTTGGTTGACTGGGTAACAGCCAATTAATTAATTAATGGTTTCTTTTGCTGTAGTTAATGCCGCCCATGGGAAATCCGCCACCGCGTAGCTACCGCAACTCGGCGACGATCAGCTCACAGCCCACAGTCTATCATCGTCCGCCGGAGCCGCAGCCACAATTCCGGGGTCCCATCATCACCGTCTTTGTGGGCAACATCAGCGAACGCGTCCCGGAGTCGCTGCTGAAGCGAATTCTGGCCACCTGCGGCGTGGTCATCAACTGGAAACGCGTCTCCACCTTTGGATTCTGTGAATTCGAGTAAACTTTGCCGTTGCATCTAAATTACAATTCTTTGTAACTCTTGTTGTGTTTTGCAGTGGGCCAATTGCGGCGATGCGCGCAGTGCGTTTGCTTAGCGAGCTGGAGATCGATGGCAAGACGTTGCTGGCCAAGGTGGATGCCAAGAACAAAGTGCTCATCGAGGACTACAAGGAGCAGGAGTGCAAGAATGGCGAGGGAGGAGGTGCCGCCAATACGCTGGATGAAAAGACTGAGGACGAGTATGCGACAAGTCAGATGCACGAGCTGCTCGAGGAGCACAAACACGAGTTCGAGGGCTTCGATGGCAGCAATCGCGGCGATTTGTATGGCGCCGGCGGCGGCAATAGTCGCAACAAGAAGGCGCGACGGGGCGAAGATGATCTGAAGATTAAGTCGCTGAACGACAATGCGCTGGAGGAGGAGAAACGCAATTTGATTAGCAGCGAGATTGGCAAGTTTCGCAAGCGTGCGGAGGCCGACGAGCATCGCAAAGAGCTGGAGAAGGAGAAGGAGAAAGAGAAGCAGCTGGCCAGCAAGGAGAAGGAGAAGGAGCGCGAACGAGATCGCGAACGCAAAAAGCAGCGCGACAGCGAACGCAAAACCAGCAGCAGCAGCGGCGGAGGAGCTAAGGAAGGTGGAGGCGGAAGTGGAGGAAAAAGCGCTGTCAGCGAAGTGGAGGAAGTGCTGGAGATTAACGACAAGGAGTCGTCGAGCGGCAACAAAGAGGCGAACTCGACGAGTCGCAGTCGCAAAGAGTCCTCTGCGGTGGTCACCATCGATGCGTCGCCGCCGCGCAAGGAACACAACAAGGAACGCAACAACAGCGCCAGCAACAATAACAACAGCAGCAGCGGCGGTGGCGGCGGCGACAACAACAACAGCGGCAGCGGCAGCAGCAACAACAACTCAACCACAAAGCTGAACGACAGCGGCGGCCGTCGACGTCGCTCCAAGTCGCGCACCAAGGATCGCGAACGTGATCGCGAGCGTGAGCGTGAAATGCGCGAACGCGAGATGCGTGAACTACGCGACAAGGAGCGCGAGCGAGAGCGTGAACGGGAGCGCGAACGGGAGCGTGAGCGGGAGCGGGAACAGCGTGATCGTGAGCGTGATCGCGAGCGTGAACGCGAACGCATGGAGATGCGCGATCGGGATCGCGACCGAGATCGCGAGCGTGAACGCGAACGGGAAAGGGAACGCGAGCGGGAGCGGGAGCGCGAACGCGACGAGAAGGCCAACAAGCCGGTGCGCGACGCCCGCCGCGAGAAGGAGATGGAGGAGGAGCAGCGGGAGCGCAAGAAGTCCGAGAAGAAGGC
The DNA here is from genome assembly GCA_035047365.1 of Drosophila ustulata. Taxonomy (NCBI): domain Eukaryota; kingdom Metazoa; phylum Arthropoda; class Insecta; order Diptera; family Drosophilidae; genus Drosophila; species Drosophila ustulata. The sequence goes on from JAWNPT010000080.1 coordinate 10,826,623, forward strand.
GCGCGACAAGGAATCGGCCTACCAGGAGCGACTCAACAACTGGGAGAACCGCGAGAAGCGCAAGGCCAAGGAGAACGACAAGGTAACAATGAAGCCAACTACGGCTTTCGAGAGTTTTGGTGCCTTCACAGCAAATAGTTCTCCTCCAAAGCTAAGGCGCATCAGATCGAAAATTGAATTAACTGCAGTCTCAGAACTATCAATATCAAACAAATTTGCAATTCTAAAGATATTTATTTGATAAAATTGTAGTCTAAAATTCTCAAGGTCTTTACACAGCTAAAAATAAGCTCAACATGATCGTCTTAAAAAATCTTTATTACAAGAACTTGAAAAGGCTAAAAACTGAAAATTATGAAATGAAAATGTTTCCATTAGAGCCAAATTTTATATTTTTGTAATATAAAAATTTATCGTAAAAATAATATTAACCGAAAAAAGTAACCCCTTAAACAATATAAATAAATACTAATAAACTATTTCATTTGCAGCATCGTCTGAAGGAGCTGATGCGTCAGGAGGAGCGCGAGAAGGACGCGAAACGCCTCAAGGAGTTCGTCGAGGATTACGACGATGAGCGAGACGATGCGCTCTATTATCGGGGTCGCGAGCTGCAGCAGCGTCTGGCGGACAGGGTGCGCGAAGCGGACGCCGATTCCAAGGATCGCGAGAAGGAGGCCGACGAATTGTCCGAGCTGAAGAACAAGATATTCAGCGGGGACTACGAGAATCCGTCGCAGGAGTTCGAAAAGGCGCGTCGTGAAATCGAGAAGCTTTACGAACCGAAAATCCTTATCAATGTGAACCAGGAGGCGCAACGACGCCACGAACTGGATGCGGCATCGATGGATAACAACGCGTTGCAGCTGCAACATGCGGAGCAGCAGCAGCGTCGCAAGGGCATCGATGGCGTCTACGACAGTGTGGCGGAGATGGCCATGGCGTCGGGTCACAGCAGCAAAGCGCCGCCCTCGGAGGACTCCATATCCACAATCGATGATCATGCCTCGATGGCGGACACGGCGTCCAATGCAAGTTATTCGCATCTCAAGAACAACAACAACAATCAGTCTGGCGGCGACAGCGTGAGTCGGCAGAACAGCGAATCCCGCGATTCATTGTCCAACATTCACACGCCCACCATGAACAATGCTCTCGATAGCCTGGATCATGGTGGAGGAGGAGGCGGCGGCGGCGGAGGAGGAGCGAACGCTGGTACTGTTGCCTCCTCCGCTGCGTCGGCGACGCCGCCCATCAGCATGCCGCTCATCTCGCTGACGCTGGGCAACAATCTCAAGAAGAAGAAGATCGAGGCAACGGGCGTGTTCGTGAACGACGACGACAACGACGAGAACATCAATCCCAAGAAGCGCAAACTGGTGCCGTTAGGTGAGTAGCAAGCTTAACGTAAACAATGCGAGAGCGGGACAACAAGAGAGCGCACTCACTCCCATCAAGAGCGAGACAACAACAGTGCACTTGTTGTGCCGCTGTCTTTTGCTAGGCTGGCAAGAGCGAGACAACAACGGGCTGTCGCGCCTGCGCAGCTCTACATATTTCGGTATATATCAAAAGCTTAATCGCGTATTTTACTTGCACAGATTACGATGACAACCTTGGCAACAGCACAGCAACATCGGCGGCTGCGTCGGCAGCGGCCAGTGCAGCGCAGACGGCCGCGGAGCGTCAAAGTTCTGCTGTATCAGCGGCGACCGCTGCTGCCGCTGCCGTTAGCCAAAAGATTGCCAATGCCGGCGGTGGCGGGGGCGGTGGTAGTGCTGGCTCCACATCATCGGCCAGCGGCAAGGGGGGAAGCAGCAGCAACAGCAGTGGTGCCAGCGGCAAGCAAGGTGGCAACGCTGGCAGCAACAGCAATAGCAACAACAGCAGCAAACAGCACGGTAAGAATGATGCAGCTGCATCTGCGGGCAGCGCAGATGCTGCGGCGACAAACACCAATAAAAAGGATGAGAATGGTGCAAAGGTGCATGATGAAAAACGCCGCCATATAAAAAGCATTATTGACAGGATACCCACACAAAAGGAGGAGCTATTTAATTATAAGCTTGACCGCAACGAGATCGACAGCGGTCTAATGGAACGCAAAATACGTCCATGGATTAATAAGAAAATCATCGAATATATCGGTGAGCCGGAGCCCACATTGGTCGACTTTATCTGCTCCAAAGTCTTGGCCGGCAGTCCGCCCCAAAGTATACTCGACGATGTTCAAATGGTATGTGTTTTGCATTTCCCAACTTCACCGCCGATAAACTAACAATCGATAACTTTCGTTGCAAACAGGTACTGGATGAGGAGGCCGAGGTGTTTGTGGTGAAAATGTGGCGCCTACTGATCTACGAACTGGACGCCAAAAAGAGTGGCATCGCCGGCAAGTAGAGGAAATTGCGAATCGCAAAAATGTGGCCTCACTGACCAGTGACCGACCAATCGCAGTAGGGAGGAGAGGAGACGTTGCTCTACTTTTAAGTTACATTTTTAATGCCTAGACTCTATTAAAAAACAAAAATAACAAAAAAAAAATCAAAATGATCAAAAACAAAAGAGAAGAAGAAGCACTATATGACTACAAGTGTGTACATAAGAAATTGTGTTCCCCTTAAATGTGACAGCAGCCGCTTTTACCTCCCCCCACCCCCTCCTCACCATGTGTTTCTAGCGATAGCGATAATTGCAAACAACAACATTCATCGATAATGTAAATACACTCACACACACACAAACATTTCACGCGATAGAAAAAAACAAAACAAAACTGTGCTCCTGAAATCCTGCTTTTCTCTGTTCTTTGCGGCAAAAAAAAAGAAAGTGTAATAAGTTTTGTATCTCAGCTAATATTTTTTTTTGTATGAAATTTGAAACGCAAAGAGATCATGACTTGAAAACAGTAATGTCTTCATCTAAATAAATAAATCAAATGAAAACAAAACGTGCTACCTCGCTTACACCTGGGTGCAGTTGGAGCACTCTCTCTTTCGGACTCGTGCATGGGAACAAGAAGGATGACAACAGGAGAATAGTGCGCTTTCTTTCGCACGCGTGCATGTAAACAAACTTGGCAGATTGGATGTGTTTATGGAGTAAATTATATTTACAATTAAGGTACATTAAACATGGTTTGTTTATCGGTTGTTTTTGAGTCCGAGGCGGGTTATTGAAGTGCAAAGACGACTTGACTTTATGCTAATGATATTCTGAAACATTTTGCTTGCTTGTTTGAATAAATACACACTCTATAAATTTGACAAAAAGACTCGATAGCTTATCCATCAACAATAACACGTCGATCCGGCAGCATCGACGTCTCCTGTGTTCTCGATAGTCAGGCCGTTCGATGCGCCGCTTCCGTTGCCAAAGTATTCTGACGACACAATCTGCAAATAAGATAATTATCGATAACATTTAACGGACTAGACAGATTAGGATAGCGATAAACTTGCCTTTTCCACAATATCTCTGAATGCATCGCTCACAAATTGATCACATTTGGCTGACGTCTCAATGAAAAGCGCCCGATGCTTGCGTGCAAATTTGCGTCCCTCCTCGCGATCCACCACCCGATCCTTGTCAATCTTATTGCCCACCACAATGATGGCAATGTTCGGATTATCACTGAAGCTATCCACCTCGGCCAGCCACGCCTCCAATTTGACCAGTGAATCGCGATCCGTGATATCGTAGACAAGAATCGCGCCCAGCGCCTTGCGATAGAAACTGGGCGTCAGACTGCGAAATCTCTCTGCGCCAGCTGTATCCCAGAGGGCGACTTTGTAATCGATGCCATCCACATTCATCACCGCCGATTTAAAGTCCATGCCAATTGTGACGTCATGGTTCTCATCGAATTTGTTCTCCACGAAGCGACGCACCAGGCTGTAAACAATAACACAAGTTGTCATTCAGTGAGCTTTGCACGAAATACGCAGTACACATTCCATGACTAACAACAATTGACTATTAAGCCAATCTCTATTTACGTATTTGTTTACATATATGTATGTGCAAGTGTGTGTGTGTATATGAAAAATACGCAATTGGAAACTAGGCTGGTTAAACTTGCCTGGATTTGCCAACACCACTTTCGCCAATTATCAGCAGTTTGATAGCTCTATCGGCCATGTTCGCGATTTACTATATTTACTTTCTGCTCGCCTTCATTTACTATTTGACACACAGTTTATTTAAACTATTTACGGAATTGCTGCTGTCAAACTAAAGGTGGCACTGTCCTCGATATATCAGTATTTTCGGTAAATGCAGCATTGCATGCAACGATAGTTTTCTTTACGATTAATACGGGTGTTTATAAACAATATTTGTAAGAAAAATTTTAGTTTTCGCGCATGTAATATTAGCCTTTTAAGATAGGGTGCAAACCAAAAATAATTTCTAAGACAAGCCGATTAAATATACCAAAATCTTGAAACTCAAATAATTGCCACATGGTTACACTTCATTAAGCATTTTGTGTGTAAAAAGGCGCGTCATTTTAAGTAGCTTGTTATTTGCGTGTTTTTTTTTAAGGATATACAAAAATACATGTCCCTTAATAAGTATCTTGATGTCACTAATCAGATTTAAATTCCAAAATATAATTTTTCACAATAAAGCGAAATCAAAATTAGAAGCTTGAAAATACCAACAAAAAACACTTTAATATTTGTATACCTAAAAAATACCGCTCACGGCATCACACCAGTGTTGAGCAACACCAGTGCTGTTAAGTGCGTGCAACTGTCATATATCGGCGTTTGTTTTCATGCCGTAGCCCTAGCTCGATTGCACGGCCCTAGTTCTTTCTTTTTTGACGTGACCAGCGAGAAAAATGGTTGGTGCCGAGTTTCTGTGAATTTTTTAATTTTGCAAAATAAAACACATCCGCCTATAAAATAAACCCCAAAGATGTGAAACATTCAGCAAAATGCACAAATATCGTGTGTGCTTTATTATTTTTTGTGTGTGTGTGTGAATCGAATAAAAAACTAATATGTTGCATTTTTTTCTTGTTATTTCGCCCGCTGCTGCCAAACACCACAGGTGAAGGTTAAGTGCTCCGAATTGAGAACCAAGGACAAGCGCGAGCTCACCAAGCAATTGGATGAGCTCAAGAATGAGCTGCTCAATCTGCGTGTGGCTAAAGTCACCGGCGGAGCACCCTCCAAGCTGTCCAAGATGTAAGTCTCGGAGACAACAACATTTAAGTTGTATATTAATTGTTATTCTTGTCTTGCAGTCGCGTTGTGCGCAAGGCCATCGCTCGCGTCTACATTGTGATGCACCAGAAGCAGAAGGAGAATCTGCGCAAGGTGTTCAAGAACAAGAAGTACAAGCCTTTGGATCTGCGCAAAAAGAAGACGCGCGCCATGCGCAAGGCGCTGTCGCCCCGCGACGCCAACCGCAAGACGCTCAAGGAAATCCGCAAGCGTTCCATCTTCCCACAACGCAAATTCGCCGTCAAGGCATAAATATATAACAACTGTCTTATATATTATAGTGTGCGCTAAGAAATTCTCCTGAAAAAGAAAGCAAGAAGGAATAAGAAAATAAAACCATTTTTTTTAAATGTGAAATCTCGCCATGTGTTTGTGTCGCGTGTGTTTCTCCCTGTGTGTGTGTGTGTGTGTGAGCTTTAAGCTACTAAGAACAAACCGAGCTCCAATTAGAGTTCGTCATGTAGCTGGCAGATTTTGTACGTGTTCCAGTTGGAAGTCAACTTCAAGGCTGGCCGCAGGCGCTTTGCACGTGCACACGGCTTGCTAAAAGTGGTTACGGATTAATTGTCAACTGGATGAAATATATTGGGATCCATGTAGGCCCTTTATTTTTGCTTTAACAGTTGTATCATTCACTTGCGTCAGTATATTATATTTAGCACAGGAACATTTATAACTTCCAAATTTCAATCGAAAAAAATCCATTTAAATATATTTTGTACCATTCACGTAGTTAAAGGAATTCAGCAAAACAACATAAAATGGCTGTCAATGTGCACTTGACGAATGTATCGTCCCAATTGCAGGCCGAGTTCCGCAAGATCGAGAAACTCTGCACTGGTGAGACTCAATTTGTTTGTGGTTTATATTTGATTTAATTGTTGGTTTTTAGGCGCCGCCTATTGTCAGTTTATGGACATGATGTTCCCGAATTCGGTGCCCATCAGACGCATCAAGATTCGAGCCAATCAGGAGTATGAATTCGTGCATAACTTTAAGGTTCTGCAAGCGAGCTTCCAAAAAAAAAACTGAAAAAGGAAATTTCAATCGAACGGCTGATCAAGGGACGCTTTCAGGACAATTTCGAGTTCTTGCAGTGGTTTCACAAGTCCTTCAATGCTTCGCGACGGCGCCGCCATGGGCTTTGGCCAGAGTGGAACTGGAGTTGCAGCTATAAATAAACAGCTACTGATAGTACCAACTCCGATCTACGGTGGCGGCGGACGATCGCGCCCCTTTGTGGGCGACAGTAACGCTGTGAAATCGATAAGTCGCAGCAACAGCCAGCTGAGCAGCCACTCCAATGATGCGGATCAAAGAATGCTGAGGATGGAGGCCAAGACTGAGGTGGAGCACAACCGTAACGATGCCAAGTTGCGTTAGGTGCGATTTGCGCGCAACATTCAAATGACAGCGATAACTCGCTGGCGCATTAGATCATTGGCATTCTAGACGAATGAGAACACTAGATGGCGCTGCCCAAAGGTGATAACTTTCTATCGATGGCAAATGAAACACAAACACACCGGACTGACATACAATTTACAAATTGACAATTTGTGTGCATTGGGGAAGCAATTTTTATTATCGTCCTAGCATCAAAAATAATTTATTGGCTTCCACAATTCACAAATTACTAATAAAAATAATATCCTGCTAATTGTGGCTTCATCGATTGGCGATGACAGCCGCTGTTATCGATATTCAGTTACTCTCTTTGCAGGTGTCCTGGCTCATTCCCGCTAATCCTGACTGATGTCCTTATAAATCAACTTCATCTAATGCAAATTGTATAACTGTTTTTGCCAAAATGAACGCTAGCAAATCAGCCGATTCATTTAAAGATTTATCGATTATTTTTAATACAAATATTTCAAATAATACGTTAAAAAATTCAAATATGTATTTTTATCGTGGGGTTTAAGTGCGGAGGTTCTGTTTCTGTTCAAGGATTCATTCAAGAGGCTCTCCTGCTTTAGAGTCCTGCCATATTCAAAATGGACACGCATTTTTATGCTCAGCTAGGTCAAAGCTACCAATTGGCATTCAAGGATTTCGAGAAGCTTACGAAAAAATTGCGTTACATTTTTTATAGGGGGGAGCATGCAAATTTTGCCAAAAATTCATAAAAACCACTGTAACTCGGCCATTTGAAGGACTATCGGGTTGTCCTTTGGTCCATGGATAGTTCTTAAGCAGCCCTAGCCGACTATGCAGTTGTATCCTTGAAAGTCCTTGCCGTTGCCGAGCTACAAGGACTTTTTTGTATACAGAAAATTGGCTCTAACTCGAGCATATCCTTGTGTATCCTTGCATGTCCTGTGGCAAACAACTTGTCTTTGTCAGCACTATCGACTGACCAAAGGACATCGTAATCGTCCTTGTAGTTTCCGAGATATCCTGGTTTTTGTGTTTTTCACACATTTTTCACGGCCCTCGGACTGCAATTTTTCAAGTGTTGGATTCTTAGATGACCCCGTGATTTTTGTATGCCAATCGGTAGATTTTATCCTAGGTAGGCCAGCAATATAAGATCTAGGCCAATGCGGAAGGATCTGACAAAGTTAAAGCCACATTTCGTTTATATCGTCACAATATAATCGTATTCTCTATATTTATTGTTTGTTGTCGTTTTCTTATGTGCTCTCGAATATAATAATAATAAATTTGTTTATGTATAGTAGGTATGTAGATTTATATAAATTAGGGAGGAAAAAAAATACATATGATTAATAAGTAGATTAATTGGTGTGTGTATTGCAAACTCGTCGTCGAATACAAAAGACTCATCATACTGAATATGTTTGGCACATTTGGTTGATACTATTCTTTTGAACAGCGTGAAACAATGGCGTGCTGCGAATAACGCCAGATAATTCCTTTGAGTTTTTGCTTTGGTGATAGTTTCTACTTGGCATCGGCGACAGCGGTTCTCCCCAGAACTTGAGCAATGCGAAGATCTTAAAGTACGCGACCCTATAAATTACAAAAAGTTTGATTAATCATATAGTTCAGAGGAATTTTAGACAACGACGTAATAGCTCACCTGTAATTGCGATTGCTGGCTGCATAGATGATCGGGTTGATGACACTGGACGCCCAGGCCATGACAGAGGCAATGATATGTAGCCAAGGATAGTTGGTTTTTCGCTCATCGTCCACCACATTGGCCAGCATCAGCGGCAGGAAGCAGATGAGGAAGCACAAGAATATGGTGACCATCATCACAGTGAGGCGATTGTCCTCCCTCGCCTTGCGGGTGCTCGTCGTCGTCACATACGAGCCGCCGGATGCTGATGCATTTTTTGCACCGCCGGCAGCGCCAATTTGGAAGTTATCATGACTGCGGATCTTCTTCTTCTGGTGCAGCACAGTTATATAGATGCAGGAGTACGAAATGATGATGACCAAACACGGCAGCAGGAAACCAATGAGGAACAGCGTTTTCTTAATCGATTTGCCATCCTTCTTGAGTATTGTGCAGGAGAAGGTCGCCTCATCAAGTCCCATCTCGCCCCAAATGCCCAAAATGGGAGGTAGCTGAAATCGTTGCAAAGATTAATACACAACGTTTAAAGTAATAATATCGATGTTAATCGATAGTTTCGATAAATAGCTTTTAACTTCTAACACATGAAATTCTTTTAAATGGAAAAGCCATTCAATCACTATTCTTTTCTTTTGCTTTGGCAGCTTCTATTTTCATTTCAAACTTGAGATAAACATTCAGTTTTGTCAGTTATTTACTATCGAAGAAAACATCGATAGTTTCGTGCATCTTACCAGCAGCAGAAATGACACGGCCCAGACGAACAGCAGCTGCAGCGTTGTGAACTTGGGCCTGTAGATCTGTGAGTATCTGCTGTGACAAGCGATGAGTATATACCTAGAATTATATGGATTGATTAGTGTGTGACATCGAAATGAAGTTTGCCATATGCTACCTATTGAGTGTAATGCCCACCATGCTGAGCAGCGAGACGGCCACATTGCCGTAGAAGATCACCGGAAAGATCTTGCATAATGTGCTGCCGAATGTCCAGCTCTAGAATATATATATTTAAAATGTGAAATAAATCAGGTAATTTAAGGATGATAACTAGCGTTTTACCTCCTGGAAGAATCGAACGGCTGTCAGGGGCAGGCTGAAGGAGCAGAAGAGCAGATCCGATATGCTGAGCGAGATGACAAACGCTGTTGTCGCATGTTCGCGTATCGTCGGACTTTTGAGCAGCGCCAACAGCGTAATCAGATTTCCTGCAATCACATAAATATATTCGTAGTAGTAGTAGCATATTCAAATTGTGTTGGGGCATTTGATGCACGATCGGGGGGCTTTCGAGACTTACCGAACACGCCGATGGTCACAAAGACACAGGCACAAATGGCAGCGAAAAGCGTTGCGGAATGCGGGTATATAGACTGTGTGGGAACGTCCATGCTGCAAAAGACCAAAGCAAAATTTCGATTTTATTTATTTAAATTCTATTATTATTTGATATTTTTATTTTAATTTTGTGATTGATATAGCAGACTATATTTAAGTAAAGTTAAATGAATTTACCTCCTATCGTATTTGAGGATTTAAAGAAATATAATACGGAGCGAAAAAGTATGTTATAAAAACCCCCAAATATTATTTATTATTTTTAAATCGAAATTAATTTCTTCAGTAGTTAGAGCTGCTGTTGTTATTAACATCAGATCTGCTTTTATTTTTTCATCCCATAAATTATTGCAAACATAACATACAAATAATAAGTAATTGATGAGGTTTTTTACACATACTTTTCCGCTCAGTAATTTGCTTTAAATAAATTTCATTATATACAATATCAGATTATATTAATTAATTATAATATTAGCACTATGAGAAATTATACGTCATGAAACTCTAATTTTAAATAACAATTAAGCTTGCATAGAAACTCAATTGTTAATGTTTAATCATGTTTAGTACAATATATATTTGTTATTATTAATTCAATATCAGATTATTAGTAATACTTGATTGCCCTATTTATGTGTTCCATAAATAACAATCAAGTTAAGCCAGAAACTCAATTGTTAATGGCCTTCTATAGGGTATTTACTAGTCGTGCGCACTTCGACAAAAGCTTGCTTTATAACGGTGCAACTTTTATCCGTTACATTGCAGCTGAAGCGAACTTATCTGTGTTTCAAAGCTCCGCACATCCAAAGCGACAACTTTTTACTGTTTGGAAACGCTAATCTGTATTTTCTTAACTTAGTATATTTATTTAAGAATATAAGCATAGCGCTTAATAACTCTGATACGGTTCAAGCTGGTCTTCAATTTATTTTTCTATTTCTAATCAGAGCTAAATAGAATGTACAATAGTTATGTTCAAACCATGACCTAATTGAGTATTGTTCTATAAAGTCAACGAATATTGTGATTTACATATATATCAATTTATCTATTATGTTTCCGAGCAGTAAATTATATATTCAATTTAAAAACCTTAATATTTCCCTTGAAAATTCTCCAATTCCAAATATTATCTTAAATTATCCGATTCGGTTTCACAATTATATTTTCTGTTAAATTGGATTTATTTTAACTGTCAGTTTGAAAATAGTTGCGGGTCGTTTCTTTATTTCTTTCCAACTTCCTTTCGGTATTGTATTGCATTGTCACAAATCACACACGACATTTCCATTTCGTTATGCAAAGTAATCGGTTTTAAGTCGAAATTTGTATTAGTAATCCTGGGGAACCGGAAATGTCTTCCTTTGTTTTCAGTTTTCAGTCATTTCGTTCCCTCGAATTTGTTGTTAAAATATGTGTTATCATTGTGTCATTTTGTTGTAAGTACAAGAATATTCGAATTTCGTTCGCTATCAGCAGCTGTTTTTCGATGCATTTTCTCGTATACAATTTTATGATCAATTCGAAAAAACAGGCGAAGATAAGCTGGGGAAAAGGTCAGCGATGTCCTAAGGAAAGTGATCAACCCACCTTATAGATAGAGAGCAAAGATTGTGACTACAACTTGATTCAAGAAGCGAATCCAAACAAAAAGTGCAGCACTCTTAATTTTTATACTTTTTTTTTTGTTTTTCTAACACATGATGAGTGTGGAACTTGGAACCGAACTTTGCGACGCGCCGCTCAATATCGAAATGTTGCAACCACAAAAAAATATCATCGCAGAGCAATGAAAAATTTCAATTAAGCTCTGTTTGTTTTTCGTTTCGTTGCGTTGCGTTTGAGTTGAGTTTCAGTTTTATACCCTAACCGAGTTCGAGGGTGGCCTCGTTGAGCTCTTCAGCTGTCAGGCTGCCCTCGTCTCTGTGAACTCGACTTTCAGCTTAGCTTTGACGCTGAAATTCGTTTCAGATGATTCCTACTTTGAAATATTATTGTATGTGTTGATTTCGATCCGATCAGTTGACTATAGTTCAAAGTTGTCACACTAAAGTGGGGTTTCAATTTATTTCTAAGAATACTTAACGACATTTTTAGTATGATTTCAATAGTTTAATTAATTAATTTACTTCATTACGAAAATTTCGACAGTTTAATAAATTAGTTTAGTAATGCTAATAAATTTGCTGCATATCGAAAAGGTAACTTTTTTAATTAACAACTTCATTTCCAATGAATTATCGTTATTATGCTTGAAACTAAATGGATGCTATTCATGCCTTATCAAAACATTTTAATGTAATCTCACCGTATTTAAGCCTTGTTTTCGAAAAGTATTTTTTTTATTAATTTTATAAATTTGTTATTTTATTACTAACGATTTAACTTTTCTTGGTTTAGTACTAAAATGCATTTTGAAGTAATCAAATTAGTATTTTAAATATTGCTATTTTGATAAATAAATCAATTTATTTGATTAAATGCAGGTAATAATATTTGCTTAAGTAAAGAAAAATATTGTAATAATATATAAATAGTGCTAATAAAATTATAATATTTAAATTCGAATTTAAATTTGGTTTAGTAGTAGTAAATAATGATATAATATAAATATTACTTTATGTAGACCACTTAATGTTAGAGTATTCAAGGTGCGGCGTGCCAAAGCGCGTTCGCTTCTTTCACATTTAATTCTTGGTGCTTTTTTCAGTTTCTGTTGCTGCTGCTGTTGTTGCAGTTGTTGTTGTTGTTGTTGAATGTGACAGTTTCATTCAGTGCGTTTTATCCACGCAGATAACGCGAAGAAGAAGAGCTGTCAGGTCGCTGGCAGAGCAACGTGAATGTTTTGCATACACACAATTTCATTTATTTAATGCTTTTCGCTTTTTATTTGTATTTGGATCGGTTAAATTGAAAAGCGCCTTGTTACGCATTTAACGCCGTTTCCGGCGACTCTGCAACAACAAATGGGTTCTTGCAACAGCCCCCGCGGCACACACACACACACACACACACACACACACGCATAGAGAGACACACACACACATACATATGCACTCCCCTCCTGCGCAACAGTTTTCCGTAAGAGTTTTTAGGCTCTGTTTGGTTTCGGGGTAAAATGCGGCCCGCTTTCATGCATGATCAACATGTGTTTGTGTGTGTGTGTGTTTAGTGTGTGTGTGTGTTTGTGCTCTTCTTCTTTTTCTTCTGCTGCTTCTTCTTCAACTACTTCTTTTTGTTTCGCTGCCGTCTTTGGGGGAGAATGACACAAAAATTAAATGAAATCTGAATATGCATGTTTCACTCACTCTCCCCCTCTCTTTCTTTCCCTCTCACTCTCACTCTCAAATCCCTCCCCCCTCCGCAGCCCAGCAACTAATAGGGGACCACAGTGATATTAGAGATAAGCAGTCGCATTTATGTATGCTTGGAGTGTATGTGTGTTTGTGTGTGTGTGTGTGTGTGTGTATCGCCATAAAGCAGAGCATTCCCTGCTCAACAGAGGGTCAGGATTATGAGCATATATCGCACTGACTTTAAATGCTTCCCAGTAAATTCATTTTTGGAGTGCTCCCCCAAACGAGGGCTGCTCAATTAGTCAGCGCCAAATTATGCCAAACGCTCAAGGAAAATTGCAAAATATTTTAAAACTCATTACGTTATTATTCTTAAAAATTGAAAATAATTTTCAAAATGTAATTTCGTCTTTATGAATATTTTAAATTTAGTTAATACAGTCTCAAATATGGTGTTAAACTTATAGATTTCTCTCTTATACTGCGTCTTTGTACTTTTCGTGTTTCGCTGAATATTACATTATGGGCATTTCCAATCTGTTACATCAGATAATCAGAAAGTCAATTATTTGGAAAAAATAATATTTTTCTGACTTGCAATCATTTTTGAAACCACCCTCGCTCTTGTTGCGATATATGGCTGAAAATATTTCACATGCTTTTAATATTTACACGCTGCTGTCGTCGTTCTCGTCGTCGTCTTATCGGCCATATCTTTATTCAATTGAGTCTTGAATCTGAATCTGAATTCGAGTTGAGCAATCAATCAATACGTAAAGCGCCGACGCGCAGCTTAAATAAAGCCTCACCTCGGCTCGCCTCGAGTCAAGAGTTATGTCAAGGGAAAATGCAACTTTCGTGGCATCAGCACTTTTTAGTTTCTTTGCTTTTCACATAGTTCGTGTCAGGTACAAAATGAGAAGCAATGTACGACCTGAAGATACTCTGTAAACTAAATTCAGAGTTGCACTGCTTACCTTTGGCGTACGAAATTGTTATTAAGCTGCTTGCAAGAAGTGTGAATGCAGCTATTTAATTTGGCAGCTGCACTTGACTCTTCACAGATCATAAATCAAATACCAGCCAGACTTTATTATACCCGGCTTGGTTTGTTAGTCAGAAGCACGCGCAGCTGACTAATCGAAAAATCGAAAAGGCTTAATTTACACATTCGCGCGATCGCTGATTGGGCGATTAGCGCGCTAATAATAATTAGCATTATAATATTATTATTTTTGTTATAATCTAATAATGTGTATGCATAACTCGACCGGAACAACTAAACACTGGGGTTTTTTCTTACACATCATGAATGAGTCGAGTCGAATTGAATTGAACGAGTCGAGTCGAGCTTTTGCATTGCATTCGTGCGTCGACAGACAAAAGCTGTTTCCGTGTATGGACAGATGAATCATCAGCTGCTGCTGCCGCTGCCGCTGCCGTTTGGTCAAAGCCAGAGTCAGAGTCAAAACAAACAACAGAAAAAGAAGCGAAAATGATGATGCGCATTTTGGGGGGAAGCGAACCGAGCCTTTATCGTAGCTGCCAGCTACGAAACGCTGTGCAGGCTGCACATCAGAACAATACAACAACAGAGCAACGACAACAACAAAAGTAAATAAGCAAAAAAAGGAAACGAAAATGCGAGGAGAGAAGAGGGAGAGAGGCCAACAACAAAACTGAAGCGAAGCGAAGATGAATGTGTGTGAATTCGTTTTGGATGTTGGAGTATGCGTATGTGTGTGTGATAAAAGTACTTTTACGCATCTGTGTGTGTGTGTGTGTGACAATTTCTGCATGCGTGTGTGCGAGTGTGTGTGTTGTATTAGCTGCTGCGGCTGCTGGCTGAAAGAGCAAGCGAGAGAGGGGAGGGTGGAAAACGTCAATCGGACAGTCGAATTGACTGCAGCAAACAGGCAAACAGCCGTTTCTTCTTTATCATCATTACGGCAGCAACAACAAATGTTTCAAATTATATTTCGAAGCCACATATGCACACACACCAAGGCACACACACACGCACGATATTACATTGTATTATTATTAACCAACTGGTTTCATTTGTTGCTTACCCGTTTTTGTGATCAAACTGCAGATGGTGAAGTTAGTACAATTGGGGACTTCTAGATGGCGCCACGATACACTCTAAACACTATGGAATTGTAATTATCAATTGTAATTGCATTTTGATATGCTTCACTTTTCACTTCTCTCCCTCTTTCTCTCTTTCGCACACGGCTTAAACTAATACACACGCATACGCACACACGACTAATTGTTTAAATGTTATTCGAAATTGGCAGCAAACTCGTCGTACGCAGGCGGACCAGACATTGTGTCGTTATTGTTGTTGTTGTTAAGTCTCGAATCGGCTGTGGAGATCAATGTTACGTTTTCACTAATAACAAAAACAAATAGCGTTTTGCGTCAACAACGAAGTTTTGAAATTAGTTAGTGCATTGTTGGGAAGAAAAAGGGCAGAAAGATTGGGAATACACGTCCGAATCTTGCAGCGCAACAACAACAAATGATCGTCATTACGCGATATATTGCTTTATCGATATCAATATAGATATACTGCAATTTATCGAATGTTGGCTCAATGTTATGTTAAGCCGCTGTTAGCCCTAACAGTGCGATCAACAGCTCTTGGATGACCAGATCTGCGTAGCACAGCCAACTTCATGCTGCTGAGCGCTTACAGTGCCATTTCGAGTAAACTCCTGTAACGGCTCTAAAAGTGGAGGTGGAGTAACAGCGAAGTATGCAGCAGACATCGAGGGTTTGCTAAATAATTAAATAATAATTAATATATATATATTGAATTAGACCCTTAGCATAGCCAGACTTAATACTGAGAGAAAAATGCTCTAGGCGATGTCTAGATTGTTTCTACAAACATCGAAATAACAACCTGTTTCATATTACGCGCCTTTTTATGCGCATTTGAAAATTTGTAATAATGTTAACTGAAGAATAACCATGTGGAAATTGTCAGGATTTTGTAACATGTGGTAACTCCACGAAACGATTTTTCATAGGTCCATCTGAAAGTGTATTTAACTAGCATTTTTTATTTATTTAATGCACTAAATTTATGTATATGTTTCTAGATTGTTCTATTTAGGAAAAAATAACACATGATACATGGCATAAATAAATACAAATAAATTAACAAAACGTTGTTTTAATTTGGCAACTTAAAAACACACTTCAGCTGAAGAGGTAAGTAAGGTAAGTAATTAGAGATAGTCATGAATAATAACGCCCCAAGGCTAAGGAACTTTCTGCACATGCGTTAAATTAAACAAGTAAGAAAGCTACAGTCGAGAGTGCTCGACCGTATGATACCCGCAACCCATTTCGAGAGAACAAAAAAAATTTTAATGATATTTTAACAACAAATATACCAAAAATATACTGAAACTTGTGTTTTGTATATATTTGAAAATAGCGGGAAGAAATCCACAACACCGACATGGTCACACTGTCAACTAAACAAACAAAGCGCGAGCAGCTGCAAGTGAATTTTGCATATAAAATTGGTTCATTAATAACTTCCTTGTTTTTAACTCGATGTCAACCAAATTCACAGGAATCATTGAGAATATAATTATTATTTTGCATACCAAAATTTAATGCTCTAGGTTCATTATTACGGCTTTTACAGTTTTCGGGGGCGGAAAGGGGCGTGGCAAAATTCTTAAATAAACTTGATCTGCGTAAGACCTACACGAATACTGTCACCAAATTTGATATCTCTAGGTCAATCACACACTTAAAACGTCCATATGCATTGGGAACAACAATTTTGATAAATAATTTCGCGAATAACTTTTGTTCTACTTATCCGATTTTTACCAAAATTACAGGGTATATTAAGAGTGTCAAGCGCAGATGGCTTACCAAATTACACATCATTACACAAAGAACTTTTGGAGTTATACGCGATTTAAATAAAAAAAAACTTGACTTTTTCTAGATAAATGCTTATTGTGGGCGAAGGGGGCGTGGCATCCAACTTTTGAAATAAACTTGATCTGCGTAGGGTATGAAGGAACATTTTTGCCAAATTTGGTGTCTCTATGTCTTATAGTCTCTGAGATCCAGGTGTTCATACAGACAGACAGACGGACAGACGGACAGACGGACAGACGGACAGACGGACAGACGGACATGGCTATATCGTCTCGGCTGTTGATGCTTATCAAGAATATATATACTTTATGGGGTCGGAGATGTCTCCTTCTGCCTGTTACATACATTTTCTGTTGGCACTAAGTCATAATACCCTTCTACCCTATGGGTAGCGGGTATAAAAAGAATGTTAGATTCAAACTTTATGAGCGTTAAATTTAAATTGTAAAACTTTAAATTTAAATTGAAAGTACGTTAAATTCAAATTAAATAATAAAAAATAAGATGTCTATTTTATGTACATTGAACTTATATTTAAAAAACCGTTAGCATGCATCTAAAAATCCGCTCAGCTTCAGGCATCACAGCAGGCGCTGAAAATTCAAATTTTGAGCTACATTTTAAATTCAATCCCCAAAAGTATGCAAGTTTTTTTTAATTTTCGCTCATTCAAAATTTTTTGTCTGGGAGTCAACAAAAATGTAAGAAATAGCTGAAAAATGTCAAAATCCTGGATAACTCGAAAACGAAAAGGACGATCAAAATGTCCTTTGGCCAGCTGATAGTCCTTCTTAAGACGAGTTGATTGCCACAGAACTCATAAGGATCAGCAAGGATATGGCCGAGCTAGGGCTTGTTTTCTCTCAGCAAAAAAGTCCTTATAACTCTGTTGCTTTAAGGATATTCGTCCTTTTAATAACATGCATATCCTTCACGTATCCAGCACTATTTACATGCCAAAGGACATTCCGATAGTCCTTCAAATAACGAAGTTACAAAGGATTTTTCGATTTTTGCCCAATTTTCCATGCCTCCCCCTTGTAAATTTTCGGGAAAAAATCTTGTTTTGTTTTTTTTATATAGTTTTTATTTTTTTAATGACAATCGGCAGTTATTTTTAAACGTTGTTATCAGGACTATAGACCGGCCAATGGCTATCTAAATTGTCGTTGTAGTTTCCGAGATAAACACATTTTAAGTTTTCGACTAACATTTATATTCCACCCCCTAAAGTATGCAACATTTTTTAATTTTTGGACTAGCAAATTTTTAATTGCGGAGTCGAAAAAATTGCTGGAAATCGCAACAAAATTGGATAATCATGGATATCTCTGAAACGAAAAGGACGATCGGAATGTCCTTTGGCCAGCTGAGAGTCCTTCTTAAGACGAGTTGATTGCCACAGGACTCATAAGGATCAGCAAGGATATGGCCGAGTTATCGCTTATTTTCTCTTTTGACAAAAGTCCTTCTAACTTTACTCCTAAAAGGATATTCGTCCTTTTGATTGCATAATCGTCCATCACGCATACAGCACTATCTTCATGCCAAAGGACATCCCAATCGTCCTTCAAATGACGAAGTTACAAAGGATTTTTCGATTTTTGCCCAATTTTCCATGCCTCCCCCTTGTCAATTTTCTAGTCAAATTTTATATTATTTTTTGTTGTTTTTTGCCAAAATTCCAAAAGATATTAAAGTACAAAAGATGCTTTTTCGATACGATTTCGATGGCTGAAGCTGAGCGGATTTTTAGACGCATGCTAACGGTTTTTTAAATATAAGTTCAATGTACATAAAATAGACATCTTACTTTTTATTATTTAATTTGAATTTAACGTACTTTAAATTTGAATTTAAAGTTTTAACATTTAAATTTAACGCTCATAAATTTCGAATCTAACGTTCTTTTTTAATTTAACGCATCTGCAGAAAGTTCCTTAGCCTTGGGGCGTTATTATTATCTCTTACTTACCTTACTTACCTCTTCAGTTGAAGTCTTTCATTTTAAGTGGCCAAAATAAAACAAAGTTTTGTTAATACTTTTTTATGCATTTTTATTGTGTATTTGTTATCTGATACATAATGACCTAACGGATGACATGCTATCAAAGTACAGCCTAAGTATTCCTTCCTTCACAACAATTTTGTATGCTTAGTTTTCATAATATTCTAATCCCTCTTCGTCAATTATAAAATTCTTAACTTGGCAATTATGATATATATTTTTTTGACAACATATTATTCCCTTCTCGTAGATTCTCGTAACTAGGCAAATGTGTCTTGTTATTATCAGCTATTTAAATTTCTTAGTTTTAATACATTTGTAAAGTGATACAGATTTAATG
This sequence comes from Drosophila ustulata, assembly GCA_035047365.1. Classification (NCBI taxonomy): domain Eukaryota; kingdom Metazoa; phylum Arthropoda; class Insecta; order Diptera; family Drosophilidae; genus Drosophila; species Drosophila ustulata. The sequence goes on from JAWNPT010000080.1 coordinate 10,845,812, forward strand.
AGATTTTTTGTAAGGAAAAACTTCGAATTCATACAAAATAATAATATTCATACGACGTTTAAAAACTTTTCAAACTAGATGACAGGTAATTTTGACTAGTAATCATAAAGTTTGTGTGAATGACATGATCCCTTTGATTGAACTTTCTGAATTAATACAGTAACTTGCGACGACAAAGATTTGTAATTACTAATTACAAATAAATATAAAAAGAATATACTTAAGAAAAATTGATTTGTACATTGTTTGTTTCTGTTCGAATGCGTTTTACCTTTGCTTTTTTTTACGATTCTTTTTTCCATTATAACGACACCGAAATTGGACGTTGCTTATTGTCGAAAATTTCCTGCTGAATGCCAAAGGCAGTAATCAGATAACTGATCACAGAATTGCCTGCGGCTAATGTTTGTCTGTCTGTACAAACAAATAAATTATAGACAACAGTCCTCGATGCACTTGTTAGCCAAAAATAACGTATTAAGGGGCGGAAACGGAACTCGACGCTTTCAAGCTGAACTTGAAACTTCTATGCGACTTGTTAATGGTCGTCGCTTTGCATAACGTTGCATTAAATCGTTACAGATTGTTTGGCCAGCAGAAAGCGCAACTTACGACTTGCAAATTACAAACGTTATCCATTATTTAAATCAGCTGCTGCACTACAATTGAAACCAGTTGCCCGATGTTGTTTATCCTCCACATCCTGTGGACGTAACGAGTTTTCGCGCCTCGTCTCCGACACCCAACTAGATTAACGAGAGAGAGAGAGAGAGGGAGAATGAGAGCGAAAGCGAGAGTGAGAGCGAGAAAAGCGATCAATTACTTTAAAGTCTGCGCCACTTTTGATTTCAAAAATAAAATGCGGTTGAGCAACAAGGAAAATGAAACGTTTGCTGCTTCACTTGTCTTTATTGTACAATAAATGGAATTGTTAATAACGCTTTGCTTTTATATGTTTTATTGTTTTTATGGAGGGTTGTCAGGAAACATGCAGAATTAACCCTGGCTCTTAAAATGCACAGCTTGCCACTGGTGTGTGTGTGTGTGTGTGTTTATGTGGGACAATACACAAGCAGTGTGCGTGTGTGCAAGCAGTGCGTTTGTGTGCTCATTGAAACACGTTTCGACTAATCGCACCAATTAAAAGTTGATGAAACAAGTTGCTTGCTCTGATCCGCTTACTGCAGAGAGTTGAACAAACAGGCAAAGGCATCCGCATCCCCAGCTCAACTCAGTCAATATGCGAAGCATTATCTATGTACATACATATGTATGTGAAGCAACGAAAAGTGAAACCCGGAATAATAACACTTTTAACGACCTACTACACTTTGCTACTGCTTGCTTGCACTACTGCTCTCCACTCACCGACACACGCACGCACTGCTTGCACACACACCTATGTACATACTTACATGCATAAGTAGCTAATTAGTTAATTTACTGGATTATTGAGTGCTCAGTTAGCTAATCCAAAAGCGCCACGTCTGATGTTGCAAATCTGATAACAACGTTGCCAAAACACACATGTTCGGTACACACCCGTCCATTTTCGCACTCACTTGCCAATTACTTTCAATTTTCATGCATTTGTTTACGAGCCACAAATCGCTGAACATTTTTCCACTTTGCCGTAATCGCTGCACGATATATACATTTAGTTTTTATATTTTTCTTTTTGCTTGGCCTGCTCACAATTAATTGTCACGCACCCACACAACGCCACATCGCTGCTGCGCACTGTGGGATAGAAATGAAATGGAAATTAAATCAAGCAACTTGTCAAATTCGCTACATGTGTTGTTGTTGTTGTTGCTGTTGCTGTTGCTTTCTTTTGTTGGAAAGTTGGCGAGGATCAGCGAAGCAGTTTGCAAAGCAGTTGTTGAACTGCTTAAAATGCACCATGAAAAATGCCCGCTGGCGTCGTAGGCGTGCGCAGGCGTCCAACATCCGCATTCAATGGTTTCCTGCATATTTTCCACATATTTATATTATATTCAATTTAACTTTGAGCTTTGGCAATTATTTAACTTCGTTTTGCTAGAACAGCACTAAAATTTTGCATGATCTCCTTGAAATAGAACAACACTGACAGGACCTATTTGCAGCGATCTGGCAAGGCCTGCGTTTAATGTGTGCGCATAGGGATTAATTTTTAATAACTTAATTGATTAATTGTTATGTTACTTAACGCACTTAAATGCAGACTCGAAAGAAAATTCTGTTAATTTGTTGAATTTGCACAGCACTGCAATTTACCTAATTTTGCTTAATTAGAGCAACACTAGAACCTAATTGCAGCGATCTGGCAAGGCTAATTCCGTGCTGCCAGTTAACGACACATAATTTAAGGGAATCCCACAAAACTAAATTCGATATTTTTAGTCAATTTTTGTTTGAAATTGTGTGCTTTTCTAATTTCTAATAAATCATTTTTGAGATAAAAACTTAAAAATAAAAAATAAATTGGTTTGTATCTCTTCAGAAATTATTTGCGGTTATTATTGTCCATTAAAATCGCAAATGTTGGGAGTCCCCTTAATTTCGATTAGATTAGTGTCAATTAAATACGCATTAAGGGGGCGTCAATTAGGATTAGCTGCGATATCAATGGTCACCGTCAAGCTGACAGGACAGCAGAAATCGGCATGCAGTCATGTCGCCAATGCCGAAGCGAATAAATCAGCAGACAAATCGTCGTCGTCGTCGTCATCGCAGTCGCCAGCTGAGGCATCAACATGGCGCGCTGTGGCTGCAACAACATCTGCAGCGAGGTACATAAATGAAACCGCCCACAGTCGCTCCCTATTTGACCATAACCGTTTTTTTCTTCAATTTTCGCCAGCAGCGGCTACGCAACGTCGCCATCTTTATTTGCACAACGGCGGCTTTCATGAGGCGATTGCGCCAGGTGAGCATCTGTTTTGGAAAATGCGCTGCCCGTTACGATTAGCCAATTCAATTCCCAATTCCATTCAAAGTGCTCGTTATCGCCCAGTGCTTCAGCCTGATGCCCGTAAGCGGCATCTGCGCGGCAGGCGCGCAGGGATTGCGCTTCAGCTGGCGCAGTTGGCGCACCTGGTACAGTCTGCTCTGCATTTGCAGCATCAGCGTCGACTCCATCTTCACCATCAACATGGCCACGCACACTCAGCTCGACGTGCGCAACGTGGGTGAGTAACGGGCCAGCAGGGGAAAGCTAGCATTGTAGGGCGATGCAGAACAGTTCAGTGTGACCAAAGGTAAACAATCTATAACCCTCTAATTTTGGTATAAATCTGATTCGATTCTGTTAACAAATTTTGTAAGGGAATGCAAAACAGTTCAGTAATCAACCTATGATTATAATACCCTGTAGTTTTAGTAGAAATCTAATTGAATTTGTTAAACAATTTTGTAAGGGAATGCAGAACAGTTCAGTAAACAATTTACGATTTACACTCTCAATATACTCTCAAATGTTGGTAGAAATCTGATTAGAAGCACAAAATATATTTTTTAAACCATTTTGTTTGGGAATGCGGAGCAGTAACATTTCATTTTAGTAGAAATCTTACTAAATATATATTTGTTAAACAAATTTCCAATACGTATTTAATGAGTATAACTGTGGATGTTGATCAAGCATATGACATATATGTTATATTCATTATAAATATATATATATACAAATATATATACATACATATAGTTTGTGGAGTCGGAAGTCGAATAATTTATTTTGATGTATTAATTAAATGTATTTTGAAAATCAAAACAAGTCTTATGGACTTAATTTATATGCAAATTTTAATTTAATAAAAATGCACAACTTTGTTTGAATTAAAAAAAGTTAAAGATACACTTCCATAAAAAGTAACAAAAAGACCCTGTATTTTGTGTGCTTTAATAAAAGTTATATATATATTTAAACTTTGCTTAGACACATTTTCAAAATCTCTTGTAAATAGCTGTATATATTTTCTTAGTCCATCGAGATATATATCCTTTTTAATTAATTTCACACTCACTCACTTTAGTATATAGTAACTCTATTACTGTTTAGATTCATATTAAAAAAAATAATAATAACATTAAGATTATTTATTTATATTTTTTTTTTGCATGATTGTTTATTTGCAAACTGTCTTAGCACAATATGCAAATTTAATAATTATTATTTTATTTTTTTGTGTTTTCTGCCCGCAGAACCCATTGTGTTCCACGTGTGCAATCTGGTGGGCGCCTCCGTCTTCCTGCAGCTGGCCCGGAAGTGGCCGGCGCTGATGCGTCATTGGGCCGCCGTGGAGGAGCAGCTGCCGCGGCACAAGAGCTGGCGGCAACGGGAGCAGCTGTCGCGACGCATTCAACACGCTGCGCTGCTGCTGCTCTCGCTTTCCCTAAGTAAACATATTTACAATCGATCTGCAAGTGCAAGTGCTTAAACGATCTCGCTTGCAGTGGAGCATCTGCTGAGCATCATCGCCTTCGTGTACCACGACTTCTGTCCGTCCCGCAGGGATCCCATCGAGTCCTATTTGTACGGCGCTGGGCCGCAGCTCTTCTACGTGTTCCGCTACTCCAACTGGCTGGGCTGGCTGGCCAAGCTGCAGAACGTGCTGCTCACGTTCGGCTGGAGCTACATGGACATATTCCTGATGCTGCTGGGCATCGGCCTCACCGATCTCCTCACCCGCCTCACCCACCATCTGCAGCATGCCGTGCAGCAGGTACAATATATATACTATATATCTATTTTTTTAGATCTACAAATTGACTCGCTTGTTTTTCCAGCCCATGCCCGAGGCGTTTTGGACGCACGCACGCACTCGTTATCGGGCCATTGTGGAGCTCATCTACGAGGTGGACGACGCCGTCTCGGGCCTCATTGTGATCTCCTTTGGCAGCAATCTGTACTTTGTCTGCCTGCAGCTGCTCAAGAGCATCAAGTGAGTGAGTTTTCAGCCTCGCCAGATAAATTGCACAGATTGTCCACTCGTCGAGTAATTGCTTTGCATTTCATTAAGATTTTCACTTGAAAACGCGGCATAATCAAACGAGTTATTACTTCACATGTCGTTTATATAGATAGTCTAGTATTCATTTATTTAATCTCAACTCTTTATTTATCTATTTCTATATATAGCACGGGGATCATATTTTTTACGAATTACGCGAGACTTCGACTTACCGATCGAATTACTTATCGAATTGTTTTCAAGATGACAAAATTTTACGAATTATTGAGAATTTTGAATTATTATTATTATTTTTCTATTTCATTATTTATATATTTCTTTAACCTTTTTTTATTTATGTAACGTGCGCTTTGTTGACCAAAAGCCAAATTACAAATATATTAAAAACCACAGCAATTTAACAATCATTTAAGAAATTGAAATATAAAATGTAAAAAAAAAACACAACTTCAATTATCAAAATTAAATAGATGAATTTGAAAACTATAAAATATTGAAAATTAATATTCAAATCTATGGTAATCAATATTTTTAGCAAGCATAGCAACCGATAATATCAGTAAAATATTGCAAAATATTATTGATTATTAAATTAAATTACTAATCAGTTGAATATTTTTATGATTTCTAAATGCACAATTCTTTGTGGTCATTTATTATATTTGAAATAAAATTGACTGATTATAATAATGGTCTAGTGAAGCGAGAATTGACAGAGAGGATTGTCAGAGGTTGAGCTCCTCAGACTTCATTGCAAATTTGCATTTTTTAAATGACATAAATTGTGTTTCAAAATAATTTCCAATTTAAGGAAAAAGTACGAGAGACTTTTAGCCTCCCGAACGACAATTAAAGCACAGCGGAAACAAACTATATATTTTTATAATTTTTATGTTTAATGTTAGAGTGTTAAGAATTCGTCAATAGCCGAATGAAAAACTTACATGCAGTCCATAAATAAATGTTTTTTTTAGCGGAACAAGCCGTTTTGTCTTGTCTTAAATGAAGTTTCTCAAAGTTGTGCCTTCAGTCATTGCAAATTTGCATTCTTGGAATGGCAGAAATTATGTTTCAAAATGATTTGCAATTTTTGGAAATGTACCAGAGACTTGCAGCCTCCCAAACAATACAATTTTTTTTTTTTTGGTTCAAATGTTAAAAATAAATAGATATTTTGATTGCGGAACAAGTTGTCTTGTCTTGTCGTGAATACAGTTTCCATAAATTTGCATTTTTGAAATGGCATAAATTAAGTGCCAAAACTTTCAAACAATACTATTATTATTTTTGTTGAAATGCTAGAGTTTTAAGGATAGCCGAAAGAAAAACTTACATGCAGTCCAAAAATGTGTCTTGCGGAACCGTCTTGTCTTGTCGTAAAGTTAAACCGAATGCATAATTGAAATATAGTAATAATAATATTGTTTTCAGCACCATGCCGTCGACGGTGCACGCGGTCTACTTTTACTTCTCGCTGTCGTTCCTCATCGGCCGCTCGACGGCCGTGCTGCTCTCGTTGTCCGCCGTCCACGAGGGGGCGCGCGATCCGCTGCTGCGGCTGCTGCGGCAGGTGCCGCACGAGGGGTACGGCGGGGAGGCGAGTCGCCTGTTCGGGGAGCTGGCGGCGGACGAAGTGTCGCTGAGCGGGCTCAGGTTCTTCGCCATCAGCAGGAAGCTCTTTCTCACCGTGAGTGGCGAGGGATCGATCGGGGTGTCAGTAGTAATGGGAACTGTTTGACAGGTCGCTGGCAGCATTGTTACCTACGAGCTGGTGCTGATTCAGTTCCACGAGGACCAGAAGTCATGGGACTGCCACACGCAGCAGCCGCTGCTCTGAATTGGAAGCGAATCAACCGAAATGCTACACTGCTCAACACAAGACAAGCCAGCGCTTTGAACCAGTTTTGTGAGTGATGCAATGCGGCCTTAAATGGCGGACGGCTTCCTAATCATGCTCAACCAGTTGACCAAATGCCAATGCCAGGCCAGGCAGCTTAGCTCGGATCGATTTGATTCGGCTCACTTCCTGTCGACTCTCGACTCTTGAGTGTAACCCAATTCGAATCCGGGCTGCTTGTGGCATATATAAGACAGCTGGTCGGCCTAGTTGCCGCGCAGATCAGCAACGTGCATTCGACTCGCAACAAGCAACATGATGGGCAACAACCGTTCCGCAACATTGGCGCTCTTCGCCATCGTCCTGGGCTGCAGCCTGAGCCTGGCCAGCGCCCAGTACTTCTATCCCAACGGGCGTGCGCAGCGTTCGCTGTTCAGCTCGGGGCCGCCCAGCGGCTGGCACGGCGGCTGGAGCTCGAGTCCCAGCTTCGAGCTGCCGCCGCGCTCCAATCACATCACCAAGGACGAGGTGCTCGCGCTTCTCGCTGCCTGGAAGGCCGCCGAGGCCAAGCCCAAGCCGACGCCAGCGCCAGCGCCAGCTCCTGCCCCCGAACCGGAGCCCGAGCCCGAGCCGGAGCCCGAACCGGAGCCTGAGCCCGAACCAGAGCCGGAGCCAGAGCCGGCGCCAGCTCCAGCGCCCGCTCCGGCGCCCGTGCCCGCTGGACCGCCGGCCGGCGTGCCGCTGACGGTGTCGCTGCCCGCCTTCGTGCCCATCCAGCTGTCCGCCATGTACACGGCGCCGGTGCCCGTCGCTGGTGCCGGCCTGGCCAACTTTGGCTTCGGCGGCGCCATCGGCGGCGCCATTGGAGGCGGCGCTGCTGCTGGAGCTGCTGCTGCTGGAGGCGGCGGTGGTGGAGGAGGCGCGGCTGCTGGCGCTGCGGCTGCTGCGGCGGGTGGCGCGGACATCAGTCGCATTTCGCGTGGACGCAACGCGTTCAGGGGCAACGCCAACATTCGCTTCCCGATCGCCAATCCGCGCAGCTTCGCGTCCGCCAACTACGTGGCGCCTCGTCCCCGCTTCTATCGCACCATCCTCTCGGAGGCAGCCGGGCAGCCCATGCGGTGAGTTCCCCCAAATCTTATCCAATCCAATCAACGATTTCCCGCTTTCTGTTCGCAGCTTGGACGCCTTGCCGCCTCCAGCCCCCTTCCTGGGCAGCTCAGCGATTCAGTTCGTGCCCAGCAATTGGAATTGAGTGTTGAGCGTTCGATCGGCTCCATTACAATTATATATATATAAATATACTCTCGACTGCACTCTACTTAATACTCTACTCATCTGTGTATGGCATATTGGAGACTGTACTCATCATAACTGTAAATAGCTCAATGTCTAACAACAAATCACAATCTTATCATTATGCGATGCAATTGTTTTTTTTTTTTTTTGTTTGTTCGATTGTCTGTTGCAAGTGAAATATGAATAAAGTAATACTAAAGATCAACCCCAAACACAAATGTGTAAATTATTTACTTGTTTCAGAGAGATCGGGATGATATTATTCCGATAAAATAATACTGGAGATGAAACACAAAAATTACAACGAAAAATATTTAAATAGATCATGACGAGATACGGGCTGCTGTTATGTTTTAATTCATTATGAGTATTTTCTCTAATCACTGGATTTATTTATTTATCTTTTAACCACAATTAATAAAATAATACGGAATGTGTTTTACTTTTTTAAGACAGCTATCAGAGATCTGCTCTGTTTTTGTCATCACTTCTAAATAAATTAATTGAATTATTAATCTTATAGCCACAATGGATAAAATAATATTAGACACAAAATGTGTGTTTTCTTATTTTCCGATGCTAGAGATTAGTTGCCTAAATAATCCATATCCATATTAAATGAATCAGCTCTTGCTCTAGAGATTATTTTCCCCGGCTCTCTTGAGTTAACTTTAAAATTTAGCCATATGGTAAACGTTATTTTTCTCTGATAAATTGAGAATACTTTAAAAGGTGAATTTATTTTATTTCTCACAAAATCAGTTTCTTCAAACTGTTTTTATTTCACTGTTTTAATTTTTGTAAATTATACAAATATTAAAAACAATGAATTATTCAAAATTATTATTTTACTTAAAGAAAATGTTATTTCAGAAATCAAGCTTAATTTTCATCTTCTGATTAGGGCAGTAAAAACAAAAATTGAAAATCAAATAATAATTAAGAGTTTAAATAAATCAAAACCCAAAAACAAACTTCAAAACAAGTGGAAAAAAACCACAAATATTATTTTTGAATGAAAAATTCAGAAAAAGATATAAATTTGTATCTTAAATGTTTGTAAAAGAATTATTTGTAATTACTAAAATCAATTGAAAAAATAAAAAAAGTGTTAATCTACTAAAGAGAGTTTTAAATAATCCACAACTGATCTCTCTGGCTTTATTAAAGCACGATGTGCAGGCAGAAATATCACGCATACGCCGCGTACACCAATAAAGTCGTTAGCTTATTTAATATATTGCATGGAGATGTCAATCGCAATCGCAATCGCAATCGCTGAAATGCCACAGAGGCCTTATTGAACCATCAAGTGTGGCTAATTTTATGCGGCCCGTATCAACATCACGTATGAAGTTGGGATGCCCAAAGGCGTCTCAATTAATCGATGCACTCCACTGGGACTCGTACACGTAAACGCATCCAGGTGTCCACATAGTTTGCATGGAGAAATTCAAACCTCGCCCCCGGGCATTTATGGGCGACAAGCGCGAAATTTCCACCATCGAGGCGATAAATTAATAAAAGTTAAAACAAACTCTGCCCAAATGCGCGCAATTGATGCTATTAGGAAAATGAGAAAAAGAGCAGTAAAAAAAAACACCACACACATAAAATCATATCAGTTATTTAAAGACAGCAACTGATGCAATGAATCAACGACAACGACGACGACGACAGGGACTGAGGCTGAGCCTGAGACCTGTTGCAGGCCCAGTTCCATTTGAACTGGTTTGGCGGCCCCTTCGGAGCTGTGCATTCGTCGAGGACGATGCGCTGCCGCGGACCATAAAAAAAGTAGAGAGGTGGGACACCAACTGCCCATTTACACTTGGAATTTACGACACACTGAACTACACTGCACAGCAGGAAAACTATTCAAACTGTTGCAATTTAATTGCTGCAGCAAGCCTAATAAAATTGTGTTCACATTTTAACTACCGCTCCAGAAATAAATTTATAACACAGTTAAATTAATGTAAACTGCAAATCTGTTATGCTTCAACTATTTAAAAATATTACACAAATAAATCTGCTTAATTTCAGCTGCCTAATCAACAAGTTATAGAACTAAATGACTTGGCAACTAAATACTGTAAAAGTTAAGTTAGCTTCACAGTCTATATTGAAATTTGCACTAGCAAACAATTTTAGTTCTACAGCTTGAACAACAGTCAAGATGCAATGCTTAACCACTTAAGAAACATTTGCTACCGCTCCAGAAATAAAATTATAACACAGTTAAATTAATGTAAACTGCAAATCTGCTATGCTTCAACTATTTAAAAATATTACACAAATATATCTGCCTAATTTCAGCTGCCTAATCAACAAGTTGGCAAATTTGTAAAACTAATTGACTTGAAAGCTACAGCAGTTAAGTTAACTTCACAGTCTATATTTTAGTTTTACAGCTTGAACAACAGTCAAGATGCAACGCTTAACCACTTAAGAAATATTTGCTAAAACAATTTAAAACAGTTCAACAAGTAAGTCAACACTCGAAAATGATTTGAAATAAAGTTGAGTAAGTTACATTAAGTCACAAATTGTAGATAACTTCGACAATAAACATTAAAAGGTTTATTTTAAATGATTAATTATGTTATGATATTAACGCTCTCAATACGTACATATATGTAAAAATGGAGCCATGTGACATCAAGTAAAATAGTTATTGTTGGTTGTTTCGCAATTGCAATCATTTGCCTTGCAGTCTAGTGTAAACTTACAATTAATGTACATACGTATACTAAATATTTATGGGTATTTTCACACATTTTATATAAATGGGCCTGCTGACATGTTTTGCCACAGGCGACAAACGCTTTACTCTACTTAGTTAGTGATCAATGCAGCCATCCAGTTGAATGGATTGAGCAATCGACGCCCATTTGGATAGATAGATTTCTGTTGGATGTTTGCTGGCATATCATTATGGACTTCCCGCCCAGCGTGCAGAAAAACATGTCGAACGCTTATTATAGCAGACACCTTACATATTTGGCTATAGTCTGCACTCAAAACTAAACTAAACTAAACTAAACAAAACACTAACAGATATTTTAAAACATATAACAGCCAAAAACGAAAATAAACGAAAAACACATTGCGAACTCACGGTTAAAATAAATGGCAAACGAAATTTATGAACCATCTGTTATGGATGACTAGTCTAAATACTTGGGCAGCAGCTTCTCCAGCAACCAGCCCAGACTCTGTTGGCCAGCCAGCAGCGCAAACGCCCCGGCGATCACATAGTTCAGCCGATACACAGCCGCCTGCGCGTAGAGGAGGACGCAGCCGGCGCAGAAGTACAGCACCAGCGATAATATCCAATAGCCACGCCTGCAAGAATCAGTCATAAATAATATTCAGTTAGTTTGCATTGAATAACATAGAATATAGAAACTACATTTTGCAAGTGGCTGGTTTTATGCCCAATAAATAACTTTTAACTCGATTAGGCAAGCTTTTCAATAAATGTTTTGGGAAATTTAGAAATAATGATGAAAATAGAAGTAGTAAGGAAGGAAGCAAGCAATGTTTTCAGTGGTTTGTTGAAAAAAATGAAGGTTTGCTTAGTGTGATTTAAATCTAAAGATTATAAAATACAGAAATATATAGAATATAATTAAAATTATTCAGTTTGCTTTAAGTATAATATATAGAAATTGAATTTAGCAAGTGTTCGGTTGGTTTTATACCAAATAAATAACTTTTAACTCGATTAGGCAAGCTTTTAAATAAATGTTTTGGAAATTATAGAAATAATGATGAAAATAGAAGTAGTAAAGCAGGAAGGCAGCAATGTTTTTTGTATGTTCTAAAAATAATGGTTTATTTTAGTGTGTTTTAAATTAAAAGTTTGCAAAATATAGAAATATGTGAAATGGAATATATAGAAAGGATGATTTCAGGGGTCTGTGTGATTAGTTAAGTTTTCAATGAAAAATTTGCGAAATAAATAAATTATAGTATTTTATAGTAAGCGTCGAAAAAGTTTTCGAAATATAGAAATGATGATGCAAATAGAAGCCGCAATGAAGGAAAGTTTGTTATACCAAAGATGTATTAAATAAGCTTCAATTGAAAATTCTAAAAACAGTTTAAAGAAAATAAAATGAATAAATTCTGATAAATGCAGATTCGAGAAATAAAACTAATAGTAACTGAAGAAAGGAGAACGAAATGTGTTATGGAAAGTGTAGAACGACTTTTCGGCAATGGAAAATGGAAAGTCTTGCATACTTACAGCTTTTGTGGTGCGCGCAACTGGAGCAACAAACTCAACGACGCGAGGACAGTTATGGTGGAGACCAGCGAGGGATCGGGCAGATTGATGCCGTGACTGCAAAACATAATAAATGAAATCAGCAAAGTGTTTTACAAATCGATTCAAGTTAGTGGTCAACGCACCGACGACTGCGCAGCCAGGCCAGCGAGGTGGGTCCGTTGAGCAACAAGAGCATGAACAGCATGAGCAGCAGCGTGACGTGAAAGGGAAAGTTCTGGAGGCCCACGCAAGATTCAGTCGCCTTCTCGTCAGACTTCTCGCCAGCCGGCTGTGCTTCTTGCAGTGCCTCCGCTTCCGAATCCGCTTCAGCTTCGGTGTCGGCTTCATCCGCTTCCGCTTCGGTCTCCTCCTCGAACAGCGGCTGCTCTGAATCCGAATTATTTGCCACCGCCGCTTGATCCTCAGTACGCTGCTCCTTGCTGCTCGCTGTTGTGAGTTTCAACAAATCGGCCGCCTTCTGCCACAGATAATCCTCCAAATAGTCCTTGTACGCATTCGATAACATCAGAAAGTAGAACACAAATGCCAAGAGCAGGCCGAGACCGCTGCTGGCGCCGATGGCAACGCCAATTGTGAGTATGCCGTACGTGATGGGCAGATGGGTCATGATCGACAGCATGATGTTCGAGCTGGACGGCGAGAGACGCGTCAGGCGCAGCGCCAAGCGATAGAAGACATGGCCATAAAGCGTTAGCGCCAGCCACAAGCCCAGCACCAGCAGCACCGAGATCCCAATGGCTGTGCAGTGTATAATGATGGACACATTGATGCTGTAGTCCAGTGGCTCCGGTTCGGGCAAGACCTTCAGGTTCAGTATCACCTTCTTGAGCAGCCGACAGCCGGTGACCAGATAAATCGACGTGTACTGCAAGTAGCCGATGTAGGGCTTCAAGCTGTTGAAGCTGCCCACCTGCTGGAATTTGTCCAACTGATTGCGCAACACTATCAGCAGGACGCACACCAAGTGCGCCGGAAACCAGCCGTAATACTGCAGCACAATGCGCGACAGCGCATCCGCGTACGAGTATTCATAGCTAAGACAGAGATGGCAACAATAAATAGAAACGCCAAAAGGTGAAAGAGGGGCGAGACTCACCTGATGCGATAGCGACAGACGGGATCCAAATACAAGTCGAGCACAACGGGATTGAGGGAAGTATTGTAATGCTTGGGCATCAGCGTGGGCACGTTGACATACAGTCCGGGTTTCTGGTCCGGCGAGCTGCAATTTTAAATTATTAATAAGTTAACGATTAATTAAACAAATTAGTTGTGCATGAATCACACGAGTATTCTCTGCAAATTTCGTGGCTCAAGACAGACGGACGATGGCTGATATTTACAATAAGTTTTAAGTTTTAAATTAACCAGTTAGAGCGAGCGAAAGACAACCTATTAATGCCTATTAAATTAAGCAGAGAAAGTAGAAAGATTCACCTACGCTAGAGTAGGTAATAGTAATAGTGAACTATTAAATTAAGGACAAGCCAAGCGTCACTTACGTTAGAGTTTGATAGCGCTCGAAGCCAGCAGCCCAGGGCACACACAGCCTGGCCGTGATGCGGTAGTTGGGCTGCAGACACTGCAGCGGCTCCACGTGGACCCGCAGGCTCTGATAGGGCTCGACGAGGTCCGCAATGCGCAGCTTGTAGTGCAGCGTGCCCTGCAGCGTCTCGTTGATGGCCGTGCGTCGTCCGTAGGCATACCAGCGTGGTATGCGAATGTCGACAACGCGCTCCTTGGGATCATAGATGTCCAGGTTGTAGCCGGTGCGCTGGCTGCCGGGCGGCAGGCGGACCAAAAGATGCGACCACTGTTGATACGTCTTGCGCAAATTGTGCAAGTCCAGCACAGCGATGCTGCGAGGTTCGCTGTCCACGTTGGGCAGACGCTGTATCAGATGCGTCAACGGTGTCGCCTTGTCGCTGTAAAGTGCATTTGCATTAGCTTTGTAATTACTATCAGTTGGGTTGTTGAGCTCACCAGGTGGACGTCTCTGAGTCGTTCTCACGCTGCGCCTCGCAGCCAAATAGCCAGTTCTCGTCGTCCTCCACATTCAGCGCCTCCACCGCAATTTTCTGCAAAACAATTTCAGAGCGTTAATTACCAAGTTACTTAATAAACAATTAAGTTGAGCTGCTTTGTCGTTTACTATAAGCTAAACTAAATCAAATGCGATACATCTAAAGACTAAATAATAATAATAATTAATTAAATACATATCCTGAAAGAAAATAAATAATTGAGTCTGCTCTGCTGTGACATGCTTGCTAATAATTTATAATGAATACTACGTTAACCAACCGTTCTTAATTGAATTCTTAGATATAATTAAATAATTGTTGCTTAGCTAACTCAGTTTTGTAACAGGAATTATTTAGATTGTTGTTAAGTAACTCACAAGTTTACTAACTTATCTTAAATTGATTTTCGTGAATTACTTAGATTATTCTTTCATACCTTTAAAGTTTACCAACTGATTGTTAGAATATTGTTGCTTATTTAGACCATTGTCCCTAAAGCATTTTCTCAAGTTGGGAAGTTTAATTTGTTTGCATTTACGGATTCGAAGAGAATCGTGGCTGAATTATAAAATAAACTGAGGAGCTACAGGAGTAGTGTCAGCACAGGGATCTAGGTGTCCAAAGGCACGGACAGACAGAGGAGCATGCCTCTTAAGTTCTCAAATGTTGTCTGTTTAAATTCGCGATTACCAACCAGCTATATTGCCCTCTTGGGCTTCGTTTAACGCACCTTGTATCGCTCCTGACGCTGCAGGCCAATCAGCTCATGATAGTGACTCTTCAAGCCGTTGGCGAAGAACTTGTTGATAACCAAGCGTCGCTCCTCGTGCCAATTGTTGCGCGACGGCAAATTAACCGAGCTTTGCTGGCGTGGTCGACGTCGCTGCAAGGCAATAAATGATATTATAGGCAATCTCTATTGATAGCGACTGCGATAGAAAGATAAGACTTACCACAAAGTGGGACAAGGCGGATTGCATGTTGCGCTGCTTGTTGCTGTTGAAGATGACGGTGTCGTCGCTGCGCCGCTGGGCGATGCTGAAGAGGAAGCGATTGATCACCTGCATGAACTGCAGACACCAGACGGCCGACAAATGATCGCAGCTGAGGCTGACACGCGGGATGGCCGAGGTCTAAAAAGTAAACAGCCATTATAGACAAGTTAATGGATAAATAGTTGGATGGTGAACTGACCATGGCATGCAGATCATTAAACTGCGAGCTGGTCAAGCCAGCATTGACCAAGAGATCCCGATTGCCCCCGCCCGTCGAGATGAGCAGCACATTGTCCAGCTTGGGCGACAGCTGCTGGCTCGCCATGCGCTCCTCGCTCAGCTGCCGCTGGTGCAGACTCTGGCAGACATTCGTGGTGTTCGTGGGCTTCGATGCGGTGCGAGTGCGACTCAGTTGCGTGTGCGTGTCCACATAGAACTGCCCCAGATGGGCATCCAAACTCAACACCGGCTGATCCATGGGCGTCGATATGCTGATAATAGCATTAATATGCTGACTGATCTCCGCATCCGTGAGCACCGATTGCGCCAGCTTGCCGCCCATGGAATGGCCAATCAACACAATGGGACTCGGCTGACGATACAGCGTCAAAATGCTGCGAATGCAGTGCTTGAGGAACGCCTGCTGATGGTACATATACCCACCGTAGACAGCCGACAGCTCCTCATCGAAGTCAATCGTATAGTAGTCCAGGTGGATGCCCGTCTCCAGGTGCTCGCGTGCCTTGCGCAGCGCCACCGAGGCCAGGGAACGCACCTGTTTGTAGGAGCCTGCATTGCCGGGCACAAAGATTACAGGAGCGCCCGTCATGCGCGGCTTTAGGGGGTTCTCACGCCGCGCGCCCTCGTAGTAGTAGTAGAGGCCGTAGTTGGGGAACTGTTGGTTCGCCGTGAAGCGTACGCGCTGTGGAACAAATCGTGCAATTAAGAAACTATAACTATTTTATTTGGTTTTCGTTTTCTGTTGTTACCGCAAACATTGGCTCCCCAAACATGTAAGTCATGCGGCAGGCGTTCGGTTCCACCTCCACGTGCAGCTGGAAGATGCCGTAGATGAAGCTGCATATTGAGCCAATCACCAGGAGCACCGCACAATTGCGAAACACTATCATTTAGCATATAAACAAACAAGCAAAACGCGTAAATTTGTCAAAGATGTGGCGAAGCGTTGCCAGACGCCGCGCACAGCAAACAAAGCTAGACCGGGCTAGAGCTGAGCGCGTGCTGTGGCGTGCTGTGGCGTGAGTCGTGTTTCGTGCTTCACGAATTTTGTTATTTCAGTGAAGCCAACGCTGCCAGACAACGCAAGACCGCACTAGAGCTGAGCGCGTGTCGTGCTGTCGTTTTTTGTTGTTTCTCTAACTAGTCCTATTTATTTTAAGTTATCAACATTTTTGTTGTTGTTCAATTCGCCACTGCAAGTGTTTTCGATTCTCGTATGTTTTTTGCAACGTTTTTTGTATGTTTATGTGGTTAATTTTAAGCGTGGCTTAAAGTGTTGCTGTATGCCAAATAAATACCTATATGTGTATAAAAACAAAAAAAAAATTTATATATATCGACTAAAGTAATGCAAAGCCTACTGATGTGTGTGTGTTTGTTTGTGTAATAATTGAATTACATTGTGAGTGACAACAAATGCGTGTAGTATCAAACAATTAATTTCGATTACGCGACTTTGATATCGATAACGATAGCAAGGCTTGAACACTCGCACACACACGCGACGTAGTTACAAATCTCTTAATGCGCCAGCATTCCAATCGAATACCTATAATATATGCGTATTTATGCGTGTGTGTGTAGCTCATTATTGTCGTAGTCCATCATCATTCAGTGCGCTCTGCTAGTGCTGCTCCTTCCCCCGCCTCCCGCACGCAATCGTCACCATCATCGCTTCGTAACGTGTTTACGTTTCTCTAAGCCACTGTGCGAGAGTGTGAGTGTGTCTATGTATAGGCGTGTGCGTGTGTGTGCGCGCTTAATTCGCGCATTGTAGCTAGCTAACTGGCTGGTTGGCTAGGGAAAGAAACAACAAAACAAGAGAGACAGGAAAAGAGACAGTTATGCCCAATAACAACAACAACAAGCTGCATAGCTGACGCCGTCTTGTTGTCGTCGTCTGCGTCGTTGACGTTATTGTTGTTTTTGTCGTCGTCGTCGTCGTCGTCGTTTGGCTCTCTTCGCATCTGTCGATCGCTCTCTGCTCTGCTCTGCTGGCTGCGCTGCCGCTGCTGCTGTGTTGTGTCTTCTGGGATCGTTTGTTAGTGTATGTCATGGTGTCGTTTATTGTTGTTGCTGTTGTTACGCGCTGTGACTGACTTGTTCAATGATTTAGTAAAAATATTCATAGCTCATTCCAAAACTTGTTCTTGTGCCTTGCCCGCTGCAAATACAAAAAGAAAAATATTCCAATTTCTATGTATCTATCAAATATATATTATACACACTACATATATAATGTGCATTAGTAGTTAACAGTTGTCGCTGTCGTTGTGTTTATTTATTTGTTGTGCTGTAAATAATTGTGCAGCAGCATCTATCAATCAATCAAAGTCCAGCAAGCAAAGCGTCGGCGTGTCTTCTTCTTGCTGCTGCTCGTGTGCAATTCAAATACTGCGCCACCTCCTCCCACCACCAACAACCACCACCGATAACAACAACAACAACATCAAACAGCCAATCAACCACCTGTAGCGAAATTAATCGACAACAAGGAATTTAGTTATCATTTATCGAAATGGAAGTGTGGCGATCGTTGACGATTGGCGCATTTCTAGTGCTGGGATGCGTCTGCTTCTATGGCATGGTGGAGTCGTGCAACGAAATCGTTTGCGCCTCCATCGTTTCCAAGTGCATGCTGACGCAAAGCTGCAAATGCGAGCTTAAAAACTGTTCCTGCTGTAAAGAGTGCCTTAAGTGTTTGGGCAAAAAATACTATGAGGAGTGCTGCAGTTGTGTGGGTAAGTAGCGCAAAATCAATCAATCGATCAACGGATGGATGATGTGATCTCTGATGTGATTTGTGTGTGTGTGTGACATTATCATTATTCATTATTGCGCTGTGCGTCGTTGTTTTTGTTGTATGCGTGTCTCTGTGTGTGTGTGTGTGTGCGTAAATATTTGCGATGTGTAATACGTCGGTCGTGCTCAGGCTCAGCGTCTATCGATAGTTGAGCCGCTGTTTGAATTTCGATTATACAAATAGAAAATATTAACCCTTTTGTGCTGTGCAAATAACTGCCAATTCTAAATTAAATTTAAATTTTAATTTAAAATTTTAGTGATTTTCAATAGACCGGTTAGTGGAGATTTTAATTATTCCATATAGTTAACTAAATACATACAAAAAAAAGGGCAACATTTCGCAAACACTTTTTTGTATACTTTGTATGTGTTGTTTTGAGACTAAATAATTTAACACTTTTTCGTACACGATTTCAACTTACTGAAGTAGGTAAACAACTTGTAAAGATTTTCACCGATTTGAATAATACTTGTTCATGGTATATCCATATCTGTATTTAAAGAATAACATATTTAAATATCGGATTGATATTTTTTGAGTATCGGATGGAAAAAAACATTTCTTGTTGACACTCATGTACCCTATGAGTACCGGGTATAACGAATGTTCTATATAAATGAAATTAATCTAATAATTTATTACAGAGCTGTGTCCCAAACCCAATGAAACACGCAATTCACTCTCCAAAAAATCACACGTCGAAGATTTTGAGGGCGTGCCGGAGCTTTTTAATGTGCTGGCCTCTGAAGATGACAGTGACACTGATTATTGGGATGCGTTCACATTCCAGGTGGACTGGTCCAGGGGCAAGCCCACACTGGAGAAGGATGAAAAATACTATCTTAGTGAGTTTTGAACAAATAACTTTCAATTGATTATAAATCTGAATAACGAACGATGGCTTTTATAGAATATAACGACAAGAACTTGGATGACGGCGCTGAAGAGCGAGATAATTTGCTGACTGTTAATTGCACTGTCATATATTGGGATCATTGCGTGTCGATGAATAAATGTCGTCAAAGTTGTCAAACAACTGGTGCTAGCAGCTATAGGTGCGTTAAAAACACTTTACACGTCAAGTCAAGATTATATAGTTGGTATTATTCTATTTTAGATGGTTCCACGATGGTTGCTGCGAGTGTGTGGGGTCTACGTGCATTAACTATGGCGTCAATGAAAGTCGCTGTCGACGTTGTCCAGAATCGAAAGATTCCGATGATGATTTCGACGAGAATATCGACGAAGAGATGCAGGACTTTGGCGACAGTATGGGTCCGTTCGATGGCTCAGTGAATAGTAATTATTGAATAGACAGCGAACAAAAATGCCATTTAAAGATCAACAAATCAAAAAAAAAAAAAAAAAGAAATCATTTAACAAATTACGTTACTCAATTCAAGTGACATTATTATTGTGTAGTACGAAGTAATTTTTGTATAGCATTATTATTATTATTATTATTTTTTTTTGTAATCTTAAAGAATAGGCGCTTTTTGATTGTTTTTTCATATTTGAACAGACCAAGATATACATACAATATATTTTTGTAGAACCCAATTAATAAAGATTATATACATATGTAAACAAATAATTGCTAGTGATGGGTGTTTTGTAACGTTTGCGGCTTGCCTAAAGGTTAAAGCTAAAACACTGCTCAGCCGTGTGTTGTCGTTGGGAGGGGGGAGGCGAAAATAATCGTGCTTTGTAATCGTGACGCATGAAAATTGAAAATGATGAAAATTGAAAATTGTTTGCATAAGTAAATAATTTGATGTGTAGAAAATGTATTGATGTGTAAAGATGAATTTTTGGAAATTGTTGAAAGAAATTAAAAGTGTGCCTATTATAGAAGCCGAAACAGCAACATAACGCAACAATAACAGCTGACTCTCAGCGCGCTGCCAGCCGTTTTGCGACGGGGTGGCAACGCTCGATGCGCATTGCACTGTAATTCGAAGCAAAGGCGAACGAACGAACACACAACATCGAAGCAACGTTACGTATTCGCAACCGGCGCAACCAGAGAGAGAGCAGCAACCACAGGAAAAGTGGTTGGGAAAAATATGTTCAAGGGCTTGCGGCATGTGAGAAATGTGCTGCAACGTGGACACTATCGCTACAATCAGGCAACTGGCCGCTGCCATGCCACCAGCTACGTGACGCACATGATGAAATCGGAATCGGCGGCGGCGGCCACCAACAACATCTATTGTGGCAGCGCCGGCGGTGGCGGTGGCGGCAGCGCTGCTTTGCGACGACTGCTGAGTGCGCCCGCTTTGCAGCCGTTGAGCTGGCGACAGGTGAGTGAGAGAAGTAAACATTAAAGTGCAGTTCCCAATTAATTGAGTGTGGAATATTGCATCATAGGTGCAACTGCTGCGATCGGAGTACAAGGCAATTGTGGGTGTGATCGCGCGGTCGCTGCAATTGACGTCACGCGAGGTGCAGCAATTGCATTTGCGCTGCCTGAGCTCCCGCAAACCGGACAACACCAGCAGCAGCAGTAGCGGCAGCGGCAGCAGCAGCAGCACCAACAGCGACGACGTCGGTAAAAAGGGCAACAAGTCGAGCAAACAAACAGAAACAGAAACAGCAACTAGCAAATCAACATCAGCAACAGCGGGCAGCGACAGCGGTGGTGAAGCATCGCCCAGCTCCAGTTCCAGTTCCAGCTCTGGCGAAGAGCCCCCCAAGGATAACAAGAAGAACAACGAGAACGATGAGAACCTGCGCTCGGTGCTGACCAAGGCGGTGCTTTGGCTCTTCACCATCTACATGTTTGTCGCCTTCATGTCGCTGCTGATCACGCCGCGTACCGAACGCCCCGAGGGCTCCACACGCTACGTTTCGTGGAACGAGTTTGTGCATCACATGCTGGCAGTGGGTGAGGTCAAGGAGCTGATCATACGGCCGGACATGGAAATGGTTACGATCATACTGCACGAAGGCGCCGTCATCAAGGGTCGCAAAGTGACGTCGAGCATTTTCCATATGGCTGTGGCCGATGCCAACAAGTTTGAGGAGAAACTGCGGCTGGTCGAGAAGCGGCTGGGCATCAAGGAGGGTGTCCCGGTGACCTACGATCGCCAGACAGACACCACTGGTCGCATCCTGATGCTGTTGCTCTTCTGTGCGCTCCTCATGTCGATTGTCACGCGCATGCGCAGCATGAAGAGTCCCCTCAGCATGGACTCCTTTGTAGGCAGCACTCAAATCTCTAGCATATTCGATTTATTAATCAGCTTTCATTGCAGAACCAAATGGGACGCGCCAAGTTCACGCTCGTCGATCCCTTCGATGGCGGTCGCGGCGTCTTGTTTCGCGATGTGGCTGGCCTCAGCGAGGCCAAGCAGGAGGTCAAGGAATTCGTTGACTATCTGAAGACACCGGAGAAGTATCAACGTCTCGGCGCCAAGGTGCCGCGCGGCGCTTTGCTGCTGGGTCCGCCCGGTTGCGGCAAGACGCTGCTGGCCAAAGCCGTCGCCACCGAGGCTC
The DNA here is from genome assembly GCA_035047365.1 of Drosophila ustulata. Classification (NCBI taxonomy): domain Eukaryota; kingdom Metazoa; phylum Arthropoda; class Insecta; order Diptera; family Drosophilidae; genus Drosophila; species Drosophila ustulata. The sequence continues at coordinate 10,867,766 of JAWNPT010000080.1, forward strand.
AAGTGCCGTTCTTAAGCATGAATGGCTCCGAGTTCATTGAGATGATTGGCGGCTTGGGTGCGGCACGTGTGCGTGATCTCTTCAAGGAGGGCAAGAAGCGTGCACCCTGCATTATTTACATCGATGAGATCGACGCCATCGGACGCCAGCGTTCCGGCACCGAGAGCATGGGACAGGGCAGCTCCGGCGAGTCCGAGCAGACGCTCAATCAGCTGCTCGTCGAAATGGACGGCATGGCCACCAAGGAGGGCGTCCTCATGCTGGCCAGCACCAATCGTGCAGACATTCTCGACAAGGTAAGCGTAAGGGAACGAGTTCCTGCCACGTCTGACGGTCTGTCCGTCTAAACAGTTGGATCTCAGTGGCTATAGCTGCTACAGCTATCAAATGTGTTGCCAATTTGTTTAAATTGTTAACGCCTTCGACTGCCTCTTAAAAAGACAAAAAACAGTCCGAGCTCGATGGATATTGCAGCTAGTAATTTGTTGACAGTATTTATAAAGCAATTTTATAAAGCTTCTCTCTTCTGACCGTCTGTCAGTGAAATTAGATTTCTTTTAGAACGTGTTAACGCATTTTACAGCCTCATAAAACACAAACCAATGAATGGCAAATTTTGTTACAATGACTTAGAAATTATTTAGTTGCAGCTTTACTTCTTTATTTCTTTTCTATTGCACTGTTAACCCGTTGCTTGCTTAATGTTGCAGGCTCTGCTGCGTCCGGGACGCTTCGATCGTCACATACTCATCGATTTGCCAACGCTGCAGGAGCGCAAGGAGATCTTCGAGAAGCATTTGTCGTCTGTGAAACTGGCCGAATCGCCGAGCACATATTCACAGCGTTTGGCACGCCTGACGCCCGGTTTCTCGGGCGCCGACATTGCCAACGTGTGCAACGAGGCGGCGTTGCATGCGGCACGCCACACACAGACCGAGGTCAGCAGCAAGAATCTGGAGTACGCCGTGGAGCGTCTAGTGGGTGAGTGCAAAATAACCTGGAGACCATTTGAATATGTTCTAAATACCAAATCTCCTCCTCTTTTAGGTGGCACTGAGAAGCGTTCGCATGCGTTGTCGCTGGCAGAGCGCAAGGTGATTGCGTATCACGAGTCCGGGCATGCGCTGGTCGGCTGGATGCTGCCCAACTCGGACATTCTGCTCAAGGTGACGATTGTGCCGCGCACGAGTCTCGCGCTGGGCTTTGCTCAGTACACGCCGAGCGAACAGCATTTGTATTCCAAGGAGGAGCTATTCGACAAGATGTGCATGGCGTTGGGCGGTCGTGCCGCTGAGAATTTGATCTTTAAACGCATCACGACCGGTGCCCAGAACGATCTGGAGAAGGTCACCAAAATTGCGTATTCACAGATTAAGAAGTTTGGCATGAATGAGACGCTGGGCCCCATCTATATACGCGATGGCGATGAGTCGGGCCAAGCGGGCGCTGGTGGCAGTAAACCCTTCTCCAGGGCCATGGAGAGCATCATCGATAACGAGGCGCGCAACATGGTGTCGAAGGCTTATCAGACCACCGAGGAGATACTCGTCACGCATCGCGACAAGCTGGAAAAGGTGCGTCAACGACTTTCTCTCACTTTCTACACATTATTTATATATTTTTTGTTATGTTTTTGGGACAGCTCGCAGAGGCGCTGCTGGAAAAGGAAACGCTTGATTATGACGAGGTGGTCAGCCTGATTGGTCCACCGCCTTTTGATCCGGAAAAACGTCAAGTGGAAGCCGTGGAGTTCGAGCAATCGCTGAAGAACCTGAGCACAGATAACGAGACTAAATCCTAAAGACGACGACGACGACGACGATCATCATTAGCAGCATTTCACACACACAAACCTTTTTTTCTCCACTCTCCACTCTTCACCATTGCCATCCCAGGTTCATGTTCAACTAAATGTAAATAAAGTTGTTTACCTTTTTAAATTGAATTACACACTCTCTCTCTCTTCTTCATCTGGCTACTGAGTCACCGTACTGTGATTTGGAGTTCTAGTTTGCTCGCTGAACTCTCGAGACCTTTTTGTAACGCTTAAAGCCCATCCAAAATCAACAGATTAACGAGCTATTCCACACTGGCTATTAGTCAACGCGTGCTCTACGCGCACCCTACCATAGAGCTTATCAATATGGTGTTAATTAACTAAGTCTACACTAGAATTGTAGATTTTGACTTTAGGTAACTAATAAATACGAATATTTGAGGTTAGGGGAGCATTAAGTGAGGTTATGTGAAAAATCAATTTCTTTCAATTATTTTTTAAATGGAATTAATCACTTGTGAAGATGGGTAAATATATTATGCGTACGTTTTAATCAAATATTTCTGCGCCAAAATTGTTAGTTATGATTTTCGGTAATTAAAACAACAAAAATGAGGTGACCATTAAGTGAGGTTATGATAAACAGTCAATTTTGTATAAAATTATGAAGTATTTTCGTAAGTTGTTGTGATTGTTAATTATTAATTTTTGATATATTAAAATAAACTAATGTTTCAACTTAGTTAAACATTTTGTATTATTTTTTTTTTAGATAAGAAATCACAGTTATCAATTGTGATTTTATGTATGTAGCTAAACAATATCAGCTAATATGTGAGGTTATGTGAGCATTTTGTTAGGTTATGTTGTGTTAATATTTCCATAATTTCGCTGTTCCTATAAGTGTCAACGATAAGCCAGTTTGAGAGGTGATTAGCTGATGACTCTTTAGTGTAAAAACTATAACAACAATTAGGTCTTGACATTTGGCTTATAACTTTGAAGTTCTTGGGAAATTGACAAGCAAACAAAAGGGCTGCTGAAGGTTGCAGCGACTACCAGAGACCCTATATAAAGTGGAAAGTTTAAGTTACAAAATGTGAAGGGAACCATTTAAGGGGAGGACATGAATAGCCTGAAGAGTTGGTAACTGGGATTTCCCTATTATGGAATTGAAATATTCCATTCGATCGATGACTTTAAAGCGACAAGTTTTGACTTTACAGTTGAAGTGTAGTAAAATCCCATTTATTTGGCACTTGTAAATGAGACGAGACGAACTCCGCGACTCAAGGCCCAAAGTTCCGATGGAGTGATGCAATAAAAACTCAATGCTGACAGTTATCGAGTGTTAGTTGAGAATGTTGCGTGAAAGTTGGATAATCCCTAAAGCGGCCTTGCTGCTGATGCCGTTGCTGGCTCTAAACTTGGCCAGAGCAGCGCAATTGCGTGAGTTCCGGCTTCTGGCTACAAAAATTTCGTTCCACGTTCAACGAAATCTTCTCTTTGCAGCCTCGCCGCTGCAGCGCTGTCCACTCGATGACCAGGCCTGCCTGATCGCTCAGGTGCAGTCGTATTTCCAGCACTTCGCCAAGGGCATTCCTGAGCTGCAGGTGCCAAGCCTGGAGCCACTGCAACTGGGAGAAGTACGTGCTCTCAGTACCGATACAAACGGACCGTTTTCCCTGAAACTCCGGCTGGACAACACGTCACTGCACAAGCTATCGCAGGCGCAGGTGTCGAGCATTAAGGGCTTCACCGGCGACTTGAGCAAAGCTCTGAAACTTAGCTGGATGCTCAGTGCCAAAAAACTCGAGTTGCATGCCAAGTATGATATGAGCGGCAAGATAATGTTGCTGCCGCTGTCGAGCAAAGGCGACGTTGTCATTCGACTAAACGATGTGCAGATCAAGAGCCGAGTTACAGCAGAGCCGGAGAAACGTAGCGATGGCAAGTACTACCTAAAGCTGATCGAGCACAAGTCCGTCTCCAAAGTGGGCAGGTAAGCCGAACAAGTCGGTTCCCCTAGAATTCCATCACCAACATTTTATTGTATTTCCTTCAGTGGTGACTTTAGCATGTCGAACGTCTCGACCACGTCTCAAGTCAGTACGGCTCTGCAGGAGAGCACTTTTGCGCTGTTGAAGAATGAATGGGACGCGTTGTCCGCGTTCATTCAACCCCGGATCCTGGAGGCCTACGATCGTGCCTCTAAGGAATTGATTGGCCGTCTGTGGCATGCACTGCCCTATGATCAGTTCTTTGATATTTAAATATATTTACATATTTGTTTGTGTATTTGTTTGGTAATTGTATTTAGTGTAAGGCTGGAATAAAATACTGCTATCGAAAATTATTTGTGAGCTGGTCAATCGATGTGTTGACGATTCAATTCCACGAATACTTGCAGAATAAAGTTGCTTTGCGAAAACCTTTTTCTTTTCCGCAAAACACGAGAAAGAAAAAAGAGAACCTTGTCAACAGTTCGCAACGAACTGTTGAAACTTGTTTCAATATCGAATTAATTTGTTCCTTGTTGCGTAGAAAAAACTTCCTTAACCAAAGAAAGAAAAACAGAACTAAGCAAAAATAATAAAAAAAAAAGTGGGTAGTTCGCAGCTTACGAAACTTGTTTTAATATGCATACAAGTCGTTTGCTAATTCTTATTTACGGTACTTAACATGACTTCTGACCATTAATCAGAGAATAATTCTATGCGATATTTGCAATTCTCTTGTAATAATTCTGGTTTTTAAGTACACACAATACCTAAACGATCGCAATCGATCGCAACATTGTGCTTAATAAAGAAATTTCCACATTTGTTGTTTTAATTAAGAACACATAACAGCGACCAGAGCTGCTATACAGTTCCAATATCTATATAAACCGCGTTGTATCGCACAATCAGCAATGTAGTTTGACAGACATGCTGAAGATTGCGTTTCGAAATATTTTGGTTCTCTTGGGCATTTGTGGCATCAGCGCCAAGGGATTTTTTCGTAAGTTGCTCGATTTATTGGAGTTTATTAAATTACTTACCGATCGATTGTTTTTTCGTTTCAAAAGCTTCCTCTCTGAGTCGCTGTTCTGTGGACGATGAGCAGTGCTTCAGGACGCAAGCGCAGAAATATGTGGACCACTATAAATTTGGGATTCCGGAGCAAAATATTCCTAGCATAGAGCCTTTGGAAGTGGGTTCGATGCACTTTCAGCTGGGCAGCGAAATGAGTTCGTTTGAAATGAATTTAATGGTACCGAATGCCTTTATCTCGAACTTTGGCAACAACTTGACTGTAACCAGCTTGAAGATCAACGCCTCCACCACGGATCTGAGTGCACCCGTAAACGTAATCTGGAAATTTAGCTTCCCCCAGCTGGTCATCGATGCTGATTACGCGCTGAAGGGCAAGTTTCTAATTCTGCCCCTGGATAGCAAGGGCAAGATTAAAGTCACGCTGACCAAAGTGGTGGTCACCGCCACCGCTTTTATGCAGCCCGAGAAGCGTGCGGATGGCAACATTTACTTAAAGATCATCAAGATGGGACTATCCGAGTCAATTGAGAGGTGGGTGAAAAACTTCTTGACTTCTACTTCCAGTTAATCTTCTTTCGCTTTTTGTCACAGCATTAAGGTGTACTTCACGAATCTCTTCAAGGACCCGACAATTAATGAGAGCACAGTGAAGGTGTTCAACGACGAATTTGCGTCGTTCGAAGGTACGATGAGACCGATATTAATTGACGCTATCAGACGCAAGGCAAATGGATTATTGCAAAAGTTGTTCGATATCATTCCATACGACGGAATGTTCCTTAATAAAAAAACATAGTAGAGCTGAGCACGGAGTATGTTTTTGGATTGTTGGCAATGCCTGCAACGTTTATTTCTTTGTTTTTGTGTATTGTGTGGATAGCAATTTGGTGGAAGATCATATTACCAGTCGGGGGATTTGCTTTGGACAACTGCAACGAGAAGAGATGGCAACGAGTTAAAAGGGAGTGTTCTGCAGTTTGCAGAGGGATTTGTATTTACATGTAAAATGATCGAATCCTGGGTGTGCGGGTTGGGTTGGAACTGCAGTTGAAGCTTGTCTAGGCCTTTGAGGTTAGGGGGCTGGTAACTTGCCGGTAACTGGTCGCAAATAGTGGATTCAGCAGCAGCTGCACCTTCGACCGCTATCCATCTCCGTGCTGCGTTTGATCCTCCTCCGGATGCTCCACAATCTTGCTCTCCAGCGGTATAATGGCCTGCACAAGTTTAACATTTGCAATTGACACTCAAATTAATGTTGAATGTGGCGCTTACCTTGAGCTTGCGGTGTTTGGTCTCCTTGTCGTTGTCGGGCGGACTTTCTGAGCCGTCGGTGGTCTTGATGAACGACGAATAGAATGAGGAGAAACTGGAGCCATCCATGTCATCGCTGTTGCCATTACTATCCGTGTATTTCTGTGATACACAATGTATGAGGAGCTATTTAAATTGTATTTCTGCGAGGACTTACCTTGTTGTTGGTGGGATTGCTGGGCTGATCGGAGGTGTAGTCGCCCTCGCCGGTAACCGAGGCTAGCGGTGAGTCGGGCACCTCTTTTTTCGACGTATCCGATGGCGCTACATTGGAGCCCGGTTCCGCTTTGACGGACGTGGCCTGCGAGGCGGGACGTTGCAGCTGCGATGGCGTTATGGAATGAAAAGCGCCCTGCGTCTTTGTGCTCGTCGACAGCGGGGCCACCATCACTTGCTGTGCCTGCAATGGAAATAAATTAGCCAAGAGTTTTGGTAGGGAAATTCAGAGAGGAAATTTCGAGAGATTCGAAATTACGAGAGGAAAGTTTAAGAAGAAAGTCCGATGGGAAAAGAGATTCCGAGAGGAATTTCTGAGTTGAAAGCCCGATTTGGAAATACCCAGTCGGAAATGCGGGACAAAGTCCCGAGAGGAAAGTCTCAAATGAAATTCGAAGACACAATTCCGATCGGTTTCCGTAAGGAAATTCCAAGGCATAGGGAATAAGAAGAAATTCAGCAATGAAATTGTAGAATGGAATTGTGAGATAAGTCCGAAACAAGTTCTGCGAGAAAAGTCCGATAGGAAGTTCCGTCCAAGAGCAAGATTCGAAAGGAACTTTCGCAGAGGATACCCACCGTGTACACCGTCTTGTTGTAGCTGGACTGCGAGCCACTCGATCGCTCCGGCAGCTGCAGGACGTTGCCCACACTCGAGAAGGGCATGGGCTGGTACATCATGGCAGTGGCGGCCGCCGCCGCCGGATGCGTGTAGAAGAGCGACGGATGCGGATACATGACGCCCGCCATGTATTGCAGTGGCATCGCTGCCGCTGCAGCTGCCGCCGCTGCGGCTGCCTGTTGCGAGGTGCTCGGCTGCTCGCAGCTCTTGTGCGAGCGTTGCGGGGCATGCGCATTGGCGTTGGCCGCAGTCGCCGAGGCACTGGCGAGCGGTGCCGGAATGTAGTAGAAGGCGGGGAAGAGGCTGTGTTGCGGCGAGAAACTGCTTTGGGCGACCGCGGTGTGTGTGGTGTGGGCAGAGGGTGTTGTGATGCCCACCGAGAAGGGGGGCCACAGATTGATGTTCTGGGTGCAGTTGAGACTGTTGCCGACATACTGATTGCTGGCCAGCGAGGGCGTGTTGGGCGTTGGGCATTTGGTGAGGGCATGGCCATCGTTAACGCCCACATTGGCGCCCACACCGACGCCACTGAGTGTGAGCTGTTGCTTGGGTTTGTTGGCCTCCCCCTCCCAAGAATGGGAGCCGCCGCGTTTGATGCCATGACCGTGGCCCGGTCCGCTATATTCCAGCATCTTTTCGTTGGCCGATTTCTTGTTCTTTTCGCCGGTACGACCGCGTGACTCGCGATGCTTCTTCAGCATGAATTTCTCCATTTCATCGTTGTGCTTGTTGAGCAGCGATTCGGTGAGCGTGACCGTAACGGGCGGTGCATTGACACTCGCTCCGCTGGCCGCAGCGGAATTGCCGCCGCCCGAGGTGCCGGTACCGGCGTTGCTGGTGTTCGTAACGCTGCTCATGCGCACATTGCTGCCGGTGGTGAAGTTGCCGGAGGAACCGCTGCCGCCGCTGCCCTCGAAACCGTGCACGGGACTGACGGTGCTGCGTGCGTCCTCGCGAGCACTGCTCACGTAGGAGGACTCCACTTTGGGCGGATCGAGTTCGACGGGGGCGGTGACAGGCTTGCTGTTAAAAAAACGCAGCAGGTTCTCGTTATAGTTTAGCTGATTGTAGCTGGGTGGCGTCTCAGTGGAACTCTTACTGTCATAGTAGTCGTGATGCGGCGATATTTCGCCGAGCATTACGCTATCACGCTCCGATACGGTCAGCTCGTTCTCGTGCGGCAGCTCCAGCTTTAGATCCGCCCGCGTCACCTCATCCATCAGCGTTTCCATGAAGCTGGCGAGCGCCTGGCAGCGACGCGACACCTCCTGCTTAACCGTGTCCGATGGTCGCGACACCGTCTCCGCCAGCAGTTTCACAATATCCTCCTTGATCCGTGTGTTGCGACTCTGCGCCTCCTCCGATATCTTTGGCTTCACATTCGGTGCCATCTCGAATACGTTACACTGCTTGGGACCTGCAAAGAGTTCAACACGAGTGAGGATAAGTCGATAGACGAGTTAGAGCTCGAGGAGATCTCGTTGGAAGACCTCTCATTGCTAAGCAGTTAATAAATTTGACAATTTGGGTTTATGAGAATTTTTAAATCTCTTAATAAGCTCCTGAGAAAGTCTTTGCATTGCTGAGGATCGTTTTGGATTTCGCTAGCACCCTTTCTAAAGCGACACAATTTTTCGGGAAACTTTTAAATTCTTTCAGATTTTTGTGAAACCCTTTAGATTCCTAAGGAAGCCTCTACGTTTCTGAGGAACCGTTTGCAAGCATTACTCGAGAAGCGCTCTTTGAAAACTTAAGCTTAGTGGCGTTCACTTCTAATATGTTCTTTCACTTCGTGTCAAGGGAATCTTAAAGCTATACATAGTTTTCACACCTACCCTGAAACACTCGATGATGTCCGACGACAAATTCGAGCTTGCGTGACCACGGATTGACGAAACTTGTCCATTCCGTTTCGAGTAGTATGTAACAGCCGTTCTGTATGAGAAACCTGTACGGTTTGCTGCAGAACGAAGCGCCGGCTGTTTGGCCCTTTTTCATGACCATTTCGTAGGTCTCCTTCATGACCGTGAGATCTTCGTGGTGATAGAAGTCCATAATGGAGCGTCCAATGAGGTCCTGCGGCAGATAGCCCAGGGCACTCACCGAGGCGCTGTCCACATGCGAAATGATGCCGGTGGCCGTGTGGCGAATGGCAAACTTGGGACTTTTCGGGGAGAGGATTTCATCGGGAACTGCAAGAAATGGGAACTTGCAATTATACGAACTTTTGCTTGATTGCTGGACGTACCTTTGTAGCTGCTCTTGATGGGCGTTGCGGAGATAACAAGCAGCATGTTAGTGCCGTTCGAGACCATGTAGTTGTCTGGTCGCGCCTCCTCCGGTGCCTCCCGGAACGTCAGACCCAGACGAAAGGGTTCATAGTTGACCGCTCGCCCAATGACGCCAAAGCCTCCCGAGTTAAGACCCCGGTAGCGTCGCAGCATCACACAAAATGTGCTGCGCGCATCCTTTGGCATGCTGCCACGCGACTCGGCAATGGGAATGCCGGTGGTAATTTGACTGGCGAATGTGGCGCGATCCTTGAGGTGCACGAAATCGATAAAGGAACGTCCCAGCCACATGTCGCGCGGAAATCCAAGCACATCCGTAATGCTGGGCGTCGTGTACAGAACAATGCCGTCGTGCATGGAGATGACACAACAGAAACTGTCCTCCTTGGTGCGTTCGTGCTGCTGCTTGCTGACACCGGCTGCTACCGTCTCCAGTTTGCCCGGCGCCGATTCAAACGTCTTGTCGGACTTTACACAAATGGCGGTGCCCGCCACAGTGGCGTTACCCGCCACCGCCATCATGCTGCCGCTGCCGGGCAGAGTGCTAACCGACAAGCACGATGGATTGGGCAGCTGTTGTGTCTGCTCCGATTGATTGGCGACCTCGCCATGTTGCTCTGTTTCCAGCAGTTGCTCACTGTTCAGCTGCTCGCTTGGCGGCGGCTCGCATAGTTGTTGTGTGTCCTGCAATTCTTGGAGCTGCTCGCAGCTGTTGCTGCTGGGACGTGGCTGTGGCTCCTCGGTGCTCTCGAGGGAGGTGCTGACGGTCGCCTGTGCCTGCGTGCACTTGGCCTTCTTCTTCTTGCGCGACTTTTCCTTGTTCCGTTTGATGACCATGTCGCTGCTGCTGGCCTGCGTCGAGGGTTTGCCGCCATAGCCGCTGCTGCCCGATGAATGGCTGCCACTGAGACGCGACTTTGAGCTGCCACTAAAGGGCAGAGGAGATGGGGATATAGGAGATGTTTATTTAAAGTCTTGCGAGCGCTATCGATCTGTCGCTAAATCGAATCATAGATGCATAATTAATGTATGATATTGATCATCGTTTAATTGATTCAAAAGCTAATAAAAGCCATCAATGTTTGAATACTGCAAATGGTTCGTTTCTTTGCTGAATATTTAGCTGAAGTATGTGCTGTTGGTTTGGGACTTGGTTGAGGCAAAAGTCGTTGCATACGTTTCATAAATTAATTAAAAATCAGTATTGAATCTTTGATGAAATGTATTGCACATCAAGTCCGCCGAACCATAAATTATTTAGATATTTAAAGCTTGGTAAAACTACTGAATTCGATTGACACCAAACAAGTGGTTAACATTTTAATTGCATATTTATCGGAATATTTGATCAATGCTGCTTTTAAACTTAAGCTGTTTTACAACACATTTAAATCGAACGAAATATTAATCATTATTAATAATCACCTGCGTTGTGACTGACTGTTGCTGCAGCTGTTGGAATACGCTGAATCTGATACTTTTGTATTGTGCGTAGACTCTGTGGATTCGCCTTCCATTTTGTTGTTGTTAAATTGTTCTTGTTAATATTTGAATAATATTAATATTTAATTCACTTCAATTCACTTTCCTTTTAGTTGAATATTTGTAGGCGCCCAAACGTATACTATAATTAAAGACGAGCAACCGTTAAGCAAAAGAGATGAAGATGCCAGTGTGAAAGCATAGATGGCAATGCCAACTCGAGCTGCGCTATGAAATGCGCTTGATGACTAAGTTGGCAGTGCGACGTAACGAAGCCGTCACGTTTGATTCCAACACCAACAACAACCCACACAAACCCACACACACACGAGAGAAGGAGAGAGAGAGAGAGCGCTGCAGCCTTGGCGTGTACTATTGAAAATGCATTCACGTGCGGCAGCAGCTGAACTTGCTGACGAATGGCGTTATGCAAAACAACAACAAGTACAGCAAATAAAGATATGCCGGCATATCACATAGCGGAGCAGCAAACAACGTTGCCAGATCGCTTGATTAACTAGACTATTTGCAGTGCCAGATCTGTGAGCAGTTCTTCAGCTTGCATTTTCAGCTGAATTTTCGAAATTTAAGATACAAAAGCAATGCTACACGGTCAATTTCGCATAGCAGTGCTTTCTGAGATACCTTGCAAAATGCACAGCAAGCATTATATAATTAAGTAACATGAGCATTATTTGTTTTGTCTGTAAACTGAAAATAAACGAAATCACATAATAAAGGAGAATACTTTCGATTAAATTATGCAATCGATAATTAAATAAGAATAATCAAGGAGAATACTTTCGATAAAACTATGCATTCGATAATGAAAGTTAATTGTCGAAGATAATCGATTTGCTAATGAGCGCTTCGATCTAATTTAATATTAACGTACTTACGACACACAGCCAAATATCAATACACATTATATCAAATACATGTACAAATATTTGTGAAATACATTTTGGGCAACACGTCGTATGTGAGATATTTATAGCATTGGCAGATCTGTTTTTGCGTGGGACTACCGCAATCATGTTTGAGTTTTACGCTCATTTAATTGCTTTTGTTTTGGGAGTTGTTGTGTGTGTTCTTGTTATTGTCAGGGCACGCCGGTTAGCTGAATGCATTTGTTTTTGCTAGTTCTCGCAACTGGTTCGTTATCTCTGTCACACACACATACACACAGACATTCGCTTACAAGTGCACTTAATAGAAATGCACGTTCAACGTAAATAAGTTACGTAGCGGCAGCAACAACGTTTATGTAAGCTGCTGCTGAAGCTTTTGTTTGCAATTGTATATTTATGATAATGCGAGCTCGTCACTTTTCGCAGCGCTCTCTCGCTCTCGTTGTCTCATTTCACTCTCAGCTCTCACAACATTTGCTCATTCGCTCTCGCTCACTCGCGATCTACGCATTGCAAATGTTGCATATTTGGCATATGAATTTCGATTGCATACCGAATTAATGCATTTTAAAATATATATATACGTACTTAATAGTAGTTCTTCACTTTTGTTTTAGCACTTGAACAAAAAATATATAAATAAAGATAAACGTTATTTGTCAGTGTTGCACTGTGTTTTCCGCTCGATTTGTATCGTAAACCTACTTGTTGAAAACTCACGCGAATACTGAAAACAGTCGCAAGACGAAAGCGCATTGCAGCGCCAGCGTACCAAGCTTTGGCCCGCCACACACACACACACACAAACACAGACACACACAAACACAGACACACACAGACTCAGACTCAGACAGTGGTAGATATGGCAGCGCCAACAACGTGCGTTCTACTTCGGCAATTGGCATCGGGTCGCGTCTTCGGCAATCGACGATGGGCACTCGGCTCGCTCTGACACAGTTCTATTGTCCCTTAACCCTTAGATGGCTCGGTAATATGCGCCTAGCCTTGGCGAAAAATTCGAAATTGCGACTGCGAAATGCTGTGTCCTATGGTGGCCAGTGGGCCATCGATGGGTTAAAGATCTAATGCAGAAGCCAAATGGACCTCGAGGCTGGCTCGTGGTCGCCACGTTTGTTGGCTTCAGTGGGGGAAGAAAAGTAACTGCGGCGTTCGGCACGTTGGCTCTTTCTTGGTGTCACTGTGAATGTGAGTGTGCCTCAAAAATGTGCAATACGAGTCACGCACAACGGCCACGTGAGCTTCGCGCTGTTGTTGTCGCCGCCTTTCGCTTTCGCTGGACCGAGTGTCTGCCCTGCCCCCCCTCGCCGGCCTTATCCCTTTGTGACCGTCCCACACAAACAAACACACGTTACTCATTGAGTTGAGTTGATTCGATCACAAAAAGTAACGTGCACACTGTGCAATAATAGAATGAACAAGAACGATATAACAAGCACAGCAGCGTTTTAGGCGTTGCCAGCTATTTTTGGGATGGATTCCGCGGATGGCATGCACTAAGCGAAATAATTTAGACAATTGCTATTGTTTCTATATGTCGCGAAATCGCTTTAGTGTTAAATGTTTATACCTGTTTTAATTCAACCATTTTTTGTTTTCATTTTGTTGACTCTTTGTTCTCTTATTATCCTAGTTCACAACTATTACTGGCACTAATTCACTTGAACAGCTGGTTCATTGATTTCGATAGCTTAGCTTGTAATTGGTTTGGTTATCGATTACCAAGTCCTAGTTCACTAGAACTGTTAGTTCAATGATTTCGATTAGTGTGAAGTTCAGCTTAGTTCGTTACAAACGTGTCGCCATTTTGCATTGCAAATTACGTGTTGTATAGTATGTAAAGTGGCTCATGTGTGTGCGGTTCAATGACATTGACAATTCGTGAAAGTGTATGCTATCAAATAATAAAGATTACAACTACAAACTTGCGTCGATGATAAGTCACATAATTTGCAGACAGCAAATTGCGCAAACGATTTGCGTGTAGTTCGCATTGGAGCAACAGGGACAACAACTATGCTGCAGATGTCACTCTTGTTACGAAAAACTGTGGCCGCTGTTGTTGTTGTTGCTGCTGTCTGGAGCGCGACGTCAATGGGAAGCGATTATCAAATTGCTAAGCTGGATTATTGATATGCAACAGGTGAGGAAGTCAGTTCTGTTCCTCTAATACGAATGCTTGACACACAAAATTATACCCTGCATTAGTTTTACTTGCTTTTTATTGTAGTTACTTTTTTATTGCAATACGTCTTCTTTAGATAACAGCAATAATATCATAGCCAGCTTTGTCTGGCATTATATCGAGTTACCAGTTATGTCAGATATCGAAGGTATTACATAACTTATCTTAAGGCCAGGTAAACAAGACTTTTCCGAGCTCCCCTTTAACAACCATAAATTGAGTTACAACGGCAGCACAATAAAAAAAGAAGAAGAAGTAGAATGGGACTCCATTTCGGTTTCAGTTTCGGTTTCAGTCGCACACTCGCAGTCTCAGCTGGTCTCTGGGCTTTTGTCACCTTGCTCCTGCTCGCCTGCTCTAACTAATGGATAAGTAGACACTCGCACACACACACTTGCGTATGTAATTAAAAGTCAGTTAGATGAATTTGAGACGACGAACAAGTTAGCAAAGCAAAATGACACAAACAGCAAGCGACAACAATGGAAAACAAATGTCAAAAGAAAGAAAGAAGCCCGCGTACTGCGTAAAAAGGTGTGAGTGCGCCTGTGTGTGTGTGTGTGTGTGTGAGTGCGTGAGCTCCCGACTCTTCGTGTGTGTGTGTGGTTTTTGATGAGGGGAGGGGGAGGGCGTTGTAAGCGATTTCCTTATAATAACAATTTTTACAACTAAATGTTTTGTGTGGACATTACACGACTTGATGACTTCAAATTTAACGCGAATTTAAGTTGTCAGTCTCCAGCTTCGGGTTTCGGGGATTGTTCTTAGGCCGTGCAAATAGATTTGGAGTTCAGCTTAATTCGGACAAACCTTTTTGACATGTTTAGGATGTGTTGTTACATGTACCTCGTTTAAGACGCTTCTTTAAAAATAGTTTTCAGATTTCTGGGGGTTTCTAAGTGGGGGGCTGTTCTAAGTTATATCACTCATTAGATACGTAAGCGAGTTTTTCCATGACAAATATATCATAAAATCATTGAATTTATATTTGATCAATAGTCAACTTTTTAAAAGCGAAGTTAAATTTAAAAATTATTGTAGTTATCTTATACGTAGAAATACTTTAAATACATTTATTAGCTGAAATGTTTTTTTTCGAAATGTAAATCATAAATAACCCCAAATCAGTCATCCCTAAACTTAAGCAGAGAGTTTTAAACAAGTGTTCGTCGATAGCTAATATTTTATCCTGATGAATTTGCATTTCGTTTTCATTTGTTTTTTTTTTTTTTATCAGCTGTTAGCTGGGTCTTCACCCCCCGACCTAGCCTCGAGCATTAAAACATACAATCGCTTAAAATGCCAAGTCATGGGTACGCATTATCATAACTCAACGCAACTGTGTACTGGGCATGCCATAAAATCCATTTTGCATTTTATATTATTCATTTTTCATTTCTCATTTTCCACTTTTGCATTTTCCACTTTTAATGCAACGTCAAATGTTTTTGCCTTGAACTCGTGGAAAATTTCGCACATACATAAGTTGAAAATCGCACCTAAGATATGTGCATATAATAATCATATATGGGAGTTATTTTTATAATAATGCACACGCAGCTCAACAGCAAATTAGTTAAAACTAAAGACGGCTATTTCGATGGAATTGCTAAGGCTACAGTGTTAACACGTTATATTGAGTGCAATAGTTTTATTCAATAGAAGAATTTGATATTTAGAAATACGATTTATTTGATAATTAATTAACTGTACTGGATCAATTAATTTATAATTATAATTGAGATCAAAAATGTTACATCTGTTGAAGCTTACCAAGCTTACCATATACATTCATTTTAGGGTTGTTCCACTGTTTGATTAAAGAGCGAACCACTTTGATATGATATACATATAGTGTGTGTTATGTATGTGTATATAGTATGATATAGAGTTTGCCTGGGAGCCTGAGAGAGCGACCTTTAATGGTGCCATTGTGTGCTAAATAGTAGCCCCAGACTTAGACGCTGTCTGAATCTGAATCTGTAACTGAAGCACCACCAGCAGCAGTGGCAACCAGCTCCTCCACCAGCTCTTTGCCATCCTCAACGGTGTCGTCGTCGACGACGTCGACGTCTTGAGCGGTGGCTATTTCACACGCTCTGCGTTCCATTGTTCCCACAATTTTCCATTCATTCAGTTTGCTCACTTTGTGTTCCTACTTTGTAATAAGTTTTGCCCCGGAAAAAAAGCAAACTTCCCTCCATCTCTTCTCCCTACAAGTACTAGTGTCTTGGGTTTGTCATTTTGGCCACCGGCTGTCGTCTCCATCTCCAACTCTATCACCGTCGTCATCGTCATCGTCATCATCATCCGCAGCCACATCAACATCCATCGTGTGCTTGAGGCAGCCACATGCAATGCCAATAGCCCTATAATGAGTGTACTTTATATGGGGTTACTGAGCACATACACCTAGCACCAAGAACTTACCGAAGCACTACATAACTACTATATAAACAGTTCCCCGCCCTCCCCCAAGTAGATAGGAAACTCGTCAGATACTTAAACACTATCGTGGGAGTTGCTGGCGACGCTACTTCAGCTTAATTGATTGATCCCTTAGCCACTCTGGTTATTTTCAAGTGAAAAACTCACCAGTCACCATAATAAAGTTTAGATGGATTTGACATTTAAAGTATGCTATTATTTGAAATACTATATAAAGTGTTTTATTATAATTATCATATTAGGGACTATTACTTGAACTAGATAAATATTTTTATTAGATATGCTTTTTAGTTCGAAAACTCAGATACATTTCTTATTTTTGGTTACTAGAGTATTTTGAGTTTGTTCAACTTTTTGATAGACTTTGGGATGAAGTGAATTCGTCTTAACAGACCTCGGATCTATATGCAATCTGTGAACAAACGTTACTTTCCCATTCTGAAAGTTGCAACGTATCAGCGTTAAGTTATCTGAAGTTTTTTTTTTGTTTTGTTGTTAATAATATGACGAGTCTGTTGAAGTAATTGCGATGCTTCCTATATACAACACACATACAGCAAAAAGATCGCGCGACGAGCACGTTTTGTGCATGTCACAGACGTAAAAAGCAAAACAAAGCTGCGAGCGTTCTCGACATCAAGTTACGCATGTTAAAGTTGCACAGCACAGTAAATAGAAATATTTATTATACGACTTAAATCAATTTCATACAATGAAATAAGTCAGAGAAAATAGAAATAAATATACAACAACAAATCGGGCTATTATTACTCAAAGATGAGGTAGTTTTAATGGGTTTTATGAGGTTTTCGGCATTACATTTACTGAGTTTTGGGTATTTTTGGGCGATTTTCTATAGAGGAATCAAAGAGAATAGAATAATTAATATCAATGTGTTATATTTATTTATTTAAAAAATGTAATTTTATTTGAAATATTATGTTTGAACTGTAGGGAGTGTGAGTTAATAAATTAGACATTTTCTAATCAAATCAATCACTATATTTTTTACTTAATGACTTTTTTCAATCAAAAAAGATATTTCACCTTAGATTAAGATTAAATACTAGGATAAGAATACGATTGTTTAATTATTTGTTTGAATTTCGCAAACTTTTAATATGAACGATCAAATGAATTTCTTGGTAGACTTTGCTTGAGATGTTAATAAGAGCGATCACACAAAATGCAGGATCGGTCTGTTACAAAGCTGGCCACTAAGCTGGCCTACTCTCTTTGCTGGCGAGTGCCAACTAAGTAAATTGTCAATGGTCACATTAGGCCTAGTACAAGCTTAGCTTAGCTCTGAGGGGAGAAAGGTAGTACGAATAGCGAGTTGCAAGTGCAGCACGTAATTGCCACAGACGAACACGCAACAACCGCAACAGCAGCAGCAGCTGTGACTGAAACTGCAACTGCAACTACAACTACAACTGCGGCGCATGCGATCTGCACCCAATCATTAAGAGCCACCTCCCCTCCCCCCACTCTCCTCCTGCTGCTCCACAACTTGCAAGCCAATGCTCCCTCGCTCCCTCGCTCGCTCGCTCTCTCTCAGTCATGGTAGTAGCTCAGTTCGTGTCTTCGCCTTGCGTTGTTGTTTTTGCGCTTGCGCCGCCGCTCGTTTGAAGACAGCCGAGTGCCGATGACAGCCGAGCCGAGTGGAGTCTCAAGACACGATTGCACGACTGTGGCCCTAAAACGTTTGCGCGTTACGTTTTGCTCAGTCAACTTCCGTCACGAAACGCGTTCGGACGTGCGTCTTAAGCGGCGATCGCAGCACCAAAAAACAAAAGAGAGAGAATCGAAAAACGAACTCGAGAACTTTACGTGTTTTGTTGTTTTTGTTTGTGTGTGTTCGGTGGTGTCTTTCCGTCTGCATTGGCGCGTAACGAGCAGCGCTATTATCTGTCGTTCCCCCCCCACATATTGGCGGTGCGAGTGAGAGGGAGCGAGTCCTGGTCGCAGGATGCGCTTCAGTGCGCGCGCGCACCTGTTTTTTTTGTTTGTGTGTTTCGCTAGTTCCAGCGGTGTAACAACAACAATGAGCAGCGACAATAACGGATAGAGCCCAAGAAGAACCAGGAACAACCACTGCAAACAACGACAACAAGTCGCGCGTTAAATTTGTTATTGCCACCAAGCCTGAAAAGTCAACGCCGGTAAATTTAATTTATGCAAAAATAAAAGAATTACGTAAATTGAAGAAAATGTTGGGAAAACCTTCGGTGAAAAATTCAACTAGTAGTTTTTACCCCCATCGCTTCTAACCTGTTGTCAACTATTTCACATATTTTGTTGTGTGTGAGAGTTTCCGATAAGAAAAACTCCCACATTTTGTCAGCCTATCAGCGCAAGAAGAAGAAATTTGAATATGGTAATATACTAACTCTGTCTGTCGTATCTTGGCGACCGGAACTTGTCAGCGGTGGCTTAAGCTGCGAGGTAGTTTCACTTTAAAATCATTACATCATATTTGTTTATGTTGTGGATGTGCTTAGGACATTTATGAACTTGACAATATTTTGTTGGTATTATATAACACTCGGGTTTTGAGGAGTGTGAAACTTACGAAATTTACTAATTTTAAAGTTAACCACATTTATCCGGAGATTTACTGCATATTTTATAAATGATTCAACTTCGAGTTTAATTAAAACTAAGTTTTTCGAACACACATTAAATAGAAGGTTTTTTTTTTATATTTAATTCTCATATTTTAATTATTTTTGTTATTAATTTTAGCAACTTTAAATTAAATTAAATTTATCATTTAAATTTAATTTGCTTTGTAAACGAATTTGCTTTTAAATTTCTTTATAGAGTAAAAGCTACTAAAAGAGTTTATCAGTTACTTTGATACTTTAATTTTATTTAAAAAAACTGAAATTTAATTTTTCATGTTAATTAAAAAATTTATTTGATCAGAAGAACGGATCAACTTTTTGTTTTCGGAGTTAAAGCTACTAAAAGGTACACAATTCTTGATAGTCTATGTTCTTTTCTTTCAAACTAATTTCCCATCAAATTTTGTAAACTTTAATGCTAAACTTAGAGTATAAAATATTCATGAATTCCTCTGATTAAAGTTATTTAAAAGCTTGGATAATTTTAATTGAAACTACTTCCAAAATTCGTTTTTTAAAAACAATATGATTGTTTAATAGAATGTAAATATGAAAAAGATGCAATATAAGAGCAGCGTTATTATATATAGAGATTGACGAAAAGATATTAAAATTGTAAATAATAATATTATGCTTATAGTAAATCTTGTATTGCCTTCAAAGACTATTTGACCGAGAATTGCGTTTGAGCTCTCCAAATAGCTTTCTAGCAATATAGAGCTTATTAAAGAATATCGAGAAGAATGCGATGAATGGATAATTTTCAATCAGAAAGATGGAGTATAGTAATTAGAGTACGGTCAAATGAGCTGCTGATCGATTGAGCTAGAAAACGTAAATCTAACTGTAATGCTGAGAGTATCTATTTCAAGCGATTGCGACTGCGATTGCGAATCCGATAGCGATTACACGATAACGATTACAGTGTTTAGTAGCTATATTTGTGGCAGTTGGAGGCTAATTGCGATACTTTTTGCATTCACAGAGAATTGGCCTCGATGATTGACGGCAACTATGCTCATTGTGGACATGCTAACATTGGCTTTAACCAACGGACAGAACGTGCTAGAGAGGGAGCGGGAGCGGGAGCGAGAGAGAGGAAAGATGACGGCGACAATGGCAAACAAAGCGCTAGGCAAACAAGCTGAAGATGCAAATTGCAAGAGCAACAGCAACAGCAACAGCAACAATAGCAGCAACAACATTTATAATATTGCTGCAAGTCGAGCGGGCAGCAACATGGCACAGCGTGTTGTAGGCTTCGATATTGCACGAGTCGGTGGCGATGATGACGCTGATGTTGCCGTTGTCGATTTGTCATGCGAGGCACGCATTGATGATGTTGCTGCTGTTGGCGTGCAATATAAGGCGCATTGTGCGTGGCAGCCGCTGCGCAGCGTTGCGAGGGGCGAAGAGGCGTGCCAGTCAGCAAAGGCAACACGAATGTTGAGCGACATGCAAACGACGCAGGCGCGTGCTGAATACAGCAACAACGACAACGACAGCTCACGACGAACAACGGAAGTTGGCAGCAATTGTGAGCGCGCGCAAGTCGAGCGTGAGAGCGGGAGCGAGAACGCAAACGCAAACCGAGCTGGCCATGGTCAACAACCACCCAAAGTGACAACAACAACGCCAGCAGCGGGCAACAATGGGAGCAACAGCAGCGACTGCGCCTGCCCGATACCTACAGCAACAGCAACAGCAACACCAATTGCTGCTCCAGCAGCAGTGGCAACACTCGCAGTGCCAGCAGTCGTCGCAGCAAGCGCAGCTGAGCACCAGCAGCAGCAGCAGCCAAAGCCAAAGCCAAATCAGCAGCCAATTTTCAATCAATTTGGCCAGCAAACAAAAATTGCAAAACAATTGCCAAGAAATTGTGTGAATTTCTTAACAACAGCAATAGCAGCAACAGCAGCAGACAACAACGGTTTAAACGGTGTACGACAGCAACAACAGCAACATCAACAAATCGAACAACAACCTTTTGTTGTAAGCCCACAAAATTTGTATACAGGCGTCAACGGTGACGTCGACAGCGCAGCCGACTGCGCAACGCGACGTACAGAAAAATTTGTGCAAAAAGGCAGTGAAAATGCGTTAACAGCTCATGATTTTTTTTCCAATTGTAATTTAAGTGCAAGTGTGCAAAGTGACAAAGTAGCAACAGCAACTTTAAGTGGCAGTCAACATTTAAAACGCCAGACAATCGAGCAGGAGACAAAAGGGGAGCAGCAGCAGCAGCAGCAGCAGCAGTCGCCATTGTCATTGCCATATTTGTGGCAGGAAGGAACCGAAGGAGTAGGAGGCAGAGTCGGAGTCGGAGCATGGCACGACCCTCTGATTGCTGTTGATAATGTTGTTGGAGTCGTCGTTGCTGCGGATGCTGAGGTTGCCTTGTCAGTTCACGTTGACGTTGACGTTAAAGCTGTTGGTGTTGGTGTTGGTGTTGGTGACGGTTACGTGGATAACGTGAGCGAGCAACCCAAATCAGACAGCAGCGAGTTGCAAGTGACGAGTGTGGAAGCTGATCTTGCAACGAGTAACGAGTGCAACTCGTCAGCGACCGCAACGCAGACAGCAACAAGCGGCGATCTTATTGATTTTGAAAACGATTTGGCCGATGATTTTGTGGCCAGTCAGCGACTGAAGCGTTTGCAGCACAATTTTCAGGGACGCGTCAACAGCAGCAGCAACAGCAACAACAGCAACTGTAACAACGACAACAACAGCTGTAGTGTCGCTGCTGAAGTTGATTGTGTAAAGGCATCCTTGAGACAACAACAACTAAATGCCAGCGCAGCAACAATAGAGAAACTACCCCCCAAAAATACTACTTGCCTCACGCCATCAACAGCAGCAGGAGCAGCAGCAACAACCCCCGCAATCAAAGTGTTTAAGGACCAACAACAACAACAACAAATTGTTGAAACAAAGTCCAAGCAAAGCTCGGGCTCAAGTGCAATTCAATTGAATGTAAATTGTATTCAAGACGAGCAGCAATTGCCAAATGGAAATAGTAACAGCAGCAGCAGCAGCAGC
The DNA here is from genome assembly GCA_035047365.1 of Drosophila ustulata. NCBI lineage: Eukaryota > Metazoa > Arthropoda > Insecta > Diptera > Drosophilidae > Drosophila > Drosophila ustulata. The sequence goes on from JAWNPT010000080.1 coordinate 10,889,734, forward strand.
AGCAGCAACACCACCAGCAACATTCAGCAAGAGCAATCGCTGAATTGCGAATTGCTTGTGCGCGTGTGCGAGAACGAAGCGAGGCGAGAGATTGAAAGTGTTGAGCTGACAGCTGTCAAAAACAGCAGCAGCATCAGCAGCAGCAGCAGTAATAACAACAGCAGCAGCAGCGACAACCAGGTGCTGATTGAAATTGAAACGGATGGCGTTGAACGGTTGACGAGCAACAAACGCAGCGCATTTGTGGCAACCGAGACTGGTGACAACAAGCAACCAGCATCGCTGCTGTTGTCGCAAACGGAGCACGAGCATTTTGTGAGCACTCTTAGCGAGTTCGATGTGCAGCGCTTTGGCGAGTATCTGAAGGCAGCGAGACAACTGCAGCTGCTCGACATCAATCACAATCCGAACTCGCAACAAGCGATTGTCAATCCGTTGCAAGCTGCCAGTGTCAGTGCCAAGCAGCGACGCGGATTTCAGTGTTACGACGAGTTGCTCGCCGAGTTCGTTAGCGAGCAGCAGGAGGAAGAAGACGACGACGAAAGCGACGAGAGCGATACTGTCAGCGAGAACGAGAACGATAACGAGAACGATAGCAACGATTGCCAGTGCCATGAGTGCCTAGCATCGTCCGCACAGTTCATACAACCATTGACGAGCAACGAGTATAGCATCAATAGTAATATAGCGAGTGCACTCGTTACTTCCACAACAACAGCAACCGTTCAATCACCAGCGACAACAGACAAGAGCGCGTTCAAGATGCGTGAGGTTAACGGTCAGCTGCGTGGTCTGCTCAAGAAACCGAATCGTCCGCCGCCGGCGCGCAAAAATCGCGTAGTCTTCGACGAGACACGCAACGAGTTCTTCGAGGCGGACTATATCATATTGATACGCGAGGATTGCGCCTACGACGAGGAGGACGAGGAGCCATGCACCTGCGGCGAACACGAGCTGGTGCGTCTCTGCTGCGAGGAGGGCTGTCAATGCAACTACGCGGTGAATGCCGCCGATCCAGGCGATGGCCGAACGCCACAGGTGAGTGAACATGAACAACCCAACCAGCCCCAACCAGCCAACAAAATGGGGCACGCTAAGCGGATTATGTCGAGCTGTGAGCTGCACAAGTGGCCAAAGTAGAAGTGCTTAAGGGCAGCTTATGGGTCTGTGCAACGTCCTCCCAATCTCCCAACCTCCCAATCTCCCAGCCAGCGTTGGCTAAAAGCTTTTGGGCCAGCCAAAACCAGGCGACAGCTACAACTAATTATTAGCCATCTATCGAGTCTTATCGAATTTCCCCTAAGCCATTTCATGCTCCACTTTCGTTTTATAACCACAATGCACACACACACACTCGCAAAGGGAACATTTTCATTTTCTCCTTTTCGCTTTCATTGACAACTTAAGCGCCTCATGTCCTCCATATTCACTTTATTGGCCAATGTGTGCTTTGCTTTTGCTTTCCACTAATGCATTTCTGATGTGAATGTTATCCTAGTTCTCCATGGAAATGCGACCTTGCTGCCCTCCATGGCTAGATATGCGTTTCTTGAGGTTGCTTTTTTCAATTTTTAAATAAGTTCCCAAAAAATTACCTTTCTCTTCATTTGATTTACAAAATTATTTAGTTGTTTTATTATTATTGAGCATTTTTCATTCCTTAGGCGGTTATTTAGTTCAGCTTCAGATTTCTTAAGTATTTATAAATTCTCGATTTAATTTGTCATTATAACACCATTATGGGATTTTAGCTTTTTCTTCATTATTTAATAAAACGAGTGTTTTATTTGTATTATTTATAAAAAATTAAAAAAATAAATTGAAAAATATCTGCATTGGTTTACAAGTATTTGCAATAGGATATTTTGTTCAGATCAAGATTTTCTAAAAACTAATGTATTGTTTTATTTTAATACGTTGATAAAATCAAACGTCTGTTATTTTTTGATTGCTAAATATTTTCTAATGTATGTCGGCGTTTTATTTATTTTATTTTATTTCAAAGTAAAAGTCAAATATGAGCAGTCGCCGTTGAAAAATGTAGTTTATCTAAATTATAATAAAAGTATTATAAAAATATATAAATATTTCCAAAATAATATTTACAAATTTGTAAAAGTAAAAGTCAAATATGAGCAGTCGCCGTTGAAAAATGTAGTTTATCTAAATTATAATAAAAGTATTATAAAAATATATAAATATTTCCAAAATAATATTTACAAATTTGTTGTTAGATTTTTGAGAAGTTATGATTTTAAAAAATTGTGTTTTATTGTATTTAACAATCGAAGTTGACTATAAACAGTTGAAATGAATGTCATCTTAGTATCGAATTTAGTTGCGTTTCTGATTTCCACTCTTCACTTTTCATTGATTCATTTGCTAAATTACTTTCCTGCATTATTTTTGTTTATTCATAACTCCAACTTACATCAACGGTTATTTATCAAATTGTCCATTATTCGATAACTTCAAGGACAAAAGGATTACGTATTGATTGTAATTGAAGGCCAATGAAAGTGGCCATTTTTGCAATTATTATTTATATTGCAGGTGCACGCCATTCTTTATCGATTGAAACCGCAATTTAAAAAAAGAGTTAACAACATTGCTCGAAACTGCTTTTGCTTAGCCATCTGTAGTTTGTTTATCCTTTTGTCCTGCCGCATCCTTCATGCTCACTTTGTCGGGGAGTTTGCTGATTGCCTTTAATGGTCACCAGTTGAGCTGCCCACTTTGGGGGCGCTTTAACTCCTTTCGATTTCACAGGCTCAGTTGCCCCTTCTCTCTCGCTCTCCCTCGCTCGCTGCGGTTGCCTCTTACTTTCCCTCTCTCCCTCTCGCTCCCTCGGTCTCTCATACCCAGGCAGAACTTGTTGTCCTTCCTGTCAATTACGTCACAATTGACCGCCTTTTGTTGTTATCAATGCGATACACAAGACAATAACAACAAAAGCGTATTATGTGCTCGCCAAAAATGTTGCTTTTGTCTTAGCCGCACAGCATTTATTGCATATCCTTTATCCTGTTTTCCCATATCCTGTTTTTGTTTTCGGGGGAGTGGCAAGGCGAGCCGAGAAAGTTAAGTTAAGTTGCAAGTCAGCGCACACGTGCTGCAATAACAGCGCCCAGCTTTTGTGGAGTGCTAGTTGTGTGTGTGTGTGTGTGTCCTTTGGCCTGCATCCTGTGTGTCCTGCGGTAACTTGTGCTCACCTCTCGTCCCACGCTCCATTTGCGAGTGCTGTGTGTAAATCACTTAAAAACTTTTCGCAGCACAACTGCAGCAACATTGTGTTGTGTGCTGAGTGTATCGAGGAGCATCCTTCGCTCTCAAGGAGTCTCTCTCTGTATGTGTGTGTGTGTGTGTGTGTGCCTGTCTGTGTGCTGCTGTTATATTGTTTTATGAAATTGTGCCTTGAAGTGCGCGTTATCGTGATGTACGCGTTCCAATGTGTTAAAGGACATTTGCCCAAAGTTTGCCTGCCTGCCTGCCTGCCTGCCTGCCTACCTCTCTCTCTCTCTTTCTCGCTCTCGCTCTCTCTCTCTTTCTCGCTGGCAGGATTGCCTTGTCTGCTTCTTTGCGGCACTCGCATCGATCCTAAGCGGCCCTCAAGCTGCGTTTAAATTTCAATTTTCTGCCATATGAGCGTCACTTGAGTTGCGACGCTTTTTGCTGCTTATCTGCCACCCGGCCAGACTCATGCCCCAAACTGTGGCACACACACACACCTACACACACACACACACACGTAGGCTGTCCTCTATCTGGCTGCCTATCTGTCTGAGTGGGTGGCCGCCCAATGCACTTGACTTGGCGCTGCTCAAGCATTGTGCCCATTGCCTTAGACCCCATGATGCCTCTTGTCTCTCGTCCCTTTGCCACCCGCTTTTGCCTCTTCTCTCTAACTGAAGAGTTTAATATGCATTTAGTGTATGTAACAAGTTTACAAAACGCGTTGCATAACCCAAGCGTTGCCTCACTTCGCCAGACGGCGCAACACACAACAAAAAAAAATATCTAAAAACCCCACTGAAAATTGCGGCTGTGGACTATAAAATACCTGCCAACCATTTTTACTGCTGCCGATTTTCCAGCCAACTGAAATCGTTTTCAACTTTATAATCCCTAGCTGGGCAAACATTTTTAAAGTTATCGTCGCCATTCGCTTTTTATTTCAATCTGAAATATGAATGGGAATTGTGAAAAAACAAGCCTGATTCACTAAAGACTGATTTAAGGAATTCAAAGTTTTTTAACAACTTTTTTCAAACAATCATGGGAAAATCAACAAACAGTGGAGGCAACAAATATGTAGCTTCAATAGCTTCATTAGATTAGTTTTATTTATAGAGAAAACACTTTATTAATTCAATAAAAAAAACAAAATTAAATTATTAACAGTGCGAGGAAAAATATATAGTTCCTTAAAAATCCGATAATAAAAAGAGCTTGATTAGCTAAAAATTAATTTGATTAATTTCACACACTTTTTTAATACATTCAAAAATTAACAAAATTTGTATGGATTCAAAACATTGGGAGAAATATATATGTATCTTAAAAAGAGCTAAAGAATAATTTAATTTCTATGACATTTAAATATTTTTGCATGTGAGTGGATAAATTTAAATTCCTAGAGAAATGTTATATAAAGAAATTCTATTAAGGCAAAACCCCCTTAATTACATGATTATTGTTACCAATTTTGGTAGTTCAAATCTACAACTTTTCTGGGGTGTTCAAAAATGTTTGCAAAGGACAAACAGCAACACAAAACGAGGCCTACTTTTTGTGGTTATCACCCAGTTGTAATGCCCTTCTGTCCTTTGCTTGTGCCGGGTGTGCAAATCATGAATGGCGAAAGAAGGAAACATTTTTCTTCTTCTCGTTTCGTTGTCATTTTTTGTGGACAAAGTTTTTACTGCTGCAACGCCAAGTTATAGCTGCGAGTTTTCCATTTCCATTCCATTTTCCCATACACAGCACACAAAGTATATAGATATGTATGTATGTGTATGTATTTAGTTACATGTGTACATTTTTCTCTTCTTTATGTGGCTGTTCTTAAACTTAACTTACAACAAAAACTTGATTGCTTGCCGAGCCACCACAGAGAGAAAAAACACAACTTGGCATTCGGCTCGAACTTTTGGCCTAGACTTTGTTGTTATTCCTCCTCTTCTGCATTGTTGCAATTGTAATTGCAAATGCATTCTTCAAATGTGTGGCATGAATGTCTGAGTGTGTGTGTGTGTGTGCGGACATGTATGTGCATGCACGTGCATGTGCGTGCTTGCACTTGTGCTTATTTCCCATGGTTGTCCTTGGCGCCGCCTGCCAGCCATTGTTGATATCAGCTACTGAGCGAATTATGCTTAATTAAAACTGTTATACAAGTGTTATACGAATCTTATGGGTGTGTTAAACAACTGTTATACCCATTGAACGACTTTGAAAGCTTTGCATTTTACACTCAACTGTTATACGGCCCTCTATATTTGGTGCTATGGTTGATTTCAGTTATACTTAAATAAGTTTCATTAAAACTGTTATATGACTGTTATCAAACGAGAAAATGTTGCAAACACGCACTTTGAAAGCTTCACATCTTGATTGAAACTGTTATACGAGTGATGCAACAGTTATATTGTTATAACGTATAACACTTTTGAGTGCATTTCAATGTATTGTCAAAATAGCACTTGGTTAAAATACAATTAATGTTGTGATTTAGCGACTATTGGTCTCGACTTTTGATTAGGGGATTAGTTGAAGTTTATCAACAGTTATACGCCGCGCATTAAGTCATCAGAATGCATAGCTGTAGGCGCACACAACTATTAAACTGTTATAAACTCGAGCGGCGACTTAACACAGATTTACGAGCAGTTCATCAACCCCAAGCACTGCGCACACAAGAAGCCTGCCCCAATAACGTCTGGCCATAAAACTCAATTAAGTTAATTTGCGGCGCAGGCATAATTACTACTACTATGTGCAGCATCAGCAACAACAACAGTCGCAAACTAACTTTAGTCAAGTTCTTAACTAATAGAAGCAATTTTCTCATTCTCCCTTTCGACAGAGTCCCAAATATCAACCGCCGATTGACTTTGTGGACGATGCGGCGCTCAGCCCGCCCGATGGCTACAAGGATAATAGCTTGAAGAATACGCTAGGTGGCGCGCTTAGCGGCCACATCTTTGGGGCACAACACCTGCAGCAGTTGCAGGTGATACAGCGTCTGCAGCAGCAGCGTGCGGCAATGTTGGCGGCACGCAACAGCAACGGCAACGGCAACGGCAATGGCAACGCTCAACAAATACCGCCGCCACCGCCGCCCGTTGGCACAGCCGCCCAACAGCAGCAGCAACAGCAGCAACAACAGCCGCAGCAGCAGCAGCAACAGCAACAACAGCAGCAGCAGCAGCAACCACATCATGCAACTGGGCAACAGCAGCAGCAACAGCAGTCGCAGGATGAGGACTTGCAGGGCGTGTGCACCGAGTGCGCAGAGTGCGCCGAATGTGCCGCCAAACAGCTGCAGGATGCAGGTAAATGAGCCGCCAATTAACGAAAAGTCAGTGGGAAAGCAGCGAGGAAGTCAGTGGGAAAAGTGAAGGCAGCATTGCCGCTGGGCGCTTTTCAAATGTTTTTCGTTTGGCTTTGTGTAATCTAATTATGAATTATTTATGCAAACATTTGCCCAGCCAACGAGCAGAGCTAGACAGCTTCCTGCTACCCCGCCCCCTCCCCTCTCTCGCCCACCATAAATTGGACGCCATTTTGTTTTTGTCGCAGTCGCAGTTCCATGTAATTTTGTAGTTAATTAAATTGCAGAAAGTAGCGCTGAAAAATGCTGCTTTTGGCAATGAATTTCAATGACTCCGGCAAGTCACTAAACTGTCCTACAAAGCCGGACCTTAACTGGACAGTAATTGAATTGACAGACAGTTGGTTGCCTCTTCAACTCTCGTATCGATTTCCCAATTGTTTACCGCCTTTATTTACAGTACACTTAGTTATTTTTATAATTCGATTAAATTTCGATTTGTTAGGAACGCCCGCAGCTTGGCAAATGTTGAACTTGGTTTTTGTTCTTTTGTTTTTTTCGGGGGTAAGTTGTCGCCAACTATTGATTGATTTATGGCAACTTTGCTTAATGGATAAACAAGCGCGAGTTGTGCTGTTGTTTATTGGTTTGTTTGCTCGCTTGCGTTCCCTTTGAGCTAACCATACAAGGACATGAAACTTTTGCCACAGCGACACTTTTGGCCCACCTCAAGGGCTGTACTGCCGCGGAGGGAAGGCAACTCATTCATTTGCATTAATATCGGTCACGCTTTATCGATTATCAGAGTGACAAACGAACGGAACGAAACGAATTTGAAGCAGGGCTCAGGCTTGACTCTGACTTTGACTCTGACTCTACATTAATTGTTGCGCCTAACGAAGCGGAATGTGACCAACCCGAACCGAACCGAACCGAGTCGAGGCGAGTCGATTCGAACCCCAGCTCAGTTAAGGTCCGGCCCAGCCCTGGTCTGCCCAAATACTGTGTGTGCGCCCTGCCCTAGGCAGAGCGATCCTTCAAGCGCGCTTCCGCTTCAGCTCAAGTTAGAGCGGAGCGCGTGACACGAAGTGAATAATGAAGACAATTTTGAACGCAAAATTACACAATTTTAGTAGCAATGTGTACGGTTATTAAATATATTCATTGATTAAAAATGGAGCTATCAATTAAATTCTATAGTACAATAAAATAGGCAGAGCAACTGTGGACTACAATTTTGTAGTTTTTAAAATACTACCCATTGGTAGTAAAACTTACGTTTTAGTAAGTGGTTTTATTGCTGGTGATATGTACACATGCAATTGTATTATAATCTACCAGCGAGCACAAGTAATAAATCCAAACTTGATTGAATGTAGATTTAATGTACCATGTGAAATACATTTCTAATGTTTCTTATAGATATTTCCAAATATTTTATTCAAAAATGAGTTTCAGTACTTAAATTAAACTTTAAAATTTTGTTAAATTCCAATTCGCAAACGTCATTTTAATAATAATAATACAAAATAATTGTTAAGTTCAAATACTGTAGAATAGAATTTAAGTTCGAATCGATTGTTTTGCACAGTCTAAAAAACTATCGCCCACCTCTAGCCGAGAACAGACGGTGGGGCTGGGCGACAACTATCACGATCATAACGCATTCACTTAACTAACTTCCTCTCCACCCTCATCTACAATCGCATCCTCCACAGAATGCAGCGCGGCGCAGTGCGGCGAAGAGCTGACGCCCATCGGGGTGCCGGCGGTGGCGTTGTTGCCGCTGCACACCAGCTCACCGGAGCGTCGGATTACGCAGAAGGAGATCATTGCCGGCGAGGAGAGGCCCAAGTACGTGCTGCAGTCGCAGTACAAGCCAACGGCCGGAGCTGCAGGTAAGCTACAGCCAATGATAATGCGAGTTGCGTTAAACGATATATCCGATATTCGATGTGTACAAATCCAAATTGAAAATCAAACTTGTGTCATTAGCTTGTATATATAGCGCATTATCGACTCGAATCTCTTTTGCTCGCATCATGCCACTCCTCAAATCGATAAGCAGCACACACACACAACACTTGCAACTCATTCTTGCCACGCCACGCACAACGCGCTCTCGTTCTCGCTCGCTCGCTCCCCCATTCTCCCTCTCTGTCACAGCGAGTTATGATGGCAAAGAGCGAATGGTTACATTCATCATGTGCGAAGAGCCCATTCCAAATTACTTCTCATCCGCGTACGTGACTCGTATTCCACTTATGTATGTACATATATGTATATCTCGATTCCCAACCCCCCCTCGCCGCATTCACTGAGCATTCATTTCAGCTGTGGTCAATCTTCAGAATTCAATATTGAAATTGACGCAATCAACTTTTCCACGCATAACATTCACATTATGCAATTCGATTCTCATTCATGGCACTGTTATACAATTGTTATTCAGCACAAATATTGCACGCAGTTGTCATAAAAACGCTTGTTCAATTGACTGGACAGTTGTGGCAAAACTACATACATACATATATGAGGTGGAATTTCATGGCGTATAACAGCTATTATTGCTATTGCTAGTATATTACAAACATTTGTCTCTCTTTAGTTCGACTGAAAATTCTGTAAAATAATCTTTAATTTGCTCACTTCTGTTATGCAGCTGTTATACGGTTGTTATACGGCTGTAAAATAATCAACAATGCCCAAATGTGCTTTACTTCTGTTATATAACGAACTTGGAGTTGTTTTAAAACTGTTATACAACTGTTATACAGCCATATAAACGATATTTATGATCACTTTCGTTACAAAACTCTGGTAGGAGTAAAAATACTGTTATACCGCTGTTATACAACTGTTATACGGCTTACAACCGGTACCCGGTAATTGGCAGACTGCTGTTATATAACGCCAGTAGATCTGTTTTAAAGCTGTTATACAACTGTAACTCACTCGATCGCTCCTTCACGCAATCGTATCGCCATCAGCTTCAGCTCTCGATCTCGCTCTCACAACCCCGCTCGTTTTTATTGCCATCTCTCTCTCGCTCTGTGAATGCCAAACAAAAATATGTACAATGCTCTCTTTTGTCCACTCGACTCCACAACTCGACAACGCGTCTGCCAACCACAAATGCGGCTCGCTGTGGCAACAAATGCAACACACATTGTTGCACACAATTAACCAAAAACCAAAAACCAAACAAATAATATCAAAAACACACACACTCAATTGCGCTGCGAGCGCTTGACAGGCAAAGTTAGAAAGGATTCGGGCGGCAACACAAGTAGCAGTAGCAGTAGCAGTATCAGGCCCAACGCCAGCACTGGCAGCGGTTCCATTAGCGCCATCAGCTGTGGCAACTCCCTGCTGCCAGCCGTGGCCAAGAAAAAACGATTTGTTGTTGAAACTATTACCACTATGACCACAGTGACCGAGCGACGCATTATACGCGAGGCGCACGAAGATGTCGCTGCCGCCGCATCCGCAGCCGGAGCCGGAGCCGGAGCTGGTGCCGAGATGTTGCCGCCAGCGTTGCCGGCGAAGGCAAGCGCAACCGCAGCTGCAGCAGCTGTGGCAGCCGCCAACGCTGCCGCTGCGGCCGCAGCCAACGCCTCGGATCAATACGATGAGCTGAAACCGCCGCCCATACCGCCCAAGGAGACGACGACCACTCAGATCAGCGGCATCCTCAAGGGCGGCAAACTGTGGAAGCAGGACTCCATCTCCCAAGTGAGTAGCCCCCCAAATGTGCCCAGAATAATTATTTATACTCACTTAAAAACAATCTTTAGTTAGTCAAATCCATTTTAATTTGCCTACTTTCATTTCAAAATTCATACTAATTTCAATGCACGATTTAAGTTAGTTACAAAAGGAATTCTAAAATGATGTTGATTGAGTTTTTTGCAGTTATTGTATTTTAATTATTTTTGTTTTCTTTTGTATTCTTCATTTTAATTTCCAATTGCAGTAGTATTATTATTTTAATTATTTTTATTTAAAATTAAATTTTCGTGGTTTTTATACCCGCTACCCATAGGGTAGAAGGGTATTATAACTTAGTGCCAACAGAAAATGTATGTAACAGGCAGAAGGAGGCATCTCCGACCCCACAAAGTATATATATTCTTGATCAGTGTCAACAGCCGAGACGATATAGCCATGTCCGTCTGTCCGTCTGTCCGTCTGTCCGTCTGTCCGTCTGTCCGTCTGTCCGTCTGTATGAACACCTGGATCTCAGAGACTATAAGAGCTAGAGCTACCAAATTTGGGGACAGTACTCCTATAGGTCCTACGCAGGTCAAGTTTATTTCAAAAGTTGGATGCCACGCCCCTTTCCGCCCCCAAAAGTCTGTAAAAGCCGTAATAATAGATCTAGAGCATTGAATTTTGGTATGCATAATAATAATTATATTCTCAATAATTCCTGTGAATTTGGTTGAGATCGAATAAAAAACAAGGAAGTTATTAAAGAATCAATTTTATATGCAAAATTCACTTGCAGCTGCCCGCGCTTTGTTTGTTTAGTTGACAGTGTGACCAAAATGGTGTTGTGATTTTTACCCGCTATTTTCAAATATATACAAAAAACTAATTTTAGTATATTTGGTATATTTTTTGTTAATATATCATTTAAATTTTTTGTTTTCTCTCGAAATGGGTTGCGGGTATCATACGGTCGAGCACTCTCGACTGTAGCTTTCTTACTTGTTTGATATGTTTTATTTGTTGTATTATTCTTTTAAATATTTGTAATTTAAAATTTGTTATTCATTTAATTTGTATGTAGTTTAATGATTTGTTATATTTCAAGTTTTATTTCCTTTGAATTTCTATTATTGTTATGATTTTATCCGACCTATATATTTATTCGTTTTCCATTGTTTATGTACATGTATTTTATTTGAATTCTATAGATAGTGTTATTCCAATTATTATACCCGCTACCCATAGGGTAGAAGGGTATTATGACTTAGTGCCAACAGAAAATGTATGTAACAGGCAGAAGGAGGCATCTCCGACCCCATAAAGTATATATATTCTTGATCAGTGTCAACAGCCGAGACGATATAGCCATGTCCGTCTGTCCGTCTGTATGAACACCTAGATCTCAGAGACTATAAGAGCTAGAGCTACCAAATTTGGGGACAGTACTTCTATAGGTCCTACGCAGATCAAGTTTATTTCAAAAGTTGGATGCCACGCCCCTTTCCGCCCCCAAAAGTCTGTAAAAGCCGTAATAATAGACCTAGAGCATTGAATTTTGGTATGCATAATAATAATTATATTCCTGATGATTCCTGTGAATTTAGTTGAGATCGAATGAAAAACAAGGAAGTTATTAAAGAATCAATTTTATATGCAAAATTCACTTGCAGCTGCCCGCGCTTTGTTTGTTTAGTTGACAGTGTGACCAAAACGGTGTTGTGATTTTTACCCGCTATTTTCAAATATATACAAAAAACTTGTTTTAGTATATTTGGTATATTTTTTGTTAATATATCATTTAAATTTTTTGTTTTCTCTCGAAATGGGTTGCGGGTATCATACGGTCGAGCACTCTCGACTGTAGCTTTCTTACTGGTTATACCCGCTACCCATAGGGTAGAAGGGTATTATAACTTAGTGCCAACAGAAAATGTATGTAACAGGCAGAAGGAGGCATCTCCGACCCCACAAAGTATATATATTGTTGATCAGTGTCAACAGCCGAGACGATATAGCCATGTCCGTCTGTCCGTCTGTCCGTCTGTCCGTCTGTCCGTCTGTATGAACACCTGGATCTCAGAGACTATAAAAGCTAGAGCTACCAAATTTGGGGACAGTACTCCTATAGGTCCTACGCAGGTCAAGTTTATTTCAAAAGTTGGATGCCACGCCCCTTTCCGCCCCCAAAAGTCTGTAAAAGCCGTAATAATAGACCTAGAGCATTGAATTTTGATATGCATAATAATATTTATATTCTCAATGATTCCTGTGAATTTGGTTGAGATCGAATGAAAAACAAGGAAGTTATTAAAGAATCAATTTTCTATGCAAAATTCACTTGCAGCTGCCCGCGCTTTGTTTGTTTAGTTGACAGTGTGACCAAAACGGTGTTGTGATTTTTACCCGCTATTTTCAAATATATACAAAAAACTAATTTTAGTATATTTGGTATATTTTTTGTTAATATATCATTTAAATTTTTTGTTTTCTCTCGAAATGGGTTGCGGGTATCATACGGTCGAGCACTCTCGACTGTAGCTTTCTTACTTGTTTTTGTAATGTTTCTGTTTATAATTGAATTTGTGTTTTAATTTTAATACATTGAACCGTAAATGAAATAAGTGAATTAATTAAATAAATATCTGTGATGCTTGCCAGCAATCGGATGAGCAGAACAACACCACCTCGGAGGACGAGAGTGGTGCCACGAAGCGTTCTGTGCGGTTCGTGACCGAGGATCAGGCGAACGCGGGCCTCGATGGGGACGGCCAGTCGCTGGCCGGCGAGATGGACGACAGCGAGAACCAGATCAACGAGCTGATACCCATCAAGAAGCACTCGACGCTGTTCAACAACGCGCTGCGCCCCAACTCGGCGGTGCGCCAACTCTTCCCCAGCGTGTCGGCGCAACAGGCGCCCGTCTTGACCTCGGAGGCACTGCGCGCCTTCGACGAGTCGAAGCGTGCCGGCTGCCTGGTCACCCACTTGCCCGGCAGCTGCGGCGACTCGGACACCCTGCGCCGCAGCATGGAACGCAACATACTCCGCCGTTCCCTGATCAAGTGAGTTCCAACTAAACGTTAACACTTACTCATGCACTCTAGCTCTAACTCGTGTTCATTTTAATTGACAGAAAAAAGGCCGTGAAGTCGGACATTTCGCTGGAGGAGCGCATCAAGCAGCTGACCTGCGACATTGACGAGGATCTCGCCGAGGAATTGTCGCTGGCGCGCAGCGTCGTCGAGCACGAGCACGAGCACCAGCATCAGCATCAGCACCAGCAGCAGGATCAGGATATGGCCAGCGATCGGGAGTGCAGCGAGCTGGCGCAGCGCGACAGTCCCGCCGGCGAGGAGAATCCCAACACGTTGGCGCCCAAGTTCTTGAACGGCGAGAAGAGCTTCTCGCCCAGCAGCTCGGTGTCCAGCTCGTCGAGCGGCTCGTCTGCCTACAAGAAAATCGCCGACATCTTCAGTCGCGACAAGAAGCAGGAGAAGATCATGGAGCTCGAGGAGAATCCCATAGTCATTATACCGCAGGTGAGTTCAGAGCCCAGTTCCAAAGGATTGTAATTAATTATTATTGCAACAAACAATTCAGACTTCAAAAGTTGAAGTGAAGAATTAAAATGAATTTCATCAGTTTTAAGCCTGTTTTATACTTTTCATTCAAACTAAAAATCACTTTCGAATTGCAGTTTAATTTTAAGTTGAAATTATTTGCAGAATGAGGAACTTTTAGCAAAGTATTAATGAAAGACTAAATAGTTGAAAACTACTTGATTGAAGTGAGCAAAACTTCAATAGTTTTTTGTACATTTTTCCGTTGATTAAATTACCGAAAAATGCGCACAAACTATGCAGGGAATTGAGAACAATGAAAGTTTGCTGCATTTATCAAATAAATTGTTTTTATCATTAGCAAATTTTTGTGAGATATACGTAGTAGAAAAATGCAGTATTGCAATACAATTATGTGGAGTGCATTTATTTTAGGTTTTTTCCTCTGCTAAAATAAGATAAAATTATGCGAAATTATGTAGACTGAAGAAACAAACCAGAAACTGCAAAAATATATATTATATATAATTTAGAGTGTATGTGTAGCGAAAAGTATAAAATAGTTTTCGAGTTAATATATTATTATTTAATATTATTACTTTACATTATTATTAAAGTGAAGCTCAGTAAATTTCTCGTAAATATATTACTAACACTAAGAAATATTTGTGTAGTGAAAAGTATGAAGTAGTCTTTAACATACTATAGTATATTATTAGTGAGTATTATAAATTTACATTATTGAAGTGAATATATTACTCTCAAATTATTATACTAATAGCAAGGAATATTTGTGTGTAGTCTTCAACATACTAGATTATTATTGAGTATTATTACTTTACATTATTGAAGTGCAGTGTCGTAAATATATTACTCCCAAATTATATAAGGAAACAGAACATCTTGAGTAGACTTTACTTTAAATATATTAAATCAGTGCAAGGCTTTAATCAGAGCCTTGAACCCAACCCCTGTTTAATTCTGCAATACTCCCAAATTATATAAGGATACAGAACATAATAAGTGCACTTTACTTCAGTATTATAAATATATATTGTTATATTAAAGCAGTCCAAGGCATTAATCTAATCATTATTGAAATTGTATTACTAAGAGCAAGGAATATTTGTGTAGTGAAAAGTATGAACTCGTTTTAAACATACTATATTAATAATATAATATGTTGTATTTTCCTTTACTCCCAAATTATAAAGGGAAATATAACATAATAACATACATAGGTACTCTTTTAGTTGATATATACTCGTATTAAATCAACCCCAGTTGAATTCTGGCCATACTAACCGCATTTTCTTTGTGTGATCTGCAGGAATGCCGCTGTCCCGCCGCGCCGGATCTGGGCATGGGCATCCAGGTGCCCGTGGTGCACACGCAGATCCATCGCACGCCCCCGCGCCAGACGGAGCCGAAGCGCCAGTTCCTCTCGACGCTGGCGCCGCTCACCGCCTGCGTGGCGGGCAACAAGGACGATCTCTCCTCGTACTACACGCTGGCGGCCGCTGCGGCGGCCCATCAGCACGGACACGCCCATCACGCCCACTACGCCGCCGCTGCGGCTGCGGCGGACTTCAACATGAGCCAGCTGCTGGGCGCGGCAGCGGCAGCCGGAGCTGGCGGCGATGCGGCCGCGCAGCAGGCGGCGGCTGTGGCGGCCATGGCGGCGCAGGGATTGGCGCTGGGCGGCGGCGGAGGCGGAGGAGGAGGAGCTGCGGGATTGGGATTGGGCGGCGATGAGGCGCGCAAGGTGGCGCCGGATGTGATTGCCGGCACGCCGGGGCAGGAGAGTTCGCAGCAGGACGAGCTGGCGGCGTTCGCGCAGGCGGAGGCGAAGCGGACCGAGCAGCTGAAGAAGCGGTACACCACGGGCATGGAGAGCGGCGCTCAGTCGCAGTCGCAGTCGCAGGCGAGCAGCGACGATGACGAGCAGAACGATTATGGGTTCAACAAGCGGCCGTCGGTGCGCGGCATCAAGCCAAAGTTCAGCTCCACCAACGAGATTCTCGCCCAGATGCAGGAGCAGCTGACGCAGCAGATTCCGACGACGGTGATCAGCAGCCAGCCGGTGCCGCAGGCGGTCAAAGGGTACGCCATGCCCAACCAGCCCAAGCAGCAGCAGCAACAACAGCTCTCGCAGAATCCCTCGCCGCAGAATGTGCCACAGCAGCAGCAACAGTTGCAACAGCAACAGCAACAGCAGCAGCAGCAACAACAGCAGCAACAGTTGCAACAACAGATGGCTGCCGCAGCGGCAGCGTTGCAGGCGAACACGATCGCCCAGCAGAAGACGGAGCAGCGCACCTGGAGCTTCTACAGCGAGAGCGGCGAGCAGCAACGGTTCCCCGTGGATGCGGCGGCCGCCATTCAACAGACGTACTACCAAACGCTGCCCGCGGGTGCCATGTTCCGCCAGACGATGATCCAGCAGCAGCAGCAGCAGCAGGCCGGGGCACCCGATGACGCCTCCTCGCTGCTGTATGCCGCCGCCCAGAATTGCCAGAGCGTGACGGCCACCGCAACGGCCACAGCAACGGCCACGGTCGACGGCCGCATCGAGCAGAGCAAGCACAGCAGCTACAGCAGCCACTTCGCTCGCAGCCCCACCCGACGGCCCGAGTCGCCGCCGCCGCTCCGCAACTACCACCAGACCATGGTGCTGATTCCCTACAACGCGGAGACCTACTCGCAGTTCGCCACCAGCAGCAGCGTGGATCCCAAGCTCGCGCACATCCAGCGCCAGAACATCCTGGAGTACCAGCAGGTGAGTGCAGACCGAGAGATGATACTGAAAGGAAAAGGGAAAAAAGAAAGGAGAGGTAGAATCATAAAGGAAACTTAATTCCTGGAGTATCAGCAGGTGACTGAGTAGAGTAGAGAGAGTGCTGAAGAAAGGAGAAATCAGAGAAATTATAGGACGCTCAATTCCTAGAGTATCAGCTAGAGAGTGACGACCGAGAGGAGATACTGAAAGGACAGTAGAAGATAGAGTGCTGAAGAAAGGAGTGGTAGAATCAAGAAGAGATGGCAAAAATCAGAGAAATTATGGGAAAGTTATGGAAGCGTAGAGTCGCTTGGGTTTATGAAGATAACATCCTAAGTAAGGGAAAATGATTAGGGGTAATATTAAGAATTAGGTTTGATATAAAGAAAGAAAGGGAAAGAAAATAACAGACTTAAAAGGTACTCCAAGCAAGGAAACACAATTGGTAACCAAACAATAATGTTAAGAATTAAAATTGAAAAAGTATTGGAACGGAAAGGAATCAAGTTATATAAGCGATACTTGTCTATTGAGTACTATTGAGAAATTCCTACTCGAACTATAACTAATTCCTATTTGTATGGCAAGCCTCTTAAATTTACAAATATTTTACAAAACGTGAGAAAAATAATCTTGCATTGAGAATTTAGCATTGAACAATAATCGCTCAATGCGTTTTGCCTATTATTGCTTACTTGAACTATATTAAATCAACAATATCTTATCTTAATATATATAAATCTCGTGTCACAATGTTTGTCCTCAATGGACTCCTAAACCACTTAACCGATTATATTAAAATTCGCACATCATGTGCAGTTCGATCTAACTTGAGAGATAGGATAGTTTAAATTAAAAAAAATAGATAAAAAAAAAAAAAAAAAAAAAAAAAAACAAAAACTTTAGCCACAGCAACACGTGGCCGGGTCAGCTAGTATAATTATAATTTTATATATATGAATGTATAATACAAATTATACAAATGATAAATTTGCATTAAGTAATAAGCAACTAGGCAAGAACTGCCTAACGATTTTAATCTATTCCATAATGCCTAAAGGCAATTTTCTCATTGAATTTTTGAAAATGTCTTCATAAACAATATATAAGATCACAACTTAAAATGTGCACTTATACGAATGCTAAAGGAATTAAGCAATAAATCAATAGAACCCTATTGCATAATGCCGATTGCGCACTCTAACTATTTGAAATCACTAATGCAAATTCGTATAAGAATTTTATATATTGCCTTACAATTGTGCGAATAATTGTCAAAAAATGTGCACAATGAATTTGTTTATACAATATATGGTAAATGAACAAAAGAGTTGGTGAAACTTTTGAGGCCGCCAGAGGACAATTTGCACTTGGCAAGTTCCCTGGAGGCTGCAAACTGCAGTAGCGTTAATTAACATTTGCTTATTTTTTGCTTGTTTTATTGATTTCCCAGGTGACTCAGCAGACGATACGCGTGCCAATTGGCTATGCGCTGCCTGGCATGCAGCTGCATGTGGTCAGTGGGCGTGGCCATGCCGCCCACTACGCACAGCACCCGCACACCGCAGCCCAGCAACACCAGCAGCAGCAGCAACAGCAGCAGCAACAGCAACAGCAGCAACGTCTGATGACGCAACATTATCAGTTTGGGGCAGCCGAGGGCGGCATGCCGGGCTTCAGCGAGCGGGGCGTGCCCGAGGGAGCAGCCGCCGTGTCGCACAGCGACTGCAACGCGATGGTCTCGCCCACAGCAGCAGCAGCGGCCGTGCAACAGCAACAGCAACAACAGCAGCAGCAGCAGCAGCAACAGGTTGCAGGAGCAGCAGCAGCAGCAGCAGCAGCAGCTCAGGGATCGGTGTATTATGCGATGAACGTATGACCCGGGCTGGAATAGTCGCTGCCAGCGGCGGTCATCGTTGAGCGCCGCCAGTGTCAACGCGTCGAGTTGTCAGCGACTTCAGTGCATTTGGGCGGTGGCGCCACCAACAGCGGCACCAGATGAGCCAACAACAGCAGCCCAGCCCAGCCCCCAAACTGATTTCCCCCCTTTCGGTTGAACCACTTGAGTTTGCAACGCGTTGATCCTGCGCTCTCCCACTTTCTCTCAGCCTCTTTGCCCCCCTGTATATGTATGTGTAGGTGTAGCTTATGTGCCACATCGGTGAGAGTGTGTGTATGTATGTCTGTGAATTTCCAAACAAAAACATATATTCCCTGTTCCGTAAGGTGAACGAAACGAAAGGAAAACTATTAAAATTAAACATTTAACGATTCTCTCTTTAATACAAAACAAAACAAAAAAAAACAAAAACAAAAAACAAATACATAACATACTAACGGAATTATATGGATAATTGTGTGTGTGGCAAGAAGAAGAAGGGAAAATCGATTTCAATTCCGAATTGAGTTGAGTGTTCCGAGTTACGTTTTCGAATCTCAAATCTCGAATTTCGAATTTCACATCAACCAAAATAGTAAACCAAATTAATTAAGTATATGAATTTATTTATTACATGCTGGGTGCTACAAATGCAACAAATACAAAAACAACACAAAATCGCAAAAATACTGAACACAAATGTTGATTGAATTACAATTTTTTTTTTTTTGCAATTATATTCTGTACTCTGAATTTCGAAATTCTGTCTGTCTGCTAACCGATTAATGTGAAAACCAATTGTGTCGTTGAATCGTTTCGAGTACAGGGTAGCTGCTAGTCGTTCATGCTGCGATTAGATCGAACTTAATTGTTTTTATGTCCTCGACACTTTTGATTTTGTCGCTTAGTTGTTTCGCTTTGATAAACGAAAAAAAGAAGAAAAAAAACAAGACGTGTTTGCTCAATGAAAATTGCATTTGATTTTAAGTGAAAATATACATAAATTAAATTTAATTAAATTATAAATATATATACATACACGCATATTTAAATTATCATACTGTGCATATATATATATATATATATTTACTATATATGTATGTATTGTAGTGCAATTTGTTGCTACAGTGAAACTTTCTCACATCCATTTCGACTCGAAACTAGAACAAAAAATCAAAACCACAAAAAAAAAAACCAAAAAACTCAACACAAATATATATATATACACATATATATGGAAATTGTATTTTTTTTTTCAAATCTCAAGGTAGTAAATATCAAATATGAAAGTACTTAATTAATAGGGAGCTATACTTAAGCAAATTATTACAATTATTATTTATGTCTATGCCCCTGACCCAAATACCTTTTTTTTCCATTAAATATAAATATATATAAATATCTGTATTTATTTTGATTTACTACTAACAATATGCAATTTGGTTTTTACGCTCCAGAAAGTATGCAACGCATATTTTTGTGAGTCGAACTGGAACCGATTGCAAAGGGTATTTCCGCTTCGGCTGTGCCGATTCAAGTGCTTCCCCCGTTCCCACCCATTTTCATTTTTAGTTAATAGAACTTTTATTCGCTACATTTAATATGCGCGCGTGTTGCGGTGTGCGGGGTTTTCTGGAAGCCCCCAAAGGCCCCCGATGCGACTGCGTATTTATTTTGTGAGCTGCAGTTTGTTTGGGTTTCATGAGAATACATGCCTACGTACACACATCCATGCGTGTGTGTGTGCGTATGATCTATGTATACGTATCTATTGTATCATTCTTAAACAAAAACCAAAAGAAATCATCTACTTCTAAGTAACAGTGCCAAAGTTGCACCCAAAAAAGAAAAAAAAAATCACATAAAGCTTGTTAGAAACTTGAACTTGAAACAGGTAAACACATAGGAAAGAAAAAAAAATATAACGAAAAAGAAAAAAAACAAAATACTATCTAAGTATATATACAATATAGCAGTTGCTGTTTCTGAAAAGTGAAATGTGGGAACAGCTCTGTGTGAGAAAGAAACGAATATAAAGCAAATATTATTTTTAAAACTTCATTGCGTTCATGTCTATAATAAACATTCAACAATATACATACATACATATATATATATATATAGATATATATAAATTACGATTAAAGTGCAATAAAGAAAGATGAAACAAAGACAACGCATAGCAAGTGAAGCCAGAGCGAGAGTTAGTTAGTGCTACAGTACAGTTAGTTCGATACAGTTAGTTATATAGAGAGGCCCCGGCGCTTAACGAACTTAGTCGTATACATATACATATATATACCATACAACCAATATACATATATACCGACAACTATATAGCACACACAACACAAGTGTGTGTAGTTTTTAAAAGCGGGCAACAGCAGAAAACCATAGCGCACTTTTAGGCGCCTCGAGAAAAAAAAAATCACTTACCCGACCCGATTTCTGAACAAAAACCTAAATTCAAGAATTGAGAAAGCAGCGCGATTTGCATATTTATTAACAAGTAAAAACTATATATACATATATACATTTATGAATTCCAGTATATATATATATATATATATATATATATATATACTTGTGTATGGTATACAGATATATATATTAGATGTTTATGTAATACATAAAAAACAAACGTTTAAAGTAACGCAAAGAATTTCACAATATGAAAATGCAAAAAGAAATTTGGAATGGTTTTTTCTGTTTGTGTTTGTCTGGGTTGATAATATCAGCTATAACTAATTTTTTTCTATGCAAAACGTAGTTGACAAATTATATAAATGAAAATAGAATCAGATAAACATATAAATATATATATATATACACTAATCTATTGAATGGTTACGATGGTCAGGAATCATGATTTTTTTTGTGTGCCGTGCAACAACAGCGAGCAACAAAAGACGCAATGTGAAAAAATGTGTATTCATTAATTAAATAAGAAAAAGTATAAAAACAAACAAAAAAAAAAACAAATATATATATATATATATATATATAAATAGTACTTATATACACGAATAGTGTATATGGCAGAGGCAAAAGCAACAACAACTATAGAACAACAAAAATAAAAATATAAAAAGAAAATTAAGATGAAGTTAAAAAAGACGAAGCGACAGCAAAAGTAACATAAATTAAACAAGTTATATAACAAATTTAAAAATATGACTGAGCCAATGACTCACAAATAAATTTTAAACAAAAAACAAAAACAATTATATTGAAAGGTAACAAACAAAAAACAAAACTATTCAAGTGTAGTTTTCTTTTATTTATTCCATAGCGGCGGTTGGGGGCGTGGCACAATCCTATCTCGCCGATAAGCTTGGCCACTTGACGTCGTGACACCAGCGAACTGATAACGAAAATTCAAAATCATCTTCATGCGATGTGCTGCCCACTTGCGGTCAGTGCTGCCAATTCAGCTCGTTTTCTGGCCGCTAAATTTCGATTTACATTTGAGTACTTGGAATCCTTTACATACTTATTAGAAGCATTTCATTTAACATTTTCATTGTCGAATATAAGTAACTAATTTGTTTAGCACCATATCTTCGATATGAACAGTAGGAAAAATATGTTCCACAAGAACGTAGTTTTTAGCACTTAAAGCTAACTTGGAAGAATTTAGACAAAAATCTTTTACGATACGATTAGTAAGAAAGAAAACTCAGAGTAGTCTTTATATTGAATTTAATGAACCTCAAGTGTTACTAAGAAATCGCAGATAAGTCTTAGAATTGAATTTACAGAAAACTAAGATAAACATCGTCTACGATCAGAAAGTTATAGTTGAAAAGCTTTAAAACATGTTCATAAGTTTTTTGAGAATTTTTAGATATGCAATAAGAACTAAGGTAATACAATTTTCAAGTCATTAAATCGCTGGTAAATGTAATTTAATTTAGCTGCCACTTTCTGGCATTTTCTAGCCAGTTTTGCAGCTAGGTGGCAACGCCATCCGACTCTAGCCGGAGGCTGCTAGTGATGCGAGACTCTCTCGCAGCTCTGCCTGATAGAAAGATAGATAGTTCATCAGTCTGCCGCTTGACGTGCTGCGTAACAGTCGCAGTCGAAAAAAGAAAACAGAAAACAGAAACGAGTGAAAATAAAAGCAAATTCCCAATCATGAGCTGCCCTTATGCTGGCAATGGGTAAGCAGAGACCGTCAATCGAGATCAATCGTTGGCTCAATCGATCACTTTACAACAGCAATGACCACGATGAGTCCGCTGTGCCGCTGACCACCGAGGTGGGCAAGATCTATGGCGAGTATCTGATGCTGGACAAGCTCCTGGACGCCCAGTGCATGCTCTCCAAGGAGGACAAGCGACCCGTTCACGATGAGCATCTCTTTATCATAACCCATCAGGGTGAGTTCGACTCCCTCTCGCTCTCTCTCTCGCAGCTGTTGTTGTTTGTATCTCTATCTCACTCTGCTTGCAGCCTACGAGCTGTGGTTCAAACAAATCATCTTCGAATTCGATTCGATACGCGACATGCTCAACACGGAGGTCATCGATGAGACAAAAACACTGGAAATTGTCAAGCGTTTAAATCGCGTTGTGCTCATACTTAAGGTAAGCCCAAGTGATCATGATCGTGATCATCAGTTTTGTACAGAAACTGATCTCTAAAATAGCCACATTGATTTTGAGCACTTTTATCATTTCTCTCTTATATTAATCGTGAACACTTTTAAAAAATGATCGAATTGGGAACAGGATCTTGGCAAGCTGTATTATTTCTTTGAAGTAACCATTCTCTCTTCTTTAACTTCAATTATGATCGCTTTGAACTTTTTGAGATTTTTTTTTTTTTTTTTCATTTTATATACATATGTATTCTTAACAAAGTTTGTAATACTTCAGCTTCACAAGTTATAAATTAGATGATAAAAAAAAGTCAACAAAAGTTTTAGTCTCACACCCAAGACATCATGACAGCAAATATAGAAAGAAAGCTGATCAATAAAATAGTTTGTAATAATCATTCAATTTAGCTGAAATTTTCAGAAATTACTCAGAGAGGTTAAATTGTATTTTAAGATTATATCCCTTTTTATATGGAGAACAAATTCAAATAATCTTTTGAAAGATAATTGAAAATTATTCAAACACTCTTTTGATTATATTAATCCCCAGCTTCAAAGATATCTGATTATTTACATTAAGAACTCTAAAAAATATACATTTCACATCAACAGTTGCTGGTGGATCAGGTGCCCATCTTGGAGACGATGACACCGCTGGACTTCATGGACTTCCGCAAGTATCTGGCGCCGGCATCCGGTTTTCAGTCGCTGCAGTTCCGCCTGATGGAGAATAAGCTGGGCGTGCTGACCGAGCAGCGTGTGAAGTACAATCAGAAGTACACAGATGTCTTCGGCAGCGATGCCCAAGCGCTGACAGCCATACGCAGCTCCGAGGACGAGCCATCGCTGCTGGAGTTGGTGCAACGTTGGCTGGAGCGAACACCGGGCCTCGAGATGGAAGGCTTCGATTTCTGGGCGAAGTTCCAGCAGAGTGTCGATCAGTTTCTGGAGGCCCAGGTGCAGAGTGCGCTGCTGGAGCCCGTGGAGCGGGCAAAAAACTATCGCCTCATGGACATCGAGAAGCGACGCGAAGTGTATCGATCGATCTTCGATCCAGCGGTCCATGAGGCGCTGGTGAAGCGTGGCGATCGTCGGTTCAGTCATCGGGCCTTGCAGGGGGCCATTATGATCACCTTTTATCGCGACGAGCCGCGCTTCAGCCAGCCCCATCAGCTGCTCACGCTGCTCATGGACATCGACTCGCTGATCACCAAGTGGCGCTGTAAGTTCCCATTCACTCTCTCTCTCTCGCTCGCCCTGTCTTTTTCTTAGTGATCACTTGTCACTTTCGTTTTTGTATTTGCTTAGACAATCATGTGATCATGGTGCAACGCATGATCGGTTCACAGCAGCTGGGCACTGGCGGCTCATCCGGCTATCAATATCTACGCTCCACACTCAGGTGAGTTTTGTGTCACATCCGATCCGATCCGATCGGTACGATCACTGATCTGCTTCTCTCTGCGCTGCAGCGATCGCTATAAAGTATTTCTGGATCTGTTCAACCTGTCCACGTTTCTGATACCCCGCGAGGCGATTCCCCCCTTGGACGAGACCATTCGCAGCAAGCTTATCCATAAGAGCACCTAAAGTCTTCACGATCACTAGCCACATTGTCTAGCCTAAGTTGTTATACTCGATCAATGAAATAAAACACGTTCTTAGTACTATTTGCGCAGTTATTGGTATTATTCGTAATTGCCGATCAAATGAAATCCGGTCAGGAATATAAGTATCGAAAATTATAAATACAATTATTAAATTCAGGTGGAGTGGGGAAGGTAACATTTAGTTTAGAAGCCCGAATGTATGCTACAAAAATGAAAAATCAAGGAGCTAAATGTGAAGTTATGAAGCATAGCTTTACTATTTTATTCAAAATTATATTTATATTCAAAATTTGTTTAGATTATATTTATTTTAAAACAGGGTTTTTGCAAAGTATGGGCTGAAGAAAAAAAAGTAAATCAATTTAAATTTACAACAATAGTTAAAAATAGCCAAAAATATATTATAATAATATATCGAATATATAAAATGGGGAAATAAAACAACAGAATACAAACATTACAAAGTGAAGCATAATAATAGAAATGAATATTAATTTAGAATAATCTTTTTAATTCCGAAATTTGTAGCCACTATCTTTGATTTCAATTAACGTTCAAGCCTTCCTAGGGGATTTCTGAAAATTTCAATAGAATCGATTAAAAATAAAAAAATGGCCAGCTTAAACAAAAGCATAATGGAAAAGAGGTCGAGTTCTAGCGAAAGTAATTATGAATATGCTGTGGGTTTAATATTTGCTACATTTGTTTGATTAAGCGATCAGAGGAAATTCTTACATATACAATCTTTCTCATGTCTTACCTAACGGATGTGTACATATACATACATACGTACGTATATATAGTCTTATGTGCTATAGAAAACTTTTAATTAGAATTAGAAATAAAAATAATGCGTAACCTTTCCCAATGGCCTTTTCGGTATATAGAATTGATAAGCGTTCCACAGTTTCCAGTTTCGTTTCAAAGCAAACAACGTCTCGACAACAAGTGAGAAAGCTTCAGTTGCGTTTGCTCAACTGCAAAATACCCGGTAGCGATTTTTGATAAATAACAAAATAAAATGGTGTACTCTAATTTATAAATATATTGAGTTAACCAGGTATTGGGAAACAACAATAAATAATATATATTTTATAAAAATCATTTGTAATGCAATAATTTTGATTTTTTGCTAATCAACAATATAGTTATAAAACCCTTCAAGACTTTGAGTAGCAGGTATAAAAATTCATCTGTAAGTGCGACAGCAGCAACACCACACGGTGCAATTTATAATTGTTGTGAGTAGTTGAATTCAATGGAATTCAGGTCGCCTGAAAGAGCGACAGAGAGAGAGAGGGAGACAACCCAAGCTAACCTTATTCAAGGGCCCGAGCTTCAAACTAATTTTATGCATTTTATGTAAGCCAATAAAAGCCATTGAAATGAAATCAAATGAAAACAAATGATAAAATCAAAGTGCACCGCTAATATTCTATTTATCCGTTTTCTCGCAATTAAAGCGAATAATGAACAGAAATAGCAGAGCATAATTACACAGCATAATCCGCTTTCCCCCCCATTTCTACAGGATGAAGAACCCTCTGCACTTGGTCCACTGGCAAGTTCAAATGAATTTAGGAAAACGATCGCGACATGATTTCGAATACAGCGACTGCCGAATGCCCTGCGAATAAAAAATGGCTAATCGAATTTCTGAGAACCTAAGGCGGGTACAGTTGGCCCTACAGTGATCTTCATTCAGAGAAACAGGTTACAGATTAATTTTCTCAAATTTACATATAACTATTCAGTTAGAATTCACACGATATTTGATGAACTACACAAAGTGATCTTACAACTCCTTCAATTTTGCAAGATAAATCAGCGTTATACGCGGAAGTAGAACTTCAAAAAATGCCGCTCAAAGTTCATGATTCGTCATAGCTTTCAACATTTGCACGTGTGCACAATCAATTTTGAAGTTTATTTTAAAATCAAGGCTGCGAGTGAAAGTGCGAGCGAGACAGCTGCTGAGCTTACGTGAGTGCAATCAACTTTCAAAATGGATAACAGACAAAAGCTGTTTGGCACAGCTGAGATTAGTCCTTGCAAGGCTGCCAGCCTTGCCATACTGCCCAATTAAGTTGTAACTACCGATCGAACAGAAGCTGCTTGTCATGAGTCGCTGCCAAAATGCTTTAGTTAAAACGTTGTAGCGCAGCGATCAGCAGCCCAAACCCACGCTAACTACTGCTCCGACATCAGCTCATTAATAAAGAAAATAAAAACAAAAATAAAAGCAGCAACAACAGAGTTGAAGGCGGATGCCCGTCGTTGTAGTCACCGTAGCGCAGCACAGCGCAAGCAAACCGCTGTCTCAGGCCTCAGTCGTGTGCTGAATCTCTGACCAGTTGGTTGTGTTTTTTTTTCTAGTGTCTCCACCCGCCAAAGAAAGACGTGCGTTAAAAGTAGCGCAAAGTGATAATAAACCCAACTCAAGCCACAGCAGCAACAACAAAGGCTACAAAATGCGTTGTCTGGCATTGAGCGCGTTGTTTGTTTGCGTTGTCATCGCCGGCCAGTGCGAATTTGCAGGTAAGCGG
The DNA here is from genome assembly GCA_035047365.1 of Drosophila ustulata. NCBI lineage: Eukaryota > Metazoa > Arthropoda > Insecta > Diptera > Drosophilidae > Drosophila > Drosophila ustulata. Next base: position 10,916,978 of record JAWNPT010000080.1, read on the forward strand.
CGCAGGTAGACGACGGCTCAACAGTGTGACCGTGTCGGCTATAAAATATACTAACGCCATTTATAAAACTGTAATGTAAAGGACACACTTGCAAAGTATATACCGAAAGTCAGGACTTGAGCGTGGCTCAAGTAAATATACTAGAGCAGGAATAAATACCGCAATCTATATGCCGCTAATATTCAAATTCGAATTCAAATTGCAGCTGCTTACAAGAGCGAAGTGGAAATAACGCCCGCTCCCGATGTGGAGGTGACGACCAAAAAATCCGGCTGGTTTGGCGGCTTCAAGAAGTTCTTTGGCAGCAGCGAAACCACCACCACAACAACAACAACGACGACCACAACAACAACGACAACGCCACGTCCAGTGGCTGTGACGCCGGCACAAAAGCCACCGCCGCTGGTCATCTCGCATGCACCACTGATGCCACTCGGACCACGCCCCGATACGCCCGCCTCCTCGCCATTCGGCTCGTCGCCGCCATCGCCGGCGCACGGTCCCCAATGGCCGACGGCAGCTGGTCAGCACAATTCGTTCACACCAACGCCAGCGAACTCGGCGCAGCATGGACGCGGGCCGGCTGGCCAGGCATCGACGGCGCCCAATTTGCCGCCCGGCTTTGCGCCCTACCGACCACAGAAGCCGCAACCGAGCGGCTTTGACTTGAGCTATTCCGGTGGCGGCGCTGGCGGAACTAGCAATCCAGCACGTCCCAACTTTGGACTGGCGCCCTTGACCAGCTCCACAACCAGCACAACAACGACGACGACAACGACAACACAGCGTCCCAAGACGCCGACGAATGGCCTCGATTTGCGCTTCGGCGGCGGCTCCACAACATCAACGGTGCATCCACAGCCACAGCCACCTAAGACGAATGACGGCTTCCCCACGCTGCCGGTGCCGCGACGTCCCTCCATCAAAGAGGATTACCCGGCGCTGCCCACGCCCCGAACGCCCGGCTCACCAGCTGCGCCCGGCACGCCAACGTCGCCCTCCGCTTGGCAATCGCCGCTGCCGACGCCAGTACAGCCAGTGCTACCAGCTGTGAGGCCAACACCAGGACACGGCAGCAGCACTACGACAACTACCACAACCACAACCACAACTGGCGGCCACTCGGGGGTGTCGTTTGTGCCGCATGCGGGCGGCGCTACGACAACGACAGTGCGTCCTGGCTTCCAGTCGTCGGGCAACTCGGTGGCCAGCGACGATGAGATTCGCCAGCTCACCGAGCAGCTGTACAACAAGGAGACAAACAGCCAGCTGAGCAACATTGTCGTAAATCTGCAGGGACGCACACGCTCCATTGACAGCGCCGATGAGGCGCCGCAGCCGCTGCTGACGGTAGACTCGAAGGCGCTGCAGCCGGAGACAATTGCCAAGATGCGACTGCTGTTCAACAACTACGAGCAGGACACGCTGGTCAACGAGCATGTGACGGCGAATGAGCGACGCGAGGAGAACGAGTTCCTTGACGCTGTCATGGCCACGAACGTGATGCGTCAGGCGATGCTGTTCCTGCAGCAGAAGGGTCTGGTCACGCCCGATCCGAAGACGCATCGCGATCTGGTCAAGGAGCTGTGGTTCACGCAATATTCGCGTGGCCAGGGCAAGATCGGCAGCTCCGGCTTCGAGCATGTGTTCGTCCATGAGGTGAAGAACGGCACCATCATTGGCTTCCACAACTGGGTCTATGTCAACGAGGAGGAGCTGGCCGGTCGCTTCGACTACAAGGGCTACATGAAGGAGCAGGACATCGGCACAGTAAGTGATTCCCTTTTATTACCCAACTCAATTCTCCACCATGATTAATTATTTAGTATTTAATTATTTGTATTTTTATTTTTATCGGACCCTTAAATGACTTACACTAAAATATTTATTTTTGAACGAACTCCTTATAAAATTCGTTGTTTCGATTTTTTTCTCAATTTTAAAGCCAATCATTGTGTTAGAAAAAAATGAAAATAGAATAGTATTTTAATTTATAATATTAATAATAATCTTTGGTTTAAAAACTTAAAAACATTAAAAATCAAAATTAAATTATAATAAATTGCTCATTAACTTTCACAGAAGGGAAAAGTTGTGAAAGTGCGCTTCTCCCACAAGGGATTGAACAAACCGGTGGACACCATGTTTGTGGGCACCTCGCCTGAACTGGAGCTGGCGCTGTACACCGTCTGCTTCCAGCTGCGTCCGGATCGCACTTGTCCCGTCTCGTTGGGCAACAGCAAGTTCGGCATTGTCACCTATTCGTGGCGTTACCGAGGCAAGAGCCTCATTGGCAGCGCCTATCCTGAGATTTGAGTTATATACATTACTTCAATACTATATACACATATATTTTTTTTGCTTTTGTCTAAAATAAAGAAATTGTTATGGAATTTTTTGTATCCAACTATATTTAACATCAATTGGAAGGATAGTAGATACTTTTTCAATCCATAAAATGAACAAATAATGTCTCACTTTATTTACTTCTTATATATATATGTATATATATATTTTTTATAAGTGTTATACCCATTTATCCTTAAATCGGCATGTAATATAAATAAATGCTATATCTAGCCTAAAAGAAGCTAAGCTGGCAGCACTGCCTACGTTACATCCCCTCCAAAACCGGATAAAACGTAAACAAAGCAAACTGGCGATGCCACATGGACAGTAGATAAGCAACTGCTCAACTGAAAATGTCAAACGTATAAATAAAGCATTCAGTGCCAATTCAAAGACATTAACAAATTGTGTGGTTTATTGAATTTTAAATTTTTTACTTTGTTAATAGTCATTAAATAGATAGATATTTCAAATTCGCCGCCAACGATATATCGATTAACGACGCTTGCAACTCTCGAGCTTCGTACCATTGTGCAACACTGGCCAACAAAGCGACACAAAAAAGTACACAAATCGCTAAATGTGTCATTCATTATTGTTTCGCACTCGAATTTAAGTAAGTCACCGCTCATCATGGATCTGGACTGGCAAAACGGTCTGACAACGATCAAGGATCGCGGCCAGTATCTGTTGCAATCGGAGAAATGGGCCGATTGCCGCTTTCTTGTCGGCACGTCGCCAAATCAACGCATCATCTCTGGCCACAAGCTGCTCCTGGCGATGGCGTCGCCGGTGTTCGAGCGTATGTTCTATGGCAATCTGCCGGACAAAACGGATCCCATCATCATACCCGATGTGCAGCCGGAGGTCTTTGAGGCAATGCTCGACTACATTTACATGGATCGCATCACAATCGGCTCCTTTGACAAGGCCTGTGGATTGTGCTACGTGGCAAAGAAATATATGCTGCCAAATCTGGTGACGCGTTGCACCCACTTCCTGTGGGCCAATCTCAGTCCCAAGAATGCCTGTCGCGCCTACGAGTTCGCCAACCTCTTCGACGACCCGCGTCTCAAGCAGACCAGCATGAAGCTGATTGCGGCTAATACACGCGAAGTGCTGTCGGATCCCAGTTTTCTGGACATTGAGGTATCAACGCTGATGGCCATACTGGATCAGCATCGTCTCAACATTGACTCCGAGCTGGATCTGTTCAATTGTCTGCTGAAATTTGCCAGCGAACGCGGCATACTCAATGAACCCGGCGTCGAAGAGACGCTCCCAAAGTCGTCGGCCAGCGCCGAGCACGATATTGTGATCGAGGAGATCAAAATGAAGCCCGATGTGGCGGCCATGGTGCGGCACATGCATCAAGACGACGATGTCGTCGACATTGTGGCCACAACAGCCCCAGCGACAACATCTCCGGTCAGCGCTGCAGCGGCAGTTGCTGGCCATGTGGACGTTAGTCCTTGTAGCAGCTCAAACATGAACGCTGCGACGCTGCACAACGATAACGACGTGGTCATCATTGACAGCAGCGACGCCTCTGGCCACGCACAAGATGAACTAAATGCCGCCGAGGCTGCTGCCAACATGATCAACATGATGGATGCCCAGCGCACCATCATAGACGGTGCCATGCTGCGGCAGGCGGTGAAGAAGATACGTTTCCTGACGATGACGGTGCAACAGTTTGCCGAGGGTCCGGCACGCAGCAAGCTGCTGCAACAGCACGAGGCACTCGCCATCCTCATCAATATCTCCAGCCCGACGCTCAACGATTGCAACATGCCCGAGGGCTTCTGCGTGTCGCGCAGCACACGCAACTTCTTTGAGTCGGCGCATCGGCAGCGCGGCGCATCGGCACGCCTCTTTCATCCCTCCACAAAGGCAGCCGGCTTTTGGCGACATCAGCAGCAGCGGCAGAGGGTGGAGAATCCCACTGATGCCGGCTTCTTTACCGAGGAGGACGCTGCTGGTTTTGATTTTTTTGGGGGCGCGTCCCCGTCGACGACAACGTCCACCCACGACATGGCGCCCTCCTACTGCAAGCGTTCCATAGTGCGCGAGCTCGACTATCTCAACACCAGCATCACCGATTCGGGCGTCACCTTCCAGGTAAGCTGCAGACGCAACTTTATCCCTTTTTAGATCATAGCATATTCAGTAAACTTAACAGCAGTATTTACCTTAACAGTTCAGACTGTTTGCTTAACAGCCACGTCTATGCTAATTAACAGCACAGTTCAATTTAGCATACTAAATTACATATTTCTTTAATTGTTTTCCAATTTTATTGTCTGATCGTAACGAAGAATTTTCTAAAAAAATGTTAACAATTATTACAATTGCTAATATTAACATTACAGTCGTCTGTCAAGACTGTTCTCTTAACACCGCTTTTCAAATTAAGTTAAGTAAACTATATATGTATATAATAACTTTTAATTTTTTATCCGTAACGAAAATATTTGCACAAATCATTTATTTGGAATTGAAAACGCTTGGCCAAATTTCAAATACCTGCAAATATAGATCCATATTTTATAGTCTCAGAGATCTAGCTGTTCAATAATAGACTAGGAAAAAAAAATATATCGCAACCCATATTTGAAAAGTTAACATCATGAGAATCACCGAGAAGGGGACATATTTTATACAATTTTTTCTATCCCTCGGTGAAAAGTGTAAACTTTTCAAACGTATCTGGCATTTTTATACCCGCTACCCATAGGGTAGAAGGGTATTATAACAAGGAAGTTATTAAAGAATCAATTTTGTATGCAAAATTCACTTGCAGCTGCCCGCGCTTTGTTTGTTTAGTTGACAGTGTGACAATAACGGTGTTGTGGATTTTTATTTGCTATTTTCAAATATATACAAAAAAAAAGTTTTAGTATATTTGGTATATTTTTTGTTAAAATATCATTTAAGTTTTTTGTTTTCTCTCGAAATGGGTTGCGGGTATCATACGGTCGAGCACTCTCGACTGTAGCTTTATTACTTGTTTTGTTAGAGACAGTTGTTTCATTAGCGATGTGTGTTTTGGCATTTGACCCCCAAAAAGAGGTTTGTGTATTGGCTATGAAAGCTTTGCCAATGTTTGCCGATCAAAGTGATACATCGATATTGGGCAAAGTGTTAGAATTCTACTATATATAGACAATTATCTTGCTGGGCAGGTCGACACCAACATCTGGATCCTGGGCGTTCAGGTGCCCACCCAAGTGCTCTGTGGGGAGCTGATGAATTCGGCAGGATTCGATGAACTGTACACCGAGTTGCTGTATGCCCACATTCAGGATATGCACGGCTCAAGGATAGCGCACACACACTACAAAGCGCGAGTGAGTTACGATTCGCATTTGGACATCACATTCGATCGTCCCGCTTACATCTATCGCAATCAGATCTACAAGATTTACGTGGTCTTTAACAAAATGGGCGTGTATCCGATGTACGCCTGCAGCCTGGATGCCATAGAGCAGCATGTCAAGTTCAAGTTCAATGTCGGCCATCCCAGAAAGAATGTGCACGATGGCTTCGTCAATGCCATCATCTTTTCCACACCGCACAGTGGTCCGGCTTGTATGAGGAGAGCGGCCAAAAATACTTCTAGTTGAGGTAGGGACTTGAAACTTTGCAGAAACTTTATCCTAAAATAATATGTAAAAATCAGCCAGATCGGGCAATTATATCATATAGCTGCCACATGAACAATCGGTCTGATATTTAGTTTTTATATGAAAAACTATTGTTTTTTATTTTGATGCAACAATAATTTGGAAATTTTCGTATATAACCTGGGAAACTTCAGTAAAAATCTGGATACTATAGGTTATAGCTGCCATAGGAACAATCAGTGTAAAACGAGTTTTCGCCGGGAAACTCCTAAGGAAATAATAAGTTTTTATTTTAAAGAAAAGAATATAAACAGAAAACATAACACACAAATAACAACAAACGACAATACAGACCAACAAACGGATACAAACAACAACACACAATACACAATGAATATCATGCTATCTCTTTCGATGCTATTCTTGAAGCGGACAGACAAAGCAAAACAAAAAGATGAATAAATTCAAATAGCTAGACCAATTATAAATAAGAATTGGTACATTTAAAGTCAAAATTTGGACTTTGGTTTTTTTATTTTTGGCCTACGGGCTGGACCACTGTGCACCGTAGGATCAAGTGCGTCAACTGATTGACTAAACCAAAGACAATCGATCGATCAATCGATGCGATGTATCGACTTATCGACGTTCCATGTGATACTTTTATAATAATTATTAATAAACGAATACTTTCCTTAAATTGTGCATTGATTTTTGTGTATTCCACTGGTATTTTTTCTGCAGTGAATTCCAATGAGTTTCCAGTGGCCTTCCAACAATAAAGCGTGCAATTTTCGTCTTTTATGTTCACTCCAAAAATATATTACAATAAATAAATTTTCAGTTTATTGCATTTAGTGCTCATTTTGAAAATAACAAAATTGAAAAAAAAAACTTCATTTACAAATTAAAGGTTAACAAACAATATTGAAAAAAAAGAGTGCTAAGTGACAATAGTGCGAGCGGAAAAGAGAGAGCATCATGGGAGTGTAAGCGTAAACAAAAAGTCCAGAGTGAGAGCGAGAACGAGAGAGCGCTGAAGTGAGCTTTGAGCATGGCTCAAGCAGCAGCTTTTACATACATATGTACAGTTGTTAGTAGGAGTGTGTTTGTGTGCGTGCGTGTGTGTGTATGTCCCTATTTGCCATAGTTGGCGCAGCCGCCGCTGGCGTATTCGGGTTCCTCGCAGGTGAGCGTGTTCTCGTCAAAGACCTTGTCCTCGCCACAGCTAATCAGACGTGGATATCCCTCGACGCAGGTAATCAAGCGATGGCAATCGCCGGACACGGGGAAGCGGGGGAAGGGCCAGAAGCGAGCGGCTACTGAATTGGGAGCCACCTTCGTTGGGCACTTGAAGCCCACAACGGCTGCAGGACAGAGAGAGAGGGGTGAGTACAATTATTCGATAATTGCCTATCGATAGAATAGTGGGAGGGTGGGTGGTGGTGGGTCGATAGACACCCACCCTCGGGATTGCAGTGATCGAGTAGTTGGTCGGGCCAGTTGCAGCCATGAATGCGCTCATCGTAAGCGCAGTAAAAATATATTTAAAATTCGCCGCCAACGATATATCGATTAACGACGCTTGCAACTCTGGAGCTTCGCACCATTGTGCAACACTGGCCAACAAAGCGACATATACACATGTTAACACAAAAGAGTACACAAATCGCTAAATTTATTATTGTTTCGCACTCGAATTTAAGTAAGTCACCGCTCACCATGGATCTGGACTGGCAAAACGGTCTGACAGAGATCAAGGATCGCGGGCAGTATCTGCTGCACTCGGAGAAATGGGCCGATTGCCGCTTTCTTGTCGGCACGTCGCCAAATCAACGCATCATCTCTGGCCACAAGCTGCTCCTGGCGATGGCGTCGCCGGTGTTCGAGCGTATGTTCTATGGCAATCTGCCGGACAAAACGGATCCCATCATCATACCCGATGTGCAGCCGGAGGCCTTTGAGGCAATGCTCGACTACATTTACACGGATCGCATCACAATCGGCTCCTTTGACAAGGCCTGTGAATTGTGCTACGTGGCAAAGAAATATATGCTGCCGCATGTGGTGACGCGTTGCACCCACTTCCTGTGGGCCGATCTCAGTCCCAAGAATGCCTGTCGCGCCTACGAGTTCGCCAAGCTCTTCGACGAGCCGCGTCTCATGCAGAGCAGCATGGATCTGATTGCGGCTAATACACGCGAAGTGCTGTCGGATCCCAGTTTCCTGGACATTAAGGTATCAACGCTGATGGCCATACTGGATCAGCATCGTCTCAACATTGACTCCGAGCTGGATCTGTTCAATTGTCTCCTGAAATTTGCCAGCGAACGCGGCATACTCAATGAACCCGGCGTCGAAGAGACGCTCCCAAAGTCGTCGGCCAGCGCCGAGCACAACGAGCTGCTTGCCAACGAGGCGGCCAACGATATTGTGGTCGAGGAGATCAAAATGGAGCCCGATGTGGCGGCCATGGTGCGGCACATGCATCAAGACGACGATGTCGTCGACATTGTGGCCACAACAGCCTCAGCGACAACATCTCCGGTCAGCGCTGCAGCGGCAGTTGCTGGCAATGTGGACGTCAGTCCTTGTAGCAGCTCAAACATGAACGCTGCGACGCTGCACAACGATAACGACGTGGTCATCATTGACAGCAGCGACGCCTCTGGCCACGCACAAGATGAACTAAATGCCGCCGAGGCTGCTGCCAACATGATCAACATGATGGATGCCCAGCGCACCATCATAGACGGTGCCATGCTGCGGCAGGCGGTGAAGAAGATACGTTTCCTGACGATGACGGTGCAACAGTTTGCCGAGGGTCCGGCACGCAGCAAGCTGCTGCAACAGCACGAGGCACTCGCCATCCTCATCAAGATCTCCAGCCCGACGCTCAACGATTGTAACATGCCCGAGGGCTTCTGCGTGTCGCGCAGCACACGCAACTTCTTTGAGTCGGCGCATCGGCAGCGCGAACTCAACTCCTCGTATCGCCTGCACAACAACAACTCGAATGCCGCTTCCACAGTCGCCTCGGCTGCCACACGCCTCACTTATCCCGCCACACAGCCAGCCGGCTTCTCTCTGCGACAACAGCAGCAGCAGCAGAGGATCACTGTGCCTTTGAATCTGGGCGCTGCCATGGATCAGATCATGCAGAATCCCACTGGTGGCGGATTCTTTATCGAGGAGGGCGCTGCTGGTTTTGGCGATGGCTTTGAGGCTGCAGCAGCGGGCGCTGGTCCCAATGAGGCCGCGACCTCGTCGTCGAGCAACTCCTTCCACGACATGGTGCGCTCCTACTGCAACCGTTCCATAGTGCGCGAGTTCGACTATCGCAACACCAGCGTCACCGATTCGGGCGTCACCTTCCAGGTAAGCTGCAGACGCAACTTTATCCCTTTTTAGAGCATAGCATATTCAGTAAACTTAACAGCAGTATTTACCTTAACAGTTCAGACTGTTTGCTTAACAGCCACGTCTATGCTAATTAACAGCACAGTTCAATTTAGCATACTAAATTGCATATTTCTTTAATTGTTTTCCAATTTTATTGTCTGATCGTAACGAAGAATTTTCGAAAAAAAATGTTAACAATTATTACAATTGCTAATATTAACATTACAGTCGTCTGTCAAGACTGTTCTCTTAACACCGCTTTTCAAATGAAGTTAAGTAAACTATATATGTATATAATAACTTTTAATTTTTTATCCGTAACGAAGATATTTGCACAAATCATTTATTTGGAATTGAAAACGCTTGGCCAAATTTAAAATACGTGCAAATATAGATCCATATTTTATAGTCTCAGAGATCTAGCTGTTCAATAATAAACTAGGAAAAAAAAAATATATCGCAACCCATATTTGAAAAGTTAACATCATGAGAATCACCGAGAAGGGGACATATTTTATACAATTTTTTTGTATCCCTCGGTGAAAAGTGTAAACTTTTCATTTTTTTGTTAGAGACAGTTGTTTCATTAGCGATGTGTGTTTTGGCATTTGACCCCCAAAAAGAGGTTTGTGTATTGGCTATGAAAGCTTTGCCAATGTTTGCCGATCAAAGTGATACTTCGATAATGGGCAAAGTGTTAGACCTCTACTATATATAGACAATTATCTTGCTGGGCAGGTCGACACCAACATCTGGATCCTGGGCGTTCAGGTGCCCACCCAAGTGCTCTGTGGGGAGCTGATGAATTCGGCAGGATTCTCTGAACTGTACACCGAGGTGCTGTATGCCCACATTCAGGATATGCACGGCTCAAGGATAGCGTACACACACTGCACAGCGCGAGTGAGATACGATTCGCATTTGGACATCACATTCGATCGTCCCGTTTACATCTATCGCAATCAGATCTACAAGATTTACGTGGTCTTTAACAAAATGGGCTGGTATCCGATGTACGCCTGCAGCCTGGATGTCATAAAGCAGCATGTCAAGTTCAAGTTCAATGTCGGCCATCCCAGCGAGAATGTGCGCGATGGCCTCATCTATGCCATCATCTTTTCCACACCGCAGGATCAAGTGCGTCAACTGATTGACTAAACCAACGACAATCGATCGATCAATCGATGCGATGTATCGACTTATCGACGTTCCATGTGATAGTTTTGTGCGGCAGTGCGACCGTTACGTTTTCTACTCTTTTTGGTATTAATATACTTACAAATAAGCAGCGGCAATTAATTTCTTTTATCGCTTTCATCTTTATTTTTTTTTATTGTTCATCATGCAAATTTTAATCAGTTTGAAGCCGCGATATTCGAATGGCGCAAAATATGTATTACGTTAGCATAAAAAGAGCAATTCTCTTCCATCTCTCTCAAAACAAAAACAAACGTCTTCTGCTTGGTCTTCAATAATTATTAATAAACGAATACTTTCCTTAAATTGTGCATTGATTTTTGTGTATTCCACTGGTATTTTTTCTGCAGTGAATTCCAATGAGTTTCCAGTGGCCTTCCAACAATAATAAAGCGTGCGATTTTCGTCTTTTATGTTCACTCCAAAAATATATTACAATAAATAAATTTTCAGTTTATTGCATTTAGTGCTCATTTTGAAAATAACAAAATTGAAAAAAAAAACTTCTTTTACAAATTAATGGTTAACAAACAATATTGAAAAAAAAGAGTGCTAAGTGACAATAGTGCGAGCGGAAAAGAGAGAGCATCATGGGAGTGTGAGCGTAAACAAAAAGTCCAGAGTGAGAGCGAGAACGAGAGAGAGAGCGCTGAAGTGAGCTTTGAGCATGGCTCAAGCAGCAGCTTTTACATACATATGTACAGTTGTTAGTAGGAGTGTGTTTGTGTGCGTGCGTGTGTGTGTATGTCCCTATTTGCCATAGTTGGCGCAGCCGCCGCTGGCGTATTCGGGTTCCTCGCAGGTGAGCGTGTTCTCGTCAAAGACCTTGTCCTCGCCACAGCTAATCAGACGTGGATATCCCTCGACGCAGGTAATCAAGCGATGGCAATCGCCGGACACGGGGAAGCGGGGGAAGGGCCAGAAGCGAGCGGCTACCGAATTGGGATCCACCTTCGTTGGGCACTTGAATCCCACAACGGCTGCAGGACAGAGAGAGAGGGGTGAGTACAATTGTTCGATAATAGCCTATCGATAGAATAGTGGGAGGGTGGGTGGTGGTGGGTCGATAGACACTCACCCTCGGGATTGCAGTGATCGAGTAGTTGATCGGGCCAGTTGCAGCCATGAATGCGCTCATCGTAAGCGAGGCCAGCGTCACAATCCTGTTCGTGGGGTTCGCCATGGGCGCACTTGATGTACGTGGTCGAGCACTCCTTGGCGGCGGGATACAAACCGAACTGATATTCGCAGCCAGGCGTCGAGACAGGTGTCGCTGTAGATTGCATTTGTGTGTGTTTGTGAATTGCGGAATGTGGAATGTGCATGGTACTTACGATCCCATTGACGTCCCTTGCAGTCCACAGCCCAATTGTAGTTGCAGTGATTGTGCACCGCGCCCTTGCCGTCAAACAGCAGTCCATTCTCGCATGTCTCCAAAGTCAGCGTGCCGTTGGTGCAAAGGAAGAACTGATCGCAGTTCTCAGTGTGCGCATAAGCCTGTTCGCCATACTTCTCGGGGCACTCGGGGGAGCCGACGGCTAGCGCATGTCCTGCAAAAAAACAATAATGGTGAGTGTTGCCAATTATCAGACATAAGGGGTGTGTGTTGCCAACTAAGCTTGGAAGTATTGCCAACTATCAGACATTCCTTGCAATTTCAAATGCAAGCAGAAGGTGTTGCCAACTAGGAGTCTGCTCAGTATTTTGAACTAATTTTGTAGTATGCAGCAGTATATTTAATAACCTAAAACATATAGCACAACATTTTGGTGCTCTCTTTTGATTCTCATTGGTTATCTCGTTCTAACACATTGTACGCTTAACCAAAATGTGAGAAACAACTAGAAAAAATAGGTTGATTAGTTTGCAAATAGATATGTAAAGAAAATAACGTAGGCGTAATGAAATACATATCGTTTTTCATTTTTCATTAAATATCTGAAATAATTATCCATTATTTAAGCATTCCCATAACTTTCAATTTAATATGCAGCGCAGAGGTGTTGCCAACTATGCGCATTGATTACATGCGTCATCGATATCCCAAATGTCTGAGACAGTTACAAAAACAAACAAAAACCGGGGGAAAATGTCGTCGTCAATGCTGTTTTTCCAACGTTTTCCCATGCCCATTATCAAAACTTGAACGTGCAACTTCCTTCCCACAACTCGTTTTATTTATTTATTTTGTGTAACTGCAAAAGTGCCGTCGTTGTTGCATCTGTTGTTGTTGTTGTTGAGGCGCCGGTAACGCTTTCGAGCATCTTCGCGTCTAGTGACGGCGACTGCGCTGCCGATGCTGTGATGTAACCAGGTAACAGGTTGATTGCTGCGCTTCGCAACGCGACGACAAAAACAGTTTTGAAATTTTCAACAGCTTTTCACAGTCGCAGACAGCGAAAGACGACATGTATAATATGCATTTAAATCTATTAAAGATTTCCGGTATTTACTTGTCCCAAAGTTATCGATAATTATCGCAGAGATAGGCACCGCAAATAAGTACCGCAAATAACGGCAAATTGCCAACAATTCCTGTTCAAATTGAAAGGTAATTCCAATTCAAAGGCCGTTCTACTCCAAACAAAAAATAAATAAAAAAATAACAAAAATAATACAAAAAACTCGTTGGGTCGGCAAGCAGGCAAGATTTATAGATCTTATAATGTGATTTTGTCTCTAATTGTCAACTGGTTTGACGGGCCAAGTTCTACTTTTGACTTTGTGGCTATCACCGCATTTAAATGGCATTTGCTGGCGCTGCACAGGGCGAAAACAAGTGTAACGAGTCTTGGTTAACCTTTTCTCAAATCAAATTTGTGTATCAATTGTCGCTCGACTTTTTGGCACAGTGTAACTGCGGAGTGTTGCCAATTTAGCAGTTTTCACTTCAAATCTGGCTGTTTATTTTTGCAAATTACTGCAAACACCTAAATTTAGCTAGCTCCTGTTATTCTGGCTATTTCATAAAATCAGTCTGCTAATTTTCGTTTGAAAAACTTCTTTAATTCCTTCGCAAGTAAACATATGTAGTTTTGATTACACGGTAGCGTCAAATTCTTCCTGTCTCTAAATAAAATAAATAAAAATATTCCTACCTTACATATCAGTTAGTGATAACAAAAACAACACGCATATTTTCCATCTCCGGCCCTTATTTGCAATAATCAAACAAAAAGTGTCGAAAGATTACAAAATTTAGCTGGTTTTTTGCATTTTTCAAATTCTCATTTATCGCCAACTTAAGACAGGGAGTTGGCAGCACTGATGCTGACTCAGTTGGCAATGATTGGCACTCGATCTGCATGCCTAATGAGCGTGCACCCTGTTAACCCCCCACACCCTGTGATCGTTGCACGTCACTGCCCTGCCTCACCTCGCCACACCCTCCACTCAATTAATTGGAGCAGAAAACGACAAATCTTTTAAGTTAGCCTTCAGCCTCTGAAACTAGTAGACAACTGGACTGTCTAATTAAACTGGATTTGAATTGGCAAGAACAAAAGACTTGGCAACGCTGGCCAGCTAGCCAATTGCTGTGGAATTTTTGAAAGTAAAAGCTCTGCACGCAACTGGAATTGGAATTGGAAGGTTGCGCTAATTACATGCAGTGTGCAATTTGAATAGTGTGGCCATATTACGCCAACACTATTACCGCATATTATGCTACCCCCCCCACTTACCGCAGGCAACTAATGCCAGGATCAGGACGCTGGTCACATGAACGCGTTGCATTTTTGCGCAAAAAAAAAACAATTTCAAAAAAATATATATAAACACAGTCGTAATAAGAGCGCTTAATTTAAATTGAAAGAAAGACGACAAACGGAGACAACGGCGAAGAAGACAGACAGACAGACGGAGACAGAGACAATAGCGCGATACTTAAAATTTGCCGCTACGCAGACGGTTCACGTTTTAACGGTTACGCGTTCCAAACTCAACTGAAAAGATTTATACCGCGCTCAAGAAGAAGAAGAAGCAGCAACAGAAGTAACAGTCGCAGTCGGCAGCAGCGACGGTGGCGACACAAACAAAATTAAAGAAAAAAAATACAAAAATTAAAATAAAACTTCAAGCAAAACAAAAGTTTTGCAAAGCTTTTTTTCGTCGCGCGCGTTTCGTATTTGAATTCGCTTGCCGTGCAGAGGGGGGCTGTTGTTGTGGAAAGGGGAAAGGGGAGGAGAGCTAAGTGCTGCCTGCATACCAGCCTGTGCATGTGTGTGTGTGTGCGAGTGTGCGCATGTGTGAATATGTGTTGTCACTGAGCGGGTGCGCGCAACGATTGATCGAGCAATTTTGGTACAAATACAAAATGCAAAACGTGATTTGGTTTTACTTTGTTGCCGTTGTTGTTGTCTGTGTGTGTGTGATCGAAAGTAAAAGGCAAATCTCAAGCAGCTCGTAAGCTTCCATTCATTATTGCATTCGGCCTGCCTCGGGCCGACTCATGTTCGTATTCGCGCGTGTGTGTGTGTGCGTGTGTAGTTGGGTTCGTGCCTTTGCTTTGCTTTCGTTCGTTACATTGTTAACTATTGCAAAACTGTTGTTACTCTTGTATTCGTTGTTGTTGTTGTAAGTTAGCAGGCGAGCGGTCGGGCCGCGTCGATTGCATAACGAACAATGCCCGAAAGCCGTCGGCGTGCAGCACAGCAGCTGCCTGCACTTTTCGGCAGATGGGCAACACCGTTCCGTCGCCATGTTTGTCGCCACCCACTACCAAGTGCACCCTGTGATGCAGCCCCTAACGCCCCTAAACAGGCAACGAAAAAATTGATTTTTGTCTATTCATTATTTTTGAAAATTAAATCGTTAAAATCTGGAATTTGTATTGGCATTCCCTTTGAATGGCCAGTGAATAAATAATTTAAATGATTTTGTTTTTTCTTTATGATTTTTTTTAAATTTTTTTTACAAGGCTTAAGTTTAGTTCAAAATAATTTAGTTGCATTCATTTATTTTAACTTCAAAAAGTCAATGAAAAAATATTTATTCAAAATGATATTCTCAAATACATTTTTACTACATTGATTTTAATGGGACAGTGAAAAAATGTGTTATAAATGTTTATTTGTTTTGAAAATTAATTCGCTTTCATCAGACATTTATATTTACATTGCCTTTAAAAAGGCAGTGAGAAAAATGATTATTTAAAAAGATTTTCTTAAATATTTTCTTTATATTATAACATTTTCTTGATTTTAACAAGACAGCTAACAAATATTTATTTAAAATGTTAATTTGTTTTTAAAATGAATTCGTTTAAATCAGAAATTTCTATTTACATTCCATTTAAACAGGCCGTGAAAAATGTTGTTTTCTATTAATTGTTTTTGAAAATTAATTCATTTATGTATTTGTGTAAATGTTTAAATTTAGTCCAAAACAAGGTTTTTATCCAGGTTAAAAAAAATTGTAATATTATTATGTTGAATTTGTATTTTAAGTAAGGGTATCTAAGCGTCGATGATTGATGCGCCATGCATTTTTGCCTAGCCCCGTTACTTATTGACCAAATGCAATTAATGGGCATTGTGCTGGCTGAGTTGACAAAGGGTTAATGATGCTTACGGCTGCGCCTGGAGCGCCAACATTTCATCACAAGATGCAGAGAGCGAGAGGGAGAGATAGAGAGAGACGCTGAAGGAGGGAGAAGGAGGGAATGATGATGTTAGCCGCAAAGATTAGCGACAAATCGATTTGTCCTCGATTCGTTTGGCTAAACAGCAAAAAAAGCAGTTAAGAGAGCTGCAAGATTTCGCGATCGCAAGATAAACACAATTGGCATAATTTCAAGTCTTGTTATTTAATCAAAATGAGTGTTGGCAAATGGATATGAGTGTTGTGTGAATGGTATGAACATGATCTATCCGATTTAAGACGGTTTACTTATACTGCGCTACATATAGCACTTAATAGAAAGGAAAGTGATCAAGGAACTTGTACTTATGAGGAATTAAAGATTGAGAGCGAATGGTTAAAGATCAAGTGGAAATTTGGGAGGAAAACTAAAGTAGATATAGTAAAATAATTGTAGATAATATCGAAATGAAAATAAAGTAGGGAAAACTACGAGATTTAAGTAGACAATTATTATACTAAGGGATTATAAGAAAAGATCAAACAGAGTTCGAAATAGATAGAAGACAAAAGTATCTTTTATAGTTTAAAGATCAAGAAATAAAATAAATAATATAGATAGATAACGAAATGAAAGACTTAAATTACACAAATAGAAAAGAATAGCAGATAGATAGAGAAGTTAGAGAAACAGAAAGATAGTTTGTCAAAAAAAGTTTATTTTTGTTGGTTTGTTTTTTTTTTTTTTTTGTATATTAATTAATAGTTGAAATTGTAGAGGAAATATATACACAACGATTCGTAGAGTAAGAGAAAGAAGTGTAGATAAATAGTAAGTAAGTAGATGATGGTAAAGATGCAGTTAGAGAGCAGAGGAAAGGTAAAGTTTTGTGAAAGAAGAGTAGCGAGTGAAAAGTCAAGAGCAGCGAGTGACGAGTAACGAATAAAAGTTAACGAGTAACGAGAAGTTCAAAGTTTTTAAGTGCTACACATACGCGCTATAGGAAATAGGCTAGCAACTACTAAGTTTAAGTGACTACGACGCGCGTCCCCTTCTCTCCAGTGGCTTCATCTCCATATCCGGGTGTGTCTCTTTGCGTCTGTTCAAGTCTGTGTTGGGGCGTGTAGTGTATCTGTAATTGTATCTGTGTCTGATGTCGGGTAACTGTAGAAGGCGCGCGCGGATCGGGATTGGCGTTGTATATCGGCGGGTGGCACGCCAGTTGTTGTTTTTTTTTTGGGGGGGGGGGACTATTCTGGGAAGTGTCTGTGTTGCTTAATCCTTCTTGTCATCGGTATCCTTGTACCAATCCTCGCATCCGGGCACATTCTCGGGCGCATCGCACATCTCGGTCTGATCGTTGTAAACCTCGCCCAGCTGGCAGCCCAAATCGCGGGGATCATCACCGTTCAGGCACACATAGAACTTTTGGCAATCGGTGGGATGTGCGTACTTGGGATGTGTCACAACCTGGCCGCGCACATCAGTCTTTGGCTTGTCCTTGGGGCAAGAGAAGCCGCTCTCCGATTTCTCTGCGCAACGAAAAAACAAGCAAAGCGAAAGACAGTTGAATGAGCAACATCAATTTATACAGAGAGACGATGTTTCTACTTACTCTCAAGATCGCCGCAACCCTCACGCTTGGCGGTATCGGGCCACACACAGGTGCCGGAGTACTCGTCAAAGTGCAGGCCAACGGTGCACTTCATTTCCAGAGCATCACCATCGATGCAGTTGTAGAAGATGTTGCAGATGTGCGCCTCGGGATGGGCAAAGAAACCGTTCTTGCGTGGGCAGTATGTGGACGCTTTGGGGTCCTCTAAAGAAACGAACAAAACAGTTCAAATTATTTAATTTGAAATTACAAATGACGTTAACAAATGAATTTAGTTGAACCAAATAAATTAAATCAGGGACTGATTGAAGAGTTTTATTGAAGTTAAACCAAAACTCTCATTTAAAAAGTAAAATATAACAGTCAACTTTTAATTTAACTTTAAAGTAAAAGTATTTCCTTTTTTATATTTTTCAATTAGTTAAGAAAAATTAATTTATTATATTTTTTGGTATTGAATCTTAGATATTAAAATTTGAAAGAAAAATTTGAATTTAGCAATTGTTTGACAAAAATTTAAAAAATGTGTTGGGTACGATTTTTATGAGATGTTTTCAAATTCAAAGTAGTTTGTTGTAAATAATAAATTTTAGTAGTATTGTAGAGCATTTTTACCAAAACTCTAACTCTCTATAGTCGCTGAGATCGAGATCTTTAAGTGAAGGGACAGACAGAAAGAGAGAGGGAGAGGAAGATACTTACGCAAATCTGTGCGATCCTCGCAGTCGACGTTGAAGGGCTGGTCACACTTGTTGATCTTGCGGTTGAGGGGATCGAAGACAAGGCCGTCGGGACAGAGCTTCGCCTTGGCGAGGCCATCGTCACACACATAATATTTATCGCACTGCACCTCATCGGCGAACTGACCGTTCGGCTTGGGACAGTCGAAGTCGGCGCCAGCTCCAGCTACAGAAAAAAAGGAAGAAGCAAAGAAAAGAAAAAGTTCATTAAACTGCAAAACCAAAAGCTTTCTCCGCCGCTCCTCCCAACAACTGTTTCCTACTTGGCAACAACAACAAAGCAAAAAAAAAGTGTAACAATCGATAGACGACGATCATCGAGATTGATCGAAGTGCGCTGTTGGTGTTTTTCCTGTTCGAAACCAGCCAACAGCGCAGCAGGCGGCAATTGCATAATCGACTGAGCAGCGCTCGTTCCAGTTTCAATTCCAGTTGCAGTTCCCAGTCTCAGTCACCGTCTCCGTCTCAGTCCCAATCTCTGGCGCAGTCGCAGTCCCAGTTAGAGCGTCGCGTCGAGTGCAGCCGGTTTTGTCGGTTACCTGTTTGGTTGCCATTTAACACAGCAAAAAATGCAAATTGGTTTCTACGCGACATTTGAAAGCTAAGCCAACGCAAATGTCAGACAGGGTCGACAGAGATATTTATTCGTTTAGCAACAAATAAAGCTGTCAGACTGATGGACTGTTACCGTTAAAGCTCCCCTACACACACACACACACACACACAGGCAGACAATACACACATGCATGATTGTTGCTTAAGTGCTGCCCAATGTCAAAGTGATTAGCACTTTTTTCGGCTAATCGAAATCGATTGCAGTTAATCGATAGCGCATTCAAAATGGCGACCGTTCAGTCATCACACTCACTTGTTGCTGCCACACACAGCGTCACAGCAATGGCACATAAAAATAATTTCATTTTCAACGATCAATAACCAAAAAAACAAAAAAAATAAATGTGTATTTAATATGCAAGTATCCTTTTGGGGCGGACAAACTATTCAATCGCGACTCAGCGGTGCGATGGTTAAACTTAAACTAACAACGCAACGCCAAAGAGGCGCACTTTTCAAGACTTTTTTGCTTGCCGGCAACGCGTGCGCGACGTTCGAGCGACCGAACGAAGCGATCGCTGCGCCGACTGCGCTGCCGACGCCAATAACGTCGTCGGGCGCCAATGGGGGAATTGCTGCGGTTTAGCCGCGCAGTCGCCGTTCGCAGCGACAGAGGCGCGGAGGTGAAGACAAAGAAAGGCAAGGCAAGGCAAAGCTGTAATGAAGCAAGCCAGGTAAATACACACACACCCATACACACACAAAGACAGTTGCCCACATAAATTGAAAAAAAAAAAAACAAAACTTTTGCCGGTGTTAACGATGTGCGCCTTGCATGCAAATGCCTCGACAATTTCCAGCAATCAAAAACACAAATAAAACCAAAAGAAAGGCTAAGATGACATGTTCAACATTCAAGATGGAACGACAAAAAACAAACCTTTCCAATAACAATAACCATAATAACGGGCAACGTGTGTGTGTGAGTGCATGCAATTTGTAAACGTCAGCAGACGCCCTTCAGTACTAGCGATTTCACTAGTGCACTTTGGTATAAATCTAGTTCCGCATCGATCCCAGCTAAACAGTTTAATATAACTACTCTTAAAAATGTTTTAGCATGCCTCCTAATTAGTGTCCTAGTGCATGGTCACATTCTTTATAGCATGGATACATTTCGAAATACAAATACATTAAATTTGTACCTTATTACTATTTATTGTTCATGGCTATTTTGGTTTTTATTGAAAGTTCCAGATCAACCAGCAAATTTATTTCTTCACTACCTGAAATGGCATTAACTATATATTTAACTGAAAGTTCCAGATAAACTAGCAAATTTAATTCTTCACAGCCTGAAGGCATTAGTTGCTAATAGAGTAATATAATTATTTAATACAATCAAGTAATAATAATAATATCTTCGCCTTACCAACTCCTCGCAGAGGCGAAGATGTCGTTAAACTAACAACCACGCTAAATATTTCTAATATTTAAATTAAACATAAACACAGCCGGAAGGCGTAAATTTCACCTAGAATTCAATTCCAAACTTATGAATAATAAAATATAAATTAGCTATCAAATTTGTTGTTTGCTGGTCTTCCGTCAAGCCTTGTCAAACAGCTATAAAAAGATATGTAGAAATAATCAGAAACCAAAAAATGGTGTTTCTTGCATTGCGTTTTCGAAGTTGTGTCTACAAAGTAGTTGGTGTGGGACTAGTGCAATGGAAGGGGAAACGTCAGCAGCGGTTTTTCGCTGCTGGCAGTGTGACCACATAATTGATGGCAGGGCCTTGGACAGGATACCATTTTTAAGTGTGTCAGCGCGCGTCAATTCGAATTGCATAAATCCATCCACAGACACAAATTGTATAAAATATCTGCTTATATGTAAATATGTAAAAATGTATGTAAATATGCTAAATGTGACGCACGCAATGCCCAAAAACAAAAAAAAAACGATAACGAAAATAAAACAAAAATGAACTCGTTGTCCTTGAGCGGCGATCAAACAGCCGGCAAAACAACACGAGCAGCGACCAAACGAAAAACTGGCTGAGCAAAACCTTTAAGCAGTTAGCAACTAGTTAAAGTTTAAATTAAATAAACTTTTACTCTCGGTTGCTGGACGCAGGTCCGGCTGGTTTAGCGGCTTCTAAGAAGCAACAATTAAATTGTAAATTATGCGCGTATCGAATTGTATCGCAGATACTCATCACACTCGCCATAAACATAATAAACGCAAATCAAAGTGTCTACATATCAAATGCAATTAGCGAAAAACTATCTCTGTCTCTGTCGCTGTCTCTCTCTGTCCGTCATAGTTTGGCAATAGCAAATAATAATATACCAGATATACAAGATACCGAATACATACCGCATGTCGATCAAGTTTTTGTAAAACTCGCAGCAGATGCGCTGCTGATTTATCATTATCAACATAAATAATATCATTATCATCATCGTCATCATTACCTTCATTACGGTTGCCTGTTGTTCGCCTGGAGCAAGAGACAGATGAAAGATTTTGTAATTCAAGGTTTTTTTCTCTTTGTTTTTGTGTTTTTGGTTGGGACTGCAACCAAATTAGCTTGCAAAACAACAAAGTAAAAATAAAAACTAAAAAACACAAGAGAAATAAAAAAATTAACTGATGAACGCGATCCACAAGCAGCTAATGTTATTTTGTTGGTCGTTATGAAATCAATGCATATGCAATTTATAGGCCATCAAAGCAAGATGGCTTTTAAGCGAAGATGCGCCCCAAGATAAAAAGAAAAAAAAAAACGCCAAAGCTACAGTCGAAAGTGCTCGACTCTGAGATACCGGCCATCCATTTTGAGAGTGGAAAAGAGTTACGTAATATACCGAAAACATATACCGCAAAGTATATTTGGTATTGGTTTATTTATAACAGAATCGTATATTCCTGTTGGAAATAAACCAATATATGATTTTTGGCCTATGGAATTGTTTATTAAATCACTTCTATATTTTTCTTGCGATCCCAAGCATATGTTCATCAATCATTTAAACTATATTGTGTACCTAAATATAACATACCTTTATAGATTTACGCTAACTATTTGTCTTTGGTCGACTTGGGGGAAAGGGAAAGGAGCGTGACTTAGGTGTAAAACAAACTCCATTTCTAGATCTTAAAGTCTCTGATGAAGTCTGTTCATACAGTCAGACAGCCGAAAATGAATATATCATCTCGGTTGTTGACACTAATCATGAATATATATACTTTATGGGGTTGAGGACGCCTTCGTCTCCCTGTTGGCACTAAGTAATAATACCCTTCCACCCTTTAGGTTACGGGTATAAGCCGAAATATTACAGACATTAATATTTTGGTATATATGCACAATTTTTGAGGCTGGGCGTCGCAGTCAAATGTGAACGAACCATCAACTGTGTCATTGTCATTGCGTGTGTGTGTGTATGTGTGTGTCTGTGTGTGGGTGTCTGAGGAGTTGGCAAGACATTTTTGGTGTTTGGTCTTTTGGCATTTCGGTGCCAGCAAGTTAGCAAGCCACACACAAACAATTAACAACTAATTACGGAAACTGCCGCTTAATATGCCAATTGCACACTGACAGTTTTTACCGTTATGCTTGCTTGCTGCATGAGCGTCGCATAAATTACAATGACAATGAACATTTTTTTTATTTAACAAGTTAACATTCTCGGCAGCTTTCTATTTCCATTGGCAAACGCTTGCAGGAGGGGGGAACAGTTCTTATGATTTCACTTGACGGCCAAATGTGCATTGCATTAATTAGTGTCACTGCCATTAAGTACACAACACAATCAATTCAACTATTTGTGCAAAGCAATGGATTTTTAAATGTTGGCGGCAACACGGTGCGGCCACATGTGCGTATTGTAGTCTGCAGGGCTGCCACACTATTCAAGCACAGGGTGGCACAGCGAACGTATTTTACTAGAATATATATTAAACTTGAGCTCGCTTCTTCGTTTCGCCACAATTCTCTGTTCATTTCAACATGAAGCGGTTACTATTTAATTTTACAATTTAGACTTTCAATATTTATTAAATTCATTGCGCAAATAAATAATTATTTGAAAAACTGCGTTTTTGCACTTTGCCTAACACTATTGAAATAGTGTGGCCAGCACCACAGCAAATGCATTTCTGGTGTGAAAGCGGCATATTTTGGTGAATGTCGGTTGGTATATTTTGATATTCAAGCTGCGGTCACGCTGGACGCGTTTTCAATTCGGAACAAAATAAAATGTTATTTTAGTAACAATTGCAAGTGTTTGATTGGACCCGCAAGCAGTATATAAACAACATAGAAAGGTGCGCTAAACATAATTGTAAATAACTCAAATACAGCAGTTTAAGGCACTGCAAACAAAAAGAAAGGAAGAAAAATAATGAGCACACGAACGGAAAGTAGAAAACGACGTCACAACGATGACTGCGCTGCTGCTGCGCTGCGTCGACGTCGTCGTCACATCTTCTGGTTGGCATTAGACTATTGATTTTTTTTGTATGTGCCAAAATCACGCGTAAAAGTAATTGAATATATGTAGAGGAGCAGGCAAAATAGAAAAAGAAGACACACTCACACACATAGAACGCCGCTTTTGGCCAATTGAGTTGTGTTGTGCTGAGGTGACATCATCAAGCAGCTGCTAACCAATATTGGTTACATGCACAACACTCACACTCACACGCACACACTGATTCATAATAATTTACATGCTTCTTTTGCAGCTCCCTAAGACTGCACTTGCTGTAGTTGTAGTTGTTGTTGCCGTTGTCGTCCAGAAGTGAGCGACGCCCCGTCCCCCGCCCCCATTGGCATAACACCTGTGCAGAGAGTGATTAGATTAGAGCAGCGTTGCCAGACTACACAACACGAAGATGGATCGCAAGGCTGAGCTGGAGCGCAAAAAGGCCAAGTTGGCAGCACTGCGCGAGGAGAAGGATCGACGTCGCCGCGAGAAGGAAATCAAAGATATGGAAGAAGCTGCCGGTCGCATAGGCACCGGAACCGGCATCGACAAGGATCAGCGCAAGTGAGTTCTATATATGTTTCCTTATCTATTTTGTTTGTTGGCACTCGAAATTAAAGTGAGTTTTAAAAGATTTACTTGTCGCTCTCTTTAAGTTTTTATTGAACATTTTTACTTTTTGCCTATTGGATATCGTTTTTCTGCCACATCTGATTTAAAACCCTTTAGTACCAATTTTCTTATTGGTTATAATTTTTACATGTCTTTCATTTGTTTGCTTTTTTAGAGATCTGGATGAGATGCTGTCGTCGCTGGGCGTGGCGCCCGTCTCGGAAGTGTTATCCTCATTGTCTTCGGCCAATTCGTTGACATCCGATAATTCCAATACACAGACACCCGACGTCAGTCTGCAAGCCACCGTCAATGGACAAGGGTAATGCGTCAAAACTCTTACATTATATAGTATATCAATTAATTGTTTGCAAAGCCAAACAAAAAAAGGGAACCGGTTTCTATTAGTTATAATTATAATTACCAAAAGAGCTTCTGAAAAACAGTATTCGAAACAACTAGAGAAAAACTAAAACTACTTCAAATTCAACTTTCAATTAACTGTTTGAAGTGAAATTTCCAATTGGATTTATTGGAAAGATATCTGATTAAATATCTGAGTTGAGTTCCAAAGGATTTCATGCCTGTTTTACGTTTGCAAATAATTAATGAACAATCTCTTTATATAGTATAGTGTAAATAATGTAGTTCTGTCCGTTGCAGCAGCGTTGGCAAGAAGCAGCCACTCAATCTAAGCGTCTACAATGTGCAAGCAACAAACATTCCACCAAAGGAGACACTCGTCTATACGAAACAAACACAAACGACCAGCACCGGCGGTCACGAGCGTGATGGTGCGTATTCAAAAATAAAACTATATATACTTCCATATATGTATACCACATAGTATATAACTGCTATAACTCGGAACCTTGTTGTGGCTATTGTGTAGACACTTTCCCATAGTTTGTTTCTTCGACTCTATTTCTTTGATTTTTGTATGTGAAAACTGTTCCCACTTTCTGTTCCCGCTCTCTGTTCTATTGCCAAACAACAAAATAGTCTATCTAAACTTTTTCCCCGACTTTCCCTCCCCGATTAAAATTTCAATTGTGTTGCGCCTCATTCGATGAAGTTGTAGGGCAAACTTTACATGCGAAAAAAAAATACTGATTAAGTGAAATAAAATAACAAATACAGTTCTTTCTTGCCACTCATCGCCTCTGTCAGGATATATGGAGGACTGGTGGCGTCCACGTAAAGGTACTAATCCTAGTTATAAGCAGGCACATCGATTCCACAAGAATTAATTAATAATACATCATATTTTAGACAGCACACAATTTTAAATGTATCATCATCACACAGTATAGTTTTTGCTCTTTTGGGTTTGAGTTTTAATAATTCTCACTTTTCATTCTTAATTTTCTGATTCTTGATTTTAATTTGGTGCAGCACAGCAGCTTCTTCAGCAATTTTGTTTCGATTTGTACTTCGATTCCAATTCGGATATATGATTCGATTTGAGCGCAATTTAATAATTTGTCTATTTACTTTTTCTTCCCCCTTTTATCTGTTCTTGGTACGCACGCAAAAAAAACTGCAGCTCATGCTACGGATTATTATGGTGAGTAGTTGTTGAGTTTTGTATGTAAAACTAATAGTTACCTCCCTCTTGCCCTCAATATCTTTGACTATCCACCCACCAAGTAGTGTATAATATTAATAATAACAATAATCTTTTGTATCTATCACTGCATAATCTATCTATCTATCTGCTTCCCTGTCTGTCGTATGTAGTTTGAGCGAATCTCGTTACTGGTTGCTCGCTAGTTTTGTTTTGTTTACTTTCCTATTTTATCTGTGTGTATTATTAGTGTTAAATTTAGTACTTGCTCGATCTCTCTCTCACGTATCTATATATATATATTTAGATTTAGATTCTACAGTTTGCTTTTGTTTTCGGCCTTTTCGGTACAACTTCCCCAATTTATTGATTTCTATTTGATTTTTATGTAGATCCGTTGAAAAGCCAAATAAAAAAGAATACCGAGATTCAGTTTGTATCAGCATTATTATTGTTAAGCATACAAATCTAGATGTTATCACATATATTTATAACTGTTATACAGGCTATATAATATGTGTTGCATTTAGAGATCTATTATTGAAGCGTTTATGAATACGTATTGCGTATATATATCAAATTGTTCGAACTCCACCCAATTTATAAGTTTTTAATTCGTTTAAGTAGTTGACTTTTTTTTGTTTAAGTTATTCTCGTTTTTCTTAAGAAACCAAATCAAAAAGAACAAAAAAAGTGCTCGCATTTTGATTTTGCGTATGACACTGTGTAACAGTCTTGACCGTTATACTTTAGCTGTGTATTTGAAGGATAGGCTTGCCTTTGTTGATCATTATTTGTTTTTTTTTTAGCATTACCAAATCTACATTTATCTAAATATATTTTTATAATGTGTCTAGCCAACTCTTTCATATATATATATATATATATATCTTCTTAAATATAAATTATAATATAATCTTAAGTTTAAACAAATTGTAAGCCCATACACACCACACACACACACATGCTCACACTCACTCACACACACACACACACACACACACACACACACAATGCATGTGTAAGCACTGAGAAATATCATGTAATATATAATATACTATATATTGATTTAGAACTTATCAGTTATAATCGTAACATTGTAATACCGATATCGGCCTATCGATTAATGTGTGCTAATTTATTATTGTTTATTGACCCAAAGAGGGGTCTAAGATAAAAAAAAACGTTTTTTATGTTCTATCTCTATCTCGCCCACTCTCTATCTACCTCTCTCGATATCTGTCTTTCATTC
Organism: Drosophila ustulata; assembly: GCA_035047365.1. Taxonomy (NCBI): domain Eukaryota; kingdom Metazoa; phylum Arthropoda; class Insecta; order Diptera; family Drosophilidae; genus Drosophila; species Drosophila ustulata. The sequence goes on from JAWNPT010000080.1 coordinate 10,943,970, forward strand.
CCAACCTCGAAAAAGAAAACCACACGTCTTTCGAAAACATTTCAATATTTCCATAATAATCTCGTAAAAGCTCTTGCTTTTTATTCAATTCGTTCATCACATTTGGTTTGATTAATTTTTTTTTACTTTCATTTTGTGACAATGAGTTTTAAAACTCGCATCAACAATTTTTAATGGGCGGTACGACGCAAAATTAAAAAAAAAGATTTCAAGTATATTGGGAGCCCGAGTATTGCTTTTGTTTTTGAAAAACAAAATACTGAAATCAAATTAAAAAAAAAAAACTACAATGTATATGTACAATATATTTATTTCTTTATATTTCTTCAAGATGAATACAATCTTAATCCGGGTTTAGAGTGGGAGGATGAATTCACAGGTAGGTACACCACCCGAAGACAGTGACGGGAATCTCGACATGAAGCAAAATAGGAACGTACAAATTCTAACAATTTTTGAAGAAATTGAAATTTGTCAAATTTTGAAAAATGAGATAAAAGATCTTCGCGGCTGGCTGTCACTTTCTAGCAAAAAACACACGGACACAACACACGCACACACACCGACACGCTCTCTCTTTCTATTTCTATCTCTCTGTCTCTGTCTCACCAAATGTGTGTACTACTCTTTCTCTCTCTCTCATATTGCATGCATCATCCAACTCCTTGTCTCAAAATTCTTGCCATATTGTGTGACTAACCCTCCAAAAATTCATAAAGTACTTAAATCGCTTAATCAAAATTGCTAAAAACAAAAAGTATTTAAATATTTAGGCTAAAACGCTATTTAAGCGGCGTTCGAGTTGCGAGTGCTGAGCTGAGAGTGTGAAAGAATTATGATGCACGGTCACACTGTTTGTTTTGTTTGTTAAGCGATGATCGATGATCGATATCCTTGCCAATTCGATTCGTTTCGATTGGTTCTATCTCTTGTTCTTCCACACGCACTCTCACCTACACACACACACACACACGCACAAACACATTGACACTTGCAACTCTGTCTCCGTCTCTGTCTCTCTCTCTCAACACTCCCCAAGCACAGCGAAACGACGTCGACGTCGAAGTGGCGCCGACACGTAAAGCGACCTCTGTTGGCTGTAAGCAAAAACTGAAAAGGCAATATGAAAATATGTGTAATATATATTTCTAGCATAAAATACCTTACATACTATGTAATTTTAAGTGCAAATTTATAAACTGGGTGGAGCAATTGAATCAGTTAACTGAAAATCCGCGTGAGTCGAGAAATGTTGATATATGAACTTGATTAGTCAATAATGAATTATGATCTACAAACCTAGCAATAACTACTACTACTACTACAACTACAACTACATACTACATGCATACAAACATACCATAATAATAATACTACTTGAATATCTCTTATGCTGCGACACACACACACACACATGTACATACAAACACACACGCACACACGTACATACATACATATAACAGAAGAGAAAACGTTTGTAAATTGAATTTTCTTATTGTTTTTGTTTTCTAATTGGCTTTGTGTGAAACGGTTAAATGCGAATGCACCTCTCTCTAACACACACACACACGCACACAGCATACTATATACGATGTGTGTATGATATGTAAAAACAACAACGAGCATACCCTCTTTAATATTCAACACACGGTATTCTTGTGGCGCGTGTGTGCTTCCCCCCTCTCCTCGCCCTACACCCCCTTCACTCTTTCCACACAGCTGTGTGGAGTCGGTCTCTCTCGCTCTATCTCGTCTTAGTCCATCTGTCTATCGCTGTTTTCCAACACTGTAACTGAACACACACACACATACACACCAACACGATCACGAAGCTCCCAGCTGAGACAAACCCAACTGATAAAAGTCAATGCAAGAATGACAGAGACAACAACAATAACAACAGCAACAAGCAGCAAACGCAAAAGAGTAAAAAGAGTACAACAACAACAACAAAAAAACCGAAAGCAAATGCAAAAGTAGAATTGTTCCTGTTCTGTCGATTGTCAAGTTCCTTAGCTGTGTTAGTTTTATACATTAAACAGTGCTTGCATTTGATGCCCAAGGAGATGACGAAGAGAGCTCGCTGCCCCATCTGGATCACGGCTTTAGCTCCAAATTGCCACCAGGCTATCTCAACCATGGACTGCCCACCGTCAAGGATGTGGCGCCCGCCATCACGCCCCTCGAACAGAAGAAGGAGCAGGAGGAGAAGAAGGAAGGTAAGTCTAAGTCCAACGCCCAATTCTATATTCCTTACATCGAATTCTACAGATACATTTTCCTCAACGATTATGTTTATTGAACATGAATTCTTAAAGACTTGTTTTTAATGGAAATAAAATATAAAAATAAGAATTCATTTTCTTAGGCACTTTAAAATTTAACTGCTGATATTGTACTTTTATCTGAAAATTAACTAATTTTTTTTTTTGTCTCTAAAGTTTTATTATAAAAAAAAAGAATAATGATTACCTTGATTACTTAGATCTCTTGTAGGTCTTACGCAACTTTCATTTAATTTTTAATTTAAATAATTTAAATATTTCACGAAAGAAATTGTATTTAAGAAAAACAATATTCAAGGGAAAAATTAATAATTTGAAAGCTAGCAATACGAATTTTTCTGCACTTATTCAAAATTGATTTCTGGGAATTTTATGATGATCCATCAATGAACTTTTCCATTATGCACGAAAATTCTTTTTAACTTGGTCTGACTTGCATCTAATCCATGTTTTTGATCTGCTTGCAGTCAAGGAGCTGTCGGAGGAGCAGAAGCAGATGATCATCTTGTCGGAGGACTTTCAGCGATTCGTGTTGCGCGCCGGCCGCGTCGTGGAGCGCGCTCTCTCCGAGAACGTGGACATTTACACGGACTACATTGGCTGCGGCGACAACGAAGAGGCCAACGATGAACGCTCTCATGCACGGCTCTCGCTCAACCGTGTGTTCTACGACGAGCGCTGGTCAAAGAATCGCTGCATCACCAGCATGGATTGGTCCACACACTTCCCAGAACTGGTGGTAGCTTCGTATCACAACAACGAGGAGAGCCCCAATGAGCCGGACGGTGTGGTGATGGTCTGGAATACCAAATTCAAGAAGCAAACGCCCGAGGACGTTTTCCATTGCCAGAGTGCCGTCATGTCCACCTGCTTTGCCAAGTTCAATCCCAATCTTATACTCGGTGGCACCTATTCGGGTCAGATTGTGCTCTGGGACAATCGTGTCCAGAAGCGTACGCCCATCCAACGCACACCGCTAAGCGCTGCGGCCCATACACATCCCGTGTACTGTCTGCAAATGGTTGGCACACAGAATGCGCACAATGTCATCTCCATATCGTCGGACGGCAAGTTGTGCTCGTGGTCGCTGGACATGTTGTCGCAGCCACAGGACACCCTCGAGTTGCAGCAGCGACAGTCGAAGGCAATTGCCATCACATCGATGGCATTCCCGGCCAATGAGATCAACAGTTTGGTGATGGGCAGCGAGGATGGTTATGTGTATTCGGCGTCGCGTCACGGACTCCGTTCAGGCGTGAATGAGGTGTTTGAACGGCATTTGGGGCCAATCACCGGCATCTCGACGCACTACAATCAATCGTCGCCAGACTTTGGCCATCTGTTTCTCACCTCCTCCATTGACTGGACCATCAAGTTGTGGTCTCTCAAGGTAAGATCACAAAAAGCGGATAATGTCGATACTTGAAACTACAATTCATTGTACGTCCTAAATAACATAACATAACATCATAACATTGAATTTAAATGCATTGCATATTGTTGGATCTTTCGAATTTTTATATAATGTCGATAATTACACATCCAAAATACTTAAAAAAAAATTATATATTCGCCGAAAAATTCAGCTTTTTTGCTCTACATTTTTATAACTAAAATGCATTGTGTATAATTCCACACGGATTTTTGCATCCTTATTGGGGCATCCAAATTTTCTGTTTGAAAGATTTGCAGTTTATCGAACACTTATCGTCGTATTAACAATATTTTACGATCTATTTTTTTTGTAAAGAACAATTTCAGTTAGGCGCCTCCTTCTAAAATTAAAATAAACCCAAACATTTTAATATTTTAACTGGATATTGCAGATAATTGTCGACATTATGCTGCACATGAATTTCTTACTCCAATTTGAACATATTATAATAGCGCTTTAATCCTTTTCAGGACACACGACCCTTGTACTCGTTCGAGGACAACTCGGACTATGTGATGGACGTCGCCTGGTCGCCCGTTCATCCCGCTCTCTTTGCGGCTGTCGATGGTAGCGGTCGTCTCGATTTGTGGAATCTCAATCAAGACACCGAAGTACCAACAGCCTCAATCGTTGTCGACGGTGCGCCGGCGCTCAATCGCGTCTCGTGGACCCCATCGGGGTTGCATGTCTGCATTGGCGACGAGGCCGGCAAACTGTATGTCTACGATGTGGCTGAGCATCTGGCGCAACCGACGCGCGATGAATGGTCGCGATTCAATGCCACGCTCAACGAACTCAAGATGAACCAGAACGATGAGGTCTAAAGCGTGTGCGCGCTCTTCCTCCACCTCCTCCTCCTTCCCTTCTCCTCACCCCATCTTCCACCCACACACAAGCTCCCTCAAAGGAAATATATATAACAAAAACAAAAATGAAAAAAAAATAATGTTAGCTTCAGGATGAGTTGTCTGTCCCCCTCTAGAATTATCGTTATGCTTCAGTCAGTGTTGGAAAGCGTGGCAAAGGGGAAGAAGAACAAGAGGGTCAGTCGAACACACCACACACGATGCAAACAAAAGACTATATTTATATATATTATTTTTTTTCGGGAATTTAACATTTAATTGTATTTACATATATATTAACTATATACTTTATGTAACTATTCGTGCTATATTATTAGTTTCCGCTGCCGTTGCTCCCCTTCCCCTTTCTACCCTTTTGCAGTGGTGAAATTCATTAAATGAAATTTAACACGAGAGAACTCGAAATCGCAGTTTTGGTGAATTTCATTGATATGAAATTCAACACAAGAACAAGAAGCAGAGAACTCCAACAGAAGTTTAACCGAAGAAGAAGAAGAGAACTCAACTCAAAATACAAAAAGTCCTGCTAACATTTGCATTGGTATTGTAATTTATTTTGATACAAATATTATAATTATTATTATTATTAGAAGTGATTTGATTTTGCTGTTCTTGATATTTTCCACATGCATTTTTCCTCTCTTGCGCCCTGTGTATAGAAAACTACAACAAAAAAGAGAAAACTAAGCGAAACAAAAAGAAAAAATGATTTTCATTACATACAATATATATATGATATATAAAGCGAACAAGTTGAGAATTAGAAGAATGAGACACACACACAAAATGTATATTATTAACGAACTCGTGCAAAGAGTGACAAAACTAAGCAAAACTATTTAAACGAGATTAAATAAAGATAAACCTATTAACACACGCACACACACACACATACGTAAATGCACACGCAATGAGCTGAAGTGTGTGTTGGCATGTGTGTGTGTGTGTGTGTGTGTGTGCGTGAATAATGCCTCAATTAAACGCATTCTTGTCTATTCCTTCATTTTGCATGAATCACACACCGCTAAGCTACGCTGTGGAAAGAGCATTCGTATTGGTAAGCCGCTATTAAAAGCTCTCTCTTCGGGTGGGGTGGGGACAACGTCAAGTGCATGCAAGCCGTAGTTGAAGCGGCATTGAAAGCTCGCTCGCAAAAGCTCTCGACTATGCAAGCATGCTGTGGGCCGCACTGGGCGGCAGACGACGACGTCGGCATTTGTTTTTGTCGTTGCCGCAGTAGCAAAAGATAAAGCACAGCGAGCAGACGACGCAGCGCAAACCAAAGAAGACTAGAGAAAAATTTGCATAGAAAGTGCAAAAAGTGAATCATCGAGAGCAATAAAAACATTTAACTTGCTGCAAAAATGGATTACAAGGTAAGTGCAGTCGACAGTCGAGACTTGTCGATAGTTTACTAAATGTATGTACTACATGGAATTGGTTGAATCATCAGCCTGTTCCCACCGTTGTGCCCCGCAACCCTTTCGACGCCGCCAGCGACAGCCAGGAGCTGCGCGCTGCGATGCGCGGCTTAGGCACCGACGAACAGCAAATTATCGATGTGTTGGCAACGCGCAGCAACGCACAGCGTCAGAAGATTAGCGCCATCTATGCGTCGGAGTTTGAACGCGATCTTGTCGACGATCTGAAGGACGAGTTGGGCGGCAAATTTGAAGATGTAATTATCGCGATGATGCGACCGCCTGTCGTATATCTGTGCAAGCAGTTGCACGCGGCCATGGCCGGTGTGGGCACCGAGGAGGCGACGCTGGTCGAGATCTTGTGCACCAAGAGCAACGAGGAGATGCAACAGATTGTCGTCGCCTACGAGGATCAGTACGGACGTCCGCTGGCCGAGCAGATGTGCAGCGAAACATCCGGTTTCTTCCGGCGCCTGCTCACTCTGATTGTGACGGGTGTGCGCGATAATCTCGACACGCCGGTGGACGCCGAGCAGGCCAAGGATCAGGCCGCTCAGTTGTATGCGGCGGGCGAGGCCAAGCTGGGCACCGACGAGGAGGTCTTCAATCGCATCATGGCGCACGCCAGCTTTCCCCAGTTGCGTTTGGTCTTTGACGAGTACAAGCAGCTCTCCGGCCAGACCATCGAGCAGGCCATCAAGCACGAGATGGCCGACGAGCTGCATGACGCCATGATGGCCATAGGTGAGTGCGACTCCTCCACGCCATATAACTTCACTGTCTTACTATCTTATCGCTGTGCGTTCGAGCACAATCTTCGAAACTATTCGACACCCAATTTTTGATAACAATACTCTTACAGCTTCTAAAATTTATCATTAAAAACACTTCAAACTGGAGCCAACAAACTTGGCCATGTTACTCCTCATTCACTTATGTAACATGCTTCTGCTGCAAGGTTCATTTATTTATTTTCACTCCGATTTGCAGATTTATTTATTTCTCCTTGCAAGTTGACTTGTATTTTTAAACCAAAACCTAAAGCTCTAATACTAATAGTTGTATTATAATTGGCTATGTTGCAATATCAATTATTTTAATTCAAGCTAAATTTAATTGTCTGCTACACTTTAAATGTAAGCACTCTTTCCCATATACTTAGCCGATTAAACTTCCTTTCTATTATATTAGATTTAACTATATCTATATACTACTTACATATATATTTCGCTGATTCGATATATATTCATTTCTCTGCAGTGGAGTGGTGCGTGCAGTCGCCAGCGGCTTTCTTTGCCAATCGTCTATACAAGGCAATGAATGGTGCTGGCACCGATGATGCGACGCTCATCCGCATCATTGTATGTCGCTCTGAGATCGATCTGGAGACCATCAAGCAGGAGTTTGAGCGCATCTACAATCGCACGCTGCACAGCGCCGTTGTGGTGAGTGAAGCTAGTTCTAAAATCTAGTTAAATGAAGTCCCCTTAGTTTCCACATTTGAGTAATGCTTGTTCACCTTTTGCTTATTTTTTTGTATTCCTCTGGTTCCGTTTTGTGGTGTGGTGTATTGTTGTTGATTGTGTTGTTCTTGGTGCTTAGGACGTAAGTATTGGGCGCACTCATTGGCTTTAACTTTCGCTTTACGGAATTCCAAATTGTCTAAGCTTGAAAGCGCTTTTCTTTCGAACACTTGACTAACTTTGTTTTCCGTTTCCCTTCTATACACATATATTCTCTTGCAGGCGGAGACATCGGGTGATTACAAACGCGCATTGACGGCGCTGCTGGGAGACGCTTAAATCGGGAGAAGGAGCAACAGGAAAGTCAACGCTAATCCGAGATTATATAGTAGTATTTGTAGTGCCTTTAGAACAGTATGTCTCGCTTTTAAAATGTTTGCTTTGAGCGCACAGTTGCAGCTATAAAATAAATATATATAATGTATGTATACAGAACTAAAACTTACAGAAGTATTAATAAACTTCAGCAAATATATTAATTTTTTTGAATTGTTGTCGATTGCCGCCATTTGCTAACCGATTGCCGTTGCACTTGTCATCGATATGTCACAAAGCTTTTGCAATCGATTGTTGCATCGCTGCTGCATTTGTCATCATATGGAGCAATCTATTGCTGTGTGTGAGGTCGTTTCAAATGTGTCATAAACATTCCTTATTAGAAAACTATGATTTTAATACGTAAATTTTAAATGTTTAGCTAATGACATTATAATTAAGTGAGAAGCTCGCAATTCGCAAATAAAACCATCCTGTTAGCTGCAAATTCTGTAATTGAAAATTCAACTACCTAACTGTAAACAGGCGCCATGTTGAAGCTTGTAAGCGAACGCTTGTTTACTCTTATTGCATTGTTATGCTATTTAAAAGTTGATGGCGACAAAATACAAAACAAAATGTGTAAGCAGTATATAAAATTTTAAATTTTAAAGAATTTTCGGCTGGTTATACCAACTTTTAGCCGCCTAGTGTGACCTGCCCAAGTCAGAAACTTAGTGTATATTTGTAATGCAAAGCTTTTTTAGTATATTTTGAAATTGCGGTCACGCAAATGTTTTTGTTTTGTCAGTTATTTCACATTTACTTCCAAAAAATAAAAAGAAACGAGCAATTACACAAGTTTGCCACAATTTGTTGAGCGACACGCGTAATAAATAATTAAACAGACTCACACAATGTTTGCGTTAAAACGCCTGCCACGTTTCTGCCTGTTGCGCGCGCTCCACCAACCACAGCAAAGCGGCTCCTCCGCCAAGCTCTCAAAGGTCGCGGCCACAACGGGCGCCAGCAGCGGACAGCTACAGGCGGAGGAGACGCGACGCAGTAGCATTGCCGACGCGCTGCGCCTGGGACAGGGCAACCGGGCGTTGGGCCAGCCCACGAGCCACACGCATCCGCATCTGATACGGCCCAATGAGCTGGTGCCCGGCGTGGAGCTGCACGAGTTCCAGACGCGTCGCCAGTCGCTGATGCAAGGCCTTCAGGCGTACGCCGAGAGCTTCGGTGACGAATTCAATGGCCACGCCTCCAAGAATCACATGGTAGGCAAAACGTGTGAAGTGTGAAGTGAGTTAATCTGATCTACTCTTTGACAGCTGGTGATTGGCGCGTCGGCCAAGAAGTATATGAGCGGCAAGATACCCTATGTGTTCCGTCAGAGTTCGGACTTTTACTACCTGACCGGCTGCCTCGAACCTGACTCCATTCTCATGCTGACCATCGACAAAGCCTCCCAGGTGCAATCGATGCTCTTTATGCGCCCCAAGGATCCGCATGCCGAGCTGTGGGATGGACCACGCACCGGGCCCGAGCTGGCGGTGCCGCTGTTTGGCGTCCAGCAAGCGTTTCCCATCGACAGCTTTGCCCAGATGGCCGCGAAAATTTTTGCGCAGCTAAAGCCGCATTTGTGGTTCGATCTGAAGGATTCGCAGCTGCCACAGATGACAGAATCGATGCTGCAACTGTGCAACAGCGAGCGTGCCCGCCTGCTGCCCGTCTACAGCTTCGTGGAGAAAATGCGGCTGCTCAAGTCACCCTCAGAGATGCAACTGATGCGTCGCACATGCGAAATTGCATCGCTCGCCTTCAACGAGGTGATGGCAGAGACGCGTGCGGGGCAATCGGAGCATCACCTGTATGCGTCGATCGACTTCAAGTGCCGCATGCGCAACGCCAGCTATTTGGCCTATCCGCCTGTGGTGGCAGCGGGCAAAAATGCCACCGTCATCCACTATGTGAACAACACGCAGCTACTGCAGCCGCAGGACCTGCTGCTGATGGATGCGGGCTGCGAATACGGCGGCTACACCAGCGACATAACGCGCACTTGGCCCGTGAGCGGCGAGTTTACGGATGCGCAGCGCACGCTCTACGACATGATGGAGCAGCTGCAAAAAGAAACAATTGGTTCGCTTGACAATTATCTTTGTTAAATCTGTAATTAAATCACTTTTTGTTTTAGAGCTCTTGCTGCAGCCGGGCGGCGAGTCGTTGGATCAGTTGTTTGAGAGCACCTGCTTTAAGCTGGGCAAATATCTGCAGGAGATTGGCCTGGTGTCAAAGCATCTGAGCGACTACAAGGAGCTGGCCAGCCAAGGCTACAAGTTCTGTCCGCATCACGTGTCGCATTATCTCGGCATGGATGTCCACGATACGCCACATGTGCCGCGCAACACACGCCTCCAGCCGGGCATGGTGTTCACCGTGGAGCCGGGCATTTATATTGACGAGCAGCGAAAAGATGTGCCGCCCGAATTCCGGGGCATTGGCATACGCATCGAGGACGACATACTGATCAACGAGCAGAGCCAGGTGGAGGTGCTCACTGCCAAATGCCTGAAGGAGCGACGTGCGCTCGAGAAGATGTTCAAGCATCAACAGAAGCAGTAAGCTTGAAGATTGATATTTAAACCAAATTACTAGTCATAAATTTAGACTTACAGAGAGAGATGAGGGAAAAATGTAATTACAAAATAGATTGATGAGAATTATTAGTTAGCAAAAGACAATTGCAGCGACTGCGCGTCCCTGCTCAAATTCCTGTTTATGAGAGAAAGTTGAACCACTTAAAACAGAACAAAGTCCGTCTGGTTATCGTTAAACAACTCCATTAAACAGCGGCAAACAAAATTATTCCTAGCCGCTAAATACAATTTAGAACTAGGCAAATATCGGCTTCGCATCCTTGTAAAAATTCCAAATTTACGAAAATTCATACTACACTGTGAAACAGTTGCAATTAAACAGAGGCACTTCAAATACAATCAGCTTCTTGGTGTTGTCCGATTAAGAAGCTCTTTCATTTCAAATAAAATTGATATTCATAAATTAGTCTTAGAAATGGCCAAAATGTAATTACAAAATTGAAAAAAAGAATACAATGTGAAATCTATTGCACTTAAAGCTTGGCAAACACGGGCTTCTCGTCCTTGGTCAGCTGAGCGGCGACCGCTTGAGCAAAGTCCTCGGACTGCAGATGCAGCTTATTGATAATGCGCTGAAAGCAGAGGCAATCAAATTAAAATAACAGCCACAATACAAATGACGCCAACTTACAATATGATCGAGTCCCTCCTGATTTGTGTGCTCCAGCGAATAGACCATGCTCTCCTTGGTCGTCTGCACCGCAATAGGACTTTTGCCGGCAATATCAGCGGCCACCTGCAGAGCGCCCTTGAGCAGCGTCTCCTTGTCATCGAACAGCCGGCTCACGAGACCGCTGTGCGCCGCCTCGGCAGCCTCAAAGCGTCGACCGGTAAAGCAGAGTTCTCGGGCCAGCGACTGGCTGCCAATTGCCTTTGGCAGACGCTGAAGGCTGCCGACATCGGCGGCCATGCCCACGTCCACCTCCTTCACCTGGAAGTAGGCATCCCGGGTGCTATAGCGTATGTCGGCGGCGGTAATCAGATCGACGCCAGCGCCAATGCAAGCCATGTGCACGGCCATGATGACGGGCTTGGGACATCGCTCGACGGCTGTGATGGAGTCCTGATAGAGCCGAATGGTGCGCTCCAGCATGTGACCCTTGCGTGCCACATCGTCGCTCTCCGTCATCTGCTGGCCGAGGCTCATCATCGAGGTCAGATCGATGCCGGCACAGAAATGTTTGCCGGCAGCGGACAAAACGATGGCACGACAATCCGGATTGATGGCCAACGCCTCGAAACAGTCTTTGATCTCACTAGAGCAGAATTGTAGTGGATGAAATTAGTTTAAACTCTCTGCTATATATTTTCTGAATATTCGTATTCTACATTTTTTAATTAATTAGCACTGTGAAAAGTCTTAGCCAAGTAACAAACCCACAGCACGAACTTCAACTAATATTCAGCACGGACGCGAACCAGTTGCTGTTTTCAAACATAGATGGCTAGTTAACTTTTGAACAGACTGCAACGGGATCTCACTAAACAATGCAATTAATAGTGTGAACAGATCTGCGGTTTATGCTGGCTTGTTAGTTATACATGTAGTTTATGCTACTTACATCCACATCTCCCGATTGATGGCGTTGAGTTTCTTGGGGCGATTGAGCTCCACATGGAAGACAAAGGGCTGTGGGGAGGTGATGGCCAGAGTATTGAATTGCGGCACTGTGGCGCTGTTGGTGGTGTTGTTGCGATACGTCTGCATGGCTGCAAATTTATTGAAATGTGAATTAACCTGTTGATTGGACTTTGCTCCTTTGTGCCGCTTGTTGAACTCGCAGTTCAATAGTACAGACCGCCATTTGCCGTTGCTTACCAACTGTCGAGAGGCGCGGCGTCATCCTGATAACGTTGGTCAGTCTCTGCATCGACATCTTGTTGTGTACTGTGGAGAAATTGCTTCGGAAATCCTTTTATATTTTAAGCGGTTGTTGACTGTTGATGCTGTGCAGCGTGACCGTAGCTGCATTTACAGAGTATACCAGCTTTACTCTACTTGGTTTTGCAGCATATGCAACTTGGTCCCACTGCACATTACTGATGGCGCGTCGTTTAAATTTAGATTAAAACTTTAAATTATTTCGCCTGCATAATATAGTAAATCAAGCTGGCAAACGCGCCCAATTTAAATTTTAAACAAATATATATATTTTTGAAATAAACAAAAATTAAAAATAAATAAATATTATAATAAGATATTGTTTATAATAGTAGCAGTATGCGATTTATATGCAGTGATAAGTGATCACCAATTGAAGTTGCACAAATGTTGCACAACTGGTCACACAGCGAAACGCTGCTCCCACCTGATATTTGGCGCTGCTATCGATAGACAAGCGATCAGCAATCGATAAGTGTGCAACACATACGTCACAGACGACCAACGCAAAGATGTACAATAACAATAAAAACCAAATGACGACCAGCCGTTTCTTATTGCTGTGTGTTCCTGTTGTGGCTGATAATGATAAGCAACGCAAACCCGGCCGAGAACTGCACTTGAACACTTGAATTGCGATTCGCGAACAAATCAACCACTAAACGATAACACAAAATGAGCAGCGACGATTCAGCATTGGAGGTGCTCGTCTTTGGTTCCGCCATCATCGATTTCATCTGGTAAACGGCAACCAAATAGGCAAAGTATTATCTGCGATTACATTGTATATATTGCAGCTACACACCACGCCTGCCTGCAGCCGGTGAGACGCTGCATGGCCACAAGTTCGAACGCGGCTTTGGCGGCAAGGGCGCCAATCAATGCGTGGCCGCAGCGCGTCTCGGCTCCCGGACTGCGCTGGTAGCCAAGCTGGGCGACGACAGCTTCGGTCAAGATTACCTGCAGCAGCTGCGCGTCGAGCAGGTGAACGTCCAGCATGTGCAGCAACTGCCGCAACAGAGCACGGGCATTGCCCAGATCGCTGTGGCCGACGGGGGCGAGAACAACATCATCATTGTGACGGGCGCCAACAATTTGCTCAGCGTGCTGGATGTCAGTGCAGCCAAAGAGCTGTTCCAGCAGGCCAAGGTGTTGGTCTGTCAGCTGGAGACGCCAATCGCCGCCACCTTAGCAGCATTGCGGGAGTTTAAGGGTATTTCCATAGTGAATGCGGCGCCCGCTTTGTCGGAGACGCCGCCGGAGCTGCTACAGCTGGCCAGCATTTTGTGCGTCAATGAGACGGAAGCGGCACTGATGACGGGCGTGCCCAGCATCAGCAGCATAAGGTAAGTTCGCTTTAATTATTCAGGGATCAATTCAAGCTCTGATTCTCCTCCTCCAGTGAAGCGAATGCGGCCATGCAGCGTCTGAGGCAGCTGGGTGCCAATACCGTCATCATTACGCTGGGAAAACTGGGCGCAGTCTGCGTCCAGCCGACGCAGCCGGACATGGAGCATGTGCCGGCACCTCAAGTGCCGCCCGAGCTGGTCGTGGACACCACGGGCGCTGGCGATGCCTTCATTGGCGCCTTGGCTCATCATCTGGCGCGACATCCGGAACGCGCCCTGAGCGCTCACATTGCGGCTGCTTGTGAGGTGGCATCCAAGTCGGTGCAGCTGCCGGGCACTCAGGCGAGTTTTCCACGCGCCTGAGCGAGAGGGAAGCAGAGCAAGCGAGAGAGAGCGAGAGCGTGTGACATCCGTGCTGGCAGTAAAAGCAAAACGTAGCTAGATTTGAGCAGGAAATGGCTGCAAACAAAATACAATAAAAAAGGTAAAATGTCTGCAAATAAATTCACTTTGATTACCTAAGAATAATTTTTATTTTCCCAGCAGTTAAATAACGTTTAACAAAATTATTGTAGGATTGTTGTGACTGTCAAATGTTTGCACATTGAAGATAAATGCTTTTTTCGCGTGAAAGATGGGTGGGCAAATATCGACATTACATATATGTACATATATTGTAACTTGATATTTTTTTAAACAATGTTCTAAAATATGAGTGAACATTTTGCAGTGTATATTTTCTTCGGCACCTGTGTTGAATACAAGTTTTATAACCGCTTAAATATATGCAATTAATCTAACAAAAAAACACAAAACATCATGTCTGGGTATAGCGTATATCCTAGTATATAGTGATCGTCTCGAAATTTTTAATCTACCCGAAAAAGTCAATTCTTTTACTTTCATATTTTCCAACTCATTTTCTATAGTGAAAATCCTTAATAATGTGAACATTAGTTTCTTATATACAGACATAATTCTAAAATGAAAATGGTTAGAGGTAGCGAAAGAAAATTTCAAGTGGCTAAATAGATTTTTCATGTGGAACTAAAATGGTTTACCATAAAAAAGCCCATTAGTTATTTTGTCTAAAATTCGTCCCTTTTAGCTTGTCGGCCATTTTTCTACTTGGCATTTTGTCTGTTTTCTAGCCACAACAAAAGGCCAAAGTGGCAGTACTAACTGCGAAATATGATTGAAGCGAGTTTTTTGTTGAGTTTCGTTGTTTGTTACATTATTTAATCGGCTATTTTGTGTGTTGCAGTTGCAAGTATAAAAAAAAAAGCGGAGTCGCCTTAAACTGACAAATTTACAGCATTAAACAAATCCATGTGTGTGTTGTTGTGGTTGTTGTTTGGTCATTTCTTGCCCGACTTTTTGATGCCGCCGCCGACAAGCGGCCCTTTTTTGGATGCCTGCTGTTTGGCCGCCTCCATCGCCTTCATTTGGTCCTTTTGCTTCTGCTTGAAAGCCATGTCATCCTCGTCCAGTTCCTTGCCCTCCTTCTTGGGCGCCTTTAATGGCTTCTTTTTGCCGCCTTCACGTCCAGACATCGCCTGTCGATAGAAACCAATTAATTAGTATTACAATATTATTAATTAATTAAAAAGCGCAGCAAATTTGTTTCACGTACTCGCACGTTTTCCCAACTTTTCCTTTCAGTGCTAGTCAAGTCACGCAAAAATACTGAATGTATTAGTTGGCGTGGCCTACTTTTCCAACACTGACAATTAGTTGGAGATGTGACCGTTCTGTCGAGCTCTTTTTGTTTTCATAACAAAAGTCATAGCACACTATGTCTAACAAAATAATCAATTCTGTTTATGACCAAATAACACATTATTGATATTTATGTGAACACCAAAATCAGCAAAAAGAGCTAATGTTGCCCTTATCTAATACTGATAGCAGCAAAAATCAACCCTGGTAAATATGACATTTCAGTACATTCTTCGATCACTAGTCTAAAATTGTTATTTGAGAGCAAATGTTAGCGATTTAACGATGAGTTTATAATAATAGTAAAAATGTTTTTTTTAAGTAGTGGAAAACTCGTTATTATTTTAAAACAAGTTCACAATTTGTAAAAAGTGTAACCAGACTAGCGAATGTGATAGCAATATACTTTTTGGCAGCAATTCAGTATATTTTGAAATTGGACTTGTGGTCACGCTGCTGTTGGCGATTTACCTACACTTCACGAATTGCGTTCGTTAAGTGAGCACGCGGCTTAATTCAGCGCCAAGTGGGAAATTCTATTTCTGCAAAAGAAGTTTTTATTCTGTGACTTTTGTAAGAAGTTTAATAACTGAAGGTATTGTGCTCTTCTTTACTACACATCATGTACTATTTTTTTGCGACTGCGAACTCTACCACAACAAACAATGCAAAACGGACAGTGCCAAAATCGTCCATTAATAAGAAATTGCCATTGATTTTTTTTTCCTTCACGTTCACCTTGCACTAGATTTTTTTAGTTATGTAATGTGCTATATTTTTTTTATGTGTCCGGTGTTGGTTTCGAACATTATTAATTGGTGCATGTATTAACCCCTGATATATATATTATTATAGTAGAAAAGCGATTTTGTTTTAAAATGAAAAACGTTGCGAAAATCGCTAAATAAAAATGGTGCTTACATAACCACAAAAAAAATGATTCGCTCTCTCAGCAAAGTAAAATCAATTAAAAAGACGCTGTTGATTAATTCAGCAGCCAGCATCATCTCAGGTAAAAATAGTCCTTTTTTCCTTGTTCATTTGCAAATGTGTTCTAACCTAAAAAAATTAATTTTCGCAAAAAGCGAAAAAATGCTGCCACACAAGCAAACTGACCCACACACACACACACACACACACACATGGCCATGTGTAGAGAGAATGAATCTAATGGAAAATACTGTTTTCTACACTCTCTTTTTGATTGTTAAAAGTATGACAATTTGCAGTTATAGCGGCTAGAAAAGCGGTTCAAGCACACACATGTATAGGCTGCTGCCTACACACATGTAAAGACTACTACACACACACACACAGATTTAATTCCATGTGCTTATCGCACTCTCTCGCTCACTCCAACGTCTGGGCATTTACACGCGCAAGCTGCCCAATGCGTTAGTGTGAGTGTGCGTTTGTGTGGTTTAGCATTTTCTCTTATTTGAGATTTTTAAGAGTGTTTGTAAAACGGTCATTGTCACATTGAGAGCTGTTTTTACCTGCCGGTTGCAGCAGAAGCTGGCAGCTCTTGTTCTTGTGACGTCAGCAGACGACGAAACGCGTCATGCAAATTTTTGCTGCTGTCACATGTGTTTTGTATTGTTGCCCTTTTCTATGCCCTTTTTTTGTTTAGCGCCATTTTGAATGCGTTGTCTCGTAAGTGATCTTTGATTATACATGCAATCGATTACTGTGGCCAGTGTTGTGAAACGCTAGCGTAGTAAACAAACTACTATTCTCGATAACTTCGTTCGATAAACTCGGCGGCGTTAAAAGCCTTTTTTTGTTTATATACATCGTAAACACAATCAATATTGCGGGCAGCATCTTTGGACTTAGCCCATTGATCTCCTTTCTCAGTGCTGCGCACTTGGGCGCAATTCTGTCTAAATAGCCCCAATTAAGTTTGCTTTTATTTTTAGTAGGCCGGCAACTCCGTTGGCAAACTGCCCAAAAATGCATTAAGCATTTGTTTTAGTAGTCCAGAGTGTTCAAATTTGTATTTTATGTAATTGTCGGGGCCAGATAAGGAGGCCTTGAAAATGGCTTATATAAAATTTGTTGTTTCAGCGTTTATCTAATCGCTTCACGCACTTTTCAATTACGCGGCGCCTTCCGCCTGCAAAAAAGAGTTGTGCTTTTGTGACGTTGCCTCGCAACTCAGAGAGAAGTTGAGAGCAAAAGAGAGCGCAGCCCATGCGTCAAATATTTTTCGCTCAAGTCACATGCTTACGTTATTGACGCCGACGCTGACGTAGACGCTGATGCGGGCGTCGTCGGCGCGTTGCCAACTGAGTAAAAGTTTACATTTTTGGCAACCATTTGGCATCGCATCCTCGAAAGGGGTAAATGAAAAACAATTGCAAATATTGTACATATTTATTTATTTATGTTGCTGCGAATTGGCCTAAAATATATATATGCATTAAAAGTCATTTCATACTCTCACTTCCTTCCTTCCTCCCCCCACTCGCTGCTGATGAAAGTGTCAAGCGAACTTGTTATCGCCTCGTTTATAGCCTATGTTATGCAATGCGATTGGCATTGAATGAATTCTTCGCTGTCACTATACGCTATATGTATGTGTGTGAGTGATGATAAGGCTGTCTGCGCTGATCTGATGCTCTCTCGCTCACTCTCTTGATCACAGACACACGTGCAAAGGCTTTGGCCACTGTTGCCAACTGTCTGCCATTGTTACCGTTACAAACGCGCGCTCTCTTGCTCTCGCATCTGTTGCTGAGAGAGCTGTGAACTTGAAACTATCGCTGCCGCTGCTGCTGCTTCTGCCGCTGGTGGCAGCGACGCTGCGCAGCGCAGGCTAGTTGGCCGATTGGTTTGTGGGAACGGTTCACAAGCAATTTAGTTGCCGTCCGGTGCAGACCTTTCGAGTTCGCAGGAATAAGGATAAATCATTTTTTTTTCGGTGCTGTGATATAAAACACAAACAAATTGTACGTATTATAAAATAAAGTAAATCAAAACTATTTGGTGCATAAATACAAATCAAATGAATAACAAATGACAATTTAACAATAATAGTTTAGTGATTGTATTGCTCATTATTAGTTGCAAATAATAAATGCAAATTTTATTTTTTTATTGTTACATAAACGTGCAAAAGCAAAAAGCCAAAGTATTGCAAACAAAGCAATTGCTTTTATTTACAATCTGAATTAGTTGAATATTTTTTTCATGTGACTTATGCAGCAGCAGCAGCTATTCATATATAACAGTTATGCAATCGCAAATAAATCGAATTGACAAGCATAAAAGACTTTCGCACCTCGAAAGTGCAAAGTAGTAAACAAATCAAATTTAAATTCAAATATAAATCAAATACAGTTGGAATCCAATTCAACTCAAACTTCAACGCAACGGAACTTCACACGTGCAAAGTGACTTTAAAACTGTTACGTCACAACGCAACGGCGGCCGCGCGTGCTCTTTGCGAAAGCTCTTTTAGAATCTACAACAACAGCTACTAGACACAGTTGGAGCAGATTAGATAACAGATTGTTGGCCGCCCCCATCCCTCTTTGCCAAAAGTTCTCTTTGCTTGCGCCTCTCTTTCAATTGCGCATACGCTCTTAGTTCTGTGTGCTAAATTGTTACATAAAATTCGTTGTCGTTTTCGGTAATGAAAAGCGGCCAATACTGGTTATTTGTTGTACAGCTGGCTGCTAATTTAATTTTGTGTGCTATATACATTTCAAATTCAAATGAAATGAAAATGAAGAAAAACGACTTTAGCAATACACTTGAATTCTAAATTTAACACGACGACAACAGCAATGTGAAAGGAAAGCTTTCTTTCTCGCTCTCTCTCGGCCGCTTTGGTCAATGTCAGCTGCCATCAGCGGCATCTTATACTGTGTGTAGGTGTATTGCCATCCCCCTTTTACCACTGAGCAGAGCGCTTCGCTCTCTTCGCTTTGCATTGACAGCGAGCGCCATCTATTGTGTGGTTATACAAGCAAAGGCAATTATGCAATGCATGTGGGCGTAGGTGGGTATATACTTATATGTGTGCGCTCGTTGCCAAAATTCGCAACAAACAAAACAGTTTTATTTGGTAATTGCGCTCTGTTGACCTTTGTGCTCAATCAACTGTTTGGTTGCTACTGGTTAGCACTGCATTCGCCAGCGATAAACGATAAACACGTGGCACCCACCAGAAACTGATTCATCAGCAAAATGCAAAGAGGAAAAAACCCAACTAGTTTCGTTGCCGCCGGCTTCACACACACGCGTTCTCACCAATACATTTATAAACAATTGAAAAGCCGCTTGGCAACGAGACGCGCTGATGTCAGCAAAAAAAAGAGAACAAAAATAAACAAATTATCACAAGAGTTTCAAAATGCTGCTAGTGTCGGATATCGACAGAAAATAAACTCATTTATGTTTGAGCTTGTAGACAACTAGAATAATAATAGGAAACGTAATTACGCATGCTTTCTTTGTCTAACCAACTTAATTTAAGTTACTGCTTTCACCATCTATAATTCCATCTGCCTATTTTCTCACTCTCACTTCACTTATCACCTTAGTTGCAATGCTGATCGAACTATTTCAATAACCGATCGATCGATTCTCCGCCTAGTCGATAGGTGGCGCTTCGTTCGATTGCAGAGTTTCGATTGGCGTTGTATTTGTTTAAATTTTTTTATTTTGTATTTCGTTTTCGTGGCTTTGGTTCTAACACCATTTATAATCATTTATCGTAAAAGTTTTGTGCTAAAAAGTGAAAGTAATCAAGATCATCATCACATCACAATAACCCAAAATAATCAACAACATCACTGCATGCAACAATCAAGTAATCAAGTGTCAAGATCATCATCACCATACCCCAAAAAATAATAATCACTGCATGCGACAATGAGACAGACGATGATATTATATGCAACAAGATGAAGATGAGTTCGACAATTAATTTGGGCAAATTTACAGCAAAATGGGCAAGGATTTTGATGCTATGGGATTCGTCAAGGACTTCGCTGCCGGAGGCATCTCCGCAGCTGTCTCAAAGACTGCCGTCGCACCCATCGAGCGTGTGAAACTGCTTCTGCAGGTTCAGCACATCTCGAAACAAATCACCCCCGATCAGCAATACAAGGGTATGGTTGATTGCTTTATCCGCATTCCAAAGGAACAAGGTTTTAGTTCATACTGGCGCGGTAACTTGGCTAACGTTATTAGATATTTCCCAACTCAGGCTCTGAACTTTGCCTTCAAGGACAAGTACAAGCAGGTAAGCATCACATCATACTGCCCAGTCTTAGAGAGGGATCTATTCTATCTAATATGATGTGTGTTGTGTTGTAGGTCTTCTTGGGTGGTGTTGACAAGAACACCCAGTTCTGGCGTTACTTCATGGGTAACTTGGCTTCCGGCGGTGCTGCTGGTGCCACTTCTCTGTGCTTCGTCTACCCATTGGACTTTGCTCGTACTCGGTAAGTCAGCCCCTAAAAGTTTCATAATTCAATCATTAACATCTGTATATATATTGCATATTTTAGCTTGGCTGCTGATACCGGCAAGGGAGGTGCTCGCGAATTCACCGGTCTGGGCAACTGCTTGAGCAAGATCTTCAAGAGCGACGGCCTCGTTGGCTTGTACCGCGGCTTCGGTGTGTCTGTCCAGGGCATCATCATCTATCGTGCTGCATACTTTGGCTTCTACGATACCGCTCGCGGCATGTTGCCCGACCCCAAGAACACACCCATCTACATCAGCTGGGCCATCGCTCAGGCTGTGACAACCGTTGCCGGCATTGTGTCCTATCCCTTCGATACTGTGCGTCGTCGCATGATGATGCAGTCTGGCCGCAAGGCGACCGAGATCATCTACAAGAACACACTGCACTGCTGGGGCACCATTGCCAAGCAGGAAGGTACCGGTGCCTTCTTCAAGGGCGCCTTCTCCAACATTCTCAGAGGCACTGGCGGTGCTTTCGTGCTTGTGTTGTACGATGAGATCAAGAAGTTCTTGTAAATTAAATTATTAAATTATTCAAAAGCAAACAACAAACAACAACAACAACAAACCACTACCAGCTAATTATATTATACTACAACATTACGAAACAACAACATCAATAATAATCCCAATATAATTATGAAATTATATTATATAATAACTGGAAAATAATTTAATTGCACTAGCCAGGCAACAACAACAACAACATCAACGCCGCCAACGAGGAAGATGCGCTCAAGGAGGAGTTGCGAGAGACACAGACGAGAACATTAAACGACGAGACAAACAAACAAACACACACACACCCAATATTGTTGTTATTATTATTATGATAAATAGCTAGTAATTCTTGTCAAGTTGGAGGGCAGGAGGAGGAACCTCTTCCTCCCCCCACAATCGAGAGTCACTCCTCCCAAGCAAGTTTTCCTTTGCGGCGGAGCAGCATCGAAATGTGCCCAGAGAAGTCAACGAGCAACAAGAACAGCGACGTTGATTTCTCTGCGAGAAGCAACCAACAAACAACCAAATCAACTCCGGTTGATTACAAAATATAAAAATTGATAAAAATAGTACACCAAACTGTGTTTGATTTTGAAAACTTGTTTTCAGATTATACTACTGTTATAGCCAGCTAGGATTTCGGATTTGTTAGCGCATCAAAGTCGGCTGCGACTGTGAAACGTCAGCAGCTTCATTACATTTACAAACTGGAACATCAGTCTGCTTTATATTCCGGTCCCATATACAATCGAAAAAAAAAAAAACAAAAACAATAAGCAAATTTCTAGTTCTGTTTTTCGCGACAAAATCAAATTAATTTTTATTTTCTTCGGACTTTGCGCTTTTGAGGCAAGCCAGCACACACATATATTGTAATCCGGCAAGAAGATGGGCGATGAAGGCGGCGGCGGCGGAGGAGGCGGCGACTTGAAGTCCTTCCTCATCGATTTTATGGCCGGCGGTGTTTCGGCTGCCATCGCCAAGACGGCTGTGGCGCCCATCGAGCGCGTCAAATTGATTCTGCAGGTGCAAGAGGTGTCCAAACAGATCGCCGAGGACAAGCGCTACAAGGGCATCATCGATTGCTTTGTCCGCATACCCAAGGAGCAGGGATTCGCATCGCTGTGGCGCGGCAATTTGGCCAACGTGATTCGTTACTTTCCCACACAGGCGCTGAACTTTGCCTTCAAGGATGTGTACAAGTCGGTAAGTCGGTCCCTGAATCAGTCAATCGGTTTCTCATTCCCTATTGATACCCGTGCCGTTTACTGGGCGCCATATAATTCTTTAATTGAATAATAACCAATAATGAAAAAAATGATCTCAGTAAATTTCTTCCTTACACTTGAATAATCTAAAGAAATTCCAGCAATTTAGCATCATGATATATTCAACAGCGCTGTTATTTAACAGCTGTTAAGCGAACAGATCCCGTAACACAAAATATGTTAATCGTACAAAAGCAGTTTGAGAGTTTCTGTTGCAGTATTGTGTGCAATTTATATGATCTGCTTGTGCCTTTATGCTGTCTTGTCCTTCCTCAGGTCTTTCTGGGCGGTGTGGACAAGAAGAAACAGTTCTGGCGTCACTTCATGGGAAATCTGGCATCTGGTGGCGCTGCTGGTGCCACATCCTTGTGCTTTGTCTATCCCCTTGACTTTGCACGTACCCGGTAAGTATGTTATCCTGCTTCGATCGTGTCTGTTTGCTGACTTGCTCTTCTCTCCACCTTTAGCTTGGCTGCCGATGTCGGCAAGGGCGGACAGCGAGAGTTTACGGGCTTAATTGATTGCCTGAAAAAGGTGGTGAAATCTGATGGGCCCATTGGCTTGTATCGTGGATTTGTTGTCTCGGTGCAGGGCATCATCATTTACCGTGCCGCATACTTTGGCTTCTACGACACCTGCCGCGATCACCTGCCCAACCCGAAGAACACCCCCTTCTATGTCAGCTGGGCCATTGCCCAGGTGGTGACCACAGTGGCGGGCATTGCCTCGTATCCCTTCGATACTGTGCGCCGTCGCATGATGATGCAGTCGGGCCTGAAGAAATCCGAAATGCTCTACAAAAATACCGCGCACTGTTGGATGATGATTGCCAAGCAGGAGGGCACGGCTGCCTTCTTTAAGGGCGCCTTCTCCAACATTATTCGTGGCACTGGCGGCGCTTTGGTTCTTGCCATCTATGACGAGTTCAAGAAATATGTATAAATATATACATGTAAAAAGACTATGACCCCTGAGCTGACATCAACCCACATCCCACTCTCTATTGTGAAACAAATTCGAAATTGCCCGGACCAAAATAGATCTGATGATCAAGCAGACAGTACGTATTTAATAATGCCCAGCTGTACAGCCCCATGATTAATGTAAATCGGACTATTGTGTTTGTGTGGCTATATCGTCCATTTAATGATGCTTTAAACAAAATTCAAATTTAGTTGAAGGATAAAGAATAAATATTTTTGGACAACTTGGACGACGCCACTTGCTAGTTTAGGGTTCGAGACTAAGCTGAAGAGCCCTTGCTGATTGAGCGTCGGGTGTGTTCAGTTTTGGATATGGTTTTGTAATCGGCTACAGTTTTCTAGTAAATCGCTTCTTTTTTTTGTAGTTACAAAATGTGAATAATTTATTCAAATTGAATTGTTTGTGTAGTGTTTCAACTTGAATTGTTTGTGGAGTGTTTCAACTTGAAATTGAAATTAGCCTCGGCAGTAACCGTTAATCGAATCTGTACAAAATGTGTTGCGTGGTGAGTTTGGTGCGAAACTTGACTAACTGTTCTAGTCGAGTTTCACACCAAGCAAAAGTGAATTGTGTTTTTTTGTTTTTATAGTTACAAAATATGAATAATTTATTGAACTTATTTGTTTGCGGTGTTGTTTTTAACTTAAATGTTAGCAGGCGTTAAAAGTTAAACGTAAGCATTAAAATAACATTAAAAACAAATCAAGTCGCCGAGAGAGCTGAAGTGATTTTGATCTGAGCAAAAGCTTTCCTTTTTTCTCCAAATTGAGTGAGCTTTTTTGCGCGCGTATGTGTGTGTGTGTGGCGCACATACATGCATACATCGATACACATTAACGTTAGATTTGAACAATCATCAGCAAAATACTAAAATACAATAAAAAAAAAACAAAACTACGTTTGGTGGTGGCGGGGGGAGCAATTTGCGCATGACTATTAAATTGTGTGTGTGTGTGTGTGGATTGCATTTGGATCGCAACTGGGCAAAAAAGCTTTCAGGCGCTTTCGCTCTTTTAATGCGTTGCTCCCGATCGATGCGCCACAAACAAAAAGTACAAGCCGCCCCCGTAGGCCAAGAAGTTGAACAGTCCAAAGACGCCGGCAGCGGTATTCGAGCCGTGACCCATTTGATTCGACTCGCCCCATTTTGCCAGCTGCACAATGAACGCGATAAAGTACAGAAAAGTTATCACAGCGGTCGCAATGAGTTCCTGCGAAGAGCGAACGAGAGAGAGAAACAGTGGTAAGAATGTTTGAATGTTATCGATATATTTTGCTGGTATATTTGGTACTTACCGAGAATATCCAATTGACGGCCACATTGAGCGCCTCACGTATGCCCAGGAAATAGGCGGCAATCAGCAGGATAGTGACAATGAAGGAGAGCACAACAACGGTCAAAAAGAAGCTGGTTGCGGCTGACAAGGAGGGTGAGGCGAGTGCCATGCAAATGATGCCAAGTACCTATGAATGAGAACAACAATCAATTCATTTGCTCATGTTAATTTTTTTGAAAACCAAATGATGTCACCTTAAAGCAATTGAACGCGGCAGTTAATTGCCTTATATGTGACAGAGAAAGAGAGAGAGAGAACAGTTGACAGTATCGTGACTGGTCATCAGGACTTGTTAGTGGTGGGCGTGAATTTTGTATCGATGACACCGATTTCGATGACAGTCCCCACTTGCAATTAAAAAGCTATTACGCACTACAGGTGTGCGCATTGAGCTTCTGCTTGTTGTTGCTGCCTGTTGGCATTTAGCTAAAACAAAAGGCGCAAAGACAAAAAGTGAAAGCTGAAAGTTGTAGACGACGACCTGTTGGCATCGCCAGCAATAACAACAACAACGGCTCGACTGGTTCTTGTTTATGTTATTGTTTGTCTTTCGCTCGATATGGGATGTGCGCGCGTGTGTATGTATGTGAACTCTTGTTTACATGCAGCTAAGTAGCGAGCGCCCTCTGGTGGGCGAGGTTGATTGAACTTGATTGCTACTGCAGTGCGTGACCACAGACATTTTTTTTCTCTCGTTTGGCCACATTGCAACCGCAAACTGTAAACTGAGACAAGATTGCAAACAGATATCGTCAGATTGTACGTAGATAGTTTATGAGGTCGCAAGTGTTGTCGCCATTTGGTAACGGAAACTTAGACGAGTTAATCGCTCGCCCAGCACAAATTTGCGTCATCACGTTTCAAAAATAAATTCGAAAATTTTGAATATATTTGCATGCTCAACACAAACGCATAAAAGAGAATATTGGACATACACACACAGATGTGCCGCATGAGTAGCGCACAGATGATTTGATCAACATTGCTGTTTAATATAAACGGGTAATTTGCCTTCTGAAGCATGTAACCGCTATGTTGACCTGCAAACATACTAATATACATACATATGTGTGTGTGTATTCGCATGATCGATGGCGCGAGACGGAGACGGCGACAGAGACGCATTGGCTGCGCAACTCGCTGTCGATTAAAGGCCAAGATACGGCCACACCCACAAAACAAGCTTTCAAAGTTCAAATGGCGGCAGGACGATAACGATAACGCAGCGAGCCCAGCGGTCACACATGCGCAATGCGATGACACTGTTAAACACACTTTGCTAAACACAGCGTGGGTAAGTAAACAAAGTTCAGCAAGTGGAAAAGTCGCACAAACTAAGGCTACGAGATGCCCTGTTAGCTTGTTACCATAACATACAGATTTCTACCAAATTATAGTATATATAAAATAATCTATCCATACTCTTAATGTTGATAATTCAGCAGCTGAACAAAAGATAGATGTTTTAATTACATTAAGAATACTTCTGAAGTTATACGGTATGTGTTAACAGCCACCTACATACCAAATTTGCTATACCTATGGTCTATAATCCTTGAGATCTGGCTAAAACAGCTTAGTTATTGATGCTCATTGGGAATATATATGTTTCATGTAGTCGTAGATGCCTCCTTCTGTCTTTAATAACCCTTTAGGGTATAAAACACTATCGTACACAACGTTGACAAGCAAACATAAACAATCGTTATTATTACGTTATTTGTGTAAGTGGACTTGGAAAAGATGAGCTCACTTTTGAGTCAGGCTGACAACACTGACATAACTTTCAAAAAAATGTGGAGATCTTGTTGTTGATCAGATCAGTTCAGATCTAATATCGCAGGCAAGTTGGCTGCTTGAATTGAAATTCATTGTTCATTCGTTTGGCTGGCTGTTGTATTATTGGCATTACCATAACGCCAAATAACTGGTCGACAAATTCTTAAGATATTTTCAAAATGTGTGTCACAATTTCCGCTTTGGGCCAACAACCACTTGTGATCATTGTAGAATGAATGGGCGGACATAATACATATAGTATGTATAGTATACAGACCTTGGTCCCAGTGGCACACACAGCTTCCAAAATACATGCAGTAGACATATAGGCATTGCTTATACATATCTTACGTAATGCGCCTATTATGAAGAAAGTCGAATAAATCGTGATCATGATCATGATCGCGATTGCGGTTCGTTTTTGCTCGCGTTCAAAATTTGCATATATAGTTTGGATAAATATACGACGACGCTATAGACACGATTCTGCAGACGTTGTAGACGTTCTTCTTACATAGACGGCCGTGGCACGACCAAAATAAATATAGTAATACGACAACAGCATTTTGGTTCCTCGCCATGAAAAATTATTTCATTACAATAAGTGCCAAGTTCGTACAAATTCAAGAGTTAATATATTATTAAAGGAGAGCAACTGGTGTTGGAACCAGAAATTTCATTATTATTGACTGGCCTAAACGGCTTTGTTCTGTTCTGTGCTGTGCTGTGCTGAGCAATCTTATCTTATTTGGCATAGTCTAGAGTTCCATTATACGACACGGCTTGTGGTGGCTATCGTCGTTACGTTTGTCATTCAGCCGGCCCCACTTTATTTGTTTGATGGCCGATAAGATCTATGACACAAAAAACAACCGAAAAAAAAAGTACCAATTGGCGCACGGATCGTATGAGTAATGTGGCGAGTAAAGGACTCGGACACCGGGCGTATGAGTAATGTTAACAATATGTTGTGACTCATGTGACCAATCCTAAACCCAAAAAAAACCAAATCAAATACGATAGCCAATCGACCATAATCTGCATTATCATATATCGATTAGGTGCCCAGCTGTTGCCGCAATTTAGTCGGACTTATCAGCTCCACTGAGGCTTAAACACTGAGAGCGTCCATTAGCTATAGTACATATATCGCATTTGATTCGCCTGCCCCAAAAAATATGGTTAATAAGTCTACCAAGTGCTGATACTAAAGTTGATGTAGTAAAGACGGCAATCAGCGGCGATAAGATTGTGTCGCAAAGAAATTGCATTTAACGATGAAGATGCAAACATCTGTCTCATTTATATCGTGCTTGTCTGTTTATGAGAAGCGCGTAGAGCGGTGACCAATTGTCTGTCTCATTTAAATCTGTCTGTCGACCAATTGGAGCGCTAATCAATAATACATTAATAATGCTAATGGCAGTCAACGATTATAATTGAGCTATTTTGTCTCCCGCACGCAGCTATTTATTGATTTTCTACCCGCAATTTCACAATATAATAAACGGTTGCGTCCTTCATGTGTGTGTGTGTGTGTGTGTGTGTGGCATGTTGCATGCCCCAAACGAGATAATCTTTAGCTGATCTTGCTTTCTCCCCTTTGCACTTTTTTCTACGGCTTGCTTGTGTGTGTGTGTGTTACAAAAAGCAGCCGCTGTGCGGCGCTGCTTTTGCGTGTTGGCGGCCACCTGTGGGCGGACATTGGCAGCTTTTTGCTAGCACTTTGTTGCTGTTGTTGTTGTCATGGCCAACTTGTAACTGGTAACTGGTAACGGCTTCCCACGCTTTTGCCCAGCTGGGCTTTATAGTATGTGTCTCTACTAATTGTAATCAGTTTTTCGTGAAATTGAACAGCTGTTCACTTGCCTCTGAACCACAACTAAATTTCCGCACATTAAAAATGAATACAATATTGATATATTGACATATTGCATAAGGGTTTGTCTGTCATCAAATCAAGGTGATCAAATTCACATTCAAATTGACCACATGCAGCACTCACATGCTACGTTTAAAAGCCTCTTCTATCGCCTATCTTATCCAACTAATGAGATCCTGACACACAGCGAGAGCGAGAGAGAGATAAACATAAAATGGCGCGCCATGAAATGTGCATTAATTGACAACGCCGCGCTGTAGATAAAAACTTCAATTTACCAAGCATATCATTCAATACCGATAAGCGAGAGCGGGAGAGACAGAGAGAGAGAGATTTGTTCCACTTACGAATTGGACAATCTTGAGAATGCCGGGTATTGTTCTGTAATAGTCCAGGTTGAGGCGAATCGCACCCCAGAAGCCATTGTCGCCGCCAGAGGGATTCGCGCCGCCAGGTGGCCCCGTGGTTGTTGTTGTTGTGCGCTCAATGTTAACTACCGTCTCGACCATTTCGATAACTTTCGATAAACGTTACTTTCGACTGTGATTTTTCAAGTTGTAAAATAATACTATTTTTACAGCACACTTCTTGACGTCGCCGCGCTTGTGTCACAGCAAAAACAAGACACCAAAAAAATATGTATTAAGTATATATGTATATATATTTATATGATAGATCTATTCATACACTATACGTCAAAGTATATGCGCGCTTGTGCGATTTTTAAATATAGAGCAGCTAGTTAACAAATAGAACTGCTCAAAATGTACTTTATGTGCGCGGAACAGCAAACGAAATTGAAATTGGAATCAGAAATCTTGAGAATCGGCAATTCGTCGTCCACAGCTAACGAGACGCGTCCAACGACTGACGGCACTGACTTTGACTCTGACTCTGAATTGCTGTCGCCGTCGTCGCCGTTGTCGTTGTTGCGTCGCAGTCGCGGTCGCTGCCTACCTGCCGTATAACGGTTAACTGCACACACGCATGCCATGTGTGTGTGTGTGAAAAATACCAAACAAAATATACTCATACGCACACATAGACACGCACGCGTGCCGATCGCCTGGACAGCCCTTTTCGTTCCACAGTATGCCCTCGCTGAGACACACACATGTAAATATGAATGCATGTGCATGTGTGTGTGTGTGCTCGCTTGCCGCCCAAAGCTCTGCGGCCCCAATGAGCCGAACGCAATCAGGTTTTCGGCACAAGCAATCGAACCCGAACGCTGCCGAGCCCTGAGCAATAACAACAATCATACATGTTCTTCCCATTCACACTGCTCCTCCGCCCCTATCCACTTTACTAACGGCGAAAGCTCATGCCTCACACACACAGAGAACGCTCGTTCAGAATTCGCGGCACTTAAGTTGTTTTTAAAAAATGCGCCCTTTTAATTTTCTTGACAAGCGATGATTGAAATTATTTAATTTTATATCATCACCAAATAATTATAGTGTTTATTTGTTTTACGTAAAAAATGCTACAAAGGTATAATTTTATCTATTAGGTACGTTTTTAAAGTAAGGACAATTTTTGTTTGCATATAACGCATATTTTGAAAAGTGATCGCAGGTTAGCTTGCAAAATATATCGAAAATACTACTTTCCTGCATTTTTGTAGCAAGATACCAAGAGTGACCACATTAGCTGATATCGACACAGCTATCGAACGAGTTAATCGAAAAAGTTTGTCACTGGCAAGTCGATTTATTATTCGATAACTGCTAGGTATATGTGCAACAACGACATCAGTTGTGTATTATTTAGCAATTCACTATTTATTTTACTATTCAATATTTTGCACGAAATCAACAACTTGGCTTTGTCAAATTAAATAATATAAAATATCGACACGATCAGTTTATAGATATACCAAAAAACTACCATGAAATGCAACATGTGACCGTTTGCGTAAAGGGGCCCGTGATTGCCAGTTTTCGGTATATTTATGGGCCATATTTAGGGTGATCGTAAAAAAGGTGAACAATTTGCTGTGACGCTGCCATTTGGATTTGGATTTGGACCCTTGTGTCTCCTGCAATATAATCCTCAAAAACAACAAAAGCAAAGAATAACGCAAGTGCTGTGGGCGGACGGTTGAGCACAGAACGCAAAACGCAAAAATAAAAAAGAAAAAACAGAAGTGCAAAAGTGTTGTGAGTGCGTGCGTGCGCGCGGCGGAGACCCAACAATCGATGTGTGCCACACACATTGCATGTTTACAAACACAACGACAACTCGGGTTCGCCAAAAAATAAAAGAAATAAGAATTGCAGCGAACGAAACGACGTGAAAAACACATTGAAATCGACACAAATTGCAAGCAGCAGACACAAAGTAAATAGTGCAAACAACCCACAAAAAAAAACAAAAAAGCGCAAGCAAAACTTGCTTCGTTTTTTTTTTTGTGTTTTTTTTTTGTTGTTTTGTTTGTTGGTGGCCAGTGGT
Source organism: Drosophila ustulata (assembly GCA_035047365.1). Taxonomy (NCBI): domain Eukaryota; kingdom Metazoa; phylum Arthropoda; class Insecta; order Diptera; family Drosophilidae; genus Drosophila; species Drosophila ustulata. The sequence goes on from JAWNPT010000080.1 coordinate 10,975,057, forward strand.
GGCGCCCCCTAGCGAGGAGGCTGAACCAAAGCTTACGCTGCCCTCTTCCGCCTCTGTCGCTGGCTCCGTCGCCGTCGCTGCCTCTGCCGCTGCCTGGCTGGCCGTATGTGGCGTTGGCGGCCCTTGGCCAGGTGTCGCTCAGGCGTGCTCATTGAATCCTCAAGTGGTTTCGTGACCTCATCGTCGACTGCAGCCAGCAACAATTGCACTTACACTAGTGATAATAACAATAATAGTAATAACAATAAGTGAGTGGCGCCTCATCATCATCCCCCCTTCTCAGGTGAGCGATTCGAATATTCTAATAGTATTGTGGTAACAATAAAAATATTGACTCACATGTGTTTCTGTTCAACAGCTGCCACAGTTTGGGGCACGCCGCAGCAGGTAAGCAGTCGAGTTGTCACTTGTGCCACACAGAGATTTAACCGATTCACCTTCGCATTTTTTGCAGAGCTGAATTAGCTGAAGTTGCATGCCACAGGAGTCGAGAACAGCGCAGGACAGCAGTCTAAAGCATAGTCAACATGGATGGAGAACGGCGACGTCGGTGAGTGACAAACTTGCAGCGAACAGCATCAACAACATCGACATCAACATCGGCGAACGGCAAACTGCGAATTGTTGAGCGATTGTTGAATTCAACGAAAGATTTGTTCAAATAGAATTTACAAATTTAGCCAAAACATCAGTGCCAAACACCTTCCATAATTATGTTCAAAGCGACAGCGACAGCAGCCAGAGCAACAGCAATCAACAGTTGACAAGCGAGCAACAGTTGATTGTGCTCGACTGCCAAATACCCGCTAAACAATTTATGTGTTGGTTTCGTAGTATTGCAGCAAAGTTTGAGGGCCTTAGCTTTTATAGACTGTTGGATCGAGGGTTTATAAAGTCGGACATCCGGACGGAAAAAGCGTTAGCGATTGATTTTTGATTCAGTATTGCTTTAAAGCTACACTCTCCTTAATTTGAATTAACTTGCAACTTTGCGTCGATTTGTCTTTGTTTTGATTTTATTTAATTTTACGTAAAGGATACAAAGTAAAGCTTACTAATTTATGAGTTAGTCTATTATCTTTCAGTTCGAAAAGAAATCGAAATTTGGGGTAGTTAGCGCTTATAGTCTCTCAGATCGAGCTGTTTATAAAGACGGCCAAACAGGCAGACGGAAAAGGTTGCAACGCACATTTTTGGGTTGCATTTTCAAGTGCCACCAACTCATAATACCCTGCTATCCGGCTATAGCATAGCGGGTATATCAAGCGAATGAGCAAATGCTTCGGCGACTTTTCATAAATTTGCCATTTTCGCATTAAAATTTGTAAGCAAACCAAATGGCAACGATACCAAAATGTCGTCGAGTCGAGTCGAGTTTGGCTATTTTGGCTGCCCGAGAAACTGTTCTGTTGCACTGTCAGTTGCAGGCGGCGCATCGGATGCGTGTAACGCGTTTCCATTCGCAATTCGTAATCGAAAAAATCGTTAAAATCGCCGATCGTTGATCGCAATTTGTGACGGTCGAAACGCAATAAAAAAATAGCAATCAAATAAGTAGCTGGCTAGCCAAAAACAGTTTGCAGGGATTTGTTGTCGATTATGTGGCTGGCCGATGCACTGCGTTTTTTTGAGCCCCAACGGTACGTTGTGGAGCTCTCTCCATCTGATCTCCCTGCTCCATGGAGCATGCAAATTCCTCCCGAGAGTATATCAAAGAGGCGGCGCGTGTAGCTTTAACATAAATACTGCAAGTGCGCACCATAGAACACAATTTAGTCATTAAATATGTTTTGTGCCGAAATCAAAACAGCAGAATGCGAATGTTACTTGTGGGCTGAGCTCGACTGTCAGATACCCGGTGGGATCCGCTGATTGACTTGCAAGAAATTTGTTGCTTTGATAATTTGCGAATAATATTTATTAGAAGTTCATAAATAAATTGTGGAGTAGAGATATAGATGGCAAATAAATCTCGACAATTATTATTTACTTATCTACTCAAATTTCTCAATTGCATCGCATTAAATGTTATTAACATATACTTCACAAATTTTTTGGACACATTTCTCAGTTGCAACTTTATTTGCACAACTATTCAAAAAATCCGACAATTTTTCTCCACCATACTACAAATTATGTTGTCATAAAGTTGCAGCACTATTTGACAAATCTATTATTTTAAATTTAATAACTTCACTTGAATTGTATCAAAAATATAATTTTCTAGACTTCTAAATGAATCAGGCAATTTTATTTTTCTTAATTCTTTAAAGTTCCTAAGCATATTTCTAGTCTCTGAAACTTAGCTAGTGAAATAAAAGGATAGATTTTGTGTTGCCAACATTTTGGATTGACATTCGACTAGAATACCCTTCCACCCATTGTAGGTGGCGGGCATAAGGAAAGCAAGCAAAGAAAGAACACAGAGCACAGAACACATTTATTTGGTCCGCCTAACAAAGGCATAGATCTATGATGCAGACCATTAAAATGCACGGAAATTAAAATTTCGGAATGTGAATCTCGAATTTGTTATTGTTAATTCTCTCGCTCGAGCACTAACAAAATATGCGTTTAAGTGCTGCGCACTTACAAGGGAGATGGCCGCACTCTTCACACACACACACACACTCCTCTCCCTCCCTCCCACACACCTGGCGGTGCAAAGCTCTCGTTAAATCTGTTAAAATAAATAATAATACGATTCGAATTGCGCCTTGTCTATGAGATGGCTATTTAGGTGCGTGCATAAATTAAATTTACAATTATATTGTCTCTAGGTGACGATAATGTTGTCGACGTCGTCGTTGCTTTTGCTTGCTCTGCTGCTAATAATTATGTTGTTGTTGCCGCCATTGCCGTTGAACATTTATCTCGCAAGCATTTTTGAAAATTCCACTTTTCCAAGTTTGTTTTGTTGCCGTTGTTGCTGCTGCGGTTGATATTTTGTTTTTGGCTTTTCTGTCATGCCGTAAGTGGCGATGATGAAATCACAACAATTCAAACACCTTTTAGTATCAATTTTGCGCCGTCTGTCATCGGCTGCCTCCCCTCCCCCCTCTCCGCCCGCTTCGCCTCCCCTCCCTCCCCTCGTCGCTGTTGCGTCACTTGCGCCAATGGTATTTGGCTGGCGGAAAACATTGATTCTCGCCAGCGGAAAAGCATCGCGATCGCGATCAAGTTCAGCTGTCGTCAATTTCTATTTGGAAATTTACATTTCCATGTACAAAGTAATGTCTGCATTATTTCGAATAGTATTATTGTTTCTTTTGTCTCTCAAAAAATTCTTCAATACTTCAGGAAGAATCGTGAATTGTGATACAATATTATCGTATTCTTGCTGCTATTCAAATTCTTCAAAATTTTCTCCTACTCTGTATTTTAAACAATTTCTTATGATATAAAGTAATTTATCTACGCACAAATAATTTATATTAATTTTTCTCTCTTACACAAATTGAAATGATTGACAGAATTCAATTATTTCGAACTTTATCTCTTATAGGTATTCGATCATTATTATCGCTAATAAAATTCTTCAATATTTATTAAAGCTATCTCTGTCCCCGTTATTTTTAAAGCGATGTTTTTTTTTTGTAAATTTTATCTGCACTTATCTATCTACATATATTTGCTCGATATGTATGAAGTTGGCTTCCTCACTTTGGCTTGTTTTATATATATATTATATATATTTAACTATTTATGACTGCACGATATTGATATGCACTTAAAGTACAATTATTTCGTTTAACTAAGTCAGTCATCTTCTTGATTGGCATTCCCAAGCTGAGAACTCCATCAACATTTTTGGGGATATTTCGCAATGCTGATAAGCTAATCAGCTGCTCAGTTAGTCATTGTTTCAATCAGTCCGTCAGTCAATATTTTGTGCAGCACAGCTGTTGTTATTGTTTGCTGCTGCTGCAGAGATAACAGCAACAACATTTCTGCAGTCGAAGGGGAAAAATTGTGCGCGTGTGTGTGTGTATGTGAGTTCTTGAGTTCATTCAGAAAAGAAGGCAACAACAATAAGAGGCTGCAGCATGCTCTTTTTTCTCTTCCTCTATTTTCGTTGTTGTTTTTGCGCTGTGTACAAAAAGAAAGCGCGACGCGACGTCGCATAAGTAAACCATATCAGTGACTTTGTATGCGTGTGCGTGTGTGTGTGTGTGTGTGTGGCATGCATTCATGCAGCAATTTATCAAAGTCTCAGCAGAGAGTTGAGAGCTGCGATAAACGCAAAGGTTCCTTCTTCTCAGCCTCACCCCACCCCATTTCAACCAACTGTTGTTTATGTATTTTTGTTTGCTATTTGCTGATTGCAGTTGCAACTACCGTTAACGCAAAAGCTGCCTGCCCTTCCCCCTTCCCCGCTCTGTGCAGCTGATAAGCTTGAAGTTGTCATGCGTCGTCACCAGGTGACCGAATTGCATTCGCTTCGCCACGCGCCACTAGAGGTCGCCATGTGCAAGTCATCGTTATCGTTATCGATTATCAGCACTCGATCTGGCATTCCTTGCAAAAAATACCAGCCAGTTTAGTCGCCTTTCTGTCTGTGTTTAACTGCGCGAGATAAGACAAATATTTCCACAATTAATTCTAGGAAATTCCAGCGAGGTGTTGCAGGGGGAAGCGGAGGGGAGTGAGTAATCCAAACGCGCTTTTCCGCAATTTTGATTAGTCATTTGAATGTAAATACGGCGGCGGCAGTTAATGCAAATGCTTTGCACGCTCTCGCTCTAGGTGCTGAAGAGTTGATATTTGTTTAAGCGATTATACGAATGATATTTGGGGGTAAACAAAACCAAAAACAGAAACAAATTGCTAAATTGCCAAATCGACGCTTTCTTTGTGCTGTGTGTTGGCAATGACCTAATAACACTAGACTACACAACAAAGAACAATCGCAGTTACTTGAATTGACACACGACTTTTTGGGTGACAAGTCAAGAGTGCAGTCAGAGAGATCAGGCGGAAGCCACTGGGACAACAAGCCCAGAGAAATTCATTTTAATTCATTGCGTTTACCTCACATTAATAAAGTTCTTCTTACCTTGATGGTCTTTAAATGCCCCACATATTTTGCTTTTTATAGCCAACACGCTAACCAAAAGATAAATGCAGGGATTGCAAATAAGAAACATTTCACCCTAATAATAATGCCAGGGATAATGGGGAATTGCATTCGTTAAAGTATTATTTTTTATATGATTTAAATCATTATTATATATTATTTTTCATTTAAAATTGACGACCCATTTTAAAAAATCCATTTTTGTTTAAAACATTTTTGTGACTTAATGAAAGATTAATATTTTATATTAAATTAAAAAGAAGGAAAATAAGTAATTAATACTTTTTGAAATTTATTTACTAGCTTTAATTTTGATGAATGATTTTTTAAGTTAATATTTTAGGTATTCTTCATATCTAACCGAATACTAGATTTCTGGGGGGTTTAATAAAAGTATTAGGAGTTGTTTTTAATAATTACTCGCTTTAGGTATTTTAAAGCGAGTTTCAAGTTCAGCTTATGCATTACAAATATAATGTTAAATATTAAAGAAAAGTCTGGAAAGAAAAATCTTTACGAAAAGTTTCAGAATGTGTTTGAACTTCATTTTATTTGAACAATTTTGTGCAGCTGATAAAAATAACTACTCTAGAATTAATATGGCAGTTATTTAGGTGGAAAATCTCCAAAAAAAAAGAATAATAACGAGTAGCTTTTCTGAACTTATCGATACTATCGATTGTAATGCTTTTCTCACTTGTTTTTTGTGCTGTTTTTGCAGAGCGACGACGCTGGAGTGCGAGATGCGCGATCCGACGAGCATCTGCAACGTGGACTGTCTGCTGGACACGGTGTCGGCGCTGGTCAGCGATTGCGATCACGATTCGCTGAAGCGTCTCAAGAACATCGAGCAGTATGCCTACAAATGTGAGTAGTAAATAGACGTTGTTGTCGATAGTATTTAATGCCGACATCGATTGCTTTCAGATAAACCTTTGGCACAGCGCATTAATCAGCTGCGCATGAACGTGGATGACTTCGACTTCATCAAGCTGATTGGAGCGGGCGCCTTTGGCGAAGTGCAGCTGGTGCGTCACAAGTCCTCCCGTCACGTCTACGCCATGAAGCGTCTCTCCAAATTCGAGATGATGAAGCGACCAGATTCCGCCTTCTTCTGGGAGGAGCGTCACATAATGGCGCACGCCAATTCCGAGTGGATTGTCCAGCTGCACTTTGCCTTCCAGGACAGCAAGTATCTGTACATGGTCATGGATTTCATGCCCGGCGGCGACATCGTGTCGTTGATGGGCGACTACGAGATACCCGAAAAGTGGGCCATCTTCTATACGATGGAAGTGGTGCTGGCGCTGGACACCATACACAACATGGGCTTTGTGCATCGCGACGTCAAGCCGGACAACATGCTGTTGGACAGCTATGGCCATCTGAAGCTAGCCGATTTCGGCACCTGCATGCGCATGGGCGCCAACGGTCAAGTGGTCTCCAGCAATGCGGTCGGCACACCCGACTACATCAGTCCCGAGGTGCTGCAGTCGCAGGGCGTGGACAACGAGTACGGGCGCGAGTGCGACTGGTGGTCGGTGGGCATTTTCCTCTACGAGATGCTGGTGGGCGAGACGCCCTTCTATGCGGACTCCTTGGTGGGCACGTATGGCAAGATTATGGACCACAAGAACTCGCTCAGCTTTCCCGCCGAGGTGGAGATCAGTGAGCAGGCGAAGGCGCTGATACGCGCCTTTCTCACGGATCGCACACAGCGCCTGGGTCGCTACGGCATCGAGGACATCAAGGCGCATCCGTTCTTTCGCAACGACACCTGGTCCTTTGACAACATACGCGAGAGCGTGCCGCCCGTCGTCCCCGAGCTGACGTCCGACGATGATACGCGCAATTTCGAGGACATCGAGCGGGACGAGAAGCCCGAGGAAATGTTTCCGGTGCCCAAGAGTTTCGATGGCAATCACTTGCCCTTCATCGGCTTCACCTACACCGGCGACTATCAGCTGCTGTCCAGCGACACTGTGGACGCCGAGTCCAAGGAGGCGCAGTCGCTGAACAGCGGCAGCAACAGTGCCGGCAACGCGGCAAACAACAATCATGGCCACAACAATCATCGCCATCGTCCCTCCAACTCCAACGAGCTGAAGCGGCTGGAGGCGCTGCTGGAGCGCGAAAGGGCGCGCGCCGAGCAGCTGGAGCTGCAGGACACGAGTCTGCGCCAGCAGATGGAGCTGAGCACGAAGCGCGAGGCCGAGCTGCAGCGCATCGCCAGCGAGTACGAGAAGGATCTGGCGCTGCGTCAGCACAACTACAAGGTGGCCATGCAGAAGGTCGAGGTGGAGATCGAGCTGCGCAAAAAGGCCGAGGCGCAAATGGTGGAGACGCAGCGCAAGCTGGAGAACGAGCAGAAGACGCGCACCCGCGACTTGAACATCAACGAGAAGGTGCTGACGCTGGAGAAGCAACTGCATGACATGGAGCTCAGCTTCAAGAGCGAAACCGAGCACACCCAGAAGCTGAAGAAGCAGAACGCCGAGCTCGGCTTCACGCTGAAGACGCACGAGGAGAAGGTGCGCGACATGTGCGAAATGGTCGACACGCTGCAGAAGCACAAGGAGGAGCTGGGCCAGGAGAACGCCGAACTGCAGGCCCAAATGGTCCAGGAGAAGAATCTGCGCGCCCAGCTCAAGGAGCTGCACAAGGAGGCCGAGAACAAAATGCAAACGCTAACGCACGATCACGAGCGCACCGTGCTGCGTGAACAGAAGGCGCAGGACGACAACCGGGCGCTGCTCGAGAAGATCAGCGAACTGGAGAAGACGCACGCCAGCCTCGACTTTGAGCTGAAGGCGGCACAGGGTCGCTACCAGCAGGAGGTGAAGGCGCACCAGGAGACGGAAAAGTCGCGTCTCGTGTCGCGCGAGGAGGCCAACCTGCAGGAGGTGAAGGCGCTGCAGTCGAAGCTCAACGAGGAGAAGTCGGCACGCATCAAGGCCGATCAGAACTCGCAGGAGAAGGAGCGACAGCTGAGCATGCTCTCCGTCGACTATCGCCAGATCCAGCTGCGTCTGCAGAAGCTCGAGGGCGAGTGTCGCCAGGAATCGGAGAAGGTGGCGGCGCTGCAATCGCAGCTGGACCAGGAGCACAGCAAACGCAATGCGCTGCTGTCGGAGCTCAGTCTGTACAGCTCGGAGGTGGCGCATCTGCGTTCGCGCGAAAGTCAGCTGCAAAAGGAGCTGGCGGCACAGCGCGAGGCGAAGCGACGCTTCGAGGAGGATCTGGCGCAGCTGAAGACGACGCATCACGAGGCGCTGGCCAACAATCGGGAGCTGCAGGCCCAACTGGAGGCGGAGCAGTGCTTCTCGCGGCTGTACAAGACGCAGGCGAACGAGAATCGCGAGGAGAGCGCCGAGCGTCTGGCCAAGATCGAGGATCTCGAGGAGGAGCGCGTCTCGCTCAAGCACCAGGTGCAAGTGGCTGTCGCACGCGCCGACTCCGAGGCGTTGGCCCGCTCCATTGCCGAGGAGACGGTGGCCGATCTGGAGAAGGAGAAGACGATCAAGGAACTGGAGCTGAAGGACTTCATCATGAAGCATCGCAACGAGATCAATGTGAAGGAGGCCACGCTGGCCACGCTCAAGGAGGCCGAAGCGGAGCTGCACAAGAAGCTGACGCTGAAGGCCAACGAGTGCGACGACATGTTGCAGCAGCACAAGAAGCAGCTGGACGAGTTGACGCAACAACGCGCAGCCAAGGACGAGGAGATCGCCAAGCTGGGCGAGAAGTGCAAGACCGAGGTGCTGCTCAAGCAGACGGCCGTCAACAAGCTGGCCGAGGTGATGAATCGTCGCGACTCCGACTGGCAAAGTAAGTGCATCAAAACTCGCTACTCGTTACTTTCGCTCGTTACTAAATTTCACTCTCTCTCTCTCTCTTTGGTTTGCAGAGCAAAAGAGCAAGGCTCGGTCCACGGCCGAGCTGCGCAAGAAGGAGAAGGAGATGCGTCGCTTGCAGCAGGAGTTGTCGCAGGAGCGCGACAAGTACAATCAGCTGCTGCTCAAGCATCAGGATCTGCAGCAGCAGACCGTCGAGGATCAGCAGCTCAAGCAGAAAATGTTCATGGAGATCGACTGCAAGGCCACCGAGATCGAGCATCTGCAGAGCAAACTCAACGAGACCGCCTCCCTCTCGTCCGCCGACAACGATCCCGAGGATAGTCAGGTATGTGATCGCGTGATCGCGTGCTCGCTACTCGCTCACTCAACACAAACCCTCACACACATTCACACACAACTCTCTCTATCTCTTTTTCTGGTGTGGCTTCGCTCTAACTACTCGCTATTCGCTACAACTCGAATATAGCACTCCTCTCTGCTCTCACTCACACAGGACTCGGTCTTTGAGGGCTGGCTGAGCGTGCCCAACAAGCAAAATCGAAGACGCGGCCAGAGCTGGAAGCGCCAATATGTGATTGTCTCGTCGCGCAAAATCATCTTCTACAACTCGGAATTTGACAAGCACAACACAACAGATGCCGTGCTCATACTCGATCTAAGGTAAGTTCTACTCTCCCCACTAATCGCGATATTCGTTGCTCGTCACTCGCTACCTTATTCGTTATTTACTCGCTACGCTAATTGGCAACGTCATTCGTTAGTTGCCATAATTTGTTTGCGTCAATTTGATTAATTAACTTGATATTCGTTACCTTAATAACATTGACACTCGCTATCGTCCGTTTTTATTAAAGTCGCTCACACTTGTCGTTTGCTAATCTATAATTAAATATTAAATATTCAGCGCTAGATACTCGTCACTTTATTAATATGGATGCTAGTAAGCATCACTCGCTCATTTGCTATCGTGAAACGCAGTTCGTTACTCGTCGCTGGTTAATCATCAATTGATAATTTATTCTTAAATCGATTTTAATAATGTCGCCACTCGCAGTTTGTATTAAAGTTTCATTCGCGTATTTTCTGATCGTCGCTGCTATCGTTTGTTACTCGTCGCAATTTAAATGATTTAAACACTCGCTAATTTATTTGCTTCACTCCATCTTGGCCGTCTACAGCAAAGTGTATCACGTGCGCAGCGTTACCCAGGGCGATGTGATTCGCGCCGATGCCAAAGAGATTCCGCGCATCTTCCAATTGCTGTACGCCGGCGAGGGCGCCTCGCATCGTCCCGACGAGCAGCTGGACTCCACGCTGCTCGGCAGCGGCAACGAGGAGCGACCCGGCACCATAATACACAAAGGTAAGCGATCCCCTTCCTCACCTGCCATTGCATCTCTATCTAATGTGCGTTTCTCTCTCGATCTCGCTCTAGGTCATGAGTTTGTGCAGATCACGTACCATATGCCAACGGCCTGCGAGGTGTGCACCAAGCAGCTGTGGCACGTGTTCAAGCCGCCGGCGGCCTACGAATGCAAGAGGTAAGTTCTACTCTGCCACATAGTTGAAATATGTTACTCATTATCATGGACTAAAACTCCATTTCGTGAGATACGTATTTCAACTTTCTTTGAAGGCAATATTAGCAAACTCTTATTCTGAAAGTTCGGGTTCAACTCCCTCAAAGCGCCTCGGAAGTTTTAATTTTTATATTGGCTTTGAATATGTTTTTAAATGTAAATACGTAGCAGGAAATTTACATATGTTGTTAACAACGTAACACATAAGCATGTGTAAAGTTGTCCAAGCCACAATCCACATTTTATAATTGGAACAGCTTTATTTTGTCTTTGGAATCTGATTACAAACGCTGCGAACGTGGCTTCGATTTGTTGTATTTACAAATGCAACTGAAACAAGCTATTAAATTTATAAAATTACCATTGATGCGATTTATTAACAAAACAATTCTCACTTCTGTGCTGCAGATGCCGCAACAAGATCCACAAGGAGCACGTGGATAAGCATGATCCGCTGGCGCCGTGCAAGCTCAACCATGATCCGCGCAGTGCCCGCGACATGCTGCTGTTGGCGGCCACGCCCGAGGAGCAGTCGCTGTGGGTGGCCAGGCTGCTCAAGCGTATCCAGAAGAGTGGATACAAGGCCAACTCGTCGAACAACAACAGCACCGAGGGCAGCAAAATCTCACCCAGGTAAAATGCACAGTTCGAAGTTCGTAGTCGCCTTCGCCTCTCTTAAGATACGACATTAGTTCTCCCCTGCGTCCCCCGTCCCCCCATTGACGTTGCCAGAAAAAAAAAAGAAAATGAAAAAGAAGAAGAATCTGCTGCTAATCTTTGAAGGCTTTTTATGTGTCTAATCTTAAGCTAATTTGCTAATTGATTACTCGTATTTATTTTCTTTTCTCGCTTGTTCGATCTATCGTTCATTCGCTCGCCATTCACTCGTTCGTTTGTACGCGCGTTCGCTCGTTCGCTATAATAAAAACACATCCATCAATCCATCATCATCAATCATGAAATGCATTACGATAAATCATGACATGCTCTCCAGCCAATCGACGCGCTCCGCCTACAAACCCTACGCGGCGATTGTGCAACGCTCCGCAACGCTGCCAGCGAACTCTTCGTTGAAGCAATGAACTGAAGAGTGAAGTGAGAAGAGAGAAGAGAAGAGTTTGATTGAAGATGCAACAGAGATGCGGCAGAAGATGAGGGAGCAGCAGCAGAGCAGAGCAGTTGGAGCTGGAGATTGGAGATTGTATCTAATGTTTATACCACACTACTTACGAGTAACGAGAGTATCGAGAGTCAACTACTAAAATTAATATGATTACTTAATTTTTAACACGCATACAACAACTACTACTACCTACTACTACAACTACCATCTATCAATCAATCAACACAATCGATCTACCTAAACTATCTATTCTATATACTATTTACATCTATATATACATACATATATATATTTTTTGATTAATTTACACAAATGATCGAGAGCAATGTCAACTCGTTGAAACGCTTTATTAACCCAATCAATCAATCAACAACCAATCACTCAATCAATCAGTCAGTTAGTCAGTCAACCAACTAATTGCTTAAATGGCAACGTCAAATGGCAAACAAAAAAAATGAAAAGCATAGAAAAAACGAGGAAACACTTCCACAACGCCTCGAAAAAAAAAAGAAAAGAAAAGATAACCGAGTTCTCTATTATATAATGCATAGGTTCGTAATCTAGTAATCTAATTGTACTTATTGTATACCCTAATACCATACATACATATATCATATATCATATATACCTAGAGCTCTGCCTATCCAGCATGTATGTAAAGAACGGTAAACAGTTGCAGTTTACAGTTAGAGATACACTTACACTTAGGTATTAACGAATTGTATTGCATTTTGTATTGTTTGGGTCCCCAACAACAACAACAACAACATCAAGAAGAACGCAGAAGCATAACACTAATATTTTTTTACTAGCTCTTAAGCAAACCCAAAGGCAAAAAAAAAAAACGCAAAGCATTCAAAGTAACGAGTAACGAGTAAAATGTAACGAGTAACGAGTAAAGACGCATGACTTGTGGTCACGTCAAATTAACGAATCGAAATAACGCGCTGTAATTATGTAAACCTATAAGATATATCGATACTATACATATACATATATTTCCATATCTACTATAAACATATATACACACATATATATACATATATATATGCATATATATAGCATATAGAGGGTTGATGCGTGTATTGTGTATTGTAGTTTGTGCCTTGCATTTGCATTAGTGTTGTAGCGAATTTCATCGGCCAAATTATTTGTTGTTCTTATGATTTAAGAGCTAGACATCGGGGGCCTTGTAATGCCCTCTAAAATATACATATATAATAATATCATACATACATATTTAGTTAAGTCGAACTAAGTCCAAGTCCAAGTCCAAGTCGCATGGCAGCTACAAGAAAGCTAAAAGTAACAAACCTCTCAATTCAATTCCATTTCAAGAACTTACATTTCAAGCAACTAGGCTTACGAATCCAATAACGATGTGATCGATCGGTCTTCAGTCTTCCGCGCCCCCTCCCCCCAATATATAGAACTCCTTCTGATTTGGTTTGGTGGTGTTAGTGTTGTGTCCTTTGTTTTTTAGTTTATTTTCTTTTTTTTTGTGTGAACACCAAGTGAATCGCTGGCTGAAGATTAAAGATTGAAGCCTGATCCTTCAACTGAAATTTGTAAAGAAGATCATATCACAGTTACTTAAGGGAGAGCAGCTGTCAGAGAGAGAGAGAGAGAGTCAGAGAGTTATGAACAGAGAATGATAAGGAAGGAGGGAAGATGAGATGAGATGAGATGAGATGAAATAAAAACAATGGCACAGAGTTTTGTGTAAAGGCTACATCTAAGTATTAAATATCAAATATGTTCTAGTTCTAGTTAAGTTAAACGAATTATTTATTTTCTGTTTGTTTGTTTCCATGTGTTTGATCCCAAACCCTAATATCCTACACTATCAATGCTGCGACTCTATTATCAATTAATGTGTGTGTGCGAATGTGTGTGTGTGTGTGTGAGATTTATCTGTGTGTAGTATAAAGGAGAACATTGGACGTGTGCCTAGGAGAGAGAGAGAGAGAGAGGGGAAGAGGAATTGTTACGAATCGAATTGGCTGAGAGACGACGAAGCGAAATCAAAATGAGATCGATATAAATCGATGAACCGATATACAAAACATTCTGCATCTATTTTTTTATATATATTTAAATCTATGCTAGTTGTTAGACGAAGAAAACTAATTACAACAACAACAACAAAATCGAAAAGAAAAGAAAACTTTGAATGAAAGCGCTGCTTTTTTAAATCATTATTATTTACGATTATGACGATTATTATTATTATTATTTTATATATATTATGTATGACGTATTGTTAGGCCTATGTTTAAAGCTACTTCTAGTTTAACAACAACAACAACAAGATCCACAACATCAACAACAACAACAACGTATGTAATTACATCATGTCTCTGAAATCGAATTGAATTTGCCCAAAAGCAAAAACACTTCGAGTAAATAAAGTAAAGTGTACAAAAATCGACAAAAATCATAAAAAAAAAAAACCAACAAATGCTTCTTAATTTTTTTTTCTTGTGTTCTTTCGTTTTGTGTGTCTGTTTTCCCTTCCTTCTCCTGCAATTAGCTATCATCATCACGTACTTCGTTATTATGCGTTATTTCGTTTCTGTTCGTCTCGCGCTTTATTTTTCTGTTGTTTTCTGCTGTGTCGTGCTTTGATCTATTGAAGAACTTCTTATCTTGAACAGCAGCAATCATAGCAATGGCCTTGCCTTGGGCAGCACCATTCAAACCTTGAGACTGTCCAATCGACTCCTGAACAGCTTCAAGAAACGTTTACGAGCCGTCAACTTCAACCACAACAACCACAACAATAATAATATGTAGAAGTAGTTCTGTTAACTATCCGTAGTCTATGTTATAAACATATATTGTATTTTATATCTGTAACTTCTTCCGATTGTGAAACATAGAAATGCAAAGTCTGATTTCGAAACGAATGCCAAGTAAAAAGCAAATGCATCTAACAATAAATGTCGAACAAACATTGTTTAAACAACAATCGCAACAATCTTTTTCTCAATCACAAAGTTACAGCTGATTACTTTTCTTTTGGATTTCAACAGTTCCAACCTAGATTGGGTAAGTGTTCAATTCATTATTTAAATAATAATTAAAACTAACACAAAAAAAGTAGTTCGTTTCCCTATCAATGAAATTCCTCCTTTAGATTAATTCAAAATAGAGGAATCCCCCAAACAATTCAATAATAAAATAAATAAATCTCCCTTAGAATCTGATACTGACTTTTTTTTATCAACTTTTATTCACTTTTCTTCACATTTTTCACAGATTGTTTTCCATATTCATCACATTCATTCCATCATCTCCCTGCTCATCATATTTTATTACAAATCTAATTGGTAAGTGCACAATTTAACGCCCCCAATTAATACAACTTTTTCATGCAAAAAGAATCGTCTATTCTTAATATTTTCTATGCATAGTTAAAAATTTAAAAATTCTAATTCGCTTTTTTCATTCATTCATCAGATTGCTGCACTTTTCTCGCTTTTCATCATCATTCCATAACAATTTGGTTGCCTTATTCATCATCTATATGATTTATTTGCTTTTATTTCAAATGCAGTTGCGGGTAAGTGCAAAACTCTTGTTCTCTTTATTGAAGTATATTTAATTTATGTTAAAAGTGGAAAAGTATTTAAAGTATTAAAGATTAAAAATTTTCTCTACAATTTGTCATGCAACAATATGTAGAAAACAATTAAAAAAACGTTTAAATACCTTCAAATTAGTTTACAAAATTCAATAAATAATAATTGAAATGCCTTAATATGAAAACTCTAGTTAAAATGTTTTCATAAATGCAATCAATATCAATGCAAACTGCATAATAAGGAAACTATTAAATAAGCGTCTAAAACTTTCCATATTGCTTTCAAAAATCCTATCCATGAATTTTAAATTTGTTGAAAAAACTTCATCTAATAATCGGTAGTTGTATCGAGTAAGCGAAACTGTTTTGCTTATTTATAGTGCGGCAAGAAATTTATGGGGGGAACTACTTTACTACTCGATCTGATTTAAACTAAAGAAAACTGTGTATGTTGAACATATTGGAGTTTTATAATGAAACATTAGATATTGAAGTGGAAATAAACTATTGGCTGCTGTTACTGTTCAAATAAGTATAAAAAGTGAACTTTAGTTGTACAGAATAGCAGTAAAATTAAATGACAACTTCATAAAGCCAAAAATAACACACACAAAAAGCCAATTAATTAAAAAAATCCACCATACTAAATTAATGAATTGACGTGTTTTTTCTACTAATATAAATACTTTTAAAAAAAAACTTCGTAGACTGAAGAGTCAAGTTATTTTGAAAAATTCAATCAATATCAATGATCAATGCGAACTGCACAATGAGGAAACTATTAAAAATGCGTCTGTTATCGATGTTCATTCAAATTCTGCAAACAAGAAGTTCTTGGCAAAAGTGGAACCGATATCGGTTGGAATCGGTTGCATCCCTTGTGCTCAGTGCCCCATGGCCACATCGGATGGCTTTAGATGGTTTATGCAGCAGCTGGGCAGCACACTGTTGCAACACCGTTTCGTCGATTCGATTCCAAGATGAACGTGTTTTGGGGTCTGCGATGTCAAATGCGATATTAATGCGGTGTAATGCATCGAAAATGGAATAATAAAATAATAATGGATTAGCATAGCATTATATTATATTATATACCCAAGAGAGTGTCGTTTCTTTTTTTTTTTTTTTTCTTTTAGGTTTCGGGTTTTGGGTCTTTGGAATTATTGGCTGCATTTGCATGCGATTTGATGTCGATTCCGATTCCGAGTTCGATTTCGAATTGGAATTGGTTTCATTTCATTGCCGCTCGTATATTATTAACTACTTTTGTGTGCGTCTCTGTGTGTGTGTGTGTTGTTTGTTATTTGTTGTTATTAATTTAACAAGTTTTTTGTTTATGTCTTACAACCTGGCTGGATGGATTAGGCCGAGACGCCGCCCTGCGCTCCCTCCGCCCTCCTCCTCCTCCTCCTCCTCCTCGAGACGTTGACATTTCGAGTTTTGTAGTTCAAGGCGAGTTGGCCACACTGGCCACACTGGCAGCCGCAGGCAGTGACCACATAATTAGCCAGTGCTGCCCATGAGAAGAAGTTCGCCAGAAGTTCTGCAAAAGTTCAAAGCGATCATTAAGAGCGGCAGAGCCGCAGATGCTTTATTGCCTTGCCCCATCGCGAGAGACTCGTCTTCGTCGGCATTACGATTATCATTATTAACATCATTAGCATTATCATTAAGCGTCTCGCCCGCGCCCAGCTTTATCAAATCAGTTCAAGGCCAAAACATAATGGCATATTCAACAACTCTCCCTCTCTCTTTCGCTCTCTCTCTCTCTCTCGCCCAGCGCTATGTCTATATGGATATAGTATGTGGCTGGGATATATCGTGGCATATCTATATGCATATGCAAATGCGTCTCGTTGCTGGCTTTTTACTGCCTTCTTGAGATTTACATGCTGCTGCCTCAGCTTGATTTGGCACTTCGTCTGTCGCCTCCTCTTCCTCTGTCTCCATCGCCACCTACGTCTGTGGGTTCGGGATTTACCAGCCTCGGTCTGAGCAACAGCCTCTAAGAGCAGCGCCCATCTTTATCTTTATAAAGCAACAATTGGCCCGAAATCAATAAATTAATTAGTAAAATACGTACTCCGACTGCGGGTACGACGACTGCTTGCCAGTGGTATATGCTCGACCGACAGCTACCCTGTCATCTCATCGCTATCGAACTATAACTATAACTCTATTACTCACAAATTAATTCGAATTTTCAAATTTTTGGCATTTATGTGTTCTTTATTTAATGGAATGTTTTTTTGTTTTGGTAAATCAAAATTGAAAATTATAATTATAGGCCAAGTTGAAAAGCCGATGGTGTGGCAAGCTGAGCTGCTGCGGCGAGGCGACCCTTTGCTGGCAGCTGCTTGCCTACAGGGTATGCCACTAAAATAAAAGCCAAACCTAAAAGCCAAGCGGCAACGACGACGGCGACGACGTCGTGGCAAAAACCTGTCGCTGCATAGCATACAAAAGCCACAAATGGCGCCGACCGCGCCGCTGGCGTCGACGACGACGCCGACGTTGACGTCGACTGCAGCAGCCGCAGCAGCAGCAGCGAGCGAGTGAGCGAGCGAGTGACAAATTGGCTGAAACCAGAAGTGCTCCTGCAACACTCTTTGCCTGCCTGCCTCGCTTTGCTTTGCATACGAACGAGCGAGAGCCTGTGCCCCGCCCCCCTTCCCTCTGGTGGCCTGGTCGGCTGCCCCAGTGCTAGGGCGGAGCGCAACCTGTTGTCGCTGCCGACGTCGCGGCCGGCGTCGCGCGCAAAAATATTGGATGGCCGCCGTAGGTTAACTGCATGCAGACGGCATAAGTAACGTTCAGTCAGCCTCTAGAAGTCGATCGTGATCGGTGGCTTAAGCAACACACATCTCTCTAAATCTGTTTGTTTGTTTGTTTGCTGTCTGTTGTCCGCTGTCTCCAGTCTCCAGTCTTCAGTCCTCTTCAGTCTTCAGACTTCAGACTTCAAACTTCGTGTGTGCTTCGTCTTCAGTTCAGTTCAGTTCAGTTCAGTTCAGTTCACTTTTTTTCTCGTGCACTTTTTGTCGATTTCGTTTCGCGCGTTTTCAAACACCGTTCAAACGTTTTTTGTTTCTGTTTTTTTTGCGCAAATTTCAAGTTTTGCAAAACCAGCAATACAACAACCCAACACACACACACACACACACACACCAACACACACACAAAATGAAGTACTTCAACATGTGAGTGAGACATTTAAATATATTAATATCATTTATATTTATTTTTTTGGATTTACTTGTGATTTATCGGAGTGACAAATGCACTAGTTTTTTTTGTCTCTGCAATTGTCACACACACACACACACACTCACACACAAATACTTGTTGCTTGCAGCTGCAGCGCATTGCAATTTGAACTTTAACACGCCAGCAACGAGCAACGAGCAATAATAAAACGACAACGACAACTGTTGCTGCGGCTGTGGCAAATGCCAAAGTTAAGCTCATTATGACGACGGTTGGCGATTATGTTGCTGCTGCTCTGGCATTTGCCGGCAACAAAGAAATGGCAAATGCCAATTCCCAGCTGCCAGCGGCAATCAGTTGTTGCTGCTTCGTCTCTCTGTCCGTCCGGCCGTCCGTCCGTCTGTCTGTCTATCTGTCATTGCATTGATTGAAAGAAATGTTTCAAGGTCGCGCGCTGAGCAGCTGCTGCTGTTGTTGCTGCTGTTGCTATTGTCGTCTGCACGACAGCAACACATGTGGCTGCTGCTTGGCCAAAATGGCATGCGAGCTGGCTGTGAAGTGATGGCTGCCACGGGGGGAGGGGGCAGGTCAGCAGCGACAGGCGTAAATAAAGTATGGATTAATTAGCAGGCGTTGCGACTGTTGCTGCTGCTGTTGCTGCTGCTGCTGATTGCGGCGTTGTCTTGTAAATTAACGGTTGCACTTTTAATGCAAGCTGACAGACAGCGCGGGGATCGTCGAGGGGCGCAGTTTTCATTAATATGTATGTTAATCGCATGGCGCATGGGGGAATTAATCACAGCAGCAACAACAGCAACAACAACAGCAGCAGCAACCAGCGACGGCAACAGCAAGCGCAACAAGCGCCAATTTGACGGCAAGATCAGGATTTTAATTTAGTTTCGCTTGCTGCTTTTATTTATTTTGATTTTGATTTTTTGGGGGGCGGGGCATGTTGCTGCTGCTGTTGCTGCTGTTGTTGTTGTGGCAACTGTTGCTGCTGTTGTTGTTGTTGCCTTACATGCGTTTCATTTCATTTTGCGCACAAAAATCGCGCGCATTATGCAATATTTATTTAAATAAGAGAGATCAGATCAATGTGCATACCACAAACCAGAATACGCAACAAGAGCGAGCCAGAGGGACAGAGAGAGAGAGGGAGAGAGGGAGAGGGATAGCAACAAATAGCGTGTAAGGTTTTTGTTGTTTGAAATCTCTTAAGTTATTTTCAAGGACTTTGCCAAAAACTGTTGCAAATTGGCAACAAGGTGTTAAACACACACACACACACACACTAACACATGCATGCGTGCATGCCAAAGCAATTTCATAAGCCAAATTCAATGTAAGCCAAAAGACTCAGGCAACGAACTTGCTCTGTAACACACAGCGATCAAAAGACTCAGGCAACGAACTTGCTGCGACCAAAACTGAATCGATTGGAGCGAGTTGCTGTTGTTGCTGTGCTGTTGTCTTAGTTGCTGTTGCAGTCGTAACACGTACGCGCACTTGGGGCCGACACAATGCACCGTTATTGAACCCACTTTGGCCGACAACTAACTAAGCCAAAGCCCACCAGCAACAACAACAACAACACAGCACGTTTTATAGTAATTGTAGAGGAAACTATTAAAAGAGAGCGACGCTGTCCCACATATTTTGTTCACATCTAACATACGCTGCGTATATAAATTGTATATGGACACATAACCATAGATCCACCATTAGCATAGTGACCCGTTTAGCTACGCTTATGCTGGCTTGCCGAGGGGGGCGTTGAGGAGGGGGCGTGTAGTGCAAAAAACGGAGAAGAAAACAAAAAAACTAAATGCTTTTAGTGTTTTGTTTGTTGATGAAGATGGTGACGATAATGAAGTTGGTAGAGATGATGATGATGATGATGATGATGATGGTGACGCCATCGCCATGAACTAATTCCGCAAATGGAAATGTTAATCATGTGATAAACTATAAATACATATATAAAGACGCGAGCAAAAAGCGAAAACCGCAAAAAAATCAAATCAAGCTAAGCAGTTGTTGCTGTTGTTGTTGTTGTTGTTGTTGTTGCTGGTGGCGTGCCTGGTTCCGCCTTGCCTTATATAACAGGTTCGCATAGTGTTCTTCTTCAGCCGCAGCCCAAACTTCAGCTCCCCGCGCTTTAAGCCGATTCCTTCAAGCATTTTTTGGGGTGTGTTGTCAGCTCTCGTTGCGGTTTCCCAGTGGTTGTTGTTGCTGTTGTTGTTGTTGTCGCAACCGGTTAGGCAAATGTCAAGCAGACAGCCGACCCTTGCCCCTTAGCTTCTCCCCTCCCACTACGCCCACAACTGTGAAGCGAAGTTGTCTTGAATTTTGTTTAAGAAGCGCCCGCGGCAAGAAGTTAACGATTCCAGACACGCCAGCAACACGCACCCACAACAACAACAACAGCAACAGCAACAACTTCGACAACAACGATGACGACGACGACGACGACGCCTTTCACCTTTCCATGGCATGGCACAATTGTTGCATAAGCTGGCGGCGATTGAAATGCAAAGAGTTGCCGCTTCGCTTCGCTTCGACATGCCACAGTTGACCCTAATCAATGCGAAAAGATGCAACCCGACAGCAACATCTACAGCTACAGCTACAGCTACAACAACAGCAACAACTGTACAATGTTGAGCTAAAAATAAAACAACACAACTACATCAGCAACAACTGCAACAAGCGTGCGACGTGTCAGCTGGAGGCAAAAATTCACTTGGAAGTTTTGTTTGTCGTCGTCGTCGTCGTCGTCTTAGACACCAGCAACAACATTGATGGGGGCAGAGTGGGAAGGGGAGTGGCTGCTTTTGAGCCTCTCCCTCATGACTTGGCTGTGTGTGCGCGCATTTTACCGTTATTAGCCAATTGCATGTGCCGATCATGTGCACATTTCAATTTATTCTGGCGCTGCTGCTGCCAGCAACAACAACAACCGCTGGCAACTGGTTTACAACGGTTGCTGCTGCTGCTGCTGTTGTTGTTGTTGTTGCCTTTTGCATAAGCACCTGTTTCCTTTTGCGAGAAGGCGCAGCAACAACGGCTGCATTGGGGCGCAGCCCAACTCTGGCCTTAAAGACGCCGTCGTGCATCGTGAGTCGTGATTCGTGACTATCGTGCATCGTGTGTCGTGTGCCGTGTCGTAGCTGCCAGCTACAAAACAAGTTCGCTGCCCAAGTCATTGCTTGCACGTAGAACAAGTTCGCTGTCTAAGTCTTTTCTCGAATATACAGCAAGTTCGCTGCCCAAATCTTTTCTCGATAGGGCAAGCAAGTTCGTTGCCTAAGTCTTTTTTTGAAAATAGATAAAGTTCGTTGTCTAAGTCTTTTCCCTCAAACAAAGTTCTTTGCCCAAGTCTTTTCTCGAATATACAGCAAGTTCGTTGCCTAAGTCTTTTTTAAATTAAGAACAAGTTCGTTGCCTAAGTCCTTTCTTGTGTGTTCTTCAAGTTCGTTTCCTAAGTTTTTTCTGGTATGTTCTGCGAGTTCGTTTCCCAAGTCTTTTCTGAAATTTACATCAAGTTTGTTGCCTAAGTCTTTCCTTTACATTAGAACAAGTTTGCTGCCTAAGTCTTTTGCAGGAAGCAAGTTCGTTGCCTAAGTCTTTCCACGAATTAAGAACAAGTTCGCTGCTTAAGTCTTTCCGAGAACTAACAGCAAGTTCGTTGCCTAAGTCTCTGCTGCAGCACTGACAAATAAGTAAATAAATCAGGAACAATCAGGAAATTTCGGCGCTTGCTTAAAATATATTAAAATATAGCAATAAAAAAATATGGTTATTAGCAAGTGTATAAACAGATCGGCAAAGTGCCCAGAAACAAGAAAAATAAGAAACAAACAGAAACCGAAATCGAAACGGAAAAGAAAAACAGAAGAAAAAAACAAATACATTAAATAGATACAGAAACAGCGTCAGACAGCAAAAAAAAATAAATAAATAAATAAAAAAAAGGCAACAGAGACAGAAACTGAAACCGAAACAGAAACAGGGCAAGATTTGTATTCGTAATCGAATAAATTTAAAATCGAAAGTGAGAGAAACCCGTTTGAGTGACCTTTAGGCATTAATAATAGTTAGCACATATCTCGGGCTGCCGAATTCACACACTATACGCATACATATCTTAGTGCTGATCTTAGCATATATTGATGCTGCACATGAATATTAATAGTAGTCGCATATATGCAAAGCACACAAAAAAAAAAATAAATACATATTCATATTCATATTCGTATTCGATTCGTATTAATATTGATATTCAAATTAGACGCTGTTATTCATATTCATGATGGCTCGCATGCATATACACATCTACTGTATATAGTATATATTTCAGAGCGATTCAGGTTCTGGCCACAACCCGTTAAACGAGACAGCACAACGCCTCGAGCATAACCTCACTTCTTTTTTTTTGCTGAGCGATAACTGCCAATTGCCGCTAGAGTATTTCAATTGGAATTGACTGAATTTTATTTTTAATTACCTGGCCGCCACCTCGTGGTCGTTAAGCAGCATTTTTCAAGAGACTCTAGAATGTTTCCTATTATATCATTTGCATCGGCTTCGGCATCGGCACCGATATCGCCATGGCTATAACCTCAAACTTCGTTGGCTGCGTTTGCCGCAATTGAGAACTGCAAGAAATTCTTTAATTAACGGTTCGAGATATTTTACGCGTTGGACACGCCTAACACTGTAAATTCTTGCACCTATTTATTTTACCCAGGTTGTGTTTAACCTTAAAGAATAATTCGATGTCCAAGTAATCGAATTAAATTGATTTTTTCTGTTTTCTGAGAATTTAGCACCAAGTGCAGCTTTTAGTTTTACTCTTGGAGATTGACGAATGACAAACTATAACTGACTTTTGTAATTATGCAAGTAGAAAATATTACTTTTTGCACTTGATTTACTTTTATTTTTTACTCTTTTTTTTTAAAGAATTTTTAAAAGCATTTATTAACAATAAGTGCAGAATTCGTATAACACAATTATGTAGCTCAACTATAAACGAATTATAGTTTATTTGCTTTATTTATTAGCTTTATTATACTATGTGTTTTTCATCTTTTGTTATATTATACAAATTGATCCTACTTGTACATTCTTTCTACAAACATTTCCTTGTATTAAAGTTTTTAGCATTTTTTAATGAATAGTGCTATTTTGGGCATTTTTGATTATTAAAAAAAAAAAAATGGTCTTAACTAAAAATATACTATCATAGGCTGATATATAAAAAAGCTCCTCTTATTCAATTGAATTCAAATTTGTTTTTGTACTTTTAGATTAAAAATTAAATTTTATTTTGAATTCTTTATGAAAAATCAACAACTTACTTTTAAATACGAATTGAAATGAAATCATTATTTCACAATATCTAAAACAAAGGTTTTAAAAATACAATTTTTTGTTCAGTTCTGATGTTGCTTTTAGTTGTGAACTGCAACTGCTTTTCATAAAAATTTACAAAATATATATCTTGACCTTAATTCTGATCCGCATTTTTGTTTTGTTTCCTCCATCAGCTGCCTGCTTTTTATCATCTGCGCACTGTGCTACGGCCTGGTGGCATCGCAGGAGGAGGGCGCCCCAGCGAGCGCATCGCCGGCGAAGAGGATCGCTGCACTGCGTCGCCCGGTGGGCAAGGCG
Organism: Drosophila ustulata; assembly: GCA_035047365.1. Taxonomy (NCBI): domain Eukaryota; kingdom Metazoa; phylum Arthropoda; class Insecta; order Diptera; family Drosophilidae; genus Drosophila; species Drosophila ustulata. The sequence goes on from JAWNPT010000080.1 coordinate 10,999,163, forward strand.
GTGGGCAAGCCAACGACGACCACAACGGCGGCGCCAGCGCACGACGATGCCGGCGAAGAGGATGAGTACAATGAGGAGGCCGGCGGCGCTGGCGACAATGGACAGTATGGCGATGAGGGCGACGATGCGGCCGCGGCGCAGGCGAGCTCAACGACCACCACAACGGAGGCGCCCAAGAAGGTGGGACCCGTGATTCGGCCATTCCGTTCCAACGACGATTTCCTCAACTCGCTGAAGCGTCGCCAGCAGAACGCCAAGAAACACCGTGCCGAGAAGGCGCCGGTCAGCAAGCCCGCCAAGAAGACCACCAACGACGAGGAGGAGGAGGAGTCCGCTCCCGCTGCCGCCGCAGCGCCCGCTCCCGCTCCAGTTGCCGCCGCCGGCAAGGGCTACAAGGGCAACGCTGCCTGTAAGTAGAGCAAAAGCTTCTCTCACTCTCGAATCTCTTCTCACTCCGGTTCTCTCTCTCCCGCTCTCTCTGTCTAGTGAGCCGCCGCAAGCTGACGAAGCCCGTGAAGTCGGAGCCGGAGGCCGATGCCGCCGCCGAGGAGTCCGAGCAGCAGCAGAAGGAGGAGGAGCCGAAGCCCAAGCGTCCGCTCAGCAGTCGCCTCGCCTTGAGGAAGCGCAACTAAAGCGTCCTCGACGTGTGCTTGCTATATATGCTATATATACATATATATTCCTTTTCCCTCACTCTCGCTCGCTCTCTCTCTTTCTCTCTCTCTCCGCACTCTTGCTCTCTCGCTCACACTCATGGCTAGCTATTGGCAGCCCTACGAGCTGCCCTTTAGTTCTTAGTACACACACACACCAACACACACACAAACAACTACACACACACACACACAAAGACAGGCTGAGGCATGTGTATGTGTATTCCGCTGGAATACGAATACCTCATGAATGCCTGCACTATTATTCACCCGCCCCCACCCCACCTCCCCAGCCACGCCCCCTCACTCACCATATTCATCTACTTATTATTCACCTTATCAGTTTATAAACTATTAAATAAAACAAACAACAAACAAATACAACAACAAACAGAACAACAACAAGAATAAAATAAAACAAAATGAAAATATTACGAAAAATACAACAGAAATCTATTTATTTGGCGGTCGTATCCTTTATCGACCTGCAGGATTTGCAGGATTTCAGTAAAAATGTCACTCGAAAATTCTACAAGGGGGGAGCATGCAAAAATTGTCCAAAAATCAAAAAATGTCCTGTATCTCGGCCATTTGAAGGACTACGAGGATGTCCTTTGGCATGCAGATAGTCCTTGCGCCAAAACTTCTGAGAATGCAATAAAAAGGACGAATATCCTTACAGGAGCCAAGATAAAATCAAATTTTGCTCTAGAGAAAATTGGCTATACCTTTCGCGTATCCTTGCGTATCCAGTCGAGTCCTGTGTCAAACGATGCGTATTAATAATACCTATCACCTGGCCAAAGGACATTCAAATCGTCCTTGTAGTTTCCGAGATATCCTTGATTTTGTGTTTTCAGCATATTTTCAGCGTTCCATGGACTGAAATTTTACAAGTGTTGGATCCTTAGATGACCCCATACTTTTTTGATGCAGATCGGTAGAGTTCGTCCTGGAGATCCTAGCAAAACATGTCCTGCCAAAATGCGGCAGCATTTGGCCGAGTTAGAGCCACTTTTCTAAAAAGGACATTCTTGTAATTGATGTAACCCATTTCCCAAAGGACATTGACAGGACATGCATTTTTGTGCTCCCTGGAGTCTAACCTATCGATCTGCATTCAAGGATTTCAAGGATCAATCAAAAAATTTCACTCGAAATTTCTACAAGGGGGGAGTATGCAAAAATTTGCTAAAAACCAACAAATGTCCTGTATCTCGTCCATTTGAAGGACTACGAAGATGTCCTTTGGCATGCAGATAGTCCTTGAGCCAAAACTTCTGAAAGTGCAATAAAAAGGACGAAAGTCCTTACAGGAGCCGAGATAGCAGGACTTTTTTTGTATACAGAAAATTATCTCTAACTCCTGAATGTCCTTGCGTATCCTGGCAAGTCGTATGTCAAACTGTGCGTATTTATATGCTCTATCGAATGGCCAAAGGACAAGTCCTTCGTCCTTACGGTTTGGGAGTTATCCCGGATTTTGTGTTTTCGCAGGATTTTTTCCACTTTCTTGAGGCAAATTTTACATGTTACGATCTTTGGATGACTGTCATATTTGTGGATGGCAAACGCTACAGTTCGATATAGATAATTGAATGCTACATATCCTTTTGAAATGCGCCACGATATGGTCGAGTTTAAGTCCGTTTTCCAATCCCAATTGAATATAAACTGTACAATATGTTTCGATATATATGTATATGTTTATTTTGTTGTTTGTTGGTTTTATTTATAATTACAGAACACTGTAAACTAGAATGTCTAAAAAAAATACAATATATATATATATACTTAGAGAGAGGGCAGGGTTTTATTGGGAATGTAATGCGTATCGAGCATGTATCGAGAGCATGTTATCGTTACTGCTGTTGTTGTTATGGTTCTTGTTGGTATCTTATATATACGATATAAATAGTTGCTATACATAAGTTGGAATTAAATGGTTAGACAATATAGTAGACAATAAGTACAGACTCGGCTAATACATGTCGGTTATGAAGGGAGGGGGGTGAAGGGGGAATGCATATTCGTTGTTCTCAATTCGTCAGCTTATAGTTTACATACATATGTTATTTATATTCGTACATTCATTTCTCTTATTCGAACAAGCTTAAAGGGCGCTCAACATGATAAAAGAGAGATATATAGACAGAGAGAGAGCAGTAGCATAGTTCAGTTATAGGTGTGTATATATATATATGTGAAATAAAAAAATGTTTATATATATAGTGTATTCCGTTAACAGGATCTAGTCGAGTCGAGTGTTGCCCCCGTTGCCAAAAAACTTGCAATGTGCTAAGGCGTGGGCGGGGGGCGTGACCATGTTGTGTCCTCCATGGCCACATTATAGTGTAGAGTGTTATAAAGGCACAGATTGCGCTGGCAATTCCTTCGCTTCGTTTACATTTAACAATAACAATTTGAGAGTTGATTTAAATAGCTGCAGTTGAAATTGAAGTTCGAGTTCGAGATGGAGATGGCGATGAAGCTGGAGCAGCAGCAGATACAGATGTCGATGTGGATGTGGATATGTGATTGTGGAATGTGGTCGAGAGTTAAGTAACAGTTGCCGCAAAACCATTTTGGGTCAAAAGCAAAGCCAATCAATAACTAATAATACTACATTATTAACTTGAATGCAAACTAAACAATAAACAGTTAAAAAAAAAAAAATAAACGGTCTGCTCGTGTACTTTGTCCATTGTCGACTGTCCATTTCCTAGGTGTGGTGTCGCGAGTTGCGCATCAGCGGCACCAGCAGCGATGGCGGCCCCGCCTGCCGCAGAAATGGATGCGCCAGCAGCTCGGCGGCCGTGGCCCGCTGCGCCGGATCTCGGACGAGCATTCGGTCGAGGAAGGACTGCAGACGCGGCGACACCTTGTGAGCATTCTTCAGATTCGGCGGCTGCATGTCGCGAATGCGCCGCATCGCCTGCAGAGGTGGCTCATTGAAGAACGGCGGCTCGCCGTCGACCATCTCGATGACCATGATGCCCAGCGACCAGATGTCCACCTCGGGTCCGTACGGCAGGCGCGAGATGACCTCCGGCGACATCCAGTACGGTGTGCCCACCAGCGACTTGCGTTTCGGCAGCTCCTGCGACACCTGCGCACAGAAGCCAAAGTCCGACAGCTTCACGCGCCCATCGGCGGCCAGCAGAATCGAGTCCGACTTGATGTCCCGATGGATGACGCCCTGAAAGCGAAGCAACAAAGAGAAACATTATTATCAAGCTACAAGAAATAATTTAAAATTATTATCAAGATATTAAATAAACTAAATAACTTTAAAGACCGCTAGCTTTTTAAGATAAAGCTATGTTGTAGTTAGTTATCGTTCATATGAATAAGCAACCAAGTTCAAATAAATATATAAATAAATGCAAACTAGCCTCATACTCATATATCAGATAAAGAGATAGTTTTCGCTCAAATAAATAAATAAACAAAACAATTTAGCGACTCTTTCTCATGTACATGTAAGCAAAACTAAATAAATCGTAAAATATGAAATAAATAAACATATCCATTGGGCATTTTTCTGTACGAAATACAAAACCATTTACAGCCTGTTTCTCGTGTACAATTAAATGGGACAGTTACTTATCATTCAAATAAAACAACTAAATTGAAAGAACACTAAATAAAAATGAAACAAATAACTAATAATGTAACGAAATAAACAAGTTAAACTAACGTTGGCCCTGGTTATCAACCTTGTTCACAATTGAAAAATTTTGCCACAAATGATTATGCTTACTAAGAAGTCTCTAGTCGCTAGCTTTTAAGTTGCGTTTGCACTTTGAAGTGGGCGTAGCACAATTGCAAAGCAAACTTTAAAGCTAGACTTGTCTGGTCAGCGAATTTAGTGGCAATAGTTGCAGAGATTGAGCAGACAGACGGACACACAAGGCGACTAGCTCGCCTTCTACGCGGCTGTTGGGCGGAGGGTCAAGCGGGCGCCGTGGACGCCACGCCACCCACATATCGAATAACAATTGGTAAATGGAAACCACACAAAAGAGGGCGAAGCAAAGTTGCGAAAGCGGGTCGCAAAGAAAGTGTGTGCGATGTGATGTGATGTGTGGTGTGTTGACAAAAACAAAAAAAGAAAGAAACTTGGCTGCATTGTCGGCACATTGTGAACGCTTTATGCTGGTCACGCACCTGTGAGTGCAAGTAGGCCAACGCCTTGAGGCACTGCTTGCAGACGGTGGCGATTTGCTCCTCGTCCATGCGCGAGTGCGTCACAATATCGGTGAGAGCGCCGCCCTCCAGATACTCCATGACCACCCAGAGCTCGTCGTTGACCAGAAAACTGGAGTAGGTCTCCACAATGTTGGGATGGTGATAGTCGCGCATGATGACCACCTCATTGAACAGCAGCTCGCGTCGCTGCTGCTTGCGCAGATCCATTTTCTTGACTGCCACTTGACGACCTGCAACACGATTGAAGATTAACCAATATGAAGGAGATTTAAACGTCGTTTCCAACTCACCTGTCGATTTGTCGGTGGCTATGCAAACGGTGCCCGTCGAGCCCTCGCCTATTTTGTTGAAATGCTCGAGATTCTCGCGCGGATCGCCGGCGGACACAACCATCTGCAAGGCGGCCCGGAACTGCTCGTGTGTCAGACGCTGCTCCTGCTTGGGCTGCGTCTGCTGTGCCGCCGCAGCCAAGGCGGCCGCATTGCCGCTGCTGCTGGAGGCGCGCGACGCCGTCTTCTGATGCTGATTCTGGTTCTGATCGGGGCCCGCAAGCTTTGGTTGCTGCTGCTGCTGTTGTTGTTGTTGTGTGGCGGGGTAGAGTGGATAGTTCTGGCCGTTGTTGTTGAGTTGTGGGTTGGTGGAATGCGAGTGCGTGGAGCGCGTGGCACTCGCCACAGAGCTGACGGGCGACGTCTGCTGCTGCTGCTGCTGCATGTTGGCGTTGCTGCCGCGATACGCCGCTTCGGTGCGCACAGCCAAGGGGCCGATGGCGCCTCCATTCGCATTGGCATGCGGATGCGGATGGGGATGTGCATGAGGATGTGCATGTGCATGTGAGTGTGGATGTTGACTGGCACTGGGATAGAGCATGTTGTGAGCTGCCTGCTGCTGTTGCTGCTGTGGCGGCTTGTAGGGCGTGGCACTCGATGGTGCCGCCTCCTCCTCGGGCACCGCTGGCGGCACGTTGGCCACGCGACGCACGCGCGGCGGACTCGAGCTGCGCAGCGAATTGGACCGAGCCACATGCGACGTCTTGGGCAGCACAATGCCCGCGCCCGCCATGGCGCCACCGGGCACCGGCATCATGGCTGTGGCAAGCGCGGGAGCAGCGTTGGACGTCGTTGTGGCCATCATCATCATGTGGCTGCTGCTGCTGTTCAGCGATGTGGTGTCCGCCTTGTTGTTGTTGTGATGCGGACGCACAATCGTCTTCAGATCCAAGATCTCGGTGGGCGTGATCTCCGAGGGATCGACGAGGGGCAGCGGGCGATTGCTTGACTTCAGTATCTGATTGTTGCCCACGATCGAGGCCCATTGCAGCGGCAGTCCAACGTATTTGTTCTCCCGCTTGTCGAAGCCCGTGTGCACGCGATGCTCGAAGTTGCTCGGCATCGAGATCAGCGGTTTCTTCTTCTTCTTGCTAAACATTTTCGCGTGTTCCGTTATGGCGTTGTCAATTGCAGCAGCAACAGCAACAAGAGCGGCAACCTCCGTTTCGCTCTCGCAGTTTGTTGACTTTTCTTTTACCCGCCCTTTTGGCCCAACAAACGTCTCACGGCGACAAAAGTCTTCTCACACACACAGGCACACACACACGGACTTGCACACACACGCACGCAACTCAGCCATACACAGACATGGCGACGGCGACGACAACGATGCGATTTATGTAGATTTCGTGTTATGCGCTTTCAATCGACTTTCACACATTATCACTGGGGGCTAACATTCGGCAAAGGCACTTTCCAATTGTTGTCGCAGCACAAATAAATACAATTGGAAACGAAACGAAATGAAACGTAAAAATTAACTCAAGTGGGCTCAACACAATATAAAAATAAACTTAAAAAATATATTAATTGCCGATGCTAGCAGTTATCGTTGGCTATGTTTGCTGCTTAGCTAGAGCTGGCACTATCGATATATCGATAGTACTATGTGGCCAGCGCTTGGGTTTGCAAAATATACTATGTCAATTAGCACTACACAAAATATAAAAATAATGAAAATTAAATATTTCTTTTCCATGTAAATATTTTTTTAAAATAAATTTAAATATGTAAATAAAATAAAACGATTTTTAGAAATTACTGCAAAAAATTACCTTTAGTCCACTATTCGATTATTAGGAGTGTTGGTATTTAGTATATTTATGTCGCACACACGCATTTTGCAACACTGGGCAAACGTTTATTCGACGGTCACTCTCTTCTTCACTGCCGCATTGTATTTTAGCTTGATTTGTTTGCGTTTACACCAAAAATTCCACTAAAATGTCGAAAGCACATCCTCCAGAGTTGAAGAAGTAAGTATTTTCTACCCACTTGACTGCGTGCTTGTGAATTAACATATAATCTGGCTATTGCAGGTACATGGACAAGCGCATGATGCTAAAGCTGAATGGTGGCCGCGCAGTCACCGGCATTTTGCGCGGCTTCGATCCCTTCATGAACGTGGTGCTCGACGACACCGTGGAGGAGTGCAAGGACAACACCAAGAACAGCATCGGTATGGTCGTCATTCGCGGCAACAGCATCGTCATGGTCGAGGCGCTGGACAGGGTTTGACAACAGTCCTGCCCCTCTTTTGTCCACCTCTTTGTCCATCATTGGCCAATAGTTTAGATGCAAACTATTTAACATACAAACTAGTCCTAAGTCTAAAACATCAACATTCGTAAACTTACTCTAGATGTTTACCAATTAAATAAATTGAAGTAGCACTGAATTGTCCAGCAATGTTTGTTTCTTTGCAAGATGCACAGTCAGTTGGAGCGAGACAGCAAGTCGAGTGAGCGAGAGAGCCGCTGCTGAGACGGAAGCCAGCTGCTTGCTCGCTCTAATTTGCATAAGATACGCGACTCAAAGATACCCGGATTGTCTCCAGAATGAAAACATGTACTTGAGCATTATGATCATCCAATTTGTTGGTTCTAAATCTTAAAGGCTCAGAAAGACTATCTCCAACGGATAGAAGGATAATCACTTAATTTTTAGCTTATTTGATTGTAGTAAAGGATTTAATTGATCTATTACAATGTTATGGGCAGAGCAATTGATTAGAAAGATTCACATATTATTTGAATTTTGATTTTGGTTTTACCAATTTTTGTAGTTATCAAAATGACTACAACGTACAAGGAAATAGTGAAACTGCATACATTTTCACTTGATAAATTTTGATAACAAATGAATTAATTTAAACAAAATGCTCAACGCCACTGGGAATTTATAACCAATTTTTCATTGATGTACAAAATGTATTTAAAAAACAAATTTGAAAAACTCCATGTTTGTCAAATAATGAATTTACTTTACACATCAATAACTAAAAACATTTTAGTAAAAAAAAAATGGTGAAAAATAACGTATTTCTAATTATCTGTCAATAGCTGTATATATACCTATGTATATACATATGTATGTATATATAGGTACACAGTGAATACAAAGTTGTGAAAAATATATATGTATATGCTGAGGCTTTTAACTAATTAAAAAAACTTAGCTGAGTTGTAAGCCACTGATTTAGTTACTATATAGAATTGGAGCGGTCTCTACTTTTATCTAATAGATTTCGAGCAAACATTAATTGTCGTTCTTTTAGATTGTATCAATGTTGCGTAGCGGCAATTGACAATATTTTTAAGTCCATGTCTAAGCTCGTATACTAAATGCTCTTGAAATGTTTAGTGTTGTGTTGGTAATAGTCAACGTTGACAAAATGTGTTGCTTGCGTTATTTTCGCAAATAGAGCTCGATACTAAATTAATAATGTAATAATCAAGTTGACATACTGTATAAATTGCCCACTGAACGCCTCCAAATTGTATTTTCTCTCTCGCGAGATGAATTTGCATCGTTATCATAATCATCTTCTATACACACAACAATTAACTAACACAACAAATCCGCATTTTTCCCATATCCCAAGCACACTTTTCGATGTTGTCGTCATCGTCTACGAGACACTTCCTGCAGCACAATTCCCAGATGATCTTTGCTTGAGAGCGCGTGGAACAGCAGAAAGCAAATGTTGGAAGTAGTTACACGCATGATTTGTAGACTTTTGTGATTGTGGTTGGTTTTTTAATTCTTTTTTCATTCATCTCAGAAAAAACGCTTACAGTAGAAGTCTAAAAAATATGTTTAGAGTTCGGGCGCGCGGTGTCCAGACACATTGGATGCTACATGTTTACTTGGAAATAACAATGGGACCCGTCTGCTTGGCGGCATCGCGCTGCTTGGCCACAATCTGGTTGGCAATGCGATCCAAATCACGCTGTCCGATCGAGCTCAATTTGCGGCCACCCTCCGGGTGCTTCTCGACCAGGCGAGCGTGCTCCAAAGCCTGCAGGGCCTTGCGGGCAGCGCCATCGGCGGCACGGCAGAAGTGCGAGGGATGGACACCGTTGCGCTTGCGGCCACCGTAGATCTTGGTGATCGAACCGACGCCAGCGGGACTGCGGTGGTACAAGTGACGCAGAATCGAAGCGCAACGCACATAGAACCAGTCGGGATCGTAGGGGGCCAGCTCCTTGAATTTGGCGGTCTTGATGATGTCCATCTGGTCGGGCACCTTCAATTTGCCAGTCCTATGAAAACAAAAACAAAAACATACATTAGATAGTGAGGTTATGTTGGGCATAAACTAGTGTTGTGCAGCGACAACTTACTTCTTAAGGAAAACTGCCACCGCCTTGGTAACCGCATGCTGGTCAATATCCTTCACTGTGACACCTGGCATCTGAACAACAAGAGAGAAACGTTCAATTAAATCGTTGCTAAACACGTTGCTATTCGCACACACACACTCAAGCAATCACACTCAATTCACACATACACATGCACGTTTCACACGCACACAGGCAAACACAAGGCACAAACAACGTTGAGCGAATATTCATGCGAATTTCTTGCTTTTGGTAGCATTTAATTGCTTAGTATGTAATTTTTAAGCCTTTCATATGTTGCTTTCACTCTTGCACTCTGGTGCCACACACATTTTCATTTATTGTTTGGCATAAACAATATTATTTGAGTAAAAAAAAAAAATTTATTCACTTCAACGAACGCGAGCACTACCTTTCTTGTCAAAGTCAACCGGAAAAAAGAACAAGACGCTCGAAGTTGGCTGCGCTTATTGTGGCCGCACCAATGTTGCCACCTGGAGCAACTTTTGTTTAGTGCTGTAATGTCCAATAATCGAATGTGTTATCGATACAAATTATTGGCAAACATAAAATAAACACACTAGTGTGTAGAAGAGGTGGATAATGATTTCATTACAATAATACAAATTTTAATAAATACAGCATATCACTGGTTAACCTTATTAGCTGTAAAATATACTTTTTACTCGCTTATCATTTTGTTTCAGCTCCACATTTATCGTTTTGCAATATCGAATTTCAGCAAAAAAATTCGTTTCACCCACGTTTGATCACGGCGAAGCATATTTAAATACATTTTGAAAAATAAGATGTTTAAATTTAGCGACTTTTTCGCTTTTTGCAAACATACCAATATTTACCATATGCTGTGCAACCAGGTGGCAACTGTTGTAGTTTGGTATATTTAATCGATTTTCGAACTTTGCTACTTGGTCACAGCGCGCAACCGCTTCTTAAACGAATATTTGAAATATGATACTTGAAGTATGGCTTTATATAAGCTAATTTACCTTGTCGTATTTTCAGTACATTTTTCTTGAGTGCCCTTTTGATTTACATTTTTTTGCATGTTTATTCTGAAGTGCTTTTATTTTTCCGTTTTTGATATCACAGTTCTTTTACTACTCTTTGTTTGCATCGCATTTGGCCCAGAGATCAGCATACTCCTTGACCTTGCGGTGCGAGTAAGTCGCCTTGCGCGGCTTGCGCCAGGTATTCGGATTCAAGTTGAGCATGCCACCAATAATTTCCAGCGCAAAAGTGGCTGGAAAGCGCGCTGGATCCTCGATGATGTGAGCGAAACCCGAGCCGATGCCAAAGTTGACCCAAACATACGGCAATCCCTTGGGTATGGCCTTGTGTAACAGCTGATTCTTGACAGGAATCAATTGACGATTCGTGCACCACTCCTCCTCGGACTCCTGAATGGCCTTCTTGAAGTAGAACGGCAGCAATTCACCCTGCTCCTGCGGCACTGGCACACAATGAATGGTCATGTGCTTCTGCTTATGCAGCCGATTGGCCACCTCAAAGAACACGACATCCTTGCGCTGAGCGGCAAACAGACGCGTCAACGTCTTGAGCATGGCCTGCAGCTCGTGCCAAGCGTCCTCGTCCAGCTGCATGGCGCAGACAACATGCTGAAATGGTGTGATCAAAGCATGACCCTCCTGCAGGCCCTCAAAGCGAGTCAGCTTCAAATAAAGCTTGTCGCCCAGGAAAATATTCAACGACTTGTCGTGCTGCGCTCCCAGGCAGTGATGGCAGTTGCTTATGGTGGCCGCCAGCTTCTCGTGCTCGTGCACAGCGCGATTCAGTTCGCGCTGCTCACATTTGGCCTGTGACTGCGTTTTGCGAGCGTTGTCGCTGAAAATGTCCTCGAGATCGTCGTTGGGATTCTTGTGCTTTGCCACCAGCTCGGCATACTCCAAATTCGAGTCGGCCGCCGTCGCGTACTTCTCGCGCTCAAACTGAAAAGTGGGAATAGAAAGAGATTAACCAGCACTGCCTTTGTTTGAACTCCTTGCTTACCATTTGCTTGATATCGTAGCGATCATCGTCGGCAAAGTAGCGCACACGCTCGCCCGCCTCATGCGTCTCTACGCGACGCTTCTTCTGTTGCTTGCCATCCGGCTTAGAGCTGCTCGCAGAGTGCAGCAAGGGACGCACATTGCCGCTGGCATCGCTGCACGTGAGTAGCACGTGCTTTTCCTCCTTGCCACGAGACGTGTTTCGCTTTGGCTGCATTGGTCCAGCTTCTTCGCGCAATTTGCGCGCCTGCTGCAGCTGTTGATTCAGCTCGGCTGCCAGCTGTGTTTTTTGCTTGAGCTCTGCTTTCAAAGCGCGCGCCGCCAACGCGTTCAGCTGCTCATCCGTCAGTAGCGCCGTTGGCTCCTCCGACTGCTCTGCCTGCTGCTCCGGCTCCTCTCTGTGCTCCTTTCTGCGTTCCTCGACAGCTGCTGCTGCTCCCGCTTTTTGCCACTTGGGCGCCTGTTGACGTCGTTGCTCCTCATTCGGTTGTGAAGACTCCTCTTCAGAGGGCCGCTGGAAGCCGGGTAAGCCGGTGCCATTGCGCTGCCAATAGGGATTCAGCTCTCGGCTGCTCTGCGCGGGATCGTATTTGTTCTGTTGATGCTCGGCATTCGCTTTGCGCGGTTCCTTGCGCTGCTTGGCGAATGTCTTCAACGAGAATGCATCGTTGTCTGTCATCCAGTTGTCGCGCTGCAGCGCAGCATTTGCTGGCTCCTCCTGATCCTTCTTCTCCTGCTCCTCCTCCTCGGAGTCACTTTCGCTCTGCTTGCGTCGCTTTTTGTCCTTCTTCGAGCTGTGTTTGCTCGACTTTCGCGACTTCTTGTGGTGTTTCTTGTCAGCCACCTTAGGAGCTGGCGCCTCCACCCACTCTTCCGATGCATCCGAGTCGCTGTCGCTGCTGCTGTCGTAGCTGCTTTCGCTGCTGTTGTCGCTCTCGCTGCTACTGCTGCTGTATTGCTTCTTCTGCTTCTTTGACTTTTTGCGCTTCTTTTGGCGCCGCTTTTCATCCTCGCTGCTGCTGTCCGAGTCGCTGCTGTATTCTCTGGAACGTTTTGCTTTGGATTTGTGCTTTGGCTTCTTCTGCTTTTTGAGTTTTGTCTATTCACAAAAAAAGTGTTTAATGCATTTTGTGCACAACTCAGCAGGCGCTTCACTTACCCGCTCAATTGGCTTTGCTGCCGGCTTTTTAAATTCGCGTTTCATCGCCTCCATATCTGCACTCGTTTTACGCGGAGCAACAAAAAATGAACAGCAATTTTTGCTAATTAATTCACTTTTTAATGCCAAAAACAAACTGCACACACAAAACCAAAACTTCGAAGTGGTTCTTCTTCTTACAGTAGTGTGGAGCAATAGTCGTGCGCTCTTATCGATATGCTACTTGTAGTGTTGACCAACAGTTTTGTTCTGTTATCGATAGAAGAATTGAGCAGCAGTTGTGCAACAGTTGAGCATGTCGCCGACCCTGTCGATAGCAAAACATATGTGATTCATCGATAATCGAATTTGGTATTGGGATTGGCTCTAAGCAAATTGGTTGTTTGTTAATTTATTGTATGTGAATTTGCCAAAGCCGGGCAAGCAAAAAGCATTCCAACATGCCGCTGTACGAGAGCGTAATGCAGGAGAAGCCGCCCATTGTGCTGGACATTGGCAACGCCTACACCAAGTGCGTAAATTTACAATTTGCCTCTGTGCAGAGCAGGTGATATCATCGCTGCCCCATTTTGGGTTTGTTGTGTTGTTGTTTTGCAGGCTGGGCTTTGCCGCCGAGGCGTATCCCAGGATGATTATACCCACAGAGCTGGTGCTGAGCACAACGGGCGAGACAAAGCAACTCTATGACTACGCGAACACGGATCAGCTCTACGATCAATATGTCGACTTTCTGCAAACGATTTTCTTCAAGTGAGTTGCCGCTTTTCATCTTTAAACCGCAATTAATTGTTGTTTGCTTGCAGGCATCTGCTGGTCAGTCCCAAAGAACGCAAGTTTGTGCTGGTGGAGAACGCGTGCGGCCAGAGCGTCATACGCGAGACGCTAGCCCGCGCCTTGTTCCTGCACTTCGACGTCTCCTCGCTGCTCTTTGTGCCCTCGCATCTGACGGCGCTGTCCACGCTGGCCGTGAGCACTGGGCTCGTCGTGGACATTGGCTACAGCGAGACGACAGTGATGCCCGTGTTCAGTGGCGTGCAAATCATGTCCGCCTTCAAGGATCACAGCTTTGGCAGTCGGGCGGTGCATGAGGAGATCAAGCGCCAGCTAATGGCGACGGGCGTCAAGGAGTCGTTGCTCAGCGAGGCTGTGCTGGAAGATATCAAGATACGCACCTGCTTTGTGACGAGTCTGGAGCGTGCGCAGGCCAAGGAGCAAGTGGAGCCACCGCCCAGCGTCGCCTATGCCATCTGTGACGATGATGCGGTTATCGAGATTCCTGGAACGCTGCGCGAGAGCGTCTACGAGCTGCTCTTCGAGCAGAGCAACGAGCGAGATAGTTTGCCGCATTTAATCCTGCGTGCGATACTCGACTGCAGTCGCGATGTACGTCGTGCGCTGATCGAGGGCGTCTGTGTGATGGGCGGCGGCAGCATGGTGCAAGGTCTGATGGGACGACTCAAGGCGGAGCTGCAGCAGCTGCTGGCCAACGACAATGAGTATGCGACACGCTTCCACGGCGAGCCGCAGTTCAAGTTCTACCCGTCCACAATTGGCAAGCCGAATTTCACAGCCTGGCTGGGCGGCGCTCTTTGTGGCGCCACGGATCTCATTCAGTCGCGTTCGCTGTCGAAGGAGGCGTATCTGCGGCACGAGCATGTGCCCGACTGGAGCAATCTGTGCGACAACAATCGATTGAATGGCAATTAAATTGTTATATTTATATATATATACAATATACATCTATAATTTATTTCAATGCGTTTGCGTTTTATATGCCTAAAAGTGAACGTTCTTTTTCGAGTAGGAAAAATATTACAAGTGTACGAGTATAAAAAGATGTAATGATAATTAATTGGCGCTTACAGCTAAATAATGCTTACGATCTTAGTTCATTAATATTAATGTTTTGTTGTGCGTTGAGAAACATTTCAGTTTCCAGCGATTCGCCATAACAAAATCACGTTCTCTTAAATGGCTCATTCTGCTTTCACTTTCGACATATTTATATATAATTTCTATATATTACTGCTACTGTATAAATTATCGTGTATCGTATTCCAAATTATAGCATCTTAAATCAACAAAAAAAAATGTTATGTACTTTTTCTTTTCGGCACTTTTGTGTTTCTTCAACTCTCTCAGTTTAGTTTTGTGGTATTTGATTTCAGTGTTTCGTTTTTTTTTTATTATTTCCATGTGAATATTGTAAATATATCCCGCAATTCTATCCCGATGTGTGTTTTATATTAATTGTGTGTGTGTTTACAAGATGCATTTATTATATAATAATAACTGTCCTGCCTCGTTTTCAATTTGTAAACTCTTAAGCGTCATTTCAAAGTTGCTTCAAAATCTATATATATAGATATATATATATAAATACAATATATAATATTATTATATAGGGGGGCGACTTTTCTCAACATCAACTTGGAAAAAAAAAGGTGAATAGATATTTTCATATTCATTCGGGGGCTAGCTAAAAGAACGCTTCTCTCTCATCGTTGCCAGCATAATAATATTATTATAGTAATATAGAACATTTAACTGATTCGATTTAAATCTTGGATTTGCTTCGTGTTTCACTTGGTTTCTCTCTGAATGCTTTTTGGAATTAAAATAACCAACAATTTTGTATGTGTGTGTGTGTGTGTGGCGTGTTGTGTTGTGTGTTGTGTGTGAATCAATAAATAACAATGACGAGAGCTGTGGAAGGGAGAGAAGAGAGAGAGAGAGAGAGCTGGGACCGGTACAACGATTGAAGGAACTTGTGTTTGTTAGGCAATAAATATTAAAGCTACCTTCTAAAAACAGTTGGATTAAAAAATATAATAAACTAAAATTGAAACGACAACTACTCTCGCTCATTCTCTCTCTCTCTCTCTGCCTGCTGTGGGCTTGTTGTCTCGCTCTCGCTCCCACTCAGTCGCTCGCCGCTTGCTTAACTAGTTTAACAATTAATTTAACTTCAGTCGTAATCGCCGCTCGCTGTCACTTCTCGCCGCCAAAGAGCTTGCCCAGATGCGAGTTCTGATTGCTGTCCATGATGTCTGTCGATGGCGTCTTGGCTGCAGCTCCTCCGCCAGCCGCGCCCGCTGCTGTTGGCTTTGGCATCGGCGGCAAGTTGGCGATCTGCACCTCGTGGCGGAACAATTGATTGACGCTGCGGCCCACCAGCTGGGCGGTCAGCTTCTTGAAGATGTCCTTCTTGGCCCGGTCCACCTTGTTGCCCTTGACGGGCGCCACCGAGATTTTCTCATCGAACTTCTGGATGTCCGCCGCATTGACGTTGGGAATGTGATGCAGCACCTCGCTCAGTATGGGAAACTTGGGACGCAGCAGCTCGTAGAACTGCACGCCCAGCGTAATCAGTCCCGACTGGTTCGCCTCATGCTGTCCGTGCACCTGCATGCCCTGCAGCACGGCCGTAAATGCGCTGACCGCCTTGTTCTCGTCCATCAGCTGCTCGGCGGCCAGGAAGCGCATGACGGGCGCCGCAATGTTCACCGCCTTCATGCTGCACATGCCGTCGTTCCAGGCGATCGCCTTGAGCAGCGTCATCAGCAGATAGTTGCTGATGTGCACATGCCGCAGCAGCTTGCCGCCCAGATCGCTGATGATGTCCGACAGCAGCGCCGTCTGCGAGGCGCGCGTCTGCGGAGCGCTGTCCATCGAGTGCTCCTCGTTCTCCAGCGTCATCGCCACCGCATTGTGGCTGGCCGCGTTCACATGATCGGCGCCAATCTGGCCGCCCACCAACGCGATCTTCAGCACGTCCAGATACTCGCGGGTCAGCGTGCGATTCAGCTGATCCTCCAGCACCTCCTGCGTGTCGTTGGAGTCCCCGTCGCCGTTCAGCTGCCCCGACTCGTACAGCGCTGCAATGTAGACCCAGCGACGCGTCAAACGCTCGCACATCAGCGGCGTGAGGTGGGCGAAGAGCGGCACCAGCACCGAGTCATAGAAGCTGGGCGGGCACGAGTAGACGAAGGGCTTGAAGAAGACGCGTATGATGGGCCGCAGGCGGTAGTCGGGCACAATGTCCACGCAGCTGAACACGTTGGCAATGATGGCATCTGAGAGTCCCACCAGCTGGTAGAGATCACGGCCCAGCGAGGGACCCGCGCTGCCCATCAGATGGTAGCAGCCCTCGGTGACCAGCGACATGAACGATTGCATCTTCTCGAAGGCGCTCGGCTCCGTCTTGATGGTGGTGTCCAGCGGATCGGCGGGCACCGCACAGATGGCCATCAGCAGCTTCTTCTCGTGCTCCAGCATGCCGTGTATGTTCCGATAGCCATCCGCCAGCGCAGCCAGCGCCTCCGGGCGAAACAGTTCGTTCAGCACGCGCATCAAGCTCAGCACATGCGAGAGCAGCGGCACCACATGGTTGGTGGCGGGATTGCGGCAGATGGGATTGCCGACGTCGGTGCAGCCGATGACGAAGCCGCCGCGCTGCGCACGATCCGGATCGTCGGGCCACGTGCAGCGCTTGATCACGCCGAGCACCACATGCAGGGCGTCCAGGATGCGCATGCGATGCGCCACCGTCGGATCGCTTTCGATGTGCAGCACGGGCGGCTTGTCCAGGCCGACGTAGCGCATGAACTGCAGCGGCGACTTGAAGGCGTCGCTGAAGTGCAGCCACTCGTTGCGCTTCTGCTGCATGATGTGCTCGATGAACAGCGTCTGGCGCTCAAAGTCGCCAAAGTGATTCGAGATGAGTATCAGCGCCTCCTGCAGCGTGGTGCGCATCAGGCGATCCAGCTGCGCCGCCGAGGCGGGATCCTTCAGCAGGCACTCCACATGCGTGTTGATCTGCTCGAACACGGGCAGCAGCAGCAGCGGATATTTGTGCGCCAACTTCACAAGCAGCGAGGCCGCATGCCGTCGCAGATTCTTGGCCGCCTTCATCTGCACACGCTCGCGCTCGTTGGGCGGCTTCAGCACCAGAGCGCGAAAGATTTTGTCGAGCACGCGCGGCAGCAGCGCCACTCCGTTCATGGCCACGCAGTTGTTGGGCGTCAGCTGGCACGAGGACATGCTGAGGAAGACGAACAGCGCCGAGATGCACGACAGCAGTATGGAATAGATCAGCGGATTGGGCGTCTCCAGCTTCAAACAGTCGGCCAGCAGGCGCAGCCCGTTCGCCACCGCCGGACGCTCCGACACGAGCAGAATGCGACTCAAGACGCCGTCCAGCACACAGACGAGCGCATCCCACTCCAGATACATGGGATCGTGGACGCTGCAGCTGCCCGCGTCCTGTGTGGCCTGCGTGAGGCGCAGACGCGACTGCAGCCACTGCTCGCAGTAGCCGTAGGTGATCAGCGGCTGCACCAGCGTCGCCTGGCGAAAGATCTCCAGGAAGTCGGTGCGACAGCGATAGAAGTACACAGCGAACTCCTCCTCGCTGTCGTGCTCCAGCTGAATGTAGTAGTCGGTGCTGCCGGGCGCATGCGGCTCGTGTTGCGCAGGATACGGACGCTTGACGATGCGCGGCGCTATTGTGTGTATCAGCTTGGGAATGTAGTTGACCATCAGGTAGTCCTTGGAGCAGCCGTCGTGCTTAAGCAGCAGCTGCCAGTTGAGCGCTGCGCCATGCGCCACACTCAGCGACGGATGCTGCACCAGCAGCAGCAGGCACTCGAACATGATCTCCAGATGTGCCGGACGCTGTACGCCCTCCTCCTTGCCCCACAACGCCACCAGCTGTTGCACCAGCCCGTTCAGCATTTGCAGCAGCTTCTTGAGGAACGTGTGACGC
Source organism: Drosophila ustulata (assembly GCA_035047365.1). Lineage (NCBI taxonomy): Eukaryota > Metazoa > Arthropoda > Insecta > Diptera > Drosophilidae > Drosophila > Drosophila ustulata. The sequence goes on from JAWNPT010000080.1 coordinate 11,017,656, forward strand.
TGCTCGATGGAATGGGCGTTGCCCAGATCCGGCTGCATTTGGCTGGCCGTGAAGATGTAGCGCAGCGGCTCCTCGCCGTACAGCTGCAGCAGCGGCTTGCGCTCCTTCGTCTGGCCCTTGCGATTGGTGATCTGGCCGAGGCACTCAGCGGCATTGCACTGGAATGCGGTGTCGTTGAGCAGTATGCAGAGGAAGTGCATCAGCTTGCCGTTGCTGGACATGATGTGCTGTATGCTGACCCACTCGACGAAGCCGCTCAACGTCAGCAGCACCATCTCGACGACGCGTCCGTGCGGATTCACCGCCGGCTGGTACTGTGCCAGCCGCGTGGTGTCGCGAAACGCGGTCACATGCTGCTCGATGAGGCGCAAGAAGAACTCAAAGATGTCGTTCATGTTGTTGTTCAGCGCCTGGTACATATCCTTGCGTCGCTGATTCGACTCGATTGTCTGCAGCAGCGCCACATCCTCGACGAGGCGCAGAAATACCATCAGCACCAGTTCCGTTTGTGCTTCGCCAGCGTTGCAGGCCTGCGACAGCTCCGGCAGCAGTTCGCTCCATTGTTGCGGCCACTCGCGCTTGATCATCTCGACGATTATGCGCGACAGGGCGTCCTTTAAATGCATCAGTGTGCGATCCTCGGCGGGACCAACGCCCGCATTGAGCATCTTCATGGCATTGTCCTTGATATACACCTTCTCCTCGTGCGTAATGCAGTTCCACTTGAACTTGATCGTGTACTCGATCAGCTGCAGGCCAAAGTGTCGCACCTGCTGATTGAATTGCCCCGGCGAATTGGCCAAATACAGTCCAACCTGGGCGCACATCGGCGACTCGTCCTTGAAGCGTTCGCAGGCCATGTGCGCCTCGATGCGTGCCTGCTGCGGCGTCAGCGGATGCAGTATCAAGTCCACCGCCTTGGCCAGTTCGGCGGCCAGCGCCTCAGTTACGCCGTGCTGCGACATCTTGGCGCTGCCTCCCGCGTCTCCTCGTCACTCCTTGTCCAGCTGCAGCTGTGTCTTTTACTCGACTGCGTTCGTTGGCTGCCGTCCACAATCTGCGCACGGAAATTGTTGAAATTTATTACTTTTGTTTTAGCAGTACACAAAATTTGATGATTTTGAAGGCTGATGAAATACTGGAATGATTCGACTTCGAGTCACACGTAATTTGGGGATCACTTGGTGTAAGTAGACAACAAAAAACAAAGAGATGTGATGTGGCTGTTGACGATTGCACTAGTCACGCACTAACTACTTTGTAGTCAGCTGAGGACTAAAAGGTTGGCAGTGTTTACTACAGACGCTGACTGATTTGGTACTATATATTTGGTGACTAGTTACGGCATGTTAAAGTACAGTTCAAATGCAAACTTAATTTTTCTTTCAACTTAATTCTTAGTATCTAGTTTTTAGCTGATAGATAACAAACAAAGCCTCTTACTTACTGAGTACGCTTTATGTTTTAGACATAATATTTTCGCTAATTAATAATAATAATAACAAAAACTGACTAGCAAAATACGACAATGTATAAGTCATCAATTTACGAACAAAATAATAGTGCCAAAGGCACTAATGATTTCCCTAGTTGCATATGGGCAATTTATGCTGTTGGGATATTCACACACACACTCGCATGCAAAAACGCATATTGCACACACACGCAATGAATACGCATATTTGCGCACGTCTCCTTTTTGCGTTGACAGCGCGTAGCGTAGCTCCATGTGCCAATACACACACATAAACGCACACATGCATTTGTTGCTAATGTATTAAGTACTAAATAAGAAATGCCAAATTGAATAAAAACAACAACACACACAGATTCACATGGCCCATCCACTGCAGTATGTAAAAAGTAACGGACTTCCTTTAAGAGAGTGCAACAAAAACTTACCCACTCAATTTTGCCGGTGTTGCCGTGTAAAAGAATTTTGGCCAATGCCAAATTCTGTCGCTGCCGCTGCCGACGCTACGCTACTGCTGCTCCTGCTTGGCTGCTTAGGCCGCCGCCTCTCGCACGCGCGCGTATATGTGTGTGTGCGTTTCTGTTTGGTGAGTGAATTCGTTTTTTTTTTGCTTTTTCGCTAATGCGGTTAGGGCCAAAAGTTATTGGATGTGATAAGACGACGTTGCGTTTTTTTCGTATTCGTTTCGTTTCGTTTTTGTTCTATGTTATGTTTTCTTTGCTATGCGTTAGCAAAACCGATCTGCAAACTCGGCAGACGTTTAAATTGCGAACACGTTTTCGCGTTCGCGTTTCACGCCGTTTTATTAGCCAGCCAGCTGCCTGCCGCCTCGTTCGCAAACAAACAATAATAATAGCAAAACGGAAAAACGTACAAAAAATGTGCTTTCACATTTGAATTTATTTGTTAGACTACTGGAAATAAGTGAGTATGTTTTTCTTTTTTTTTGCGGACGGGGGCTACTTTTTTGTCTGCCCGTGGAACGAAGCATGCTAAGTCGATCACAAATATGGGGTGCGATAACACAACACAGCACAGCACTCACGTATATCGATAGCGTAGTTGCGATTTTTTTTTCGCAAACTTGCGGTGCCGGCTGGCGTGAGTCCCATCCCTCGCCTGCAGTTCTTACATCGCGATACTAACCATCGATAGATTTAACTGCATTGAATTGAAGTTTTGCAGAACTAACAAACACAAGATGCAGCAACAACGCGCGAGACTTTAAACGCAACTTTGACAACGTTGATGGTGAGTAAAACTGGCTACAAAAAATTACTCTAGCATCTACTGACCAATACTTTTTTTATTTCAGTCTATTTTAATTTCAGCTTTTAAATGTTTTATATCAAATTTTGAATAACTCGCAATTAATTAATAATTTTTGTCTTTTTTATAGTTATTGACTTGTAGGTTCAACATGTATACATTTAAACCTTTATAATAACTACAAATATCAATTATTGTTGTTTTGCTTTTAAGTCGGTTGCCCTCCACGGGGTTGTGGATCACGTAAACAAAAACAAACAGTGCTGCCATACTGTGGCGGCACTTCCAGCTGTTTGCTTGTCGATGCCAGGGTCTATAAATCGACCATAGTGTACAATCTACTATGTAACATCAATAATAATAATAATATATTTAACAACAATTTAATAATATTTATAACAATTAAAGAACTTTACTACCTACTTGAGAACAATCTAATATTATTAAAATGCATATTGCAGCCAACAATAATCGAATATGTCGTTTGTAGCATCGATATCTGCTTATCGTTTGGTTTTTTTTGGTCGCTGAACGTGGGGGTGGCAACGCCCGCGTCGGCTGCAGCGTATACAAAGGCGGTACGGCAACGCTGGCATAGCCCAAAAATTTTGTAGTCCAATTTTGTGTGTTTTCTGCGTAATTTTTGTAATATGCCGAATTCGTGGTCAGCTGCAACGCATTAAACGTGTGGGCGTGTGTGCATGAACATTCTGAACTGCGAGCAACCGTTTGCTGTGTGCATTTTTGGCTGGCCGTAGCACACACAAACAAGCAGGCGACCAAGGCGCTGCACCCCGCACTTCTCCGCCTTGCCCCGCCAAGCGCACCACCTAATAATAATAATAATAGCAATCGCAATACAAGTGGCAGCCATGTCGGAGCGCAAGCGTTATCACAAGGACAATGCGCCCACCGACGACATCATCACGCTTATCAATCTGGTGCGTCAGAATCCAGCGCTCTACAACTACAAGCTGCAGCCCAACCAGCGACGACGTCCCGACATCTTGAGCGGCTGGCTGAAGGTCTCTCAGCAGATGGGCAGTGAGTGAACCTCCCAACTACCTCTGTTATACCCCTGCTAATCTATCCCCCCCTCCCACTTGTAGACAAGTACAGCGTGCAGGAGGTGCGACGTAAGTGGAAAAATCTGCGCGACACTTATCATCAGTATCGTCGTCGCTCGCCCAAATGCATTGAGGGGCGTCTGTCCAAGTGGCGCTACGCCAAGCCGCTGGACTTCCTTTCGAAGGTGTATCAGCCGAAGCTGAAGGCGCATCGCAATGCGCTGGCTGCGATGCTGCAGATTAAGAAGCAGCCGGAGGACGATGACGACGATGATGTGGTGGATGATTTAGAGCACGATGTGATCGATGAGGACGAAGCGTTGACAGCGGCCACACATCATCATGCGCACAGCTCGCAGATCACGCTGGTCAGCGACGAGGCCGAAACGTTTATTTTGACCGCTTACGAGGAGAGCGTGGCCGATGACAATACGGTGACGACGCAACAACATCATCAGCAGCACGGTCATCATCATCACCTGCATCAGCCGGACAGCCATCATCAGCATCATCATCACCATGTACATCACCTGCACCATCCACAGCAGCATCATCGTCATCCACACGACGGCAGCATCTCCAGCATTGAGTTATCACAAATCACACACGACGACGACGACGATGAGGACGATGGCGATGGCGACGACGACGGTGATGTGGATGACGATGTGGTGGACGACGAGCTGGACGACGACGACCAGCATCAACACGATGGTCATCAGGTGGTCGACATTGTCAAGCACGAACTGGACGAAGATGGCGCCACGGGCGCCGAAGTCGACTACGAGGAAGTTTGTCTCTATGAGGAGGCGAGCGCAGCGCATTGCAGCGACGATGTGGCCGACAGCAAGGGCTTCCATTACATCGATGAGTTCATTGAGGACATTGAGCCGGAGCATGAGACAGAAACGGAGACCACTTGCCACATATTGCGTGCCACGACGACGACGCGTCTGCAGCCGCATCAGTTTGCCACGGCAACGGCCACGAACAGTGTGCTCGCCGGCGGAAGCGTCATTACTGCCGACACCAAGCTCAAGAATCTCACGCTGGTGACGACAACGCAGGCGGCAACATCTGGTGCCACTGCTGCAGCCGCTGCGGCACAGCGGCAAGAAGCCGCAGCCGCTGCGGCGGCGAGCAACACGCAGCAAATTGCGCTGGTCGATGTCACCGAAGCGACGAGCACCAGCGTCACCATTTCCAGCCATCCATCGCCTGCCGCCTGCCAATTAAATGCCGCCGCCGCCGCTGCAGTGGCTGCCACAGCCGCCGCCGCTGTGGTCAGCACCACATTGCCGCCGGCAACAGCGGCGTTGGCTGCCACATCAACAGGAGCGACACTGTGCAATAATTCAGCTGCAGCGCACTTTAGTGGGGCGCCAACGATACTCCAGCTGCCCACGTTGAGTTGCGGCAATGCGAGTGGTGGCACCTCCATTAGCGTCGCTTCCAGCAGCACACTCATCAAGGAGGATGAGCTGCAACAGCAGCAGCAACAACAGCAGCAGCAACAACAACAGCAGCAGCATCAACAACAGCAGCAGCAACAGTTGGCGGCAGTCAAAAGAGACGAACTTGATTTGTTCTTTGATTTCCTCAAGAAGAAGATGCAATATTTTAGCAAGACGCAGATCACGCACATCCAAATGGAGTTCCTCAACTGCGTCAGTCGGCAGGAGGTGGCCGCCGATCTGGATGCCAAGGATTGAAGCAATATTGCAGCTGCAAGCTTTAATTTGTTTTTGTCATTTCGATTGCGGCAAAATCGTATTGGAGAGAGCAACTGGAGAAAGAGGAGCAGCTCCCATTTTATATTTATTTGGAAGGCACAACAGTTGCTGGAACCTTTTCTTATTTTTATTTTTGTAATAATATTAGAAGGAGCAGCTGCAGACACAGGAGCAGCTGCTGCAACAGTTTTTTTTTTCATTTTATTTTGTAATTTTGTTTATGGCAGAATAATATTAGAAGAAGCTACAGCTGCTCTGACCATTTCTTTATTTTTACTTTGTAATATTTACGGCAAAATAATATAATTATTTAGAAGTGTAAATCAGTTTATAACGCCCCCTTCCTACTTTTAATTTCTCGCTCCCCCATTTTCTTTAAGTGTTCGTTTTTAGCTTTAGCTCGCCAATTGAACGTAGTGTTTAGTAATTATTATTCGTATATGCCCCGCGTTTACCTTGTGTATAACTGTCCCTGCGCCCCTTTCCATTGCAACGCCTCTGTGTAATGAATTTAATTGTAAAATAAACTAATCAAATTTCTCGAAAAGAAAACGTCGTCTTTCCGTCTGTCCGCAGCTTTAGGTGGCTACAAGTCGACAACTTCAACAGTAAGCGCCACAAAATTTGGAGCGTGGCAAGTAAATGTTTCAGATGAATGTAGAATGCTGCCACGCCCACTGCCGTCCCCAAAAAAAACTGCAGCTCAGCTGTTTGGCTCATTCGCCAACTATAAACGCTTCTTCAGCCAACACATTTTCGAATTTTAAAAATGTGTGTGACCGATCAGCTTAGCATGGCACAGCTAGGAGTTGTCTGCAGTGAAGTGAAGTGTAAATAAAATAAAGCTAAAGCTGGTACGGCCTGTTACGACTCAAACAACAAGTGATAAACAAAAACAAAACAATAACAATCGCTTACCTCAGCTTCATAAATAAACGAAGCTAACTAACTCACAATCACATTACTCGTCAAATAAATCATACAAATGTCTTTATGACAGTTAGCAATTTAAATCACACTCAAAGCAGTTATCGATAGACGGCTTGAATTGAACTGCGATTAAGCGCTCAGCAAGTAACTTCAAAATTATCGATAACTAGCGCCAAAGCTGTTGATATTTAAATTAAATATATCACATATGAAATTCTCACTGTAAATATTAAAAAAAATAATATAATAATAATGTTAATATTTAAATTCTATATGCCACAATTTCCACTGTAAATATTCCCTCGACAAAATTAGCTTTTTAGTTATTAATTTTAATAATAATGTTGATTTTTACAATAAACATTGAAAAACAAAAGTTACAGTTAAATTTGTATATCAGAAATTTAATAAATATTTAACTATTTGTTTATTTTAATAAAAAAAATCAGCTACAAAAAAATGTATTCACTATTGTCCCTGCTTATTATCGATCAGATAATTTGTAAATAAAATAATTTAAAAAAATGAAACGGATTTAAATTGTTATTTTGCGTTTTTATTATTTCGACGTTAAGCATTCATTCAGCCAGCGATTGGCCATCGTTCTCAAGGATCTGAAGGCCCCAGGCGCAACAACAACAACGACAACAAAAACAACAATGGCAACAATTACGACAGGGAAAATAGGAAATTGTAAACAAAACTTAAACGAAACAACTTATGCGGCTAAAGATTTAGCTTAGGCGCCGTCCAATAAATACATATATAGATAGACATAGATGCTCGAGGGAAGCAGCAAGGTACACGTGAATCCATCCAACATCCAATCGCCAACAATATCCAGAGCTCAGCGCGCAGATCACGCCCCCGGCTCTGCCTTTGACTGTGGCGATTTCTGCGTCTCATTGTGCAGCTTGGCGATGTGCTCAGAGTTGAAGTAGATGACAGTGATGGTGATGTCGTCGCGATACAGACGCACCACATCCTGCGGCAGCGACAAATAGTACGAGATCTTTGAGTGCTCAATGCCATATTCCGTGGCGCCCAGCGCATGGCGTATCAAATGTGTGGCCGCATTCTGATCAATGGGCTTCCTCGTCAGACCGGCTCTGCAAGCGCAAATTGAAGACTATTATTACTGATTCATATACAGGTCAATTGAAAATGCAATAAGGAAACCTACTTAGACCTCCAATAGAGTATTATTATAATTAAGAATTGTAAACTGTTGTACCATTATTATCTCTACAAATTAAGAAGATAGTTAAATTTTAACTTAATATTGGGAAAAACATTACATTTGTTTAAAAATCAACTATAAGAGTTAAGGTGCTCCTTTTGAAAACACACTAAAGCAAATTTTGGTGTGTGCTAGCACTTATAATCTTTAAGATCGAGCTGTTCCAACGAACGGACAGACAGACAGAAGGATGGTTGCATTTGGGATATTGCGAAATGATCGATCAAGACTTACTTGCGCTCCGCTAGCTGCGCTGAGATGTCCTTCAGCTTGACGTCGCCGCTCGGCAGCCGCATCGGCTCCAGTATCTTTTTCGAGTTGATGTGCTCACCCACCAGGCTGACCACCTCGCTGGGCGTTAGGAAATCCCAGAGGCCGTCGCTGGCAATGACTAGAAACTTATCGTTGGCGCCCAGCTCATGCTGCTGGACATCGGGGCGTGCGGTCAGGTACGGCGGTGTGTAATAATTCGGTGGCATCACATGCTCCCCAAACATGGGCACCACCTGCTGCTGCATCGTCTCCACCGGCCACTTGTAGCGATAGTCGCCAAAGGCGCGCAACGGCGCCAACTGGCTCAGCAGTCGACCATTGCGTATGATCGTCTCGCGCTCCTCGCGCGGATGTTCCTCCAGTATGCGATTCACCTCCTGCATGTTGTCCGCGTTGTGCTCCGTGTTGAGTTTCTTGGGCTGCCACTGATTCGTTTGCGGATCGAGCACGCCCAGCACAGCGCCACAGTCGCCAGTGCTTGCCACATGCAGCTGCAGTCCTTCCAGATGCACCAAGCAGGCCACAGCGCCTAAATTGGAAGAAACAAATTCATTAATAATAATAATAAAATATCAGACAAATTGTGCACTCCAATCATTTCGATTGCAATTTAAATGAGCAGCTAAAATTTATATTATACAATTTACAATTAATATTTATATAAAAGTCGATCAGACGGAATTGAAGTTGCCTTACCCGAGAGCGCGACGCTCATGGTGCGCACATCGTTGGTGGCCAGCGCCTCAAGGGCCAAGTCCTCGTCCAGCTGCTGGAAAGCCTGCTCCAGCTCGGTGGCCACGTCCCGCTGCGGCTCGCCACTCAGACGCTTGATGTATTGTTGGAAGCTGTTCTCGTAGATGGGACGGATTTCGCTCACGAAATCCACATTGTCGTTATGACATTTGAGGAACGTTTGGCTGGTGCAGCCCTGCTTCATTTGCTCCCTGAGCACCTGGCGGGGCAGCGTGCCGGCCGAGATGTAGCGCAGCAGCCGCTTGGATACCACTTGACCGCAGGCGGCGCCGCCGTGACCATCGAAGACACCGCAGATGAAGCCGTTGCGATGGAGGAGCGTCGCCTCGGTGCGGGAGTCCTCGCAGGGTGAGTTGGAGCCCAGTTGATTGGTTTCATAGCTGCGGATGATGCCCTCGATGGGGAAGTTGTAAACAAACTCATTTTCTCGCAAGGCCAAATTCACCTGCACATATAACAAGAACAACAACATTATCACAACAACAACAATAAGAGGATTAATCGATACTTTATTGTGAGGGTCGATCGATATTTTTTGTACTCACATCGTAGGGACTCAGCTGGGGAAGCTGCGGCAGCAGGCGGAGGGCATTGAGACTGAACTCACGCACATTGTTGCGCACGTAGCCAATGGCGTCGTGCAGCACAAACTTTAACATCTATGTGTGATTATAAATCTATATAGTAGCGTTGTACTCTGCTAAGGTGGCTGTGTTTCTTGTTCTATGTGCGGTAACCACACACGTTGTTGTTGCTGTTGCTGCTGCTGCTCAGCTGCCTATTTGGCTAATTCCACTTGACTTTGGCGCTGTCGCTGTTGCTGCTGTTGCTGTTTGTTGCTCGGCCTGCGTGTTCGATTTTATTGTACATTTGTGCTGCACAAAATTGAAAACAATATGAAAATAAAGCCGAAATAAAACGAACTAATGTCAAATGTGACAGCTAGTGATGGAACACCCGAGTGCCGATAACGCGATGATACATCGATAACAGCTGTCATAAGCAATGTGTACTTTTAATGACAACAAACTGTTTTTAATATTTGTCTAGACAACCAACTTCCCTAAAATTATAGCATTTTTAAATTGCACAACAAAAGTGCAGTTGCAGCGTTGCCACTTCGCACGAAAGCAAATACAATGCGACACAGTTGCAGCGTTGCCACTGAGAACATAAACGAGTACTTCGCTAATATTGCATTTTAATAACAAATGCATGCAATGAAGCATTTATAATAATTGAAAATAATAAGTTTTTCTATGTTGCAACTTTTGAAGTTGATTTGCGTCAAGCAATGACAACTTGTATGTGTAATTCAAATTCGCGGCATGTGCAGCGTTGCCACTGAGTACGAGTACGTGCAATTGTGGTGCCAGCCCTGGAAACCAACCCGCACACACACACACACTGACAGTAATAGCTGTGCGTTAGAAAAAAAAACACAAACAAAACAGTGCAAAGCAAGCAGCTGAGTTTACCTAAATTGTAATAAACAAAAGGCGACAAGCTGATTTAAACGCTTGAAATCAAAACGCAATAACGCTGGGCGTGGAACAACAACAACCTAAACACGAAAATAGCAATTACAGCTGCGAAAGAGAACGAGAAGCGGAAAAGGAAAAGGACAAAGTCAATTTGCGCATTAACGCAGCAACAACAAAAGAACAACAGAGCAACAACAACAACAATGGTTGAGCCAATCTTTGACTATCAATTTCGTTTAATACTCATTGGCGACAGCACAGTGGGCAAAAGTTCGCTGCTCAAATTCTTCACAGATGGAAAATTTGCCGAGGTATTTATTTATTTACTGCGCTTATTGCGCTTCTTGTATGCAAGTGTGTCAAGTGCAGTATTAATAATTACATAATTAAAGTAGCGCACACAATATATGTATTTATATAGACAAAGGCGAGCATCTTTCTTATATTCCCCCCTTCTCCCCATCCCTTTCTCCTATATAAGCGCAGCCAGTGGCTGTATGTGAGTGTGTGTGTGTGAAGTACTGATAATGCAATGGCCTGGGAGCCAATCGTTTTTCCGACACGTGTGGCAACCTTTGGCACGTGTGGCGCGCACTTTTGAAATTGGTCTCGAAGTAATCCATATGATGCATTTTATTTGTTTATTGACTGATTTAATAGCGCTACGGTGCACTTTATTTATGTTTTAAACAAAAAGATAAGCAGACCTGCATCTGCTCTCTCTGTCTATCTCAAGCGCTGATAAAGCAAATCTCAAGGATAACAGCTTTCGACAAGTGTTTGTTTTTGACTGTAAACTTGTCAATTTAACACACAATAGCTAAGCTATTGACTCGCTGAAATATTGTACGATCGACTTAATGTTTACTGAAAAGTTACTGTTGTTCAAAAAATATTGTACGATCGTTGTGACAATAAAATTAAAAATAAGTCAGAAACATCAAACAAATATCGTATCACCAAAAATAATAATTTTTTATAATTTTTGTTGTTTCTTCATTTGTTTATTGAAAACAAACCAATTTGTAGATGCATTTTGTACTGAAAACTAACAAAGAAAAATGTGAGAAAAATCTTGGTCTCATTTTATCACATAACTATATTTGTAATCGATTTAAATTTTAATCGTCTTTTCTTTTTTGTGTTAGCTGTCGGATCCCACAGTGGGCGTGGACTTCTTCGCCCGCCTCATCGAGATGAAGGACGGAACACAGATCAAATTGCAGCTGTGGGACACCGCCGGTCAGGAGCGTTTCCGTTCCATCACAAAGTCATATTATCGCAACTCGGTTGGCGTGCTGCTCGTCTACGATATATCAAACTACGCCAGCTTTGAGCATATACCGCTCTGGATGATGGAGGCGCGACGTCACATTGAGCCGCATGTTCCGGTCTTTGCTTTGGTTGGCTGCAAATTGGATTTGGTCAATTCGGGGTCGGGGCATCGCGAGGTGTCCACCGAGGATGGCCAGGGATTTGCCAAGCTGCACGGCTTGCATTTCGTTGAGACATCGGCGCGCACCGGCGCCAATGTGGAGGAGGCATTTCGAATGGTCACCCAGGAGGTTTATGCCCGCATCCGATCCGGCGAGTACAAGGCCGAGGATGGATGGGATGGCATCAAGTCCGGTTTTGCGCGGCCCAATAGTCTGGACTTTAATCTGTTTGTGGCCGAGCCCGAGAAGTCGTCCTGCTGTTGATGAGATGCTCGCTGAGATAATCGCTGGGTTTCCAAGCAAGCGGCAACCTTTGTTTAGTTTTATGTCTAATTTTCCGAACAGTCTCTACATATACACAACATACAAGCATATGTTTATTTTTCTACCTATTTTTTTTTTCAATTATGTTAATTTGATAATTGTATGCTGTCTTTATTTGTTGACTCGTTTTTAATAGCGCACCAAAAAATGAAAAAAACAAATGCAACACGTATTTCGTTTAAGAACTTTCTGTTGACTTGACGACGACGACGATGACTTGGCCAATTAGATGACTCATAGTTTAGTCCAATATACAAACATATATATATTTTTGCATTTTCCCGGATAAAAACAGCAGCCAAACTCTCCACCTGACTTGAAAACTTCTTTGATTTTGTTTTGCTCTTCAGCTGAGTTTTGTGCTGCCTCTTATTAACCTACTATATACTTCTATGCATGTGCGTGAACATGCGAAAACAAAAACAAGGATACACATATACTTGAACTTGAAATATAAACGTTTTTATTGATTACCTCGAGTGTTTGCTTCTATTCAAATGTTGGCGGTTCAATTGGGCTGACATAGTCTGGCAACGCACTGCAGTGGCAACACTCAGCTGTTGCGCAGCGATTAGTATCGAACATCGAGTACTTGCATAGCTCAGTCAGTGCTTTCTGCTAATCAAATTAAAATGTGTATTTAAATTAATGATTAAAAGATAACAATTTTTTTTGTACTGTCGCTGTAGTACGGCAGTAAGCTGCGTCACAGCTGTCAATGAGTAGTTGGTATCGATGTCAGTCAGCAGGCATATCGATATTTAAACATATGTGATATCGAGACTTTTGGCTGTCAAAAGCAGTCTCTTTTTTTTTTGTAGTGTGTCTAACACACAGATACCCCGTACAGCGCGTGCCACTTTTCTAATTTTTCGTCGGCCAACAAAAAACACACACAGTTGATAACAACAACAGCAGCAAATAGCAGCAGCAAATTCTCGGCAATTACAAAATACAATAAAAACAATGGGTAACGTGCTAGCGGCATCATCCGGCATCGATTCAGCAACGGCGCGCAGCAACAGCGTTGCGGCAAGTCTCGGGCTGCCGGAACCAGCGCAACTGAGCACAGATGGATCGGCATCGGCGGCGGCCACCTTGATTGCGGCCGACGTGGGCGACGCCTCCAAGGACCACACACTCGAGAACCCGGGCACCGTCGAGGAGTTACACAAGAAATGCAAAGGTAGGCAACTCTCATTCAGCAATGAAAATGTTTTGCTTTCGCACTGATGACATAACCTACAAGCATGTGAAATGGGTGGATGAGGGAGGAGGGGGATTTGCTTAGCGCTACGCAAGTGCGCGTGTGTGTGCGTATGGGTGTGCGCGCGTGTGTGTGTGTGTGATTATGTATGGGTGCGTGCTTCTTTGATTATGTATTATCAGTTGCACCTTAAACTACTCACATAGAATGTTTATCGTTATCGATATCAAATCGATATCCCAATTGGATTTGCACTGCGGACAAGTTAGCTGCTCAGCAATGGAAACGAAGTGCACCTTCTGCTTCCTTTTTGATGAAAGTGGACTTTTAAGTTGACATGTCCACATGCATTTCTGCGATTCCCTTGTCCAATTGTAGAAAGTACCTTCTCTTTAGCTGCAATTCCCTGCAATGCATTTATTTATATATGTACATATATATAATTTCCATTTATTTATTCTGTTTTTTCGCTTATAATGAGCTGAAGATATATATTTACCTTTTTTATTTACAAAATGATGTTTAACAAAACAATAATGATTATTGAAAAATAATTTATACAAAACTTATATATTATTTAATGAGTTTCACTCAGATGTTTATTTACAAATTTAGAAGTAAAACTTTTGTTGAATCACTAATTGGGCAATCAATTTCTCTACCCCACACAGATGTACAGGCCATCACATTCGAGGGCGCCAAGATAATGCTGAACAAAGGGCTCAGCAATCACTTTCAGGTCTCGCACACGATCAACATGAGCACCACAGTACCGAGTGGCTATCGCTTTGGGGCCACCTACGTGGGCACCAAGCAATACAGCCCCACCGAGGCATTCCCCGTGCTCCTCGGCGACATTGATCCCTCGGGCAATCTCAATGCCAATGTCATACATCAGTTCAGCTCGCGACTCCGCTGCAAATTCGCCTCGCAGGTAAGTCCCAGCAATCTACATAAATTGCTACACTTAATACTTAATCACTCTACTCGCTCGCTTGCAGATCCAAGAATCCAAGGTGATGGCCACACAGTTGAGCACAGACTATCGAGGCAATGATTTTACCGCTTCCGTGACTTTGGGCAATCCCAGCATATTCACCAATTCCGGCGTCATCGTTGGCCAATATCTGCAGTCGGTCACACAGCGCGTGGCCCTAGGCGCTGAGGTCGCCTATCAGTATGGTCCCAATGTGCCGGGCCGCCAAATTGCCATTGTCTCCGCCTTGGGACGCTACACCAACGGTGATTCCATTTGGTCGGGCACCCTGGGCCCCAGTGGACTGCATCTGTGCTATTATCAGAAGGCCAGCGAGCAGCTGCAGATCGGCGTCGAAGTGGAGACCAGTCTGCGCATGCAGGAATCCGTGGCCACGATCGCCTACCAGATCGATTTGCCCAAGGCCGATCTGGTCTTCAGAGGTAGCTAAAAAATACTCTTTGTTCTGTCATTCCATCTGTCCTTTCAAGTAATTAGCTACATCTCGGTGACTTTAAAAGCAAGCGCTATCAAATTTTACGACAATACTGCTGCAACATTAACTTTTGGTCCGCTTTCACTACTTAAACCTTAGGTCATTTATTTATTTTTTAGTACAAAGTACAGGTAGAGCAAACAACCAGTTTAGTTTCTAAGAAACGCACTTAATCAGACTTACAATAAGTTTGTTATATGTATATTATTATTATTTCACTTTTATTATGATTTATGTATGCTGTATTAATTTGTAACATGTTTAGGGTGTTTTGAAAAAATTGCTAGACTATTAGTTGAAGGGAGTATCGTGTATAAAGTATCGTATTTATTTGTTGTTCCTTAACTGTGTTCTTAACTGATATCTTCCTCTTTGCAGGCTCCGTTGACTCCAATTGGCACATTTCGGGCGTGCTGGAGAAGCGTCTGCAGCCGTTGCCGTTCTCGTTTACGCTGAGCGGGCGCATGAATCATGTGAAGAACAACTTTAAGCTCGGCTGTGGACTGATGATCGGTTAAGTTCCACACACACATACAGTCCACATACCAACACACAGACACACACACACACACAGTTAGCATCCACAATTCACAATAGCAACGGCAAAGGAAAAGAAGGAAACTACTACAAAGGATTTTAGAGCAAGTTCTCATCAATGTAGTCAACACACACACATACACAGTACACACACACACACACACACACACACACAAAACTGCAGCAAGCCAAGCATAATTGTTCATTTGTTTTAATTCTGACCTCATTTCGCTTTTGATCATTTGACATTTCCAAGCAAAATTGGCTAAATGTAAATGTAAAAAATTCTAAAGCTCCTAGGCCAAATCCCTCGCCACGCAACGCCCTCAGCCCCTTTCCACTGCCCACTATCCCCTTCACAAAACAACAAGAACAACAACTACAACATCAAGAACAACAACAACAACTAGAAGCAGCAACAGCGACATGAGGCAAAAGTGGGTGCAAGATTAATCAGCAAGTACAAGACCAAGAAGAAGCAGCAGCATCATCAGCAAATAATATAGAAGCTGAACGCTAGAAAGAGAACGCAAGATTATGTTATGTTATGTAAAAAAAGAAAAGAAAAATGCGAAATACACAAATTGTGCTGTCTAATAATCTGAAGTTGTGCTGCAGCCACTTCCCCTCCCCCTTCCTCCTTCCCCCATCCCTTTGCCCTCTACACATTTCCAATTCCATTAGAGAAACAAAAAGCAATTGTGAAAAGAAGAAACAACCAGTTAAAAAAAGAAAAAACAAGAATTTGTGGCGCATTTAAAAACATTTGTTCCTCCTGCCAGCCCCAGTCGTTAAAAGAAACGAGTGACGAGCGACGAGTAGCAAGTAATTAGTAACGAGTCACGAGTAGCGAGTAGCTTTTGAAGGAGATTGGTAAACAAAAAAAAGCAAACAGGAAATGCAACAACAAAAGAAGAAAACTGCTTTAAGTTTATAATGGTTAAATTATAAATTAGTTTCTAGTTACATAATGACACATTTACATACAATTTGTTAAACAATTTCAAACTAATGTTTTTCGTGTGGGGAAAACCAAAAAAACAACATACAAACCTTAAAAAAAAACAAAAAATTAAATAAAAAATGCAAAATACATGTTAAATAAATGCAAGTTTATAATTGTATTTGAAACTTTTTGCCAGCTGCGAAGAACAACAAAAAACCTAAATATAAACACACAAAAAAAATTGAAATCACTTGGCATTTATTTTTGTAGTGCTGTCTCTGTCGCGCACGTGCTATGCCGGCGAGTGGTAATCAAACTGTGCTAACTGTGGTGGCTCCAAAACCGTCTGTCACAGAAGATTAGTCTGACGCGAGTGCTCTCAAACTGTACAATGCGCTGCTGTTTTAAATGGCTGCAAAACCGTTTTGCAAGTGTCTTGCTAAATTATGCAACGCAGAGGAACTGAATCAGTGTTGCCAGGGGATTAGCGCCTGCTAAATCTACTTGCAAATACAAATGCAAGGTAAATTAAAAAAAAACACTTTAAAATTTGTATTTAATATTTTTTAATAAGACTTACATATTTTTGTGTCAAGTTGAGCTGTGACATACTTAAAACAAACAATTATTATTTATTTTAATTATGTCACAAATCCATTTTTTAGTGTAAATATGAAAATATGCTAGAATTATGGCTTTAAGCTATTTTAAAATTTTATATTTTTTCATTTTCAAATCCGCTAGATCTAGCCTGAAGTAAGCTAATCTAGCAGCAATGCTTTTGGACAAAGTCCCTCAAACTGTATTTCGCTAGTGCTCCTCCAACTGTATGATGTGCAGTACCCCTTAAACTGTTTTAAAGGGATTACAACAATTGTGTGTGCGACACAAACTTTTAAAACTTGCCACAATATTATGAGAATTTTTATGGATATTTATGTATGTCGGTGCACATGTCGCTTATTATTGCAATGGACAGCTACAAAAATAATAATAATAATAATAAAAGCTGCAGTCGACTTTTTTGCCCTAGTCAAATAGCAAACAATAACAACTACAATAACAAACTTTGTTCAATCAGCAGAGAAAAACGTCGTCGTTGGCCCCGCCAAATATTGTTTAGATAAGAAAATGTTGCTGGCACACACACGCCATACATGAGCGTGTGTGTGTGTTTGCTTCACTCATACGAGTTTGCCGTTTGTGCTTTGCTGTTTGCTTTGGCCACTCTTACATACACATACATTTACACTCTCCTAGGTCCCTCCTGTTTTGAGCAGCCTCTCTGTCTGTCATTTGCTTCTTTTACATGTTGTGTTTTTTTTTCACTTCGCTTCTCTTTGCTCAAATTCAATTTGAACTTTGCCAAAAAGACGAGGCAACAACAACGTTTTCATATTGCACATTATGCAAGCAGTGCAGCGTGTGCGGGCAGGGAAGCAGTGCAGGTTAAGTGCCCGCCAGAACTGCTTTCAAATTCAATTGCACGCACTCATGTCCACTCTTTAGGGGGAGGGGTAAGTAGGGGGGAATCTAGCAAGATAAGACAAAGGCAAGAAAACTCATTAACATACAAAGTGGCCGCCACAAAATCTTTGTGCTTGTAATGTGGCTAATTACGAAATGGCGTCTGTGCAGCTTAAGTGCCCGCTAAACTGTGCTAAGCTTTGGCTTTAAAATCGTTGCGCAAAGCGCTGCCAGATAAGTAATTAGTGCAGCCCAGCCACGCCCATTGGCAAATCCAATGCAATGCCGAGCCCGTTAAGCCTTCAAACACATAACGCACTTAATCCCTTTTAACTAATTAATGAAAAGTCAGTTTGCGCACGCACACACACAATACATCAATAGGATTGAAATTGACTGCGAGAGCTGCAGTAAGGATCGTTATCGGTGAACATTGAATTTCCAGGGCTGCAGCGGCAGTTCGAGTCAAGATCGTTATCGGCTTTACAGATCTTAATCGATAAATCAGTCTGGCAGCGCTGTAAGTGCAGTTTGCAAAGCGTTTGCGCGAATTGCTGATGGTAAAAAACAGTTTTGGGGCACATAAATTACGTCGTGCATTTAAATAAGCAAATAAAATGTGGCAGCCAAAAAAAGGCGTGAAAAGTGTAAAAACAAAGCAGGCAACTGGCAAAATAAACCAACGTGGTAAGTGCAATTGTCTTAGCAGGCAAACATGTGAAGTGCATGTAAGGAAGTTAACGTGGGGAGAGCGCATTTGTGTGTGTGTGTGTGTGGAACATTTGTGTCTATGTTTTGTTCGGCGGCAAATCAGTTAAGTCCCGTTCTTTAATTGGCTGGCGTGCTTAAGCTTAACATGTACAGCGTGTGTGTTAGTGTTTGTGTGTGTGTGTGCAGTATTTTATGCCCTTTTGCTGATTGGCCAATTAAAACGAGCGCTTAATACAAATTACAAAATTAACACGCTTAAAGCTTCAACTGCACTAAGCTCTCTTAGCACTGACAACCGACAACCGGCAACAACAACAATAACTTACAGCCATGCAATTGTGTTTTGCAGCAAAGGGCGTTAGACTGTCTGTGTGTGTGTGTATGTGTGTGTGCTGCTGTTGTATGCTTGGCATATTTACGCCAACTTTAGTTATTTGAATTACGTGACTTCAGCAACAGTTCTATGACTGAGTTAAACAGCGCAGAGACTGACACACACACACACACACACGTGAGAACACTCACACACACGCACACATCCACCTATTGCCTGACTTAAACTTTGTGCACACACACACACACACACACACACGGGAACTCTCTTACGTACTTACTTATAAATACTTACATACTATCTGTCTGTTGATTACACATGCACGTAAAAAAATATTGAAGCAGCAGCAGCAGCAAAGGCAAAGAGTGGGCGAAAAAATAAAGGTAGAAGAAGCAGCAGGCAGCAAATGCAGTTACGGCACCAAAGCAAATACTCTTTGCTCCACAGCAACAAGAACAAGAACAAGACCAACAACAGCAGCAGCGCTTTAACGTTCTCTTTGGCTGATCGTATGCTTAGCAAGCAGTTAGCCTTAGCAGCCATAGCAGTCAGCTTTTGCGACAGCGCTTTAATGCGCTCTTAATTCTGCGCTCTTTGCAAGTGTATTTAAGCATTTGGTGTGCTCAAGATGGCTTCATGCTGCTGCTGGTGCTGTTGTTGTTGCTGCTATTTTTGGCTTTGAGTTTTCTGTAGCCTTAAGCCAAATAAGTGTTTTAGCAGACGGGCAGCGGCAGCGACGTCGACGTCGACGCTGCAACAGCCGGAAGTTGCTACGACAGCTGCAGGAAACTCTAACTCACTTACACACACACAAACGCAGCACCTTCGTATCTATGTGTGCGTGTGTGTCTGTTCGCTCGCTGTGGAATTGTTGAAAGTTCGCAATAGATTTTTAACGGAAGTTGCACATGTGCGCACGTGTTTTCTACCAATCCCCCCCTTCACCCCCTCAGTCACAACATTTTGCCGAAACTCAATTCACGCCACACACGCTGTAATTAAGGGCTGTGCATGGGCGTGGCACATCATCATTCAAGCGCAGCAGATTAGGCCAACCGATTGCCTTAACCCCACCCCACCCCCTCCACTTCCCCCTCGTGGCACGCCCCCAACCCCTGGCCAGGGGCTGCGTGTGCGCGTCTACTTAACGAGAATTTATCGTCGTTGCTGCCGCTGACATATTTACCACTTTAGCACTTTGCTATTGCCCCAAAGATCCTCCAACGATTCCCGTTGTCCCCTCGCCCCCCCCTCCCTGCATCGTTGGCACTTGCCACATGCAATTATGGCAGCAGAAAACGTCTTGTCCAAGTATCCAATTCGCTTGCTGACTGCGTGTAATTTAATGGAAAAAATTGCCAAGCAAAAGGATCTCTGCACTTGAAGTCCTTCGTCTCCAGCCTCATCCGCCCCCCTCCTCAGACTGCATGCGATTAAACCGAGCCACCAAAAATTAATGCATTATGAATGTAAGCTGAGATTGCGCCACACTAACTGCCTATTTATCAGAGAGCGGGAGAGAGGAGGAGACTGGAGGTTGGAGGCAGAAGCCGTCTGCTGTTTGTGTCACGCATCGTTGTCGAGGCGTAAAATGCGACAAGGCAGACAATGACGACAGCAGCGTCGCAGCAAGCAGCAGATAAACAACAACAAGCAAGGAAGCCACAGGCTTGTGTGCTCGACTCTGAAATACCCGTCAGATACATTTTTGTTGTTCGATTTTGACAAGTTATGCTGATATCAGTTTGTGTTTGTTAAATTGTCAGAACTTTTGTCGATTTAATTTTTTGATTTTAACATTTCTGTTGGTTTCAATATTTTTTGGGTTTAAAATTTGTTTTTCGATTTTCGTCGCCTTTGGGTATTTTTTAGATTTTCGACAAATTAATATATTTTATTACTATACTTTTGTAGTTTTTAGTTCGATTTTAAACAATTTTGTTGTTTTTTATATGTTTCAACTTTTGCCAATTTTCGTTTTTTTCTTATTTTGTGGATTTAAAATTTTATGTTCAGCTTGACAACACTTATAGACTTTTATTTTAGATTTTGGTAATTTTGTCGATTTCAATTTCAGTTTTTAGATGTTGCCAACTTTATATTCGATATTGGCAATTAAATGCTTTTATTTTGAACTTTGATAATTTTGTAGATTTTGTTTTTATTTTTGATTAGGAATTTTTTTTTGATTTTTGAAACATATTATTTTAAAATTTTATTCGATTATGAAAATTATAGTGAAATAGTGAATAATATTTAAATTGATATCTTTGGCTGTTACTATTAAAAAGTGAAAGAAAATTAAAATGTATATCTTCGGCTGGTACTTTTACAAAGTGAATGAATAGTGTGGCGAATGCCCTGCCATACTTTGCATGTCGGGTATAACAAGAAGAACAACAACCACAGCTACAGCAGCAAGGACAACAAGGCCATGTGGAGGAGGGAGAGTCAGAGGGGGAGTCTAACCGTTAAGCATTTG
Organism: Drosophila ustulata; assembly: GCA_035047365.1. NCBI lineage: Eukaryota > Metazoa > Arthropoda > Insecta > Diptera > Drosophilidae > Drosophila > Drosophila ustulata. The sequence goes on from JAWNPT010000080.1 coordinate 11,038,795, forward strand.
TGGCTCAATTGCACTATCAGTCGTCGACTGCATCGAGTAGCCTGTGGAAGGCGAAATGGATTGAGTCGCTGGCCTGGTCGCAGTGGCGCCACCTGACGGCTATTGTTTGCCAGTTATGTAAATTTATGATTATTTTGCGTGTTTCTGGCCATGATGAAGAGGCTGTCAAGGCCCAACGAGCAGCAGGAGCAACTGCCTAACAACGGCTAAGCCGGCAAGCAACGCAGCATGACTAAAGACAATAGAGCCCCAATAAAAAAGGGAATTCTGCTGGAATATGATGGAAAGTATGCTATATATTTTATGCAACACGACAACTAGATGCACAACGATGTGTCGTGCGGGGGGGGGGAATGAAAGGATAAGCACAACACTTGGCCAGATTTTAAGTTAACACATATAAATCAAAGACAATCACAGATGCAGCTCCGTTAAGCATGACCAATAAATGTTCTACACACGGCGACGACACAAATTAAACAGCCAACAAAGAAAATAAACGAACTCGACTGCAGATGTCGCCTGCAGAAGAAACACATCTTTCATTGTGATGCAGAAAGAAGAAATTACTAGGAATAAAGTAAATAGAAGACGATAGTAATAGACGACCAGGAGACTGGGAAAATATTGCCTTCTAAAATTAAAATAAAATAGGTTATTAAAACAAATATATTTAGTTTGGTATACAAAAATTACATAAAGCAATACTGATAGGATATTCTTTAAAAGGGAAAATTAAGTATCAATGAATAATCTTGCCTTATGGTATTCTATTCCTCCTCCAACATTTATTATGCTATGTTCCTTAAATGGTTTTCATTGAATACATTTATGTGTTTATATAGAAAATATATATGATTGATACTCTTTTTTTTGTAATATTATCAGACTTCTGAAAAAAATGTTGCGTAAATGAGAAAGAATAGAAAATATATACTAAATATTTTCATGAACTTTGTGTGTAAGGAAGCTGTCCATAAATTCTATGCTTAATGGCAAGAATTAAAATGAAATTGAAAAATTTTACGTTGTTAAAAGAATTTTAAATTGAAATAAAATTTCAATCTTCAAAATAGAATGACTTATGAATATATTTTTGATCGAAGAAAGTTTTTCATTTAAATATAAATATACATACATATGTATGTATATATTTTTCAATCTTTAAGGTCTAATTTTACTGTTATTATGTACAGCTTGAATTAAATATCAAAGAGTCGCAATAAAGTCTAAGTTAATAGTTAATAAATTAATACGAGCTAAACAACCTTTGTTCATAAGCAGCCCAATGCAAAGTTTTCTATAATTTGGTTCATAATTTAAGCACTTCGTTCTCTAAATTAAATGCTGATTTCAGAACTTGTTGTGCTCTCTGTGCATTCACTTAATTGTCCAGTCCCAGCAGTAATTTAACCCCACAAAAAAAGTTGTTGCCAAGTTGTTGCAAAATGCTGCAAATACTAAGTAGCCATTGGGTTGAGATGGAAAATAAAATAAAGCACTTGACGTCAGTTTAATCAGCGAATAAACGACTCAAGTGCCAAAATTGTTAAGCTGAGCCAAGTGAAATGGGGGGAAACGAAAGAAGAAAAACTAATTAAATGTGCTGTAAATTCGCAGTTAAAAAATGGGGCATGCAAAGCTACAAGCAATAAAAACGCAGCAGAAAGTGTAATGAGTAATAATATGCCTCTCAGGGCGGGCTCGGAATGCGCAGGGTATCGAAAATGAAGCTGTTCATAAATAAATGTTTATTGTCCTTGCGATTGATTCATGCACAGCCCTCAATGAATGGTCATCCATCCATAGATATAGCTGTCTCTCGCTCTCTCACTCCTCATCTGTCTGTCTGTCTCTGTCTGCTGTGTCGCTCGGACTTGGATGGAAAATTAAGATTCAATTGTCTGCATTTCGTAGTCGTCAATGTTCATTACCAAATGGCACACAAAACGTATCAAATGTGAATGCAATTCTCCCTCTCTCTCACTCTGCCCGTCTCCGTCTCTGTCTGTGAGCTGATGAAGATAATTTTGGTAGTCAGTGTAGCCATTGAACTCGTCGCTCGTCTGAGGATGTTGTTACACTGAGACTACTGCTGAATGCTCATCAGGCGTGGATTAGAGGCGTTACGCCACGCCCCCCTCACCCCTCCCCGTTGCTGCCCCTTGCACTCGTTGCAATTGTTGTTGTCGTTGTCGTTGTCGTTGTCGTTGTTGTTGCTGCTGCATCTGTGTGCTTAATGGACTTCGTATGTCATTTTCGAATTGCAATAGACTTTGAGCGGGTCGAGCGCAGGGCAAGAAAAAATGTCACCCACAGACAGAGGAGGACAACGCACACACACACACACACACGCATGCTGTTGACAGTTGTCAGTGTGTGTGTGTGTGTGTGTGTGTGTGTGTGCCTCAAATAGCGCTAAATGACCGCAAAGTGTTTTCATTATTTGTGGCTGCCAACAATTTATATCGTTCATTTAGGAATTTCTCTCTTTACACACACATTCTCCATCCCTCTTTCTCCTTCTTCTTCTCTCTCTTTTTCTCATCCCACTCAGAAATCTTGATTGCTAGATACCCTGTAGTACTTGCTAAAAACAGACATTGAGTGGAAGACACTAAGCTTTTAAATGGGCGATTATACTGTTGATTTAAAAATAAATACTTATTGTAATTGCCTTCGTGAAACTTTCAGGATAGATAGCTAAAAGGCTGAACTTTTTGCATGACTATTATTGCTTTTGTGATATTTTCAAGATACTCAGTTCAAATGTTAATCCTTGTAAGGTAGCTTTCAAAAATTCAATGCTTTCCGTCAATTATAATTACGTTTTGTTTCAAGAGAACGAATAAGGACTACAGAAAAAGATCTGTTCCTTTTCCTATTCCATTTCGATTTGAATTAACTGTAATATTTCATTAAATTCCTTTTTTATTAAAATACAATTTAAATATATACTTATGGAGTTCTTAAAAAAGAGTTCAGTATAGACAGCTGACTTGAGAATCCTTCCGTTATACATATTGGATTGATATTCTATTTGATTTGAATACAATTATTTTTGTTTTCTATGGCTCTTGTTCGCTCTTAAAAATAGGACGGTATCGATCAATATTAGCAAATATTTCCGTATGATAAATAATCGATGTCTATTTGATTTGTATCCGTCTAAAACTGTTACTATAGTGCAGTCTACCTCATTGGGCGCCATTTGCAACGGTTGCAGGATATACTTGAAAAGGGGGCAATGCATAAAAGAAGTGACTGGGAAAAAAGTGCGCACAGGACGTGGACGTGGACGTGGACGAGGACCTTGGATAAGGCAGGACATTGGTCGTGTGCTGTGGCCATCATTGTGGCCGTGACAATGTCTGTTACTCCGACTCCTCTTTCTCTTCGTCGCTCCCTTTTGCGTTGGTTAGAACTACATGTCCATGGGTTCATTATCGCCTGACCGAGTTCATGATGTTGTCATCATCATCGTCAACATCAGTATTTGCTCCGTTTGGGCTCGTTGTCCTCGCAAAATTGTCAGCGCAACTTTGGCTGCAACAATTGCAATATTAAGCAAGTCAATGAACCGGTTCCAAAGTGGTTCGAAAGCGGTTCGTAAGTGGGTTCAAAGTGTTGCAACTTTTTTTTCTGATTGTCCCCCCAAAAGGAGGCATTAAATGAGGAGCAGTAAGCTTATGAACCGGTTCGCAAGTGGTTCAGTCGATTGCCTGCGATTAAAGTTTCGTTTATGTGTCCAATTGTGTTCATTTTTATTTGTTCTGCAGAGAAGTTCTTTTTAATAAACCTTTTTAATTCAACTGCTAGTTAAGTGTTCGCAGAGTTGCCACCTTGGCAAAAATTAAATAGCAATTTATTTCAAATTATTGCACATTTATTATAAAATGCGATAATTTAAGCAATTGACTGGAAATTGTAAATTCAAAATAATAGAGCACTCATTTCGATTTGAATGATAACACTAGTTATTGTTAAGCACAACGATATGGCAACGCTGTCAATATAATTGTCCTGTGTCAAAAGGTGTCAATCGTATCGAATTCTCAATTGAATTGCGCTTCGAAATGGACTCGAGTTGGAAGTTACTAAAGTGAAAGTTAAATTAATTTAGTGCGTTACGTTTCATGTTCGATTCATTTGATCTGTCAACGAATGCAAACAGAGAGAGACAGACAGAGAGAGAGAGAGAGAGGAGAGCGGGATGGGGAGAGAGTGGCAATCGATGGAGTTGGCAGCCCAGCGAGGCGAAGTGGACAGTGTTTTGTGTGCAGTTTATAAATGTCGATGATGGTCACGGCAATCGAGCGGAGTTTGAGGTCTGGCGATAATGGTCCTCAGCAGAGGGACGCGAGGCGAGTGTTGAGGGCAAAGTAGTGAAGCTGCTGAACAGGAGTTGCGTCTTTGTCTGTGTTCATACCAAAGGAAAAAGGAATGATGAGTGAGTGTTAGTGCGGAGGCAACTTCGACTGTCTGTCCGTCCGTTTGAATACCTCGATCTCAGTGACTAACGTAAACTTGGTGACAAGCTGAATTTGTAAATTTATAATAAGACTATAAAGTCTAAAAAATTGCGATAGGTTAAGAAACTAAATTTGAACAGCATATAATCAAGTTTGTTATGTATTCTTTGGTATATTTTAATTCTTTTTGAATTCAATGGTATATTTAAGTTCCAATTACAGTATAATGTGATAGTGACAGCTACATTTGGATCATATATCCAAGATAATATTAATAAATGGAACGTAACTTAATATTATAATTTACATGTTTTCCTAAAACTTTTAACTTTACTTCATTGAAAATTAAAATAAGTAAAAAATTGATGACTGTGGTATATTCTCAGTATATTGTCGATGTATTTCGGTATTTATTTGGTATACTGTAGCAATCAAATTGAGTGTTGGGTGTTTCACAGTCGAGCACACTTGATGGCAGTCTTCTCAGTTGTTGTTGCACATATTTGTGCCTCTGTCCGCCTCGGTCCGTCTGCAGCTGCATGCAGTTAACGCTTCGAGTGCGCTGTGGCAAGCAACGAGTATCTGCAACTGCAACTGTCTGTGTGGCATGTGCGTCGATGCAAGGAATTTTAGTTGATAACGATTGCTGCTGCTGCTGCTCTGGTTGTTGTTGTTGCCGTTGATGATGGTGTCGCTGTCGCTGTCGAGTTGCACTTGCAGCTGCAGCGTGGGGGCAACGTTGCAACTCGGCAATTGACTGTTTGGTTTTGAATCGCAAGTGTCAATTTAGTAAATGTTTATTTTATGCGACACTTGGGCGTTGTTTGCCACGCCCGCGCTGATAACACACTTGCAGCTCTGCAAATGGGGGGCGTGACCCTTAATAATACCCTGTAGACATCAAATGAGCTAAGCGTGAGCGCATTAAATCTAAAATAAACCCCGCACAGAGGCGCATTTCTCTAGCTTAATAGTTGAAGAACTTTAATACAGGGTAGCCGTCTATCGAGCAAGTTTTCGGTTGTAATTGTAGAGCCCATTTTTGATGCAATATTCAACTTTTGTATGCCTATTTGATGTACATATTTATTACTCAAATGCAAAGTTAATCTTTTTTGTTGGGTATTTTATTATGAAATATTACTTGAACAATATGAAATATATGTATATCCTTTTGTATACATTTTTTAATTTTTTAATTCAATAGTTCAATTTTTGTGTATTTTATTGAAAATACAAATATAATCGTTGCTTTAGGGTATTTTATAATACTACTTGAAAATTATTTACTTTGAAGTTTGTTGTTTAATTGAAATATATATTTAGTAAATCTTTATTTTAGTTTAAAGATTATTTATCCTTATTTTAAATAATTTTTTCTTTTAGAACGCAACGTGAACAGAAAAGGTTAAACGCTGGTCGATAATGGATGACAAAGCTAAGTTAATTATTCAGGTAATGTCTCCAATTATTACTTTACTTAGAGTTCTGTTTATAATAAACAGATGTATAGCAAATAGAGTTTAATATGTTCGATACAGGGTCTCTGCAAGTCAATACAACGCACTTTACTTTTGATTTAATGCGAGAGGCCGCTGATAAGCCGCGAAATTGAATGCAATTGGAATTGTTAGCAACTCAATTGACATTTTATTAAGGCGACTTTTCCGAGTAGAGCCGCGACTTTCTCTTCTCCCCCTCGGAAATGCAGTCATAAATTTAAGCGTTGCTGCAACTGCCATTGAAAATCAGCTGGAATAAAGTAAGTGGCAAACGGCGGCAACTTGCCACTCGTAACTCGTTGCAAGTTTATTCCACTCAATTGAATTGCAATTTTAGCGTATGTTTCTTCGGCTGTTTGCCAGCTGATAAATGGCGTCAACCAAACAAAATTTGCCAGACTGTTTTCCAGCTACCGTGAACAAAGTTTGGGAGAAAAGTCAAACTGCAGCGAAATCTTGAGAAAATCCTGATATGCAAATATAGTGGCAGTTTTAGATAAATTTGGTTATTTAAACGATGTAGATAACGTGGCTACCATATAGACGATTAGTACTTCCGCTTAGGCATAATATACATATATAAACAGCAATTTACCAGTAATCAAGCTATATCAATTAAATTAAAATAGGTTATATATGAAAAGGTAATTAATTACTTTTGTTTAGCCAAAAAGCGATTTTAATAGTAATTTGATAGAAAATGGTTTAATATCTATCAAATGTCAAAATATAGATTATATTAATAATAAAGCATTATATGAATTACAATTGATTAAAATAATAAATATCCCCGAGCAACGACATCATTAATATAACATATAATAATTACGGTCCCTGTAAATATTTTACGAAATTTGTTCGCAGCATTAAGTATTTCTGTAAAGAATCTGTTAAAAGGAGACAAGATTAGATTAAAATATATTCTCAAAAAGTTTTTAATGTGTGAAATTAGAGCAAAGAATAAATAACATTTCAAGGATTACTTAAAATAATGCATTAAACGATGCTGCTTCAGCAAAGTTGAATTCAGAAGTTGCTGATACGAATTGCGACCAAAGAATTTAATTTGTAGGATTGGCTTAAAAGCGTCGTCAGCGTTGCCAGCCTAATCCGTCACAAGCCCTGCCAATCTGCTTCAATGATGTGGAGCCGTTTGAAGCCGGCGAATGTGTGAACTAGTTTTTTGTGTTGTCTCAGACGCCATTTGCCGTTCACCATTTGCATTTATGAGGCGAACATTGTAAAGTGCTGAAAAGTATGCTACAGCAAATGTTGCTAGGCTCATTAAGCAAGTTGCAGCCTCAGATTCCGTCCCCGCCTCCTCATCAGCAGTAAATGGACAAATCTCGGAGCCAAGTAAAAAGGCGATAGAGTAGAAAAACAAGAAGAAGCTGAAGCTGAAGCTGAAGCACATAAAACGTTTATGCGTACGCCCATTTTGAGGGCTTAGCGCATCCCGTTTGCAGAGTTTGCCTCCCTATTGATGAGATCAGATATTTAGGAGCAGCGAGGGGCAATTTATTATGCCATGAAGCGGATGCAGAAGACAAGAGCCAAGAAGAGGGAGACGGGGAGCTGCAGTCTCACAATAATTGCCAACAGCAAGTAAATCCGACGCTTCATTAGTATCGATTATGCGTTTAATGACCTGCCCAACCAACTGTACTATAGAGTAGGGGGAGGGACATAAAGAAGTGGGGTTTTTTTTTTTGGGGGCATAATGATTGTCGCCATAAATGTCGGAAAGCGTCAGCGAGTGCTGCAGACATTTATTGAATAAGTTTATTGATTTATACGAATACGAAAATTTGCAGTGCACTCTCATTGCATAAGACTCGCAACGGAACGCAACCGAATGGGAATGCTCGACTGGCGTGCACCCTGTAGTTGCTCCTAAAATTGAAAGCACGAAAAGAATTTCATTTCTTAATAGCAAAGAAGTCACTTCGAAATTTCATAATTTCAAAATTAACATTATTTTAATTTAAACTTAAATTCACTACTTATCTACGGTTAATACAGTTTTTAGTTGCATTATTTAATATTTGACTTATGCTATCGTTACATGTATAATACTTGCCAATTGTACGATAGTTACATCGTTCTTTCTTGTTTGCGGATAGTTAGTTTTTGGATCTCTGAAAAGCTGTATTTCAATTGTACTGCTATTATTTCCAACTTGAATTATGTTAGGAAGACATTGTCTTTAAAGATTATGAATTATTTTTAATAAATACAGTTTTTATTTAAATATTGTGCGATACGAATCTTCGGTATTTCTCTGCTGTTTTTTGATTGATTGATGATTATTCCTTACATCTATTATAATAGTTATTGAGAGATCATATTATATCGACGTTTAAATGTTTATTTTGCTGTTATTTAATATTAATATTTTTAAGACTTCGATTTCAGATTTTGTTTATTTGAAACAGACTAGAATTTAAAACTTAATATAACGTAACAAATTTAAGTATTTCAAACCGGAAACTATGATCGACTAGACTAATACCCTGTAATGCACACAGACTACCTTCAGATGCTTGCTAAGCAAACTGCTTTGCTGCTCTTGCTCTGCTTACATCAGATGATGTCTCTATGTGTCCTCAACAGTTCTCACGCCCTGTGGAGGAGGAGAAGGAGAAGGAGGAAGAGGTGGATAAGGGGTGTCAATGTGTGTGTGTGTGTGTGTGTGTGTGTGTTTGAATTCAGCTTGTGCATGTGCATGCAATTTGCAAAGTTTTTTCGGGCTCTGGCGGCAATAAAACAAATGATATTCTATAAGGGAAACTTTTGGCAGTTCAGGTTTTTACTTTGAGTCGCCCATAATCAAACTTTCGGCATTTACGGCAACTGTGTGTGTGTGTGCGCCAGTGTGCCCAGACTGCACGCAGGCCCGTTGCCAACTCAATCCTAAGCTGCTTGAGGCAACTTTTTGCGACAGGCGTAAAACAACAATCGCTTTGCCTTGATTTGCCTTGACAATCAATTCTCTCGACCGTTTTCAATACATTTCGAATGCCAGATTAATGGGCAAAGAAATAATTATTACAGAAATATGCCAAGTACTAAGGCAATGTGAAATCATTCCGAAATTGGTTCCAATTCCAATTCATATTGTTTACCTGATTATTTATCAATTCGCAATACAATAAATGCGGTTAGGCAGATATTAATGATTGATATATCATATTACACTAAATTACCCATATCGAAACTTGGCTAAAAGCAGCAATAAAGTTGCGATTATTCGGATTTCTCAATCTATTAACATTATTGAACATTCAAAAAGAAACAAAATTACTACCAAATTAGTTTATTCGTATTTTTAGTTACATGACTTTCAAAAAACTTATTTGCAATATTGAATTTTTACAATTTTCTCTTTATTATTTTTCAACCTAAATTATTGATTTGAAGAGCAGCAAACTGATGCTTAATGTTATTAACATTATTATTGTATGAGCTGTTCTAATTTTTTGTTTGTCAATTTAATATTTATTTTTGTTTGTTTATTAATGGTTTCAAAATTGTACTTGCAAGTAAACAAGCAAATTATTTATCATTAGTTTAAATTGTGTCAGAATGGTAATAGTATAACAAACAAATAATTTCTCGAAATAAAATTAAAACAAATAAAATTATTGAATGGTAGTTTAGTACAGAGTGAACTAGTTCAAAAGAATAACTGCATGAAATTCAGCAATTAAATGAATCTAGTTGATGGCTGATAGAAAATTGGAGATGTCAAGCGGAGATGTTCGGGGTACGTGTTGAACTGGAACTGGAACCGGAACTGGCACTGGAACCAGTGTGCATTCGCATTGCGAGCAGCAATTACACACTGTTGCATTTTGTATGTGGTTCGTTTCGTGCCGTTTCGTTTCGTTTTGCTGGTCAAATGGTTTTCATAAATTTTTGAAGCGCATTTTCATTTGAGAGCAACTTTTGGCCTCGAGCCAGAGCCAGGCCAAAAAACCAGGATGCCTTCCAACCACAGACAGACAGACGGACAGACGGACAGACAGACGGACGGACGGACGGAGAGACGGAAACTTTTGGCTGTTCAACTTTGCGTAGTATCAGTGGCAGAGCAATTTTGAAGTGGCTCAAAGCGAGAGCTCGAGTGGCGTTTAGAAATTTGTTCACAAGTCGTCGTCGCATCCTCCGCCTTAGTCGTCGTCGTCGTCGTCGTCGTCTTCGTCGTCTGCATCTTGCAACGTGATGCTCGTGGACTCCTTACAACTAGTTGCAATTTGTTTGCAAAAGTTTTAACACCATTTACTCGGTTTCATATGAAGACAATTAAGCGAACGATTAAATTTATATTATCAGGGGATACGAGTTTCAGCATCTGTCCGTCTCCTCTCCTCTCCCCTCCGGCCTTTGTTGTCTGTGGCGCCTCCCTCCCAAAAACTTTTGGCCTTGTAAACAACATTGCATAACACGGAAAACATCGTCCAGAAAAGGACAGTCGAAAGATAAACTGGCCGGGGGAATGGAAAACGGCAGCTCTCATATTCATATTCGCATTGAAAGTTGCATTATTTTTTCAAGGCCCTGCCATTGCCCGGGCTCATTAAATACGCATTAAAGTTTAATTATAAACATTTTGCGCTCTTGCACTTGGCAGCCCCGAAAATGCTCGAAATGGCCACAGCAGCAACAACAACAACAACAACAACAACAAAGCCAGCGAAAACGCGTCGAAAAGCGCAGCGAAAGTCAAAGTAATTTGCCCCGCCTGCCGCCTTGCACCCTACATCGAATGCTGTGGGGTCTATTGACAGCTCGAATGTGTCGAAAAAGTCAAAGATTGCAGCAGTAATATCTACATACAATCTACAATATTGTTGTTCCTCACTAATTGTGCTTTCAACACATAACTCTCATGGTAGTTCTCAACATTTTATAAGAAACATTTTCGGAAAAAAACTTATTCGAATCCCTGTTTAAAAATATTATGAAATGGCTGAAGTTTGTGTTTCCAATACCAGCAATTAATGGCTGCAATGGCTTAACGTTGGAGTCTTTTAAATCTCAGTGGGAATAGGAATATTATCAAATATGTTATAACTATTAATTTATGTATTTCACTTACTTCATTAAATACATTAATATGTATTTAGCAAAAATCTGGTTGACAGGAACTCTTACATTGAAGTATTTAAAACACACTTGAGAAATTCTTTATTTTTCCAAATAAATGATTCAAAAATATTAAGTATTGTAAAACGAGTATACAAAAAGCAGGTCTATGTTAATGGTATTCCATACAATTTTTTGAAGGAATATTCTAGACGACTTATTTTGCAATTTTTGTTTTATTTTCTATTTCTTATAATTTGTCAGTTTTTTTCTCTGTTGTGAAATATTTATTAAATTGCAATATATGTATATTTTATAGATAGAGCTGAACTCCTTTATGTTTTATTTTGAATTGTTATTTGAAGGAAAAGTTGATGACACCAAAGTAAAAAAAGAGTCTGAAAAGCAATATCAGATCAAGTACAATCATAGCGAAGACAAATTAATTGGATATAAATATTACAAAAAATTTGTTGACTACGAAATGCATTTTTTTAGTTTGTTCAATGAAGTTTAAAAAATGTGTTTATTAAAGGAAAATTAACAAAAAGGAAACGCTAAATATTAGGATTGAAATCGGATTTTAATGAATTGCCAAACTAAAGAGAGAATAATGCGAATGAAGGATTTTGGGAAGCGAGGAATAAATATTGAAGATGAGCTGCTGTTTTGCATAGATGGATAGAGAGGGAATCTTATTGTGATTTCCTTGGATCTGAACGGCATAATCCCCTTGCTGCGGATTGTAGCGCAGCTTATAACGTAATGGCCGCATTTTGCATGTGCCGTAACAGTGCCTTGCCACGCCTCCCCCGCCCCTTTCCCCCCCATGTATATCGCCATGTATTCTGGCCCTGGGTCTAGCCTCGGTGCGCGTTCTTTTGCAACGCTGACTGCTCCAAATGACTTTTATAAATGCCATGAATATATACTATAATATACATATATATATATGTGTGTGTGTGTGTGGGAGGGAGGGGGGGGGGCGGGGGGGCAGCGGTAAACATAATTTTTAACGCAGCATTTCCTGGGGGCACTTTGCAACATTCTGCTCTGTGCTGCAGGAGGAGGAGGAGGCAGTGACCATTTAACATTACACAATTCGCACTTTCGCACTGGGCTGCAGCTAATTTTCGGAATACACAAGGAATACACGAGTCCCCAATCTCAATCCCAATTCCAATGTTGACCTTTAAAGTTCTCGAGCTCAGCGCTCAACTCTCAGAGAGCGAGAGTGGAGAAAACAAAGTGCTAATAAGCCCGGCAATTGGCTTTAAAGTGGGCCAAAATGCTTTTGCCGTTTGGACAATGCCGATGCTTATCGCCATTTAATGGCGTCCCGCTTCCCTCCCGCTTCCCTCCCGCTTCCCTCCGCTCCAAACAATCACTGGCCAGCGTCTGTGTCTGAGATACAGATACAGATACAAAAGGGGGGAACAGACACACATTCAATATCGTTTTACTTATCGTTTGGCCATAAAAATTGCCAGCGCAGAAAATTGTTTAGTCCTTTTGGCATGTCTGTCTGGCACTTTGAGAGATTGGCCAAGGGATACGAATATATACTTGGACGATGCCTGGGGGCAGCCAAGGGGGGCGAGGGCAGAAGGGAGAAGGGGTGGCAATTGATACACTTGCCAAAAAAAAACAGCATTGGATGATACTGAATCACAATTCATCGAAGCTTCTCAGAGTCTGTGTGCAATGGGAAATACATATGTCAATCGATTGCAAATTATGTACATATATATATCGATAAATATTGCTTGATAATTGTGGTTGATGAACCCAGATCTGCTTTATTTATTTTTAAGTGTTTATTTCTTGCACATTCAAATTATGAGACACTTCAAAATCACAATTCATTGAAGCTTCAATAATTCTGTGTTTATTTGGAAATACATGTAACAGGTATTGTGAATTTATCGATATCATTTTTGTACAGATATATTTATTTATTGTTTGATAATTGTTGAAGAACCATGTTTATTGTAGTGTACTTCTTCAAAATTATGAGACACTTAAGAATCACAATTCATTGAAGCTTCAAAAATGCTCTCGAGTTTTTTATTTAATTGGAGCAGTGCATTTTTCGATATAACTTAATATCAATTAATCGCAATATTTATATTTTATGTTTAATTGTTGTCTAATTCACGCTTAAAACTTATTCGAGTTGAAAACATTAAAAAGAAAAAATAAATCAGTTGCCCATTGTTCAGTTCGTGGACTGAAATTATTTGTAGAGTCTCAACAAAACGATATACATAAAAATAATTTTGAAATAATTTTGTAATAATAATAAATTGTAAATATACACATTCATAATATTTAATTATATATTAAATTGAATTGATAAATGTGTTGCATTAGGAGCTGAATTATGAGTGTGGCGCTGAAAATGATTTATTAAATATGAGATTAATTTTAATGCGATTTCAAATCGCTTGATTTAGAAATAATTTCGTAATAATATAAATTGAAAATATGAAATTAAATAATATTAATTTAATATAATAATATTTCATAATATATTAAATTGAATGGATAACTGATTGATTCAACTATGAGACGTATTTGAATGCGTGTTCAAATCGCTTGATTAAGAAATAATTGATAATAATATGAATTGAAAATATACATTTGAATAATCTAAAATGTATATAATAACATTTAATAATATTTTAAATTGAATTGTTAGTTGATTCATCGAATGTGAGTTGTATTTCAATGCGTGTTCAAATCGCTTGATTGAGAATTTCTCTCGCTACATTTGTGATTATGTGCTGGCAATTTGTCGCAGTGTAGCGGCCTGTCTTCAACTAGTTTCGGCCGCCGAATGTGGCCAGCAGCGAGTTAAGCTGGCCAAAAGATTGAAACCGTAGCTGGAACTTTGGCTCGGGTTTTTATCGCGACACTGCACGACGCTCTCGGCACAGTTTTCTTTGGGGTTTGTCTCGATTTTTTATGTTTCCGATTTCGATTTATTTGCAACCCAAATCTTGGATGATGCCGCAGATGATGATGATGATGATGATGCTGATGATTAAGATGCTCGCTTCATTTTTTGGTAATTTTATTGAGCTGCTCGATGGCGAGTGCGTGTTGAGTCCATGCAAATGTGCCCTACAAATGCCTGACGAAATAATTACAAGCTCAGGCTGCAGATGGGGAATGGAAATGGAAATGGAAATGGAGATGGGAATGGGGAACGGAAATGGCGAAGGAAAAGTTTGTTTCCTGCGGTTGTCACTGGCAGCGGTTGCTGGCAATTAAAAACTTGCCAAATTCTGTTGCCTTTTTATTTGCTCGCTGTGTGTTTTTGCCCATTATTGTTCTTGTTGTTCTTGTTGTTGTTGTTCATGGCAATAGATTTGATTTGAATGCAGCAGGAGAGGCGAGCTGCGGAGTGTTTCAATCAACGTCGCCGTCGTCGTCGTCGTCGTTGTAATTCGCATGCAAATTGCAAAACTTAAATTAAATGTCAGAGGCCGAGCACAACAACAACAGCAACAGCAACAAACAAACAACCAAAAAATACCCTGTAGATTAACCAGACAATTTGGTCTTTGGAATAATTAAATGCCAATTAAATTTGCTCAGAAATATTACCAGACAAAGCAAATCTAAACGTTTAGATGTAATTGTAAAATTACAAAAAAAAAACTATTAGAAAGCAGTCCAAAATGGTCAGTACAAAAAAGTACAATTGATGATTATGCCTAAATAAGCAAAAAGTTCGTCAAATTAAATCTCATCCTGCAAAGTCGACAAGTCTTAATTTTAAAACATTTTTTTAAGAGTATTTCTATGAGTAGAATTAATATTAAGATCTTCTAGGCTGTTAAATTATCATCAACAATAATTATTTTTTTGCTGATTATTTATTAAAGAGTTGTCCAAGTCAGCAACAACTATTTTGTATTTTTGTTTCAATGGATTTTCATCAAAATGTTTAAATTAGACAACAAATTAATTTGAATAGTTTTTTGTTAGGTGAAGAGTCGTTTTGGTTTCCAAAAAGCTATTTTCTACTTTAACAATTAATTTGTTTAGTAAATAAACCTAATTTCTGGTATTATATTTTCATTTAATCTATAAAATAATAAAATGCAGTAAACTTATTTTTAAAATCTTAAATTGAAAATTACAACCATCAAAATTTGAACTTTAGAAATTACTGAAATTGTTGTTGGTAATTTTCAGCAATTTTATGAATAGAATAAAAATGTTTATTTCAAAGTTCGAGCATAACTTTTGGTTTTGACTTTTAACCATAATAAATAGTATCACAAAAATGTCTGTTTAAATGAAAGACTAACTTTTATTATTAGATCCACATTTTTCGTGGTTAGTTGTCGAGATGATTTTGACAATGGGTTTAATGGAATAGTTTATGGCGATGCGCTGCTGCAGCAGTCAGCTTTTGAGAGGCAGCAGCGCTTAATGAAATAATTAATTGCACAAAGGCGACAGAGCAGCGCAGCGTCATGGCGAGGAATGAAATGGAATGAACTACTGACTGGGGAGGGAACGGAATGGGAGGCAACGAACTATGGTCAGACGGTCAATTAAACGGCTGCACTTGATTATTAAGTGATTTATATTAAGCACCCGACTTAGCTGGGCATTTCAAAGGACTCGGACAGGTTGTGTGTGTGTGTTGAAGGGGAGGGGAGGGAAGGGGAGGGACAAGGTGGAATCCCTCACCTGTCTCTCTCTCTCGCTGAGGTGGCAGGTCAATTTGTAATTTGTGCTAATGAGTGCGTTAATTTAACGCCTGATTAACGCAACAAGCCGAAGCTAACTGCGGTCGGCTTTTGGCTTGTGGCTTGTGGCTCGTGGCTTTTGGCCAAATAGTCAATAGCAGGTTCGAGTTGAGGGCAACGGCTTACGCACCAGCTTAACACGACCTCTTTGCCTTAATTTATTATCCCCCCCCCCCCCCCCCCCGGTCAGTCTCCCCAGCTTCCCTCTGTCGCTGTCTCTGTCTCTGCTTGCCACTTGTTCCACTTACCAGCCGTATCATAATAAATGATTATGTGTGCATTTTGCGGCTTAATTATGATTAATTGATATTTTCGGCCCCACTCTGTTTGTTGTACTTCAATGTCTGTTTAATGAGCTGCGCATAAATCGCTTGAACACATACCTAGCAGGTGTCGTTGGCGACGCGTGGACAGTGGAACAGTGGGAATGGAACACAAGCAAAGTGTCTGCTTAACGAACTGCACACAAATTTCGTGCAAGTCGTCGCAGGTCAAGCGAGTGGAACGCACGGAATGTGAAACAGTGGGAGTGGAACACAGGAGCAATGAGCGAGAGAAAAATTGAAACAGTGGGAGTGGAACACTGGAAAAATGTGTCTGCTTACTGATAACATCTTTAACGGCACATCGAGCGAGTGAAACAGTGGAAATGGAACACAAAAATACATTTATGTTACGTGAAGCAATGTGGTGAGGTGAAACACTTGGAAATGGAACATCGAATGGGATTTATTGGGGAGGCATTAAATAAAAGTGAAGCAAAATAAGAATGAAAACGAGAACATTAAAAGATAAGCAAAAAGAATTGCGCCAAAAGAACGAGTGGAATGCGGAACATAAAGAGAATAAAGAGAATGCGAAAATTGCATATGATACACTGTGATTTGAAGTTAATATCTTGAAGATAATTAAGCGAAGCTGAAGTGAAATGCAAGTGGAACGAAATGAAATGATGCGAAACAGTTGCGAGATGACGTGTCGACAGCGGACAATGGGAGTGAGAAAGGACAAAAGGAGCGTTTAACTTGCTGGGCAAATACTGACGAAGATACACGCAATAATCGCAGGAAGGGAAGGGAGGAGGAGGAGCAAGAGCAGGAAGGTTGTGATAATGGCTGTGGAGTGGATACATCGATGGCCACTTCATAATCGCATTGATGGCACCGCCAAGAGCAACAACAAACGATGCGAGTCGATGGAGGAGGGAAAAGTTGCCAATGAGGGAAGACGAACAAAAGTTTTGCTAGTTACTTTTACAGTTATTATTGAAAGCTGGCACAACAACAGCAGCAAGAACAAGAAAAGAAAAGGAAAAAAGGAGGCAAACTTTGGCTTATTTCATTACGCCAAACTTTTCATTACGACGCAGAGAAAAAGTGCGAGCGAGAATGGGACGGAGACTGGAGACATTACTCATACGCAACGTTGCACACTTTGCGGCTTTTATCAATGCGAAAGTTTCTGGTTTGGCACAAAACAAAAGTAAGCGCAAAAACTTACGAATACGAATGTGAATGTGAATAGTGTGAGTGCACTCATTGAGCGTATCATGTGGCCAAGAAAGCCATTCGAGACGTCAAACAAATTGAATTGAGGCTCGACTCGGTAATAGCGCTGATAATTGGCACCAGCAAAACTTGCCCAACAAAATGTCACCAAACGGCGGGGGAGGGAGACGGAGAGAGGGAGAGGGAGAGAGAGGGAGAGGGAGAGAGTGGGCAGCATAGCAATTCAATTGGGTTTGACGTGTGAGCTTTTAGGGTTTTTTATTACATTTATGAATGGGCGAGAAGTCGAAACTTGGCCACACAACTAAAGCGAGCTTCCACTGACCTTAACCCCTGAGAGGGGAGTGGAGAGGGAACTGTGAGTGCTTTCTGGTCTTAGATTTCATCGTCACGTGTTTATGAGTGCTATTCATATTTTGTGTGTTTTTTATTTGTGTCTGAAAATTGATTTGTTTGATTAATGCCGCATTGTCTGGCCGTGTGTCCTTCCCCCTGCCCCTGCCGTCTTGTATCTTTAGTTTATTAATTGCCATCTAATTGTGGCCTGGCATGCAAACGCTGCCTCCGCTCTGTGTCTAATTGAAAAAGTGACCAGCAGCCGCAACGTGGGGCAGAAAGAGAGGAGGGGAATATTTGTGTGCGTGGGCAAAATGCAAATTAATTTGTGCCGCAAACTTTGAATAAATAGAACAACAACAAAAATGAAATAGAAAAACAAGTTAAAGCGCTGCCAGCGAGTGAGCTCGACTTGCAAATACCCCGCAGACATACATATATAACTAATTTGTGTACTTAATTATAATAATTCGTAATTGGAAATTAAATAGGTAGAGCAATTATAGAAATAGGATTACTGAGAGGGAGACTTAACTTTGTTCACTCATGAAATTATTTGTTCAGAAGCTTGTTTCATTTAGATTGTTAAACAAAACAATAGCACTTTTTTAATATTATTATAAATAATATAATTAAAAAATTAGTTGTTTTTTAATACTATTAAATTGATTGCTTTAATTTCAAAATGATTATATTTTAATTAATGTAATTTTATTAATGTTATTGATTGCATTTAGATTGATTAATTTAAAGAGGGATTAAATTGTCACATAAATATTTATTACCTAATTTATTTATTACTTGTTATATTTATTATTTTTAACACTTTTACGTAAACTATTCAAATTGTTGGATACAAAAATGCTGGCTGATTTGTTGTCTCAAGCTACGCAAATCATGACGACCCATTCGGCACACTTTATCACAGGGTATGCGAGCAAAAAAGAGCGTAAAAAGAAGAAAGAGGGAACAAACATTTTCACACTATAACCAAATTAAAAGTTGTGCAAACTAAAAAACAATTTGTAAGCCAAAAGTTGCCACATTCAACAAGAGGGCAGCAGCCGCGCAGTCCAGCGCCTGAAGTGGCGTCTTGTTGTCGAGCGGCGAGCGACGAGCGACGAGTGGCGAGAGGAGTGGGAGGGCAAGGGGTAACAGAACACAACACAACAACAACAACAACACAACGAGGACTGTCGTTGTTGTTTCCCTGATTTTTAGATGTACGCCCTCGAGGCGATTTTTGAACTCATCTCGTTTGCTCCGCTTCCCGCTTCTCGCTGCTCGTTATTGTTCTTCTCACATTTGCACTCGTTACTTTGACGCTCGCCTCGAAATCTCGCCGCTTTTATCTAATCAAAACATTTGGCGCCCGGCTTCAAAGCGCCGCGGGCGGCCAACAAAAAATTTGTTATTTGATTTTTTCATGTTTCGCTTGATTTTATTTCGCTCGCTCGCTCCCATTTTTTTTCGTTGTTTTGCACGAAGCGCAAATCGAATCAGAGGCGTCAATTGAATTTTCATATGGCGCAAGCATTTTTTTTTTTTGTAGGCGGAAATGCTGAAAAGCTGCAAAGCGGAAAAGCCGCAAACAAAGACAAAGCCAAAGTGGGCTAGAGAGGAGGAAAATATATCTTGGGAGTCGGTTTCAATTGCCAGGCGCTTGATTGATTTTGATTTAGTTTGGGTTTAAAGCCAAACATATATAAGTCTTAAAAAGTAGTTGAATGGATTTGTTGGCATACTAGTTGATCATGCTTCATCTATTGACGTCACTTATCGATGACAATTATCGATAACACTATTTTATGTCATCGCTTATTCACTTGCATTGCCATCTCGATTCGTGCATTCAATCAACTCAAAGGCAACAGATTTGCTGCGCGATTAATCTGCAAAAGCAGAAAAGAAATTTTAAATGGTGGCGCAGAGATTTTGGGGGGCTTGCCACGCCCATAAATACTTAATATAAAATAAAATACAAGGCAGACGCTGACAGGTTAATGTCAAATCGTGCAGCCAAAACCAAAAAGCCAACAAATTGAGAGACAACTGAGCTGGCAGCTGCCAAACAGCGGCAACGACTGCAAAATACCCTGTAAAATGTACTTTTTGGGACATTTTTTTCCACAATATTATGTTTCTTCTCATAAGCGAATTATGCATTATATTATATTATACAATCGTATAATAAATACAAAATTAATATTTAAATTAATTATGTTAAATATACATTTTGTTCTTGGGGTTCCCGCCAAAATAAAGTTTGCCTAAATCAATTTCATTATATGCATAAAAGTATCATGCACGCACTTGTGAAAAATTGTGTTTCATTATAAATTGAATCTATATAAAGTAAATTAAATTAAATATCTGACAGTTGCATATTTCTAATCAGTTATTGTGTTGTTCATTATTAGTTTTAATTTGTTAAAAAAATTGTTGTTTTTATTTCGCTTAAATCCTGTCTTCCTGTCTAAAGTGTCTCATAGTATTTTATGAATTGATCCAACCTAAAAAGACGCGATAAATCGAGGGTATGGCAAAGTGACAAAAAGAATAAAGTAAAACGAAAATGTGGAACGTCAACAAAGCGGCAACAAAGTTTGTTGTCATCATCATCATCATCATCAGGCGGGGTGGCAACTCTGCAGCTGAAACTGAAGCTGAAGCTGAAGCTGTCAGCTGACAGTTATGAGAAAAAGTAAAGCTGACGAAGACGTCAGGCAGCCAACCAGGCAGCCAGGCAGCCCGGAAGGGAGTCAGGGAGGCAGCGGGCCAACAAATTTGTTTAGTCTTAGTCTGGCAACATTCTCCCTCTCCCTCTCCCTCTTCTCCTCTGTCTCCCTCTCATCGCTCAGCCGCAGGCCATTTTGGTAATGATGGCTTAAAGAACGCCCCGCTGCGACAATGTGCTCTGCTCTGCTTACGTCCTTGGAGAGAGGGCATGATAATTATATCATAATGTGTGCGACGTCTTGAAGGTGGCCTCCCCATTGTATGGTATAATAAATCGTAGAGAATATTCTAAAGAATATGGAAACCCACAATTTTGTATAACAAATGGTTTCGAGTTTATTTTTATTCGAATTGGAAAATATGAATCACTTTACTTGCTATTGTATTAAAAAATGTTTTAAATTAAATCATTGCTGCAAGTAAATATTAATCTTTTCGCAAAGCTCCTATTGCATTTTATTTATTTTGAGCAGCTTATAAGCTAGTTAATTGCACCGATTTTTAACAAGTTTAAATTATAGAGTCGTTATTTTCTATGTGTATTTTAACAAGAGTTTATGAAAATATACTTTAAAAACTTTTTTTGCGATTTGTATCTACTACTGCTTTATTTCGAAATTAATATTGTATAAAATAGTAAAGTAATATGGGAAACAAGAAATAATAATTAATGATAAATATTAGGAAATTTTAGTTTCTTTAGTTCAATTCTTTTTTCCGATTTGAATTGTAGCAACTGTGAACTCATTATTGATTTCTAATTTGTATTTAAAAGTTGAACTGTAACTCATAGTTGGGATTTATCAGTTTCAATTTATTAAGGGTATTTATTGTTCGGCTTTCGCTAAACGTCTGCCTTACACTCGCTGTTTTTTTAAGCGTTCTTTTTGTGTGTCTTTTTTTTTTTTTAAACAGCGAATCCTTGCGCGAGGACGCGCCGTTAACAGAGCGTGCAGCGGGTTTGCTTAGAGCGGGGATGGATTGTGGGATTGAGGGAGTTGGGACGAGTGGAGTGGAGGGGGGGGCGGGTGTCAACCGCTAAAAGGGCGTTAAGTGTTTTATTTACCCTCAAAATATAATTTATATAGAGCAGAGGGGAAGGATTTGTATTGCGACGCTTTTTCGGGCAAGTGATTTAAATTTTAAGGCACTTGCTGTGTTTTGTTTCTGTTTCTGTTTCATTTTTGTTTTCGCTGTTTGTTTGTCGCAATTTTGAGGTTAGACTCGACGTCATTCGACATTGAGGTTATGTTAAGGCGACGCGACGTTGATTACTTTTCTCCCCTCCCCTCCCCCCGCGTCGAAACAGACTTGATGACATTTTCTGGGTAATTTGCGTGTCCCCTTTGCCAATATCCTTGCTCACTGCGATTGCGGCCAATTATTGCGTCTCCAAAATACTGCGACAAAAAACAACAACAAAATGTGTCGAGCATTAATTCTCCGCTCTCCTCGCTTTGCTGGCAAAGTAAATTAAAATATTTTAATGAGTACAATTTATAAGCGGGAGCTGCTGCGCGAGTCCTGTGGCAACTTCTTGCGGCAACTTGTTGCGACGACATTTAATTATTGGCGACAGGATAATCAAGTAAACGCGCCAAGAATTTCAATTTCATTTAACGGTTTAACACATTTTAAACAGCCTCCGAAGGGGGGCGGGAGGCAGTTGAAGGTTGAAGGCGGCTGACAGCCGACAAAGGATTCCCTGAAGGGGCGGGGCAGGTTAAGCCTCAAGTGTCATGTTAACGGCACTAAACGAACGACAAACTGGCTGAAAGGACTAAAGACTCGAGCCCAAAGGGTTTTTGCGTTGATCCTTTCTCACCGTTCAGCGTTCAGAGTTCTCCTCGTCCCCTTCCTCTTGCTATCATTCAACAATTAGTAATGAAAACAACAGAGCAAACAACAATGGGACAACGACAGCAGCCAGAACAACAATTAACATAAACATAATGCCCGCAAAGACAATTATTTCTGGTCTAATGGAACGAGGGAAACGAGACGAAACAGCTTGGGAATGAGTAAAAGAAGCGGGGAGACGCGTAAAGCTATCCGCTGTGTTTATTGAAATGCGTGGAACGAATAGGAGTGGAACGAAGTGAGAAACAAAAGTGGAATGAAACGAAACGGAAGTTAAATTAAAGTCAGCGGAATGAAAATAGAACGAATTGAATAGAAGTTTTTAAAGTAAGCTGTCCAACTAAGGAATAGGAACATTGGAATGAAACAAAGTGGAATTGAAAACAAAATAGGCGAAATGAGCATTATAAGAAAGTGAGTAGAGTAAATTAGGAAAGGTGTGGTGTGGAACAGCGGAATGAAACGAAATGGAAATGATAATAACACAGCGCAACCTTCGACTGTTTTATGTCACCTATTAGCGTGAGGAACTGTGGAATGGAATGAAACAAAACGGATATAAGCCAGCGAAATAAGAATAAAACAATGTGCTTGGGCACGGAAATTAGTCGTGTCAGTTGTGCCAATAACCGAGCAGTGGAACAGTGGAATGGAATAGAGCAAAACAGACGTTGAAAAGTGGATATGAAGGTTACGTCAAGAGCTGATGGGCAACATCATTAATATTGACTTTACGAGAGATTGGGAATAGTTGGAGCGATGAGGAACAGTGGAAATGGAACCAAGCAAGGGTCTAATAAATAAAGCTGGCAAAATCAAAATGTGGCTAAACCTTTGCCACAAGTAGTAGACAATAAAATGCAGATGAAATGACGGAATGGAACAAACGAAAGTAACGAAATGGAAATGTTGTGAACTGCAAAAAGTGCAATGAAAGCTGACAGCGCGCTGCAGCGGGGGAAGAGAAGAGTAGAGAGAGAAGAGTAGAGAAAGAAGAATGCCGAGAGAAGAGGAATAGCGGGGAGAGAAGAGAGATGATAGAGAAAGGAATGAGGAGAGAGATTGAGCATGGCTGCAAGATGGATAGAGAGAGAGAGCGAGTAACAGAAAGAAAAGCAACTGCTCAAGGACATTTGGCAACAACAAATGTTACGCACTCACACACACACACAGAGAGAGAGAGATGTGCATATGTAGATGTGGCATGTGGGCGGTTGGTTGGCTGGTTAGCGTCGCCATCGCCATCGCCATCGCATTCGCATTTGGCTGTGGGAATGTAATTAGTTGCTCGAGGTGCTTTAATTAAAATGTATATCCTTATTGTCCTGCCCACGTCCACGTCCACAATGGCCAGCGAGAGCGGGCGGGCAAGGCGGGGCCATGTAATTGTTCCGTGTTACAATTAATTATGTCAAATGGCCACCGCAGCAGCAGCAGCAGCAGCAGCAGCAGCAGGAACAGAGGCAAAGCGGAGCTTGATGCCACAGCAGGCAGGCAGCCGAAGGAGCTGCTTGATGCTCGGTCCAATCACGAGCCAGCTTAGAGGCAGGCAGGTGTGCAAGGAGTGTGTGTGTGTGTGTGTGGAAATCAAATTGAAGGACCCAACGAGCCGGGCGCATAAAAATATAATACGGCAGCAGCTGCGAGAAGCGAGAATTGAAACGAATTGAATTGGATTGAATTTGATTTCCATGCAATCCGATGCGGCGCTCAAAACAGCAACAGGACGAAAGGCAGCAACAAGCAACGAACAAATGGGACTGCAGCTATGGGCTTGTCAATCAATTTGTTGCATATCGATGACCCAAACATAAAACCCGACCAGGTTTCAATAAATAAAATGCAATAAAGCTGAAATCGCCCGCGGTCAACGTCGATGCAATGCTGAGCAGCGTGGTTCACAAATATGTTAGCCCAACAAACTGCATTAAATATTCAATTACAACATCGAACGCGCCGATGATTGAACAATGATTGAGCTGCGAAGCGAGCGCAGATTGGGACGATATTTTTACATCAATCTGTCGAGTTACAGTTTATTGAATTTCAGCTGAGCAGCGGCAATCAATTGAGGGAGAACTGCGACGCGAAGGGCGATGATTGACAATGATTGAACTGCAATTTAAATGATTGACGAGGTAGCAAAGACTGAACAGTGATTCTTTATTGTTATTATTACAAATTTAAATCAGTTTGGGCTAAGCTTGATAGTTATGGCAACAGTAGATGTTATTATATATTAATTATATTACGTTTATTATTGAATTATTATAAACATTATATATCTAGAATGATATATTAATTCAATTATATGCTTAAAGATATTGTAAAGTTGTTACTAACTAATTGTATTTTTTATTTAATATACAAGGCATTCTAAAATGAATTTGTTATTTCTGAGTTGAAAACATTTGAAAATTCGTTTGTTTAATTTTTGTGTCGTTTTATTATTTAAGCTGTTTGCATTTTATAACAATCTACAAATATTTCGACTTATTAAGTAATTTATGTGGAACATATTACTTAACTAAATGGAATTATTATAATGATAAATGAATATATTATTGCACATAATGAAATGCATATAAACAATCATAACTAACTTATATTAAATTAACTAAATTTTTGGTAAAATCACAAATCTTTTTCTAGAACTGCAATCCTTATAATTCTTTGAAAATATCCTTCTTAAAAGTGTAGCTCAATTTTAAATGTCGTCTTCTAAGAAATTAACGATCTATTTTTTTTATTCACGGCACGCGCATTAAAATTCATGAATTTAAAAAGCCTTCACTTTAATAATTTTGTTTACGTAATAATATTATTTCTTTTTCAATTTCAGATCATTTCGGGCTTAAATAAATGCTGCTATAATCATCACAACCGCCGCATTGCGACTTCGTTGGCGGCCAAGAGCCGACTGGTGGCATTTCAGCAGCAACCAGCGCTTTTTATCCCACACACGCAGGACACGAAGGACTCCAGGCGACTTCAGCAGCGACTCTTATACCACAAATAAAACTGGGAACAGTTTTGAATTCACGCAAAAGGCCGACGTGCTCTAGCTGCAACATCAAACCGAATTTATGTTTATTTTATCAAACGTATTTATTTTTTGAATGTTCAAGGACATTCTTTGTTATTCTGTTTCAAAAAACAGAGCCTGAATCTCGAAGTCCAAAAACGTGTTGGAGACTTTGAATCATCTTTCAGTATGTTAGAAATTATTTTAAAATCGTAATTACTATAATCATAAATATATTTTATTTTTGCTAGATGGATTTGAATTAAGTTCAAAATTTGGATAAATGTATTTGGCCAACAGATAAAACAATATTATTTTTAGTTCTGTATTACATCAATAGATTTTATTATTATTACCTCTTGTTTTCTTCATACTTACTTTTAATTATTGTTATCATAAGATAAGTTCAATATTGTATTCAATTCAATTGTATCCATTGCTAAAAATTAGGTGTTGTATTATTAATAAACAGTATACAAATTATATAAAAACCTGTTTTTTATTTGGTCAATTCAACTACAAGATTTTTGTTAGGATTTAAATTATGCCGATCCATTAACTGCCAGTAAAAAGACGATAATTTGTAATATTCTACCAGGCCACCAGAAGTGCACAGAAAGCGACTGAGCAGAAAGTCACTTGCGCCAAAAACTTGCACTCTGAGAGGATCACAGCGCTCTCAGCTTGTGCAGCTGATTTGACTGCAGAATAATTGCAATTTACAAAAATCGTTGCATACTTTTAGGGCGCACTTCAAATTCAATTTTCAAAAAGCATGGCATACTTTTGGGGGTGCATTAAATTAAAAATTTTTCAGCGTCCA
The DNA here is from genome assembly GCA_035047365.1 of Drosophila ustulata. NCBI lineage: Eukaryota > Metazoa > Arthropoda > Insecta > Diptera > Drosophilidae > Drosophila > Drosophila ustulata. The sequence goes on from JAWNPT010000080.1 coordinate 11,064,917, forward strand.
CCTGCTGAGCGATTCTGTTCGCCTGGTATTTCAGCTGCTGATTTGACACTTTTTGGCCGTTCACGGCAGCTCCGAGCGAACGACAACAACAACACTAAAAACATGAACTAGAACAACAACAACAACAACAATAATTACAACAACTACAACAAAAAACAATTACAACAAAAAAACAATTACAACAACAAATTCAACAACAACAACAAAAATTACAACAACAGCAACAAATCGACTACAACAATAATTACAACAACAATTGCCTTCGAGGACGTGTCGCTGTTGTTGTTGTCGCTCACTCGGAGCTGCCGTGAACGGCCAAAAAGTGTCAAATCACCAGCTGAAATACCAGGCGAACAGAATCGCTCAGCAGGTGGACGCTGAAAAATTTTTAATTTAATGCACCCCCCAAAAGTATGCCATGATCTTTGAAAATTGTATTTAAAAGCGCCCCCCCAAAGTATGCAATGATTTTTTTGGAAAAATGCATTTTTACGATATTGCAGTGCGAACGAAATTGCATTTGAAGCACGTCCTAAAAGAATTTTTAGAAACTTTAAATTGCAGATTTTGAAAAATAAACGAAAAATTACCAAAATTGCAAAATCGTCGTAACTTTGCCATTTGAAGGACTAGGTTGATGTCCTTTGGCACACAGGTTGTCCTAAGCTTTTAATTAGACAATTACATAAAAAAACACGAAAATCCTGACAAGATCCAAAATAAACGAGTCCTTCTAAGGATCCCTTTGAAAATAAAAACATTTTATTTGATGTATTTTTATTAATGCTTGTTTTTATTCCCATTCAATATTATTTTAAGTGTATTGAGCTTATATTCAAGCAGTTTAATTTTAATTAACAGTATTAAAACTACGAAATATCTTAAAAGGTTGTTCAATAAGTGCATTTGAAGATGGTAAGCTGGTAAAGAAAGGCATCCAAAAAATCCCCAGTGGCTGATTTACGTGCTTCAGTGGTTTGCAATATCTTAACGGCCATGATTTCTGGAAAATAGAAAATTTCAATGAAATATTATATATATGTATATATTTCTTATTGGCTGTTTACATATGACGATCGCAAATTAAAACCTGTTGATTTTAAAGTTAATTGCAATTTCTGATCAATTTTTGAATGCAATAAATAAATGGATTAAACATCTGCTTAAATAGAAATAAAATAGATTTATGTATTTAATGGATTGTATTTAATAGAAAAACTAACTATGTGCAATACAACATTAATTACCATTTCAACATCTTTTAAAATGCAATGCTAAGTTGTGGAATATTTAATTATATTTTGTGAGCGTATTTTTTCGTCCGTCTGTCTGTCTGTCCGTTAGTCTAAGTGCGTGCATCTCAGAGACCATTAGAGCTATGATAAACACACCACTTCTATAACGCAGATTTAATTAAAAATTATATAATTTTAATTAAGATTGTCTCCCATATTTGAAGTAAATTCATAAATAGATAAAGTTCATTACTAGGGTATTTAGCAGTTGTGATTTGTCGCTTGTTTATGCTGCTTGTTGATTTTGTGTGTTTGAGATTTCTGTTGCTTTATTTTCCGGCTCCGTCTCCGTTTGGCTTTGGGTACTTTTGGTAGTACAACCGACTACCAACTGCCAACTAGTGACTACAGCCAACTGTCGACTGTCGACTGTCGACTGTCGACTACAGTCGACTATTGTTGGATTGGCGCTTTATTTGAGTTACGTGACCCTGCGCCATTGAGCGTTGAAATTTCTTGCGACATGAACATGCAACTTCATTCCCCACACACACACCCACACACACATACGTTATGTGTGTTGTGTCTGTCTCGCTGACTGTCTGTCTGTTTGTTGACGGGGAGGCAGCGCTGTGTCCGACTCAAGGAGCTGATGTCCTGGCAGCAAGCAGTATCCTGGCATGTCGTCGTCGTCGTCGACGACGTCGTGCGAGCTTGTTAAGTTCATTAAGGTTGAATAATAACAACAGTAACTACATTTTAAAGGAGTTGTCAGTGAAAGCGAAGCGAGCGAGGCAACAAGCGAGCAGAGTGTCCTGGCATCCATGTGTGTGTGTGTGTGCTCAGGTGTGCCAGGACGACTTCATCTTCAGCTGGCTTGCCTGCTTTTTGCTTTCTGCCTTCTGCCTTCTGCGCTCTCTGCCTTGGTTAGTCCTTGTTGTTAACTGCTCTTATTACAACTTATTTTACTTATGCTTGTTTTTACCAGCACAACAACAACCAGGACAACAACCGAATGCTTGTAAGGACCTTTGTTGTTTTTTGTTTCTTCTGCGGCAGTCGCCTCGACTTTAAGTTGCATTTACATTGAAGTCACAAAACTCTTTGGCCTCACACACACACACACACACACATGCACATACAGGCAACACATTTGGGCTAATCCTTGACTCCAACAACAGCCTCCTTTGCAGCCCCGCTCCTCCCGCTCCGTCGCTGGTTTGGCTGCTTCCGCTTGTACGCTGCGGGCGCAGCACACAAACATCTTCAGTCGCTGCCAGCAGAGCACGAGGCGACTCGGCTGGCGATGGCAGCGTGACACGACAGACACGACAACCGCAAACCATCTGCAACCATTTATCGAACTAGAAAATGTTAAATTTATTAAATTCATTTACCAGAATATCATTGAGTTTCTAAAACTTCATAGATAAATAAAAAAAAAAAGTATTCGATAAATTCTGGACAGTTGATGAAATAGAAAGAATAAATTTAAATTGTAAAAAGGCAATATGGTTTTAAAACAGCACATAAACTTAATGAGTAAATTGTAATTTAAGCTAGAAATACTTTTGCAAATACAAATATAATTTCATAAATTAATAACATTTATCACACTAGTAAATTAAAGAAATATTAAATTCATTTACTAGAATGTCATTGAGTTTCTAAAATTTCATAAGTAAATTAAAAAAAACACAAAAAATATTCGTTGGATTCTAGACAGTTGATAAAAAAGAAAGAAAAAATTTAAATTCTAAAAAGGCAATATGGGTTTTTATATAGCACATAAACTTAATAAGTAAATTGTAACTTGAGCTAGAAATATTTTTACAAATAAAATTGTAATTTGTAAATTTGTACATATATTATGTAAAACTAAACGAACTTAAAAATTAATCACTGGCTGTGAGGCCATAGGTAAATTTTGTAAATTTGTTGGGTGACCATTCATATAATACAAAATTTTAAATATAATTTAGCCCCAAGGATAATATAATACATATATATAATATAATAATATAATATATAATTTAATACTCATCGCAAGATAGATTGTTAATTAAACATATAGATCCTTATTGTATATTTAGTATTAAAATTTCAACCATGAAAGCAATAAAATAAAAATAAAATGCTTATTTTTTGAACTGAAGACTATTTTTTTAACAGTAATACAAAATTAATACCAAACAATTATTCAATTGAAATTTTGATATAAAAGTTAGAGGACAAGTTGCAATGTTATTTATTTATTTTAGTTATTTTTGTAGTCCTGTCACGAGCAAGAGTCCTGTCACGAGCCTCAGTCGCTGCTCCCTGCTCTGAGGACAACAGCAGCAGCAGCAGAAGGAGAAGCAGCCACAGACAACATGTGGAGGCCAACAACAACAACAACAACAACAACAACAACAGCAGCAGCAGCAGCAACATTATTGGGAGCAGGCGAAAAAAAAGCAGCGAAAATAATCAAGTTTCCGACAAACATCAACATGACGCCAAGATAAAAACCTTCAGGATGCGCCAACGCCACCACTGACGTCGCAGTCGCAGTCGCCGTCGCCGTCGCAGTCGCAGTTGACGTCGCTGCCAGTGCAGATAAGATAAGACACATCAACAGCAGCAACTGAGGCTGAGGCTGAGGCAGTTGCTGTGCCATTTCTATTACTATTACACTGTACATATGTGGTTGGTGCTGTGTAATATACCCTGTAATACGCCTTAAAGTCAAATGAGGTGTGTACGAATACAGAGGAGGAATGAGAAAAACAAGTTACAAGAAAACTATAGAAAACTATATGAAATGACTCAAGAATTTAATATATTTTATATTCTTTAGACTGAAGCCAGATTCTAAAAATAAGATAAGAAATTCTAAAATCTTCATGAATGAAATAAGTTTTTTTTTTAGATGAAAAACATGCTTAGCTGAAGAATATGTTAAATTCGTAATTACAAAAATTGATCTATAAAAATTTCTCTTTTAAGATTAAGATTCTTAATCCAAAATGGTTTTTTTGAGAATAAAATTTGATTTAAAGAATTTGTGTTAAAAAATTCAAATTTTAAAATTTTATTTTTGGACAAGTCTAATTATCGGATGGCCAAATTTACGAATAATATCTTATTCGAAGAATTCTTTTGAAAACTTTTAAACTGTCTCATTAAATAGTTTTATGCTTATTTTCAGAACACAATTTGCAAGTAGTTTGAATTTCCAAATTTACAATTCAATTTGAAGAAATATTTTTATAACATTCAAATTGTTTAATTTTAACCTTTTGGATCATAATTTTTCCCTTTGTGTTTAAAGAAGAAGTTGTTTGAAATAGAAATTTTTCTAGAATATTATCACGTATACACAAACTAGTTGGCATAATTTACAGGGTATTTGAGCATCGCGTCGACTGCTGTTCGTGTCTTTTTTTCGGTGGCCCTTTGGCACTAGATTGGCTGCTTCTCCAGCTTCTTCAGCTCCTTCAGCGGCTCCTGCTCTCAACTTGAGCCTTAGCCTTTCGATTTAAGCAGCGCTCGGGCGCGTTTCAAGTTTTGTGTTTGCTTTGAAAAGTATATTGGATTGGCTTTCCCTTCCCCCTTCCCTCTACCCCTTATCCCCTTTCATTTAACCCATGCTGCAGTGTTGCTTGAGGCTCTGCTCTGATGCTGATGTTGCTGCTGATGCTGACGTCGGTGGCCTTTGCTTTGCTTTGTTTTAATTTTTCAAGCGACAACAACAAAAGCTCGGAAATTGAAGACAGGCCAAACGAATCGAAATAACTTCGAGATAGATTAAAATACATCAATAGCTAATCAGACGATAAATCATTAAAGATAAAATGCAGCGATGAGATATATTACGACAAGTAATTGCTGCTCTCATTATGCATTCATTATTCTGGCCGATGTTCAATTTCAAAATGCAAATGCAAAAGCAATATAATTGCATTTGATTTTTATTATTTACATTTAAGAAAAATCAAAATGAACGAATTTGCGAATGCAAATTTATGCATTATAATCGTATTTGTTGCAATACAATTTATATCGAGCACTATGAGTATCAAACGATAAATTCTTCTTAAAGTCAAATTTATATAAAGCCATAGAATTTATCATTTTTGTGTAAAAGCAAAAAAAGAAAATTCAAATAAAGTCAGAATAATCATATTCGAGTATTATTTTAATGTAATTATAATTTCTTAAATTTTGAATTAGTAATTCTTTTCAATTAATCAATTTCAAAAAATGTAATTATAATTTCTTAAATTTTGAATTAGAAATTCTTTTCAATTAATCAATTATTTCAATGTAATACACTTCAATTATAATTCTTAAATGTTGATTATAATTTCTTAAATGTTGATCTAAAAATTCTTTTCAATTAATCAATTATTTCAATGAAATCAATTTCAAAATATGTAATTATAATTTCTTAACTTTTGAATTAGATATTATTCTTAATTAATCAATTAAACATTTCAAAAAAAGTAATTATAATTTCATAATGTGTTTTCAATGATAGACATTAAATACAATTTATTCAATCTATAAAATGTATTTAGAAACTATGAATTATATTTCAATTAAAAATATCTTACTCCATATCCACGAGTGTAACAAATATTAATATAGTAACGAAGCTAAGCAAATACAAATTTAGTTAATAAAAGCTTTTTAAAGCACATTTTATATAGATTTATATATTTCATAATTTTTATGCACACATTTCTCTCTCTCTCCCTCTCTCTCTCTTTGTTCTCTAGCCAACTATTTCGCTGGCCTCATCTCATCAAAGGTCAGTCCGCAAATATTTTTGTTTTAGACAGTTGATGGAAAAATGTTGAAAGTGTTGTCCATACAAACCTTTATCTCTCTCTCTCTCCCTCACTCGCTCGCCACAACACTGCAAACTGCAAACCTCTCCCTTTCCCTCTCCCTCTGCCTCTGCCTTTGACTTTGCTGATGTTGCCTCTGGCCGCAAACAAAGCCACTTCGAATGTTAAACAAAATTATAACTGAATTCGTACCACACACAAAAAAAAGGTTAGTTGCCAATACTTTCACACACACTCACACACACATACACACAGTGGCTAACAAAAAGTGTTGCATACATCGAGGCGCTGTTTGAATTTCTGCTGAAGTTAACATTTTTATAATTCCATTAAGCGGCTGCTCGTGTGTCTGTGTCTCTGTGTCTGTGTGTGTGTGTGTGTGTACTCATGTGAGTGTCTATTTAGTGTGTGTGTGTGTGCGTAACACGAAGCTGCCCATGTCGCACTGACAACAACAACAACAACAAGCGAACTGAACGGAGCTGAAACAACGAAGGTAACCAAACGGTTCCGCAAAGTTGGGGCCAAAACTTTTTGCATTCATAAATCATTTCTCGCTCTCAGCCTTTCTCCAACCACGCCCCCCCCCCCACCCCCTGGCGTAGGCACTTTTAAAGGTGGAAAATACTTTTCGCTGAATTTGTAGAAATTTCCCAGCGATGCGTGGCAGGCGAAAGGCAACGTAGACGAAGGAGTTTTGCGTGTTGCCATTCGAGTAGCTGCCGCTGCTGCCGGTTCCTGTTGCCCCATGTATCATATGCCACACGGTGCTGCTGCAACTTGTTGCCCACCTGAAATGACTGCCCGACTCTGCCTTGGGTTACACAATGCGTTGCTCGCCGTCGCCGGCATATCCCTTGTCATTTTTAATTTATGCAGCGAATGGAGCCGAACCCCAGAGTCCTTCCAGAACTTTGGCTAAACTTGGCATGCTTCGCTTTTGTGGCAGATAGTTGACTTATGGCCCGTATCAGGCTTCTTCCCCTCCCCCTCCCCCCAGCTGCCACATGTGGCATACAATTTAATTGCGGCTTTTGGGCCACACAATCAGCATATGCAAGGTCTCAAGAAAACGACGCCTCCAACCAGATTTTCTACTTACAAAATGACCAAAAAGTTCGAATCAGTTGCCGGCGAGGAGGACGAGGGACAGTGAAAAGGATTCAAATCTTTTCGAGACCACTTTTTGAAAGATTAATTTAATTTTAAATAATAATAAATTAACTTCAAATGCTTTACACTATTTATTGGACTGGTTTTCTGACAAATTAATTGTTTAAAATTTGTAATGAGCATAACAAATTCAGGCAATTTGCTAAAGCTACAAAATTCAGATAAATATTTATTTCAACTGTCGAACTTTATCAAATATTTTCGTACGTTCTCTGAATAATATAAATTGATAATAAAATAATTTTAGTTAAATTTCTGATGACTTTTTCTACTTATTTTCTTTTATAATTATTCTGTAAGTTTTGTGCTGAATAATTTATTTTTAATTTGAATTAAGCTCGACAAATTCAGCAAAATAATTATTTTAGTTGCTCAACTTTAAAAAATCTTTTGTAATATTTTTGAATTAGACAAAATGAGAACGAAATCATTAAAGCGAAATTTCGAAGATAATAAATTATAACTTTTTTTTTAATATTTGTTGATTCGTAGTACCACAATATCTGTATCAATTATAAACCAAAACTTTTCCTACACTCCAGCGAAAATAAGAATAAAAATAACGAATAGAAAGTTAAAACAAAGCTGATTTTAAAATTAACTGAATTTTTTGGATTTAAAGGTATTACATTTTTTATATACATACACACAAAAAAAAAAAACACTGCAAATGAAATTATTAATATTAATATTGGCTACAAATCCTATCGAGGAACCTTCAATGGATTGCAAGTGATGCTCGGATTAATGTGGCGGTGAGAGTTGCATAATTTGTAGCTTTAGTTTTATTTTTATGAGCTCAGCTGGCCGCAGATTACAAAGCAAAAGTGGCAACCACAGAGGCGCCACAACAACAGCCACAATTGCCGTTGCATGCCTCACTCCACTCCGCTGTCCCTTCCTCCATTTCTCTCGGTTTGCTCGCATTTCGCTGATGTCCATCACAAAACGCAGCCGAGGGACGCTGCCGGAGGAGCCGAGGGAGGCAGAAGGAGGAGGAGGAGGCGAACCCGAAACCGAAACTGAAACTGAGCTCGACTGAGCTGTGGCTATATAAAATAACAAGTCGCGCTGCCCTGAGGGCCAATCTACTTGTTGTACCCTGTAATTAAATGAGAATGCGGGTCTGCTGCAAGCAGAGAGATTTGGAGACAGAAGACAGACGATCAGTTGAAGAGCGAAAGCGAAAGAAAATTGCCAATTCTCAAAAAGAACATATGAAACTGTAAAGCTCAGTATTAGAAATGTTTATGTTTTATGACACTCGAAAAGGGTTGTTTTTTATTCCATATTTTAGAATTTGAAATTGTTATAAAACTGTCATTTGAAGAATTTTTGTTCTTTGCATTATTAAGGTAATTTTATAAAACTCTTATATTTGGATAATTTAAAATTGTAGTGCTTGCTAAAAATAAATAAATAAAAAATATAGTCTCGTCTCAATAATTTAAATGCAACAAAATTAAGGTGTATAAAATAATAGTAATAAAACAAAAACTATAATAATTTGAAGAGCAATCACAATAATAGTGCAACAAAATAAAATGGAGTTAAAAGTGTTGAAAACTAAAAAAACAATAATCATGAACAAAATATAACACTTTTAATAAAATAAAAATAAATACTTGCAATTATAATACAAAGACAAAAATAAATGTTATCTACTCTAATAATAATAAAATGAATTTTCCCTGAATTGCAAAGTGAGACTAACGCAATGGCCGAGAGTGTGGCGCATACAGTGGCGTCTGCAGCAAAGGACTGCCACCAACTGCTTGTAGTTGCTGCATTTGCAGGGTATGCAGCAGTCGGGGCAGTGCCAAGAGCTGAGCGATGCAAAGCTCATTGCTGCGGTTGCACTTGCATCTTGGCCTAGGCAAGCACAGAGCGAGATAGCGAGAGGGGCAGCGAGAGGGACAGGGAGAGGGAGAGGGAGATGGAGAGATACGCAGGCCGGCGGCGCAGCTCTTTTTTTTTGTTGTATTTTTGGTTTGTGCATTTATCTTTGCGCTTTGGGATTGGCATTGGCTGCAATTGTCTGTGTGTGTGTGTGTGTGTGTGTGTGTGCAGCATGTTAGCAGCCTGTGACCGCTGCCCTACCCGCCCATCCCCCCCGCCCCCTCGCTTGTCGTTGTGCAGCAGCAGCATTCGGTTGTGCGCATAAAAATTAAAAATTTCATTAAATTCACAAAAATGCTTCAAGTGGAAAAATGTAATATCCTTTGGGGCACAAAGGATCTGCATATAAATGCAAATCCGGCTGACCATCCGTCTGTCCTGCTGACTGGTAAAACGATATGTTGTCGACCGAAAAGAGCGTGTGAAGCAACTGAGTGAGCGAGGCGTCGAAGCGGCCTCTACAGCTCTCTGCATGAATGCACACACACACACACACGCACACGGACATGCACACACACACACTTACCCCGCTGCCTCGCAATTATTGCTCACATTTGACGAGCAAAATAATTCGCTGTTAATATTAAATTCACGCTGCATTCTTCACCGATAATTCTGTCGATTATTTTCTAGCTGCTGTTTCCTGCTCTCTCTCGCTCTCTCTCTCGTTGTTGCTCTTGTCTGCTGACTTCTTTTGCATCTTCTGCTTTAGCTGTTTCTTCATTTGCACCTTTCACCTCATCAACTCTTGCTCTGGTCCTAACCTGTTGTCAATATTATACTTAATATACTAAAATATGTAGCTATTCAAATCCATACATTTGAATGCAGTGGTCACACTTTTTGGTGGTTATCTGGTTCCCCTTTTAACAACGTCGGTTCGAAATTACAAATTAATGATAAAAATATTTTATTGAAAAATAAATGAATAGGCGAATTAGTCCACGCTCTCTATTTTTCTTCCTCTTCTCCCAACTTCTCTTCCTTCGGCTCCTCCTTGTCTCCATGGCTTTCTTGCCCCTTTCACTTGTTACTTTTCCTTCTCACTCCAACGAACATTTTCTTTGCTTGCTCCTGCTCTCTTTCCTTTTGCTGCTCCCCCGAGGCGACATCGCCAATAATTTGCTTAATAAGACGTCAACAGATTTCCACACATCTTCCACACACACATCAACACACACACACACTCCACATGGCTGGTAGAAATGTCGCAGAAGTCGTCGGCAAAAAGTTGCTAAATTAAAAGTTTTCGCCGCAGTCAAAAAAAAAAAGTTCAAAGAAAAAAGGCGTAGCGAACAAACACAAATAAAAGTCACAAAAAACTTTTTTAACTGCTCAAGCAGCCCTCGCTTCCGCTTCCCTTTCCCCCTCCCCGCCCCTTTAACCCATCACATGCAAATGCTCATGCATGTCTCTCTCTCTCTCTCTCTCTCTCTCTCCCACTCGTTATTGCGCCTGGTAATTATGAGGCTTGTTAGGAAAACTGCGACATTTCCAGCCGACAAAATACTTATGGCACCCACTGTCTGCGTGCGTGTGTGTGTGTGTGTGGAAGTTTAAATGAAACGTTTTGCATTCCATTTGCAAGTTGCATTTGCACAAGTCACAAGTTGAAAGTTGATCCAACTAATAAAAGTCGAGTTCTCAATTTTGAACTGTGCTGCAACTGCCATTGACTATTTGTGACCAGCTGATTGACTGACTGACTGATTGATTGATTGACTGACAATTCAAAGCACAAATTGAGTCGAGTTCTCACTCAACAAAAATCAAACATTTGATGCAGTTACAACTCACAAGATCCCTCGCTTAAAGTTTCCTCTCAGGGGATTTTCAAAATGAAATAGAAGAGTTGTTAGAAAAATCGAGAGAAAGTCTTTGAAAGTCGTCAATTATGATGCACCAAGTGGACTTAGTTTTTACTTAACGATTCCTAATCTTGCCATCATGCAATCAATTCGCAATACGAACTAAGAATTATTCCTAGTCATAAGGGGCCTAGAACAACAATAATCATGATTCTTCCTTGATTGACATCATTTAAAAGTATTCGTATGCGAATGTTTACTTCATCTGAACTAATGCAATTTCAGGAGCTTTCCTTTGGCTGAATTAAATGAAATCCTGTCAGAATTTTGTCTTTTCCTTTCCTATTTAAATACTTTATTGTCCTGACTTTAAGCAATTCGTATCAGATTCGTTCCTTAACCCGATTTAAATATCGGAATGTTCCTTTGAACTGACCTAAAAATATTTCTGACCGAAAATTCCTCAAGCTGACACCAAGAAATTCTTTCCAAATTTCCCCTTAATTTGACAACTAGAAGTTATTTTTTTACCCTCATTTCAATCAGTTTTCCTTAACCCAAAATCAAGGAACTCGAGTCAGAATTGTCCTATCAGAACTTAAGCTTTCACCTGTTATCAATCAACCTCGATCGAAATGTTTACAGGCTTTTTTTTAACAGAAATTCTTTTGCATTATTATCTGAATGAAGTCTGTCATGACCCAACCTCAAGCGATTTGAATTCATATTATATTTTTCCTTGGCCTGTCTTTAAGGAGCTGACCCAAGGAAGAATATTCAACGTATTCTTATCGCTTTGCTCCTTTAACTCGACCTCAAGTAGTTTCTAATATAATATTATTTTCCTTTAAACGGATAGATTTCTTATCGCAATAATGCAAGAAGCTGACCTCAATCAATTCCTATCAACCTGAATTCACATAACTTATTCCAATCGGAAATTTCCTTTAAGCTACTTAATGAATTCTTATTCCTAACTCCTAGTGTTTTTGCTTGACCTGAATGATTTCTTATCGGAATTACGCATAGACCCGACCTCAAAGAATGTCTATCGGAATTTCCTTTAACCTGACCTCCAGTTTCTATCAGATTTGCACCTCAAGCTGACCTCACGGAGTTGCCTTCACCTTGGTTGCCACTCCGAGCGCGTCGCCTGCCGCTCCAGTTGCTTATCCTGCTAATAGATCCGCTAATTTGTCAGCCGTTTATCCTGGCCGCAAGATCGCAATTAGCCAAAGTGTGGCACGTTGCAAGTGGCAGTGGAAACTGGCAGTCGAAGTCGTTCGCTTGCCACAGCCACACACATGCCGCACTCTACTGCTCGGCTGTTGTTGCTGCTGTGGCTGCCACAAGCGCTGGCAACCGGAGCAGGAGGAGGAGGAATTCCTGTGCCTCAGGTCTACGAGGCGCCACAGCTGATGGAGGCGGCGCTGAAAGTGCTGGAGCGGCACGTGAGCTCGCGGTACAATGCGCTGGCCGTCGTGGATCTGTCGCGCTCGACGGAGGCGCAACGCTACCATCGTCCGGCCATCAGCTACTTGCTGCGGCAGCTGGGCGAGCGTGTGGCATGGCAGCTGCTGCACGACGCGCTCGTCGAGGAGCCGCGGGATCACATCCTGTTCCTGCTCGACTCGCCGCAGGCGTTTCGCACGCTCCGCTTTCACTTTGCCACGTCGCTGTTCGATCGCGAGTTCCACTTCCTGATCCTGCTGCCCTGGCGTGGCATGAGCGACGATGAGTTGCAACGCTTTGCGGCACTGCGCGACATCTTCGCCGCCTGCCTGCGTTTCCACGTCCTCAACGCCGTCGTGCTCCTGGAGCAACGCGACGGCGTCGTCCTGCTCTACGGGTATCGTCTGTACGCTCCGGGCTGCCGCGATGCCTTGACGCCGGAGCTGTTGGATCGCTTCGAGCGTGGCAGCTTCGAGCGGCAGTCGCAGCAGCTGTTTCCGCGCCCCATGGGCAGCTTCTACGGCTGCCCCATCAACGTCAGCTGGTACCCGATGCCGCCGTTCGTCATGTTCGAGGGCAACTCCAGCGATCCCGCGCAGCGTTCCCAGCTCAGCCGCTTGAGCGGCGTCGATGGCGTGCTGCTCAAGAACCTGGCCGAGATCTATGACTTTCGCATCAATCTGCTGGCGCCGTGCGAGAACAAACGCGACTCGGAGCTTGCCACACGCTCCCTGTCGACCTTCCGCTTCTTTCCCAGCGCCGACGATTGCTTCGAGCAGCTGGCGGCCAACGACTCCTCGGTGGCCATCGGGGCGCTCAGCGCTTCCCATTTCTCGCATCGCGAACGCTTCTCCACGACGAGCTCGTACCATCAGAGCGCCCTCATCTTTGTGGTGCGCGTCGAGCACATCATGGGCGCTGTGACGCAGTTGGTGCAACCCTTTTGTGCCACCGTCTGGGGCGCCTTGACCCTCAGCTGCCTGCTCGCCCTCCTCCTGCAATGGGCTGCCTCGGCGCGTCGTCGTCGTCGTCGCGGCTTCGATGCGGCAGCCAGCGCGTTGCACGTTCACACCACGCTGCTGGGCAATCCGCTCGAGCTGCGCGCCCTGCCGCATGTGGGCGTGGTCCGCTGCCTGTTGGGCGCCTGGCTGCTGCTCGTCCTCGTGCTGCGCGTCGCCTACCAGGGCAAGCTCTACGACGTGTTCCGGCTGCCCTACTATCCGCCCGTCCCGGAGAGCATCGCCGATCTCCTTAGCGGCAATTACATTTACCTCGCTCCCGACTATGCGGATTACTTTCCGGTGAATCGCACGCGTCTCCGCGGCTACGATTATCTGGGGCGCTTCGAGGAGCTGGAGGAGGCGCCGCCGGGTGCGAGGCTGACGACCATCTCGCTGCTGGACAACCTGGCGCACTACAACCAGCTGCACTGGCAGTCGAGTCGACTGAGCCATGTGCGCGAGCACATCTATCTGTATCAGCTGGTGATGTATCTGCGGCGCCACTCGATCCTCAAGTTCGCGTTCGACCGCAAGCTGAAGCAGCTGCAGTCGGCGGGCATCGTCAGCTACGTGAACCGCTTCTTCGAGCAGGGCGTCGTCCATGCCCCGTACACGCGGCTCAGTCACGAGGTCGCCGCCATCCGGCTCGAGATGTTCTGCGGCCTCTACTTCGTCTGCTACGTCATGCTGCTCTTTGCCGTCCTCGTCTTTCTGCTCGAGCTGCTCAGTCTGCACGTCCACTGGCTGCAGCGCTACTTTGTCTAACTCGACAGTCTCTTTCGCACTGCAAAGGGTCTCTGAGACTCCATACTCAGCGAGAAGTTATTATAAATTAATGCTAAATGCACTTGTATCAGCAACACATATTAAAAATTATAGTATGACGACAAAGGGTCTTAAAGAGTCAATACTAAGAGAGAAGTTATTATAAGTGACTTCTAAATGCACTTGTATCAGAAAAATATAGTATATTATGAAGGCAAAGGGTCTCTGAGAGTCCATACTCAGCGATAAGTTATTATAAATGATCAATTAAAAATTATATTATGATGACAAAGGGTCTCAAAGAGTCAATACTAAGAGAGAAGTTATTACAAACGACTTGTGATTGCAATTGTACTTCTAATTGTTATTATAAACAAATTCTTATTGCACTTGTATCCGAAAAAACATATTACATTATGATGACAACGGGTCTCAATGAGTCAATACTTTGAGAACATTAAACTAACATAAATAATCATCTGAATATATTATATTATGATACATTTTAAGCAAGTTTTATTTGACAAAGGGCCTCAGAGAGGCAATACTATGAGAGAAAGGAAATTTTATGGATAACTGTATTATCTGTTGGCAATAAATTAAACTGTGAAGTTGTCTATACAAATGATGAAATTAAAGCTGGCAAAGGGTCGCTGAGAGTCAGTATTATGAGAGCAATTAATCTTAATGACTTTTAACCAGAATATAGTATATGTTTACACTAAATGATATTATGAATTTGTCTAAAAATGTGCTGAATTTAAAGCAACTTCAAGATGGACAAAGGGTCTCTGAGAGGCAATACTAAAGCAGAAGTAATCATGGATGACTTTCAGCTAAACTTTCATCAGCGGAATATATTTTTCTTTGTGATATGGATTACAGGATGTCCATCAAGTTAGTCAAAATGAGTTTAGCTCTTAGCTTTATTGAGAAATGTGACTTCCGTCTATCTTGATTGCAGGGTATCTGCTAGTCGATCCGCGTGCTTAGATGACGTGCTTCCAATCGCGATGTCCAGCTGAGTTTGCCACAGGCCACATTATGCCAACGGGAGACTTGCGACGGGCAAGTTGCAGGTGGCAAGTGGCGAGTTGTAAGTGGCAAGTGGGGAAAGCGGCGGAGAGTGGAGGAGTGTGCCCCATTTTGTGGCAAGCTGCTGCTTGGTTAGCCGCCAAATAACAAGAGTCTTGTTTTCATGCACATTTCCATTATGACACCGCCACGAGCATTTGTTGCACACACTGCCTGCCGCACAGTGTGGCGTCCTCGTTAACCAGCAGCAACAATACAAAAAAAGCGAACGAGCAACAGCAACAAGAGTGGCAACTGTAACTGCAGCAGAGGTCGGACGTGGAACGAACTCATTAGCCTACATGGCCGCATTTTCCGCCTACATATAGCACATGTAGTATGTGGGGCATGCCGCATGCTGCATGTCACAAGTGTGGCACACAAATGTGGCAGGCGACTCGCCAGCTCGACTCTGCCCCATGCTGCATATTTTGTTTGCTTAAATGCCGGAAGTGTTGCAAGCCACAGCAGCAAAGAGTGTGGCAGCCACGCTGTGGCACGCTGTCGAGCAACTTGCAACTGCCCCAACTGGCAAATGTTGTCAGCTTGTTGGCCCCACCAAGGACTGCAACAAAGACTCGAGCGGCTGCCCCAAAATGGGGCACGCACAGAAGCATGTCGGTGCCTGCACGATCATGTCCAAGTTCACACACAAGGACAAAATTAAATACGTTCAATAAGTGAAGTCAATTAAATTAAGTAAGTTAAATGCCACAAATGAATAAATTATTTAAATAAAAAATAAATTATAAAAATAATAATTTGGATATAGAAATAAATTCAATAATTGAAATGCATTAAATAAATTCAATGAATTATATTAAACTAAATACATTACATAAATTACATCAAATATGTAATTTAATTGTAATCAATAAATAACAAATTAAATAAAAAACATAAATTAAATAAATTATAATAAAAATATGAATAAATTTTATAAATTTAAAGTAGTTATATAAATTTAATAAATTTCATAAATGACATAATTTGAATGTACGCTATATATAAAATAAGATAATTAAATAAATGAACTACATACATTCAATGCACTAAATAAATGAAGTAAATTCAATTGAATAAATAAGTTGTATACAAATATTTTTAATATTTAAATTAAATTTAAAATTTTAAATTGTTTTGCTTGTGAGCAACAAGTGTCTTCTGCACAACTTTTGAAAATCCAGTTGATTTTTGTACTTGTGTAAACTATTATTTACAAATAAATGATAAAAAGATGTCTTCATCAATACATCGACCTAAAGTTCCACAAATGAATCTAATCAATTAATTCGTACCAAGTAATTGAAAGTATTCGATTGGAGATTAAAGACAGATCCCTTCGATTCAGACACAGATTTTCCACTCTGGGGACTTATTATCCTTCTAGCGGATTTCTTTAGCTGTCGCATGTGATTTGAATGACTTTGCATTGCATATAACATATGCCGGAGAAATATTTGACAATGACATGCTTCACACATCCTTCATGCGGGTCCTGCCTTCTGCTCTCTGCATTATTACATCTCCTTCTCCATCTCCTTCTTGGCAAGCTGTCGTCGGCGCAAGAGATTCCCACCAATGGGCACACACTTCAAACTCCCAGAACGCCAGAGTGTCTGCTGATAAGCGCTGATAACAAAGGTAAACAAAAAGCGGAATTTCCACCTCCCACTCCCCGCACCTGTCCCCCGCCCCCCCATCCGATTTCGCAGCGTTCCTGTTTGGCGGGAAACGCTGCAATTCGTCGACTCCATCGCCAGCGAAGCGCATGCGTCGAGCCGAGTCTGCCGATTGCCCAACTTGCCGAAGTCCTCATCCTGCCCCCGCTTTGCAGGCGTATAAGAGTCGCAGGATGTGCGGGAAAAACACTGGGAAATTCTTGTCTTTCAACTGCTTTGTGCTCCAACTGATCGGAAATCAATTTGGGTTCCACAATTCAACGAGATCATTAGACGCCAAAATGCACAGAAAACGAGGCCAATCAGATTTGCAATTTAAAATTGATATTGCGAGGGCAGCCAAAGCAGTTGGTAGACAACAGTTGAGCGACAACAGTTGAGAAACTAAAGTTGTAACTCTTTTAATTTATTTCGATATTCTTTAATAATGACTTTGAATATTTTCCTTTATTTTCGTTCGGTTGGATAGCTTTTTATTTTTTAATGTGAAATTCACATTATTCACATTGTGAATACTAAAATATTTTCATTTGAATGTGAATACTTAAATATTCTGTAATTAAAATTATATACGGATATCTTTAAAATATATTTAATATTCTCTCTATTCCTTCAGATGATATTAAATACAGTTCAATATTAAGCCAGTTGAAAGACTGTAATTGAGCTTTTAGGAGTTTCGCTATCAAATCAAACTTGAATTGCAAATTTTAGCACTATTTTCTGAAATTGTAAAATAATTGGCCATTCAATTCAGAAAGTTCTGAATAAATATTAAAATTTTGAAATATTTTGCAAAAATACAATTTAATTGTAAATTAAAAGTAGAAAATGCAATGTTCAGCATTTTAAATTGAATTAAAATATAAAAACAAGATATTGAATCAATTTTAAATATGAACATTTAGTTTGGAAATTGATGATGGGAAGGTATCAATCAAGAAATATGAGAAAGTGATTGAGTGAAATAATTTGTTGAAGTTGTTAACGATTCACATGACTTGCACACAGAAGGATTCAAACTACCCTCGCAGTTGGAGCTGCAGTTGCAGTTGCAATTAGATGCGTTGTCTGCTTTGGTTTTTTGGCTTGGCTTGCAGACTTGGCCTTGGCTCTAGTTGATGCTCCGCTTATCGAATTTTAATCTCCCTAAGCGACTCCCGCACACGATCTCTGTCTGTCTGTCTGTCCGTCGGTCTGTCTGTCCGTCTCGATGATGAGCTATAAAAGCGAATCGCGTCTGCCAGAAGTCAAACAGTTATCGAATTGTGCTCGAGTTCTAGAAACGTTCTAAAAGTCGTCAACATGCAACTGACACCGCTGTCTCTCATCCTCTGCTTGCTGTGCTTTAAAGCTTCGCCAGCTTGGTCCTCAGTGTTGCCCAGTAATGCCTACTTGCCACCAGTTGTGGCGCCTCCACTGTGGCATGCAGCTGAAGAGCAGACGGGGAGGGAGACGCAGACGGAGCCGCAACAGCTTGAGGAATCTCAATTCGTGTCGCAGCAACGGTTGCAACTGCAACAGCTGCAGCAGCTGTGGCTGCCACTGCAAAAGGAGTACGCTCTGGACTTGCCACTCTTGCACTACTGAGTCGTCGTCGTCGTCGTCGGCTCGACTAGCGCATACCCGACAATTCACACTCATTTCCTTTTGTCAATCGTATTTTTAAGCTACATAAATTCAAACGAGCATATTTTTTACTGATCCAATCGGTCTTTTTGACGCTGTTATAAATTCACATATTCTACAAGTTCATAATCAACTGCAAATTTAACTACTCGACTAGCATATACCCTGCATTAAAGTAGCTGTCTATTTTATGACTTTTTTTTTTCTTAAATAAAGATTTACAATATTTCATTAAATTAAAATGCTAACCTTAAAGAAATGCAAAGTCTTGTTCTATATAATTCTCCCATAAATTCACCTAACATGTGAAATATTTTAATTGATCAACATAAAGATTTCTATCTATCTATATATTTTTGTGTATATATAAAATTATTTTTAATCGAAAATATCGACGTCAGATTTTTGTTAGTTTTTAATCGTATTGTTTTTTGCGATAATTGCAAAGCAACCTCAAATAAATATTCTATTATTTGTATCCAACAAGTAGATTCTTCAACCACTAATAAGCACGTTTAAATACATAATAATATAATATTTAAGTAATTTACTTTGGGCGAATACAAAAAAAGATTGTTAGTATGTTTAAAAGGTAATACGTATACTTGACATTGCAATAATCAATAAACTAAACAATAAAGGAAATGCTTAAATAACAACAAAAACTTTTTTCTTTTTAACATGTCAATAATTAACGTGGAAAACTATGCATTTATTATGTTTTTAGAAAGATGGAATTAAAATTAAAATTAAAATGAAAATTTACTTTTAACATATCAATAATTGGAAATGTGGAAAATGCTAATTTATCGGATTAAAAAAAAAAAGAATTAGCTTGACAAAAGACTAAGATTAAAATCATCTTAAATAATAATATGTTTTATTTTAAAAAATGAACAAAAATGAATTGTCAAGTGCAGCCGAAGCAACTGTGCCTTGCAGCCCGCAATTACAGGGTATGCCAAGTATAAGTTGCAACTGCAACTGCAACTGACAAATAGGAAGACGGGAAGTCAACTCTTTGTCATCGGTTGCACAACCGCAACTTAATCTCTGTCCGCCGTCCGCCGTCCGCAGTCCAAAGTTGCCACTTGCCTCTCCTGCTCTGCTGCTGCTTCTGCAACGCAGCCAAAACTTTGTCCATGTGTGCGTGTGTGTGTGTGTGTGTGCGTGTGTGTGTGTGTGTGTGCGTGTGTGTGTGTGGTTTAATCAAGTTTCGCCACTTAAGTTTGCGCTCAGGTGGAAAACACTCAAAAGCCGCCTGACCGAGAACTGAAACTGAACCCAAAACCAAGAGACCCAACTTCTCTCCTTTCCCCTCTCCTCTCCTCTCTCTCTCTCTCTCCCTCTCTGCTCCTTCGTCTCGGGTTCAAGCCACAAAAGTTTGGGTCTGTCACAGTTTTTGGCAGTGCATGCGGAGAGGAGAGGAGGAGAGAAGGAGAGAAGATGGGGGGAAGCGTAAAGGGAGCGAGAGTCTTCAACCTGTTACGCTGCTGCTGCATATGCCAGCTCATTGTTTTATGACCACTTCTCGACCTCCCTCCTCCCCTCCGCCTCCCCTCGGTCTATCCTTCGTTTGCCTTTTTTCTATCGCTCTCTCAAAGTGTCTCTTCCACTTCCTGCCACAGTTGTCTGGAGTCAGTTGCCGTCTTTTTTGTGCTTTTTTTTTGTTTGTTTTTCCTTTTTTTTTTTTTTGACAGCAACTTTAAAATCAATTAAATTGAGTGCCAGCATGATTGCGCAAAATGATTGTGCAAGCAGCGCACACATACGCCCTCTATCGCTGGCTTCGGCTACTCATTAGATTGATGGAATGTTCTCTCTAAGCTGTAGCAAACAATTTCCTTCAATTTAGATTGATTGCGATTATTGCACATTTCCATTTCCATTTTCTGCGCACCGCCAAATGAAAATCGTTAAGAAAGAATTTACAAAACAAAAGTAAAAGAAAATTCCATTTTGATTTCCATAAAAAGCCAGTTGACTTCTGCTGACTGATATATCGCCTTTTCATTGATTGATCAAACAAATCAACAAATACTCAAAAAAAGTATGTGCAATATATTCCCTCTCTATTTGAGAATTTAGTATTTAATATTGTATATATAATACATAATATAATATAATACATAATCACTTACCATTTCACAGACTTTTGAATTCCCTTGATTAATGTCTTCACAAACTTTAAACTGTTAAAAAGAGAGAAAAAATTCACTGGTAAATAATTGATGAAGAAATTTAAATATAAAAAACTGTAAAAAGAAACGAAAGGTAGTTAAAATTAAAAAACGAATATTATTATTAAAGGTTTAATATAATTTTATGTTCAATGACTGAAATTCAAAATTATTGTAAGTATTTAAGAACTAAATTATTTTTTACTTATAAATGACTGATAAGTACTTTAAAAAGTAGCTACATTAATATCTGAACTCGTGTTCAATAAAACGATTTACAATATAAGAAATAATTATATTTTTATGGAACACTTTAGTTTTGTGGGCAAAGGTAAATTCTAACCCAATTGCTTATCACTAATCACGACAGCAGATGACTTTTATCTTTTATGCTTGTAGCTTTAACCTGACTTTAGAACTTTAACTGACGGGTGGGCCGAAACTTTCTTAGTACAAGACAATACACAACAACTTTTTTTTTTTGCTATAAATTTTTCTAGAGGCTTAATTCATAGTATTATTAAAGTTCAATTACGTAAAATAAAATAAAATATTTCAAATGTTTAAAAAGCTCCTTTGCTTGCAAAATTGTTTTACTACTACAAATAAAACTATGCGGATCAAAAGACCAAAAATTTTAGATTTTTTTTCATAGTGAAATTATATAAATCATAAATTAGAACTATTTATTCATTCAAATTTTTGATAATGACTTTTGACTAAATTTATTAAATATTATACTACTAAATATATAATACAACAAATTGTAAAATAATGATTAGAAAGAAATTTGTATAATTTATTTAAGCGAAATCGTTGATGACCTGTCAAAAGTCAGCTACTAATGCCCGGCACGTCGCGTGGCAACAGGGTATATAGGGCACACAGGGCAGCCAGAAAATGAGGCGACAATTACACACAGAGCTGAGTTGAGTTGAGTTGAGTTGAGCTGAGCTCAGTTCGAAGTGTGAGCGAAGAAGAGACTTGAAAACAACTCGCAACTCAATTGACAACTGTGTGTGTGTGTGTAACTGTATGTGTGTGTGGTTGTTGTTCTCTTTCTGCTTCTCGTTCTCTTTCTGTTTCTGTTTCTGCTTCTGCTGCTTCTGCTTCTGCTTGTCGGTCGTCTGCTCATTGTTGTTGCTGTTGTTGTTGCTGTTTGTTAGCTTCATTATTTGCCAAGTAAAAGTAATGAGACTTTTGTTGCCTTGTTGCGTTGCACATGAGTGCGCCTGTTAAGCTTTCTATTGACACACACACACACACACACACACACACGTACACAATGCATTTGTAGAAAATAAGGTTGCCACAGCACCCTTCACCCTCCACGCCCCCCTCCCACTGCGCCTCCCCCGCCTTGGCAATGCATGTTGTGCTGGCCTTTTGTGTGCTGGGCAAACAAAAGCGCAAAGCGTTGACAGCCACTGGGCCGCCAAGGGGTCGCATAAAGCCAACAACAACAACAACAACAACGACAACAACGGGAACTAACGGGAACAACCAACAACAACAACAACAACAGCCAAGAAGCCTGCCTTCGGCTGTGCTCGACGCTGAGATACCTTGTAAATTGTCTACACCTTAATCTGTATCCATGCCACACTTTTTCTGCAGCGAATAGTTACCATCATTTATAAAGGGGTTTCATCAAGTATTGCAAATAAAAGTTATATATGTATGTTCTTCTATTAAAAAAAATTATAAATAAAATATAACAAATGTCAATGTAATTAGTGATAATTCATCATCACATTATGTAATATTCAAAATAATCACCATATTTTCAATGTTCTCCATGACTGTATCTATTAGAATTAATTTATTTTCACAACGTTTCTTGCTCTAGGATTGTTGAATTTAAATGCTGTTGTTAAAGTGTATCATTTGGAGCTCTTATTTTTTGTATTTAATCAAAAGAGTTATTAAATAATTATTAAGTTGCAAGCTGTATTTAAAAGTTAAGTTATCTAAATATAAAAAAGTTTGACAATTCGTTTACTCAAAATGGATTTAATTTAAAAAAATAAACAATGTCGCAGTTTCTTACATATACAATTTTAAAGTATTTCATTCAATTATTTTTATTATTCTAATTGATATTCTGTTTATTTTAAACGATCAATTAAAAAGCATTTAAATCAAGTATTTTCTAGACTTTTACTGATCTGTTGATTGTTTATATTCACGCATATTTAAGATTTCCAATTAACTGAATTATGCATTAATATGTTATATATGGAATATATCTATTATAAAGCATTTGTCTCTTCTACAATTTAGTTGATATTTGCATTATACTGAAACATTACCACAAGTTTAACTTGTCGGGAAACTGCAAGATTTAGATGAATTAGTACTTTAATTGGAAAGTAATTGAAACCCGTATTTTTTGAACTCCAATTTTCAAATAAAAGTTTCAGCTGACAATTGTTGCTGCTTTAAGTTCCACATATTTGTTAGCAACTAGTCAATCTACCCCATTGCTGGGGCGTTCGTAATGGTTGCAGGGTATGTGGCAGCGGCAGCGGCAACAAGCATTGAAAGCAAACAAAGTAAAAGCATTTGGAAGTGCACGCCAAAGGCTGAATGCAGCCAGACCAGGAGACAGAGAGCGGGCGAGGGGCAGGGAGGGAGAGGGAGAGGTGATTGAGCTTCAGCTGGGCAGCTGTTGATAAGGAGCCAAAGAGCAGCAGGCGGAAGGAGCGAGATGGGAGAGGGGGAAGGGGGCAGGAAGAAGGACTCGCATTACCGATAGAAAATAAATTAATTTTCATAATAATTGGTCGGACTCGGCAAATAGACATCAACGCTGCCCCTCGCTGCCACGCCCCCCCCCCCTGGAGTCCAGCAACTGTTTTGCCGCATTGCCGCCAGCAAGGAGCAGAGAAGGGAGCGGGGAAGCGGGGAGCGGGGAAGCGAAGGGTGTCCTTCCGGCAACCCTTTTTTGGAGCGCCAATAATAATAACATTGTTAACACAACGTGCGCATGTAATAAAATCGTTTATTGAATTGGCCATAAATTCTCTTGTAGCTTCCCCTCTTCCCCCCCTCTCTGCCTTCGCACAGCCCTCGTGGAAAAGTCAAAAGTTGCAGTCGCTTGGGAGGCAGCCAAAAGGGAGGCGCAGAGCGGAGGGGAGAGGAGGGGAGGAGAAGTGCTGCTTGTGTGAACAAGTTTAGAGCACATTTTCAGCTCTTTTCGCCCCCGAATCGAACTGCAGCCTAAGCGGCAGCTTCTGCTTTGCCCTCTTGCCACAGGTGGCAGGTGTGGCAAGTTCAATATTGATTAAAAATGCAAGTTAGAGCGTTAATTTTTTGGAAGAGTTCATATCAAGAAACAAAGATTATAATCCTGATGTTGGACTAAGCTATAATAATAATATTAAAATTTTTGGCATAGTCTGCTTTAAGTTTCTTGGACTTTTAAGTTATTATGTGATCTAACCTCTAACCAGTTTAATTTCTGTCAATAAATTATAAAGCACCAAATATTAAAATAATTCTACATGAACGGCTCGGTTGCTGTGGCATTAATTTCTAAGGTACTATTGTCATAAATAAATACGTTTAAATAATGTTATTTTTGTAGTTGTGCAACACGATTAATTCAAACTAATTAAATTCAGTCATCAGTTAAAGAAATCAAAAAAAAATGAATAATGAATAATAAATAAAACAAAGATAAATAGTTGACTAAAGGATTAAAGTTAAATTTATTTTAATTGAATGGAATAATTATACAAAGAATAAATAAATAAAAATTGTTTAAAAAATAGTATAATACGAATTAAAAGAGTTGAATTAAAGTTATGTTAAGATGGAATCGAACTTCAGCGGTATTCAGCTTCAAGTGGCTGCAATCGAATTGATGTTGAGGGAATTTCGAGCAGAGTCGGGCATCTTTCAATGCCAAGACGCAACCGTAGCAATAACAATAACAATAACAACTTAACAACAAAAGGCAATATTAACTAAAAGTAGGGGGCGGAGGGACAGAGGGGGCAGGGAAGGTTGCATCGATTGAGCCATCGAAGCTTCCATTAATTTGCGCCTGCATTTTAACAACCACACATAAATTGCATGTAGGGCCATTAATAAGCATAAAAGCATTCGCCTCCTTGCCACAAGAGAACGCGAAGGAGCTGCCACACTACTGCTGCTTCTTCTTCTTCTGCCTGCTCCTGAGAGAATCCTTTCGCCCCTCCCTCTGCCTCCTTCGTGGGCCACTTGGCTTTGAGCTGCTTTGGCACTTCAAATGTTTTCAATGCTGTTCAATAATTTGCGCAAGGACAACGCGCTGAGCTAAGAACAGATGAGCTCATAGACCGTGAAAGGACTTGGCTTAAAAGCGTTGCACGCAGCGGCGATGACAGCGTGACACGATTGCCAAAAGCACGACGACAAATCACGCGAGCCAATTTCGACATTTTTGTATAGAATCTATATTCTATTGTTAAATGCAAACAAGGAATATAATCAAATTTAATTATTACTTGCTTTTAATTTATTTTTCATTGATTAGTTGGCGGCTTAAATTGCGAATGCTTCAAGTTTTCTAATTTGCATTATACTAATTATGTTTCCTAGTTTTATTTTACTTTTATTAATAGATTCTTTAGACTGAATTTTAAATTATTTATAATTAATTTAAGAAAATAATAATGTTAGTAGTTGTTCTATTGTTGTATTATATTAATTATGTTTCTAAGCTTAATTTCACTAATATTAATAGATTCTTTAAATTTAATTTTCAACAATACAATGAAGGTTAATATTAAGTTAATATTAATAGTAATAATTAAAGAACATAGTGTAATAATATAAATAATATAAAATAATAATAATACAAATAATACTTTTTGATTTCTATAAGAGTTAAATTTTATATATATATATTTTATATCTATTTTTTTAGTGTTTAATATTCAAATTAAATTTGATCTTTTGCGAATTCGCAAGCCATTAACTGATATGGTGATATATATATTAACCGATTTAGCTGATCTAAACGGAAGATGGACTAGAAGTAAAACATTTTTATTTATGACTTGTGTCTTGCAACTTTGCAACTTCAGCTTGCAGCGTTTTTGGCGTCTCTCGAGTTGTTTGCCAGCCACAAAAAAAAAAGAAAGAGGAGAGCCGAGCTTGAAGTGTTGTGCAAACGGTTGCATTAATGCTGAGAAGGCGCTTCAGCGGTCAAAGAAGTCATTGCCACTAAAGCGGCGTTAATTATGGCATTAAAAAAAAGAGAACCGACAGGCAGAATAGAATATAGTATGTCTTGAAGCATATTTGTGTCGTGACATATTCCTGAATGCGCTGACGGACAACAATGCAACTGTAGCGGGAACTATGCGGGATAACACAATAGACGTGTTTGGACTGAACCGCTTACTTCACTTTTAATATGTTAAACTGGTGCACAAAAGTGCGGCATGCCAGGCATGTGGAATACGGCATCCGGAATTCTTTTCTGCCCCCCCCCCGCCACCAACCCCGTCATGGAACGTACTTCATAAAGTGTGGCAAGGAGCAGGGAGGAGGGAGGAGCGAAGGCACTCGGCAGAGAGATAGCACACAAAGCAAGTGCAGAGAACTGAAAAACTGTAGCCAAGCACTTTTTGATTTATGGAGTTGGGGCAGCTGAAGCAGCAGGAGAGCCCAGACTTGCCGCATGCCCCATCTGTTGGACTGAGGCACGAGGTCGGAAGTGTAGACAATTTGTTAGAATTTATACAAAAACGCAGGCCGCTTTGGGCCGCAACGAATGATGGTTTCTTTTTTGCAGGCACTGTGAGAGGGGGGAAGGCTGAAGGGGGAGTGTGTGCCATATAAAACATGAGTGGCATTTTATTTTAAAGTAGCTCAAACAAATGCCCAGGCTTTTGTTGTATAAAGTTGCAACTAATGATTTTCACTTAGGTCGGCTCGAAGACGAGTAGCAAAGAGGCAGGGGCAGGGGGCAGGGGGCAGGGGGCAGGCAACCACACAGTTTTCAGTTTTCCACACACACACACACACATGCCTTGCACAGATTTACATGACATTATGTCATTGTTGTCTCTGCTTTTATGACGTCAATTATGTTTATGAATGTCTAAACAAAAACTTGCATAAAGCCTTCATCGTTCTTATTGTTGTTCAGGGAGGGGATTGTATTTTCGGTACGTAGTTTGAGTTTAAGTGAATTTATTACCATGAGCAAAATTTATTTAAGCAGTCAAATGCACGTGAAGTGCATCTCAAGAAAGCTGTCACACAGAGTCTAAGCTCTCGCCTCTCGCCTCTCGCCTCTCGGTCCTCAGCTGACGTCAAAGGCGATACAGGATACAGAAGCGGGCAGTGACTGAGCCCAGATCGGGCAACGGGGAATAGGATTGCGAGTGGGAGTGGCAGGAGTGGGAGCGCCTGCTTATGTAGCAGGCTCAAGGGTTTTTTTTTTTGTTTGCTGCCTGTCTGTCTCTGCATAAGCAACAGAGGGTGACACACGAGCTGCAATTGCAGACAAACTTAAGAAAAACTACAACTGAAATTAAAAATAAAAATTATTCTAGATACAATATTTGAGAAGGTACAAAATAATAATAAAATAAAAATTATTCTAGTTAAATTATTTGAGTAGGTCAGACGCAAAGGTTTTGGTTTAAATTGAAGCTGCAAAATTGTGTTATTAGGCTGCCGCTATTGAATAAATAAATGTAATCTATTTGAAAAAATAAAATAATATCGAAAAATAGTTTCAAAATTTGGGGCATGAACAGAAATTATAGACACCTTTTCCTAATTATGACAATTTATTTACCTAAGTGCATACAAGATTTGCACCTTGTTTCTTATTGTTATATAAATATGTCTTTTAGCAACTTTAACTGCAGAAGTTTGACAATTTTTTTTGAATATACATATAATAAAAATTAAATAAAACCGAATGCAAGTCAAAAGGTTTATTTTATTGGTTGAATTATGAGATACTTCTGCGAAAATGATTTCTTGCGAGAAGGAATTGTTTTAATAAATCAATATGAAATGGAATTTTTGTTGAAATCATTTTTATAACCTTTTTCCAGAATATAAGTTTTTAAAGTTTTCAGATTAATGTTCAATAGCAATAAATAAATATTAATAATAAAAAGAGTTGAGTGCCAAATTAGTTGCAGTGTTTACAATTGCATATTGTATCAACATTAATAAAATGAATAAAAATCGAGAATTGCATTTTATTTGCTAGCAACAAATTTATTCGCAACGTTTGCGTCTTGAGTGCCCCTAATGCGAAATGTACATTGCACATTGACAGTGACAGGGCCCCATATAAAGCGCACTTGTGCCAATGACTGACATCTTCTATATGGCACACACCCACACACACACACATACATGCACACACACACACACACACACATGGACACACACACATGCTGAGACACGTTTCTCACTTGGGGGCAATGCAAATTCAACGCTGCTGCCTCGTGCTTTGCTGTTGTTGCAACAGTAGCTCAAGCAGTTGCCAGACGTAATTCCAGCTGAAAGGGGAAAGCGACAGAGAGTGAGAGAGAAAGGGAGATGGTGAGGGAGAGAGAGTGGGGGAGAGAGAGAGAGGGAGAGGGAAGTAACATGCATGCACAACATGGGCAGCTGAAGAAGGCGATGGAGATGAAGATGGAGATGGAGATGGAGATAAAGATGGAGATGGCAACCGTTGACGAAGATGACGTAGCTGTTGTTGCTGTTGTTGTTGCTGTTGTTTTTGCTGTTGTTGCTGTAAATCAGCGACAACAACGCTAAACAAGTGAGCGACTGAGCTGCTTTGGGATCAGCTAGAATCACAGTCGCTCAAACTCTCATCTTGCAAAGTTTTGCTTAGCGATGTGACCTTGACAGTCGTAGTTGCAGCATCGCTGTGGCATGCCTCACGCTGTTGCAATTAGCGCGCCACAAAATGGCGCGCAGAAAGTTTGAGCGACGCTCAAAGTTGTTCAGCTCCTGAAGTATCTGTGTGCGAGTATCTGTGTATGTGTGTGTGTGTGTGTATGTGTGTGTGTGTGTGTGTGTGTGTGTGTGTGTGTGTGTGTGTGTGTGTGTGTGTGTGTTTGCATGCGTATTACGCTTTTCGCACGATTTATTGTCGAGCACTTGAAGCAGCCGAGCTTCGAGTGGCCACGCCCCATTGAAGAAGACTTCAATCGAGTTCAGTTCAAAGGAGGCGCACCTACAATTTCCGTCATGTCAACTGCACTTTGCATGAGTGCGTCCTCTACACACACACACAAACACACAAACACACACACACACGCACACACACAGACAGAGACAGACAGACAGACAGACAGACAGCATGTGGCACTTGCTGCCCGTTTCTGTCTCTCTCTCTTTCTGTTTCTCTAGTTGCTTGACTTGTCCCTTTAATGCTCTCTTCTCTCCCACTTCTTTATGCTTTATTCGATTCCATTTTTGTATACCCTGCAATGCAGTCAGAGTGCAGCAGGGTAGCTTGGCATTCACTTCGCGTCGATTGTAGCCAAAGCGATACTCCACAACTTGACTTTACTAATAATAATATTAATATTTTAATAACTATACTTTTACTTTACTTTGGTTTTAATTAATTCGTTATTATTTTCTTTGAGTTTTATTTTAATTGTAAATAACAGCATAAATAAAAGACCACTTCTAAAAGATCTATAAATTGAATTTGAATATATTTGTAAAGTTATTGATTATAGCAATAGCCATTAGAAAGAAGAAAGTAGAAGCATAATTCACTTCTTCAAAAATATGTCAAATAAATAAGTGAAGAGGAAAATTGGAAAATGATTTATTGCCACAAAAATATCATCCAACATCTATTTAAAAATGAATGTGAAATTTGTTTTTTTTTTTTTAATTTGTATGCCAATTTAATTGAAATGATTACTACACTTTAAAAGTTAATATGGTTGATATCAATAATTAAAGTTCTAAACGTTCTTGAGAAACACGAACTAATTTTAATTAAATGCAACCATTAAAAATTTCAAAATAAATGATCGCCTAACAATATTTAGAACCGTCATGTAAAAATCAGTTTTATGTTAGAGAACATCGCTGAAATCACAATTTCAAAATGCACTCCACAGAATGTCATTCTGGCTGGACTTATTGTCTTCAGAAAAATTGTTATTATTATTTGCTTGTTACTTAAAATATTGTAATAAGTCGTTATACCTGTACTTATTTTTCTAAGACAGATACGTGTTATTATTAAAATAAACAGAATTGTTGAAAATCAATTATTACAAATTAATTTGATAACTTAATATTTAACTGAATGAATTATTATAATGAAAATGAATAAGTAAAAGGAAAGGATTGTGAAAATAATTGAACTCTTTGCTGGGCCAGCATGTCTTGGCGTCGAGCAGACCCGTTTTTGGCTCGTTCGCACTTGTTTTATTTTCGTGGCGTTTCCACTTGATTTACAAAACTCAAACACAGCAACAGCAACAGCAACAGCCGCAAGAAGCAACAATGGATAAGACCACATTTGACTGACTGACTGACTGAATGAATGACTCTGCCCCCCTCCTGATGTCCTTCCCCCTTTCGCCACGCCCCTTGCTGTCGCCTTCTTCAGGCTGCTTCGCTGTTGATTTATATGCACGTCGATTCGACGTAATTGAAGACGTGATCGAAATTCAAATTTTTGATTTTTAGTCGTCGTGACTGCTGAGCAGCATTCGCATTGCTTTTGATGGACCACTCTTCGACTCTCCCTCTCTCTCTTTTCCTCTCTCTTCCTCTCTCTTTCCCTCTTCTGCTCACTCGGCTGAGAAGACTGCCTGTCTCTGTCTCGACCTTTGTCTCGTCTGTGGCTTAATGTGATTTTTGGTTTACGCTCAACTCAACTCAACTCCTTCCTGTGACTGCCCAATGTCACATTTAGTTGCATTTTGTTTCATTTTATCTCATCGTTTTTTTTGGTTTCCAGTTGCAATTATTTGCACTTTTCGGGTAACAAGTATCCTGCCAGCCCTTCGCCGTCTCTTTCTACTTCTCCCTCTCGCTCTCACTCTCCACCTGTCGCATTCAATTTCTGGCCTGGCATTTTATCAATGAACTAGGCTAACTCCCCATCACATCCACTCAACTTGTGTCGCATCCTGCGGCTTACCAACGACTCGCAAATCATTCAAAGCTTTGTCAATTTCACGTTTTATCAGTTTGCAGATACCCTGCAAAACATTTGCTGCCCCTATCAGCTATGCTAAGCGATTTGATCGGACAAATATTAAATTTCGATTTCAATTCAACTACACTTTATAAAATATAATTATCATAGATTAAATAGATTAAATATCTATATTATTAATTCGAACAGTTGAATTTTGGATTTATATATTTTGAGAAAATTCAAAATACGATGTATAATAAGCAATAATAATAATAAATAATAAAAGTAGTCTAAAAGTGTTGAATCATTGATTAATTATTACCATAGCTCGATAGTTCGTACAAAAATAATGATTTTGAGATACAATTGTCACTCACATTGAATTGCACATTCAAGATAATTGCATAAATAAATTCAAATTTTCAAACCCAAAATAAAGAAGGTTTATTTTGTAATTTAATTGCATATTTTGTAATTGATGTGTGTGCAATTACCAACATTTTACTGTAATTCATTTCTAAACGTATGCAATTATTATTATTTTCCCAGTCCCAATTTTGATTTGGTTTTTGTTTATTTTACTTTCAATCATTTCGAAGTGCATGTTATTATACAAAAAATAATCTTATCTATTGGAAGTAAAAAAATAATAGTTTTTATCGATTTATATTTTGTTTCTAAAATATAATGATATATAAACGACTTTAATAAAATCATTTAAAATCAACTTATTGAATAATGTCTAAGTAGCCTTAATATATTGAAAATTCCGTCTGAAAAATTTTCGTATCGATTTTTGTAGTAAAAAATAAATAAAAATGGTCTCTGCTTATGTTTCTTATTTGTTTCTTATTATTGATTAACGATATTATCTTATAATTAATTGCGTTCAAAGTCGAATTTATTATTGGTTTTACAACCAATGGTTGTAAATACTCATTATTTTCGGATCCTTGTTATTTGTTTGTGCAATTATCGATAATATATAGATACTTTTATTCATTTCGATCGATCTCTATTCTCATTGTTTATTTAAGATATTAAAAAGTGTATTTTAGTGTCGTCTCAGACAAGTTGTCTTGGCCACTCTGTCCGTCTGTCCGTCTGTCTGTCCGTCCGTCTGTCCGCCTGTCTGACAGTCTGGTTCCTCTATTTTTAGTCTTTGCGGTGACTATCTTTCGCTACGCTGCGCTACACAACAGTCGACGGCATTCGATGCTGTGCTGTGCTGTTCTGTCATTCAGTCATGGCATTCAGAGTCTATTTCCAACTTTGTTAAATCAGCCATGAAAACGGATTGTCGTCTGTATCCTGTGTCTGGCTATCTCTCTCTCTCTCTCTTACACCCTCTCTCTTTCTCTCTCGCTGTCTGTGTGTTTTGCATTTGGTTTGCTCATTTCACTCGGGTGCTGACTGACTGACTGACTCAATGACTGACTGCCTGATGGACTGACGGAGGAACGTGACCTGCTGCCATGTCTAAAAGCTTTCAATAATAATGACAGCACGACAGAGACAGCAAATGAGTGCAACAGAGAGAGAGAGAGAGAGAAAGAGGGACAGACTGTTGGAGCTGTTGCTTATTAACATCGGCCTTCGGCTGCCGCCTTGTGTCTTTCGTCCTTTCTGGATGTCCTGTGTGCGTCTTGGGGATTATGTCTCGACTCTCGACTCCTGTGTCTCGTTGCACTGTCTCTGGCTCAGCTCTCGGCGCTGTTGGCGTTAACTTCAACACCTGTCGCATGCTTCTCCCCCCCACCTGCCAACCTGCCACGCCCACCTCCCTCGGTCTGACACATGCAGATGCCAGCAGTCGCCGCTACACTGACAAACAAATTTCAGCGTAACAAGGCGAGTAATAATATGTAATAAATAATAACGAGACAAATGCTGAGAGAATAAATCAGCTTAAAATTACTACAAATAATAAAGCAAATTACGAATAAATAATAATGTAGTTACTCATTAACATTTAACTTTTCTTCGCCTTTCTCTTCATAAATAATTAAGTAAGAAGAGGGAAGGGATGCGTCATTTAAATAATGCAACGAAAGATGAAGAAACAAATAAATATTAACGAGTAAAATTACCATTAAAGAATATCCCAATAAGAAAAACAAGTGAATATTCACATGAATTCACGTTCAAATATTAAAATTTAAAGGTGTATAAAAAGAAATGATTACATTCCATTTATTTATTTTAATAACTTAATTGTTTCCATGTTACAAATAAAGCCTATTGGCTTCCAATAAATACAATACCACTGGCTAAAATAAATAGCTTTAAATGTTACATCGCAATAGGTTGGCTGATATCCTAAATACTACATTTTCCCTGAATATTATATTTCCTCAAATAAAAATCTCTACACATAATAACTAGCATGATGTTAATCTCGTACTCTAAAATATCAAATATCACCATTGTAACATTTCAACTGATTGACATAAAACAAGTAAGAAAGCTACAGTCGAGAGTGCTCGACCGTATGATACCCGCAACCCATTTCGAGAGAACAAAAAAAATTTTAATGATATTTTAACAACAAATATACCAAAAATATACTGAAACTTGTGTTTTGTATATATTTGAAAATAGCGGGAAGAAATCCACAACACCGACATGGTCACACTGTCAACTAAACAAACAAAGCGCGAGCAGCTGCAAGTGAATTTTGCATATAAAATTGATTCATTAATAACTTCCTTGTTTTTAACTCGATCTCAACCAAATTCACAGGAATCATTGAGAATATAATTATTATTATGCATACCAAAATTCAATGCTCTAGGTTCATTATTACGGCTTTTACCGTTTTCGGGGGCGGAAAGGGGCGTGGCAAAAATCTAACACAAACTTGATCTGCGTAAGACCTACACGAATACTGTCACCAAATTTGATATCTCTAGGTCAATCACACACTTAAAACGTCCATATGCATTGGGAACAACAATTTTGATAAATAATTTCGCGAATAACTTTTGTTCTACTTATCCGATTTTCACCAAAATTACAGGGTATATTAAGAGTGTCAAGCGCAGATGGCTTACCAAATAACACATCATTACACAAAGAACTTTTGGAGTTATACGCGATTTACATAAAAAAAAACTTGACTTTTTCTAGATAAATGCTTATTGTGGGCGAAGGGGGCGTGGCATCCAACTTTTGAAATAAACTTGATCTGCGTAGGGTATGAAGGAACATTTTTGCCAAATTTGGTGTCTCTATGTCTTATAGTCTCTGAGATCCAGGTGTTCATACAGACAGACAGACGGACAGACGGACAGACGGACAGACGGACAGACGGACAGACGGACATGGCTATATCGTCTCGGCTGTTGATGCTGATCAAGAATATATATACTTTATGGGGTCGGAGATGCCTCCTTCTGCCTGTTACATACATTTTCTGTTGGCACTAAGTCATAATACCCTTCTACCCTATGGGTAGCGGGTATAAATATATATCTTAATAATGAGTGCAATATTTTCTCTTCTGGCAACTATTATTGACTTGCAATATTTTGAAGTGATTGTACAGGGTGGCCCATCTAGCGTTTGCTTTTTGAACTATCAATAATTTTGACATTGACATTTCGAATGCCATTGTCAATATGTCCGATATTTAGTAGAAGGTTTGCGGTTTACGAAATGGTTTAGTTTACGCTCGAAGAAAATTGGGAAATATTGAAAATTTTCTTCCAAAGTGGAGAGTCATCAACCGAAACTGCAAAAAAATGGCGGTCAAAAAATTGTGTTTTCTGATGAGGCCTACTTCCACCTCTGTGGTACTGTTAATAAGCAAAACTATGGCATTTGGGGTACAGACAATCCAAACGTCGTCTTGGAGAAGCCAATGCATCCGAAACGAGTGACTGTTTGGTGCGTTATGTGGTCGGTGGCATCATTGGGCCGTTTTTCTTTGAAAATGAGGAAGGTGCCGCCGTAACCGTTAATGGTATCCGCTATCGCGGCATCTTGGAAGACTTTTTCTTTCCCCGAATGGAGGAGGAAGACATAGACGACATATGGTTCCAGCAGGGCGGCGCTACGAGCCACACAGCTAACGTCACAATCGATCTTTTGCGCGGTACGTTCAAAAATCGCATAATCAGCCGAAACGGCGATGTCATATGGCCGCCTTGCAGCTGTGATTTGACTCCGTTGGACTATTTTTTGTGGGGTGCCGTCAAGGATAAGCGTTACGCCAACCACCCAGAGACTATTGACGATCTTAAGCACAAGATTGAAGTCGCCATCAGGACCATTGAGGGCCATACCGTCGAAAATGTGTGTAAAAATTGGGTCTACCGAATTAGCTACTGTAAAGCCAGCCGAGGCGGCCATATGAACAAAGTGGTATTTCATACATAAACCGCAATGTTGAAACTATCCAATAAAAAAAAAAATTTTTGAAAAATATATACTCGTTGTTTTTTTATAGCGATTTTAAAACGCAAATTTTTCGTGGGCCACCCTGTATTTCTATTAATCTATTTTGTTAATTGGTACTGGCATTAATCAGTTTAATTTTCCAGGTATTAAATTCAAATGGCAATGCCAATTAATCAATATTTCTTATTTTGTTACGTTGAAATCGCTATTAAAACTATATAATGTAATTTTAATTTTGAGTTATAATTTTATACATTTTAATTCTGACTTTATTTGAATTATTTATTTTGGCAACAATTTTGTTTTAGTTTTAAGTGGCATTTTGAAAGTCAAGTTTTTCTTAAGAAATTGCACTGATCAAATTTTAGTAAATTGAAATCGTTTTCTTGCAGTGTAGTTGCTTCACACGTGTGTGTGTGTGTGTGTGCTGGCTGGTGAAGGCGGGGGGGGGGAACCCCCTCATTAACCATCCCGCAGTTTAGCGCCCCTCGCCACCTTCCCCCCTCATTTCTCTAGACGCATGCTAATGGTAAATTGTTGTGTTGTCAACAGTCAGAAACAGCGACACAAACTTCACTTCAGCTCAGTTCAGCTGACTTTATGTGGCACACACTCACACACACACCTACACACACACCTACACACACACCTACACACACACATATGCAGAGAGTGAGTGGCACATGTTGTGCTTTTGTCTTAATATTTACATAATTGTGGTTAAAAGTAGCTTTTAAGATGTTTTTAACTGGCAAATGGAGAAAAGACTTTTCCTCTCCCCTTCTCTCTCCTCTTCTCTCCTCTCCTCTCCTCAACTTTCTTCGAACTCCATTTCGCGCTTGCCATTTGCCAGCTTTTTGGCTCTTGGCCTTTGTTTCTCTTTCTCTTTCTCTTTCTCTGTCTATTTTGTCGTTGTTGCACATAAATGGCAACAACAGCAACAGCAGTTAGCTGACATTTTATTGCCGTCCCTTGCCCCCTCACCTTCCTTCCCCCTTCCTTCTCCTCTTCCCATCCCTTTCACTGTTTAATGGCTTGACATTTTAATAAAGGGGCAACGGCAACAGAGCGGGGGAAAGCGGGAAAGACGCGTGTGTCGAACAGCAACATAAAGGGATAAAACTAGTGTCGAGTAGAGAGTGCACGACTAGCAGCTACCCGGTAACTGCAACACCCAATGAAATATGGAGACAACATAACATTTTTGTTTCATTTCTTCACTCCATATTCCAAATTCATAAATAAATTTTGCATTTTGGTTGCGAGATTTGTAATTTTAACTTATAATAAAAATCATTTAAAAAATATATTAATAATAAACAAGCCAAAGAGAAAAGCAAACGACTTCTTATTGCGTTAAATTCGTAAATTTAATTAACAATAAGCATTTACGAAAAATAACACAATTTCGTTGAATAATGAAAAACAATAATAATTAGTTACCAAAAGCAAATAATGATAATTGCCCAACAGCAAAACGCAAAATAAGCAAACTGATTTTGTTGAATTAATTCTCTAATGTAGCCATAATTTCGCAAAACTAATGAAAAGCATTAGCAAAAAATGAACCACAAATTAAGCAGACTAATCAAAACAATTGCTTGCCACCGCCCACTAGATGGCGCTAGTTGGACTGCAAGAGAGAAGTTTATCTAATATTATTATTGTATTGTATTTACAAAGCCAAGCTCAAAGATCAAACATAAATAGTAGCTTTAATTATGTAGGCACAAATTAGTTATTACTAAATGATTACAATTTCATTATTTAATATTATTTCAGTCTTATTGCAAATTGTAAATTAATAATTTCGATGTATAGAAAACCTGCTCAACTAATAGTAACTTAATGCCTTAAATTTTATTACTTTATTTTAGCGAAATTTGGGCAATTTACATTTTATTAGAAGCTTTTTAAGTTGCCGAAAAGCTGTGAAAATTTGCTTGCAATTTGAACTGCAAATGAAATCAATATTTGCTGCCTAGATAAATACAGGGTATAAGAATAGCAACAATTTTTGGCATTCAGTGGTTTTTTTAGGCTACACACACACACATACTTGCACATGGCCAAAAATGGTTGGAAAATATTTTGGGTAAACCTCAAAACATTTTATTTTGCATTCGTTGTTGCTGTATTTGTTGGCAGAGTATTTTGTGTTGTTGCAACAATTTGTTGGGCTCAAAAATATTGAGGGGCAAAGTTGTTGCCACAGGCAGCTGCCACTCCCTCCCACCCCCTCTGCCCCTTTCATGTGTTTAGTTCATGCTACCAAAACGTTTACGCAACTCAACGATTGCGAGAGTGTGTGTGTGTGTGTGTGTGTGCCTCTTTATGTTGCATCAACAGCAACAACAAGAGCAACGCTGCTGCCGCCGCAGCCACAAAAACTTTAACTTTTCAGCAACTTGTTTCGTCCATTTTGCCGCCTCTGCCACCAAAGAGCAGCAAAGGACTCAACGGGATTAGGGGGAGGAGGGGAAAGGAGGCGGTGAAGCCAAAGTCGAAGCCGCATAAGGCAAAATTGTGGCAAGCCAGAAGCTCAAAGCGTGCAAACGCTTCAATGATAATATCTAAACACAAAAGCGAACGGGCGAGGAAGAAAACGCAGGACACGTCAGGACATCAGGACATCAAGACGTTGGGCGAAGGGCGAGAATTTATAAAGAGCAGGAAATTCTAACATCGAATAATATTAATAATAATAAAGTATTTAAACATTATTGGCAAAGGGAAATTAACTAAATAATGGAGCAAATAATGCGAGCAGATCAGATAAAGCATAACTAGTTTTGTATTTTGAATATTGTTATTCATTAATTAATAAATAAATTTATTTATTGACTTATTTTTAAGTCGACTATTATGGGAGACGTGAAAATAACAAAATAATGCAGCAGATAAAGTTGAGCAGATCAATAACGAATCAATAATGAGTTTTGTATTTTGTATTTGGTTATTTTTCAATTCAATAATTAAATAAATAAATTTATTTATTGATTTATTTGAAGGTCGACTATTAAAAGACGAAATATCTTAAGATTACTCTAGTTAAACTCAAATAAAATTAATAAAAACTTTAAAATTTTTAAGAGTACTCAAAGAAGCAGCGAGTAAAGAAATATTATTCAATGTGTGCTCGATAAACTCGAAATAACTCGAAGTGAAAATATATAAAATTAACTTGGATCTAAGTAGTCAAAGTCTGAACTGAATGGAAAACTGAGATCTGAACTGGAGCTGAGGACAACAAAAGTCTAACAAAATGAGTTCCACATCGAAAGTATCGTTGTTGCTGCTCATGTGCTTGCTTGGCATAATATTCTTTGGCCTTTGGGGTAAGTTCTGCCTGAAGATCGAGGTCAATCAACAAATTAAATCAAAATTCACACAGCCATGAATTACATCCATCCATACGATGGACAGAATCAGAAGACGAGGCAACAATTGACGGCAAAGTTAACACGGCACAAGCGTGGCGTTCAAGGTGAGTCTCAAAACAATTTAATAAATATTTAAAATCAATTAAATAAATATTTAAAAAACAGAAATTAGATCGCACATTAAACGCGCCAAGGATGAGTGGGAGAATCGTCAGAAGGAGCATCAAATCAACATTGTGATGAGGAACATCGAGGACGAGGAGCAGCAGGATCATCAGAAGGACCAAAGGGTCAAAGAGTTGCTCATGAAATTGATGAAGCTCAAGGAAACCAAAGCAGGTAACAAAAAACTATAGAAAAAACTATTTTTTATTTTATTTGTCGACATTGAAGAACAATTAAATGAAGACTAGAAAATACAGAAATGTAAAATTATTCAATAATTAAAATTGACACTCAGCTCCCAAGAAGCGACATCATTTTGATAATGCGCCCGGTTTGGATTTCAAACGTGAGTTCGCCAGCGATGAGGCCAATCCTTATATTGAGAATCTGTGCATTCTTTGCGAGCAGACCTAAAAGAGCGACCCACAATCTACAATCTACAGTCCTGAGACCCTTTTACAGTGCAGGACACAACCGAATGGTTATTTTTATGTATTTTCTGCGCAACAATAAATTAGTTTGTAAAAGTTGGCGGCAATATTCCTGGCAGCCGATGTCGGGGCTGAAAACGAAGATATATGTATGTGGCGCTGTAACTAGCATTTTAAGCCGCCCAAATACGTGAGATTATCTTTTGGCCTTTGCTTTGACTGCACTCGGAAGAAAGACCATTAATTTTGCTTGCACGAAAATTGAAATTGAAAATTGCGCTGGGAGCCTTGTCAAAAGCCGAGGCGAAATTTCATTTCGTTTGCTTAATTATTGTGTCATTCAAATGTCGAGCGAGTGTCCAGCGGATACCCTGTAAACATGGCCAGCTGGCAGGCGGGGGTATTAGTAAAATTTAATATATTATGAAAATTCTATGACTGGCAAACATGTTTTAAATGTAGGTTAAATATAAATTTAAGAAAAATTCTACTCTGACAATTTGAATGACTAAAAAATTGCTAATTTTGAATTCATGCTATATTTTTGTTAAATTTGAAAAAAAAATATAAATAAAATTAAGCGAATTTTAAATTTACATACTATATACAAACGCAAATGCATTATTTGTTGTTAAATTTAAGCATATTGTTAAATTCTAAATAATTAATACTTTTAGCTTTTTCTAGAATGTCTATAAACGTAGAAGTTGTTTGAGTTGCAATATGAAGTATCTGACATTGCATTTAAAAAATGTTGAAGTTCTTTTGAGGATTATTTTAAAAAAGTTTAATGCAAAATAAATTAAATAATTACTATATTTTTTTGTGTATAAAACATTTTTTTAGTCTAAAAGAAATATAAATTTATTTGGCATTTTTACAAGTACAAGAAATGTAAAGCCTTGGAATATTAAGTATACGATATACAATTAAAATAATATTTATTTTGCTGTTTTTAAACTTTTAATGCAGAGTAAATTGTTGAACTTAAATGTTGTGTTAAATTTGAAAGAAGGAATTTCGTATTTTTATACTACGAATATTTTAACTTGTAACTTTTTTAAGTTCAGAAGTGGAATATTAAGTATACGTTATTAAATTACAATATATTGAATATACCTAGTTTAAAAATTTGGAATGCAGAGAGTATTGAATTGGTCTTTAAATTTGAAAAAAAAAATATAAATGAAATCTGGGTTTTTATGCTACGAGTATTTTAATTTTCTAAAATGGAATATTAAGTATACGTCATTGAATTAAATTTTTTTTTGGAAATTTCTGTACAGAGTATATTGAATTGGCTTTTAAATTTAAAAGAAATGCAAATGAATTAAGGCATTGCTATAATACGAGCATTTGTTTGTAGAATTATTATGCGATATTAAGTATACGTTCAGTGGTTGCTGTGTTTGTCAAGTATACGCCTAGTAACCAAACATTTTGGAAATTATACGGTATTATGGAAGTTGGATTTGCTGGCTGCATTATTTTTAAGTGGTCGCTGAGCTTTAAAGCGACTACTTGGCTGTATTGATCAGCGTTTATGTTAGAAGCAGCTCCGACTCGAATTCAGAGTCGAGCGAACGACGGTTTTGGCGCTGACTCGACAATTTATGGCAATTACCAGCGATTAAAGAGTTGCAGAAACTTTGCTGGAGCCGCAGCCGTTGAAGAGAGAGAGAGAGAGAGAGAGGGAAGAGAGAGAGAGAGAGAGAGGGAGAGGGAGTTGGCTGAGATGGGGCAGCTGTTGGCGCGATAAATGTAATCAAATTTAATTTCGACAAATTGCTTTTGAATTACGCGACCTTCGACGTTGCGGCGCCGCCTCGTCGCCTGGCCAAAGAGTTGCAAAATTGTTAAAATAATAATAACTTCTGTCTGTGTGTGTGTGTGTGTGTGTGTGTGTGTGCGGCATAGTGTACAATACAATTGCCACAATAACAACAGCAATTTGCGCTTGAAATGATGAAAACAAAGTGACGATGAGGACGAGGACGATGGCGAAGTGGAAGTGGAATTGGAAATGGAGAGCGAACACAGACAACACACAGCGTACAACGCGGCGTATACGTAATCATAAAAATTATGATTCATTTACACACACACACACACACACACAGACAGCTGATTGGCCATTTGGCTTAAATACAAAAATTAATTTGATTGAACTGAAACTTTTGCCGTGGTTCATTTTGCTTTTTCATGCCGCTTTTTCGCTTCCATTCCGAAAAAAGTTTAAGCAAATAATTATTTTCGGCAAATTTCTCTCGCTCTCATTCAGATTATTTAGCCAATGAAAATTCAATTGAATCAAGCACAATTCACTTTAAACTTCTTGTCTACAATTCATGTCCATTAAATTCACATTTCACCATTTCATATGCAAAAGTTCAACTAATATTATTTCACTGCATAATAATTGAAAATAGTGTTGATTTAAATGATTTGATGTCTGCACTTTCCTCTTGCCTTTAAACATTATTCCATTTTTCGACTTACCTTCTTGAGACATTTTGCTGCAATTGAAATAAAAGTTGAGAAACATTTGAGTTTGTTGAAATTGGCAATGAGTTTGTTTAGTTTTATTTTATTACATAAACTTCAAAGATTGAAAAGCGTATGCAAAAAAAAATAGAATAAAAATAAATTACTTATAGAAAGAACTATTGAATTTATTATATTTGTTATTATCAAGTATTTAATTTATAATATATTCGATTTGTTTTTTAATAGATTTCATAATTGAAATGATATTCATATTGCCAGAAAGGCAATTGAACTATTGAAATATAAAGAAACGTTACCGATGGATTAAATATATTTGTTTTTTATATGCAGTTGCAATTGATCTATCAATCAAATAAAGTAAGCACATCGGAACATTACGGCTGCCGCTCTATGCGATTCTCACACACATGCTGACAGCTAATCAAGGATTTAAGACTGCAATTTTGTGTGTTGAACAAAGCCCGAGTACATCAAAGATACGCAAAAATCGAGATAAAAAACAACTAAAAAACGACGAACGCAGCTAATTTGCTTAAACAAACAGAACTGTTGTCTCTCTCTCTCTCTCTCTCGGTCTGTCTCCCTCTCTCTGGTTTGCTTTCGCTGAGCTTGTTGTTTATTTTTTATGTAATTTACATGCAAACAATTGCTTGATCCTTTTGGCATTGCTCGGCTCAGCAGCATCGGCATCATCATCAACTGACAATTTTACGGCATGCCCAACTGCAGTAGCTATCTCTCTCTCTCTCTCTCTGTCTCTCTCTCTTTCTCTGTTTCTCTGTTTCTCTGTGTGTGTCGCCGCCTGGCTGCGCATTTACATTTTGACAACTGGCAAAAAGCAAAGTGAGGAGCGAAAGGAGCAAAAAAGTCAAACTAATCTAACAACTGCTAACAACACAAGCTGCCCCTTCTCCCTTCTCCCTCCCACCCTCTTGCTGTCTCTGTCGCTCTATGGGGCAGGCGCCACGCCCACAGCGCGACCAGCGGCACAA
Source organism: Drosophila ustulata (assembly GCA_035047365.1). NCBI lineage: Eukaryota > Metazoa > Arthropoda > Insecta > Diptera > Drosophilidae > Drosophila > Drosophila ustulata. The sequence continues at coordinate 11,107,680 of JAWNPT010000080.1, forward strand.
CGCCCAAGGGCAGCGCTTAGAGTGAGAGGGCAAGCCTCTATCTCTATCTCGCTCTGGCTTTGTTCAAGTTGCCTAACAAAGCATTTTGCAGTTGGCAAATAAATATATATATGTATATATGTATCTGTATAGCTGAATATCTGTCTATATGTCTCTGTATGCGTGTGTGTGTGTGTGTGTGTGCAAATACGTTGACAATTTGCGTTTGTCAGTTGTTGTTTTAATTAGAAAACTTTTTTACCAAACAACAGCAACAGCAGCAACAACAACAACAACGAATGGGGAAAACTCAAAAACGATTTTGAACACCACAAACTTCCGCCACAGCTCCCCTCAGTCCCTCCCCCTCCCCCTCCCCCTTTGCCCCTGCAGCTGTTGTATTTGTATTATTTGCATTTTCTATTTGATTTTGTTGTTATATGTTTGTTTTTTGTTAGAGTTGTTGCTGCTGAAACGGGCAAATGAATAATGAATTTCTGTTCATTTCAGCTCGTTTTTCATTCATTTTTGAATACCCTGTAAATGGCGAAATGTGCGCAAAAGTCATGTCAATTAAATCTGAAAGTTTGCCAATTGAAATATTAACAAAAAGTGCAATTAATTGCGATATACATATATGTATTTATTGGCATTGTACAGAGTATCTGCGACTCGAGTTCTGAGCTGCATTTAATTACAGCGTTGTTGCAAGGCGAGCTTACTCAGCTCATAATTTTCTGTGAATATCTAAAATGCCCATGTCGAAAGTTTCAGGGAATATCCAAGTCGAGTACACTTCGTTTGGTTTTTATGGCCAAAGAAAGTAAAAAAATTTCCGATTATAATTTACTTAATAATAATTCTGAAATTATTTTTAGGTTGCAATTTGTATTAAAATATATTTTATCTTGACTCTTAATTTTTATGTTTTTTTCCCAAAATCATTTGAAATAATTTGAATTTTTAAAATCACAAAAAATTGTTATCTTCTTAATTTAAAAAATATAAATGAAATTTAATTATTTTTGATTTACAAATAAATAGAATTTTAGTAAGTGTTCCTCAAAATATTTATTTTGCACTTAAAATTAACTGAATAAAATTTGATACGCCATAAAGAATTGTTTTTCAATTATCATAGAAATAAGAAATTGGCAAATAACTCTTATTTTTTAATTTTATTCTATCAAAATGGTCAAATTACCAAAAATTGGAATTTTATATTTCTTTTCAAATTGTTTTACTCAAATCAATGTATAAGAGTTGCTCTTCAATTAATAAATGTGTAATCTTTTGTTTTTTTTATTAGTTAATGAATTATGAAAATGCGCAGTATGTGACAGTCGAGCAGACTCAGAGCTGTGCCGCATCTAATCAGGCTGAGGCTACTCAGTTGAGGCTAGCTTTGGTTTGTTGCATTATCTTCATACATCATGGTCCAACGGACAGACGGACAGACCGACAGACGGACGGAGAGGAAGAGAGGAAGCGAGGAAGCGAGGAAGAGGCGAGATGCGAGATAGCGATAGAGTTAAACTGGTAAACTGGTAAAAGCCAGTTCCACACACTGAAATGCCAAATACTCGCTACTTACACAGTCGAGAGCTGTTCTCTCTCTCCCTCTCGTTTCCACTCTGTCTGTCTCGCTCTCGTTTGGCGTTTTTGGCAAAGATGTTGATGAAGATATGCAGTAAACAGTGCATAAGTCCAAATACGACTGGCAGTGGGAGCAAAAAGGAACAGAGAGAGAGAGGGAGAGGAGAAAAAAGCAGCACTGCAGACAAGAGGCGAACAGCAGAATAAAAATAAGAAGATAGCAAAACGATTTTTATGTTTATTTTGCAAAATTAAATCCAACGTTTTAGTTTTATGGGGTGAAATTTGCTTTGTTTGCAGAATAAGGCATATATAGTGTATATATCCTGGCCCGCACTAAAAAACTACACACATCCCATTCCTACACTGCACTACATAGCATACAATACAGAGTAGTTCTGTCAATAGTGTGAGTGGTGAATACAACAAAATTCAGTTCCAGTTTCACACACCACATCTCTAATACTCTAAGCCTATACTTTTGGCATAGACTATATACATATATTTATGCCCAGAAAATATTGTCAAAAATATGAATCATTTCTCCTTTAAAAATCGTTTAAAAATGTAAAAAAAGTATTTTTAAGTATACAACCAAGATTAAATTAATTGGTTGTGTATTTGAAATTTCCTAAATTTGCCGTTTAATTTTTTTTTTAATACAATTAATTTTCGAATAATATTTAATCTGCCAAACTATTCAAAATTAATGGAATTGAATATTAAAATGTTTTTCTAAATTTAATTAATTTTTAATAAAATGTCTTGTTGTTGTCAAGCTGTATTTAAGTTGCTAGGAAATAATAAAAATATCAAAACTAATGCTTTCAAAATTGCTCAGTTGATACAATGTTAACAGGGTTCAAAAATATTACTTTAATATAATCTATTTAAATTACTGGTGTTATTAAAATGATTATTTTTTTTTTAGTTAACGGATAAATTTGTATAAAATAGAAGAGAAAAAAATGCTGAAGGCCGTCGCAAAGTGGATAAGCAAATCAGTTGAGCCGCTTGACGGGAATATGAATGAAGGGAACGCGTACAACACACAAATAAAAACGCAACACCCATTGACGAAGTGTGTGTGTGTGTGTGTGTGTGAGTGTGTGTGTGTGTGTGTGTGTGTGTGTTAGTGGAGATGGCATTGCGGTTTGTTGTCAATCTCGTTAGAAACGAATCCTTTCGTAATCCTTGTGCTTCAGCTGCAGCTTTGCGTTATTTTCGTTACTTTGCCCTCAAGCATGGACCAACAAACATCCACACACACACACACACACACACACACACACACACACACACACACACACACACACACACACTGCACTTGCCCCCCTTCCCCCTTCCCCCTTGGACACCCACAAACACTCACTCGCTGTCAGTTCATGCGTTTTGCTGCTTAATCCGGCGGCACTATCAAGATAGAATGAAGCTAAAGCTAAAGCTGTAGCTGTAGCTCTATCTCTCTCTCTCTTTCCTCCTCCTATCGCCTTCTCTCTCTTTCCGCCTTTCCCTCCCCCTTCGCTCACCCCTTGATCCGCACTTCGTCACGCGTTTTTGGCTTGGCTCGTTTTCAATTTCAGGCCATGGGCTCTGCGCAAATCCCACATAAGAAATTGTTTTGCAACTTATCTGGCTAACCATTCCCCCTTTCCATTCCCATTTCATTCCGCGTTCCATTCCATGCCAATGCGTTTCATTCCCATTGACCGAATGATTCGCATTACAATTTCAGCGGCATGCCACTAATTATTTACAGTCATCGCTCGCTAATTACAATCGACATGGCCAGAACAAAAAGAAAAAAAACACAATTAGCCAGCTTCTCTGAAAGCCAAGTTCTTGACAGAACGTTTTTCATTTCGGCCATACGATTAACTACAGCGCAAGTTTACACAAAACGGGCTATGAGGAATGCCAAATAAACTCAAAAACATTGAGGGAAAGTCTATGGAATATAGAGCTGAGAGAATTGAAGTTTTTTTTCATATTAAATAATTATTTGGTTTTACTTTCTCCCCATAATATTATCTAAAAAATTACTTATTGTTGGAATATTAAAATTATACATAAAGTTCCTGTATATTATTTAACTTATCATATAAATATCAATATTATATGAAAAGTTCCCTTTTATTTACATATTCAAATTAAATTGTAATATAACCATCGTAACTGAGGTCTTCAGGATCGTTTATACAACAATATTTGTATATTAAACTGTGTAGTTTCTGAAGGATTCACATATTATATTACAATATTAATTCGCTTTTGAAATACTTGTTAAGTTTGTATTCAATTCTTTTTTTTTTAAATATTCTGCTAGTTTACTTAAAATAATGAAACTATTTAAGATACCCAATATATTTATAACTCAGAAGAATATATAATTTAAAAATATTGCAAGTTTTGCTTTGCGATTCTTATTTTTTTTACATATAGAAAATAATTGAAAGTTTAAATTAATTCGCAGAATTAATCGAATTTAATTAAATGCCATAATATATTATTCGTTTTTTCCTGATTTAAAAAGACGATAGCAAATGCTTAATCAAAACTTCATGGGTATCGTCTGAAAATTTAGTAGCTCCAGCTCTTCTAGTCGCTGAGATCTAGGATTTAAAGCAGGCGGACAGACAGACAGACAGACGTTAAGGTGTGGGAGCACACACACACACATAAACACACACACACACTGAGTGGAGTCATAAATAATAATCAAGCTGGGCGAGTAAACACAGTGTGTTCTTATCTGGCTCGCGACTAGTTAACCACTTACTTAAAAATGTTAAATGCCAAGAGCAACAACGAACAACAAATCTGGCCATTTATCTTTTTGGAGGCGGGCGAGCGAAGGAGAGGGGAGAAGGGTGTGTGTGTGCCCTAAATATGATTGATGACACCTGTCGCGTTACGTAATCGCTGCCATGTGCACATGCTTATGAGCCGTCAACTGTCTGCCCGCCCCCTGAACTCTCCCTTTCCACCGTCCACACACATTTCCCATTTCACATTTCACATTTTTACAGGTGTGTCGAGTGTATTAACACTTTGTTGCCTGACACGTTGCATGTGGAGCACGACACAAGGCGACTTGTTTACGATGCGAATCGGGGCGAATGTGAGTGTGGATGTCAGCGAGGGGCGAAGGGGCGAGGGGAGACAGCAGCATTATGGCTTCAGGTAGACGGCAGAGCTTAGCGTGATTTAGATAATTATCAGCATATTTTGAATGTCATTATCGAGAGTTGACTCGTCAACAAGCTGTCGCCGTCGCCGTCAACAGTTCGCAGCTAACAGCCTGATATGCCAGGACTCCTCATGAAGTCTGCCCGTCTGTCTGTCTGTCTGTCTATATAAACAGCTAAATCTCAGCGGCTACCAGAGCTGAATCCACAGCAGTTAGCAGGCATTTTAGGCATATTTAAGAGCTGCGTTTGACACTATAAATTAGTAGAATCCTTTGCACTACATAACTATGCATAAAAGAACGTAAAGTCTTAAATAATAATAATACAAATAAAAGATGAAAGAATGCATTTAAAATATGAAATATAAAACATGAAATTTACAAAATAAAAACTGAAATTTAAAATGTCAAATGGAAACTTTAAAATGTAAGTCATAAAAAATTAAATTAATTAATTAAATTAATTAATTAAATGGATAATATAAAAGATGCAATTTTATATGTAAAATATAAAACAAAAACTATAAAACATCAAATGTAAATTGAAATTGAAAATGTGTGACGTAAAATGTAAAACGTTAGGCATTAAAAATTATATTATAGAATGTAAAATGAAAAATATACAAAATTAATTTTTAACAAGTAAGAAAGCTACAGTCGAGAGTGCTCGACCGTATGATACCCGCAACCCATTTCGAGAGAAAACAAAAAATTTAAATGATATATTAACAAAAAATATACCAAATATACTAAAATTAGTTTTTTGTATATATTTGAAAATAGCGGGTAAAAATCACAACACCGTTTTGGTCACACTGTCAACTAAACAAACAAAGCGCCGGCAGCTGCAAGTGAATTTTGCCTATAAAATTGATTCTTTAATAACTTCCTTGTTTTTCATTCGATCTCAACCAAATTCACAGAAATCATTGAGAATATAATTATTATTATGCATACCAAAATTCAATGCTCTATTATTACGGCTTTTACAGACTTTTGGGGGCGGAAAGGGGCGTGGCATCCAACTTTTTAAATAAACTTGATCTGCGTAGGACCTATAGGAGTACTGTCCCCAAATTTGGTAGCTCTAGCTCTTATAGTCTCTGAGATCCAGGTGTTCATACAGACGGACAGACGGACAGACGGACAGACGGACAGACGGACAGACGGACATGGCTATATCGTCTCGGCTGTTGACACTGATCAAGAATATATATACTTTGTGGGGTCGGAGATGCCTCCTTCTGCCTGTTACATACATTTTCTGTTGGCACTAAGTTATAATACCCTTCTACCCTATGGGTAGCGGGTATAAAAAGAAAATACAAACTATAAAATATAAATGATCAAACTTAAAATGTGAAATTTTGTATATAAAACATAAAATTACAGATGTAAATTAAGTATACAAGAAATGAAATTTTAAATATAATATATATTACATTCCGATCGAGTGTTAAATTTGTATTTATGAAGGATCACAAATTAAAACACAATAAAACATTATCAGTAGTAAACATTTTGGAGCAGATTTGAGAACTTTTTTTTTTGCATATCCTCATATTGAATACCTTATTTGATCAGGGTTATTTTATTTACCCTAGAGTTTAATTCCAAGTTACAAATAAAAATAATGAAATATATTTGCCCTGTTGATATGGTTAAGGAACTGTTCAATGATAATAATAAAATGTATTTTGCGAGGCACAATTTCAAATGCTGCTTTAAGGCCTAAAGACAATTGCAGAAAATTGTGAAAAAATATTTAAGGCCAGGTTCAAAGACGTTCAGGTGGAGGGGGGAAGGAAGAGGGGTTCGAGGTTGGAGGTTGGACAACAAACAGAACGGCGAGCGACGGAACGCATATTTACGCATTAATCAATGGGGCAAACACAAGACGAGCGATGGGAGACGAGAGAAAAGGAATTCGAGACGAATAGTATTGAGTGAAGTATCGAGGAGCAAGCCAGGTAGAGCGTCAGAGTCTTAGCCTGGTCGTGCTGGTCTTGGCCCATTCATGCGGAAATCGAGTGCGGTTTGTGTGTGTGTGTGTGTGGCACTAGACATAAAAAACAGCAGCTGAGGAGGCAAGTGTGCAGTGTGGCATCAGTGGCATCAAAGCGACTTCGAGACGAGTACAAGGCGCGTGGCGCCGCAGGACATGCGCCATAATGATATGAGTCACTGACTCCCTGACTCCCTGTCCTTGTCCCTTCCCCTCCCCTCCTCTCAACTGACTGAGGGTGCATAATAATCGCGTCTGCCGCTGACGACAGCGTCGTCGATGGCGATGGCGAAAGCCAGCGTTGACGTCCATAAACCAAATCAATTCGCCTGCTTTAACATGCCTTCCATCCCCCCTCTCTCTCTCTCTCTCTGCATTTCTATATTTTTTCTGCTTATTTCAGCAAATTGAGCGCCTCGAGGGCGCATCGCCACCAAATGCTATTTGCAATGCTACATGTATATTGACAGGCATATAAATAAATTATTAGCAAAATAAATGTTTAGTCGTTTAGCTGAGGGCTGCTCTGGAGCCTTGGAGAAGAAGCAGAACTCCGGCTGCAGCGCCATCTAGCGGCGCCAACAAATGCTCATAGATGTTGATGAGACACATTCGCTGATTAACATTGCCAATCAACTTCAACTCCAACTCCAGCTTCAACTGAAAGCCACAACTCTCAACCTCTTATTAAAGGTTTTTCCTCCTCCTCGGACAGGTCGCTTTTATTTTTAGCCTCAAGTTTAAGTTGTCTCCCAAAATACTTTTTATTATTATCAATCAATTTCTGCTTAACTTATCTTACTTATAATAAGTTTAATTTTTTATTTGAGGAACAAATGTAATAATATAAATTTAGGCAATGTAAAAACAAATAGTTCTACAAAGTGATCCAAAATGTTAACTACTTATTTGTTTATTGATTTATTCGTGAGTTACGTTTCTAAAAATCTAGAGCGACTCAACTAATTATTATTAAAGCTTGTTTTAATTAATTAATTGACAAATACATGCATTTCAATGTATATATGTTTAAATATGCATGTTGGTAAATTTGAAAAATAAAATTTTGCATTTCTTTTTAATATTTTATAGTTACTATTTTCACTTTTTTCAATGTCTTCACAATATTGCAATAGAGTAAATGAATTTTTATTTTATTCATTTATTTGGTTTTTATTTGGAACATTGTTCAAAATACTTGGATAAATGAAGAAGCCTGTTTTGTTGTTAATATTTATAGGAAAGTTTAGAGTAATTAAACTTTTATTTTATTATTGTTTCTTATTTTTATTTGTAATAACCCTATTTTTCTTTAATACAATTAAGAAAGTTTAATTAGCTCAATTAATCTCAATTTATTTATTGCAAATTAATTAAAGTGCCCATTTATTAAATAATTGTTGCCTCGTCTTTTTTTTGGTTTAACAACAAACTTAGGAAATTACAATTATTTTAAAGGCTTGAAAAAATTCTGCGACTTTTTATGGTTTGCAGTTTTGGAATTGAAATCGACAGAGAGGAAAAATGCACAATGGAAAATCTTGCCGGGTTTCGCAAACCAAACTGTCATTTGCTTAAATGGGGCCATGGTCATGATAGATAGCTTCACTTGTGTATGCAGATAAAGGGAGCGGTGAGGAGGGAGAGGGAGAGAGTTGTGTGGACGGATTGCATATTTAACAAACAATTTTTGGCAAACTGATGCATATCACATGAAGTTGATGATGAAGCTGCCGCTTCGAATTTGCATGCGCCGCATAACAATGCGAGGGAGCGACAGAGAGGGACAGTAAGAGGGAGAGGGACAGCGCTAAACGAAGTTTATGCCTGGCAGTTGACGGACTGAAACTCGAAAGTCAGTCAGTCAATCAGTCAGTCAGTCAGTCAGTCAGCTACTCAGTTGCTGCTGGTGGAAAACTTGACGACAAAAGTTTTTAACCGAATTAGCATCTTGCCAGACAGTTTCCGCTCCACAAATATGTGGCAGCAAGGCACGCAGCAGATAAAGAGATGGAAATGGAGATAGACTTTCCCCAATGCCAATTGGATTTCCATATGTATTGTTATTGTCGCTCTGCTTCTCCCTTTTTTTTGTTTTCGGTCTTTTTCACTGGCCATTTGTTTGTTGTTTTAATTAGAAAACTTGCCAAAATTGCCGAATGCCGAATGGCGAATTGCGAATGCTGCCGACTGCACACAACTGTCGACTGGCGGAATTAATGAATTTGAGGCACAAGGAGGGGGAAGGGGGAAACTGCCTTACACAGTGGCAGCCATAAAAATGCGTCCGACCAGCAAATTGGCAACGATTCGACGCTTTATCTCTATTGCGAATGCCGCGCGTGCCAAATATCGTCATCCATTTGCAGTTCACTATTTCCCTCTCCCTCTCTATCCCCCTCTCTCTCTCTCTCTCCACTGATTTGCGTGCCTCTTCCCGCACACATATTTAATTGCAAGTTTCAAGTGCGACAAGGGCCATCTTTTATTTTGGGCTGGACCATAATTAATGAGCCCATCATAAATCTAACAGCAAGTGAGTTGCCAGTTAAGCTACCCCTCTCTCTCTGTCTCTCTTCCGCCCTCTCTCTCGCTCTCTCTCTTTCAGAGAAAAAGGCCAGCTGAGGCATATTCGCTGTCTCGCTGTTTTAGAAACATAAATCTAGTACCAAATTAGCAAAAACTCCCAAATATGTTGTTATACTAAGCTGAAGAATATTATTCAATTTAAGAAAAAATGTAGTATCAATTTGGCATTAATATGTTTAAGACTCAAAAAATATCGCGACAAATTTTTTAAAATTTAATATCGCATACCTAATATTGTATGTTCCCATATTCCGGCAAAAAGCAAGATAAAAATTAAATTCGATAATTTTGTTATTCGAATTTAATTATAAAGAGTAACCCTTTTAAATTTGTAAAATTGGAGAAACCAATGTTTAAGATTGATACTATTTTACTTTCTAAAAAAAATATGTATAAAGCACAAAAATGTAAAATGAATTCAAATTTAGTTTCACAAAATTTTGAAATTTAAATAAAAATCGATAATTGCCAAATAATAATGTTGACAGAACTTTGAACTTTATGATTATCGGAATACATAATTCGATGATATGAAAACAAAAAATTAAAATGCAATTTTAACCGCACACTTTACCCTAATATTATTGCAATAAATATTTAAATTGAATACAAATAAAAAAAAACAAGATAGTTGCAGAAATGAAAATAAAAAACAAACCCCAAACATTTTTAAAATATTTTCGCAAATAATAAGTTACTACTATTATACTGAAATTATTGTCATTGAGTCAAGTCGCTTTTTTAAATCATAAATTTTAATTTAAAGTGAAGCTATGCAGGGTGTTCATCAGTCGCATTGACTTTCATTAAGTCGCACTTTGAGCGACTTGCACTTGCCACTTCATTCATTGTCCCGACAGTGTCAAAAGGGTCAGCGCTGTAATGAGCATTGTTAGCTATCGCCTCCTGCTGCTTCTTCCCTCTCCTACTCCTCCTCCCACACTTGCCTCTTTGGCACTGACAGAGTATTATGGTGCAGTGGCAATGCATGTAACGACAGCAACGTTGAAACTGCCTGTCTGTCTGTCTGTCTGACCGCTTGCAAAAGCGCCTAGATCTCAGCAATTTTTTTAGCTATAGCTGTCAAACTTGGCAGACTGCTTCTTCTCTATTATAGTCACAACATACGTTTACGTATTTTAGCGAGTGCTTGCAAGTCGATCAGACCCTTGCTTGGCATTTTTTGCGTTGGCCGCGGCGGCGTCAAACACTTTTGCTTTTAATTACCGAGCGAAGAGCACCCAAAATTAATGTGTGCTGTCATGTTTGCTCGCAGTGGAGAGACAACAACTACAAGTCGAACAATAAAAGAATGCTGCGTACTTGGCCCCAATGACAAATGTTGGACACTCGCCTCCTACATGAAGTGGCACTTTATTAAGTTTCCATAGAGAGAGAGGGAGACAACCCAAAAATGCTCTGCACTTTATTAAAATCAAACTTAATGCGCAGGCAAATTAATTTTCTTGACCAAGCAAACACATTTAATCTAGTGCGATTTGTTGCTGGGGTAAAGACAGCTGTCAGAGCTGGCGACAAAGGACAAAAGCGGCGCCAGGACAAAGGCCAACGAAAGGACTGAGGGCAGCACCTGCCCAGAAATTCCTCGAGTTTGTTTGTGATTATGGAAAGTAAGTACTCGTATTATTTTAATAAAGCAAAAATGTCGAGTGTGACATTTCACCTTTACCACACGCTTTTCTTCGCTTTTCCATTTCCCATTTCCCATTTTCTGTTTGTCATTTTGCAGCTGGAATTTCACAATTTTTTTTGCTGGTTTTTTGACTGTTTTTTGACTGAGGTCCTGGCACTTTGATGAGGGTCAACTGCAGAGCTGACTGTTTGCTTAGGTTTCTGGCTGATTCTGATTCTGATTCCCGTTTTCATTTTCGGTTTCAGTTTCAGTTTCAGTTTAGTCGAGTTTAGCGTCTTAAAGGACGAATGGTGAATGGTGAATGGTGAATGGTGAATGGCGAATGGCGAATGGGAAAATGGCAAATGGGAAAAGCAAAAGCATTTCATTAAAAACTTCCAGGCTATTAAGCAAAACTTTGTGCAGCATTTGCCAAACTGTGTGATAAGTATCTGAACAAAATGCAAAGCTGCCAAAGGACGACGACGATGACGACTCGCAGGACTCGCAGGAGGAGCTGACGTCGACAGCTGATGAAAATCGCGCGCGCGTTCAACAACAAATCACAATTTTCGCCGCAAATTGCTGTCGGTGGAAAGAAGTTCAAACATTTTTGGCCAAAGACGCCAAACGGAAATGGGGACAAGGCGGCTAAAGGGGCGGGGGCGGGGGGGCAAGGACATGAATCGGGCAAGGAAACAACAATTGAATTGCAGTTGCTATCCGTGCCGTGCCTGGCGTGACAAGAGCCCCCAACCCAGAACGAAGTGCCAGCTCAACTCTGAGAACTCAGACTGAAGAGAAGGAAATGCTTTTCCCCTCTCTCTCTCTCTCTCTCTATCCCCCTCTGTCTCTCTCTCTCTCTGGGTGTTGCAGTCGTCAAGCTGTGGCACAAAGCAAAACCAAAGCTTTGATATTGCACTTCTCGCACTCTGCTGCAAGGAGTCGAGGATAAGCGATAAGCCAGACAGACAGACAGACAGACAGACTGAGAGACTGAGAGATCGATAAGCAGAAGCGAGTCCTTGATTTAAATACCGAATTTAGGGGAATTATTCAGAATTACTTTCACCAAATGATCAGCGAAAACAAATAAAAAATAATTTATAGCAATATTCACAGATTTCAATTAGCAGCACTTGAGTTTATATTAAGCAAACAACAAAATAAAAATAATAAATAGTCATTATAAATTAACACAAGAATAATGAATAATAATGAAACAATTGAGTTTTGTTTTTGTATGAACAAAAATAAAAATCAACATCAGGTTAACATTATCTTTGAGTAAAAAAAATTAAACTCAAAATAATTATTGCTTTTGATTGTTATTGCTTAAAATAATAGTCAGGTGTTTTTATTTGCAATTAAATAGAAAATTAAATGCGCATAAAAGTAAAATGATAATAATAATTCGAATCTTATATTTCACTTCTAAATTTTATCATCAATATTTTTGAAGAAACTTGAAACCATTGACAATGACATTAAATTTCATATAATATCATTTACAGACTTATAGAGCACAACTATCAGAGCAAAAACTGTATAGACAAGAAGTCGACTTAACAGTCATCTTGCCACAAGATACATTTGTAAATAAATAATTTTAATGAAATTTTTTTAATTTATTTACTGAAGGTATTATAAAAGGTTGCTTTATTATTAACTTGTCATATAGGGAAATAAGTGTACTTATTTTATATTATAATTTCACAAGTTTATTTCTATATTTTCCCATAGCCTACAGTTCTATACTATACGGAAATAATATATATACATATATATTCTAGTAATCTGCAAAGTTACAACTAAAGGGAAGACAAGTTGAATTTCAACTGTTGTCGATTCAAAAAAAAAAGAGTTTAAAAAGTGATATCAAAGACTTGAGCTGTCGTTTTTTGTGCAACAAATGGATATGGTGGAGAAAGTTGTGCTCAACTCTTTCGGCATTGTCTTTGACTTTCAACTTCGACTACTTTCGCTGTATTTGTGTTTGAATTTGTTGCATAAATTCGGGGGCAATTTGCAGAAGCCACGAGAGCGTCGCTTGGCTAATGTAGCACATGATTTATAATATTTCCAATGACAGCAGTTTTCCCTGCCCCCTCCCTTTTTTTGTCCCCCCTCTCTCTCTCTTCCTTTGCCCCTTTTCAAAAGGGATTTTTCTATATTTTTATATTTTTTTTGCAACTTTCACCAAAAGTTGTGCGCCCTCGTCTCTGTGGCAGTAAATATATGCTAAATAGGCTTTTTGACATTCTACCTGTCGGTCTCTTTCTCTCTCTCTCTCTCTATCGCCCTCTCTCTTGCTCTCTGTTTGTCTGTCTTATTGCCCAAGCCATCCCTGCTTCCTTTCATATATATCCCGGCATATCCAGTTACATTTCATTAAATTTTATTTTTACGTGCTGTCTGCTTGGCTCTCGGCATTCCTCATTCCCCCTCTGCTCCTTCGCCCCTTCGCCTGTGTCCTGCGTGTCCTTAAGCGGAAACTTCGACAGGAAACACCTGATTCGTAAAATATTGAAAAAGTTTTTTTTCTTCCCGTTTTGCGGCTATTGTTGTTGTTGTTCTTTTCCCCACCGAGATCCTTTTCGGCAGCTGGGAAACTCGGCTGTCTGTCCGTCCGTCCGTCTGTTGTCTGTTCTGGGACTGCGCTTCCTTCGCGAGTCCTGCCGAAAATCTCAATAAGTCTGACACCAGCGGGATCCCTCAAGCGCTAAGCTTCTTGCTTCCCAGCAGCAAAAGTTCAGCTCAGCTCTCGACTCCCAATGACTGCTTAAAAGCTCATCGAATATTATCCACGCACACTGTGATGCTCTGGCTCAAGCTTCTTCAATTCAAACAGCTTGAGAGCGTATCAAAAGCTTTTGTAAACGAGTAAGCTTTTTATAATCTACATTTATATTAGTCAGCGATTTTTCAATGCTTAATAAATTTTTTTCTGAGCTTATTTTGCTTCAAATTAAAGGATATTTAAGAATTATATACATAGTTGATGGGGATTAGGTTTTGTTACGCTAAAACTTCGGAACGGATTTAGTCGGAAAACATAAGAAAACATAGAAAAGATTTCTGATATATTTATACAAGAGAATAATTTTTATGCGCAGTTGACTTTTGATAATAAAACTCTTTTAATGTAGTAGAAGCTTTTGGAAATAAATTTATAGTTTTTAGTCTTTTGATTTTTAATGCCTTTGTTATATAGTTATAGTTATTTATTTATTTATTTTTTGAGAATAGCTTGTCTTTATAAAAATATATTTAAATATTGTGAAACCTACTGGAAATACATTAATTTATTAGTAAGTTCTTTGAAAGCTTTCCACAATTCTGCATTAAAAAAAAAAATAAAATATAATAATAACATGTACAAATTTTGAATAAATACAAAATTGTTCAAAATTCTGAACACAAAGAAAACTTTGGGTAATAAATATTTGTATTGAAATGCAGCGCAGCTTAGCAACGACCCTGAGCCAATAATAGACAAGCCTTATTGCCATCTCTATTGTGTCTTTCTTCCAGTTTATTTACATTTTGAATGCGTGTTTTTCTTTTGCATGCCAAGCTGTTGTTGTTGTTGTTGATATTTTGAGCCGATATGAAATTATTGCAAAATAAATGCAAATTGAATTTCTCATGCATAATTTGTTTAGAAGTTTTACGACACCCCAAAAATGATGCCGAGTCCCTCTTCGACTCGACTCCTCGACCTGCTCTGAACTTTGATGTATTACATGTATTTCTTTTCACTTTTCGGTGTTGGCTTTTCATTTTTTTTTGGTTTTTTTTTGTTTCTCTGGCTTTAACGCAAGTTTATAGAAATGTGCTTTGAATTTTAATGTGCTCGCCAAATGATGCGTGCGATAATCGAATGGAAATTCGAAAATGAAAGCAACCAGATGACAAGACCAACAGTCGAAGCCGCAAAAAAACAAAAAGAAAACCCACAGAAAGCGACTTAACACGTTATTAGAGAAGTTTCGAAAGGTGTAATGTAATCAAATGAGCGCAGTAAACGAGGGAGAGAGAGAGAGAGGACGGAGAATGGGGAATGAGAGCATGAGGATTGAGTAGAATGGGGAGAGAGTACCAAGCAAGAAAGGATTGAAGCCAGTTAGTTAGGAATGTGTATTGAGAGAGCAAAGATTATGAAAATTTAAAAGTGACGAGTGAAGAGTAACGACTGATAAGTAAGATGCATTAAATGTGTTGAGTGATAAGCTTATAACGAGTGGCGAGTAACGAATGATGGGTAATAAATTGCAATGATGGACAGCATTTTAATGACGAGTAACAAGTGACGAGTAGAAAGTGACGAGTAATGAATGACAAGTAATGAGTGTCGAGTGTCAAGTAACAAGTAACGAGTGGTGAGCAGCGAGCGACGAGTAACAAATAACGAATAATTACTGACGAGTAACGAATAAAGAGTGAATGGTATAAACAATAAATCAAATGAAGTAAAAGCCATAAAAAAACAAACAAGTGAAGAGTAATCAGAGTGTAAAATATAACGAGTGACGACTAGAGAAGAAGGAGCGCCGGCTCACCAGGATAATAGGCCAATTGAGCTGTTGCTTGAATGTGGATGTTAAGTGGATTTGACTATGGCATTTGAATAGACGATTCGTCGGCATTTAGCAGTCGTGTATCTATTTCACTTATTGCCGATGTGCTGCGAGAAAGGACACGCCAAGGACCTTGCCACACGTGTGTGTTGCGAGTGTGTGTGCGATGGGGCAGTACTCGTATTTCAACACGTTTCTCATATTTATTTTGATTAATGTCCACTTATCCACTTGCCACGAACCATTTCAATCGTCCACGCGAATTCGTCGTCGCTCAAGGGGCCTCGACGGCTGCAGCACGTGCTACGTGCAACTACCCCAAAAAAAAGCAACAAAAAAAAAATAAGAAAACAGCATCCCGCTTTTGGCGGGCCAAAAAGAAAGTGAGGCAAGAATGTTGTCTGTGTTTTCACAGTTCACAGTTCACAGTTGGCCGAGACAAGAATTGATGTGGCGCACACTTTTCAGGACCTTTGCACCTGAGAGCACACAACACCCACATCGTCTTGAGTCCTTGCTTGCCTGCTGCCTGTCCATCTGCTGTCCGGCTGTCCGGCTGCTATCCTGATTCTGGTTATCGTCCTTGGGCCTCGGCATCAGTTGCACTGGTGTTGCGGACGTGTTCGCACTTGGCTCGCACGTGACTACTAAAGCGAAATTTATTGAATATTTGCCATTGGCTATTTGATTTCTTATTAACGTGGCCACAACCACACGCCCAGCCAGCGCAACTAACTGGCCAACTAGCCTTGGCTTTAATCCCGGCCTCAATGTATGCTAATTTAAAGCCAGCCTCATCTCACAACTCACAACTATCATACACGACTAAAAGCTACCCAGCATATGAGATAATTAATTTGTCTATAAATCAGAAAATTAAAATTGAAATTTAACAATTACGTATAATTAAAGATATCACTCTAATAAATAAAAATCTAAAGCTTGCCTTTCAACATATCTAACTCCATCATAAAGTAAGTAAAAATATATCGAAAAATTTTGCATAAATAATGCACATTTTTTTCAACTTTTTAATTAAATTTAT
Organism: Drosophila ustulata; assembly: GCA_035047365.1. NCBI lineage: Eukaryota > Metazoa > Arthropoda > Insecta > Diptera > Drosophilidae > Drosophila > Drosophila ustulata. The sequence continues at coordinate 11,124,297 of JAWNPT010000080.1, forward strand.
GTATGGTTATTTGATTATTTTCATTGCAGCCTATAATTGAATTATATTGTTTAATAATAAAGCCAGCACAAATTGGGATTTCTACTCTTCGATTATCGCTTAAAAGATATTGAAATATTAAAATTTTGAAAAACCATGTGCTCCATATAAATTAAATTAAATCTATAATTATTTAAACAATTTTCCAATTCATATTTTGTACTCTCGAATATTTGTAAAATATTTAATTTTATAGAAAGAGTTGTACACAAATGAAATGAAATAATTCCACAAACAAAAAGTCTATCGTCGAAGCAACTCTTTTTGAGGTATTCGCAGAGGAACAGAGCGAGGCAAAAACCATAAGCACTCGTTGAAACACAGCTACTTACATAATTAAATAGAACGCGGTCATAATATAAAGCAATTCTCCACCGTCCTCTCTCTTCTCTGCACCTCTGCTCGTCCTATCATTCAGTCTGTTTCCTCTGCAAGTCCTCATAATGGACTGTGACTGTTCCGGCAAGCATTTGGCATTTATGTGTCCTCGTCCTCGTCGTCATCGTCGTCATATGCGGCTTTTCTGGCTGTTTTAGCTCGTTGCGACGGCGACCTTTAGGCCACAGTCAAACACACACACACATTCATAGAGATAGGGGGCGGACACGCCCCCTGGTCGTTGTTGTACGAGCGAGGCTAAAGTGCAAAGTTAAACAAGTTGAAATGCAATGTACTTGAGATTACAGAACTACGAAATGCGTTGCATGCTGCATGCGGCATGCGGCATGCTACGTGCAACAACAGCAAATTGCAGCATGCCCTTCCCATTGACTCGTCGAAATCGTTACCAGAAATTGCATATTAATATATAGTACATCTCTTGAGCCCCAATCGCCCTTTATCGTTACTTTATGAGCCAACTTAAGGCCACGACGCCTTTGTCTAATAGAACTATTTATGAAGTGAGCTTTAAGTGCTCGTTACATCGTTACCCAGGCTTAGGCCCTGCACTCGTTACTTTACTAGCTGACGAGTCGACCAGATGAGCACAAGTATTCGTTGAATGTAGTGCATAAAAGCCACTTGCCACTCACACACACACTGTGTAAGCTACTTAGTTCAGATTTCGCTACATGCATTTTCATGTTTTTATGCGGTCAACGCAAATGTTTTTACAGCACAGCGACGACACTTTCGTGTTATCATCGCTGTGGAGGGAACTGGGTTAATGTGGCGACTGCAAAAACAGCAATAAAGATAATCATAACGAGAGCCAAAGAGAGGAGAGAAGCGAATGTAACGAGTAACAGGAAATATCTATATAAATATATGCAAAGATATGCTTATATTTATACAAAATGTGTAGAAAAGCGAATGTAACGAGTAACTTATATTTATACAAAGAGTGGAGAGAAGCGAATGTAACGAGTAACTTATATTTATAGAAAGAGTAGAGAAAAGCGAACGTAACGAGAAGCGAATAACGAGTAATTAAAAAAATACTTATACTTATACTTATACTTATACTTATACTTATACTTATACTTATACTTATACTTATACTTATACTTATACTTATACTTATACTTATACTTATACTTATACTTATACTTATACTTATACTTATACTTATACTTATACTTATACTTATACTTATACTTATACTTATACTTATACTTATACTTATACTTATACTTATACTTATACTTATACTTATACTTATACTTATACTTATACTTATACTTATACTTATACTTATACTTATACTTATACTTATACTTATACTTATACTTATACTTATACTTATACTTATACTTATACTTATACTTATACTTATACTTATACTTATACTTATACTTATACTTATACTTATACTTATACTTATACTTATACTTATACTTATACTTATACTTATACTTATACTTATACTTATACTTATACTTATACTTATACTTATACTTATACTTATACTTATTCCCCGATATAATTGAGAGAGAGCGCTGCTCATTTAGTGGCTACTTTTGGCATTTGATGTGTTAATCATGCGTGAAATTAATTCGTTCCACAATGTCTCATTAGTCTGCATTAAGCATGAGGAGCCCCAGTCGATGGGCGAGACCAGCAGACCAGCAGAGCAGCAAGGACAACGGTCGTGGACAAGGACACAGCTCATATATTATTAACTTAATCCCATGGCTGTTCATTTGCCATTGTTCTGCAGCTCATTGGCGGCTCTCGGCGCGCTCAAGTGCTTAAAATTAAATAATTAATTAAACTTCAGGCGTAGCAATAAGATACAAACATGCACAGAGCTCACATCGAGGGAAGGACGCAAAGCCCTATCGAGTGTATCTGCATCGCAATTCGAGTCACATCTGCGCTTAGCAGTTCATGAATAACGTATTAACTTTTACTTTACCCACTGTTGCCCTGCTGCACCCCCCCCCAAAGGGGAAATTTACGTGTTTGGCTTTAGCTGATTAGACGGGGACTCAACGGAATAGTGAACTCTGCTTCTGCTTCTGCTTCAGCTTCAGCTGCGACTGTTCAATCAAAGTCGGAATGAGACGCGGCCACGTGTCGTAGCAGTCAGCCTGCGCTCATCACGACAGTGCTGTAGCAGTGAGCATCCGCAAGCAAGCTCAACTAAATGCTGCTGCAAGCGGAAGGCAACAGACATGTGGCAGCATGTGGCAAGTAGTCGAGCGGTTGTGCCTCGTGCACATACCAATTATGAGGTTGCTGCAGCTCACTGCAAATGCTGTTTTGCCGGTCACGTAACGCAAATAATGAACTTGCAACCGACGGGGGCAGAGAAGCGAGACACTGGGGGAGAGAACCACAGTTTTGTTTGTCTATCCGAGGCAACAGCTGAGTTCGCCCCAACCCAACCTGGAAACAGGAGTGAAATGATTACAGGTTACTGATTACTGCTGATTACGAGTCTTGGCAGCTGAGACGGATGCGAAGCTGCAAATCACAAGCGTGGTAAGCTTAAACGCTCCTCTTTTTTGGAAATTCACCAATTATTCAAACTCTGTATTATTTATTTACAATCAAGCATTATCTTTTACTTTAAATATTGTCAGCTGAGCAAACAATTAACTGAAACAATCACCCAAACTTTTGAATGTTGCGCAAATCGCCGAGTTACGATTAAAACAAATAGAAAAAACATGCGAAAATTGCAAAAAATTCACCACAAGCGTTTGCCAAACTTGAATATATTCTGTGCTTAAACTCATAAATTAATGACTATATTGTCAATATATTTATTTCTACATCAAACTTATATGTTTGCTAAATTGTTAAAGAGCAACAAATTTGAACCTTTTACAACCAAAAATCATTCTTAAGCTAAGCCAAAAAAAAGAGAAATATTGAAAACAAAAGTATAATCTAAAGCATTACAAAAGAAAAAAACTAATAATTGTTTTTGATAACAACAAAACTTTGTAGATGTTTTAAATAATTTTTGGTCATTGGGAAATTCTGCCAAAATTGATCAAATGTATTTAATGTATTTCAGTCATGGAAAAATTCTGCAAAAGCTGCAAAGCTGTTGATTTAGAAGCTGTTTTTTTATTATTTATTTATTAGATAGTTAAATAGGCTGTTAGCACAAATTGGGCTCGCAATACATTTGAAATCGAATCGAATTGTTTGCTAATCTGCCGATGCTGCAGCTGCTTAAATTTAACTAGCTGAAAGACAAACACAGATTGTTTCGATTTGCCAGATAGAATCAGAATCGCGCGAGCTATAAAAGCGACGCTCGATTCGAAGAAATCAAACACAAACCAAGTGCCCTCCAATCCCAATCATCATGAGAAACTCGACAATGATCTTCGGCTTCGGCCTTTTGGTCCTTTGCCTGATCGGCGGCAGCAGCGCCGTAAAATGCACCGACGAGCAGTTGGCTCTTCCCGTCGGCGATCCGGGCCGCGAGGATTGCACCGATTGCACAGACTCGGATAATGAAACTGCCGATGATTGCACCACGACCACAACGACAACCACAACTGTTGCCCCGCCCACCGACGACACCGATCCATCGCCCACCAGCCCTGGAACTGGCACTGGAACTGGCACCGACTCCACCTCCACATCCATTGCGGCTCTGCAGCAGCAGATCCGCTTGTTGCAACTCCGCATCGCCAGACTGAACCTTCGGCTGAATCGCGGCAACAGACGTCGCAGGATTGCCATCAGACGCCCCATCCGCAGAACCGTCATCATCCGTCGCCAGCCCGCCAGACAAGTCCGACAAGTCAGGCGTGTCATCATCGGCTAGGCGATCAATCTGTCTAAACACTTCTTGAATAAAATCATGCATTTAAACAAAATCAAACTCCTGGCTTGAATTTCCTTTCGCTTCGATTTTTCAAGGCTGCCAGCAGCTTGAATTTCTGCGGTTAGAATTCTTCAAATAATCTTTAGTTGAAAACATTTCAGCTTTGAGGTTTGCACTTTTTCTAAATCGATCCTCTCGCCCCTTGTAATATATTTTATTTTTGTTAGATTGATCCTAACTAAATAAAACTGAAGTTGACGTTCCAATTCGCGGTTTAATGACATTAATTCCCCTTCGATTTTAAAGCAATTAAAAGTTTTAAACTTTGCAGAAATATTGATCCAAATAACCAACAACATTTTAACGTTCTATTCGCTCCTATGAATATACAAATTTATTAGATCAATTCCAACTGAACACTTCTTGAATAAAAACTTGCATTTCAGCCAAACATAATGAGATTCTTAGCAAGCAGCAGCTAAAAGTCTCCAAGAAGATTGACACTACTCAATAATTAACACTTGGTAATTCAGTACACTGAAAGAAACTGCTACACGTTGCTTTTGAATTGAAAACATTCTTGTATCATTTTGTAAGACTTTATTTTCTTTCATCTTTATTTGTCTCTAACCATTTTTATTATTTTTGATTCTAACTCCACTAAAGAAATATCTTTAGGATTGTCATTTAAACAGTGCTAGCTTTGGATAATTTGTTCTCGTTGTTTATGTATTTCTTTTAGTATTATTATTGCCTTATTCGTTCAGCACAAACGCGTTCCTTTTATAAAATTTATTTTTATATCACAAAATACCTATTTTATATATTAATTTTTAAATTTATTCAATTTATTAGCATACCACTAACGATTGAATAGATAATAAATAAAACGTTTTCAATTAGTAAATTTACAAAATATCCAAAATGAAAACAATCACTATGGATTTCTTGCAGTGTACTGCGAGCGAGCGCAATTGTTGTCACAGCTGCGTAAATTTGTATAGTTCAAAGCAAACAGAAATCTTCAAATTCAGAATAGCAAACAATAAAATACAATACTCATTTGAAACACAAATTGAATGTTTGCATATTTATTCAACGTGTGTTTCCTTTTTTTGTGTTTTTCTACTCATCAAAATGATAAGAGTGATATAATAAAAATAACAGAAATATATTGAAAAAATGTCATAAAAAAAAAACAACCAGTCAATCAATCAGTCAATTAGTCAGTTTGTCTGTGTGTGTGTGTGTGTGTTTTTGTTGAGGTCATTGATTGAGCAATTAATTGAACAAATTATGGATTTTGTGTGTCTTTGTGTCGCTGTCGCTCAAACATCTCTAATGTGTCCTTTATTAACCATAATTCAGTCAAAATTGTTTGTGCGTCATGTGATTTTCAATCAACAAATTAACCCCAATGAACCCGACCGCATTATTTGCGTGCGGACTGTTTGAATCGCACTGTGAATATGCTGTGAATAAGCGGCGGACAGCAATCGAATATATTCGACATTATGAGTGGCAATGAGCAGGCGAGAGCAATTGCCCAAATCGAATGCTTAATTAATAGATTAAAACCGAATAATGTGTTGGCCAACAAACCTTGTAACCTGGCCCAAGTCACCAAATCTATACACACACACACACACACACACACACACACACACACAAGCGGACATTTAATTGAAACATAAATAATAATTTCCAATTGCTGCAATTTTCGATTCAATTCAAATCAAATCAAAGCCAACAACGAACAGCGCTCCGTATAGAAATATAATTATGTGCGAAGGCCGCTCGAGAAGATCAAGATACAAAATGCATTAAATTAGTCAATATTATTTTTAGTAGCTTAATTTTACATTATGATAGTTATATGAATACTTTTATTGGGAACAAATTAAATATGAATACAACATTTTTGACTTACCGCGAGTTGATAAATAACGTTTAAATATCGTTTTTATTGTTTGTAATTTCATCTGAAAAAAAGGAAATAGAAGAAATATTATAAATATATATTTAAATAAATAATAGCATATGTAAAACTATTTTATTTATTGCCTCTATACGAAGTTGTATTATTTTAATTAAAAATTGTATAATTCATTAAAACAAAAATAGAAGAGAGTTAATCGTCTTGAAATTTGGATTTTTTTATAGTTTTACGTATATTAAAAATTCCTAAAAAATAATTTCGAAATTGTTTTATCTATCTCAACTATTTATTTACACGACCAAGACAGATTCAACTCGTTAAAAGTCTGTTACATAAAATAAAAAGATGCTTAATATGTCTAGAAATCTCTTGAGCAACCCTCGACGCAGCGACGGCGACAACGACTCATTAATATGAGCCCTGAGAACGGCTCTGCGGAAGGTTCTGTTGCGACTCGTGATAATAACCCGGCATATCCCAGAAGCGAGTAAATTGTGCTTAGCTCCAAGTGACTCGATGCCTCGTTAAATGCAATTGCTGAAGGTTTCCCTCGCTTCCCCTGGACAAACTTATATGCGGTGTGGTTGGCTGTGTGTGTGTGTGTGTCTGCCGCCTATCTGTTTGTCGATTTGTTTGTTGGTTTATTTGTTTGTCTGTTTATCTGTTTGTGTTTCCCTTTAAGCTGCCTGCTGATTACCATATAAATATTTTATGTCTTTTGCCACACTCCCTGCCCTGCCCTGCCCGGTTCTGCTCTGTTCTGTGTGGCGACACTCGACTGTTGATTACATTATTAAATGTGATTTTAATGACTTTTATGTTATTTATGCGCATTAGCCGACGATGACGATAATATCGTTTCAACTTTCCAGCTCGAGTTAAAGTTCCTTTGCGGATAGCCATCAGCTTTTGTGCGGCAGCAGCGCACGCATAGCAATCAGCTTGTGCAAGTGCTTAACTAATGTAAATCAGCCGCATACATTTTACACACAGAGCAAGCGAGAAGGCTGCATCTCGATGGCCCGCTGGAAATGCATGAAAGAATGGTGGAGAGAGAGCGAGACAGGGAGAAGCAACGAAGCTTGCGCCAATAAATATGCAATGGCAAATGCACAAGGGAAGGCGAGGGGCAGAGGGGCAGAGGGGGGAGCTTGTCTGCATGATAAAATTGTGCATTAGTAATGCGACAAGCCAAAAACATCCATTGATACATGTATCTGCGTACAACACATAAATAAAATCCAGCAGCAGCAGCAACGAGCGCAGAGCAAACACAAATATTATTATGATTATTGCGTGGCGTTTTTTTTCTTCTACTTTTTCTTCTCTAGATACCCTATAATATTTGAGAGTGCGACTTGCGCGACTTTAATGTGAACAACACGAATATTTTTCAATTGTTATTTGAGCAACAGCGCATCAAAATTTAGAATCTATCCTAACCAAGCTTAAAACGGAAAGAGGAGGTTAAGCAATTCATTATTAATACGTAAATCGTAAACATTTACAATTTAAGTAAAAACGCACCTATAAAAAAATAACTTCATTTGTTTAATTTATGTTGAAGATGGAATTACATAATTGCTATATTAGTTTAAAAATCAATTGTAATCAAATCTAGAAATTTCGAAATTTTTTTTGTTGACAATTTCAAATCCCATTCTCCATAAACTTCAAGAGCCAATTCAGTATAAGAAAATTAGCCTTACAACATTGCCAATTGCGATCTACATTGCAGTTAACTCTTAAAAAGGACTCGACAAATATGTTATAGAAAAGCTTACAATATAATACCAATTATTGCAAATTAATTCATTTACAAATTTAAAATAAATTAAATTAAATAAATACAATTTTTTGGCATTAAATAGATAACAATTAAAAAACAGTTTTCATCTTAATCAAATTAATTAAATATGGGAAATTTGCATTTGAGTTAAATATTATTATGATTATGAAAATTATAGCAGTTTTAGAAAAGTATTTGATGAACGTTGTTTTACTTTTAGCATGAGTAAAATATAATGATTAAATAAATTTATTTATATTATTATAGGATATGCATTAGTTTTACTGAGTCGACTTTATGCTGATTTCTCGCTGTTTGGCTTCAAAATTCATGAAGATAAACAACGCACATTGCGGTTGTACAATCTCTGGCTGGTTTCGAAGTCGGAGGACAAAAGGAGGGATGAGGGATGAGGAAGGAGGGGAAGGAGATGGCCCGCAGCACAAATCAATTGGATTAGAAAAATTGTCAGCGAAAGCAGCGCAGACAACACAGCGAGGAGAGGGGGGGGGGGAAGAGAAGTTTTGGATATATTGAAGCTTACAATTTGATAAATTATGGATCAAAGCGACGACAACAACAACAACAACAGAATTGAATAAATATTTATGAAACTAATGAAATGATATCACAGAGCGTTCCCTGCTTCCTCTTCTCCCCATCTCCTTGTCTGCTTGTATCGCATGTGTTAAGATGTTAATGCCAAGGGCCAAGGGCAGACGCACCTTAAAGAGCAAGATGAATATGACGACGATGATAATGATGATGATGATGATATTTCATATACTAGAAAAACCTTTTAGAATGTTAATGACTTATGAGAGACCCGAAAATGTCTTGGGGGAAGAAGCAGCAGCAGCAGCAGCAACCGGAGAGAGCAACTCAAGAACTCGAGAGCCCGAGAACTCAAGAACTGAAGAACTCAAAGAACTGCAGAAGAAATGTTAGTAATGGCCTCATAAATGGCAGAGCTCGTAGCATTTTATTGCTGTTGAGCGTCATTAAAACATGACAAGGCACAAAATGTTGCCAGCCAAAGAGTGTGTGAGAGAGAGAGAGCGAGAGAGAGAGGGAGAAAGTGAGACAGGGTTAAGTTGTTGTCTGCGTGTTGTTGCCGCCAACCAAAAAGCAAAAAAAAATAAAAAAGGGTTAAACAAATGAAAGTAAGGAAAACACACATAAAAAAAAAAATGATGCCAAAACTCAACTGAAACTTTTGTGATAATTAAAATGCCTGAACAGCCGATGGGGACGACCACAAAATACCCTATAAAAGATAGATGATGATCATTAAAGCAATAAATCAAAACAAAAAAAATTAAAAAAAAAAAAATACTTATAAAGAAAAATTGAGAAATATTAGAAATAGATATAAACTCTTAAAAGTATACATTAAAATATATCGAGAGGCATGTCTAAAATATTTTAAGGTATTAAAACTAGAAAAATTATAGAGAATATTGGAAATTTTGATATAAAAATTAAAAAGGAAATTTAACCAATAAACTAAAAAACCTGGTTACAAAAATTTAAAACTGAATCAACGGACATTTATAACAAAGTTTAAAGAAAAATAACAACTTGTAAAAACCAATAAGGAATATTGGAAATATTTTAATATAAACAGATTATGTTTATGTTTATATTAAAATATTTGGAAATTTCCAATAAATTAATAGAAAATCTAAATAAAAAATAAAGGTTTTTTCATCATAATATCATAATTGGAAATAGTTTTAAGTTTATATTAGAAATATTGTAATATTAGAAAGTTCATTTATAGCGTCCTCTTTTATAAGCTTTAGCTTGCAGCGCTAAAAATAGTAACCAATAAATGCATAAATACTAAAATTATATAAAGAATAGGAATTAAAAATATTAATTATTCAAAATTAGTTACAAATAAATACAATTAAAATATATACAAATTAAAGCTTGCTATCTCAAAGGTCGCCAAGAGTTCCAGATAACAATCTACAGCGCACACACACAGTGACGCTTCCAGGGTATATTGAACAAGAAGTCAGACAGCGAACAAGCCGAGGCGAAGTCGGAGAATCGGGAAGTCGGGGAGTTAGGCAGTTGCCTCGATATTATGAGCATAACATGATAATAATGTAATGGCATAATGAAATGCTTTCGTCTTATTTGTTTCGCTTTCTCGTTTCGTATCGTTGCGTTTCGTTTTTTTATGACTTATTGGAATTGGAAACGTATCGAATTTTTCCTGTAATTTCTTTAGTGCTTGCTCTGCCCCCCCTTTTGTTTGTGTTCTCTCCGCCCTCTCTGGGGGCCACTTAAAGCGCTTTAATTAATTAATTTGTGGCGTTTTAATGTCTGCCCATCACGCAAGAAGTTACGCCCCAAAAATCACGGCGACGGCTAAAAGGCAAAAGCCAATCGAATCCTTTAAGCAAGTCCAAATAGTCGTTGTGAAGTCTTTGTGGGAAGGTGGGGATTATATCTATAAATTTAGTCATTAAGTTGGACAATGGAATGTGAAAGGGAAAAGCGTAAAAGCGAAATGCGAAAAGCGAAAAGCGAAACAGCGCTGAGATTGCGGCAAAGCCAAAGAAAACAACTCAATGGAAATGACTGAGGTGCAAACCGATGGCTTAAAGTGGAGCGATTTAGTAAATTAAGATTTAAAAACACAAAATAATAAAATATTTGAAACTAATTTATCAATTTTCTCATACAAATTTAATACAAGACAATAAGGATATCAATGTTTATAAAAATAATTGTAAATCATTTTAAATTGAAAATAAAATAATATAAAATACAATTATATATAAAAAGTTTCAATCAAAGTTGTTTGTGAATATCAATTATGAAAATTTAAAAAATTGTAATTTGTGAAATTTATAATAAGTAAAAAGGATTTATTTTATTTTTTTTAAGTTTATCGTAAAATCTGGTTTGTCGTAAAAACATAATAAATCTGCATATTTATTTCTGCCTCTCAGAGTCCTATTGAGGGCTTTAATTTTTTAATGCGTTTACTGATTTAAGCGCTTAGCTGAATTAAGGCGAATTAATTAAGATATTAAAGTAATATTTCCAAAGCGAGGAAACGGCTAAAAAACTGAAATTCAATTTGTTGATGAGAACTGCTAAACGGCAATTAATTCAAGTACTATAAGAGGTAATAATCTCGCACCCTTTATCTTTATAAGTCTGGTTGTAATCAGGATGAGTTAAATCCCAATATATTTGTGCTTCAATTAACTTGGCAGCTTTGAGACAAGCTGAGTGCGGAGTTAAAGCATTTTTGGGTTCTGATTAGCAACGCTTTCCACATGGTCAGCTGCTGGTCACTGGGAATCAAGTCGAATCGAATCGAGTCCTGTTCTGCTCTATTCTGTTATCCTAGCTCACGTGCTGACCGCAAAATTGATGAGGCAGTCAGTTGCTGCGGCTTCTTCTTGGGCTGGCAATAAACATTTAAAAGCGTCAACATGACAAAGGATAATGGCAACCAACAACACCAACAAAAAAAAAAAAAGGGACAAGTAAATCGAAAAAAAAAAGGGAGCAAAGTCAATGAGCCATGATGAGAGCAAATCGATTGTTCAACTGCAGAACCACAACATGAAAATAGAGTTGCAAGCGGGCATGCACGACTTGCCAGATACCCAAGAGAGACAACACAGTTCCAAATACTTGTAACTAACTAATTAATGCGTCTAGTTGGGATTTAGTTTGTCCATTGTTCGGAAACCTGCAGCCTCAAATCAATTTCATAAAAAGAGCGAGACAATCTAGGAGGATGTGGATGGGGCAAGTGTGAAGTCAAGTCGCGTGTCCTGCCAGGACACAGCAGCAGGCAAGGACCTGGAACAGCAGCAGCAGCCAAAGTCGAGGCAGCCATCCATCAAAAGCGTTTGGCGCCCGAAGCGTTAATCGTTGTCAAAACCTGATAAAGACTGATTGAGTGCTTAATGGCATTCTTGTTGTAAGCGAGCGACTGAAGGAGGGGGGGAGAGATAGAGAGGGAGGGAGGGATGCATATGATAATCAAGTTGGGCCCAAGAGCAAAGCATGGAACATGTAAGGAAGCCACAGTTGTTCATTGGGTTCGACTAGTTGATACCCGCTAAACACTCTCAAATAATACTACAAACTTAAATGCATTTTGATTCTACAACTTTGTGATAATATTTAAAATAATATTAATAATAATTATAATAATATATCATTAGCAGTAATCATAATAAGCAATAATAATAAGCCTCACAAATAATTAATAATAGGAATCTTCAAAAATAATGATCATCATAAACAATAATAATTATCAGTAGCAATAAGTATTAATAAAAAATAATATTGAATACTAAACTAAAATTCAATACAATTATAATTTATAACAAAAACAATTGTCATTAAAAATAATAATAATAATCCTTAACAACATAAATAATAATTCAAATAATTCGCTAATAACAATTATATGTAATCCTCAATAATAATCATTTTAATTAAAAAATAATAATCGCAAATAATAATAACATTAATAATAAAAATTATTTTTAATAATAAATAATAATAATAATGATTCTTAAAAATAAAAAAATAAAATAATAAAATTTCATATAACATCAATAATAACCCACATTTATACTCAGAATCACTAATCATTATACTCATCAATAATAGGCATTAAAAACTAATTATTTAATTATCTTCAAGTTTATAATCGCAACCATAAATTCGTATATTTATTGTAATGCATGAGCATATGGAACTGGAGTTATGGTCTAACAGATATAGATTAGATCCTCCACAATTATCTTGCTGATCAAGTAATACGCACTATGTATGAAAGTCTTACTGTTTGACTGACGATTGCCAACGAATTGTTATACCCCACTACGCAGCTGGGGACGCGCGCACTCAAATATAAATAGAAAGCGCGAATGTTTTGCTATGCCATCGATAGACTTCTGCCAAGTTATCGATGATAGATCCGCCCCTCGCTGCCCCCTCGCCGCCCCCTCGTCCCCCCTTCTTGCCCCTGCAACAGCGCGCCTGATGAAGATTGAACGCTTTGGCGGCTGTTTTGAGTTGTGATTTAGTTACCGAAAGCAAAGTAAAAGTCTGTTTAGCGTCTTTAAAGCGCACGATATTTGTGTTGTCTGTTTGCCCAATGGCTAGCAGAAAACAGAGAGAGAGAGAAAGAGAGAGAGAGAGAGAGGGAGAGAGGGAGAGAGGGAGAGAGAGAGAGAAGGAGAGAGAGAGAGAAGCAAAGTCATCGCTTAAGTTGTGCTTTGTTTTTGGCTTTTCAATTGCAGCAACTGAAATTATTTGCATATTGTGATAGAAAGAGAGTATGTGTGTGTGTGTGTGTGTGTGTGTGTGTGTGTGTGTGTGTGTGTGTGTGTGTGTGTGTGTGTTGTGACTGCCTTAAGCGGCTGCAAGTGAAGCGCACTTGTTTCTTGCCACTTGCCACCGCAGCGCAGAAGCAAAAATGTTGTGCTATGTGTAAAAAATGTGGCAAAAATGTTGCAAGTGCAAAGCGCAGACACACACTAATACAAACACACACACACACAAAATAGTGCAACTTTAAGTTGCAAGTCATTTGCAAATGTGGCAAGAAAGCGAGCGAGAAAACTCTCACTGAAAACGGGAAAATTCGGCAGGTGAAAAAGCTACAATTAAGTATAGAGGCATTTTGCAAGTATGAAATACAATTACTTAAAAAAACATATTTGGACATTTGTGTACTTCTAAAAAATCTTTTGGTTACTTAAAAATAATAAAAATGATTTTTTTTTTGTGTTTAGAGAAGTTGTGTTTTAATTACTATATTTATTTACTAATTATTTCATTTATTTTAGTTTTTAGCATTTTATTTATATGATTTTGTTCTTTTTTGACTGTAATTATTGATCAATTTTTTTGGAAAAATATTAATTCAGTGAATTAAGAAACAAATGAGCAAATTAAACATAACAAAGTAGTAATTTAATGTTTTTCTTATAGGTTCAATAATCCGATGGCAAACAAATTATATTTTGTGAAGCTGAATTTTAATAATTCCAGTTATTTACTTTAGTACTATTATTATTATGTTTTAAATATTAAACCTTTTAGCTTTGGTACTATTATTCACAACATGAATGAAGGATGAATTAGAAGGAATGATTTTCTTTGCGTTTTCTACTTGTTGCCTCGACTTCTTTCTACCTCTCTTCTATATATTTCGCTATATATTTGCTTATGAAATCTTCACTTCTTTCTTATCTGTCTGTCTCACTCTCTATTTCATTAATGTTCCAAGTTGACTGCGAAGCAATCATTTTATGGTAATCATCGATTTCAATAAACAATCCAAAATGTGCCAAGTGCATTCTTTCACCCCCTCACTCCTCACGTTCCAGAGTGAAAGAGGGAGGAAGAGTGGGGGGGGGAGGGAGAGGGGAGTATGTGTAGAAGCTGACTATGAAAAAGTCAAGTCAACTTTGGCATTTTAAAGTCCAGTCTCGGGGCTTTCTTTCTCTCTCTCTTTCTTTCTATCACTCATTCTCCATCTCGCTGTCTGTCCTTGTCTTCCGGCTCTTGTCGTCTCCCTTGCTCTATTTACACAGAGCAAAATTATTCGCTATATAATTCAGAATAATATATTCAGGAATTTGATATTTAATTTCCATCTCAAGATAAGATCTTCAATCTCGAAAGAGCAATTACAATTTTAATTATAATAGCTGGTTATAACTAAAATTACTAAGTAATTTAATTTATTAAATAATTTGAAATGTTTTTTTATCTTCTGAATATTTCAGAATTAAAAAAAATGTATATTCCAGAATTTTTCTGGCATTTTGTACTTGATTTATGCATTTATTAGAGCGTTTAGTTCTCTCTGTGTGGCGCTTCGCATTTTTGTTGGCACTTGCCACTTGCCTCACACACACACACACACACACACGCTAGCTTGCCACACAATTTATGGATGCGTGTGTGTGTGTGTGTGTGCAGTGTTCAGTTATAGCTGCAATCATAGATTTCAAGCCTCGAACAATTCACGTCAACTGCAGTTTCGAATTCGGTTTTGCAATTGGGCGATTGGTCCCAGCAGCCAAGGGGTTAAGTCACCAGCTGGGGCAAGGGGCACAGACCGAACAGGGGGCAGGGGGCAGGGGGGCAAGGAAGAGGGAGGCAGGAGGGGAACACAAGGTGTTGGCATTTGCACGCTTCGCAATCAGACTTTGGCTGCATTTCAGTTGCAGTTGCAGTTGCCTCTCAGCTTTCGGCTTTGGAGTCAACTTTGCAGCTGCCACAAATGCAGCTGCAGTTGTTGTTGTTGTTGTTGTTGCAGCAGCAGACGACCAAAAGGGGGGAGGGGGTAGGGGGAATTGAAGGCAGCACAGTGCCAGTTTAGTTGGCCTAGGTAAATACATCATTAAACATGTAAGGTCCAAATGCATTGTCAACAGTTGTTGCCTGCAGATCTCGAGCTGCAGTTGCACAATATGCAAGCAGAGAGAGAGAGGAGTGCAGAGAGAGTGAGAGAGAGAGAGAGAGAGAGAGAGAGGACAGTTGAAGCTATGCTTCAACTACGTGCTCAAGTGCGTTGCGCCATTCGATGTGTGTGTTGCATGCCCCTCATCACTCTGCCCCCCCTGAGTGTGTGCAAGACAAATGCATATTTGTGAGTTAACATGCGTATTTGCCATGCCACAAGCTCATCATCGCCATCAGCTTGATTTCCATTGATTTCCTCACAGCACCAACATCATCATCAACTGTTCTGTGGCAATGACATTCACTGCAATTGTGGCCTGGATTAATCCAGCAATTTGTAGCCACTAATAGAAGTAATAATAAAATATAGTAAATTAACAAAAGTGGAGTTACTAAATTTAATCGACTCGTCGTTCAAAATTGTTTGTCGATAAATATAATTAGCTAAACAAATTAAAAAAATATATTATTTATGGCACAGAAATAGTGGTAGCAATAAATGAAAAAGCAATAGAAAAAAATGTAGTGTACAAAATAAAATATAGTTAATAAAATACGAATAAAAACAGTAGTAGAAATAGTGGAGAAATGGCAGAAGAATTAAAAGTTGTAAATGTATTATAAAATAAATTCAATTCAACATTCATCTAAAAAAATAAATATTTAACAATTTAATTAAATAATATTATGGAAACAAAGTTAAGAAGACTGGGATTTTATACATAAAATGTATATAACAAAAATCAGTATTTCTAAATCGTGTATTAATATTTATGATCATATAAGTATTGATTGGTCTCAATAACGAAGTTTTTTAAGTCATGAAATGAAGATACTTCAAGATTATTATGTTTTTAAAGTGATTTTCAGTATTAAGATGAAAATTCTTAGCTCTGAGACCAAAATCCCTATAGTTAAATTATTATTAACACTCCAAGATTTGTTAAAAAATTAATGGTTTTCACGAGCTGATGGCAATTTGTGAGCGGAGATCTGAGAAGACGAGCAGCTGCATAATCGCAATTAAGCTTTAAGCTACAAGCCAAGAGGAATCTGAGCCACATGTAAATGCAGAGCAGAGAACAGGCCAAAAAGGGGAAAAACAGTTAACAGGATTCTCGCATTGCGCATTGCACCTAAATAGGCCTTTTGGGTTAAGCCATTAACAGCACTCTCGCTCCCTCTCGCTCCCACGCTCTCGCCAGTTCAGGTGGAAATCTCGGCACTCCGGATGTGGTTTTCATTTATAACGGAAATTAAAAAATGTCAACGCCGCCAGCAGCAGCAGCAGCA
The DNA here is from genome assembly GCA_035047365.1 of Drosophila ustulata. NCBI lineage: Eukaryota > Metazoa > Arthropoda > Insecta > Diptera > Drosophilidae > Drosophila > Drosophila ustulata. Next base: position 11,141,061 of record JAWNPT010000080.1, read on the forward strand.
GCAGCAGAGAGAGAAATGAAACGAAACGAAACTAAACGAAATGAAATGAAACGAGACGAGGGAGGGATTAACCAGCTTACCACTTTTCCTCTTTCCCACTTTTCCACCCGCCTCCCCCGCTTTTCATCTTTGGTTTAGTTTGTCGTGTGTCAAGAGCAGCTTTTCAATTGGGGCAACTCTTCATTCATTCATTCGTTCCCCGCATGCAACACTTTCACAATTCCTTTTTTTGTTTTTTTTTGCTTTCACTCGATTTGCAACTCGTTGTCGCACCATTTCATCAATTGCCTAGATATCGATTGAACGCTATTTAAATCGCTCACTAATATTTTTCCTTTTCCACCGTTATTGCATCACTTTAATTGAATAGAAAAATATAACTTACCTGTTGACTGCAATTTACGCCATAGCAGCTAGCTTTTTGTCTCTCATAGCAGCCAGCTTTGTGTCGTTCCAAACTTTTATTTCTGAGTCGAAGAAAGCTGCAAGAAAACCGGGAAGAAAATGTGGAATGAGAAACAAATGAGAAATAAAGACCAAAATTAATTTTTTTAATTTAATCTTATTGTTTGTAAAAAAAAAAAAATAATAATAATGCCAATATAATTTGAATATACAAAATTAAAATGCAATAATCATTTATTTATTTGTTTTATATTCGTTAATTCTGATTAAACAGCTTCGAGAATAAAATCCTTATTTCATTGAGGAAAAATGTACAATGATAATCTCAATTTAATTTTCATTCATTACTACCACTTTAAATTTAAATCTTTGCTTGAATTCCATTCGCCATTAAATTTTGCAGTATTAACTTAACTCTTATATCAATATTTATTTTCTTCTATTTATGTTCAGCTCTTATCAATATAGAATACAACTACAGCAATTGCCGCATATTTTGCTTGCTATTTCCGTGTTATCACAAGCTTTGTCGGCACACGTTGCCTGCAAGAAGTGAGAAGTGCCGAGAGAGGCGCGAGGAGCAGCAGAAGGGTTGAAGGCAGGGAGAAAGAGAAAGAGGCGTGCGACAGGTGAGAAGTAAACCAAGTGCGACGGAAGCAATAAGTGCGCTGATTGATATTGTCAATGATGAAGCATGAATACGAATTCGAATACGAATATGAATGTGAGTGTGAGTTCAAATTGTGCGGGTAACTGAGCAATTGTTGTTGTTGTTGTTGCTGCTGCTGCTGCAGCTTCTTTTGTGGCATCTTTTGTGGGGTTCCTGAAGGAGACAAGTTCTTGGCTCACAGCATTTGTCTTCAAAGTGTATTTATGGCGAGCACTTCATCGTCATCGTCATCGACATCGTCAGCGCGATGATGATTGTGCTCATCATCATCATTATCAGTCGCTATCATTCACATCATTCGCCATCATTCACACTCAATGACACCCCATCGAGAGACAGAGGGAGACAGGACGTGGCGTCGGCTGGCGACACATTATTGCATTTTGTTGTTGTTATTACTCACACACACACACACACACACACACACACACACACACACACACACACTCGCACACACACACTTTCAGCGTCTGTCTGAGCTTTACAACTTCAATCAAATTCAATTGAGTTCAATTCAATTGTAACGTATTGTATTTTTATTGAGGCGTAAAAAAAGCAAGAAAACCAAAGCTGCCAAGGTGTGTGCATCTCTCTCTCGCTCTCTCTCTCTCACACACTCTCTTGCTGTCTCATGCACTCACTCAGAGATTTAACAAGTGCGACATAATGGCGCTGACAACGCCAGAATCGGGGGGGATTGAAGCGTGCAAATGTCGCAATCACTGACACGCAGCATACGACGCGCCACGCATGAAACTGAGCACCAGCAACAACAACAACAACAACAACTCCAAAAACGGGGGCGGCGCGAGTGTGCGGTGTTTTTGGGGGGCGTGGCAGTGGCAGAGGCGGCATTCACGCGTCTTGGCGACGCGCGACGACTTTTATGACTTCAATTCAATTTGTTTACGAGCCCAAAGGGCTGCCTAAGAACTCCTCGCCTGACGCCTGCGACGACGAGGGTTGTCAGAGCAGTTGCTGACGGGCCATAAAACGAAACAATAATTGAACAGTTTCCTATTTGAGTTAATAAAAAACCAGTTTAAGCTGCCACATTGGCAAACAGAGAGATCATTTTGAAAAATAAATTAATAAATAAAATAGAAGGAAAACCGAGAAATATTCAAAACACAAAATTATTATACAAAACTGTTTCTTCCTAAATGTTGTTAAGTAATATTGTGTATTTTAATTATTTAATAATTTTATAACTAGCTATATATTCTGTAAGTAATTTGACACTCGTTAAAATGCTTACGGAATGCTCATATAACACTAAGAAAATTACACTATTAAATGAAAATTAAAAAAAAAATAATTCGCGCAAATTACTGCTAAGAATTCACTAACCAAATTACAAGTGGCTGTCAAAAATATGCTACAAATAAGTGTAATATGTTTTCAATCAGTTTATTTGTATACTATATATTTTGAAGTTATTTGGAATGACAGGTAGTTTAAGCTGATTTTTCATTAACAAAATTTACATAGAAACAAAAATTGTGCACCTTGAAATTAACTATTTATAATGCTACAGGGCAGACCGACAGAACTCTGAATAGAATTTAACACAGTCAAGATAACTGTTATGCGCAGTCATTTTAACATTCTATTAATTATATTTTATTTCATTAATAATGAATTTATGCTTATAATGCGTAATTAATTCTTTATGTAAATAGAAATGACGTTATTAAATTTGTTATTTTATTAATTGTAAAACAAGATGTAGTTGAGTCGATGGTGTCAAAAAGCAAGTTTAAAAATATATTAAAATAAGTATATGTATTTGTTACCTACTTTATTGGAAATATTTTGTCGGCATTGTAAAATTTAGATTTTAATTTCAAAGTTTCTTAGATAAATCTGACAAATTATTTTAATAATTTATTTAATTAACTAAGCTTTATATTCTTACTCTTCTAAGCATAATGTTGTATTCAAATTTCTTCAATAACATCGACTGTTCAGAGTCGACTGTAAATTAATAAAATAAACGAACTATTAAGTTGGCTGCTCAATTATAACAGTTATGCAACTGTTATACTGCTGCGTATCACAGCAATTTCAAGCTGCAATGGAATGTTGTATGGCTGATGTCAAATTTGAATCAATTATTGAATTAAAATCACAGAACTGCTTTTTAATTGTGCAAATTGTTGTATTTATTCTTTGTCCGCTTGACAATTTGTACAAGTATTTACATGGCGACGTCGCGTCGTAATCTGACGCGAATTTCGTGCTCTGGCTAATGAATAAATGAGATGTTGCTTCCATGTTTTGCAGCACTTTTTATTTAAGGCCAATGTGCAATGCTTTAATGCGCCGTGCAACCCGTGTGTGTGTAAGTATGTGTGTGTGTGTGCGGCAGCGCACAAAAGTATGCTACAGCATACACACATACAATATTCAAAGCGCCGCACAAAAGTATGCTGTGCTAAATAAGTAACTCAACAACAGCAGCAGCAGCAACAACAACAACAAGGTCACAGGCAGCAGCAGCAGCAGGTGATGAGCGTAAAATTTATGCAGCGACATGTTAGGCAGGCGGACATGACGAAGGAGGGGCGCAGAGGGAGCGAAAAAGTTGCCCGCAGGCGACGAAGAAGAGGGGAAGAAGGCGAAGAAGCAAAAGAGCTTTTCAGTATTTTTTTTTATTTTTTGGTATTATTGTCACGCGTCACGTCTGGCGGGAGATTTTAAAGAGCGAGAGAGAGAGAGAGAGACTGGATGTGTGTGTGTTTGTGTGGGACTTAAAGTCGCGGCACACTAATTAAGCCGGCAGGTGGCGCCATTGTGCTGATAAATTAGCGCCAATTTACAGCATAACAAGTGCCAACACAACTTTCACCCGGCCGAGCACTTTCTCCCCCCCCCCACCCCTCTTTCTCCTCTCGTTGTGGCTTTGCTGTGTGCAGCGCAGCCAATTAAATTTCATGGATAAACATGAGGTTCAAGGCAGGGAGCGCCGAGATGACTTTGGATTTGTGGCCAAAAGGCTGTGGGTGGATTTTGCAGTTGCTTTTGCCGCTGGCATTTTCAAGTTTTGTTCAAATTGAATTTCCAGCAATTTGGCGCTCGCTGCCAGGCAAGTAAATCAAGTGGCGCTGCGGTCAGTTGGGCAACAATGGGTTAAAGAGCTAAATATAGCCAGCGAAAAATACATTTATACATCTGCGCCTGAACGATCACAACGAATCAAGTTTTGCAGCAAACGGTTTTAATGCAAATTTCAATTTTTTTCAATGTTTTGGTTTTTGTATCTGTAATGTGCATTTAAATGTGCAACTATCTAAAATGAATTCAAATTAGATTCATATTTTAGCATGCATTTTGTTGATTTGATTTTCAATGTTTAGTCAAACAAATGATTACTGCAATTCAAAAGGCATACAGCAAATAATAATTTTGCAGCTAAAATATTAAAGAAAATGTTCTTTTAATGCATTCTCAGTAAAATAAGATGAATAAAATGCAAAAATTTAAAAAAAAATATAATCTATTCAAGTAATAATTGGTTTTTTGATTAACATTGAGAGCATAACTGACATCGAACTAAAAAAAAATATATATTTTTTTTAAACTTTATATAATTAAAAAAGTAAACTCACCTATTTAAACGTTGAATCCAACTTCCAAGCGATGCTGGAGTAACGTAGCAGCTAGCTTTTGCGTGTCATAGCAGGCAGCAATCTATTGGCTATCGAAGAAGCTGCAAACGAACGATAGGAAAAAACATTGCAGCATAAGCAGAAATTTGCCAAAATACAATAAAAGAAAATAATAGAAAATAGAAGCGAGGAAAATTCGGAAAGCAGTTAACATTTTGGGAAAAATGGCAAAACAAACAGCGCAACTAAATCAAGCCCAAAGATGACGTTGTTTCCCCCGCCACATTTCCCTCCCCCTCTACAGCTAAGCCTGAGAGGATGATGCTGATTCGGAGTCCTCAAGCTGCATCTCCATCTGCAACTCTTTCCCTCGTTTGCTTGGCGTGATGCTCTTAAGCGGCAATCGCGTTTTTCCACAACTTTTTCAGGCGTAATAAAAACGCTCAACTTTTCGCTCTCTCTCTCTCTCCCTCTGCTTATCTCTCGCTCATTCATAGACACTTTTGTGCTGCTCGGTTTTGTGTAGTTTTTCTCAGGGTTTTAACTCCTTTTCTACTCTCTGGAATGCTCTGCCTTTGCGAGTCGCTCGATTGTCTTGCAGCCGTTTGAAGATATCAAGTATACGCAGCGTATTCGCGATTCGTTCAATAATTATTTCAATTCGTCTCTGTTTTTTTTTTCGTTCGCCTCGTTTCATTTTCGCAATTTTCATTTGCCGTCGCTGCAGTTTTGCTAGTTGGCGCAATTTTGCGCGTTTTCATCGTTTTAATCGATGTTGGTCAAAGTTGTCGGCTGAATGTGGCAAGAGGAGTGAGGAGAAGGGGAGGGAGGGAAGGGAGAGGCTGGCTGGCTGGTGGCATCGACAAGTACTAAAAATCTTTGTAACCATAATTAAAAGTTGTTGTGCCCCCTTTTTTACTTCATCCTCCGGTTCGCCATTGCGCCACTTGTGGCGCAAACAATAATTAATTTAAATTGAAACATTTTAGCGCCTTGCTTCTCTCTCTCTCTTGCTCTCTCTCTGTCTCTCTTTCTCACTATGCCAGTCAACAGCAGATTTCGTTCGAGTTTTTGCAGTTGGCTTCGCTCTTTTTTCGCTTTGCTTTTCCTTTAGTTTTAATAGCTGCTTTTACCACAGGCTGCCACGCCCACCGCCGCCCCATTTTGACGCCCACTTCTGGTGACTTTTACTACGTAAATATGCGTATCAATGCAACGGCAGCTGTCGAGATTTATCGATACACGCTCATCGATAAATTTGAATGATAAATCTCTACGACTTGCAAAACTTTGAGTTTCGGTTTTCGCCTTGAACTTCGAACTATCGAATGATATAGATATAGATATAGATATAGATATAGATATAGATATAGATATAGATATAGATATAGATATAGATATAGATATAGATATAGATATAGATATGGATATAGATATAGATATAGATATAGATATAGATATAGATATAGATATAGATATAGATATAGATATAGATATAGATATAGATATAGATATAGATATAGATATAGATATAGATATAGATATAGATATAGATATAGATATAGATATAGATATAGATATAGATATAGATATAGATATAGATATAGATATAGATATAGATATAGATATAGATATAGATATAGATATAGATATAGATATAGATATAGATATAGATATAGATATAGATATAGATATAGATATAGATATAGATATAGATATAGATATAGATATAGATATAGATATAGATATAGATATAGATATAGATATAGATATAGATATAGATATAGATATAGATATAGATAAAGATATAGATATAGATATAGATATAGATATAGATATAGATATAGATATAGATATAGATATAGATATAGATATAGATATAGATATAGATATAGATATAGATATAGATATAGATAGATAATTTTAGCCTTTGAATGTACATAAATATAATTTAAATAATAATTAACAGGTTAACATTTATCAGTTGAAAAGACTAATAAAATATATAATATAATATAAAAACAAATAATATAAAATTACTGGAACATAATTAAGGAAAATAAAGCACAAAATAAATAAAAATATACAAAAATATTTGCTTCTTCAGAAGGATTTTTTTACTTTATATAATTATGTATTTTATTAAATGGAATAGAAGAATATACATATTTTTTTTTCAAACGATATTTTTCTATTTTAAATAATTATATAAGAATTGCAAAAAATAAATACCAACTTTGAACGCATCTTTTGCAAATGCATTCGACATTTTTAAAAGGCGAACTTTAATGGAAACTATTTATGGGAACAAGTGCAAAATTTTACTGATTTCTTCAAATTATTGCATTTTATTATTATTATAGAGACCAAAAATAAAATAACATAAAATTTATTGATGCTTGGAATATTTCTTATCAGCAATTCCAACCTTTTTTTGGACTTATCGATAACGCACAATTTCGATAGAACTTGCTTCCAGTTAAATAATTAGAGCTGTCAAGAACAACAATTGCACCCACAACATTTCTATTTGCATTCTGTATTTATTTTCGTATTTGTTGTTTGTAGTTTGCAGTTTGCAGTTTGTGTTTGCATTCGGTTCGGTTTTGAATGCATTTGTGAATAACGCTTTAATAGGTTATTCATTTCCTATTCTGACTCGTTTTTCGTTAAATTCTTCTCTGTCTCTCACACACACATCTCTCTCTCAGTCACTCTTTGTCTTTGTCTCTGCTTTCATTTCGATTGTCGATTGTCGATTTATTTATGGCTGCGAAATGTTCGAAATGTGTTTTTTCTCTGCTCAACGAAGCGACAACTCAGCACAACAATAATTTTTGTTTGTCGTTGTGTTTGTTGTTGCTGATGTTTGGTTTTTGCCAAGTTCTATGATATACATATTTGCAGTTATTATAGTATACCCTAATAGAATACACTCCATGGGGGGTGGCATTAAAGACCGAGAACTGTGAAAAAAATCCTTCTTAAATCATGAATAAATTATTGAATTATGACTACTTAATTGGAAATCTATTCTAGATTGGCCCATTCCTAAAATAAGTTTGTTTTCAGCTTATCTATTAAAAGGAAAAAGATTCTGAAGTCGAAAATATGTTCATAATTCAAGAATTCAAAATAAGTCTACAAACTCTATAAATTCAGAGTAGGCAAAAGGCAAATATAGAATCAAAATTGCACTTTTAAAATAAATACAAAAATATAATTTTAATGAAACAAGAATGAAATGCTTAGCTTTTATTATTGAACGTTCCTTAAGAGAATATTCCTCAATCTAGATTTCATTTTGAAAACAAGATTTGTGAATGTTTAATTCGAAAAATCAGTTTTGGATAAAGCATTTGTCATTTGTGCAAGAAACCTTATTATAAAAAGTTTTTATATCAAATTTAACATTAACAAATCTTGTTTCAAAATTGAAATCTATATTCAGAGATTTTCATCTTCTTCATATGCAATGTAATTTGTACAACTATTCGTATACTTAATATTTAGTGCAATATTTTAAGGGGTATTGCTAAGTCGCTCATTGTGCAGCAACTGAGTTGAAGTTTCGTCTGCTTAATTGTGATTGCATGTAACTGATACATTTTTGTATGAATTATCTTTGGCTAATTGAATGACATTGGCAAATATGTTGTTCAGAGAGCAAAGAGACAAGAATTCGGCCGCATCCCCATTTGCAATCCCTGCAGCAAAACAAACATTGCTTGCAGTCTGTAAATACGCCTCAAATACAGTTGAGACTCTGCAGTTAATTCAATGGCTCAAAGCATTTGTTGTATTTAAATGGACTTCGAAAGAAATACAATTGTTATTATTGATCAAAAAACAATTAATTAACATAGTCGTTGAACAGCAGAAGAAAAAAGCAAACTCTGTATGTGCTTAAAATTAATTGCAAAACTTGTTATTCAAAAAAATAATGTACTCTATTTTCGCCAGAGAATCGAACAAAATCTGTGGCATCTTGTTGATGTAATCAGCAATTGTTGTTGATGTTTTTAATCAAATCGAGCTGAAATTGCATTCAAGTAGAGTGAATGTGAGAGATAGTTATTGTTGTTGTTGTTGCAGCTGCAGCTCTTGTGTCTGCCACACAACATGTGCAGCGAGCGAGATTTGCATGTGGCAGAACTTGAAAGTATTTTGCATTATCTCAAATGCTCCAATGCCGCCGAGCCACAAAAAAGTGAGCGAGCAAAAAAACTGAAAAATTGGCAAATGTGCGAAATGAAAATAGAAAAACGCGGAGCGTGGAACCAAAGCAAAATGTCGGCGTCGGCTGTCAAATGCCGTTGCAATTTGGCCCTTGCCAATGCATGGAAGCAAATAAAGCAAAATAAGGCTGGAGTTCAATAGTTGCAGAAGCCACTGGAACATATCCTGTAAATCGACGAAGGACGAAGGGGGAGACCGAAGAGACTTAAAACGCAGGTTCAATAAAATAATAGTTAAAAATCATTTGCTGGCATTTTAAACATAAATTCAAATTCAAGAATTTATTTTGGAACTTAGTCTTAAAAAACACAGAGTTTTCGGATTTTTTAAGACAACTTCAAAATCTATTTTGGTTACCAACTACAATATTTTATGTATGTACTACTTGAATTTAATTATTAGACACGTACAAAAAAAATAAACTTTGACTCAAATTATGCATTGGTGAACGGCAATAAAGATGATAAATTATATTTCTAGAATTTCATTTAAATTTATTGCAATTCGTAGATGCCCATTTTTAAACACTGTTTTCTTTGAGTATTTTCAATCTTGTTACATTTTAAAAAAAAATTGTTTTTAGACTTTAGCTTAATTTACAGGCAAATTTAACTGTTCCCACTCATTACATTTGAACTGTTCCCACTTTCCTTCAACTGTTCTCACTGCATATTTTCAACCTTTTAATCTCCTCCAAAATTACTATTACTTAAATAATAATAATGTAAATTCTTCCCATATATTTCTGTCCTTCAACAGATTCTCACTGCATATTATCAACCTTTTAATCTCCTCCAAAATTGTTATTTATTTATTATTAGTTTAAATTCTTTCCACTCCATATGTTTCTAATGTTCCCACTTTCCTTCTGTTTCTCCTTCTAACTGTTCTCACTGTTATTAATAAATTGTTTTTAATTAAACATTCATAATGTAAATTCTTCTCACTCTTTATATTTGAACTGTTCCAACTTTCCTTCAACTGTTCTGCATATTATCAACCATTTAATCTTCTCAAAAATTGTTATTAATGCTTCAACATGATGGGAAATTAAACTAATTTTGATAAAACTGTTCTCAGTGCGACCTTTTTGTCTTTCTAATGTAATAGTAATTTACGCTTGCAACTGATTTGCCAGTAAATTGATAATTTAAAGTCATTGATTACATTCTTTCTACTGCATATATTTGAACTGTTCCCATTTTCATAAAAATGTGCTCACTACAACCTTTTCTACTTATTAATGTAATTAAACTGTTTCCAATTAATATATACTTCTTTTCATTTAAGATCTATCCTCATCTATATGTAACTATAGCTCTAAGCAACATATTTTACAGGGTAGAATCGCGTTCGCTGCGCAAAATCTCCGTTTGGCCAAATGTGGCCAGAGGTGCAGACAGAGAGACAGATGGATGAAGGTGGAGATGGAGATGGAGAGCGGGAAGAGAGAATTGCACAATGAATGCGTGGATGCACAACAGCAACAACAACAATTGTAGAGCTCGAACTCGAGAACTGAGAATTGGGTTCATGGAAAGTGGAAAGTGGAAAGCGGATTCCTGCCTGGCAATCTATCTCGAGTGGTGCCATGAATTTGTCCAGTCGACTGATGGCATGCCCCAGAGACCGAGAGAGAGAGAGAGAGACAGCGACAGTGTGTGAGAGAGAGCAAGCATGTGTGTGATGTATTGCTTTGTGTGATTTTGACAGAATTAGCAGCTGCTGCTGCTGTCGAAAATTGCACACAACAAAATTCATTCAGCACGCAAAACGATGCGAAATCCAAAATCTTCTCAGCTCAGCTCCGCTCTGCTCTCGAACAATTGTTCAACTTGTCCTTGGCGCACTTCATCAGCCCCATCCTCGAAGCCCGTCTGCTCAGCTGCCGCTTCTTGGCCAGGTTATAAAGTTGCCATGGCTAATGTGTTCGCTGCCGCCTTCTTCGCTGGTCTCCAAGGATATATTAATTTGGTTTTTATGTTGCCCCGCTTTTAGGCCATATTTTTTATGCTTAATGTTTATTAGCCATTAGGCTGACCACAAACCACAAACCAAACACCAAAAACCGAAACGAACTTTGGCAATTAAAAGTTGCGGCCAAGTTAAAAGCGAGAGAGAAAACGCGAACCGCATTTTGCACGGCAACCAATCGAATGAATCGACACCCGAAACGAACTTCACCAAAAATGCCATCAACTTTTCTATAATATATTTCTATTTTACTTTGCCCCGCTTTCAAGGTAATTTTATAGAAAGCGAATGCAAATGAAAATACGATTATTTCGTCTTTTCTCCACTTTCACTCCTCTCTTTTCATCGTTCTGCTTCTCTCTCTCTCTCTCTCTGACTTCGTGACCTCAATATTTATTAATTCATCAATCTATTTATATTTTCATTGATTTTATCGCATTCTTTAATTACTTATTTGATACAAAAATAATACACCACAAATGCAAATGAATTTATTAATTCCTTTCGATCTATCTAATTATTTCAAATTGAAATCTAAAATATCATATTAATAAATTATTTTTAATTCAATTAATTTCGTATTTTTTATAAATACCTGATATTGATCAATTGTCACAAAAACATACTATATTAACTAAATGCTTTCCATCTGTCCAAATATATTTAGTTAAAGCAAAATTAAATGAATTATTTATTTAGTATCGAATATTGAAAACTTTCAAAACTTATTAATAAATCTACCATTCGTTAATTTGACTTGTTATATGAATAATTATTTATTGCGTAATATGATTATTTATTTTTTAGCTGAAATAATTTTCCAAGAATGGCAATTTATTGCATTGAGTAATTACAAATGATATCCAATATTGCTTAATTACAAATTACATTTAAATGATGTCTATTTAGTTATCGTGTAATTTCCATAAATTACAATTTTCAGTTTAACATGTAGCTAAAATTTTGCTAAATTGCAATACAAATAAATAAATTAATTTTCTTTTCTTTTCTTACTACCCATCAATCATTTTTTATATATAAATCGTATAAAATGACATTTTATTAAATTCATCAATTACTCTTAATAATTTTGTATAACTTTGCAATTTATTTAAAACTTAAACTCATCTAGTTAACTTTGCACTCTTTCATGAGTTGTCGAATTACAATTTCCAATCAATCCAATTTACAACGTCTCCAGAGCTATCATTCCTCTCTCTCTCTCTCTCTGTGTCTGTCTCTTTTCTGTCTTTCAACTCTGTCTAGCCACAAGCTGAGCCACAAAGCAAGCTTATTGCCAAGGCTTATTACTGCCAGGCAACCTCGGAGGCGTCTTGTAGTCGCTTCCTTCGCTGGATGCATTTCTAGTTCTCACAACTTGTTGTGCTCTGGCACAACAATAAAATAACTTTTAATTATGCGCAACTAAAGGCAGCTCTCCATATGTGTGTGTAAGTGTGTATGTGTGTGTGTGTGTGTGTGTGTGCAGCATTCGTAAAATGTAATTAGAGTTTTGTGTAGTGAAGTTGTCAGCTTTTGGATAACCGAAAACGAGCGTTTTAACAAGTTTAATTGGTGCAAAGTTGCACACAAGTTGCCCCATCACAAAATGCCGCATACCGAAAAACAACTTTTCTACAACTCGTGCTTTCTCCCTCCCTCTCTCTCTCTGTCTCTCTTTATCCCTTTCGATCTCTGTCTCGCCCAAGTTCGATGTGTGTCCCTGGAGGTGAAATCACATGCGAAACAGTGTTGAACTTGTTTGCCATCAGTACTTGATTTTTTTCTTCAACACAGCGCGTTGGCAGCCCTAAAATTGCAACAGTTGGCAGCTCTATTAGTGCTCTAAAGTGGCATTAATCGATATTTGTTGCCCAAATTGTCGCTGTGCCTTAAAGTTGCACTCCATTAACCTGCGTCCTGCCTTTTTGTGGGCGTATGTTGGGGGTGGCAGGGGGCGTGGCAGGCAGGCAGGCAGTCGGGCTGCCACTGACAGCGAGAGAGAAGAGGCAAAAAATTTCGAATGAAAAGCCAAAGCAAAGCGACAAAACTTTTGCCACAACCAACAGAGGAAGAAATGCAGACAACTTTTGTCATCTGATTTTCAGTTTTGCACTTCTCCATTTGAATACCCTGTAATAAAAAAAAACAGCGCACATTGGCACTGCTCAACTGGTTGATCATTGAGAGCGTTCTCAAGGCAGTAGAAAAAAATTTGTATTTTAAAACTATATTTAATAACAGCGAGTGTAATTATATTAAATAATAATACAAAAATAAGAAAATAAACTTTAATTTTTGTAGTATAATTAAAATTCAAATTGTATTCAATAAAATAAATATATATATATATATATATTCAAAAGTAAGACCATGATTTAATTTATTTTTTTTTACTATTTTATAATACAAATTGTTTAAAATCCAAACATTCTTTTTCTATTATGAAAATAAAAATCATTTTTTTGTAGTGATTTTGAAATTAAAATTAACTATTATAGTTCTTTTTAATTTTTAAAGTTCTTAATATAAGTTTTTATAATTTGAAAATATTTATTTGATTAAGAAAACTGATTTGATTGGAATCACAGGGTATCTGCTGGTCGAGTGCCCTGCAGCTGTTGCTTTTTTCCAACTGCTGTTTGGCTAAGCAAAAAATTTTTAATATTTACTAAACTTATGCAAAAAGTGGCAGTTGTTACCTGCCTCCACAATGCCTCCTGACTGCCTGCCTGGTGTTTGGCTAATGAAATGCACTTTCCCCAGCTCCAGCTCCAGCTCCAGCTCCTGCGACTTCATTATAGTCTTTGCTTGGGCGGCAACTTTAGCCAGCTGCCAAATGTGGAGACACGTTGATAGCAGGCAGGCAACGGAGACAAAACTTGGCCCTAAGTAAATGCTTCAGACGTGTGCATTACCTTCCCGAAAGTCGGACTGAAGTTGGATCTGGAGGTGGAGCTGTTGATGCAACAGCAGCTGGCGGCGACTGGCAACTTGCCCACAACACTTCCAAACCGAATTTGCAACAACAACCACAACAACAACAACAATTTGCCGCTGGTTAACAAATTGAAATGCCAGCCGATGATGATTCCCATAAAAACTATTAGCACGGAACAATAAAATCTACTTGGAACAAATTCACTTTACTGGCTGTCAGCAGCCCAAAAAATAATTGCCACAAAAGTCAGAAAAATCTGCTCGACTTGCAGAATCGAAGACAAAAAATGGAAAGGAAATGGAAACAACAAAATTTCAATTTACTATTGCTACTAAATATATGAATTTATTGAAATGCATCAATAGTAGTTGCAATTAAATTATTACTAATATTGGGCATTCAACATAATAAATAAATAGTTTGAAAACATTTTTTTGTGACATTGATGAAATTGAGCAATTGATATAAATTAATTTGAAATTTAAAACTATTTAATAATTTATAAATTAAAATTGAGTAGTTGATAATAAATATTCCATGAAATATTTATTTGAAACTATTCAAGATAATACATAAATGATTTCTCATAAGTTTGTTTAATTGCAGCATATTTATTTGATTTGGAATTTGGACTTGGAATTAAAAAAAAATAGTACTAAGATTGGGAATTTTAAAGCAGTCCAAATGCATTGCGAAAACTTTACCAAAATATTCTATAAAAAAAAATCGATTTTCAACAGTTTTAATTTTTAGTTATAAATTGAATCAAAGATTCAAAACAGCAAAATAAAATTTGAGCGCACTTAAATATTTTGTTATAATTTCAAGTTTCCTGTCAGGTTGTTTTTAGTCAACATAAAAATTAATAAACATTTTAAACAGTTTCAAGTTTGTCATTGTTTTTATTTTCAATACACATTTTGTTGCACTTATCACTTGCAACGCAGACGCTGCAGCAACGCGTCGCACTTGTTGCAACACTTTTTCAAAAATGGATCTTTGCATTTAAAGCCGGTTAACGCCGTTAACCTTCTGCTCTGCGCTTGTTGTTCGTGGAGCGCTCTCTTCACTGACGAGTGTTAAAATTGACAAACAAAAGCTGCCCCGCCCACAACTGCCCCGCAATTGACTTCGGACCGAGGACTGCCCCTCATGTCCAGTGCAGGCTGTAAAACAATTGACGGCTTCAGCTTCAGTGTCACCATTGAAACGCTCCCCCAATTCTAGGCTCTACCTGACTGACTGACTGACTGACTGACTGATTGACTGACTGACTGACTGACTGACTGCACACCTCGGCGACAGTCGCTTGTGTAGCTTCAAGTGGCCGTGAATCCCTCTGCTGACCCTAACCTCCTCCTGGCAGGACAAACAAAAGTTTGACAGAGTGTCTGATGTGCGAAAGGCCAAGAGCAGCCGTCCAGAAGCCGGCCAGAAGCCGGCCGTCATGGCCATGACCAGCGTCTGCCCCCCTCGATGCCTTTCCCACCCTCTGCCCCCTCCCCCCCGCTTCGAGTGTCCTCCACATTGATTTACGGGCGGGGCGTTGGGGGTGCGTCGCCTCCACTGGGTGCAGGCCACTTAACGCTCCACACACACACACTCACACACACACACACACACAGTTCAACGCTGCGTCCAGCAGGTTTCCTTTTTTATTTTGCCTCTTGTCCTTTGTTGCTATTGTTTTGATACCCTGCACAAAGCGGATCAGCTCAACACTCTCAACTGTTTGTCAAGAAATTTGTATTGCATTTTTTGATGTAAATAATAACAGTTCAATTACAAAATAATAAATACAAAATAAATAAATTATTCATTTTGAAATCATTTAGTTTTAGTTCAGAAAATAAAAAAAAAGAAAGTTGTAAAATGCAAGTTATAAAATGTGTTATTTAGTAATTATTATAGTTCAGTAAAGAATTTAAATAAAATAAATGTACTTTTCAAATCAACAATTTATAGTTCAGAAAATGTAATTTTTAATTATGCTTCCATTTACTTCAGTCAGGAACTTTCACAACAATTTAATATATTAATTTTGACTCACCATTTGTAGATTATCTGCTGCGACGAACATAATTCACATCTTTGTTGCAGCCTGCAAAATTGAAAATTATTTTGTTATTTTAATAAGTCTGTATACCTTATTAATTATACCACGAGTTACTAAAAATATGTTAGTAATTAATTGCAATACAACAAAATTGGCGAAAATTAATTAGTTGAGCAATCGTTAAATTTCTAAGGACACTCTGTAAAAGCTTTAGCATCTAAATGTATATAAAATATTTAATTTAATTATAACCTCTCAATATTTCAAATATCTTTGTGGTAATCATTATCATTATCCCCAAACTTGGTAGATATTAATAACAATTAATAAATAATAAACACAAAATAATATTTCAACCATTTCAAAAATACATTTTGTTAAATAATTTATAATTATTCTTCTTATTGACACTTGGCAAATATGTGCAAAAATACAATTGAAGTGATTACAAAAATATTTTATTTAGAGACTACAATAACTACAATTATTAGTGATCAATATATTTGGTTTGTAGGGTATATGCTGAGTCGTGCATAGCCCAACGCACAGGTCGCTGGCTTGCTTCATAACTGTCTGCGCTCTCACATTTTATGGAGTTTATTAATTTGAGTGCTTTTCACCCGCTGGTGACATATTTTCCCCCCTGGCCGGGCCCGGTGTGGCACTTGTTTTATTGACTGTCCGCCCTCCCCTCCCCCACCCGAAAATAAACCGATGACTGACTTTGGGTCAGACAGGGGCTGCGAAGAGGGGGGCGAGGGGGAAATACAACGCATGTGTCGCACAACTGTCGAATGAAAGTAAACGGATTGGCTTTCAAATGTTGTCCACATCCAACAACAAACAGGCCGCCTTCCCCCTCTTCTACTACTCTACACACACATGTATGTATATATATATATATATATATATATACTCTTCAATGGCCCCTTCGACCCCCCCACCAGAGGCAAACATCATGTGACGCTTGCGTCTCGTGTTGGCAATTGATTTTCAACTTTGGGTCACGTATTTTAAAAATATTTTATAAATATTGACACTGAGATTACGCGACTGCGAGCAGTTTATTTACCCTCCAACCCCCCCCCTCCGTCGCGCCCCTTCGCTGCTGGTGGGAGAGCAAATAAATCACGTATACGCCGCGTATTGTCGCCGCAGCGAAAAATGCGAATCGAGTTGACTCGAGTTTCGAGTGCAGTTTGAGTTTCCAGTTTGTGTTTTGTGTTGTGTGCTGTGTGCCACGCAATTAGACAAGAAAATTAAACAGAGAAGTGCCAGACAGAGAGAGAGAGAGAGAGAGAGAGAGAGATAAATGCAAAGACATTTCCGCTGAGAAAAGCGACGCTTTGTTTCGCCCATAAAGTTTACATGCATCAACTTTTTGATTTGTCTCATTGTCTATAGGCAGTTGGCGTTGTTTCCGCTGTTGCCGCTGTTGCAGTTGCAACAACGTACGTGCCACAAGTTGAGTTCTGCTCGCGTCGCGAGTTCTCAATTTTGCGGCAATTTCGGGGCGCCAACTTTTTAATTGTCTTGCGGTTAGACAGCGGCCAAAAGAGCAAGAGGAGAGATTCCCTGTGCAGAACTCAATGACTCACTCACACACACACACACACATACATATAGTCACACACTCACACACACACTCACACACACACACTCGTGCCATAAATGTCATAAAACGCAGCTTGCTTTTTGGAGCTCTTTTCATGCCCATTAGACAAGCTGACGAATCATAAAACTCATCTATGAAAACAAGAATATCTATCGAATTAAAACTGATTCGCCTCAGTGTCAAAATTATTTGACATGGAATTATTAATTATTAACGTTTTCTATCCATTAAATTAGCTTATTAAAAGTATGCCAACAAGGATATCTTAACTGAGGCACAAAATGATCTCCTTTCATGTTATTATTCCATGCTACATTTAAGATTATTTTATTAAAAACAAATGAGACCAAATTTCAAGTTTCAAATAGTGAATAACTTTGTTTTCTGTTACCTCAAAGACTGACCAATGTGCTGAATAATATAAATATATGTATAATATAAATTTTTGTATATATGTAGATATAAAAATAAAGCTGTCAATTATTTAAAATTTAAAATCAAAAATTCAAATTATTTTGCTAATTTTAAGACTTATACAAATTAAAATTATCATATTTTGAAAAATAATTTAATTCAATTTTAACTTAAACAATAAAAATAGAAGACTATAAAAGAGTATAACAGCTGTTTAAAATTACATAAATAAATTTTGAAGTACGCATTTTATGTAGTTTTAAATTAAAAATCATAAATATATGTTAAGCTTTGCTTTTAGTTTTTCTATATTAAAAACAAATCATTTTTTACTGTTTAACTATTTCATGAAATTTCTAGTTTAATTTAATTTGTATTTAATTTTCAGCTATTGAGCAAACATTAAACAAGCTCAACAATTACAAGTTTACCTGAAAACTTGAGGAACATAGTTTTAAAACAAACAAAAAACTACTCTTTAATTAAAATCAGTTTGGAATTATTAACAAATAAAACATTGATATTGTGTTTTTCTGTTCCCAGTCAATCGGAGATTCCGTCTATAAAATCAGCGAGCTTAAGCCGAGAGAATTGGTTTAAGGTGAGTCGTCGGTCAAGTTGCTCGATTCGCATTCTCAGAACTCAGTCTGGGGATCTTTTCACTCTCCCTGTCGCAGTCTCGCAAGTTTTGCTCGCATTCTTTGGCTATTTGTCGCTCGACAGCAGACTGCAGACTGCATTATTATGCGCTGGGCATTTGTTATAAAGTCCTGTCGTGTCGCCTCATAAGGAGTCGCCAGGAGTCGGAAGTCAAGAGACGAGCAAAATGCCGCTGAAAGGACAGCAAAGCCGCAATAAAATGTGAAAACATTAAAGCATCGCAAGGCATTCGAAGAGGGGGAGCAACAGCAACAAAAGGAGAGGCAGACACACCTAAGACATAAGCCGCTATCATTCACCCTTAATCCGTTTAAGGACACTTGACGTGCACGGCCAACAGCAGCAGCCACAACAACAACAACAGCTAACCACAGACTTAGCACACCTTTACACACACACACACACACCTTCACACACACACACACACCTGGTGAGCAAGTCGAGGCACAACTAAAAGTCAGTCAAGTTGACCAGCAAGTGCAGGAGAGTTTATAAAATAAAATGATGACGATGACGATGACGAGTTTAGAGGCGGGGGGCGAAGGACGAGCTTCGAGCGAATGGAAACATAAAGAAAAAGGCAGGTACAAAAACAGAAACAACAACAACAGCAACAACCAAGAGCAAGAGCTACAAAATAAAAATGGATAAACGGCAGGCGGCCGCATCGAAAGTGAAGTAGAAACAAAATAAAATAAAATATACTACAAAGTAAAGTCTCGAGTGTAGACAGCCAGAGACCCAGTAATTTTCGCATTAGCATCAGTATTTAATGTAAAATACTTTATCTATTAAATAGATAAATAAATTTAAATGAAACGAAAATAAATAAAGTAACCAAAAGCTGAGGACCTACAAGATCCGACTTATTATTGTTTATGTAAAGTAAAGCTGTAAATCCTTTTTAATATTAGAATTTATAAAATGAAATAATAATATAATATTTATTCAAACTAAATAATACTAATTATATTTTAAAATTATCATATGTATAACAAATAATTACGATACATTATAAAATACTAATCATAATAAATAGCATAGAAATAAGTAAGAAACCCATTACTTCATTGAATGTGTATAGAAAACCTTTGCATATATCAATAATATATTGATAAATACCTGACATCAAAATACCTGACATAATAATAATAAAATAGATTGTAGCTGAAGACTTCATTACCTAGTCTAGGAGAGCTCACTTCTTGAATAAATAAATAAATACACTTATATTTTGTAGTGTCAATTTAATTCTCAATGAATAAATACAAATATCTATATCTATATACATATATCTAATGAAGATTGCTGCAGCTGAAGGCTTCACTACTGATGTAGAGTTCAGTTCTAGAGTAATAAATGAATACTCTTATATTTTGTAGTGACAATTTAATTCTCAATAAATAAATACAAATATCTATATCTATATATAATGAAGATTGCTGTAGCTGAAGACTTCATCACCTTCTAGTAGAGTTTACTTTTTTCAATAAATAAATAAATACTCTTATATTTTGTAGTGTCAATTTAATTCTCAATAAATAAATACAAATATCTATATCTATCTATATCTAATGAAGATTTCTGTAGCTAAAGGCTTCATTACTTTCATGTTGAGTTCATGTATTCTTTGTAGTGGCAACTACCCCGTTTGCTTGGCTAGTGCTACAGGGTAGCTGGCTGAGCAGGTACACAATATCTATTGGCATGTTGCTGCTGGCCCGAAATCTGAAACCCAAAATCATCCACTTAAAAGCCAAGGGGTCGATAAGTTACTGATGCCCAGCCTGACAGTTTACGGGTCTCGTCCAAGTTTTTCCTCCCCCTTCTTTGCCCCCTTTTCCCTCCCCCACAAACAGCTTGTTTCGTAGGAGGTGTCATCGAAGCGAAGCATAACGCGACGCTTCTCGCTTCAGTCCAAAATTGTGCAATGGTCAAAACACGTTAACAGGACGACGTTGGGACTGAGATGAGCAGAGAGACTCGACTCGGAGTCGCATTTATTGCGGCATAAATTTGCACTTTGTTGTGGTTTGGAGACACACACACACGCACACACACACACGCACACGCATGCAGTTTAGTTTGAGGTTAGGTTGAGGCAGCATGACGTAGTTTGTCTAACGTTTTGTTATTTAGCCGGCAAATTGTTTTATGCTCCTCAAACTTGTCTGGCTATTTGTGGTCGGTCTCCGCCAGAGTCGAGAACTTCCGAAACAGATAGTGTGTGTGTGAGAGAGAGAGAGAGAGACAGACACAGAGAGAGAGAGAGAGAGAGAGCGAGCAAGTGCAACAAAGAAGCAGGAATGGAACTGGAGACTGCAGAGGTCATTGCATAAATAAGGATGGCTTTATAAGCACACGTGTCCACACGTAGACAAGCTCATAATGCATGCAGAAGTGTCCTCAAAAGTGTTATCGATCAACGATAAACTGCATATCGAAGCTGCTACAATGCGAATGAGTCTATGCGGAAAATTTTTAAATTGAAAAAAAAAACCGAAAAGCAGCCTGCAGTAAAAAGATAATAATAAAATGAAATTAAATATATATGTATACATTTTGTTACTTTTTGAATAAATACTCTGTCTGATTTATTATATTAAATTCTTTATCTCGAATTTCTCAGTGAGTTTATTCTTTAAAATATATGACCGTGATGCATTTCTGCAAATACCTTTTTCATACAAATATTTTTCAATCTACATCCATTAAAATAAGGAACAAATATTTTATGCAGTTCAGTACATTTTCAAAATTATAAAGACAAATTTTATTCATTAGATAAATTGATGGAAATTTAATATAAATTTAATTTTAAAAAATATACCAAGAATTTCAATTTCTAAACTGGCAATTATTGTATTTATTTTTATATTGTCGTTTTTTTTTTAGTTTGTGTTGTGTTGAGCGGTAATCGAGAACGCTAAATATATAATCAAAGTTACATAGTTTAGTATTGTTTATTATTTTAAATTTAATATGTAAGAAACTCAAAACAAATCAAAAATTTAACTCTATTGTTTTTCTCATGTAGAAACTTTTTTTTTAATAAAATATATTTTGAATTTATTAATTAATATGAGAGAAACTCACAACAAATGCAAATTCAACTCTGCCTCTACCTCTCTCTCATGTAGACTATAAATATTTTTGAGGATGGGGTGACAACCCTATAGTAATAGGGAAATACGCTTCTCCTGGCTCTATTCGATAATTCGTTTGCTCGCTGCTTTCTAATCTCTCAACTTTTGCCTGAGTTATTTGACACTCACGAGAATTTACGATCGAGAAATGGGATTGGGAATGGAAATGAAAATGGGAATTGGGCGATTTGATGTGGCTTTTTATAGGGTTGCCGCACAACTCGTGCGCCTTATTTGGCCATTAAGTGCGCGGTATGTCCAATATTCATTCAGCACCTAATTAACGCTAAGCATATAATTTCGCCTCCAACCCCACGAAAAACTACAACAATAACTTTTCTTTTAGTGCTCGCCGGCAGATTGGGGAATATACGAATGCCCAGATACCCTGTAATCAGTGGCAGTAAGCCAGCAGCGAATGCAGACCCCAATTAGACTGTCTCTGCTCTGCAGGGTATGCGACAAAAAGGGCAAAGACAAAACTTTTGTCATTTGCACATTGTTTTTATTCCGTCTTTTTTTTTTTTTTGGGGGAGTTCTGACCAAATGCAGCTCGCTTCTCGCTTCACGCTTCTCGCGCCCTTTGCCACAGTATTACTCATTAGCAAAGCTCGTTATTGTCAATAGTTGGGAGATAATTTAGTCTTTTGTTCTGTCCTGTTGTTGTTTCGTATTTTCTTTGGCTTCCACCTGGAATCTGTTCGTGAGTTGCCGCCGCTTGGGTCAGGGGACTCTATTATTTTCTCTGTTTTATTTTCAAAGTCATTACAAAAGTTTGCCGCATCGATAAATGGATAACCAAAACAGCAAGCAAGGTGCTCGCAATACCCTCGGGCAACTTTGTCATCATTGCCCAGTCGAACAACAACAACAACAACAATAAAGTATTGAAACAACAAACAGAAATTTCCAATTGACTGCGATGCTCCGCAACTAATTGGCAACAAATGAGCACGAAACCAAACTAAACCAAAACCAAAAACAAAAACTAAATGGAAAAGGTAAAGGAAATGGGAAATGGGAAATGGAAAAGGGGAAACTCTTCCTCCCTGCGCCTCCTTTAATAGGGTAAGCACTACATCTCTGCTACATCTCCTCTCTCTTCTCTCTCCTCTGCCTTTCCCTGGCTCATTTGCAGCTACAGGTTAAACAGAGACCACAAAAGCAAGCAGAAGTGGCTTACTCGACTACTTAGCTACCCTCGATTACCAGTTGTTAATTATTTGTATTAATTACTTATCACAACTATCAATTATTATTTATTATTAATATGAGTGTAATGTAAATTCCCAAAAACCGACAACAAAAATTCTTGAGTCAACAACAAATTAAGATTCTTGTCAGTTCATCTTTAAAGATGAAGAATATTTGTAATTCAAGAATATATCTAAATTGAACATTTAGATTTAGATTAAAAGTCTGACATTTTGAATAATGTTTCTTAAGCAAACTTATTTTGCTTTTTCACGCATTTTTTCTTCAGAAGAAGAAATTTGCAAGAATTGCAGAAAATTCTTCATTTAAAATAGAAATTCTTGAAAATTACCAAAAAGTACTTTGAAGAAAATTTAAATTGTATATTTTAAAATTGTCTCCAGAAAAACGATTTTTATAAGATCGAAATTGTAATAAAAAAACATTTTTTTGTTAAGAGAGTTTTTTTGTCAAACTCAATTAAACTTTAATATTGTTTAAAGAATTTACTTACTCAATAAAGTAAGCTTTTTCGAACTCAAAAATTTAAAGGTTGTTAACTTATTTAAAAAATTAATTTTTTTTGGCAAGCATTGACAAATTTATTTATTTTGAGATATAAATTTTCTTTCGATATATTTTTTAAAATAAAGTTAATTTCTCAAAATCAAGAAATTGAAGATGACAATTTTATTTCCATAGTATCTAAAGTTGTCAGTTTCAAAATGAAGACTACAATTTTATTTTCAGATTTTTTTCTAAGAAACTAAAATTATCAAAATCAAGAATTATAAGAATAACGCCTTTATTTCCAGATAAAGTTGCCAAATTCAAAAGTTTTGTAATTATAATAAAATTTCCAGATTTTTTTCAAGAAAAATATTTTTGTTTTGAGAAGGTAATACGCCGTGTATACCCTTTTGCTACGACTACAGGGTATGCACGGAGCTAGAGGTGCAACTGAAACGTAGAGGATGAGCGAGAAACAGGAAGAGCGGCAGACGGACTGCAAATGCATTCATTGAGATAGGCGAAAAGGAGCCGGCGAGGAGCAGAGCAGGTAAGCAAAGGACCTAAGTACCTAAGGAGCGACCTTAAGGACCTTAAGCAACAATGGCTTTACCTCCTGTGGCAGCCACTGGCAGCAAATCAATTAGGCAACGAGCGCTGCGCAGCGCTGTTGTGTTAAACGCTCTGCCACGCCCCTTCTTGTAGTTGTTTAAGGAGTTTGCTCGAAATAGAAAAAGTTGTTAATTGAAAACGGCGCGTGTTTGTTCAGTGTTCAGTTGTTGCCGTTGCCGTTGCCGTTGCCGTTGCTGTTGCTGTTTGCTGTGGTTGCAACTCGTTTTCCACTCGGTTGCAGCTTTAAGTTAATAACAAGAGCAGCTCAAATGACCTGTGCCCCTTGTGCCACCTGTCGACCGTCGTCCGTCGACCGTCGACCGAATTGCTTGTTAATCCCTGACACGCTGCCAACGACAAACCAACTGAATTAACACATTAAAATTACTTTTTATTACAAGCCAAGAAACACACACACACACACGCAGAGTGCATTGTATTTTTTGTGTCGTTGCGTTGTGGGGCAAACAAAAGGGCTGCTGGCAGCCACCAAAGTTGAGTAATAAAACGACAGGCAAACCGTCAAGTGTAGCACAGAAACCTGAAAAAACGCTGCAGAACAGCAGACAAATGGCAGCCCAAGCTACAGTAGTCATCGACTAACAGCAACAACAGCAACAAGAACAACTTGAGTGCGTTCTTCCATCAAATTTCTCAACAGTTTTCATCTATTTGGCATTGCATTCGAGACCTGATGGAAAACATGGGCAAGGCAACTGCAATAATTTCCACTGTATGAGCTAAAAGCACGAACACATGAAATGCACACAAGGAGACGAGGTAAATGTGCTGCAATACCCGACCATCGGATACCCTACAAAACAAACTAGTTATAAGACCAATAGAAGTGTGATGTAAAAAGAGTTGTATAATAGTATAAACTACAAAAAAGTTGCAGACGACGCTGCACATGGGGTATATGGTTTATATTAGAGCAGTATAAGAGTTTAATAGACAGAAATATTCGTACAAGTTGTAAAATATATGGCATACAGAAGAGGGTTGGTATTGGATCCGTAGAAGACTGGTAAAAGACTGATATGAGTACAATATAAGAGTAGTATAAGAGTTTTATAAGAGTAGTGACATCAGTCTACTAATGGTATAAGAGTAGCATAAGAGTACGACATTCGTAAAATTAGCAAAAAACGAAACTGCAAGTGATATACGGACAGTTGTAGATTAGTATAAGAGTGGCACATGAGTACTGCAAGAGGAAAATATGGTAAAGTGTAGAAAAAACTTGTAGTACATGTGATAGACGGTTGGTATAAGAGTAGAATATGAGTGGTAAACAACTAGTGAAGAAATAAATTACAATAAAAGTGGCAAGATGCGATATAAGAGTGGAACATGAGTGATATAAGAACAGTATATGAGTAAAACATTTTTAGAAGTTTAAAACAGACGGTGCATAAGTATAAGAGTTAAATAAACGCTGAGTATGAGTAAAATTTTTATATAATCATGCAGAAGACTCTGCACGTTTTATAAAGGATCATTATAAGACTGGTATAAGAGTGGTTTAAGAATTTTATAAGAGTTGTGTAAAAAAGTATAAGAGTAAAGAATTTTGTATCAATAATTTGGTATATAGGATTGCTTTAAGACTGGTATAAGAGTTTTATAAGAGCATTCCAAAAGAAGTAACAAGTTGGGATATTTGCACCAATAATTGTGATATCAATAGTATAAAAGCAATTAAAGACTATCTCGATTGCTTACTTTGGGTCGATGCCAGTCGACCCGAAATCGGTTTCAACCGCAGGGTATAGAATGGCTGAAGGAGCCAAGGAGCTTTTGGCTTCACATGCGTGTCCTTGCCCTTCCACTTCCTCCACGTGCACGTGTGTACGTGTTTAGCCGAGGTGTTGCGTGCCTGTGAAATGTTTTGCGCCATGTGCGTGACTGAATGCCCGACTGAGCCCCCAACAGCAAATATAACACACACACAGACCCACAGATACAGATACACTCACATACTCGACTCGACTCGACTCGACGAGAGAGATATTTGGAAGCAAACTCCTTATTGGGCTGCCGCACTCCACACGTAGCAGACGCTTAATCTGACTAAAGACACGAATTGAAATTAGAATCTGAATCAGAATCCGTATCCAAAACAGAATCTCAATCTCAATCTGAATCGAAATCGCCAAATCACAACACCTTTGTACTGCTGTTTTCCCCCTTGGGGAAGTTGCTTTGATTTCTCGGTTCTCGTGTTTTTTCAACTCTTCCATTTGCCATTTCTGCTGTTTGACTTTTATCTCTTGCTGCTCATTAAACTTTTTGACAGTTGCAGTCTAGGAATTAATATTAGTTATGTTCTTTTTGTGCCAGCCTTTGCTTTCCTTTTTCTCATTTATCTACACTCTCGCTCTCACTTGTGTTCTTATTTTTGTTTCACTTTTGTTTCAGTATCTTTAATCATTCAACAAACAATGATCTATGAATCTATTTATGCTTTGCAAAACTATTCGTAAACGTTTTGCTGGCTGCTGAGAAGTTTCAACCCGAAACGCTTACAATCATTACATAAGTAAATCAATATTAAACACGATTTAATTGATTAAATTTCATATAAATTTAAGTGAAATAGATATACGAAATTCAAATATTACAAATATTACAATATAAATAATTGCATACATTTTAAATATAAATAAGCAAAAAATACTTGAGAGTTGCAGTCTTGTTATAAAACAGTATATAAATTATGTTAGATCAATAAAAAATAAAGTTAATAAATACAAAACATTATAATATGCAAGTATAAAAACTAAAAAAATTTATCTATATTAAATATATGTAAATTAGCCGAAAATACATACTTAAGAGTTGCATTCCTATTGTAATGCTTCATATAAATAATGTAAGATCACTTCTGTTTAATGCTTTAACATAAAAATACAATTATTGTAATTAAACTGCATAATATGAAACACAACAAATATTAAAAATGAAATAGATGTTACGAAATAATTTTAAATATTACAAATTGAACATTATATGAATATGTACTTTAAATAAATGTATCAATATTAAATATAAATTAGAAGAACATAAGAGTTGCCTTCTTATTGTTTTGCTTCATACAAATATTGTTAGATTAATAAAAAATTAAATTAATGTAATTAAAAAAAAAAATAGTTTAATATGCGAGTAAATAAATCCATCAATATTCAATAAAAATAAAATAAATATTTGTAAATAAACACCTAAGAGTTGCACTTCAGTTCAAGGCTGCAAAATTAAAATACAACTATTGTAATTAAACTACATAATATGAAACACAACAAAGTTTAAACATTAGATAAATTGATCAATATTATACAAGATTTAATTGATTAAATTTCATAAAAATGTAGGTAAAATTGCTATAACAAAATAATCTGTAATATAAAAAATAACACTATACAAATATTAAATATAAATTAGCCGAAAATAAGAGTTGTTAAATTGTTGTTAGATTAATAAATATTAAATTAATGTAATTAAAATAAATAATAAAATAGTACAATATGTGAGTAAACAAATTCATCAATATTTAATAAAAAAGAAAATAAATATTTTTAAATAAATACCTAAGAGTTGCACTTCAGTTCAAGGCTGCAAAATTAAAATACAACTATTAAGCCACATAATATGAAACACAACAAATGTTAAACATTAGATAAATTGATCAATATTAAACAAGATTTAATTGATTAAATTTCATAAAAATTTAGGTAAAATTGATATAACGAAATAATCTGTAATATAAAAAATAACACATTACGATTATTTACTGTAAATTATATATAACAAGTGAATAATATGAAACACAACAAATGTTAAACATTAGCTAAATTGATCAATATTAAATATGCTTTAAGAGAGCTGCAGTCGTGTTACAATTTAAGCTGTCGATGTCGTCAGTCAAAGAGAGCAGGTTACTAAGGGCAACTATTGCAGCCACAGACAAATGTTGAGTTATCGGTTGCACACACACACACACACACACACACACACACACTGAGGCATTGGGGGCATTGAGAGTTGACTTTGCCCGCAGGTAACCGCAAAATGCAATTGAAGAAGTGCAACAACAACAACAACAGCATCAGCAATGATGACAAGGAACGAGCAGATTGTAAAGATGAACTCGACAGCAGCAGCTTGCGAGTTGCTGGAAGGTCAGGTCAACAGCATCGATTCAATATTCAAAATGTAATTTAGCGTAATGTACACATGCAACAACAGCAGCAACAGTTGCAACATGAGGCGCCGCAATTGCTGTGCGATAAAGTCTTTGCACCTTTTGATTGCCTGGCTCTGCAGCTGCAGCTCCAGCTACAGCTCCAGATACAGTTACAGCTGCCTCCGTTGTTGTTGCCGTGGCAACAATGGATTTGATTCGAGTTGCAAATGCAGATAATGTTTACACCTGAAGGCCACACAACTCAACGGCAACGGAAGCGCGAATAATAAACTGTTGACAAGCTCCGTGCAACAGGCGACCCCCAATATAATATTTATAGTAGCTTTGAGCCTGGCCAACGCGATCTCATAGACAACACTTTGAACTTGAAACTTAAAGCCCTTTAGACGTCTATCGATTAAAGACGAATCCAAAAAAAAGCGTCTCAAAATCAATATTCGGCTCTGCTCAAAATATATGAAATCATAATAACATTTATATATTTTCAAGGGCTGTCTGAATTTCGATTATATTAATCATAAAAATAAATAAAGATTTCATTGAAGCACTGATATTATATAAATTAAGGGAAACAAATTGTTATTTTATAGTGAAAATTCCATAACAATTTACAAAATTGACTTGTCACTAATTTACGAATAAATAAAATATTTTATTGGAGTAATTCAATAAAAATTAAAAAAAACCAACTTGTCACTAATTTATGAACAATTGATGAAGAATTCCAGTTCCAGAATTTTAATTTTCAGTCAACTTCATATCGATTAAAATAAGTTACTACGTTAATATGATTTAACATAATGTTTCAATTTTAATTACCATGATTTATCGAAAAAGTTTAATATTCATGAAGAATGCAAGTGAGAAATAGATTGTTTTTTTTTTTGTTTCGATAAAAAGAAAAGTAAGAATTATTATTTAATTTAGAGTGCAGACGTTTAAATGTCACGCTTAGAGCGTTGCATAAAGCCCAGAGACTTTGAGAATTCGCAAGAAATTGGCGATAGTTGCAGTCAATGCGACATTATATAGTACCCTCCCCCATTTCGACATCCACAACAACTTCCAGTTCTCCTTCTCGCTTCTCGCTTCTCTGTTGTCGGCGCAGTAAACGCATAAATGTTTTGCCATGATAAATATGCCAAATAGTTGGCAAGCATCTTAGGACGGCGGCCGAGGAAGCAAGAGGGCCAAAGCCTGGCGGCAGGGGCATGTGGCAGGTGGCATGCAGCAAAGGCAGGGCGAAGCAGGGAGTCGAATGCATAAATAAATAAATAAATAACAATTTCAATGCTGGCTGCTATCAAATATAACTGAACCACGACGCTTAACCCTTGAGTGTGTCGTCCCAAAAGAATTGCTTGCCACACCGAAATGAAACACGTTGCAAGTAGTTTGACAGAGTTGCCACCTCGTTCAACTGATCGAATTACGGATCTAATAAAAAACTGTTTTGCTATATCACGATGATAATCATCACTGTTAGTTATTAAAATGTTTTAGAGACCACAACAAAAATCACATTATAAAAAATCAACCGATGAATGTCACGAGTAATAATTTTGTAATAAAGTTTAGTTTTAAATTCATTGGATATAAACAATTAATCGTTTTTAATTCTTGTATACAATTTAAATAATCAAAAGCAAGAATATATATATATATTTTTTTTTCACAATAACCATTTTTAATTTTGATTTAAGAAATACACATTAATTTGATTTTATCATTATATTTATTATACATTTTTTTTAAATTACATTCAATTAAAAACGAAAATTTCAAATATAAATTCTTGCTTAAAAAACAGCTGGAAGACTGTGAAAAAAATGTCTTGGGTAATTTTCGTAATTTTCTTTTCGCTGCAAAGTGCGGCCGCCTGGCGTTGCCAGATCGCCACAAAGCGCATCAGAATTGCCACTTGAGCTGCTTTTAAGCGTCAATTGAGCGCACGAACCAGCTGAACCGGAACTGGTTCATTAGCGGAATCAAAGTTGAGCCGGCAATGCTTTCAATGCCGATGTTCGACAACTCTTCGACTGCACTCAGTGCCAATCAGTCAAGGGTTAAAACCATACACAACCTCTTATCTATCCCTCGCTCGCTCTCTGTATGTGTGTTGTGTGGTGTGTGTGTGTGTGTGTGTGTTGGCAACACATTCGCTGGCAACTTAAATGTCAAAAGACCCGGCCAAAAAACTAAACGCAGGCCGCAGGCAACGTTCTCTCGACGCTTCTATCTATCTATCTATCCATTTTTTTCATTCCTATTTTGCTGCTTGGTCCGCGTGGCGAGTGGAAATCAATAAATAAAAAAAATAGTAGTAGTAGTGGAAAATAGATAGATGTTGGGTGGAGAACTGGAGAACTGGAGAAACAAGCATCCGTCAGATACACGCAGCGTGAAAACCTTTTAGTTATATTAATTTCAAATTCGCAGCGCAAACACTTGCAGCGCCACCGCACTTCACCACAGCACCTTTTGGCGGCTTGGCGGCTACGACGACGACTGCCACGCCCATCACATTTTGATGGCTTTAATACGCGAAAGGCGTAAACCAAAAGTCGTAAAACTGTTATGAGTTTTGCCTCCTTTTTTCCGCCAAATACCCTGTACACAATACCTCACTTAAAGTGGGTAGATCAGCCTGACTAATGACTGTTATTAGTTGTAATACTATAGTAAAATAATTAAAATGAAATGATACAAGTTGGGATTCAATAAAACCAAAAATAATACCGTAGCTCAACTAATTTACCAAAAATCATATTCTTCCTCAAACAGCTAAAAATCAATCATATAAATAATTATAAAAATGAATGCAAATAATATTAACTATAAAAATTAATGTAAACAGTTAAGTTTGTTTAGTTTCAGAAACTATTCCACACTCAAAAATTAAAAAATCTTACATAATATTCGCAATTTGTTCAACTAAATTCTTGTGCTTTAAAACTGCATCAATTCAACAATTGTCCACATTAATTATTCAGATATTATGTAAACAAATTACATTTTAAAAAGTAAAGAGTAGCTTAACAATTAAGAAATATGGTTTAATTCAGTGCATTTCAAAATATAATTAGTTTTCTTAAATTTGGGTAGTAATAAAATATGTACTTGGAAAATTTATACAACATAGAAATTATTGCTTTATTTATTATTAAAGTCGGAGTACTTTTAAAACTGAGCAGACTTGTAAGAAGCATTAATTAGTATTAATTAAACTCAATGGATTTGATTGAAGCTTGCATTTATTTTAGATTGTTTGGTATCAGTAGAAATAAAGTTGCGGTTGGCAGTAATTAATAACTATGGAATTAAATAAGTTCAACTCAAATTTCAATCTATTCTAGATTGTGTGACATCAGTGCAATTAAAATTGTAATTGGCATTAATTCATAATTTTTAAATTAAACTAATTGAATTAAAATTTGTATTAATTTTAGATGGTTTGGTATCTGTTTAATTAATGTTGTAACTACCATTAATTCAAAATAATTCAATATATTGAATTAAAATTTAGATTGTGTGGTATCAGTAGAATTAAAGTTGTAATAAGCATTAATTGAAAGTAATTAAATGAAATGCATTTAATTGCAATTTTGTATCTATTGCAGTAGAATTAAAGTCGTAATTAGCTTAAATTTAAAATAATAAAATTAAATTGAAATTTTGTATTTAGTTTAGATTGTGTGGTATCAGTAGAATTAAAGTTGTAATGAAAATTAATTAAAAGTAAATAAATTAAATGCATTTAATGGCAATTTTGTATCTATTGCGGTAGAATTAAAGTTGCAATTAGCTTAAATTTAAAATAATAAAATTAAATTGAAATTTTGTATTTAGTTTAGATTGTTTGGTATCAGTAGAATTAAAGTGTAATTGACATTAATTAGTAATATTTCAATTAAATCAATTAAATCGAAATTTGTATTTATACTAGATTGTAGAATTAGATTGTGGCATCCGATGAATTCCATATTATATCTAAAATCGTTTAGTCTGCCCCACGTGATGTTGCTACCTCGATTGTGCCCCACATTCAAGGAGGCAAGGAAGCAGCTTGATGGCAACAACAACTGATTGCAGCCAAGCATCGAATGCAGACCTTGGCCCTCAAATTGATCTCGTCGCATAATTTCAGCGGCAAATTGCTACAGCGATTTATCTTGTTGGCAATTAGCTGGAGATTTTCGCAGTGGGCGGCAGCCTCAATAACAATTGCCGTTGGCGTTTTTAATTAGAAAATGCGCCCAGACAAAAAGCAAAAAGGCTTCCCCCTTCCCCTTCCCCCCTCTCGCCTCTCCCTCCTTCCATGATGTGTGTGTGTGGGTGTGTGTGCGTCGACTTTAGCAAGGTGTAAAAACTAATTACATTAAAACTGCCACGAATTCAATTGCATTGACGTTGTCTCTGCCCTCTTCACACTCCCTCTATGTATATGTGTGTGTGTGTGTGTGTGTGTGTGTGTGTGTTGAGTGCAAGGTGTAAGCTGGCGACAACAACAACAACACTAACAACAACAACAACGACAAGAAGCAGCGACGCCGCCTCAGCCGGCGTAAATTACGAAAAATGCGCTGCATTCTTTTTGGCGCTGCCTTAATCAATGCCAAATGG
Source organism: Drosophila ustulata (assembly GCA_035047365.1). Lineage (NCBI taxonomy): Eukaryota > Metazoa > Arthropoda > Insecta > Diptera > Drosophilidae > Drosophila > Drosophila ustulata. Next base: position 11,173,935 of record JAWNPT010000080.1, read on the forward strand.
TCGAATCGGTTCAGTTGAAACGGGCAACGGGCAACGGGCGAAACGGTTGAATGGCTTATTGCCTGCTGCCAATTATTGCACACGGGGCAGGTTGACGGTGTGGCAAACAAACCACTAAATACCCTACAAACAATAGCACACAACGGCTAATGAAAGTAAAGCTGTATAAAATGATGTATTAATAATTTATAGAATTAAAATTGACAGAGCTTAAGACATGTGTATTTGTGATAAGAAGTTCTTTTAATAACTCAAGAAAACTAAATTTCAAAATCAATTCTGTAATATGCTATAATAGCTAATTTTAAAAATAGCTTAATGAAATACTTGATATTACCAAAATAAAGTAATTATGTGTTGTTATGGTAGAAATTTGCTGTCAAAATCTACACTACAAAAATAAATAATTAAATTACAATAAAAGAAATAATAACCAAATATATTCTTCGGGTTTTTTAAATGTCAAATCAAATTCGTTATATGCAGTCACTAATTTTTACTATTGCCCACATATGTGAAATATTTAAATTTATGAAAATAAACTGTGTTAAACCATGAATAATTGTGCATTCATCAATTATTTCGATATTATAGCACAGGCTTGTTTAATATTAAAATGTATAAAATTAAAGTGTTTTTTATAATGACCAAAAATAATTATATGGCTTCTCATACATAATTTTTTTAAATCAATTTCATTATTTACAAATATTAATTGTCCATTTATTTACATTTATTATAAGTGCCATATAAATTGAAAAGAATGGAAATTTAAATAACAGAAAAATCAATAGCAGAATTTTTGTAATAGGGCCTTGATAAATTTGAGTTAGTTCATTATACTTAAATATTGCAGACTTATTATAAGTTATATAAATTGAAATGTAAACAACCGAAAAATCATATATATCATACAATTTTCTAAAAAGAGCCATGAAATTTGTTGAGCTTGTTTATTATTTCGAAATTTTGTAGATTTATTATAAGCTCGACATGAATTGAAAAAAATTAAATTTAAATAACCCGAAAATCATTAATATATTTTTATAAATAGAGCCATGATAAATTTGAGTTAGTTTATTGTTTGGAAATTTTGTGTTACTGCGTATTTATTATAAAAACCTTTACAGCATTCTACAACATCAATTCCCATAACGTGTAAGCAGAGCATTGAAAAGTCAATTGGTAGTGTTAAATTTTATATGGATTTGTTGTGATGTTGTTGTTGTTGCTGTTTCAGTTGTTCTTGTTCTCATTGTCGTTGTTGTTCATTCGGTTTGGGACTGACTTCGCTTTCAATTGTAATGTCAAGTGATTGGTTTTGGTTTTTGGGTTTGATTTTTGTGTGTGCTGTGTGTGGCAAGGTGTATTTTGTGGGCGGGGGGATTTGCGTTGTGACTTTGATTGAATTGCGTGGGCATTTAATAATGCAACGAGCAACGACCAAACGAGACGCCACTCAAATTTAGCTGAGACATTTGAATTGAATTAGCAGCGATTGCTTTTCCTGCTTTTCGCCCAGCGTGGCTTTTATTTAATTATTACCGAATAACAGCGAGTGGCGAGTAATTGAAAGTAAAACCCTGTTCTACATGTATTTCATTTCAACAATTGACAATGCGTTTTGTAAACTAATTAAAGCGCAAGTTCAGGGGATGGGAAAAAGACCGAATAGTGAAAGAGCGAAAACTGAACGTAGCGAGTATGAAATATAGTAAATAGTAACGAGTAGTTCACAAATTCCGCAAATAAAGCGTAGAGTAGAGAATCAAATGTAAAGTGTAAAATGTAGAGAGTAAATAGAAGAAAGTAGTTTAAAATGTATCGAGTAATAATATACAAAAAATCAGTAAGTATTGAAAGTGGTGCTAGTTATCGTAAATAGTAACGAGTAGCTAACAATTTAAAAAGTATTGGTACAGACAAATAAGAAGTGAAAAGTAGCGAGTTTTTTTGGAAAGTGTAAAAAAAATATATGCACTGAGTGATGATCTTACCTACATAAATAATAACGAGTGTCTAAAAAACTAACGAATAAACAACAATATGCTGTGAGTTGAAAAGTAACGAGTATTTACAAATTCCAGTATTAATAACTGCAATACAAATCAAAGAAAACAGATTTTACTGCTTTAGGTTAATAGCGAGTTAAAAGTAGCGAGTGCCTAGTGAAACCAATTGCAGCTAGTGATGATACAATAGTAACGAGTGACCAACAATATTAACGAGTTAAACACAATAGGCAGCAAATTCAGTGGTAACGAGCTTCTACAAATTCCAACAATATATAATAATAAAAATAACTAAGAAGAATGTACTGAAAGAAATAAGGACGAGAGTCTAATCAATGGCATAGAGCCGTTTGGCCTGTGGCCTAATTTATGCGTGCACGAATCAGAGCTGGAATTGGAATTAAGGAGCTGTCAGCACAAAAGACAATGAAAATGTGAAAAATCTTGCAATTTTCGCAGCGTTTTGTTTTGTTTTGTTTTGCTTTTTCGCTGTGTGTGTCATTTGTATGCAAATGAAGTGAAAATCTAATTATGGAAAATATGCGCGAAATCTAATGACAAACAAACAATAAGCGAGAAACTCACACAAACAAACAAACACAAGACACACGAGCGTGTGAGTGATTATATTATGTACAAAGGGAGCGACAGAGAGAGAGAGAGAGAGAGAGAGAGAGAGAAAAGGAGATGGAGGAGGGAGGAGGCAAAGACGACAATTTGTAATGCGCCAATAAGAATTTATATCAAAGCTTTTCGCAAGGCGCACACGACATCAACGAGCGCCAAACGAGCAGGACATCACATAACGGCAACGCGAAGGACAACGGCAAAAGGGAATGGGAATGGGAAGACGCGTTGTTGTTTCGCGGCCGCTTCGCACAACTGATAAGCAGCAAAGCAGCAGCAGCAGCAGCGCTGCAACGCTGATTGCCAACGGCACAAAACAGCACAAAGTACTAGAAGCAGCCTCAGCAGCATCCGCAGCAGCAGCGACTTGGCCGCAACTGAAGCAGCAGCTGTCGCTGTAGCTGTCGCTGAAGCTGAAGCCAAAGCCGTTGCTCAAGCTAACTGTAACTGAGGGCAGCGTGGCACGTGGTCGGCTTTGTTTGTCGTCGTCGAGCGTTGTAATTCGCTGAAACTTTACCGAATGCTGTCGCGCAGGCGTCGGCAGCGACGCGACGTCGTCGTCGTCATCGCCGTTGTCGGCAATCGCGTCTTCGTTGGCATCGTCGCCAAGTAGAAGAGTGCAGTATAAGAGTGTGGCAGCCGGCGAAAATACTGAGTAGAGAACACTGCCAGAGTGAGAACACTTTGGCATGGGAACAGTTTGCTTGGCAAACGTTTCAACAGCAAAATTGATTAAGTGAATTAAAAGATAATGTTGAATTAAATAAAACATTGTTTCCAACGCAGTCTCAGCAATTAAAACTAAATAAAAGAATACAATAAATATATAAAATTATTATATTTTAACTAACTAAGAATTCTATTTAATATTTCATTGTTTTGAATTTGATTACTCAAAAGTGTGCAAACGTTTCCCAATACGCAAGCAAGGAATTCAAAAAATAAATACAAAATATTTTGCTGCTTAAATGAATATGAAAGTGTACATTTAATTCATGACAAAACAAAATTCATTGTATCTAGTAAATTGTTTGAAAATTATTAAAATATAGTGCAGACAATTCGATCATTTCACATGCAAACAGGGAATTTGTCAAATATCCGTAAGAAAAATCGTAGATGCCACAGAAAATTGTATATATTATAGTTACATAAATATGTTCCAGATATATCGCAATTTAAATAAAGTTCGGAATGTTCTATTATTTCATACAACAAACGTTTTCTGCATATAACTAATGTTTTAAAATGCATTGAATTTATTACTTTAGTGCAGCCAATTCGATCATTTCAGAATTTCCCACAAGGCAAACATGGAAACTCAAAAATGTCCCTCAGAGTATTAAACGGAAATTTGTCGATAATGTTTTTATATTATTTGTATTTTGAATTAAAATAAAAACGATTTTATTTACCCTATAACGTTTTCTGCATTTAACTAATGTTTTAAATTGATTTAAATATTTTGCTTTTGTGCCGCCACTTTCGATCATTTCGTAATTTCCCACCACGCAAACAGGCAAACTCAACAGTATCCCTAAGAGTAACAAATGGGAATTTGTCTTTTTTACAGTATTTCAATTGAAAAGTTAAGTTTAAATTATTTCATGCATACTATTAATGAATTTATTATTAATTATTATTAATGATTTAAATTTATTACTTTCGATCATCTGACAATTGCCCACCACGCAAACAGGGAAATTATCAAATATTCCCAAAAGTATGCAACGGAAATTTGCGACTTATACGCGAGCATCGCGTTCGCTTCGCTTCGGCTTCGCGATGCTTCGGCTTCGGCGTCGTGCGCCACACGAGCGCTGCCGACGGCAGTTGCCGACAACGTTGTTGTTGCCGCTGCCGCTGCTGCTGCTGCTGCTGCTGTGGCAGCAAGACGGAGTTGCATATCCTTTGGCGCTTTGCCGCCTTGCCGCTGATAGCGGCAGCAATGACAAAATTCAGTTTTCAGTTTTCAGTTTCAGTTTCAATTCGGATTCTGATGCAAACGGACGCGTGTTCGTTGCGCTCGTGTCGTTGCCTCAAAAGCAGCCAGAAAATTTGTGAAGCAAATAGTTTTGGAGAACGCGTAAATCGAGGAATTGGAATTGTGTTCAATCGGCAAATCAATTTGCGAATACAAATCACAAACGCGTCTCGTCGCGATTTGTTGTTTCTTTTTTTGTTGTTGTTGTTTGGTTTGTTAATTGAGTGAGTTCGCAAGGCAGAAGAATTCGAAATTCGAGTATCGAATACACGAGCGGAAATGAATGATGTCAGTTGTGTGCACATCGAAGAAAGCAGCGGAAATTAAAATTTGCATGTGCAGCAGGGCAAAGAATCAGAGTCAGAATCAGAGTCAGAAACCGAAACCGAATCCGAATCTAGAAACTGAGTTTGCGTGTGTGTTTGAGTGTGTGGCATGTGGCAACAATGTGGCCAATAGATGAGAGTGGCTGCGGTTGCTGCTGTTGCAACTGCTGCGGCGGCTGCCGTTGCTCCAGCTGCTGATGCTGCCGATGTTGCCCCAAATCTCAGTGACGGACGCCACTCAAAAACTCAATTCGAACTCTGTTTTCTAAATAAACTTGACTTGAGAGGCGAAAGGAAACGAATGAGAGATCTGTTGTTGCATTAACTGACAAAGCAGCGCAACTGGCAACTGCAAAAAAAACGTTAGATAGCAAACACACAAAAAAAAAAAAAAACCCCCCAACGACATTGACAACATCATCATCAACAGCAAGTTGCTTCTGCTGCTGTTGCTGCTGCCTCATCAAGCCAAGAGCTAAACGAGTTTTGAGAGGGAGCAGGCAGGACACTCTCTCTCTCTCTCTCCGTCTCTGTCTCTGTCACTTTACCCTTGTTGCAACAGTCATGGCGCTGCAAGGACACAACACGTTCTCCTTTTGCTGCTCCACAGCTGGATTTATCGCTTGCTCAGCAATCGTTCTGCTTTGCAGTTCCGGTAAGTGAAATATGCTCTCCAAACGACTCCAAATAAAAGAAAACACTGCACATCAAATGAAGACTATGCTCGACGAGCAGTTACCCTGTAGCGATACGACTTTTTCTTGAATCTACAAAATACAGCGGAGAGTACTCGACAGTCTGTTACCTTGTGATCTCAACAAATTATTTGTAAATTAAAAGTCTATAGACAACATTCGACTGTTAAAGACCCTGTGCAAAAGCTGAAGTCAAAGCTATAGTTTACAGTTACTTAACTGGCAATCATCCTGTGACAAGCAACAAAATAAATAAAATTTAATAAAATAGAATTAAATTTAAAAAAATAAAAAAAAATAATAAATTTGAATACAAAAAATTAGAAATAAAATATAATGGAATAAATAAAATAAAAAAATTAAATTATATAAAATCAATTTAAATAAAAAATAAAGCAAATGTTGCATTTAGAATAAAAGTTGAATTCCGACAACTCTTTGTGAATCTGAACAAGAATTGAAACACTAAACTTGAAACGTGCTCAATTTATGCATAATTCAGAGCGTAGAGCATGCTCGACTAGCACGTACCCTGTGTAATAATCATTGCTGGACATTTGCCGGCCAATATATCCTTAAAGTGTGATGTGATAGCTGCAGGGAATTTAAATAACTGGACAGCACAGTGCAAAGTGAAGTCGAAACAAAGTCGAAGCGCCAAAAACTGTTTATTCATTTATTCATTCATACATTCACTCACTCACTCAGTCAGTCAGTCACTTGGGCAGTAGTTTATTCATTGAAGCAAACAGCTCAACTTGTTATTGTGCTCGCCTCGTCATTTCCATTTCTGTTGCTGCCTCGCATTTGTTGACGTTGCAAGTTGCAAGTTGCAACTGGCAATGAAAACGTCATGTAAAATGTTGTGCGAGGCACTTTCGTGTGTGAAGAAACTGCCAAAAAGCAAAGCATTCTTCTTCTAGAGAGAGAGAGAGCAAATAACTCATAGTAACTGCAGCTCAGTTCAGTTGAATTAATGCATTTTGTTGCACAATAACATAAATATTTCGCTCGTTGCAAGCAAATTGATGCGTTCTGTGTGCTAATCAAAAAGCATCTCGAAGCCACATTTATGTATCTCAACCTTGACTTCACAACTTGCAATTCACTTTAAACTATGCAATAAGCTGTATCAGATACCAAATACATCGCATCCATGTTGAAAGGTTCAATTTAAAGAAAGCATAGTTAAATAAATAAATGTCTCAACACTTCAAGAATAATGCAATTTAAAAATGTTACACGACTTTTTTGTGCACACAATTTTCATTGAGCATTCGCATAATATTTTGTATTTATTTGCATTCGATTTGTGGGTTCATTAAATAACATTTTAACTTCAGTCAATTTTTCTTTTGCTTTTTAATTATTAACCTGATATAAGTTGGAATTCAATGTAAATTCTAAAAAGAAATTGTTTTCAAATAAATTGATTACTTATTTGTATTATTTAGTAACTTCGAATATAATATTTTAATATTGTCTATTAATTTATGAAATTGAGATTTTCTGGCAGTCCATAAAGTAGATAGATATTATTTATGTTAATTACGAAATTTACAGAAATCATCGCAGCGTGTTTAATAAAGTTTTATACAAAATGTGACTTACCAATTTCACATTTAATTTGCAAAAGAATTCCTGGTTGAAAGCAATGCTGCAAAATGGAAAGAGAAATTCAAAATAGTTAAAAATGCAGTTGCAAGCTATCAATAAACATAATTACATCTGCTCTCTCTCTCTCTCCCTCTATCTCACTTTCTGTCTCTATCTTTATCGTTTTGTGGCTTATGAAGAAATTGTTTTGGTATTTTTGGTGGGTTGGCAAAATATTTGCGCAGAAATAAAAGAAAATCAAATCAAGTCAAGTAAAATCAAATAAAATATGTGCTTATAATTAAATGCGAACTTTTCAACAATTTGCCAGGAATCAATAAATAAATCCTTGCCACAACAAGGGGCACGAACATGATATGCGACCGTGTGTGTGTGTGGGTGGGGCCAAAAAAACCAAATGCAAACAAAATAACACAACACAAAAAATGCATTTTTCATAAAGTGCATTTTTCCGAGTCTCGTCTACACTTGAAATTTACGTTCCGCATTTTTATTCACAATTTATTTACAACCTCCCCTCCCCTCCCAACCTTCGCCCCACCTTCGGCGGCAGCTTAATAAACGCAACCCGAAAACCAACTTTATGCCACAGCCAGGAGTTCACAACATATTTGCAGTGTGTCAAAAACTAAAACCAAAACAAGACGCCCGCAAAACACAAACAGAACAGAACAAATCGCTATTGTTGACAACACACACACACACACACACACGCAAAAAAACAACGAATTCCAAATATCCTTAGAATTAAAAATCAAAGAATTTGCACAGCATTTTAAAAGCAACAGCAAAACTTTTGTTTATAAGTATTTAACAAATGCAATTTAATTCGAATGAATTGAAAGCTTTGCATCGACATTTTGAATTTTAATACATTATTTTATTTTAGCTTTCAAAATCAATTACAACTGCCAAAAACTAAAAAAAAATACAATATTTTAGTTATAAAGACAAATTAAATAGACCAAATCAAAAAACCAAATCAAAATCAATTAACTATAACGATTAATTTTTTGAGTTGTTGTTCAAATTTCCAAAATAGACTTATATATAGAGTCAATTACAATTACATTTCGACAATTTTAAAAAACTATATTCATGATGAAGAACAAAATGATTGGGAAAGTATGTAATTAATTTCATAAAAAATTTTTAAATATTTATATTTTATTGCATATAGCTGTAATAAACAAATAGGTCTAAAACAGACTTCATATGTCGTTTAGGTCAAACTCCCAAATTCGTGCAATTTCAAAATTGAAGATGCACAAAAAAAAACATTAAGAATATATTTATAATCATATAGAATATATAAAATTTATTGCGATTAATTTTTTTAATATATCTGCAAAATTATCTCGCGTTTGCTTTTTTATAAAGTTGTAATATAAATTTAGGCAATTGTTTTGTCGGCATGAATTCGTGTAATACAAATATCAGAGATGGAAAAAAGTCTAGATAAAATTGTAGGATATCAATAGCTACAATAATTACCGCTTATTACAGGGTATTACATGCTTATGCTGCTGAAGAGCTCAAACTACAATCAACTTGTCTGGCTTTGACTCGTTGCCTCTCACTCTCCCACTCTCTCCCTCTCTCTTTCTGATTCTGTTTCCATATATGTTTGTGTGTGTGGGTGTGTGTGAGTGTGTGTGTGGGTGTGTGTGACTTGTGCTGGCTGCCTGCTGTTCTGGTTTATGATACCATTTAGCCCGAGGGTTGTTTTGACAAATTGTGCAAATTATTGTGTTAAATTTGCCCTTGAGGTGAAAAATCACTTTGACATGGATTATATATATTTCTTTCTCTCTCTCTCTCTCTCTCACTCTCCGCCCACTGCCACTCCCACTCTCTTGCTTGCCGTCTGTCTGTCTGTTTAGCTGATTGTGCATTTGTCTGTCACACACACACACACACACTTAGTCGTTGTACAAAAGATGCCAATAAATGTGTCAGTTAACGCCGCGGGCCGCAAATAGCGTCTGACAATTGCCAATCGGCAATCGGCAATCGAATATCGAGTATCGGGAGTTCTTGAAGCGCTTAAAGCAACATTCATACCCAGCAAGCATTAATGCCTAAGCTGGGTATCTCCAAGCAGCGAATTCCCACTCGACAAATGTAATTTCCATATTACTCCAATTGAAAACAAGTAAGAAAGCTACAGTCGAGAGTGCTCGACCATATGATACCCGCAACCCATTTCGAGAGAAAACAAAAAATTTAAATGATATATTAACAAAAAATATACCAAATATACTAAAATTAGTTTTTTGTATATATTTGAAAATAGCGGGTAAAAATCACAACACCGTTTTGGTCACACTGTCAACTAAACAAACAAAGCGCGGGCAGCTGCAAGTGAATTTTGCATAGAAAATTGATTCTTTAATAACTTCCTTGTTTTTCATTCGATCTCAACCAAATTCACAGGAATCATTGAGAATATAAATATTATTATGCATATCAAAATTCAATGCTCTAGGTCTATTATTACGGCTTTTACAGACTTTTGGGGGCGGAAAGGGGCGTGGCATCCAACTTTTGAAATAAACTTGACCTGCGTAGGACCTATAGGAGTACTGTCCCCAAATTTGGTAGCTCTAGCTTTTATAGTCTCTGAGATCCAGGTGTTCATACAGACGGACAGACGGACAGACGGACATGGCTATATCGTCTCGGCTGTTGATGCTGATCAAGAATATATATACTTTGTGGGGTCGGAGATGCCTCCTTCTGCCTGTTACATACATTTTCTGTTGGCACTAAGTTATAATACCCTTCTACCCTATGGGTAGCGGGTATAATGAATGGTAAAATATATTACAAATAAAAAATGCGCAAATAAATAATTTAAAATATTAAAAAAACTTAAAAGTAATATTTAAAGCAACGTTTATACCCAGCAAGCATTAATGCCTAAGCTGGGTATCTCCAAGCAGCGAATTCCCACTCGACAAATGTAATTTCCATATTACTCCAATTGAAAATGAATAGTAAGATATATTACAAATAAAAAATATATAGTTATACGCGTAAATAAATAATTTAAAATATTAAAAAAATTAAAAGTAGTCCAACTAAATATTAACAACAATTTATAACAAGTAAGAAAGCTACAGTCGAGAGTGCTCGACCGTATGATACCCGCAACCCATTTCGAGAGAAAACAAAAAATTTAAATGATATATTAACAAAAAATATACCAAATATACTAAAATTAGTTTTTTGTATATATTTGAAAATAGCGGGTAAAAATCACAACACCGTTTTGGTCACACTGTCAACTAAACAAACAAAGCGCGGGAAGCTGCAAGTGAATTTTGCATAGAAAATTGATTCTTTAATAACTTCCTTGTTTTTCATTCGATCTCAACCAAATTCACAGGAATCATTGAGAATATAAATATTATTATGCATATCAAAATTCAATGCTCTAGGTCTATTATTACGGCTTTTACAGACTTTTGGGGGCGGAAAGGGGCGTGGCATCCAACTTTTGAAATAAACTTGACCTGCGTAGGACCTATAGGAGTACTGTCCCCAAATTTGGTAGCTCTAGCTTTTATAGTCTCTGAGATCCAGGTGTTCATACAGACGGACAGACGGACAGACGGACAGACGGACAGACGGACAGACGGACATGGCTATATCGTCTCGGCTGTTGACACTGATCAAGAATATATATACTTTGTGGGGTCGGAGATGCCTCCTTCTGCCTGTTACATACATTTTCTGTTGGCACTAAGTTATAATACCCTTCTACCCTATGGGTAGCGGGTATAAAAATCAGCACAAAAAACCATTAAATAAAATATATGTTCTTTTTATGCAAATCTTTTGACTCAAAAATGAGCAGTAATTAAAGGTTATTGATAGTTGTAATATATTTGAGCTGAGAACAATCTAATTTCAAGAACGTCCATATAAAATTATTAATACTAATAATGTCAACTGATAAAAATGTCAAATGAATAAAAATATCTTATCTTTTTGTTTTTTTAAATGACTTAACTTCAAAGGTGATTATTTTTCTCGCCTCAATTTGTTTTAACTAATTCATGTGCCGACCAATATTTTGATCTCAATAAATTTAAACTGAAAACAATCGAATTTCAACATTGCCCAATTTAGAATTATTCTAGAATTTTGCTCGTGATTTTAGAAATTTATGCTTTTCTTTTAATGATGGTATACAATTTATAAAATTAATTTATTATATTACTATTAAATTAAGATACACTTAATTGTAATGTACAAAACTTTATTTTGTGTGTGAAATCGACGGATCTTCGAGGGTTTCTTAGAATTCTGAAGTGTATTGCAATGTGTTCCAAAGATCCTAAGTTTATAACAGGAATATGTGATATATTAATGTACTTATTTTTGGTGATCTTTAAGAGGTGGTTATAATTAAAAATAAAAATGTTTAAAAAGGTAATTAAGTATTGCAATGTGTTCCAAAGATCCTAAGTTTATAACAGGAATATGTGATATATTAATGTACTTATTTTTGGTGATCTTTAAGAGGTGGTTATAATTAATAATAAAAATGTTTAAAAAGGTAATTAAGTATTGCTATGTGTTCCAAAATTTATATCAGGAATATTTGATATATTAATGTACTTATTTTTGGTGATCCTTAAGGTTCTACGGGGTATTTTTGGCTGTTTGCTGTGTGCGTCGCTATTATTGTGATGTCAGTTTAAAGGCCAATGCCACACACACACACAGCATGCAGCATACAAGTTGCAAGCGAATCGCATGCAACGCCAATAATAATTGAGCCAACTTTTGGCCACTAAATCAGCGCACGGAGCCAAAAGGCAGGTGGCAGCGAAACTTGTGGCAAGTTCTCCCTGTGTGTATGTGTGTGTGTGTGTGTGTGGCAAGCAACTTGGAAGCGATTTCGTATGCAGCGTTGACGTGACTCGCATTAACATTGCACACGTGCGCCACGCCCACAGTTGCAAGGCCGCCCCCGCTTGCCACTCTCTTTTACACCTACTTCCCCCATTTGGCAAAAGCATTGCCGCTGTTGCTTATTATCGAAATTGTATATGCCACAAAACTGCAGCTGGCAGAACTTCCTTTGACTCCAACTCACCTCTCACTCTCTCTCTCTTTCTATCTCAACTTTCGACTCGGCATTTTTCGAGCTTCTTGTTGCCTCACAAAAGTTGTTGCCAGCAACTTATTAAGATAGTTGGATAGTTGGTTTAGTTGCGCGTCTAGACGGTTTTTAGTCAAATTATGGTTTTCAAATGTTGCCTCCTTGCCACACACTTCCTTTTCTCTCTCTGTCTCTCTCTCTCTCTCTCTGTCAGAAAACAATTGCAGCGACTTTCTCTCTCTTTGTGTCGCTCAATGGAAAAACTAAAACATGAACTGTTTGTGTGTGTGTGTGTGTGTGTGTGTGTGTGGCATGTGATGGCATGTCAAGGAATTGGCCATTAGAGCGAACTCAACTTGCGCCTCGGGACCATGCAATTTGCCAGTGCTAAAAAAAAAGGAACGCAGCGCAAAATGCAACGACAGCAACTGGAAGCTGGAGGAGCGGAGAGCGGAGAGGCGACGGCAAAATGTGGCATGTGGCATGTGGCATGTGGCAAATGGGGGGCGTCGTTTTGTTTGTTTCTGTGTATTTGTTGACCTTTGAAAAGCCCGCAAATCTGTTCAGCTCTTGTTTTTTATTAGCACCATATTTATGGTATAGAAAACTGACTGACAACATCGACAGCCGGACACCAAAGAGTTTGTCTGCCTGCTAGATACCCATTACATTTCATCAAAAATGCTTTGCATGCAACTCATCAAATAATATGAAAACAATTTCAATCTATTTCGATTTAAAGTCAGCATTTAAATTATTTATAATTTCTGAATTTTTAAAATGTGATTTTTGGTAGCTCTAATAACTGCCTTTATGGTATATATAAACTCGACAAAAAGAACTTGTTATTATTTAATTGAAATTGTATTAAATATATTAAAAAAAATCCTTTATTTATTACCTTATTTGCCTTTGTCTATTCAATTATTACTTATTTATTTTATACAAATTATAACTGCTAATTAATTATTTTCATTGATCTTCTTTTTACTTTTTTTTCAATTAATTTTGTTGTACCTGGTAATGGTATAAACAAATAATTGTGCCAATAAATTATTTTTACCATTTTGATTCATTACTTTTTTTTATAATTTTTTATTACTTGTTTATTTTATATTATTTAATGCTGAATTATTTATTTTATATCTACATTCACATTTCTTATGTGGAATTAAATCGTTAATTATTTGTTAGCTTTTTGTTTTTATTGAATTTTTGTTTTTCTAATTTATGTATTACTTATTTATTTATTTTTTTAGTTTTTTTACTATTGAATTAAATTCTTTAGTATATTCAAATTGTCTTCTAATCTTGGATGGAATACAAAAAGCAGTCTTGATCAACGCTGAGCGCTAAGCAAGTCGCTTTAGTGGATAATTTAATGGAGAAAGTAGAGAAAAGGAAGAAAGTTGGCATCAAGAGTGTGAGCGATAAATTTCATGTGAAATGCAACGATAACTTTGGAAAGCGTTCATCGAAAACACCTGACTTGCCGGGGGGGTTGGGGGTGAAAATGCGAAGGGAGTACCCAAGGGGGTGTGTGATTTGGGATGAGGGGTAAAAAATGTTGCTAGAGGGGGTCGGAGGGAAAATATTCCATCCCATCCCATCGCATCGCATCGCATCGCATATACAATAAAGTTTTGCTGTTAACTCATCGCGTGAGTTGAACATTTTGTTGTACATCTATTCGCTTGTTCTTTATGCCATGTTTTCTTCTTGTTTTTGGTTTTTTTAGTTGCTGACCTATTTTTTAATTTACTTTTATTGCGGGGTCGCTCCCCTCACCCCTCACCCCTCACCGCCTGCCCCTTGCCCCTTGCCCCTCTTGCGCTCTCGACGCATCGCCAAAAGATGAAATTGGAATTTTATTTGAAAAGCAACAAAAGTATTTCTTTCACTGTCCGCTTGCATCTGTTTCTCATCTATTTTTAAAACGCTGGCCGCAAAATATCCGTAAACAAACAAACAACAATAACAAATGCTTTTGACCACAGTCGCTTTTCTACCCTGTACTTGGCAACTGCTTTAATTGGGCATTTTATTGTTTAACCATTTGCGTTAATAGACCGCCAACGATTTCATGTTGTTCGCAATTTTGTGCCAAGTATAAACAACAAATAATTAATTGCGCAGAAAGTCTGTTGAGCGTGTAAACAATTTATACCGAAAAACATTATAAACAAATCATCATGAATGCGAAATAATTGCGTAGGAAGTGTGTTTAATTTAAAAAAATATATACGTACAATTGTTTGTTGAAAGAAAAACAATTATTTATAATTGTGCAAATTTCGCGCACAAGTCTAAACAGATATAGTTAATGAAAGTGAAAGAATTGCACACCTTCAAATAACATTTAAACAATTTTTTTGTTTATAGAATACCAGAATTCTATAAACAAAAGAGTTGCGTATAAACAATGTGAAATTAAACATTTCTTTCTTATTAATTCATTTTTGAAAACATTTTAAGTTAAACTGACTTTTATTCATTTACATTTTTTTTTTAATTTTCTTTTTTAATTTCATTAATTTGATTTATTTATTTCTTAATCTTAATTTAATCTGGTAATTTATTCAATGTCGACAGTTAAAGGTCGACATTAAAATGAATAAAAGTAAAAAAAATAGGATTAACTTACATTAAGCTAATAGCAAAGTCAATAATTTGATTAACAATTTGTTGTCAATTTTTATTTAAGTTCAGTCTACAGTCTACAAACAATTTTATAGGGTAACTGCTAGTCACGCATACCCTGCAAAAATATCTTCCTCTTGTGGAAATTCATTTGCCACTCGAAAAAAAAACAAAACTCAAGCGAGCTGCGAGGGGAATACCAAAAAAGAGATGAACACGAAAAAGTTGCCAAAAACATTTGCAGAAATTTCGTGTAATGTCCCCGACAATTGTTTGTTAAATTGTTGTTGGTATTGTTGTTGTTGTTGCAGGTGTTATTGCTGTTGGCAAATTTGCCTGGTAATTAAGTGCCAAATATGTGTGAAATGTAAATTGTTTTTCAGCCAAGAAAACAGCACAGAAAGAGACAAGCAAAGAACTCGAACTCGAACTCAAACTCAAACTCGACTCGATTCAAGAGTCTTGCTGCGCAAGGATTAAGTACTTAGTCCTTAGTCCTTAGTCCTTGTTGAACTGCACTTCATGCAGATTGCAATGTGCTTCTTTGAATATTCGCAAAGCAAAGTTTGGGCTGTGCTGCATACCCTGTATTTAACCAAAGCTCAAGTTGCATTGAAAAGTCAAAAGTACAAAATTACTGGGAATTTAAATTTATATACAATAAAATTTAGAATTTGAGCATTGTTAAAATAAAACGATACAATTCAACTGTTATTCTTCCTAAGACTGGAAATTTCCAAAACATATTTTGAATGCTAAACTGTGACTTCAATATATTTCAATAATGGCACTTGGACTACATAAGTTGATTGGAGCACCCATTCTTTAATTTTTTAGCTAAAAACAATGTCAATTTAAAATAACTGCTAACAATTTCATCAGATTAGCAAAAGCTAATTTAATTAATATCGATCGAACATCTGCCGGATGTCACACGAACGTTGAGCTCTTTAAGGACAATGAATAACATAATATTTTAAATTTGGAATTTAAGATATTAACTATTCTTAAATGCTATTCTTTTCTAGTTTATATTATTTTATCCTTTAATCAAGCAATTAAACTGTATTTATGTCCCGGAATTCACAATTTACAGTTGATCATGTAAAATTTGTAACCTAAGATACTTGTATTAAATATTTTTTAATGGAGTTTGAACAACATCCAAGGAATTACATTTTTGTCTCAGAATTCACGATAAACAGTTTATTATTTAAAATGTTTAACTACTGCACACTTGATTTGTAGTATTATTATTAATATCCTTGATTAAGGTTCTAAAGATCTAGTAATTAATTTATTATTGCTTAAAATGGGTTTTATTTCATAAATTGTGCATAGTTGACTGCCACTTTAAATAAAATAAAAAAGCTTTTCTCACAGTTGAGTTTTTAGTTAATCAACATGATTGTCTCTTAATATTCCCCATCCATTCATTTAAAGCAACTGCAAAGCATTGTCAGAATTCCTAGGGTATTTCACTTGACACGCACAATTGGCAAAGTTCATTATAGCAAATTAACCCAATGCCAAAAACTTGCCGCAACACCGCCAAAAGTGCCAAAGAGTCGCCCAATTGGAAAAGCCAAGCGCGGGGAAGCCCCAAAGCCCCCAAAAACCAAACCAACCCAAGAGGGATGTTGCGAGAGAGAGAGAGAAAGGAAGGGGGGAAGAGGGAGAGAGAGATAGCCAAGTTATGGCCGTCAATCTTGGCGGCGAGGCGACAGTTTGATAAACTGAACTGCCGCCGAGACAAGGATGGATCCTTCAGATACTCAGATACTAATCAGTTCGTTCGTTGAGCGTTTAACAGGAAGTCATAAATTTTACCCAGCACATGAGTGTGCGGGTGTGTGTGCGTGTTCGTGTGTGTGTGTGTGTGTGTGTGTGTGTGTGTGTGTGTGTGTGTGTGCGTGTGTGTGTGTCGCGCCCTTGTCTAGAAATTTTAATTAAAAGCGATGACATAGCGAGTAATTCGATATCAGAATGTCGCCTATTAATTTTAAGGACATTTCCTTTATTGATTCTTTGTCAATATTATATTGAACCCATAATTTACACATAAAAGGCCTTTCTCTCTCACTCTCCCACTCTATGCTTGTCTCTTTCTGTCGGTCTCTGTCTGGGTGTGCGTGTCTTTGTGGCTTTTGTCCATTGTCTTTGGATTACGAATTTGACTTTGCCTCTTATTCGCCTTTTGTTTGTGCTGCGTGTGGCGTGTGTTGCATTCATCCATCCATCCATCCATCCATCCATCCATCCCGACCTCAACTTCAGCTCTCAGAAGGACACAGGAGCGCTGCGCTTCACATGGAATGCGGCAAACGTATGAAATATTACTCGAATTCTCGCATTTACAGCAGCTCTTTGTATTTCTTTTATGGAATGCTTAATTAAACTCTGCCCTTTCGAATGGTCATTTTAACTTATCAATGCAATTGCAGTTGCCAAGTTCCATGAGGAGATTCATTCAAAAAATCGGTCGAAGTTATAGATATATATTTCCAAAATCAAAATTTGCAGTCAAATATTTCAATATATTTATATTTATAAATATTTATCTTTTAAATAAAACAATAAATAGGAAACGATTATAATGATTATGATTATCTCTTAACACTTTGTAGTAGATGATTTTGCAATAATTGTATTATAACTATCAATAAAAACAATATCCACATGAATCACATCAATTATTTCTGTTTATTTAACCATGGTTTTGTTTTGGAGATTTCTATAGTTATATTCAAAAATTATATTTGTTAAAGAAAAGCATAAAATTTAATTTTCAATTTGTATTTTTAAATCACTTTTAACAATTATTGTAAAACTGTCAAAGATAATGGAAAAAGGAAAAGGAAATGAAAATGCGAAACAATTATTATCTCTTATGTTGTTTAATTTCAACAAAACTCAATTGTCAAATTTATATTAAAGCAACTTTAATTATTTTTTAAAATTCAATTCAAATTGAATTGAATTGTTTGCCAGGAAGAGAATAAACTTTAATTTGCAATTATTATCTTTTAAGCATTTCTGTTTTATTCTTGATTGAAGGAAACTTTCGCTAATTCGATCCTAAAGGGTTCGTCTTTGAAATGCGCTCCTGAAATCGAATTAGTTGCTGTGGCGTGTTGCCCTCTGATGCGCGACGCCATTGTGAGCACCCTCACTCACACCATCAAATCATCGCACACCCTCGCACACACACACACAGAGAGAGACCCCGAGACACACACTCGATATGAAGTGTGTGCGTGACTTTTGTGCGTTGTTGTCTTTTCATAGCCACTTTCGGCGGAGTCAAGGAGCATGAAGAACCGCATTACGACTCTTTATCCCTTCGTTGTCGCCTATTTTGATTTTGATTCTGATTCTGATTTTGATTTAACGTTCGTAATTACAACAACATCAACAAGAAATCTGACTTAATTTAGTCATCGCAACATCGCGCTTGTTATCGATAAGCGGTTAGGCGAAAAGGCAGCCACAGACAAAAGGGACGTTGATATTTGTGTGTGGCAAACATTTTCAATATGCATAAACCGTAAAACTTTGTCGATTGTTTTTGTGGATTAATTACGTTTTGGGCCTTGTTTGTTTGCAAACTAAAATCTGTTTATACAATAAGCAAACAGAGCCAGGCGTTTCAAGGCCTGGAAATTGAGAAATGCGAGCGAAAGCGATTTTGTATGAAACACGATTTGACGCCAATTAAGAAAGTCAAGTTGCCCAACGACGCAATCGGCAATCGGCAATCGACGACTTCACCCCATTTTGAATAGATAATGAAAGTGCGGCAATCGGAATGGCCATAAAGCATTCAACAAAGTGGCGACATTCGGTCGCACCAAAAAACCGCCCGGAATGTGGCTGGCAAAAAAAAAAAAAAAAAAAAAAAAACGACTCGAAAATGTTATAACAATAAATTAAGTTGCTGTTGCAGCATAAAACCAAATTGCCAAATGACCGAAGGGACACAACAGAAGAAAGCGGTTTGGGGAGGATTCTCTGTGCAATCTGTTGACGAATCATCTGAGATGAATCGAATGGAATTCGCAGACTAGGGTGTAAACTGGCTTAAAGAGCTAGAGTTGGAATTTGAGAGGAGGAGGGAGAAACCCAGCCATAAATGCCGTAAAACATTCTCAAATGCTTTTTATTGAGCAGCTTTGTGCCATTTTTCGGTTTGACTTGGCTGCGAGGCCAATTTAATAGCATACTTTTCAGCACTAAGCAGAAGACCAACAAGAGCAGCAGCAACTATCCCCACAAAATACGCGACAATCAAACAAAATGAAGTGACGGCAACTCGCGACTCGCGAGCGACGCCAACGCAAAGCGGACGTTCATTGTTATTTTAAGAAAAGCAACACGACAAAACCCAACACCAAACCGACAACCGCCTAACTCTACTTAGCTCTTGCACTGGCCCATTCCTGCCTTTCCTCATCTTGAGCAGTCTCAAAGTCTTACGTAAGCACTGCCTCTATTAATACTCTTTGCGTGGCAGCGAAAAGTCCTTGAATTTGTGCAAGCGGTCAGCGGCGGAATAAATACCAAGAAGGCAGCTGCAGTACCGAGGCTTTAAAAAAAACTACAGCACTACCATTTGCTCAAAATACCTTTTGAAGTAAATCATATTCAAATTTATGGAAGATCTAATAAAATACAAGGCTTCAATTACATAGAAGGCTGCTGCACTACCGGGCCTTCAAAGGACAGTAGTGCACTACCAAAGGTTTTTCAAAAATCTTTAAAGTGCATCACAGTTAAGATCAAATATAACAGAAAGATTCATTTACTTAGAGGGCTGCTGCACTACCGAAAGTGCTCGAACATATGGGAAAGCTGCAAGCGACTAGAAGGCCGCTGCAGTACCGAGACTTTAAATTAAATTATCTCACTACCGTAAATACTGAGAGATCTTTTTGACTGAATGAGTAAATCTAATTTCGAATGCCTTTACCAAAAAAAACCCTCCTATGCTGACCACAACCTTGTGCAGTACCGAGCACTCTTGATATGGATCTCAGTAGTTGTAGTAGCATGTAACCTGATAAAGTGATTTACCTATAGAAGGCACACGTTCTTAACTCCACCATTGACAACTACCTTCCGAGCACTACCGACTCTACCCTGCTTTTGGGCAAGCGTGCCACATAGTTGGCATGCTCGCTGCTCGCAAAGGGTAATTGAAAAGAAGACATAGCATAACGCTGGTAGCTGCAGGAAGCAGCAGCGATTCCAACGACTCCCTTTCTCAACATCCGCTTTGACTTGCAGCAATTTCTTTTGGCTTTATTGCCGCCGTTGCCGTTGCCGTTGCCATCGCCACAGCCGTCGCTCTGTCTCGCCAGTGTTTGTGTGTTACCCGCTGCGGCACAACGAACGCATATAGCATAAATTTTGAATACGCTCAAAACGGGGGCAGGTTGCTGAGCGGGCGGGGGTGGGGGTTGGATTTTTCGGTCCGAAAGAAAAATAGCGAAAATTGTCTGTCGCTTGATAAAGCGGAAGCAGAACTTGCCCATAAACGAAATGTGGCAACTGAGTGTAAACTTTATTGGCGCCCGACTGACTGGCGACAACGACAACGACATCCTAGACAACCAGGAGTCAGAATTCTGTCCCCTTCCCACGGCCCCCCGGCAAACCAGAAGCTGCAGCCTTTTACCAATGTTGGACGTTGACTCATGCGATACGCAATTTGGCCAACGCCAGACGATGGCGTCTCGATGGCTGGGCACAAGTTGGACGGCGGAGATGGAAGAGGAACGGGAACTGGAACAGGAGCTGCTTGTTTGTTTTGTCTGCCTCATTTCTCACTTGTCTGCGCCATAAGGAAATCTTACATTAGTTGATTTCATGCGCTGTTTACATTGGCAGCGAATTATGCGCAAAAAAAAATGTATAGATTTGGCTGCCAAACTAACGCCAGACAGACAGACAGACAGACAGATCTTAGGCTAAACTGGGTCCATGACCGCTGAGACTGAGGCCTGGTCGTGGAATGGGGAATATTGGTTCTACATATGTCTAAGGTGGCGATGTGTAAGTTGAGACGACTTTAGCTAGACAAATTTCTAGAGATATTCAAGTGGCAACGAAAGTGGTTTTGTCAGCTGGCTCTGCTCAAGTCTCCGTCTCGGTCTCCGTTTTTATCTAGGCTTAAAGCGTTGGCACATTAATGCATCTTTTGCTCTTGCTTTTGTCTTTTGTCTCGCACTGAACTAACACATTTTCGTCCTTGTTTGTTTTTCGCATTTGCAGAAGTCCTGTCCAGCTGGGAGGAATGGTGGACATACGATGGCATTTCCGGTAAGTTTTACTTTTTCCTGCAGCAATGCAATTTAAAGCGCAAAAACACACCATTCACAAAAATCTCAAAACACGAGCCATTTGTGCTGGCAATAAAAGCAAACTTAAATCGAATTAAAGAGCTCAAAAGTACAGAGAACAATTAACATATTTCAAGAACTTCGAAGTTCATTTCACTTGCTCACAACAAATTATGAGATTTAAATAAATACCTTTTTTTTTAATTTTAAAGAGCGAATTCATTAATGAAAATACATATTGTTAAATAACTATCATCATTTCAGCCGATTAGCAGTTTATCAGATTTACAAAAATTTCAAGTAAAATTTATTTTTTATTTCTTAAAAAGATTGCGCAATACAAATTGAGAAATAATTATTATTCATGATTTTTCAAATATGTATATGTAGATTGGTTAAATAATTTAAAATTAAAATTACAAATTAACAATTAATACTGATTTTTATTTTAAACATTTTAAATTTCATTTGAGATTAATGAAAGAATGATTACAAAATTTAAATCAACAACAAATAAAATGAAATTGATTTATTATGAAGAACAGTTTGATTGCAATATTTATATTTTTTTATTTATATATTTTGGCTTTTTCCAATAACTCTTAAACAATTATTTAAAAGCTATAAATGCTCCCATATTTTTGTAATTTAAATCAAAAAGTATTAAAATTTAATATCAAATAAAATAAGGTTACTTTAACCTTGGAAATAATAAATATTATTTATACAAAATATTAAAAAAAAAAAAATGGTGTATTTCCGCAATG
Organism: Drosophila ustulata; assembly: GCA_035047365.1. Lineage (NCBI taxonomy): Eukaryota > Metazoa > Arthropoda > Insecta > Diptera > Drosophilidae > Drosophila > Drosophila ustulata. Next base: position 11,196,060 of record JAWNPT010000080.1, read on the forward strand.
ATTTGAAGAAAAACAAAATGTTCAAGATGAAGTCACATATAAAATGAAAGAAAGAGTAAGCGATAGGGTGAGAGAGAGAAAGCGAGCATTTCAAAGAGGTGGCAACTTGTTTAGGCGATTGAATTGAAATTGAAACGAGTTTCGCAGGCGTCCGAACAAATTAAATAAAAATGCACAAAGAAAGAGAAAACCAATATAAATAAACGGCAACATTTTTGCGGATAATACGCCAATGCCTATGTGTGTGTGTGTGTGTGCCAGGGGCATTTTTGTTATTACGCCGCATGGCGGCAACTTGCAACACGACGCAGTTTTATTTATGCAACACAGCAGCAGCAGCGGCAGCAGCAACAACATCAACAAAACTACACAAAAACAAAGCGAATGAATGGATTGAGTGGGCGAGCGAGCGAGCGAGTGAGTGAGCGAATAATGTGAGTGCATGAATGCAAACTGCAAATGAACAGCAGCAGCAGCAGCAGCAGCAACACGGTGGCATGCAACAAAGCGCGGCACATGACACATGAAGCGCCTTTTTTCAACTTTTGACATTTATTGCAATCCGCGCTAGTTTGCGAGTGTGAATGTGAATGTGAATGTGAGTCTGAGTGCATTATGCATTATCCAATTGCAGTTGGGGTCCCATTGAATGAGGAGTTCTCGACTAGCGAAGGTAAAAGGCAAGTGACAGCAGAGCAGATAATAATAATAATAATAGTAAACATAGTTAGAGAACAGCGAGAGAAGAAATAGAAACAGGGCAGCAAATGATGATATAGAAAAAAAAGATAGCATTTAGCAAACAAATAAATACGAAAAGACAGAGGGAGAAAAAGAAAAAATTAGAAAAATGAATTGCAATTAAATATACAATTATTTTGTTGAGGTTCAATTTTAATATGTGTATTTAAAGGAGAGAGAGAGAGAAAAAAAATTTACAAACAAATGTACTTAAACGAAATATTTTTCTAATACAGTCGAGTCTAAATTCTTAATAATTCATTAATATTTCTGTCCCCTTTAAAAAAAATTCGATAAGTAATTCGATCGGTGAAAAATATGATCACCGTTCCATTACGAATTATTGCGACTCGACTATATTTTTATTTAATTTAAATATAAGCTATAATTTGAAATTTAAAATTTCTAATTCTGGCACTTGTTATCTTATGCAGAGATACAGATTAACAGAGGTAGCGATATAAGAAGTCATTAAAATATGTATGAAATAAAGTGAAATGTTAAAATAATAAAAAAAAAAAACATTATTTAAAGACTTCTATAAAAAAGTTAATCGTGCATTTTTAATTGTGAATTCTGAGTAGTACTATATTTAAAAGATATTAGTCTTAACTAGTACTAGCTTCGTTAATTTGAAATATATTAACAGAAAACCAATTTGAACAGATGATAAATAAATGTATAAATAAATTATTATAAAAGACTTTGAAGAAGAATGATGAAAATATTGCCATGAATTGACTGTTGTTCCATTTATTTACAAATAAATTGATACTTATCAAAATAGAGGAGTAGAGAAGAGCAGTGAGAAATCTAGGCATCTTGCAGAAAACAAATCTAAAATAAAAACCGACTATCGGTGACACTTTAAATTACGCTTCCAACTAGAAACAACCCAAAACAATGGGCAACACATGTACTTTGCACAGGGCATTTCAGTGGACGCAAATGCCACAACAATTGCAAAGTTTGTGTTGTGTGTGTTTTTCACGTGCGGCACAGTGAAAAATTAAATATTTTCCATATGGCAATGGCAATGCAGTTGCTTTCTCTCTACACACTCCATCCAGTTGCTGGCAGTTCGTTGTTGTTTTGAAAAGTTTCGACAGTTTTGTCTGTCACATCAATAGGGCGCAGGGAGCGACAGTTGGATAGTCTCTGGGGGTGGAGGAGGAAGCTGCAGTTGCAGCTCCCGTTGGATCATTTAATTGCTATTTAAACTGACGGACAACGACAACGACGTCGATGACGATGACGACGACGACGATGGAGAGAAGCTTATGAAATTTCATTTGGTATTTGAATTGTCGACTCGTCGAACTGCGACCCCAGCCTCGTAGCTGTCGCTGTTTACATTCGAGAGGTGACTAGGACACGTTTTCCATTTCAGCAACTGAACTCCGTCCACTGAAATAGCAGCACAGCAGGACGAGCGATTGACAGCCATCGCTCATGCTCAGCTGAATTCATTGCTGCCTTCCACTACCCTGTGAAGCAGAGTTTGTTGTGCAAACATCCTTCAACAATTTTGCCTTTTCTTTATCATTCGATTTTGTTACCTACATTGTTCATTGAATTATACTCGGCTATTTTATTCCTATTAATGCGTTTTTCCCTACTTTTTAATTATCTGTAATTTTTCTTCATTCTTTGTTCGTAAATTTTCAGTCAATTTTATTATGATTTGTTTCAGTCATTATTTTAAGGCACAAATTGTGATTATTCAATTTTTTTCCCGTAATTTTACATGTTTATATTTTACATATTATTATGTTAAAACTTGTAAAACTCGAGTTGAGTTCATAAAAATTAAAAAATAAAATGAAGCCCTAAATCTCACTGAGAAAGAGCAGGAAAAACAAAAACAAATGTTATTTTCAATAGTTTTCGTTTCCAATAGATTATTTTGAAATTATTTAGATAATTATAAAAACAAGTATTTTGAAATAAAAAAATAAATATAAAATAGTTTTTGGACTCTAACACTAACAAACTGCAACAGAAAGCTAATCTTAAAAAAAAAAATATTAACAAGATCGAACTATAAGAAAAACCAAATTATTCAAACTTGAGAAAAAAAAAGTATTTTTTAGCATTAAGAAGCTGTAATTTAATTACACTTAATATACATATATAGACTTAAAATAAATTTTGAAAAATGGAATGAAAATTTGAAAATCAGCTGACAGACAACTTCGACTATAAATGGTTCAATTCGAATTTGATTTACTTTTCACTTACGATGCGCGGTGTCTGGTTGTCGAGCATGCTTGGGAGCATGCTGATTCGCCAGTGTCACATTTGTTAATGCAAATACACACGTATATTTGATGTTGCAGGTCCGAGCTTCTGGGGCCTCATCAATCCGCAGTGGAACATGTGCAACAAAGGACGACGCCAGTCGCCCATTGATGTGGTGCCCGATAAGCTGCTCTTCGATCCGTACCTGCGACCGCTGCATATTGATAAGCACAAGGTATGCGAAGCGACACAGTTGCCATTTCCATTTCTATTTCCACTCACACACACACTCGCACACTCTCAACAGGTTTCCGGCACACTGCACAACACTGGTCAGTCACTCGTCTTTCGCGTCGACAAGGACACAAAGCAGCACGTTAACATATCCGGCGGTCCGCTCGCCTATCGCTATCAATTCGAAGAGATTTACATACACTACGGCACCGACAACAGTCGCGGCTCCGAGCACTACATACAGGGCTACAGTTTTCCCGGCGAGGTGAGTTTCTTTGATGATGACGCCCTCCTCTCTATTTTTTGTTATATATATGTGTGTGTGTGGCAGATACAAATCTATGGCTTCAACAAGGAGCTGTATCACAACATGTCCGAGGCGCAGCACAAATCCCAGGGCATTGTCGGACTCTCGTTGATGGTGCAAATTGGCGAGACGCCCAATCCCGAGCTGCGCATCATAACGAGCACATTCAATAAGGTGCTCTATCGAGGTGAGTTCCCAGCGCAAATTGTTATTAACCCAAAGTGTATAATGCATCAAGTCAACAATTGCTTAACTACCTATTTTAATATATCATCTATTTTCCTAACTCAGTTTTAAAAAATTCTTATGTCAAAAATATTTAATTGGATTTTCTATTATCATTTTCAATTTCGAACCAAGATTTAACAAAAGTTGTTCATTTGAAAAGATTCTAATTGTCAGCCTTTTTTTAAAACCATTTTGTTTCACTTGAAACTTGACTTAAAAATAAAAACAATTCATATGTTAACAGCTATCACACTGCTTTGATTGGAAAGTTTAGATAATCATCGCATCGCTCGATATATCAATTTGCGACTGCCATCTCTAGATATCGTTTCGAACTCTTGTCTAGTTTGCCATCTTTGAATGTTTAGTTTAAACAATCATAAAAGCCATCTCTAGATATCGCATAGGTCATCTCTAATGTTGCGTGTCATCTCTAGCCACATCAGAGTTCAATAAATACTGCTTTGAATGTTCAGTTTAAACAATCATAAAAGCCATCTCTAGATATCGCATAGATCATCTCTAATGTTGCTTGTCATCTCTAGCCACATCGGAGTTCAATAAATACTGCTTTGAATGTTCAGCTTAAGCAATCATACAGGCCATCTCTAGATATCGCATAGATCATCTCTAATGTTGCTTGTCATCTCTAGCCACATCGGAGTTCAATGAATTCTTTCGCAGTTGCTGCTGCTCGGGCTTCTCTCCAATTGGTTCGTTGGGGAGGCAACATCATTTCCGCTACGCAAAATGCACCGGAAATGTTGCAACAGCCACGTTGCCTTCGTGGCCTCTGTGGCCAGCAGCATTTTTATGATGTCATTGCGCAGCAACAGTGACTGCAACAATTGCAGCAGCAGCAGCAGCAACATAATTATGTGTGCCACCGTCTCGCAAAAGTGAGCCATAAAAATTGCTCGACAGCAGTTGCCGCGAAATTGGCGCCGTGGCGCAAAGTGACGAAAATGAAACCTCGAATTACACTAAACCGACACTTAATAATTCCCTTTGCCCCACTCCTTCGCTCTCTCTCTCTGTCTCTATTTTTTGTTCAGTTTAATAGCCTTTTTACAGGTCGTACAACTTTATGTAGACCCGTGAACAAAAAAAAAAGTAAAAAAAAGGCCCCGGACAAGCATTGCCAACTCTGCCCCCCTCGCATTGCGGCTTTGCCTTGGCTTCCAAAAACGTTCCGGCTGAGGAAAATATGCGGCCAATTTCTGAGAACCAACAAGCAAAACAACTTCAAAGTTAAACAGCTTCAACGAGAACACGAAAGCAACAAAACTGTGGCCCTCAAATATGTGCCACGAATGTCGAATACCCTTTCAAAAATCTTGCATTCAACAAAAAATTCATTTTTCATTTTCAATCAATCATAATTTTACCTTTGAACCTTTTTATTTTGCAGATTTTTATGGATGACATTTTGTAAAACTCTTATCGATAAACCACATTTATCGATCATTTATAACATCACTAAAAAATGCATTAATTAAAACATTAATTAAATGTATCAAATTAAATCGATTTTGTTACTTCAAGACTGATTTCATTGCTTTTACTAAAATGTGTTCGGTAACATTTCGCAGCATTGCTATCGATACCAGCTATCGATAAATCGCTCACCTGAAAACAACTTATTCGATTTGATTGAGTAGTTCAATATTTAGTGAGATTGATAACATCATTCAATCAATAGAGATATACAAAAAAAAATTGTATGTTAATGACTGATGCAAATCAGTTTGTTATCGATAACACTCTCACTGCAATTATCGATATTTTCAGCAGAGTGTAGAACTGAGCGCACGTATTTGCCAACAAGCAATTGTGATGCAAATACTATTTTATTTTTTCATTCATTCGGAATGCCTTCAACAGAATTCTTTCCCCTAAGCCACGCCCCCTCTTTTCCTCTCTCTCTCTCTCTCTCTCTTTCGCCCACTGTCGACATTGCTGTGCATTCCGTTCGCGTTTTTCCGCCGTCTCATAAACCGCGAGGCGCTTCATTTCCGGCTTGGCATAATGATTTGTATGAATGAAGTCGAGCGCCGACAACGTTCAAGTGACCAACTAGAAGACGACCTCCCACCGTAGTGTAAACCCACCGCCCCTTTGGCCGTACCGCGTCTAGTCTGAATTATTCATTAGACTCGTAGACGTTTTGCATTCATATTTCTTATTTTTATGTGTTGCGACGGCGAAAAAGGGGCATAAATGGCAAAAGCACCACAGGCACCTTTGGCTCTATTTCAACTACAACTGGCAATAGCTGCACCTTGAACTTTATTTAATTCACATACCCCGTGATTGTTACTCATGGGGCATATATGGGCAATAATTAATTACGTCATCAATTTTCTAGCACATTAAAATAGTTCTTTCACATCTTTAACATATAATTTATATATCTAAGATTCAATATAAAGCAAATTTCAAAATATTTAATACTTCTTTTTTAGCAATTAATTTAATATTTAATTTATAGGTTTGCAATATTGATTTATGATTTTTAATTTCCTAAGCAATATTAATATAAAAATATTAAATACTGTCTCCTTAAAAATAAATCGATGCTTTATGGTGTTTTTTAAATAGTTTCATTTGAAAACTTTCTCCTTAGAAAATTATTTAGGTTTTTCATATATATTTTTTTCTCTAATGCGTTCCACCAATTTAATTTTTATAGGTGCAATAATATGTTAAACGATTAGGTAGAAAAGGTCCAAGCCACTTTTTAAATCTATTTACCACTCAATATTATGTTTCTTTAAATACAATTTTGTATACGCAAAATGTTTTCTATAAATATTCTCCCCTCCATATTATATTTCAAATTCGTTTGAATAAAAATATATGATATGCAACTAAGTAGAAAAAGTGAAGGCGATTTTTATACATATTATTTCCCTATATTATATCGTCATGTTTGCTTCAAAAAACAACTGTTTTATGTATAATAATATATTAAACTATTAAGCAGAAAGTAATTTGTGATATAAGTATATGAATTATTTAAAATAATTGCCCTCTAAATGATATTTCATTTATGTATTTTAGGCTTCTCGACGCCCATTCGCCACATATCGGTGCGATCGCTGCTACCGAATACGGATCATTACATCACGTACGAGGGATCCACCACGCATCCGGGCTGCTGGGAGAGCACCGTCTGGATCATAGTTAATAAACCCATCTATATCACGAAACAAGAGGTAAGCACGGTGGCATTTTTCAATCGCAGGGAATGGGACGATAAAGTTTTCATTGATTTCACAAGCGACCGCAAATAATGAAATGCATTTGCGTTTTGCAATTGCAATTAGGGAAGTCTTTTTTTATTTCTTTTTTTTTGTTCGCTATGCGTGTGTGTGTGTGAGTTGCAAATGCAATTATAAAATTTCTCATCAATTGGGCAACCGGTTGGAGCGCGGTTCAGTCGCGGTCAATGCGCTACTCTGCGCATAATTAAAAAACAATATTTGGTTAGTTTAATCAATTTGCATATTCGCATTAAGTGCCGCGGATAACAACAATTCTGTAACTAGGAACCAACACACAAAAAAAACGTCAACAACAACAAATTAGGCTGCAAATCAAATGAAATATTTAAAATTTGTTAAATCGCACACAAAGAACGCAACACAAAAAAACATAAAAAAAAAAACAAAACAAACCATTGCGTCAATAATACAACTTAATCGCAAACAATGCCTTAATCAAACAAATTGCAACACTATATATATGTATATAGTATATCAAAATGCATCGCTAATGGGAAACTGAATATGCAAAATGCAAACACACAATTTAATGGATTCCCAAACTAGTTCTAGATAAGTGTGCCAATTAATCGCACACAGAGAAGGATTTATGATTGAAATTGACAACAAAGAAATTTAATCTAAACGTTTGTCTGTTTATTTTTGATTCTCAGTTATATCAACTCCGACGACTGATGCAAGGCTCCGAGAGTACACCGAAAGCTCCATTAGGTAATAATGCGCGTCCCGTGCAAAGTTTACACCATAGAACCGTAAGGACGAACATAGATTTTAAGCGTCATAAGGTGAGTACAAAATCCGTTAATGCAATCAGTAAAGACAACCAAAGAAACCGTTTACAACTTTCATTGATTGATCAGACTTGGTTTTATTAAACTTCAGTTTTATGTTGAGCGAAAAAAATCATAAAAAAATAATAATTATAACTGAATATTAAAACACAATCTTTATAATAAAAAATCAATAATAATAAAAAAAATTATAAATAATCATTACATTTGTGCTAATAAGTAATTATGGTTTGCAATTTATTTCACCACTTAAAAATATTCTTTTTTCTTCAAAAAAATAACGTATAAAATCAGAAGCTTTGAAATCATGCATAACATGGAAAATTATGTTTTTGTTGTAATGCGTTCTTAATTTATTCTGATTGTTGATTATTGTGATTTTAAAAAAAGAAGAATATTATTTTCTTAAACACAACCGAATATGAATAGTTCGTTCAAAAAGAATTAATAGAAGAAAGAATGAGAATGATTTTGGTGCCATGCATTTTGCTTTAAGTTGATGTTAATTTTTAGATTACTTTATTTGAAAAAATAAACAAAAATAATCATTGTTTTCAACATGAGTTGCATTAATCATCATCACTTTTAGCTATTTGCATTCATAAATATTCATGTGTTACTTTAATATGAACAACTTTAATCTATGAAGCACAATGCATTCTCTTTATGATTTTGCCGCAGAATCAAAATGCATGTCCTTCCATGTACAAGGACATGTACTATCGAGCGAATCGCTGGTCACCCGATACGGGATTGCTGATACGTTGACAACAACAACAACGACAACGACAACGAAGCGCACCATCAACAACAACAACAACAATAACAATAAAAGCAACAACAAGAAGAACAACTGCAACTGCAACTGCAATTGAGGCTGGCAACGCATTTCGCATTTTTGATGCCGCATTCAAATTTGATATTAACGTTTTTGAAACGAGCTCAGGATTCGTTTGGCTTGCAGCATTCCTTCTCCTACAAATGCAACACAGCAACAACAGCAACCGAAAACTCTCAACAACAACTTGGTAAAAACCATAAATTTGCGATACCCTTGCAGAAAATTTGCTACCAGATAAAATGCCAGCTGGGAATAAGTAATCCTACAAAAATACGCATAAATATATCAAATTGTTCCTATGGTAGCGTTTTCAAAATTTCAAATTTAGATTTATTTATTTGCAATAACAGTCTGGTATTTACATTGCTTTTATATTAAGTTCATTTCTGCAAGGGTATTTACAGGGTATACACGAAAACGAAATACTTAAATGCCACCAAGCCGCAGAAATTAAGCAAACTAACACACGCAACAAAAATGTGCAAAACTCAAATAAAAGAACAAAAAAAAACTAACAGAAAAATAGATAACAAAAGAGCCTAACACAAAAGTGAACTACTCAAAAAAACACACACAAACACACACATGGCAGAAATTTAATTTGACGCCCGAAATGTGTTGCATACTTTCCAGCGCATTCGTGGTGAGTTGTGCTGTGGTGGGCTGTGGTGTGGTGTGGTGTGGTGTGTAGAGGGCTAGTGGTGAGGTCGACGCCTCTCAAACCTCCCGCCACATTAGGCCATAAATTAATTGCTGCCTTATCATATTTACGCAATATAAATATTTTCGGGCCTAATATTAATTTATACACATGTTTGTCTGCCTGCAAAATTTGCTTATTAATTGCTTTCGATTTTTGTTTTGTGCGTATTTGTTTTTGTTTGATTTTATTTATGGCCAATTATTGATTATGCACAGCATTATTGTATTACTTACAAATAAATATTTTTAATTTTAATTTATTATTGTATTTGCCGTATACCAACACAAAACAATAAACGCAACAGCAAACACCAACACGAAATATATGAAGAATATTCACAAACAGCCCAAAACTTCGGCTGCAAGTCGAATCTTAAATACTCTTGCAGGCTGCATTAAATTTACTGCAACTCGAAATCCTACTAAAATAGATTATCTCCATTCTCTGCAAGGGTGTGAATAAAGCGCGACAACAAACGATATAGGAATTTCCGTAAACTGGATGGGTGGACAATAACTAAATGAAAACAAAAACATAAATAAACAAAAATACATATATATAGGAAAAGAAGCAAAAAACAACAAAGAAAATAGCAAAGAAAAATCACAAAAAAAAAAAATCAAAACTAAATATTCAAGTGAAATATACACAAGGTATCTATAAAAATTAACATATATACAACAAAATAAAATAAATATATATATGTGAAACAAGAGAGCATTAACAGTGTCTTTGGCAAGCCGAAGCTCAAATACCCTTGCAGCGAGAATCGAATTCGACTAATTCCGATTTACAATATACGATTCTCCATCCAACTAAATACATAGAATAGTAGAATACTCTCTCTGCAAGGGTATGCCACACAATTGGAGAGAATAAGGAATGCTGAAAACGAAGAGCGTTGTTGACAACAGAGTTGAGAGCAGAACTTACGATGCAATATAATAACATAGCATAGAGTACCATTAAAAATCAAGGAAACCAATTGGAGTACACTATAAATATAGAGAGCTAAATAGTTGAAATATAAATTATGTATGTATATTACGCTAGGAACTACACTACACAACACAAGCAGAGGTTAAGTAATCCCCACGCATACAAAAATATAGCGTATAGCATATAGCATATATAGCCTACATAGTCGGAACTCATGAGTATACACACAGCAAAGCGAAGCTATAAGAAAACAACCAAACTATCGATAATTCGATCGATAAGCAAACTAAACTGAATTCTAGATTAGTGCGTTAAATGAAAACTACAGTTTTAGGCTTATCTTAAGTAGGACGCAAACGAAATCATAATAATTGATGATGAGTTTTTTTTTTTTTTTTTTTTTGTAACCGATAGCCATATATCAAGAAATCTATATAGACATCTATGTATATGTATATGTATATGTACATGTGTAAGTGAAACAATTGCAAACCGTGCTGGACAGTGGACAAGTAAGAGAGAGATTGAGCGCTTAGGTCGTATAGCAATTAGCGTTTTTGCGTTTGTAACATATGTTATTTAGTTTATCGTTATCGGCGCCAGTTAAGAATTCGTATTCGTGCAATTATTATCGTTTCGAGAAACGTGTTCCCCTCAACCCCCTCAACCCCCCATTCCCAATCCCCTTCCACTCATTACCGCAACTAGGGAGTAGTAGAAAAATTGTCTATTTGTATAAAAGAAAACGCGATTTCCACAAAAAAAAAAAACACACACACACAAACACATGCGAGACGACTGTAAGTTACTATTGTGTTGCCATATAAGCAGAAAAAAGAAATATATATATATATAAAAATGAATATTTACGAGTACTATGAAATATACTATAGATATATACATACGATTATATAATACTATATATATATATATATAAACTAATAAACATCAGAAAAAAATACATATGCGAATGCGAGTACTCCAAACTATACAACTATACAACAATATGCAAGAAAAGCAAACAAATTACGATGAGAACAACAACAACAACACCATCAGCATTAACAACAACTCATAGCAAACGATTATAAATGCATCTCTCTATTATTTTACCATAACAAACGAATCGAAATGCAACAGAGAATGAAAAGAAAACACGAGAGAGCGGAAAGCAGAATTCAGAAAACAAAAAGTATTATGTGACAAAAGAAAAACAACAATAAAAAAAAATACAAATAAAAATAAAAATACAATAAAATTAAACAAATTTCAAGCGGCGTCTTTTTTTTGCTGGGTGGTTGGGTAGCCAAAAAGAAAACATATGGTATCAAAAGGTAATCATATCTCACTAGTTCTGTTAATGCTGCTAAATATTTGTCTAATTAAATTTGTAAATTCGAAAAGCTATAAAAATGACTCGAATTCACAATTTCAATAACAACATTATTAAATTGCGATTGGAATTGAACATGAAAATTATCATCCGAAATTCCCCAAAAAAGTTGTAAACAACTTGATAAATTCACAATTTATTTTGCTTGTAATAAATATATTTATTTTTGTGGAATGTTTGGAATTTAACTTGATATAGAATTCACAAAATTATGTTCGATAAAATAATCTGATAAATTGATTTGTTTCTGTGCAATGGAATGTCTGGAATTGCTGAGCATTTATCGAATAGAATTTGGAATAATATAATGACTCGATTTGTCAGAAAAATGTGCTCAAAATCTGCAATTATTTCTCTGACGCTTTTTTTTTTGTGCAAAGCGTGGAGCATAAGGTGAAAGGCCCACTCAATATCCGGGAGTCAAATGGAATTCGAAATGCATGCAACTAATCAGGAAACAAGGACATAACAGCGTTTCCCGCAATAAGCTTAACAAATAAGTCGCCAACAACTGCAGCGTCCACACGCAACGATACCCTGTAAAAGACGTTTTGCCCTGAACGTTGTGGGGCAGAGTGGAACTTCTAGAGAGTTATACCCGTCGCAGGGTATAATTATGAGAGGGAGAAGAGTTATGGAAGCGTAGCCGAAGTGGCACTTTACTAACTGTAACCAGCACGAATAACAAGCAGTTATTTCCTGTTATTTTAGAGAGGGGGAAGGGGGTGTCACACACAGTTGGTGCCAGAGTTGCCCTATTTAAATATGCAATTTCAATTTCCGAAAAATACAAAACGCGTCCAACACGCAGCTCACTCAACTGTGCAAAGCGATAACTGGGCGAAACTGGACGAAAGCAGGAAACGAGGCAAGAAGTACTTTACTATATACACACACACACACACACGTATATATATATATATATAATAGAGTTGGGAGGGGGGGCTGTGGAAACGAGAAGGAATCACAATCGGAAATGGGGAACCGCATGTTTAATTGGACGCAATTGAAACTAAACTAGCGTAAAATAGAAATAAAAACAAACACAAAACAGAAAGCAGAAAAACACAAAAACACAAAACTCAAACGCAAATCCAAATCCCCGAGTTCGACTCAACATTTCTGCAAAATATGCTAATAGAAATACATTACGTTCTCTGTGCCATTCCATTCCATTCCGTTTCGTTCCTACCCCGTTTCGTTCGCACGAAAAATTAATTACAAATTAATTTACCATAAATTGAAATTTCGCCCGACGACAACGTCGACGTCGCTGGTCAGTCGAGTGGCTTGCCCCAAAAGCTTGCCACTGAATGCTGCCACACAGCAGTGGTGCATCACAGTCAGTGGGCACGGCGATTGTGGAGACACCAAACGGGTTTCGGCGACTGTTTATTAGCAACAAACTTAAGATCAATCCACAAATTTACTATTGCATAATCATCCTTTTTCAACGTATCTTTACAAGCAAATAAAGTAAAAATCATTTTTTGCTGCTTGAAATAAAAAAGATTCATGCAGTAACTAAAAAAAATATATTTTCCAATTTAAAATATATTTTACATTTTTTAATATAAAAAATCGTATTTAATTTTCTTTAAAAAAGTCATGCAGTAAATAAAATAAATTTCACATCTTCAAAAATCTCATTTACTTTAACATTTTAAATGCAAATTATAAACGTTATTGTTTCTGTTACTTACAATTGTTTTCAAATCCTTTTTATTGACTATCAGTAGAATTTATGTCGGAATATTCTTAAATATTCCCTGATATTTTTCAAAATACTATTTTTCCAGAGAATCCATTATACTATTGTTATTTAATCTGTTTAGGTAGAACAGGTCAATTAACTCAAGTTTACTTGTTAATGACCATATTTCAAATAAAATGTTTAAATAAAGAAAGATACATGTGTTGAATTTTACTTATTTTCCAAGTTAAATAACTTTTAAATTGCCACAGACGATTTGCACTTGTTTCTACAACAAGTGACAGATCAAATTATTTTTTTAAATAAATACATACAATTAAAATAGTTAACTCCGTTTTATTTTGGGATATTTAAAACATCATAATCAACTATTTGTAGCGAGCTTCTTTTGTGATTACTTAACCTTTATATTTTCTTCTATAGTATTTTTAAACTACTTTCGTGAACAGGCGATGCCATTGAACTGATTACAGGGCATTTTGTCGAAACGGTTGTTGGATCTGCAAATTGAATGTTTTTTTTTTTTTTTTGCATTTGCTGCTGATGATAATTTTTGCTGCTGCTGCCGAATTGAATGTGAGGTTCGATCGAATGCGAATTCGTTTGAGGGGTTGGTGGTGATTTCAAGCCCTAACCGCATTTCACAAAAACGCGGTCAAAAGGACTAATTATGCTAAACGCCCAAAACCGCAACAACCACTTAACCATGCCCGATAGCCCGATAGCCCGATAGTGCGATAGCCTGAATGGCCCAATGAATGGTTGTCCCAATGCCCCGCTAGCCTTTGGCCCATCCTGTTTGCCTCCGCTTCCTGTCCGCCCTAATCCCCGATGCCCAAACAAGCCGCGTCTAGTCCACGGCTTTAATATTGTCGTTTTCTGATGCAATAAACCAAAAATTGTGCGCGCAATTTCAATTAAACACACACAAACAAACGCATGCAGTAAAGCCGAGGCTATGTTATACAATATGATTTAATTTAATGCCCAGTTACTGTGTGCGTGTGCGTGTGTGCGTGTGTCTCTGCCACGCCCCTCGTTGCGAGGGACGAGCACAAAAAGCGTTGCCTACTTTGCAGAGCACACAAGGCAAAGGGCACAAAACAGCACACACACACACACACACACACGCACACGGGATATGTAAATAACAGCAAAAGTTTTAATTAAATTTTAAATACAAGTTAATTTTGTGTATTTTCACGCGACGCAACAACAACAACGGCAACAACAACGACGACGGTCCAAAATATCCATTTGTATATTTTATGCCAAAAACTGTCGGCATTTGTGCGAGTGTGTGTGTGAATGTGTGTTTGTATGTGTGTTTGAGTTTGTGTGTGAGTTTTTCTATTATGATATGCTATACAAATAAAGTAAACTAACTATGGGAGACTGTATGCAACATTCACTAATAGAAAATAACAAAAAATTTAAATACAAATTGTTCATATATAAAAATTAGAAAATACAAATTGTATGAAAATAAATATACTAACAAAATAAAATTATTAATACAAAAAAAAGAAACTCTTATAAAGTGAAAAGTACAAAATAGGCGATAAAGATTAATCAAATCTAATATGTTGCCTATGAAATACAGAATTGAATATGATTAACAAAAGTAAATCAAAAATACTATAGATTTCCACGATTCAAATGTTATTTATTGATAAAAATTAAAAATTGCAAATCTAAACAATAGTGACTAATCAAATGTAATTTGTTATAAATGCCTCAAATAAAAAATATAAGATATAACAAAATATTGAAATAACAAATACAACTTTTGATGGCTCCACGCAATCTAAATATTTTCAGCTTGAAGAAAACGTAATAATAAACGATGTGACAGTTAAATTATATTGACTAATAATTTGTTAAAAAAACTCGTCATTTAATTTATCTTTACATATGCTCAAAATGTCACTGCCATCAATTATTTCAAATGTACAAACTATATAGTACCAGAGAAATTAATTGAATAACTGAAATTGTTAGGGTATCTGGCAGTGGGTCATATATTCGCCTGCTGCACTTCAATTTGTTTATATGCACATATTGTAGAATAATAGAAGTGTGCGTAAGTGCGTGAGTGTGTGGAAACAAAATGAGTTATAAATATTTAGTTGTAATTCAGGTTTTAGTTAGCATTGTTGCGGCCCGTAAAAACCAAATTAATATTCATGGAACAATGAGCGAGCGAAGTTCGCGTCGCAGTTAAAAACAAAAAATTTTAATTAGAAATAAATATTACAAAAATGCATTTATGTCGTCGACAATTGAAGGCCACACATGACACTTGCCACTTGCCACATGCCACATGCAACGCGCTCCGAGCGCTGCCAACTTGTTGCTTTCGATTTGCATTAACAATGCTGCAAGTTGGCAGCACATTGAAAATTAGTCTAAATGGAACATGTCTTAAATAACAACTATTTTTTAATTATTTCTAGTTTAAAATTGAACTTTACAAGTACATATGTTTAACACTAAATTTATTTTAAGGCTGAGCAGCTTTAAATATATTAAATTACAAGTATGTTAGCTAGCAATTATTTTTCATTTCTTTCCCACTTTCAATTGGAAAACTGTTTAAGTTGAGTATGAGTATGAATATATATTGCTGCTATTTTGGCATTCGGGTTGCATTTGAATTGTGCATTATTATAATCCAAGTAAGCCGGAAGCTGGCCAAAAGAGATATGCCTGATGAAATCCGTTCTCTGTCCTGCTCTTGGCCAACTTTTAATTACTTGAATTGAACGCATCCCGCCCACACACAGAAAACATGCAACAAAAGAGACAATGCGAGAACGAAAAGAAATTTGAAGTCATATGCATTTTTGAGCATGTCCGACAATTGTTGCCAACAGAAGCCAGCAACAACAACAACAACAATAAAAAATACAACGCCTACAGTGCAGACTGTACAATAATCCCAATCACAATCACGTGATTTGCAAGTAATCATGTTGTACATTTGCAGCTCACACGTTGCATATTGATGAGAATCGAGAATCCGGATTCCGTTAACCCTGACTGAGGCCAAAAGAACTGAGAACTGGCAACTGGCAATCGAAGCCGCAACCAGTAATAAACGTGCGTAATCAAGCCAGACCCAAAACCAGACCAAGACCAAGGCCCCGACACTGACTCAGACTCAAACTCAGGTCCTGAGTTCAACCCAAATGCAGAGAACTAAAGCCAAACCCAGTTGCAAGCAATCGAGCACAACAAAAGCCAATAAGAACTGCAAATGCATATGACTACACCGAGAGCAATTTAGCAGACACAAATTCAAATTCAATTCAAAAACCAATTACTTACAGCAACACGAATTTAAGGTATAGAAATTGAATGCTCGTTGAGGCAACATTAAGAATGCCCAAAAAAATACTAACAATTGTGTAAACAAACATTTTAAAAAATCAAATTTAAGCTTCCCAAAAACAAAGTAAAAAAAAAAATGAATTCAAATTTTTTTGAATTTTATCAAAATTGAAAGGTAAACTGATAAATAAGTGAAATTAATGTCTTTTAATTTTATCTGAATTAAATTTGATTCTTAAGTTCTTCTGATTTAACTTTAACTTTTCCTAAGTGCAAATGAATGTTTAATTTTTAAGAAATAATAAAAGTAGTATCATGAAATATTTTTTAGATTCATATTAATAAAATTAATCTATCTGTTTCTCGCCTTATAAATGTTGTTGTGACTGTCGCATGCAGTAATAAGAAGCGAAAGGAAATATTCTAAATAAATAAATATTTTTGTAATATTTCAATGTAATGTTAATAATAATTTCACAACATCTCAACTCGGATGCCAAAATTCAACAACTACTATTTATTCTATTTCGCAGCTGAATCTCAACCCCAAATTGAACTTTGAGCAAATCTGAATTAATAAGTATTGTTTGGCATTTTGTTGAGTGTATGTTATGGTAGGATGTGTGCCTGGTGTCGAGGGCTGCTGTTGCCTGTTGCCTGATGCCGCCATATGGGAGCCGAGATGAGAGAGACTGTAGACACTGCTGAGCTCGCTCATAACTCAACTGCTGCAGTTGAAATGCAGTGGGAGTGGTCAGAGGGGGCTGGGGGGGCAGGTGCAGTGCATAGCTTGTAATATTTGATTTTGATTGAAGTGCAGCCAGGCATGTGGTCGGAAAAATCGCACAAAACCTGCACAGAATAAGTATGAGGGACAACGGGTCAGCAGTCAGTTAGTCAGAGGAGGGGAGCAGAGAGAGAGAGAGGTGAGGAAATGATGCCTGTTGCATTGGCAGATGAACAGATGAACAGGCAGTCGGCCATAATGAGTGCAACAAAAGGCCAAAAGTATAACCAAAAAGTGCCTCATAACGCAGCCCGGAACTCCAGAGACGACTCGATTGCGATTGAAAGGTACGTGACTTGCAGCCAGGGCTGCACCACTTGCAACACAGTCATCATGGATGCAACGACAACAACAATTACTTGGATCGGATAACATCTTTAATTTATACTCTAAAATTACAGTTATTGTCTAGCTTGTAAATAAAATTTAAATGTAATAATTATTTAATTTAAAATTTACAAAATTACTTTTTCAAAAATTACTTGCTGTTGTCTCAACAGTTTCGCACAAATAAAATCAATTAAGTTACTTGATTTTGGTCTACGAATAACTTCAAATCTGTTGATCTGACTCTTCATTGAACCCCAGAATTACATTAATTATTAATTCTATTTTCATTATAAAATTCTACAAATTGTGTGAATTATTATCTGAAGATATTAATTACAGCACTGAGAAAAGAAATTAAGTACAAAATTTTTCCGCCAGGCATTTCCCTAAAATATTGAATATTAAACTCCACAATAAAAATCTATGTTTATGAATTTAAGAAATTGTTATAATTATAATTTTTTTCCTTTACCAATTTTCATTCTTATGCTTATTTTATTACATGAAATAATTAAATATTTATTTCAAATAGCGTTCTTTATATTGAAAATTTCTCATTATATCTGGTATTTTTATCTATCTGTTAGGTGCAATTTTAAGAAGATCCATAACTCTAATCTACTACATAATAAATTAGATAACTTGGAGCTTGAAGCCGACGTCACCGTAATATCAGAGCAACAACAGCTTAGCTGGAACAAGTTCCTTTGGTGCTTTGTGCTTGAAACTAGTTGCCAGCACTGTTGACAGAGCTGCCAACTCGATGCGCCGCATTGCCTGCAATGCAATTTGACAGGTTCGCTGCTGCAAACACGTTGAGCTCTTTTCACTGCCAACTCCTCTGAGCCTTTGCACAAATTGCAGGCCAAATTCAGCTCAGCGAAGTCTCCTTTAGGGGCCTAGTGTCCCAGTTCCTTTTCCCCCTCCCCCTCCCTCTCCCTCTCACTCTATCTCTCTCTCTCTCTCTCTCTCTTACTCACGTTTGCCACTTCACTTTGAATTTGCTGCACGCTTTTTTTCGCGTACTGCAAATGTTGTAGGGCCGGTTTTTTTTATGGCGCTGCATAAATCAGCGGGTGTCGGACCTTGAGTGCGCTCCACCGCCGCGTGGGCGTTAGGTATCCAGGCGGCGCATGGGGGCGTGGCATTGCCACTTGAAAGCGCATTTATTGGCGGAATTTATTGTGGGGAGGTCGCCGACTAAGATGATGACGATATTACGCGACTATTACACATAGTTTCCTCCTCAAGTTTCCTCATTCCCTGTTCCTCTTATTTTTTTTTTTCATGTTTTTAGTGGCACACTGTAATTGCCACATTCGCAGCGCATGAAATTTGCAACGCAACAAATGAAAAATTTTCTTTATTTGCTTTGCCTTTGACTAAGCCAAGCCCCTTGATGCTTGCCACTTGCTGCCTACAATTTGTTTTGGCTTACAGTTTTTATTTGGCATGTCTGGGACAGGCGTAACGCTGGCGCAAAACATTTAGAGCTCAGCCAGTGTTTGGCCCTTTGAAGGCTCGTGGTCATAAATTCCGTTTCTCACCACATTTTCTCCCCTCCTTCCACTTCGTTTTTTTTTTTTTTTTTTTTTTTTTTTTTAGAGTTTTTGGCCAGCAGCAAAAAGCATTTTCCACTCTTGCAAAGAGGTGCAAAAAAGCTGCGGGCAAATCGCAAACCTCTTAGCATTCAGCACAACGAATTGTGTATGCTCTACAATGCAGAGACTACAACAAACAGAGCTGCGACAAATTGCTTATAAATATGAATAATATTAAATATAATAAAAATAAAATACTTTTCGACTTACCAAGTTTTTACTTCCAAGTCCAGCAATGCTGCAAAAAAGAATGGAAAACAAAATTACACAATTTACATTCATTATTTTATCATTTAAAGTTAGGTAATTATAACTCTAGTTGGATTGATTGATCAAGTAACTCAATTACTGGCATCTAAAATGAATGCAATTTGCCATTTATTATTATATTTTGAATTTTTATTAAATGAATGTAATTTCAAATTGATAATTTTTGTTTTAAGATTTTTACTAAATCAATGTAATTTGGAAATTAATAACTAAAAATGTAACTAAATTAATGTCGACTAAAATGTATGTAATTAAAAATTATAAGAAACTAATATATTTATATTTTCATCAATTCATTTGGGTCACAAAAGGCTGCTCAAAATGCATGTAGCCAAGTTTTTTGGGGCCGGTCTCATATAAAGCATATTTTTGGGCGCATGCTTTCGGCTTCGAGTTTGGCTTGGCCCAAAGTGTGTTGTTCTCTTTGGCCCTGGCTTAGCCACTAACTGGCAAGGGAGTCGACGGCCGGAAACAGTGAGGTGCGACATGGCTTTGAGTTGAAAAAGACGAAATACGAAAGACTAAAACTGAGACTGAGACTAACACTGAGACTGAGAGAAGCTTGCGAGATGGCAACACAAAAAGAAATACGGAATCTAAAATGATAATAAAATATTCATATTAATCTGCTCGGCTCATAAAATATTCAGCTGCGTAATTGTTGGCATTACGCCGACCACCTCCCAAAGCTCTCTCCCACTCTTCCACTCTGTGCTACACTGTTGAGCAATGTCTTCAGCTCTGGCGACAGCCAACGAACTGGAAGCCCAGTTGCCAGTTGCCAGTTTTGCCAGCAATTGCCAGGTGTTGGCTGAAGGAGCAGGAGCAGGAGCATAAGCAGGAGCAGGAGGTGGAGAGGAGCACACTCTGTAGGCTGGAGGCAGGAAATGCCAGCAAAAATCTTACAAGTTTGTAATTTACACCTGGCTGCGTTTTTTGCCTGCCATGCCTGCCATGCTTGGCCTACGCTCTCTTCGTCGTTGACTTTAAACAAAAGCCAAGGCTTTAAGACAGACACTCACAAACAGACAGACGGACAGACAGACGGACAGACAGACGGAGAGCGCCTACACTCACAGAAAATTATTATTTATTTTAAAATAATAATTTACTTCAATTAAATAAAGACATAATAATAAAAAAGTCAAGTAATAAATATGGCGAATGTATATATTATATTAGTTTATAGTTATGCAGCAAACTTAAAACTGTATGTTGTGTATTTAAAACTGCAAAGTGTAAAGCGTCAAATTTAAAATGACAGGCTTAACTTCTAAATTCCCACAACTCGACTTCAATAGTTATTTGGAAACTTTCCTTAATAAACTTTTAGAGCGTTCTCTAAGAAATGATTGCTGAATAAATTAAAAAAAATTCAATAGACAATTTTAACTGAGATTTGAATAAAACATTTACTAAAAACCATTACAGGAACAGGAGCCTCTAAGACTTGTCAATAAAAAATTATAAAACGGGCTTCACTAAATAAAGTTTTAACAATTTATAAATGTTCGTGCAATTCTAATAAAAATTCCTGCAAGTACAATACAAATTATCTTTTATTGATAGCAAAGAATTTAACTAACAAATTATTAAAGGATTCTTAAAGAGAAATTATCGTACATTTTTTCTGCAAATTTTCTATTACGAATTTCAGCGAATTGAATTCAAATATATTGTTTTCAAGTTCAAACTCGTTTTATTGCTTAATTTTCTAGAATTGAATTGCAAAAATTATCGTTTATTGATGGCAAAACAATCTGTTGATTGTTTTCCTGCTTGATTGTAGTATAATTGCATAATTTTAATTGAGTTTTGGCCAAGTCGATGTTTTTTTTTTTTGCTTTGAGTTTACAGTGTGTGTGTGTGTGTGTGTGTGTGTGTGTGTGTAGAGGCTATGGCCCATTGGTAAGCCCATTAAGCTATTCATAATTGCTCATAATTTTGGTTGATTTCATTAGCATATGTAACATTTAATTTGATGTGTGAAGCCACGAACGAAACTCTTTACCGTTCTCCTCCCATCACACACACCCATTACACACACACACACACGCACGCACACCACAACTCATATGCATAATCAATGATGGCTCATTAACCTGGCTGCCAATTGTTGTTGTTGCTGTTAATTACGCATCACATATGCGGTCATAAAATATACAATATCAACGTTCTCATCGCTCGTTTTACATCAAAATGACGTCGATTAACACCTTTGCTGTGCCCATGTGTGTGTGCCCATGTGTGTGTGTGTGCGTGTGTGTGTGTGTTTGTGAAAAGCCAGTTAATTGGATTTACGTTATAAAATTGAAACCGCCGCCGCGTTGTTGGCGGAAGTCGGTAGGCTATGCGGCCTACGCGGCGTATGCGTAATACGCGACAGTTTTGTCTTATCACAAAAAATAACAACCAGAAATATCCCTGGAATAATTTAATGCACATGCGGCGTATGCGTGATTTACATGAGTATTTTCATGAAGAACTGACAGGCAAACAACATTTTATTGGACAAAATATAAGTTTTATGAGATGATGTACATAGGTTCAACTTGTTTAAAAGTTAAACAAATTAATGCTAAGCAAATTTGGGTCATAAACTTGTATTGCAAGTTTTGTTTAAGTTCAAATTAATATAAATATTCATATCAATTTGAATTTGGCATTTTCAAATTAATGAATTTGTCATTTTCATACTCTTAAAAATATTTATCGAAATCTGCGAATAACAAAGATGATCTATTGCGAAAAGAAGCATATGTTTTCAAATTTAAATTTGGTGCTCTCTTTCTTAATTTTATTTATTTATGTTATAAATATGAATAAATGTTAGCTTTTAATGCTAAATACGGTTTTACTAGTCACTGCAAATTTCAAGTTGATGAAAACTTCCCAATTATTGAACAATACGATTATTAAACATTCCATTACATTTTGTATTAAGATCAACATATTCAAACAAAAAATATGGCACAAATTGTTAATTATTTTTTTTAGGATATCCTGTTTAATAATCGAATAGTGTCGAATAAAAAAATGAGCTAACAGCGACACCATCAAATCTAAATTGTAAAGCTAGAGATTTTTAATTCTAGATTCATAATTCTTTGTTTTAAAAGTATGTTTTTTTATGTTTATCACTCATTTTAAGATGCAAAAAAACTTGTTTGAAGATTGATATTTATTTTGAATAAAAAATCGAGTTCAAGACCTTTTGTTATCGCCCATTTAAAACAATACAAGCATTTTCTCTTGAGATTAAAATGTTGGTAAATTAAAATCTAGATTGAAAATAGTTTTTGTCTTGTTTTAAGAATAACAATTTGTAAAATGAAAATGCTAAAATTCGCAAATTTCAAACTTGTTATTAGCAAGTAATTATTCTTGCTGTATACCCGGCAGCGAGTGCCAGCAAAGGGTATATTCAGGTGACTCCCGACAAATATCCAAAAAATACCAGTTTTGATGTGCTCACAATTTTATTTCGGAAATGATACGCATAAATATGCTACAAAAAACGAAAGACACAACTTGTGGCTGGTTTAGCCTCTGAGGCGTCTGTTGTTGTTGCGCCTCCTGTTGTTGTTGGTGTTGCGCCTCCGGTTGCCCATCAAGGCGGTCCTGCGATTGTTGGCAGCCCTGCGTCTGTTCACCCAGGTCCTCCTCCTCGCCCTGCCCATGCTCTGCCTGCGTCTAAAGTTCTGCAGCTGCCTCGTCAGACGCGTCAACTGAGCTTGCAAGGCGGCGACTTGAGCAGCCGTTGCCGCTGAGCTGCTGCTGCTGCTGCTGGTCGGAGTTGTTGTGACCGTGGCAGCGGTTGTTGTGGAGACGTCGGTGGGGGCAGGTGTGGTGTCCGGAGTTGTTGGATTGTCAGTTGTGGCGCAATCGGCCAATCCAGAATTTGCAGGAAGCGAACAATCGGTGCAGCCCTCTCTGTCCGCCTCGGGCAATTGGAGTTGGGCCTCCGTGCAGGCCGCAGCGTTGCTGCCCTCGATGAGGCAGAGAGCCACAAAGAAGGCGCAACCAATTGCCAATGTTGAGATTCTCATTGCGATGGTTCAAGTTGTTGGAGGTGTTGTGTTGATCTCTGCCGCTTTCCATGGCGCTTTTATACGAAAAAATTGCTGTTTGTCCAACTCGAATTTACGCAGCTGTCGCCAGCAAATACGATTCTATTGATTTGTGTGGCTTTGACACGTTTCCAACAGATTGCCATTTCGCTCGTCTTCAACCTTTCTAGGCCGTTCATTTTATTTCATAATAGATCGTTCAGCTTGACTTTGGTTTAGTGCAAACACAATTCAACTCTCTTGATCAAACAAACATTTCGATTAATTGTATTAACAGCTGTTCTCCTATTTTTTGGCACAACTTGCAGATACCTTGCCAAAAAACGTTTGTTGATTCAATTTATTAATACTATATACAGCATTATTTATTGTTTATTAACTTGAATTTCGATCGTTGTTGATCTATTTGAATTTGTTTGATATTGAATGGTAAATTGTATTGTGTCCCCGTTCCGTTGACAGCTGTTCGATTTGTGTGATCCAAATGCAGAATTCAATAGATCATCGATTGCGCGTGTTTTACTTTTTGTTTTCGCATATTATTTGCAGACCCGCAACTGTTCCACATTTAAAGAGTATCCGCAAATAAACAACAACGACAACAACAACACGCTCAGTGAAATAAATTAACTATTGACGAATCGATGGCTGTCGGAAAAGCATTTTAACATCAATAATTATTTGTAAAAAAAACTGAAATTCGCAAATTTGCGTCATTTGAGATACTCTTTAAAATACAACAAATATTTGTCTTGCGAATTATTTGTATGATTGGAGAGAAGTTTTTTGTTTTTTTCCTAATCATAATTTAATAAAAACTCTTTAAAATAAAACAAATATTTGTCTTGTGAACTATTCGTATAATAGAAGCCAAGTTTATACAGTTGAAATTTATACTTATAATTTTATTTGATCATAATTTAATACTGCTCATAGTCGACTTTAGAATGAGTAGTTTTACAGGGTATTCGCATGACAATCAGCGACAAATTGGCGCATCCAGCGGCTGCTGTTAATTATGATATACGATTTACATTATAAACTTATCATCACGTTGTACGACCTGTAACCATGTCGAGCTATTCTTTCACATCCTGCTACCCTTTATCAACGGTTTGTAGGGTATATTGTTGCACCTTTCTTTCATCTATAAGAGTCTTTAACATTAACAGCACAAGTTATTAATTATTTGTTTACTCTGCCTTGTCAGTTAAATGTCCTTAATGACATTAATTTACGTTGTCGTTCGAGTCGAGTAGACTCGATTTGTTTGCTGCTTTACTGCTCGCTGCTAATTAGTTAATTTGATTGGATTTCAGCTGGCAATAATTCATAATTTAGTTATAAATTAATATCAATTAAGGCGCTTCAAAGCATCAAGTCTGAGAGTATGAGTTGCATCGATTGTTCGACATATCCGGCCCAATGCATAAGCCCAGAGAATAAGTTGCAAGAAATAGATAAATTCAAGTGTGAAATAGCCCAGCAATGTGACACCTCGATAAAGTGCGAATCGAGGGTTGCTATGACCCAAAAAATGAGAGAAAAACTACGTTCAAAAATAAAGATAATAAAATTCTTCAATTTAACGTTGTTTCGAATAGTTTAATTAAGTAAATTTAAATACATATATAAACTGAATTTGTAAAAAACTGTAAATGAAAATTCAAATTCAACAAAACAAATGTTCGTGTTTTCTTAGAAAAGATTTTCTAGATTTTTACTAAGAAGTATTTAACTAACAATAAGTGTTGACACCAAAATTGTAAAAAGTCAATTAATAAAAACCATTTCAGAAAATTCAAAATTTAACAAAACAATTTTTATTTTTAGGAAATTCAAAGTAGCTTAAAAGTTTTTTACTTGAATTTCAAAAATTCAGATTATTTTTCCTTTTTAATTTTTTTATTTTTTAATTAATCGAGTTTTTCATCTTCATATGCATCTTCATGTTCTACTGCAAAAAAACAAATGAAATTCCAAATCGGAATTTTTGTAGAATTTTTTCTCAATTTTGAAATATTTTACTCTTTAGTTTTGCTTATCCTAGGAATGTATTAAATTTCAAATAGAGCAAGTATTAAATGATTGTTTGAAGCGCCCCTCGCTGACAATTTGAATGCTGATCCTTGTAGCAGCATTTGAGTAAAATCCTTTAGCCAACTGACTCGTTGTAGTAGTTAAACACAAAATTGTGTTGCATCGTTAGCCTAATTGCATTTTGCAGCAAGGCGAGGAGGCAACATCAACCGAACTAGCAAACTTATCAGTGATATGGATAACGTTGCACATACCCTCTAAGTGCAGTAAGGAAATTAAAAATTGTTTATATATAAAAAAAAATATATATAAAAAAAATTATATTGAATGCCTAATGATGACATACATCCTAAAAGCACACCTTGAAATATTCTACAAACAAACTAATAAATGTATCATGCGATATTCAAAATAATCATTATAATAAAATGAAGATTTATCATTTGAATGTTCCTATCAATTAGCCATATAATTGAATTCAAACAAAGTAATTACTGTCGACTTAATGGCTAAGTATTTGTAGTTGTAGAGAAGGGAAATAAATAAATATTTAATTGATTTTGAACGCATTAAATTACTTGACATGCATTTTAATAAATACGAGATAAAAAAGTTAACAAAATGTTGCAATATTATAAGATCGTTTTTTGCTTACACCTTTTTTGGTATAATAAATAATTAAAATATTTAATAATAGAAATACAAATAATAAAAAAAAGAGAGTCGATCAAGTTCTATGTCCATCTATGTCTATATTTTACAGGGTAAAACAACAGCATGACGACGACAATAACGATGATGATGATGATGATGATGCTGGTGATGGTGATAATGATGATGTTGCATGCATGCGTGAATGTCACAAGGCTGTCCAGTAAACTGACTTGAACTGCCTACGAAATCCTGTGTATCCTGTGTATCCTGCATCTTGCAACTCGTAAGCTTCAAGCTGTCTGCAGTTGGAGTCGCAGTTGAACTTGCAACAGAAGTTGGAGCAGAAGTTGGTTGCATCGGATGCTGTGCACATTGCTGCTGATTGCATTTTTTGGTTATTAAGTCTATATGCCACTTTTTGTGTCGTCGTCGTCGTCATCGTTGTCATGCAACACACACATGTAATAACTGTCTCGTTTGTTGTTGTTGTTGTTGTTGCCGTGTGTGTGCAACGTTTATTTTGGACTCAAGTCTCTGTGGGCTGTGTTAACTTTTGACTTTTGATTTCTCTCTCTCTCACTCTCTCTCTCTCTCTCTCTGTGTGTGGGCCAAATGAACCTGGCCAGCAAAAATGGCATTCAAATGAAGCAAAACTACACACACACACATCCCTTCAGTTCTCTGCGCTTCGTTGAAGATTTTTGATATTTTCATTACGTGCAGCTGTCTACGTTATGTATGTGTGTGTGTACATGAACAGCTTTTTAGTCGCTTAATCTCTGCTGACATTTTATGCTGCAGCAACTGACACAATAGCTTGCCACATTCCATTGCCACACGTCCCAGTTCATTCCCACTCGTTCCTGCCCCCATTGCAGACCGCAAGTGTGTCCACTATGTGGTGCTGCTCTCTTGTCTCGTGTTGCAAGCCAAATAATTCAAATTAGTACAAGCTGCTCACCCAAATCAAAAAAAAATTGAATAAACAGTCAACACAGCAACTTCAACGGCAACAACAATGAAAAGGCAACTGGATTATCTTCCTATTCCACATTGCTCTTCAGACCAATTATAGTCCGTCCGTCCTTCTGTCTGTCCTTTTGCTTAGACCATCAAAACTAATGTGTCGAAATTTGCGATTGCCAAGCATTTTATCAGCGTATTAACGGGTTCTATGTCTAGACTTTATGGTATTCGGCGATATTATTTCATAATATATTGTAAAAATATCACAAAGTCTCATTTATTTTTATTGTACTAATCATCTATTTTTCTTTCGGAAATATTGATGGCATGCGATTTATTAATCATTGCTGAACACCAGAAAACATTTAAAGTTATAAACATCGAAAGCAATTAAAAAATAACATACTTACGAAAGCATGAACATGATTGGAAATTCAGTTATTTAAATGCTAATTTATATTTTGAGCCATATAAATCAGATTTGCAAATAATTCTTTGTATTCTTTTTTTTTTTTTTTTTTATTTGTTATTGTTGTTGTCTCCCGCTGCAGCCTCAAGCTGCATTATATGACAATTGTTTCATTTGCATTTACATAAAACAAAAAGCATTTCACTGGCAGGAATCGAACTCACCCTCTCAACGTTTGTTAAATAAATTTAATTTAAATACAATAATATATTTTCTAGTTTCCGATTAAAGCAAAAGCAAAGTATGAAGAATTGCAATTTGAGACAATTTCTATATATTTTATATAGCTATCAAAATACGCTTAGCAAAAGAGAAAGCCCAGATTATGGAAATGCTACTCGACTGATCACTATAAAACTTTGACATTTAAAGGTGCACAACAAAATTTCGATCGCCAGGCGTTTTTCAACGAATATATTTAACCATAACCAAATTACAACATAAAATTCGAATAGCAAATGATGATCACAAGAGCATTTGAAGTGATCGCCTCAAATCATGCGGGAAATGGGGAAAGCGTCGTGCAAGCGATGCATTTGGAGGCGCGGCAACGTGCGGCGAAAAATGAAGGCGCCACGATAGTGATCGCCGCGAGCAAACAGATCCATGAGGCAGTCGATCCACTGGCCATAGACGGGCATGAAGGGCGGTGCTCCAGCCGCGATGCCCGAACCCGAGCAGGCCATGCAGGCGCCGGCAACTTGCAGCGGATACAGCAGCATAATGCCGGCAAACTGAAACATCACCGAATTATATTCCCGCTGACGTCGCGACGATCGCAGCGCTGAGATGCTGTCGCAAGTGGCACTCAGAGTGCTGGTGATGAACAGCACACCGAGGTCGCAGAGCAGACGGGGCACGAAGCCCGCATAGAAGCCGGCGATGCCGTCGTGTTGCACAATCTCCTGGATGCTGGTGCGCAAATCGTTGTAGGCGATTTCACGGCCCACAAACTGGGCCATCTGACGCACCGAGATGACGTAAAGGGGATGCGAAAATGCCAGACCTGTGGCAACAACGAGGCTGTCATGCAACAGATTCCAGGCGTACTCCTTGAAGCGATGCTGATGCGGCTTGCCGTTGCCTCGCCAGCGTCTCATGCCCAACAAGTGCACCAGACTCTCCGAGAATATGGCCGAAAGGCTGCAGCTGAGGAAGCGAGTGCCCAGGCCTCGATAGAGTCCCACAAAGCCATCGGTGTGCTTGATGTAGCGCAAATACTGATGCACACTGGGCAGCAACAGTGTCGACTTGGTGCCCAGCCAATTCGTGGCAGCCACGGCGGGCAGCGGTTCGTGCCCCAGCTGCATCAGCACCTTGGCATACTCATACGGATGCATGATCGCCCCAAAGCCCATGCGCAGCATGAACCGCACAATAGCACTCGGCTTCTCTGGCTGCCATTCTTTCACTGCGGTTGCATTCTTCACCTCGACATCGTCATCTCCTAATTCGTTTTCTAATTCATCGTCATCGGCAAGCTGCGGCATTTGGTCGGGGCGCATCATTGCAGCTGCCACAGTCACTTGCTGCTGCAGCAGCGTTGCCTCATCGCCAGCGTCGCCCACAAACAGATTCTCCTCATACATCAACTGCATGTTGCTCTCCATCATTCCTGCTTTCGTTTCTTTTACAAAATAAAGTTTACAAATTTACGAAATTTTTTTGAACTTGTTGACCTCAGCTCGATCGGCTTTGACTAACTGAGAAATGTTCTGGGAAATGTTCAGGATGACTTATTAAGCCTGCTTAGCTCAAAATATATATAATTACATTTTATATGGTTCGAACACATATTTGTAATGTTGTCATTTAAGCAACAATCAAATTTGAGCACGGATTCGAGCGTCTGATCGCAAACAGTTGGATCGCAAGAAGTTGGGTTCGAATCCTGACAGGGAAATTTTTTGTTTTTTTTTAATGCAAAGGATACCATTTTTAGCAGCGAAAGACAACAACAACAAATTAAAATAAACCTTAGATTAATAAATAACTAAAATAAATCAATTTATCATAGATATCGGGGAGTTGTGCTTCTGTCTGTTCGACTGCCAAATTTAGAGCTACTAATATTGTTTGTTTCAAGACAAGAAATTGGTTATGCATAATCATATCGAAAAGATAAAAAGTAATTGAATTGAAATTGCAATAGACTCTTTAAAACATATAGTCATAGCACTAAATCTAATTTGGAATATTATTAATTTCCGTTACACTCACTTTAGTGTTTTAATTTGCTAGATAGTTTGTCTGTTCCGTTGATTATCCGTCCATGTAACAAATTGCTGTCGCTGCAATTAATGCCCTAAACAAAATAACCTTTCTCTCTCTCTCTCTCTCTCTCTCTTCACTCACTCGCTGGTGGAGAAAATTGTTGTGTTTGATAATCGGCGAGTATTAGCGAATCGCGTTTAATCCCCCTTATTTCGCCCTGTTCGCTGTTGTCTCGTCCTTCGTCCTTCGTCCTTCTCTTTGTCACCATCTCTACACTTATTGCAGAACATGAAATTTCAATTAGGCAGCTACTCTCTGCTGTTTTTCTGGTCAATTTAATGCAACCATATTGCCAGCTGCATTCACACACACACACACACAGAGACTGCTGTCTGTGCAACGTCAGCTCTCTTTTATTTACACGCCGACGCCGCTGCAAATTGTACGTAAAAACCAATTGCAACACACACACACTCATGTGTTGTCTGTGTGTTGTTAATGTCGAAAGATCGAAACATTTGACAAGTTGCCGCACAGCCCAAAAACAATCAGTCTGCCTGACAAATCAAAAAAAACCTTTGAAAAAAATCATGTCGACTTGCTTTTTAATACAGTTTGTTGGTATTAAAAAGCAAGTCGACACTTTTTCAAATAAATAAAAAGAAAGCAGCAAATAGCAAGTGATTGTGACTTATTTCCATAAACAAATTAATGTTAATTAACTTATCTAAAGCATTTATATTGTTTTATTTTCTTATTCACTACATACGAAAAGAAATAAGTGCAAAACATTCCAATTACAAACACACAAAAAAATTAAGATGCTTTTTTCAAAAGTCTTCAATCTTAGAACAAGAAAAAAAATATAAAAAAAAAATAAAACAAACGCAAAATTTCGATTTCTCAACATAGAGCTCTTAACCCGACTGAGTCGAAAACTGAACTGATTAAATGTGTGTCGAACTGCTGCCTTTAAAGGCTGAAACGAAAGTCTGTTAATGGCAACTTTGATCTCTCATTGTATTGTCTCAAAGAATCGCATAGCTCGATAACAATTATTGCTTATTTGGGATTGATATTTCCCTGTAACAATTATAGTTTTTATTTTTTCATCTACTCATTATAACATAAGTAAAATTACATCATAATATTTCTTCAACGATATTGCTTTATTTTCAGCAATTTATCCATCTTCATTATTTTTGATAAAACAAAAATATAAAATTTTAAAATAAAAATTAATTCAAATTAAATTATAAATTTTGTGATAACATTTCCTCCGATACTATTTCATATCCCAATTTTGTTTTTTATGAAAATTTACTTATTTATCTAATATGGTACTACGATTTTAACTTATTTTCAACATCTCTATTTGTTTTTATAAATTTATGGTTTTTAAAAATGACACATCTCAAAACTTGTATATCCCCCAAAAAGAGTGAAATTGCTCAAATTGGGATGCAAGCACACATATATGTAATTTGGTTCGAAAACAAGGGGAATTCCCAAACGCCTCATGTGTTCGAAGGACATTTAAGTGCATCGTAATCAGCGTCATTTCTCAGCCACACTCGAGACAACAATAATTTTCCACTTATTTTGATCGCACTAAACCGGGACACCAATGGAAAAAAAGACGAAAACCGCAACTTCCCCCCAGCCACCCAACCTAAATGCAGAAACCAAGCCCATTTTCGCAGACAGTCATCGAGTTGGGCAAAGCCAAACTGCAACACACACGAAAAGCAAAGATCAAAGCTTTTGAAACTAGCACAGCAGCTACCCTGTAAAGTTTTGTCAAACCATTCCAAACACAACAATAAATGCGATTTAATTAGAAGACTACTTATTTAAAAAAAAAAAAAAAAGACAAAATTTGTAAATGTGTGCAATGAAAAAAATTATAAACAAAAAAAAACGAGAAAAAGTAATCCATGTTCATAACTATCAAAATTTAGACAGTAAATTAAAACTGCGCCATAATTATGCCTAGCCTTAAATCAGTAAGCTAAAGGCCAATTTGCTATTTTCGTTTCAACTATAAATAAATAAATACAACAAAGATTTACATAATACTGCCTAATAAAAATTGAAAAATCAACACACATGTAGTTTTGTATCTTAAAGTTTAAATTAATAAACCTAATAAATAATGCTTTACTCTTCAAGTTAGTCGCGACTTTGAATTTGCATTTTAACTATAATTAAATAAATACAAAAACATTGAAAACGTAATGCCCAAAAAAGAATACAAATAATTATTTTTTTTTTTTTCAAAGTGTAAGTTTCGACGGGTCGCAAACTAATTATTTTTATAAAGAGTTTGAGTATATTGAATCGGAATCTTAAAATCGTAACAAAAACTCAATAATAATACAATTGAATATACTCTCTGTTGAGTGCTTTTAAGGGGTATTGGCAGCGCCCGGTAGGCCCATCAAAATGCTGCGGCCCCAAACTGAACACAAATTCAAACTTATGCGACACGCACAGTTGATTAACAATGTTGCAGTTTTTGGAGCCGAACTAGCGCTCCAAAATGCCGAAGTGGGCGACGGCCGCGCAAATCTCTGAACCCCAATGACCAAATGGACCCCCATTCGCCTCCTCACCTCCCCACCTTCGTCCCTTTCACCGCTTCCAGCCCAATTCTTGCAGTCCCAGTCCGCACGATTATTGCACATCACTAATTAGTGATGGGCGCGCGTTCGTCGCGCGCTTCAATTTCACGTTTCGGCACGAACGAGTTGCCATTTTCCTAGACGAGGTATCAGCAATGTGTGGGGCGGGGGGGGAAGCGCTGGCTTGGCATTAGGGTATTGGTTGCCGCTTCCTCCAGAGTCCGGGGACCGAAGCGAACCGAACCGAGCACGGCCTGACGTTGACATTCCACTAACAGTGAAATTGTTTTCCAAATCCAAAGCTTGCATGTTAGCCACAACAGCAACAACAGCAACGATTGTAGCGACAGCAATAGAGCAAGTTCGAATGCATCAGAGAGAGTGGGGTATGCGCGACTAACACTTACCCCAGCTTCTTTAACTTTATCGTTTACTTTTATCACTGCAACTCACATCCACATTCATTTAGCATTCATTTTATATCCCAAATTTTGTCCTTACACTTGATTATATTTAATTTTAATTTAAAATATATTATTAATTGTTCTTTATTTTCTCATCATCAGATTGATCTATAATTGCTCTTTATTTTTGCTGATTTTATTTATTTACTTCTCATTTAATATCCCAATTTCCCGACTTTGATATTTTTTTACATTGATTTCCACACTTTTCTGATTGTGAATTTAATTTTTGACCATTAATTTGTTGCCTTCTAATTCAATTATATATTTTTGATGACCTTATTTCAAATTATTCACGTTCAGGATCTACTCATTTCCTGATTTTGGTTCCGAACTATATATTTTATTACTTCAATTTGCTGCTCGTTTCTCATCAATTCCCATTACGTATTCGACTTGTGGAATTGAGTATGCCCTTCAACAATAGCTTAATGGTTAGAGGGTAGCAAATAGGCAATGGCAATGGCGACCACGAAACGGCAGCAGCGAATGAATGGCAATGAATGCGACACCAGACACTAGGCCTGACCATTTTCAGCGCCATGCATCACCCACGTTCACCATCGCATTCACATTCACATTCACATTCACGTTTCGCTTTCGCATTCGCATTCACGTTTACGTTCGCATTCGCATTCGCATTCACATTGAGATTTAGATTCGCATTCACGTACTCGTTCAGATGCCACGTTCATGTGTGGTAAATAGTGAACTCGCTTCGCTTTTGTTGCCCTTCTCCCGCCTCCACCAACCACTTTGCCGTTTCGTCAATTTGTATACACTGCCGGAAAAGTTATAATCACTTTACTAACCCACGAAATCCGGCAACAATTGCCACGATAACGCAATTGGTGTAACTGACAATAATTGTCACATTGTTGCCAAATTTCAGCAAAAGCAGCTAGACAAATTTCACCACGCGATGTTGCCAAATTTCAGCAAAGCAGCTAGGCAAATCTCAATGTCAAGCTATACGAACTGAGAGTGAGAAATATTATCATAAACGCTAGAATATGCGAATTGTCGGCTTGACTTATTGCCGCATCGATGACAAATTTCAGCAAAAGAAATGTCAATTTTCCTTTCGAGCCGGCAGTTCATCAAGTTGTCGGCTTGATTGTGCTACGCATTATTTTTCGGGAGAGGATTAAAAGAGCCGGATGCAGTGCGGAAATCAAAATGCTATGGCGCGGCCATCCGACCTGGAGACGGACCAACGAGGGATAGATAGACCAACGACAGAAATGGGTGGATGGTAACAGCAGTTTAAATGGCAACTAATCGCAAAGCGCAACCAGAAAAATACCAGGGGCGGGTGGCAGAGGCGAAGGGCACGTTTGATAGGCAACGTGGAGGTGTTTGCATAATGAATGAGCTGGCGCGGCACACAACAGCACAACAACAATAACAGTCGGCCATCAACTGTGGCTTTTTGTGGAATTGAAAGCAGTTACCGACAAAACCCTCCAGGCGTCAGACTCCGACAGAACCCCACCAAAAAACCCCAGGCCTCAAACCCAATTTCCCCACGCACAAGACAATGAAATCAAACGACAAACGCAAATGTGATCAATTACAGTTTGTGAATTTCAACGGCGAATGCGAGAGTTGGCCTTAGTTACAATTTGGCGGCGACCGGCGAGTCGAGCATTGCAATTGCAATTGTTGTGCATTTGCGGCCTGGATCTGGGCACACTGTCCCAGAGATTGTGGAGCGTCAGACTAAACTCGAGTTTTGCATTTGCCTGTTTAAAAAGATGCCAGCGGGCGGGTCGGAAGGGCAGGAGAAGCTTATGCAAATGAGCCCAACTGCTGACAACTTGACTCAAAATTATGGCCACACAAATTCCGGAGTCTCGGAGTCTGCAATTGCAATTTTGTCGGTCCGCCTCTCGTTGACATTGACCGGCAACAAGTCATTATTGTAATTATGTTAATACCCTGCACCCATCACATCACATCACATCGCATCGCATCGCATCGCATCGCATCGCATCACATTTGGTCGCATCTGCCTCCTGACTTCTGCCTTTCCTCTGTCCAGCTGTCTGTCGCCTGTCTGTACGTGCTATGGTAAACTTGGGTTGGCCGGAAGCCAGTCAATTTGCGTATAATTTGTTTATGAGCGTCACACAGACTCGCACAACAAAGAACATCTTGTGAGAGCAGTTTTACTTGCTGCTCCTCTTGCAATCAATGCACAAATGTCTGCCAAAATTCACTTCATAGTCTGATTTAATATTCGGTTTAGTTACGAGTTCAAGCACAAGTTGGCTACAATTTTATCTTAAGTTAATTTCAGCATTATTTCATTTATTATCTAGCGTGATGACGCGATTTTAGGTAGCTTTAAAATCAATTTAATTTCGTTTAATAACATTTTTATGATATTTGCTTTCCCCTATTTTGTTAGAGTTCAAAATCAGCACAATCACATGTTGGAAGGATTTTGGCTACTATGATAGCAAAAGCTGTCGCTTATCTCTGTTTAGTTTGATTTATAAATTATCGATAAGAATTTTGTCTACCATGAAATTTGTCTTATTTAAAATCACATTAATTTGATTTAATTGAAGTTTCAAAATCTGTTTAATTTGTATTGTAATTAAATTTAATAATAATTTAAAGATATTTCAATTATATAACCCAAGTTGGCCGCCAATAGTTTGGAAAACGAAGTTCTTGCTCACTCATTTTATTGTCAATCTTAAATATTTGATAAAATCACAATACATAATATTATTAATATGAAATTCATATTCATACACATATGTATACAAAAACAAATGAAAACATTTCATCAGATCTACTTTGATCGTAATTCTATGTATGTCAGATACTATGTGATTTTTGGCAACAACAACACACACAAAAAAAACAAACGACACGAAAATTGTGTTCATTTTGTTTATAATTGTTGAATACTTTTCACAAAAATTCCTGGATTTATTCAAGACACAATCCCAAACAGAGACACAGGATAGAACAGCAGCAGACGGCGAGTTACTGAGGAGGAGGGGCAAAGATCATGGCGAAACACTTTGCACGTATCATCGTGTATGGTGCTCAGTCTGTGGGACGCGCCTTCGTCAAGGCGATAAGACAGGAGATTGAGGCATCTCGAGCGGCGGCGAGTCACCATAAGATGATCAAAAATAAATCCTCATGCCATGATGTGACGGTTAAGGGCATGTCCCTCAACGAGGCCCTGCAAATACTGAACGTCAAGGACCTGAACAGCGTTGAAGAGATCCAGGGCAACTATGAGCATCTGTTTCAAGCCAACGAGAAGGCAACTGGCGGATCATTCTACATACAATCAAAGGTATTCCGTGCCAAGGAACGCATAGATCGTGAACTGATCAACAAAATGCAGGAGGCGATTAGCCAAAAAGCCAATCAACCACCATCGAAAACGATCAAAGAAAGCTGAATGTAGACATCGAGACCGCCACAAGAACAAGTCTGTCTGTCCGTCTGTCTCTCAAGCTGCTTGAATATGCTGCTACATAGTTGTTTGTTTAAAATTAATAAATTTGAGTTTGCAATAAACGACGAAGAAATAGTATCGCTCAAGTCCAAGTGGCCAACCATTTACTTAATTCGCTAAGTGGTACTAAATAAGATCATCTTTTCATATAATGACAGCCATTTGTATTCAAAAAACGAGACTTACCCATAATCTGAACTTCAGTTACAATATACATATATTCACAATAAGTTAAGTTCTTCACGATCAAAACCAGTTCACGTCAATTCTGAATACTGAAATGAAGAAAAGAAATTATTTTATTTTTTTTGGACTTATAAATTTGTTAAAAAATATTACAAAATTCGGTATTATCGTTATAGCTGATAAACCTCGTCAGAAAATTAAAAATAACTTATATTTCTGATTTTAATAATAAAACTCGCCAAAAGACCGGTGCACTTCTTATGATTATTAATTGTATAAATTATATAGTTAATATCAAAATTTAAAATTTAAGTTTCAAAAATGTAATATAACTTTTTACTCTTTAATACAAAAATATACAATTATAACCGTTACAGTTCCTATGCAAACTAAATCCTATAAAAGTAATCTCAATTGACTGTTCAAAAAGTGCACATCTTAGTAGGCGGTTATTTTGGAACAATAAAATCAGAGATTAACGTAGCCCTTGACAGTATTTGAAGCCTTTATAAGCAGCCGGTCGAGTCTAGAGCTCCCCAGAGCTCAATACTGACATATCTAAATTTTTCGTTTGTTTTTTATTTCAATATTTTTTTTCTAAATTCTCTTTATTTTTTGTATTCGTGATTTAATTGGTATTTTTCCTAAATGCAGTTTGCAGTTTAAAGAAAAAAATTAGTTTATCATGTGAGTACTTGAATCGAAAGATGCTACGATGAGGTCATCGTAGGCCCAAGGGTCTAATGATTAATGATAAAGTAAGTTTCGGCTTAAGTAAATTATTTTATAATAATTACATTTTTCTTTGCAGACATATCGAAATGTCCGTTGTGTTCGTCTGACTTTTGATTGGGAATGATAAATACATTGCTAATATAAAAATAACAAAAACCACAAAACCACAACACTCTCAATTGAAACCGCATTGAATCTTGCTCACACCTTTGGTACATTAAAATCTTCTATACCTGGATATTTGATTCATTTTCCTTTTAATCCTTGCAGTAAGTTGATCTCAAGAAATCTGAGAGCCGTTTATTGAGGGGGGGACCTCAGCTAGACCTCAGTACCAACAGAAAACAACAATTTATGCTGACTATCATTTTGTTTAATGTTTAATTTTTCAAAGAATTAAATTACAACTTGCATGGTTTGCCTATATTTGCTTGTGCATCATTTGAAAGCTATTAACAGTGTTAGAGATGCGCAAAGGCGCGATAGACATCGACTATCGATATATGCTGTCAAAAAGCCAACAGGACTTTGTTCATGCGCCCATCTCCAAAAATTAAATTATTGATACAATTTCCTATTGCATAGAAAAATACGATTAATATTTAAATAGGCTTTTGTTTGTGTTATTTGCCGTTGCTGTATCCTTATTATTATTATCAAAAGCGCAACAATTTACATTAAATTGCATTCATATTTATGCCATTGATCTTCATAATGAGACACACGCACAATGCAATTTTCAATTTTCGCCGCATCTGTGTGTGAGTGCATTTAAAATGCAATTTGCTGGGCATCCAATCCATGTCAATAAAAATGTTTAAATTATTTATTTATGTGTATTGTTGAATTGAGCGCGCCGCAACTCGCGGCTCTCAATAAAAACAATTAAAGAAAATTGGCCACAATTATGGCCAAAAACAGAAGAGCCAAATATTTGCGGGTAAAACTTTGCAGCTTGTGTGTGTATTTTAAATACAGGATCGACGTGAACAAAAACTAAAACGCAACTATAGTAAATGCAAATTTAATTTTGTATTTATTTCATACTATAGCTTTTCTTCACTTTTATTTTTTCTGACAGTAAATCACATTTGTTTCTGTGCCTACTTATCCAGTTATCGATGTAGCCCTGGAAAATCGCTTAATGCAATAGACAAGGACATAATACGTGATACAAAATATATGATATTTCTTATTTGACATAATCAACCTCGAATATTTTCATATTTCCCCAATAATTTTCTTCCGTCTATTTATTTGCTATTTTATTATTTTGGGACATTTCTTAAATCAAGTGTTTTTGTGCTTACCTTGTTCGCAGAAATGATCGAGGCTCTCATCAATGTGACGTCACAAACGGACTGCTAATGCAGCCCTAGCAACAGCTTTACACCCACACACACACACATACATAGATATGCACTAGTGCAGCTGCAAATGATAAGCAGCAACGACAGCGTCGACGTCGGCGCCGGCTGCGATTTGCATTTGCCGTTTTAGTTTTTTTTTATTTTTTTTTTTGGTATTGAAAAACTATTCAAGTCTAATGGCACGAAAGAGAATAATGACGCACAATACACTTCGACAGTTTAAACGGATTCACATGATTACAAGAGAGGCTTTCGCCCCTTCCCCTTCCTCGCTAAACTGCACTGCACCGCACACAGACACAGACACACACACGACCCGAACACAC
Organism: Drosophila ustulata; assembly: GCA_035047365.1. Lineage (NCBI taxonomy): Eukaryota > Metazoa > Arthropoda > Insecta > Diptera > Drosophilidae > Drosophila > Drosophila ustulata. The sequence continues at coordinate 11,235,408 of JAWNPT010000080.1, forward strand.
ACTTACACTGACGTACGAACTAACGCGAGAGAGGGAGCGAGAAGGAGCATTGAGTTGACGGCAGTAAGTAATGATGTCTGTCTCGTTTGCCCCCAATGTCGATATTTGCAGAAACTTGTTAAGCATTTGGAAGGCGACAAATGTCGTGCGCATTAGAGCCAAAGTTATAAGGACGGCGCCACTTGGCAGCCTCTTCAACGACATTTTTTTCACCATCTCATCTCGTCGAGACGTTGTTAAGTAATGTTACTTATTGCGCGACGTTTAAACAAATTGAACGGCGCTAAATCGAACAAAATTAGTCAAGCAGCGAAAAGTTAGCAAAAATGGCGCGACGAAAACTGAGTGACCAAAAATTCCAGAAAAGTATGCAATAAATATACCAACAATGGATTTCGCGATCTTGCTAAAAAGCTTAATGTTACTTTTGGGCAAACTATCGCTGACAGAAGCTGACTGCTATTACTTAAATGCATGCAAGAGCGGTCTTAAAGAAAAGAAAACAAAAAAATGCATAGCACGTTATGTACATACATATATGTGATAATACAGCGGGAGCTGCCGCTGTGGCTGCTGCCGTAGGCAACAGACATGGCTTTGACTATGATTTTCTAATTCAATTATTATTCAAATCATATAATTTCATCTTTTTACACAGCACGCGCTGAGACAAGCAAAAGTGCAATGGAAAAAAAAAATATGGCAACACTGACAGCATGTAAATAATCACATTACGCACACAAACACACACGCACACAGTAGGGAGTAGCAGTGTTGCTAGATTAGCTTATTTTAGGCTAGATCTAGCATATTTGTAAATAGCTTAATGTAGCATATGTTTAAATGTACACCAAAAAATGTATTTGTGACATCGAAATATTTTATATGTTTAAAATGTTTCACAAAAAATCAAAGTAAAACGATAAATATTTAAGTGCGCGAACAAATTTCGAAATCGATGATTTGCTAGAAAACCGAAGTTAAAAAAGAATGATTTGTTTGATTTGGGTATAGGTTGCTTTTTGGCTGTTATTTTTCTTTTCAGCTTATCTTAGCTTTTTTTGTCCAGAATCTAGCTCATTACCTGGCAACACTGACAAACACACACACAGTAGTGTGTAGTAGAGAGCAATAACAACAATAGAGCAATAAGACAAGCAGCCCGCTGCGTGAAGTTGCGTTGACAAATCCAATTTAAAGCACGCTTCTTCTGCTGCTACAATGGAAATTTGTTTGCACACTCGCTTGGCGGCGACGGCGGCTTATCCTTCATTTGTCGTCAGTGCATTTATATTATTGTGCATATTAATATTGTTAAAAGCGCGTGCCGCGGCGGCGTCTCTACAAAATTAGCCAGCCATTCATTCATTGCCATCTCGCTCGCCCCAACCGCCCACAAGCTCTGAAGCAGGTGGCGTCGTGGTGAGCGGGAGAGGGAGACGGATGGATAAACGGACGGGCGTATCAATTTACACACCGGAAAGCACACACACACAAAAGAATTGCAGTTGCCCGAGTAAAAGACAGAGGAAGAGAGAGAAAATTGTAAATACAAACATGCAGTCTGTGCGTGTATGCGTGTGTGTGTGTGTACTTATTAATGCGTATTCATTGTCACATCCGGCACGAGGAAATTATATTCGACAAACGCAGCCGGTTGCCGCCATCGTCGTCGCTGAATTTAAGTGCGAGTTTTGGTTGAGAGGCCGAAACCGAAGCCGAGGCTGAGCTGTTTCCTTGCCTTGGGGCCGCCAGACGTTTCTTTTGTCGATTTAATTGAAATAATTGCAAAAATGCAAATGGCATGGACAACAGTTGACACAGGATATTAAGCGCGCTGATGATCATTAATGAGAGCTTTTCAATGCAAGCGGCAAGGCGGTAGGCTTTAATAAAGCCACATGCAACCCTGCATCCCTCCATTCGATCATACTCACTCAGCACTCTGCACTTATCGATAACTCTCAGCCATGGCAAGCAGAACAATCGATATCATCGTTTAAAGCGTTTTAGTTTTTGAATATTGTAATATTTTCTTTCAATTGTAAAAGCCACACGATAGACATAATAATTTAATTTAATTATTAATATATAATGTAATAATATGTAGATTTTGACTCAAAATTGAGCAACCTGAGGCTTTTTTGTCATTGTTGAGCACTGTAATGCTTAAACATTATTGTGAGATTTGAGCACAACAGTTTAGGAAGTCTAAAAAATAAAACATTTTCCCAACTTCTCAAAAAGCAAATAGAATATAGAAACGAATCGCGAAAATGGCTGATAAGCAAGCTGACCACAACGAAGAGGTAAATCTCAACAGATATAAAACTATATGCTTTTTAGTGCACTCTAATAAGTTTCATCCGCAGGAAAGGGGCGTTACTTTGTGGACCTCGAGTGAGTCTTCTGTCTTATTTCGTTCTCTCTTTCTTTGACTTTCCTGCGATATACATTGCAGCTGTTCTATCAGATATACAGAAGGACACATGCGCCATTTGCCGCAATCATGTGAAGCATCTGTGCATTTTCTGCGAGGCCGAGCAGGGCAGCGACTTCAAGGAGTTCCAGCACATGTGCCCCGAAGTGACCAGCGCCTGCAACCATGTCTTCCACTTGCACTGCATCTCGAGCTGGCTCAATAACAAGTGGGTCTGCCCCCTCGACTATCGCGTCTGGGAGTTCAAGAAGAGCGGCAAGGAGAATCGCAAATTTTAAATCAGCATTCAACTTATTTTCCATTTGCGATTAATACAAGCGACATTTAGCTTACAGCAAGCTCAAAAAATCATTCCTCTATATTCTTTTCTGATCACATTCCGTTAACTTTTCCCTTTTAAGTTCTTCAGCTTAGCGTCTGTATTTCTATTTCGCTCAATTCTTTTCACGCATCTATATTTTGGTCGTAAATCGTAAATTTCCTAGTCCGATTCCCCGACTATTTTCTCTTCATTCATTTCTAATTGAGCATCTTAATAGTTGTTTATCATAGTCTCTATAGTTTTTATCCATCTATATTTTAACTTAAGTTTCCATTTCCTTGGGTTTTTTTTTCTATAATTATATAGTTCTAGTATCTTTATAATTATCTTTCCATGTCTCTTTGTATTTCTTCATCCCAATCTATAGTTCTTTGTCGTTCATTATTCTGTATTCTAGTTTCTTCTTATTTCCCTATCCAAATCGATTTGTTTATATATACCAGCCAGTCTCTTATTGCTTTTAATTCCATTACAATCGATGCTTTCAAATATGCTACTAGTTACAAATTTGTTCATGCATTCTTTTAAGCTATACTTCATAAGCCTTCTCTATTTCATCATTCTTTATCAAAGTCTTTTTATATTTTTAAATTTTAGTCTATACTCCATAAGCCTTCTCTAGTTCAACATTCTTTATTCTAGTCGATTTATAACTTATTCAGATCTTGTGTTCTGTTACTTTTAATATCTAGTTCTATTATTGATTCTAGTTTCTTGATTTTTATTTGAATCCTGCTCATCACAGGCTTTGTTACTAAATTCCAAAATTTCCATTGTTCAGGTGGAGATGAAATCGTGAGTTTATTGCGTATACGACATGTGAGACACTCGGACAGTTTGTCGTTTGTCGTGAAGTTTGCGCCGCTGTCTCGACGGCTTCCGCCTCCGTCGCCTCAGCCGCATCCTGGCTGCGTCGCTGTCATAATTGTGTTGATTATCTAATTAGCTGCAATTCCGCGCCCGGAAATTGCCCGTTGCCAGTTGGCAGTTGGCAGGGTTGTTGCCAGGGTTGTCGCAGCCCATTGTCACATTGAACGCGCTGATAAAGCGGTCATCCCCTCGTCCCCCTTCCTCTCGCCTCTCGTGTGCTCTAATTTTTAAGTGCACACTCGCCTCTCTCTCTCTCTGTCTCTCTCTTGGCTTGCCACATAATCTTGTCATGAATATATTTGTTTTGTTGCCGCCTTGTCTCGACGTTGCCCACCAATCGTTTACCCCTCCGTCCTCCGCGCTCCTCTCGCTGTTCGCTGTTAAAGTTGCGCCATAAAAATTCATTGCCACAGCCAATCGACGCGAGTAGTCCGGACGAGTTGAGACGCCTCGCCCCGCTGCCCCGTTGCCCCGCCTTCACTCTCAGCCTGCGGCTGCTGTTGTTGCTGTTGCTGCGTCAAGCTAGTCGAGGACATAAAAGTTGAGCTGCGCGCGTAATCCACTTCTCGGCGTGCTGCGCGACAACAAATCATTCACAGCCGCAGCATTTTCAGTGCTGTTTGTGCCACTCGCCACTCGCTCAAAATTACTCGTTGCTCTGTTTACTCGTTCATTACTCGCTTATTTCGACTCGTTTCTGTCTCTTGATCTTCGCTCCACTTTCTATACTCGTTGCTTATTCTCTGCCTTCTACTAGTTGAGTAGGTTTTGTCTTTATTCGTTACATTTTTAACTCGCTTATCTCTACATGTTGTTTTTACTCGCTCATATGTATTCGCTGCCCGCTGAATACTTACTTATCTCTCCTATTTTGCTGTTGCCTCACTTCGATGATTTCTGTTATTTTTGTTATAATAGCATTACTCGTCACTCGCTATAATTACTCGATAATCATTACTCTTTAGTCTTTTAACGGCCTTTTCTATGCGCAGATACCATTGTACGCTTCTCTCTCTCTCTACTCTTCTGACTCTCTCTACTTTTCTCCTATACTCGTAGAATATTTATTACAATAGCATTACTCGCTACTCGCTATAATTACTTATTAATCATTACTTTTTATTCTTTTTACGGTCTTTTCTATTTACAGATACCACTCTCTACTCTGCCCGATCTTTTTACTCTTCTCTCTCTCCCTCTCTACTCGCTTTTCTCTCTTTAATTACGCATTTTTTCCACTCGCTGTAGTCTATCCACTAGCTAAATCTCTCAATCGCTCTTTTCCCTCTTTACTCGTTGTTTTCTTTGATACTCGCTGTTCTTTTTCAACTCGCTGTAGTCTGTCTACCCGTTAAATTCCTTCTCTACGTTGTTCTTGCCACTCGTCACTGCTGCTCGTTACTTTCACCAGCAGCGTGAATGATACTGGCTTAAGACCCCCGTTGGAATCGCAGCACAAGAAATGCGAAATAGGAAACATTTTATAAAAAGGAATTGCATAAAGTTTTTTGTGCTAAACAGCGCAGCGCATTGCGGTCGCCACATTAAAGAGAAAGCCAGAAGAGCAGAGGACGAGAAACTAAGGACGACAACAATGCAGGCAAAAGCAACGGCAATGAGCTTAAGTTCAATACATTTACTTGAATTTCCTAGCAACGATGACGATGACGACGTCGATGGCGATGTGGATGTCGTTGACTACTTGGCTGTGGAGCTGAAGCTGAAGCTGCTTTCTGGATATGCTGAATGCTAAGGCGACGTCATGCCCATTACAGCAGCATTTTGTGGCAACACAAAAAAAAAAAAGGGAACATTTTGGGGACGGGGGAACATAGCACAAATGTGCGAGGCGATAAGCAAAGCATCAGCTCAACACTGCTTCACTCTCCTCACTCCTCACTTCTCACTCCCTTTTCCCCTTTCCCTACTCCCATCTCCATTGCCAGATTGAGCGAAGGACGAGTCGAACAATTGGGTTAACCAAATGGAGCTGAACGCGTGTCGCATTCGTAGCGATATTTCGCATTATTTTATATAGTCAACGAATATTTTCGAAAATCAATTATCCATATTTATATTTCAATTAAAATTGAACAAAATTCCATTCAATGAAATCATCAAATAACAAAAAAAAAATTCAAAATTGGTCTTGAATTCGAATTTTTAAAAACAAATTTTAATTTAAATATTTAAAAAAAAAAAACAATCCATTTTTTATTAAAATTACAAATATTGAATTCAATTAAAGCATCAAAAATAATACTTGTGGTTCAACTTTTAAATTAAAAATTAAATTTTACAATTGCTGCTATTTAATAACAAAACATGAAAAATTGGTCTTGAATTCGAATTTTTAAAAACAAATTTAAATTTATTAATTAATAATTTAAAAGAATCAACAATCCCATTTTCTATATTTTACTTAAAATTAAAAATATTGAATTCAATTACAACATCAAAAATAGTACTTGTGGTTCAACTTTTAAAAACAAATTTAAATTAAAAATTTAATTTTACAATTGCTGCTTTTTAATTACAAAACATGAAAAATTGGTCTTGAACTCGAGTTTTTTGCATTTTGCATTTTTTAAATGAAAATTTACTAATTATTTCATAATTTGAGTTTCTTTCTAATTTTCCTAATACAAATTAAAAAATTTCGAAAATTAAAGTTGTATCTCTCATTTATTTTCAATTATTATTTATTTGCTATAAGCTGATTTTGGGCAAGGACAGAGGATACCAGGGTAAAATTTAATAAAATAGGATAAGTAATCTAAAAAATGTCGCAATAAATATTTATGAAATCGTTCAGGTATTTTTAGATAAACGATCTATTTTATATTTATTTGTTTTTAAATATCGGAACATTCCATTAAAAACATGAATTTATTTTTTAAGCGTTTTCATTATTCGAAACTCAAAGATTAATGTATTTTATATTTGATGTTACATATACATATGTACATATATTTGATATAGGTAGCAAAAAAAAAAACGTATGATTAATTTTTCTTTCATCTTTCTTTCGAAAAAGTTTAACTTTGTTTAGATATATTATATATTATTTTTTTCTTACCCATACATATATTTTATTGAACCTCTGAACATTCCATAGAAACATTAATAGTTGCGTTATTATTGCAAAACCCATCGATTAATAGATATTTTTTGTATTACACACAAATGCATGTATTTTAAATTAAATAAATGAATGATAAATAAATAGCTGAAAAACATTAGGTTGCGCATCGCTGTTCGACCAAAGGACGAGTGTCGTCGAATGTAGCCAGCATGGAGTCCTGTTGCCTGCCAAGGCGCGACAGAGAGGACGGGAGAGTGAATTGATGTCTATGTGGAGCTGGGGGAGTGGGAGGATTTTTTGTTTTTCACTCTAGTTATTCTGGTTTTTCGCAAATTTATCGCTTTCAGATAAAACGCGTTTGCGTTTCAACTATCAGGCGAACTGCAGAAACCGAAAGCAGCCGGCGACGCGAAGGCGGAGCCGTTTTGCAGAGCAGGATTATGAAGTAATTTAATTAAAACTGCGCGCATTATTTATGGATCAACAGTTCGAGGCCAAAGACAAGAGTAGCGCCCAAATGCGCCCACAGTGTCAGCCAAAAAAGTGCCGCCAACTCCGTGAAAGCCAGCACACGCAACTGCCTCTCCGGCTGCGCCCCCAACTCGTCCTGTTCGTCCTGCTCGCCATCCAGCGCCTCGTACGGCACCGCGGCAATCCGGGCAATGCTCTCATCCCGCTCGTCCACGGCGCTCACGTATTGGCGGCGCCAATGCTCGAGGAAGCCGTGCGAATGCGCCAACATGATCTGATGATTGAGGACGCCAACCAGATGCGAATGCGGCCGAACATTGAAGGAGAGCTGCTGCGTGAAGATGCGCTCGCGGACCAAATGCAGGCGACGACTCATCGCATGCACCTTGCGATAGTATCCGAAGTACTCGTAGGGCGTGATGATGGCCAGGCGTTCGTTGCTGCCGCTGCTCGCCGCCAGGCGGCCAAACGATTGCAGCTCACTGGCCGCCAGGTGGCGCAGCTGTTGCGTTCGCAGCTCCGGCAAACTTGCCAGCCATCGCTCCGCATTGCCATCGACCAAATGTATCGTATAACGCTGCGATAGTACGTCGGCTATCGTCTGCGGCGGATTGCGTTGCGTGTCCTGCCGCAGCAGCTGATACATGCCCGACTGGTAGGCGCTGCGCAGCACCAGCGTTCCCAGCAGCCACGTGATCAGCAGCAATCGCAGCGAGGCTCGCCGCGGCAGCTCAGCGGTCGACAGGTTGCCGCCCATCGTCAGCACCAGCAGCTGGTAATAGGGGTGCTGAAATATAACAAATATCGATAGTATACAACGGTTTAATGCAGTATATATCGGTTAAAAACAGTAAATATCGCTGCAATACAGTATATATCGTTAGTATTTCTATGTTGATTTCAGCATATGCCGATTACATCGGTTAATTACGGTCTATGCCGATAAAATGTAGCACTTTAACTCAGGTTGATTTAATTTATATTATTTTTTGTAGTTATTATTTGTAGCAGCATTCTATGATTTAATTTATTTGCATAAAATATTTTAATATAATGTAAATAATTTTTGATTTAAATGCATTTAAATTAAGTGTTCTTTTGAAACTAAATTAAAATTGCTTTAGATCAGTTAAATTGGCATAAGAGCGAAAATCTGTGAAGTGCCAATTAAGCACTCGATTATTAATAATATAATAACATATCAACAAATTATAGTTTTAAATAATAGTTGGAAAATTCAACAAACAGCTCAAAGTTTCTATCAATAATTTAATTTTGCCTGCAACAATAATTTTATACAAATTACTGTAAAACTTGTAACTTTAAATTTCAATTAGTATTAAGAAAAATATTTAAGCAAATATGTAATTAAGAATATGAATTGTAGTAAAGAAAAGTTTTGATTTGTTACGAAAAATAGTTTGTAAATTGCAGAATAACTTGACTCTTCACTTTGTATAGGAAATATTATAATTTTGACTGACAAAAACAAATCTTAATAATCACAAGAGTCCACTTTTATTTTATTAATAATTAAAGCTGATGTGTAGCTGTAAATGTTGCAGTGTTGCTCACCTGTGAGTAGCGTTGATAGCATCGCTGGTGCAGCCAGAGCAGCAAGTAGCTCAGGGCCAACACCAAGCCGATGGCCTGCCACAGTTGCGGGTCGAAGGGGAATGCCAGCTTCTCGTAGGCCGAGTAGGCGCTCGGCAGATTCGTCACCAGCATAATGTGGCTCATGAAGTAGTACATGGACTGGGAATAGGGCACCTCGCTGCCATTGCTCGGCTTGTAGTGGAAGCCGCCCAGAGCGTAGTCCGCTTTACCATCAAAGATCTACGAATATTCATTTAAGTCATGTCATGATAAAAATTGTTTATTAAATTTCAAAATAAAATTAATATAAACTGTAAGGTATTCAAATCCATTGCCAATTTTTGTCGTAATAATAATAAGTAAAGACACAAACCATATCATGTACACATATCAACCAGTGCTTATCGAAGACATGAACCTTTTTTAGCTATTAGATACATTGAAAAAAATGTGGAGTTTTGTAAATGGAAAATTAAATGGATTACATTATTAATTCAATTTTCTCTTTGTTTTTTATTTCGAATGAACAAAAATCACATTATTATATAATTTATATATTAAATGTAATGTGATTAATGCAAAAATTAATCATTATCGTTTAAGGAAAACATTTTAAACAAAAATTAAAAGATGCATTGTTATTTTATTTATATAATATAAATGGAAGATTTAAAGTATAGTAACAAATTTAATAATTAATACAAAATAAATATAATCAATAAAGAAAAACTTTGAAAAAAACATATATACTATAACCTATAACATATATTAAATGGGTTGTTATTAATTGTAATAATAATAAACTAACGATTAAAAAGTATAACTTAATAATTAAAGAGTAGATCGATCTCTGACGATTAATTAAAAAATTAAAAATCTAAATGAAGTAATAAAAAGTATTATTATTCAATTTCTGTAATATAACATGTATATTAAATGTAATGTTATTAAATGAATAACACTTCGAAATTAACAATTATAAAGTAAAAATTAAAAATTCAAGAGAAGATCTTTGGCGATTGATTAAAAAATAAATCCAAATTAAATATGATCGATAAAAAATATACATTAATTTCTATATATTAAATTAAATGTTATTAATTGAAGAATACATCGAAGTTAAGAATTGTAAGATAAAATTAATAAATTCAAGAGAAAATCGACCGTTGGCGACAAATAAAAAAATAAGGCAAATTAAATATCATCGATTAAGAATAAGCATTATTATACATTTTAAAATAAAATAACGCATATGTTTAAATAAATGTTATTGATTGAGTATAATTTACAAATTCAAGAGACTATCGATTAATTGAGCCCCAATTCAGGTGGCTACTTGCCTCCTCGAATATCCAGCCGGAGTCGTTGAAGGTGTCGCGCACCTGCGCCTGGCTGAGCCAATAGATGCCCACGCTGAAGTTGAGGTTGTCGGCCATGAACTGGAGCAGGGCGCCCTCGATGCCCACGAAGGAGCCGTCGGGCCGCAGCACCAAATACGGCATGTCCGGCCACGTGGCACACGTCAAGGTGCAGCCGTAAAAGTTGCCCAGCTTCGCCGGAAAGTGCAGCGGCGACGTCCAGCTGCGCAGGCGGAGATCGAAGCGGTTCACGACGCGTTCCCGGATCCGATGACAATGCGTGGGAGTGAACGGAAAGTAGCTGAAGAGCAAAAGTTGCTGGTGCAACGACGACACGAGGGCGACGTTGAGTACGCTGAGCTGCCAGAGGAGTTGCATGGCCAGCGTGGGCTGTGGTTGCAACATGTAGAGCAGCGTGTAGGACAGATTGCTGGTGGCACGCTGTGTGGCATAGACACGACGCAGCGCCCGCATGTCGCTGACAAGCAGCAGCACCGCATGCTTGTACGGCCGATAGGCCAGCGAGCCTTGCTGCGACAGACTCAGCGGTTGCTGGCGTTGTTGCAACAGCGGCAGCAGCTCGCTCAGCAAGTCCCGCAACTGACGCCCCGACTGCTTCTCACCGTCACCGCTCTCCAGGTGCACGTACAGCGTGTTGCACTCGGCCATCTCCGACTCCAGCAGCACCTGCGACAAGGCCAACGACAACAATGATGGCGATGATGTTGTTGATGATGATGGCGATGACACCGCAGCCTCACTTGCAACGCACAGCAGCAGCAGCAGCAACAAGAACAACAGCAACATGACAACTTCGCCTTCTGATGGCCAACTGCCTCAAGCTGTGGCAAGCAGTCAAGAAGTCGCCTCAATCGCGTCGCGGCCTCGGGGGAAATCTGTTTAATGCGCCCCTAATAAGCATACTGTTGCATAATTGACCACAATGCCAGCTAATCAGTCTAATCTCGAGCCGCATTGTTGACGGCCTACAGCCCACAGCTCTTAAGCTGCCAATCCTACAACAGAAACCCATTATAGTTACTCAAATCAAGTCCGTTTTTCTAATTATTATTGAACATCTATTTATTATTTGTAATATTATTGTATTTATTTTTAAATATATCCTCTTACATATATGCTGAATTATAGTCATACGAATCAAGTCAGTTTTTTAAATACTTACATTAGTAAAAAACAATTTATTTTGATGTTTGATTTTCGTATTTGTAATATTTGTTAAATTTTGTTATTTATTTTGAAATACTTTGTTAAAAATAAAAATGTATATTTTATTAACTTTGCTTCGCCAATTCTGCGTCACCTACCAACAGAAACTTCTTACATTAGGGAAAATAAATAAATTATTTATTTTTATAAAATCATAATGAAGTCATTTTGTTTTTTGAACGACTTTTTGATTACTTGTAATATTTGTTATATTTCTTATATATTTTGAAATACATTGTTTCACATAAAAATGTGTACTTTATTTAAATTAAATGATGATTAACGAATTTCTTGCTTATTAGGACGCCAAATATACTTCAGTTATATTAAATCATAATCAAACTATTTTCTTACTTTATTCAATTTATTGATGATTAAGTTATGGCTCATCGTTAACAACTATTTGTAGCATTATATTTTGACAATTAAATATATTGCTACAAAAAGAGATTCATTTAATAAGCTTAATGAAGAATTTAATCAATCATTGGTAAGCAGTAGTCTATTTTTGGGAGCTCATCTTGAAAACAAGCTTAAATTGTATATCAAACAATTATTCAATATAGAAATGTAATTTTTACTCAATCGTTCTGTTAATAGCAGTTACAAATTCCATCATCAACACAGAAAATTAATAAAAATAATATTTTATCTATAAGGTGTATAATACAACCGCTTCAATAAGATATTTGCTAGCCAGCTTCAGCTGCATCGACGCTTGAGCCACAATTTCAAAATAATGCATGTCTTCGCTAAGCACTGCTTAAAATGCCAGCTATGGTTTGTGTCATGACTAAACTTAACGAAGTTAAAAACACAGGAAACTGCATTCTTGGACTAATGTTAATTTATCATTTTAAATATATGTACATATATAGATTTTTTCTATTTCTGCGATCAGATCAAGCATTCTTCAATTAGCAAATAATTAAACACTTAGATAAAGACAATTGATTGATTGATTTTGGTTTTCTACATATCTAATTTCTCGTTTATTTCTGGTGTACATAATGATGTGAAATAGCTTTCAGTTTAGTCATCAAAAGGCTCAGTACCGTTATCGTTATCAAGATCGTGATCGTTGGCTTCCAAGTCCTCATCCTCAAAGCGAAAGAAGTCAATGTCGTCATCGTCATTGTTGTCGCCGCCTTCCGCCCGATCTGGTTTCTTTTTCTTCAATTCGCCGGGCATCGCAACGATGCGTTCGCTGGTCGCCTCCACATCTGGGCTAGGCTCATCGAAAAGTCCCCGCTCGGCGGCGCCCAACTCCAGCAGAGGAGGTTCGCTCTTCGGCTGGGGCTCGTTGCGCACCAGCAGCGGCGGCTTGACGACGACACGCGTCTGATTCGTGTGGTGATTGAGCATGCCCTGATACAGGTGGGGAAATCGGCGCTGGAACTCGGCCTTGATGCGCAGCAGACGCTCCAGCATGCCGGGCGTGAGCAGCTGATGGCTTTGCGGTGGCATGATGTGAGTGTCGCGACGCGGTCGCAAGTAGGGCTCGTAGCTGCCGCCGCCATTGTAGAGCGCATGCTGCGGATTGAAGGCCTTCTCCGTCCAGGGATCGTGCGGTTGCGCTACCGGCAGGAGGCCCATGTACGGTCGCAGAAGGCTGTCGCTGAAACCCTTCGTGGCGCCCACCTCCTCGTTGTTTGCGTCGGCTGTGGAAGCTGATTGAGATGCAGATGCAGATGCAGATGCTGATACTGATGCTGATGATTGACTGCATGCAATGAATGGAATGAATGAAGAGGAGGCTGCATTAGTGAAATGTTAAATGTTAAATGCTAATGTTAAATGTTATGTTAATTGTAATGTTAATGAGCAGTTGTTGCTGGTTTCGGTTTGCGACGCGGACGTCGCGTGCGCAGTCGCTTTGTGCTGACGCTGTTCGCATTCACATTGCTGCCGATCGAGCGCTCGCGTTGCAGCTGCAAGCGCAGCAGTTCGTGCAACACATCGATCAGCTGATCGAGCTTCGTGCTGCGCGCACGCAACACCGACAGCTCCGTCTGCTCCCGACGCGTCACCTTCGCCTGACGCGTGGTCCGCACCCTAAAATCGGACCTGGAGCTGGAGCTGGAGCTTGTGCTGCGACGTCGCACGAACTTGCCACGCAGCGCATACGGCGTGGGCGTCGTCGAACCGTCGCCTGCCTCCTCGGCATCGGCATCAGAGTTGGCGTCTTGCTGCAGCTGCAACTCGTCCTCGTCCAGCAGCGAGTTCAGCAAATGCGCCACATTGCTGCGTTCCGTGGTTGTTGTCGTGGACGTTGAGGTCGTTGTGCTCGTTGAGGTGCCGTTGCCCGAGGCACGTTTCGATTTGTTGTCGGGATCGTAGGGCTGCAGCTCGTGGTAGCTGTAATCTCCGGAAGCTGTCGCCGCCTCCGGTTTGGCCAGATCAAGACTTTCGCCCTGCGAATATTGCTGCGCATGCGACTGCGACAGATATTTGGTGTCGTAACCTTTGCTCGCCAACAGACGCTCCCAACTCCGTTCGACATACGGCGGCGCTGTTGTCGTCGTCGTCGACGTTGTTGCCACTGCTCCATCGATGGCGTTGCTGCGCGGCGTTGTCGTCGTCGTGGTTGTCGTTGCTGTGGTTGTCGCCTCCGCCTGGTTGAGCTGCTGCTTCAGGCTCTGGATGAGATGATAGAGCTTCTTGAATTCCGCACGCGCTGCAGCCAATTCGCTGGCAATCGTCTCGTTGGAAACGCCAGCTGCAGCCGGAGGCGGCATCTCCTGCTCCATCTTGTCCACCGTCTGCGTTACCGTCTCGGTTTGTGGTGCAGCCGTGCCGTAGTCGACCTCATCGGCGCCGGCTTCGACGCCCGTGCTCAACTGATCGCCACTGATCTCGAGCGGCTCTTGGCTGGCGCGCTCCAGAGCCTCCCGTATGGAGGCCGCATTGTAGCGCATCAGCGCCTCGGCTGGATCCTCGTCCGGACTGAGCGTAATCTCCTTGAGGCCCAGCTTGTACTCCTTGCGCAGCACATGCAGCGAGCCCTCATCGATGGTCTCCAAGGTGCCGTAGCCGGCACTCGTCGCCGGCTCCGCCACGGTGGTTGGTTCGGCGCTGCGTCTGCGACGTATCGCCGCTGGTACCTGCAACCTTCTTGACTGCCTTTCGCCGCAACGGCAGCTGGTACCGCAAGCGCAGTGAGCGCTGCCGCAGCCACAGCCGCCGCCGCCGCGAACGGAGCTACTACCGCGATCTACGCTAACAACAAAATGGTCTGCTAACCTTTTCTGTATGCGATGATTGTCGGTCGTCAAGGTTGTGGTGGAGTTGTTGCTGTTGCTGTCATCGTTGGGGGATTTTATTGCCTGAAATGCGTCGCCTGTTAATGACATGAGGAACAGCACACGAGGAGCACACGAAAAACAATATGAGACTTATGAATGACATGAGGACTAGGCTACTTTCGGTGTAGGGTGTGCGGTGTGCGGTGTGTAGTGAAAAGTGTAGTGACAAGTGTGGTGAGAAGTCCATTGAATTGGTTGTAGTGCAGCAGAAGATGGTAGAAAGTGCAGGTAAAGGTGTAATGAAGGAGAATTAAGTGGAGGATTTAATGAAGGAAATTTGAAGGAGGGTTTACTGAAGGATATTGTGAAGAGATAAGGAGAATATAAAATATGATGTAGTGAAAAGTGTTGTAGAGGGTATTCTGAAGAATGTTGCGGAGAGTTTAGTGAAGAGTTTTATGGAGAGTGTAGTGCAGAGTGCAGTCGATACAGTAGTTGGGAGGTTGTAATGAAGAACGTTATAAAGGTTTAAGGGAGTACTTAGTTGTCATATGTGGTGAGTGTTGTTGACAATTAAGAGGAGTAATTAGAGGGTGTAATGGTGCGCGTAATTAAAGGTGCCATGACGAATATTCTATAGTGATTAAAAGAGGGATCAGTGGATAGTTTGAACAAGGCTTTAGAGGAAGATTGTGAGGTCGCTTTGAAGAGGCGTTAAAGGAAGATTTTAATAGAGTTTTAAGTTTGGAATTGCAAATAATGGAATAAACTAATTTAGAGGCGTATTTAAAAGAGGGTGCAGTGCGAAGTGTAGTCAATGTGGTGGCTGTAGTGGAAGGTGTAATGCAGGGTGTCAAAGAGAATGTAATAAAAGGTATTGCGAAGATTTTAGAAGATGGTTTAACAAGGGGATAAAGTAGTGTACGACCAAAAGATGCTACAGCACAAGGTATATTCAATGTGGTGGTTGTAGTTGAGAGTGTAGAAGGGGAGTACTTAAAGGAGGCTGCAGTGCAGAGTGTAGTCAACGTGCAGGGTGTAGTGAATAGTGCAGTCGATGCTGTAGTAGAAGGTGTAATGAGAAGGGTAAAAGAGGTTGTAGTGCAAGTGTTTGCGAAGGTTTTAGAATAGGAGTACATGAAAGAGGCTGCAGTGCCGAGTGTAGTCTTTGTGGCAGGTGTAAAGTGAGATATTGCAAAGAGTGCAGTTGGAGGGTGTAATCGAGGGTGTAGAAGAAGTTGTGTGTTTCGAAGGTTTTAGAAGAGGAGTACTTAAAGAAAGCTGCAGTGCAGAGTGGTTGGTGTAAAGTGAGGTATTGCAAAGAGTGCAGTTGGAGGGTGTAATCGAGAGTTGACGGTGTAGAGTGCTTGTTTGTGGCAACACACTTACCGCCATCACTTGATGCTCGCGCAGCATGGCGTCGATGTCATCGCTGCCGACCGCCGCCCGATAGCCGCCGTAGGCATTCGAACCGTAGCCGCCGCCGCCGTAGCTGGTGCCGTAGCTGGGCGCCGGAGCGTAATGGTAGGCGACGGGACGCGGCGCAATTGGCGCCTGCTGATAGTAATTGATGATGGTTGGCGCAGCGCCCTTCGACTTCTTGTGATGGTTGCCGCCCAAACCCAGAGCGTCGACTGTGTGGCGAGCGAAGGTTTGTGCTGTGTTAGTTTGTCGGCTGCGAAATACGCCATAGAGATTACCTTTGTGGCGCGCCTTCATGTCAGTGCCGGGCATCTGTGGCGTCGCCTCGCCCAGCTGTTGTTCCTCTGCTGCCGCTTGTCGCTGTTGTTCAGCTTGTTGCTGATCCGCTTGTTGCTGCTGCTCCGCTTGTTGCTGTTGCTCCGCTTGTTGCTGCTGCTGTCCATCGACCCATTGACGCAACTGTTGCTGCTGTGCCGCCTGTTGCTGTTGCTGCGCTTGTTGCTGCTGTTGCTCTGCTTGCTGCTGCTGCTGTCCTTCGATCCATTGACGCAACTGTTGCTGCTGTGCCGCCTGTTGCTGCGCTTGTTGCTGCTGCTGTTTCATGTTGTCCTCCGTCCACTGACGCTGCTGTTGCTGTTGCTCCGCCTGCTGCTTCATCACCTTGAGCTTCTCAGTTTCGGCCAGCTGATCCCATTGTCGCTGCATTTGCTGCTGCTGCTGTTGCTGCTGTTGCTTCATGGCCTCCTCAGCCCACTGACGCTGATGTTGCTGCTGCATTGCGTCCACTTGCATTTGACGCTGCTGTTGCTGCTGCATTTGACGCTGCTGCTGCATGGCACGCATCTTGGCCACCTCCCATTGTTGCTCCGCCAACTGTTGCTGCTGCTCGGCCTGTTGCTGTCGCTGCTGCTGCTCCGCTTGTTGCTGTCGCTGCATCGTCTCCATTTCGGTGCGTTGCATGCTCATCAAGTCGTCCGTCTGCTGTCTGGCCTTCTGCTTGGCCTGCTCCTGCTCCATCCACTGACGCTGATCCTGCGCCTTCATCTGTCGCTGCTGCTCAGCGGCTGTGCGCTGCGCATTCTCGTTGGCCAGCCGATACGCATAAGCCATCACATTGGTAATGTCCTCCTTCGAAAGCGTTCCCTGCGGCATGCTCGTTTGACGCTTCGTCTGCACCTTGCGCTGCGCCTCCTTGTGCAGCAACCTCCGCACATAGTCGTCGCGCAGCGCACGCTCAATGTCGGACCTCGTGATCTTGTGCACCGGAGTGCGACTCAATGGGTAACGCAGCTTGTAGGCGGGCTGCTGCTGCTGCTGCTGGTGTTCGTCGCGGGCATTGGCGCGCATCTCGCGTGCCAGCGCCTCGATCTGTTGCAGCTGCTTCAGCTCCGCAATCACCTGACGCTCAAACTGCTGCAGTTTGCCCTCTATGGCCGTTGTGCTTTGTTCGCTTCGGGTGCTGGGCATGCGGAACCAGAGCAACGGCACACGCTGCTTGTCCTGCTCCATTTGCAGTGCCGACTTCAGTTTCAGCTGCGCCAGTTGCGCCTCCATCTGCTCGGGATTGCGGTAGTTGATCGTCTCCGTCATCTGGGGCGTCTCCGGTTTCACACGCACCTCGGAAATGTCCGAGGCTTGGGCGCTGGCATCGGCAGCGGCAGCGGGTGCTGCGGGGAAGAAGGAACGCAGACCGGCCATGAAGGCGTCGGGCGTAGGCGCGGGGGGCATGCCAGCCAAGGCGCTGCCCAGCATATTCTGCGACCCATCAAAAAAGCCCGCAAATGGCAGCGACGGCGGCGGCGCCTGACCCAAAGTTGGCGGTGACTGCGCCACATTATCGGTGGCGGGCGTGTCCGCTGGCGGCGCAGGCGGCGGCGGCGGCGCTGGCGTCACAGGCGCTGGTGCGCCCAGCAGGCCTGCTGGCAGTGCGAAGCCTCCTAGCGTCTGGCTGAGATCCGGCATGCCGGGCAGCTGCGGCATGGCGGGCAGCTGCGGCAGTTGCGCTTGACCCACCAGACCTTCGGGCAGGGTCCAGCCTTGGGACAAATTCGGTTGTGGCATTTGGCTGAGCAGCTGCTGCAGCATTGCGGGCGCATTGAACTGACTGGGCGGCGCATTCTGACGTGTCACGCGCGACTTTTGTGCGTTCGCATCGTCGGCCAGCACGAGCACCACCTTGGAGGCGGACTGCTGCAGATTGTCGGGCATGGCGCCCAGTATCGACTGGGCGGGGAAGAGGCTGCCCCAGCGCAGCAGGCTGCTCAGAGCGGGAAACATCAGGTAGAAGGCATCGATCGGTGGAATGCCGCTGCGCGGCGGCGTCAGCGGTGGCATCTGGCTAAGCATCTGTAGCGGAAAATATAATTTTCAATAATATGAATTATATGCGTATATAGAAAGTGATTTGTCCTGTCTGAACTACCAACGCACAGCCCAAATGGTAACTGCTAGCTTACTTTCACTTTTACTTAACTCAGTTATCAAAATACCTATTCTAACTACATATGTATATCGCACAATTATTTAAGAAAAGTATAAAAAGGCACGAAGTCACAAACCAAGAGCGTGTACTTCAACCAATGCTCAGCACGGATACGAACCAGCTGCAGTTGCTTTTTAGCAGTGAAGACAGTGCATTTATAAACCGATAAATGGCGCTTAAATTTCAGTGAAATTTTTATTATCGAATTAACAATACCAAACTGCCATACTTATTTATAACAAAATTTATATATGCATGTTACAATTCCAACATTTAATCAATCACTTGTCGTTAAATTTCAATTTCATTTGCAGTTGTAATGAATTTCACAGATTTCGAAACTGATCACTTGAAATTATGTTTTAATGTCCTTTAAATTAATTAATGTGAAATACTTGTATTTATGGATATCAAAATGCTCCATTGAATCAAACTGATATTTTTAAAAATATCTTTAAATCCCTGCCTACAAATAAAGTAAAAATTTTCGCTTACAGTTAAAACAAAATTCACTCATTTCGAAGCTGATCACTTGTTATTGTGCGTTAATGTCCTTTAAATAGTAATCTACTGAATTTAAATTAATGTTTAATTATTGCAATACACATATTTTATGCAAACTGATATTTTAAAAAAATTTCTTTAAAACGCTGCTTACAAATAAAATCGAATGAAAATCGACAATCGATTGGACTTGCAGATCAAGTTCACCATGGACACAAACTCACCTCCTCCTGTGTGGGGAATCGTGGTTTTGCTCCCGCCGCATCCGTTGCCGTGGCGTTTGTGTCCGCGTCCGTGGGATCCGTTAAACTGTCCAAAGTGGCAGCTGCCGCATTACCGCTGACAACGGTCGCCTGCTGCTGCTGCTGTTGTTGTTGCACTGCATCCTGTGCGCTGCCCAGCGCTGCAATTAACAGCACCAAACCAAACAATCTCATCCTAGCTGTAGATAAATGTGATGAACTCGCGGAATTTGGAGGGGTGAGAACTCGACGACGTGCTGAAGCGCGATCTGATTGACGACTGACGCCCAAATGTCGCAGCAGCTGGGCCATATAGAATTCCAGAGCGTCGGTGGTGGCCGAAGAAAGCAACACGAAAGAAAAGAAAAAGAATTCTACAAAATGCAAATTGTTGACGTCGCCAAATCGTGCCAGAAAAGCTGCGCTGCATTTTGCACGCACCACTCGCCAAACTCCCCTCAACTCATCTCACCTCAGCTCTGACCCCGCTGCTCACCACACACACACTCACCACTCGCCGCCGCTTAACCCAGTTTGCATTTCGTTTCCGTATGTGTGCCACCCAAAAAGAAAACAAAGTTATAGTGCATATTAATAAGTAAAATGGTAAGTAGCAAAAAACCTTGGCTTAACAATTTGCTGATGCGTCCAAAATTCAACGTTACCGCGCATCAGCGGAAATATTGCACTGAAAACAACATCACAAAACAGCGTCGAGTGTGTTATCTATTAATGTGCAATAATTATATTGTTTTGTCTAAGTCTCTGCTTACAATACGGAAGCTGGGCTTTTCTATGATTTCATTGGCGTCGCCATTTTTTTTTTTGTTACGCACACAGAAATAGTGTTACGACACCACAAGACGCGACAAAAGTGTTTCTAATGAAGTGATCATTTTTTTTTAGTGTTTGTGTTTTAATAAATAAAATAAAGCAAAGTTTATAAAAATGCAAAATCACGCATTACAAGTGTTACCTATTTTGCACAGCGTAGCTCGCCGCCTTGCCGTTAATAAATGTGTGTCATCGAGTCAGCGCTGAGCTAAGCTCATAAATGGACTTCAAGAAAGTCCAAAAAAGCTGCTACAATAAAACATCAGCATGTTGTACAAAGAGAACAAAGTGTATTTCTTAATTTCAAGTGGGTGGCTAAGCAAAGCTCAGCACAAGTGCAACATAAAAAGTACATGGTTTAAAACAAAACAAAAACATGGTCAGCGATCTCGTGTGCATTGCGACATAAACTGATGATGATGCATCACCTGCAGTCGCTTGCACAAATTAAAATTGCTCACTTCATGATAAAACAACAACGCAAAGTGTGCTGCTGTTTTTTTTTCGGAGCATTTTTGCAGTCACACTGGCGGCGGTCAGTTGCGATTTGAATTGCAAAAACGTTCGACGCTTATTGGGGGTCACACTGACAGCCGACGCGGCGCGTTCGCTGACTGGCCACACTTTGTGTCACTTTGCGCTTTTTGGCCATCTGATCTACATTCAAAAAACTATCGTGCAATTTGGTAAGCGACTTTATTCTTAATTTAAATTATAGCACAATACCATTATTTTTGTAATTATTTTGGCAAACGTTAATTTTAATTTACAATAATTCAAAATCAACATTTTGGATAAGGTCATCAGTTTTTTATATACATATAGTAATAAATATACTTAAATGTGATCAACCTAATGAAATTATACATTTGCGTTAATATCAAAAAATGTCACGAAGAAACACATTGTGAGGGTAATGGCAATTGAAAACACTCGTGATGGCATTCAAACTTGGCGGTCAAAATGTATTTCATTTAGTGGGGGGTGACACTGGCACGTTGGCTGACTGGCTGGGCACACACACACACACCAATTGTCATTGCGAATATTTGGCCACACTGACGATCGCCCTTTCAAAAGCTTACGTGCAATTTGATATTTAAGGGGAAAGGGGTTTGGTTTGTTTAAAAAACAAAATCAAATGTTACCTGCCTGTAATAAAATATGAAATTTTATGCACAATTTAATTTGAATGAGCATTTTTTTTAGTTGATTCGCATATGTTGTGTACTTTATTTTAAAGTAATGAAAAAACGGTTTCAAGTTGTTGTGTTGTTGTTGTGGTTCAGCTTTATATTTTCCATAATATTTCGAGTAAGTTTCTGAAACTTAGTGGATTTAATTTTGAATAGTTTAAACTGCCGATTTAGAAATATAAAGATTTATATCGCCCCTTAATAAAAGCGAGCGTTTTGTTAGCCATTGACTATGGCTTTTTGCTTAAAAGTGGCGTGCAGCCAACTTGTTAACTGATGGCACATCCATTTAAATGCAATTTGTGGCACGATAAGCGAGTCGCGCGCTGCTTGCAGCAAACTAAAAGCCTTGTCGCACAGTTGCCGTAATGTTGTTGACCAGCAACGACACGTTTGACATAACGCTTATGTACGCGGTGGTCTGGACGATTAACAGTCACTATGCCATCGATTCGAGCAAACCGCTGACGATACTCAACTTTGCCACCTGGGACACTAGTCGCGGCCTCCACAACGATCTGATCGATGCTGTGCTGCGACTCGCATCCGGCGCCAATCGTATCAAATTTCTGCTGGAAGGCGAACGCGTCGATGCCCACCAGGAGGATGATGCACTGCAGCCGCCGCTGGCGCCATCAAATGCACTCAACATGCAGACCACAGCCATCTGGCTGGTGGACAGCATTTGGGCATATTATCGTCTGGAGCGACGATTGCTGCAATCGAATGGCGCCTTCAAGCGCAACGGTTACTATTGCATTGTGTATACCGGCGAGGAGGAGGCACGTCTCGACACCATACGCCTGATCTTTCAACGGCTCTTCGCCATCTATGCGATCAATGTGAACGTGTTTCTCATGGAACGCTCGCCAGATCGGAACACAACGGGTCAGGTGCAGGTCTACAATTATTATCCATATCGCAAGCTGCGCTGCCAATCGTCGCTGCCCATGCATTATGCCAGCTTCCAGGGCGGCTTGGGCGCCAAGCCGCAAATCCATCTGGCCAATCGGACGCTCTTCTTCGACGACAAGCTGGACAACATGCACAGCTGCCCGCTGCGCATTGTCACGTTTCAGCACCGACCCTTTGTCATCATCGAGCAGCCGGCGGCCAACGTTGGTGGGCCGCCGCGTCTCCATGGCATCGAGGGCATGCTGATTACGTTGCTCGCGGAGCGCATGAACTTTGCCATCGAGCTGATCGAGCAGTCGGCAAAGGATCGTGGCGTTGTCTATCCAAATGGCACTATCACGGGCGCCATGCGCATGGTAAGTCGCCAGGAAGGCGCACAATCATTTCAAATTTACAGGGTCTCGCAAGTCGATTTCGTTATATCTATTGCGACTTCCTTCATCTGATGATTCTGAAGTCTGATTCTGCCAGTCGAATGTTGCATTATTAATGGTTTTTATTTATATTAAAAATTCGCAAATTTATTAATTTGCTGAATTTTTTATGAAGTTTAATGTTTATTTTACTTAACTTTACTTATATCCTAATTTCTCCAATTTGCCATCCCGTCCCAAAATGAATTTCCCACCTCAAAAATATAATTTTTTGATGGATTTAAAATTCATTGTCATACTTAAAATTATGCTAAACACGTCACCGAAAATCAACTGTTGAAATACTTCCGTCACGCTGTAATTCGAAATGTCTGACTAAGTATGAAGCCTTATAAAGAGGAGGTTTCTTTATACCACTCCTTGTAATGTGAATTTTAGTTATGATACAACTTTTAAGTAAATATTTAAATCAAACTATCTCTTCCCAAATTACTTAATTAAGAATTGAAAATTTATATAGAATAGGCAAACCAAACTTAAGCGTAAATTTCTAATTTAGGTGTCACTTTTCAATAATAATATTGAAGTTCAGTTCCAAAATTAATTAACTAGAAAAGGAGAAAAAAGGCAACCCAAATATAAGCGTAAATTTGTAATTTAATCTTTTTTATTAATAATAATATTGGAGTTGAGTTCCAAAATGAATAAACTAGAATTGAAGGGAATAGGCAAACCAAAGTTAAGCGTAAATTTCTAATTTAGGTGTAACTTTTCAATAATAATAATAGAATTCAGTTCCGAAATAAATTAAGTAGAATAGGAGGGAATAGGCAAACAAAAGTGAAGTTAATAATAATTGACATCAATGCAGATCGTGGAGGGCAGCGTCAACTTGACGTTCGGCGCCTTCATGTACAACAAGGAGCGTGCCCAGTACATGCTCCCAGCGATCACCTACACCAGCTTCCCGATTGTGCTGTGCGTGCCCGGGG
The DNA here is from genome assembly GCA_035047365.1 of Drosophila ustulata. Classification (NCBI taxonomy): domain Eukaryota; kingdom Metazoa; phylum Arthropoda; class Insecta; order Diptera; family Drosophilidae; genus Drosophila; species Drosophila ustulata. Next base: position 11,258,983 of record JAWNPT010000080.1, read on the forward strand.
GCCATCAGCTGACGCCGCTGCAGCGACTCTCGAAGCCGCTGGGCCACCTCACCTGGCTGTGTCTGTGGGCGAGCGTTGGGCTCGGCTGCAGCCTGATTGTGGTGCTGCAGTTGTTGCCACGACGCTGGCGACGCTTTGTGCTCGGCTCGACGAATCCGACGCCGCTGCTGGCGCTGTGGTGCACGCTGTTGGGCGGACTGCATCCGCAGCCGCCGCGTCGCAATTTCGCCAGGTATCTGCTGGTGTTGTGGCTGCTGCTGACGTTGGTGCTGCGTGCCGCGTACAGCGGGGAGCTGTATATTCTACTGCAGGATGGCAGAATGCGGACGCCGTTGCGTTCGCTGGCCGAGGTGTTGGCTCAGAATTATGTGTTCCACATGCTGCCGGCACTCGAGAATATTTTCCGTGATATGTTGCCGGCGATGCGCATGAAGATCGAGCCGCAATTGGATGATTCGTTGAGGGAACTACGTGACAACGAGGAGGCACGCATTGTGGCGCCGTTGCTGCAACCGACTGCGGCACGGTTCGACATGGACTCGGGACCGCAGAAGCCGCGGCTCAGTGTGCTGCCCGATCCGCTGTTGACGGCCCCCCTGACGCTCTACATGCGACCGCATTCGTATCTGAAGCAGCGCATCAACAGTCTGCTCATGAACATGATGTCGGCGGGTCTCGTGCATCGCTTTCGTCGCATGTATCTGGATCGCATCGAGCACTTGGCTGTGGTACGCAATCGTGATCCTGTTCCGCTCAGTCTCTGGCTGATGGGCGGCATCTTTGGCCTCTTCCTGAGCCTCCAACTGTGCGCCTGCGTTGTGTTTCTGCTTGAACTGCGCAGCGCAGCGCGGCATCAGCGACGTCTGCGACGTTTCATGGATGCCCTCAATCATTATGGGGCTTAGAGCCATCACTAGCACCATTAAAGTTGAGTCGGAGATTATCTGAGCATTGCGAGCAACTTTGCTGGCTCTAGCCTTTATAGGCTGGGAGATAAAGGCGCTGCAATAGGCGGACAGACGGAGGGCAGGACTAAATAGACACCGATTAAAATGCTATAATTCAAATATACAAGATAAACAATTGCTGTGCAATAAATCCAAACCATATAATAACATAATCAAAATAACATACAAAACAATTATACAAAATATATATATAAATAAAAATACAATTATTAGTAATATCTGCTTGCTAAAATCATTGTAATGCAATTGGAATTTATAGAGATTTAGTTTTTATTTATTAATTGGTATCAACTCGACATTGCGATGCCATAAATGATTTTTTCCAGTTCAAATGTAATGAATGTCGTGTAAATGCTCGTTTCTAAAATGTATTTGCGATATTAACTATCGAAAATAGATAGAAAAACTGTGCAACTCACATATCAAGTGTTAAAAGCGATAATGCATTGATGGGGGATGGGGGGTATGCGATATCCGTGGTGTTAAATGCCAGTTATATGTAAATCAACATCTTGGAGCACTCGACGACCGCAACGTCTCGTCTGATCCGTGGTACCATCGATAGCCCAAGACTGCAATCCATATTTCGCTGTAGAGATGGAATTATTTTTTTTTGTAAAATGGTTGGCTGTTTTTCACTTACTGTATATATTCAACATAAAAATAAATTTCAATTTTTAAAAGAGCAAAAAAAAGTAACCGAAATAAAAAAGCAATCGGAAAAATTAGAAATTTTTGTTTCGAGCTTAGGGAGCTCTAGACCCCTCAGAGACTAAAACTGAACTGATGAAAAATCTGTGTCGAGCTCTTGCCTCAAATCGAGAATCCGAGTCAAGGGCTACTTTGATGCCAATTTTTAGTATCATAAAATATTGGCCTACTCTGATTGTAAATTATTTTGATATGCGTTCGATTTAAGCATTGAAAATTCGAACAACTTCAAACTGTGACTAGTTGAGCATAATCATCTTGTTTTAATTGAAAGTAATTTTAGAAAATGAGCAAAACAAATCCAAATACCGCAGAAATTAAAATTATTATTATTTTACATTTATCTAAACATAATATAGATAAAGACACTACAATACGAGCTGTTCAGTAAAATGTATTCTTTGAAATGCTTTCCATTCAAAATAAATGCAACTAAAATTCAGCCTAAAAGACGCTATAGAAATTCTTTTATGAATAACAAAAATCACATGCAATATCGGGTATTTATTATTTATCTGCAGCATAGATGAAGATAAAAAACACATTGTTAGTAGCTAAGTGTATTCGTCACCATTAAATTGATAATTGTTTCTTATTCCTTTCCATATTGATAGTGTACGTGCAACCCATTTATATGGACTCCGTGAGTTTTTTGAATTAATAGAGTAAAATATGCCTGCAAGAAAGCGACATAATAGATTTAAAAGATTCATTAATATTGCGTTTGGAGCTAACCTAAGTGAAGCCCCATATTTGATTTTTGTATGCAGAGATATTCATCGCCAACGGCTCGAAGATTTTGTAATAAATGCGACTAATCCATCAACCTATGAAATTGTAAATTAGAATATTGGATATTAATACGAATCTAGAAGACTTACCCTGAACTGTAAGATTGTGGTACCGTCGCCGCAACAAACATTGTCTTATTGTTGCAACTCTGTAACATGACTTAAGAAAATTGAAGATGTGTCTTACTTGTGTTGTGTAGAAGCAAAAACTGTCGAGTGAACACAACAAAAAGTTTTACAATAAAAATACATTTTTTTTTACATTTTACAAACAATTTAGTTGAGACTGTTTCGATGTGTTGTCTAGACTGAGACTAATTAAATTTTGTAGGTAGCCAGATGTTGAAGCGAATCAAAGGTTACTTTGATGACACATTTTTCATATGCCAAATCGAAGGCTACTTTGATATACAATTAAATTAGCCAGAAGTTGAAGCGGGGATCCAACGGTTTATCTGATGTGATATAATTTACAACATTGGTTGAAGAAAATGTACTGTAAATATATTTAAATTGGCCTGAAGTTGAAGCGGAAAATCAAAGTTTTAAATATTTTATATTTAATTCATTTGAAGAACTTCTGAAGCGAAAGGCTACTGAGATATATATTTATATTGGTAGCAAATAAAGCTATTCTGTAAACGAAGTAAGCGGCGGTTAAACGAGCGGACAGACAGACAGACAGCAGGAATGCTAGAGACGCTGAAAGCAGCAACTGAGCCAGCGAAATCCCGAACGTTGGCTGAGCAGCTCAAGGACGAAGACGGCCACGATAAGCGACTCGGCAACGAGCAAACAGTAGCAGGCGGCCTCCAGGAAACGCATCGATTCACCGAACGCATCCGTGTGGCAGGCACAATGATCACGAGCCGCTGTTGCCGCTGTGATCGACTTGATGCTGTTGGCCGTCTGCGAGAGGTGATCACAGACGCCAAAGCTGCGCAGATCGAACAGCAGCTGACTGATGATGGGCGCCAAGTAGGAGCCGAGGGGCAAATGCATGCACAGCATATTGTTCATGACCTTCGGCTCGAGCACCACAAAGCGATGATGCTGCTCGCGATGTTTGGCCAAATGATACTCGAGGAAATCGCGACTGCTCAAGATGCCCCAATTGCTGTGCGCCGGCTGCCTCAGGAGCAGATCAAACATGTCCACGGCGCGGCCAGCAAAGATGTGAGCACGCTGCTCCAGGTGTGGCATCATGGCGGCCATGCGATGTGTGGCATGATCCATGAGGAAGTTGTAATCCGCCGCCAGCGCCTGCTCTACGGTCTGGGGCAGCGGACGCACCGGCGCATTGTGCACAAACTCAAAGATGGAGCACTCGTAGCCAAGGCGCAGCACATACAGCAACCAAATGCCGCCCAGCTGCAACGGCGACGGCAGCAACGTTCTCCGTCTCCACTGGAAGCTGAGCAGACGCAGCACAGCCACGGCGAAGAGCAGCAACCACGTGTCGCAGGCGTAGGGCAACAGCATAATCTCATAGTTGCTGTAGGAGCTGGCAGCTCGCAGCACAATCACGTACTCCACCTGGTTGTAGGAGACGGTGTGCGACAAGTATTTGGCTCTCGCTGGCAGACAGGCGGCACAGCCGCAGGTGAGATTGGCGCGACGCTCGCGCAGCATTTGGAAGGCGCCGGTGAAGCTGCCGTTCATGTGGCTCTCGCCGCCAATCAGCTGGGGCGGCTCGTTGGGCACCAGCACCAGACGGAAGTTCAGACGGCGCGCCAGCAGCTTCAGCAGCTTTGCATCCCAGCCCTGCAATCCATAAACAACCGGGAACAATTATAATTTGCATATTACAAGTTAAAAAATAATTTAACTATAAAAAAAGCGTAAATTGTTGAAATTACAATTCATTTTCAATCATCACTTTTTCTTACTGAAAACAAAATTATTTTTCAATACAATTACAAAAGAGTTATTTCCTGTTTTTTATCAGAAAAATTTAAATATATCAGTTATTTGACATTTTTACCAATTGAGAAGTAACTCATATATTTACATTAAATAAAACATTAGTTTTAAAATTTGTGTTTTTATTTACAAGTTTTACCATCACTAAAATATGGAATTTTCAATCTTTTGTCCACTTTTGAGAGTGTCTTGATTTCTTATTTCGCTATTATTTTTAAATTTTTATTTAATAGTTAGACTCTTAACTCTTGTTTTTGATTTTTGAAATAAAATTAAGCAACAATAACATTTTTCAATTTCTATTTCAAATTTAGAATTTCTTCGCTAAGTAAAAACACAAACCATAGCATGTATTTCCACAAATACTCAGTGAAGTCTCAAACCTATGGTAGCTTTCACACAAATAAACTATTTGAAATCAAATAATAAGTCAGATATAATGGTGATCAAGTGATTGAAAATGAATAATTATCGTTACGCATGATTTAATTTTAATTCTAAATTAAATAAGTTTTACCTGCAACTGCTCTTCCACTGTGTCGCGTTCCAAGTGCAGCTCAACGTAGGGCGGCACCTCCCACACAATCACATGCAGTGGACACCCATGGAGATCGTTGACCTTTAGCGGATACAGCTGCTCGAGACGCGCCTCCCGGAGTGGCACAAAAACGGGCTCAACGGATTTGCAGCCAAGCGCACTGAACGGCCAAAAGCTGTAGCTCTGGACGGCGCCCGTGTCGAGTTCCACCAACAGCAGCAACACATCGATGTTGAGACGCTGATGCAGCATATAGCTAAAGAGCAACGACATCTCCTTGCCGGAGGAGGATCTTTCCACGCTGCCATGCCGCAGCAGCACCACCAAAAACTTGTGCTTGAACGTTGAGGTGGCACCGGCATTTCCTTTTGCCGACCAGATAAATTGTTGCGTGTTCTGCACAAAGAAGAGCATCAGATGCACATGGAGATTGAGTTGCGGCTGCAGCTGCCGATCCAACAGCATGGGCACCTGGGCATCTTGGCTATGTCTTCGCAGCACACTCCCGAGCACCCGATCCACCAGTCGCTGCTGCTCCAGCGGCAACTGCTCGCGATACCCCGTGCTCACATAGACACTGAGATTGTGGGCGGCACAGCTGCGTGTGAGCATCAAGTGCAGCACATGCTGCAGCCGACCGACGCCTCGGAAGGCTGCGTGGCACGCACTCAGCAGCAGCAATAGTTTCAGCAGACCTCCTTGCAGTTGCATAGCACTTGATGCACTGAATCCCAGCGAATTGCATTCGTTACCCAGTAATCAGTTCAACATAATTCCTGGGGAATTGGCAGACATACAATCAAATTGAACTCGACTACGAGATACTCATATATCACACTCTCAAGGTATATATTTGCTTGGGAAAACCTCCTATAAAAAATAGTTTTACAAAAAATCTTTTTTCGGCTGATCAGATTTTTACCGAAATTACAGGGTACAGCAGGGCAAAGATAATATATCAATTTATACATCATTGCATTAAGAACTTCTCAAGAAGATATATGCATACATCATACAAATGTGACTAGTTCTAGATTTTCGTATATAGGGGCGAGGGGGCGTGCTATCCGAAATTTAAAATAAACCAAATTTGGTGTCTCTAGCTTTTAGAGTTACTAAGATCCCCGCACTTACGTGGACAGACAACTTGGCCGTTGATGCTGATCAAGAATATATATATTTTATAGGGTTGGAGATGCCTTAATAACCTTTTAGCCCGTTTTCAATGCAAACAGGGTATAGAAACCTAAAAGCATGCAATAGATAAGAATAATTGGCAATTTCTTGCAGCCAAGGGAATTGGCAAGTAACTTAATTTAAACACTGTAATGCATTAACAAATCTGCGTTCATTACTTAAACTAATTGCTGCCTACGCGCCCATATGTGTGGAAGGGGCAGCCATGTCTCAGGTTGTGCGTGACAGGTTTCGGTGTCAGTCATAACCATAAATTAACACCATCAGCAGATAGATTTAGACACACGTCACTGCCGTGTGCTGCCAAACATTTTGTCCTCCTGGTCATGCTCGACTTGCGCTGGGGCTAAAGAAACAACATTATCTTTGAGGTGATTGTGATCGCTAATTTTAATTTAATTATTAATGGCAGCTGGTTCCTAGCTGAGCGAACAGCGAGCGGTTCATTTGAACCAAACTTGACATTTATTCCACCTTTCAATTCCAGCTAGTTATTAATTCATTTTTAATAAATATTTTCCAGTAATGCAATTAATTATTAATTTCTTGTTGGCAGCAGAATTTAATTCAAAGTTAATTATAATAAATTTACTAATAACATTAACTGATGTTCGTCCCAACGTTTAGTTCTTTCGAAAACGTGTTGTGAGTTACCAACTTAGCTATTTTCTAGACATATTTGACTATTTTATATGACCTAAAACTGGAAAGCAATCAATTTAGCAGGAGCCTCTTATTTTGGCTATTGCACAATAATATATAGTTATTTTCAATCACTTTTGTTTTAGTTTATTTATTTATTTAAAGCCATTTAATAATCTTATATGAGAAGTTTTGGGCAATATTCTTGATGAAGAATAATATGAATTTAATATTTTGTTGCTAACAAGGAACAGCTATTTTTGTTAAATATTTATGCAAAAGTCTAACTATTTTTGGCTATTTTCGTTGGGCTACTCTGCTGTAAATGAGCAGCGATAGTTGGCAGCACTTTTGCCAAGGCTGCCAGACTGTCAAACGACAGGCAGCGTTGCCCAATCGATCAAATTAATAGAATCAAATTTTATTTCATACCGAACGGAAGTGTGTCTCGACTCAATTCAAAAAATCGTACGATGGCTGAAATTAGTAAAAAAAGAAAAGTTGATGCCATCAGCGTTAAAAATGTGCTATTCCTGCGCCGCGACGTTTGGAGCGTGCGCGATTTACTCGTCTGGCTGAATGAGGAAATGAAGTGCAAGGTGGTCAAGATCAGTGATCTGCGGACTGGCGCCGTCTATTGCCAGATGATGCACCGCCTTTATCCGGACGTCATGCCCCTGATGAGTGTCAAGCTTTATACGCGCAAAGAGAACGATTTTGAGCACAATTTCAATTTGCTGACGCAAGCCTTCAAAACGCTGCACATCAATTATGATTTGCCATCGACGCGTTTGATCAACGGCGTTGGACATGGCGATTTTTTGAACTGGTATCACAAGTTCTACGAGGCCAATGTGAGCGGAGTTGCGCCATATCGACCGCGCCTGGAGCGTCATAACAGTAAAATTGGACTCAAACCGGGACTTCCCTTAAAATCGACAACGGCAGAAACTGCCTCAAAATGTGGATACAATTTCGGGGAGTTTTTTCGTCGAGCTACCGAAAAACCCGACGATGAATTTGCCGATATCCAAATCGATGGCGCCAGCGAGGCGGCTAAGAAGGGTTTTCGTTTCGTCAAACATTGTACTTTTGCCGGTAAGACTAATATAGCCTCTCTCTAGCAATTCGATTCTAAAAAGCTTTCTATAGCTATCAAAGACGACTCGAAGATTGCCAAGCAAGTAGACGTCTCGGAGAACAATGAAGTCGCACTTAAGCCAAATGATTCGAATATGTCTTTAACTACTTTAGACAGAGACGCTGCAATCTCCAAGGAAACAGCAGATGGGACAAAAGGTGATATTGATGCTGCCAAGAAAGTATTTGTTGTTGGCGGTGAAGACAAGACAGTTAAACCAATTCGCGAGACACTTCTTAAAATTACTTCTGAGAAATCTGAATTAGAGCCGCTCAAAGAATCCACAGAAGACGCAGATGGGAATGCTAAAGCTATTCAACTTGAGCAGGAAAACAAAAATGTTCCAACTTTGATGGAAGCTGGAGATTCTCTTATTCGTGAGTTAGACGAGCTGAACAAGTCTACGGATATGAATAATAATGGAGCTGATGCTTCCGATGGGGAGAAAACTTTTCTGGCCGAAGAAGTGAATAACAACAAACGAAATGATGGTGCTGGCGATAACAAACTCGTGATCAAAGTCTGTGGTAAAATTGGAGAGAAAATGATTTTTAGTATCGAGGGCTCAGCTGGAGTTGAATCCTTAATGGGTACATTGAAAAATGTCATGAATAATCTCGAGCAATGCGACTCATTGAAAACTGATTCTAATGCTGATAAGAAAAATATAATCGTAGAAGATTTTAAACTAATTAACGCTGATATGGCCATTAAAAATCTCAAGCAGAAATGTGAAACCACAATTGAAACTGATGCTGTCGAAGAGAGTCGAGATATGCAGAATGGCCATGAGAAAGATGAACCAGAAGCCCTTGATGATAACGATGATGACGAAGACGGCGCCCTTTGCTTGGAATATTATGAAGACAATGCTCAAAAAAAGAAGAAAGCTGCAGAAGTTTTGGCTGAGCTCCGTCAGCAAAATATTAATTACCACAAGATCCTAAATCGTGTGTTTGATGTCGTTGTTGAAGAAAAGGACGATGGTAAAAGCCAAATTATGGAACTGCGAGAGCTCTTTAAGAACCTTGGCAGCTAGATCTTTATGTTAGCAAATATGAATGTTTATCGCATTATTTGCAAAAAATTTAATATTACGTTCATTTTCTAGATTTATATCCAGAAGCTCAAAAAAAATTACTTTTGGCGAAGTTTCAACGTACGAAATTACGATTGTTTTTCACTTTTTTTTTGATACTCCAACAAAATTCTTTTGGCAATATTTCACTGTAGGGAATTATGCATTTTTTATTTTTTTAATTTTGGAAGAATGAAACTTACAAATTTTTATATATTCCATAATGTATAAATTAATTAATTAGGCGAAACATCACTGTACGAAATTACGATATTGTTTGAATATTTGTGCTTTATATTTTGTGCATACATGAAGTGAACTAACATCTTACTTAATTAAATAAATGTTAAATCGCGAAACTCCCTCTTCCAATGACTGTTATTAAAATATTGAATCTCGTTAATTAAAATTTTAAAGATGCAATTCGCATTTTTAAATTTGCCGCCATCGATATTTCGATTGTTGCATTTGCCGATAAGTGTTGAAAAACTATCGGGGCTATTAGGTAGAGTGTGTTATTGGCTGTTACACGGTTGTCCATTCTGTTGGACAAGAATGTTTCTCATTTTAAAATTAGTTTTAAGCTCTGTTGCACTGTGCAACTTGCACAAAACATTCCTATCCTATCATTGGACTATTTCATTTTGCTAGAAAGAAGAATGTTTTTTTAAATATGAATGAAAAAGAAAAAACATAAAAATCTATCAACTAAAAGTTTTCTTTTACTTATAATATCAGTTTTATTTTTATATTGGAGATTTTACCGATATCTATATTGAAATAAACTTATAACAATTAAAAACAAATTTAAATTGTCTACAGTTTTTTAGCGTTGCCAGATGGGTAAATATTGTTGCGTCAGCTGTTATGTTATATCATTATATTACTTGATATAATTACTTGACGAATAATTAAAAAAATGCGCGCTAGAAGATAACATTTGTGTTTAAGAAAGCTAAACAATTAATAAAACAAGTAAGAAAGCTACAGTCGAGAGTGCTCGACCGTATGATACCCGCACCCCATTTCGAGAGAAAACAAAAAACTTAAATGATATTTTTACAAACAATTTACCAAAGAATATAATGAAACTCGTTTTTTTTATATATTTGAAAATAGCGGGTAAAAATCCACAACACCGACAACTAAACAAACAAAGCGCGAGCAGCTGCAAGTGAATTTTGCATATAAAATTGATTCTTTAATAACTTCCTTGTTTTTCATTCGATCTCAACCAAATTCACAGGAGTCATATCATTATTATTATGCATATTAAAATATTGCTCTAGGTCTTATTACGGCTTTTGGGGGCGGAAAGGGGCGTGGCAAAAAAATCTAAAACAATCTTAATCTACGTAGGACCTATAAAAGTACTGTCACCAAGTAGCTCTAGCTCTTATAGTCTCTGAGACCTACGTGTTCATACAGACATACAGGTCGGAGATGCCTTCTTCTGCCTGTTGCATACATTTTCTGTTGGCACTAAGTTATAATACCCTTCTACCCTATGGGTAGCGGGTATAAAAAAGCAACACCAATTGAAATTGTAAATGTTATCGAAATCCCATCGCCACCTGTGACAAGCAGCAGTGTGACCGCCTAACATGGGATAGTATATGGTATATTTTGGCATGCAAACTGCGGTCACGCTGAACATATTAATAAGTAGTATTTTCTAGAGTTTTCAGCCAACGAGTACGTACGTCCCAGAGACAAAGAGAATAAAACGCATCGCAGCGATTTAAATATTTATCAACATAATATAAAATCAACAACAATAACAACTGTAGTGTGTTTACTAACGTTGCAAGCCCAGCATGGATTTCGGTGCCCTGTTGCATTACGCCAAGAAGAAAAATGATGCAGTCACCAAAATTGAGGTTTGTTGTGTGGGTTTTTTTTCTTATTTCATTTCGTTTTGTTTCTTTTGGTTGTTGTTGGGGGGACAACCAATGTGGGTGCGTGTGCGTGTGTATGTGTGTGTGTGTGTGTGACAAGGATGCCCCAACAGCTGTTTGACAACATGCCGCATGCAACATGCTGCATTCCCCATATGGCAACCGCTCGTCTCGTTTTCTTATCGCCTGCGGATCGTCATCAAGTGGGTCATCCGATGACCTCCCAACAAATCGAAACAAGCACGAAAGCTGCATGCAATCAAGCGTGCTCGACTCTCAAACACTCGCTGCTATGACACTCATTCAATGTGCTCGCTGCTACAAACGGCAAGGCTTCACTTGATTTTTAGGTATTACTTGCAATTCCAGACGATTTTTTATGAATGGTAGTCACCAAACTGAACTTATTAGAGCTGAGAGCCCTGAAATCCCCTGGAGGCGTTAAAACTCAAAATGCAGTGAGAGGGCACCACAAACCTACTTAAACCTAATCAGTTTTAATACAATAATATTGAAGGATAAATTAAGGCATTCATATAGTTTTTATAGTCCTTTATGTTGTTGCAAGAAGTTCGTTGGGGGGTAAGGAATATAATCTTTGACATCGCATATATAGACTACAACTTCTTTTTTTGTAATTACTTTCAATTTTAACAAATAACTAATGAAATTTGTAGAAAACGTCTTATTATGGTAGAGTAACAAGAGAGATGGATACAAAATATATAAACAATTTTATATAGATAGGTACACTTTATTAGCTTCCTTCAGTTAGGTTCAACGCCGAGGTCTCAACAAATGCTAGGAAAAAAGTCCGTATAGTTAAGAAGAACCATTTGAGAGGGAAACGGAACGAAATGGGAGCCCAACAAAATGTCTTTAATTGCTAAATTTGCTTTCTCTCTCTCCTTCGCCAGCAGAACAAATACTACAGCACCAAGTATGCGCCGCCCAAGAAGGAGAGCAAGGAGAGCAAACAGCTGTCGAGCAACATACAGAAGTTCCTCAAGAAACGCGAGGCGGAGGAAAGCGAACGCAAGAAACAGGAGCGCGACAAGCTGAACAGTTTGCTGGCGATGCGCGACGAGAAGTCCAAGAATAAAATACGCAAAATGCTGAAAGTGACGAAATCGGCAAACAAATCGGTGCTGGAGGATGCCAAGGATTGTGATAATGCCGATGGCGATGGCGAGCAGCATGACGGCGACGATTATGGCTATGTGTCGAACGAGGCGAACGCGTTCTACCAAAAGTACATTGAGAAGGTGAAGGATGTGCAGGAGGACAAAGGCTTTGCGCCCAGTCGACCGCAATCCCTGCGCGATCTCTCCGGCACCAAGGAGCGCGTCAAGGCGGCCATCACACGCGAGCGCGAAGAGGCCAAAACACACACCAGACAGCGGCTAAGCACGGCATCGAGCTCGAAGAGCAGCGAGCCGAGTGTGGCGCGCAGTTACAGCACCTCGTCGAAGACGCTGTACAATCCCGAGGCGGAGCGTCGCGCCCAGGAGGACGAGCAGCGTCGCCAGGAGGAGAAGGAGCGCGAAAAGCGGAAGATGAAGCGACCGGCACAGCCGCCGCCCATGGACTTCCAGGCGCTGCTGCGGCTCGCCGAGAAGAAGCAACATGAACCGGTGGCGATGGCGGCGCCCGAAAAGAAAAAGGAACCAGAGCGGCTGTTGTCGGCGCGCGAGAAGCGCGAACAGGAGGAGCGGCAACGCTACAAGGAGCAGCGAGCGCAGCGGGATCGGGCGCGCGAAGCAGACGCCGCCAAGCCAGCAACGACAGCTGCTGGCAAGGAGCAGCGCAATGGCGTAACGCAGGCGGCGCGCATGGAACCCAATGGACGCATACCCAAGCTGAACAAATCGCCGGCGGTTGCGGCGACAGAAGCGAAAGCGAAGCCCTCAAGTGATAGCCTCAAGCGGCCAACGTCAAGTGTTCCCCACAGCAGCAGCAGTGGCAGCGGCAGCAGCAACAACAACAGTTCCAACCTCAAAACAGCCACAAAATCCTCAAGCAGCAGCGGGAGCGGAGGCGGAAGCAGCGGCAGTGGAAGCGGAAGCGGCAGCGGCAGCGCTCCAAAGCGTGCTCTAAGCGGCGCCAACTCAAAGCCAGCAACAGCATCAACAGCAGCCTCCTCGAGCAGCAGCTCCAGACCCGCCTCCGTCAAGCCGGAATCTCGCAATCCATATGCGGCCGCTGTCAAAGCGGGCGCAACGCGCGAGTTTCCGCCTCGGGAGCCGCCGCCCACCAAGACGCGCGCCTTTCCGCCCAGCGATGTGCAGCGATCGGCGCCGCGTCGACCTCCCCCGCCGTCATCGTCGTCGTCGGCTGGCGGACGCGGCGCATCAGCGGCGCAAGCGTCGTCGCGAAGGCAGCCAGAGACGGGCAACAAAAGTGAGTGAGGCGATCAAGAGCAAGTTGTTAATTGTGAATTAATCATGTCCATCCACCATCTCATCCACAAATCTATCCACAACGACATCCTGATTAACTCAAAATAACCGCATGATCCATGTAACTAACAACAAATTCCATTCCCTAACAAAAAATGTGTGCTTAAATTAAAAAACAAAAACAATTATGTAAATAACATATGCATTTATTTCATTAAAACAAATTACATTATTTTGTGAGCACATATATTACTAACATATTAATAGTAACTGCAATTTAAGTAATTTTAAAATTATAGTCATAGTATTTATGGATTTATTTTACTAACAAGAGAAACGAGGCTAGAAAATGATCTCTAATATAGATGCATATATCTTAGTTTATTAGAATAATAGATGATATTACTTGGATATCAAATATTTACTTTTGAAACTAATTTATTGAAATTAAATGGTTAGCATTTAATTAAATTATGTATGAAAAATAGTTAAGTTATTGATTCATTGGAAAATACAATGACCATTTTTTTGTAATGATTAGAAAATAGGGATATTATGTTAAAGTTGAATTGTTAAACAATTCATTGAAAATAGTTTTTTAGTCAATTATCAAAAAGGAATACAAATTATCACTAATAGGAATTCGTTACCAAATATAATTCAATTTAATATTTACTATCGCAGTTGGGTAAGTAAAACAATTGTAAAGTGTAGAGCTGTTAGCAAAGCTTATGTTCATTTTCATTAAATTAAATAAGCTGAACTAATTGTCCATTCGAAGAGAAGAACATAACTGATGTAATTCTGCTGAAAACTAATCGCATGTGCCTTTGCTCTTCTAGGACGCATTTATGACGACGAGGATGATTCAGAATATGACTCGGAGCTGGATGACTTCATCGACGACAACGACTGCGAGGAGGACATTTCGTCGCACATTCGTGATATCTTTGGCTATGATAAGCGCAGATATCGCGACCTGGACGAAGACGACGATCAAATGGAATCGAGTTTCGCTCAGGTGCAGCGTGAGGAGCTCATCAGCAAGAAGCTAGGTAAGAGTTTTGCAAATGCAAATCAATATTTTAAATTTCTCTACATGTATGGAAATGTTTAAATGCTTGCAGGTTTACAAGAGGACTTGGAGGATATGCGCATGGAGGCGCTGCATAAAAAGAACAAAATGGCCAAAAAACGCACCAGGCAGTAGCGAGAAGACAATAATTGTAACTGCAGCTGCAACAGAACTTTCCATAAAATGCATAACATTGCTCAACTGTTAGTTTTCACCCAATATGAGATGCCTTTGATTTTGGACTCTACTCGACATCGCTTGATAAACTTAATTATGAATTTAGAAAGTTGTAACAAAATTCTCTCGGTCATGTCCTAGCGTATTTGTTAATTTGTTAATTCATTTCACACTGATTTGGTATAGTGTTTAAAATTATGCAAAATATATTAATGTATAACTCTCGATATTGATATTCATATGTATATACATATATATATATATATATATATATATATATCTGCGCATATATATTTTTGCTAGCCATTCGAATGGATTGCAAGTTTACAACAATCGATAGAATGTCTCAATACCATATTCCCCATAGAAATTGTTCCCCTATACAGAACTGTATCAGGTAAAAAAGTTACCAGCCAGCGCAGTCAATAATGCTATATAAATATATAGAGCTATAGTACAATAAGCATTAAATTCAAATTTGAACAGACTTGTAAGCCTTTATTTATACATACATATAGTACATATATCAATCATTTATATTAATCATGTTTCGTCGATCATAAGTTTTGTTTACACCTAAATGTTAAATGTACCAAAGGGGCTTTTCCGACTATTATCACTTTAATTGATTTTATCCAACATTGTTTAGTCTAATTTGCTGTTCGATTTTAATTATGTTTTTGTATTGTTTTTTTGTATGCATTTTCCCCAGTTGTCGTCAAGTTATTTATGTATATGTTGTGTCTAGTAATTTACTGATTATATTGTAAACGTATTTGTGTGTTTTTTTATTTTAATATAATGTCGTATGTATTTTTTATCTCATTTATGTTCATTCCATTCATAACATCGTCTCTTTCTATTCTAGTTATCTCACATTTATAAAACTTCATCTACCTTGGGTAAAATCGAGTTAATTTTTCTATCCAAACGAAGATAGCTAAACAAAAGTTTGAAAAGTTACACCTGATCTGTCGTAATTTACAAAGCTATAATGAAGCCTGTTTGGACGTACATGATCTCAGTCTGAGATACTGCCAACCGCCCAACTTGGCAATTTTCCAAAGATTCCAGAGTAAAGTGTTTAAAATATTATCCAATGCCAATCTGCTGCACTCCAACGTTAAATTCCATGGGTCTGTCAGAGCTAATTTTGATCGTCCAGATAGACATCGTCACCTGAGAAGACTTCATCCACTAGATTCTCCTTACTCTCTTTTAAACAACATAATCACACAATTCCAAACATCTTTTCCACATATTATATCATCCCGTTTTATTTGGTATGTACTTTTCTATATTATTTATTTATTCTTAAAAATTTGATAGAGAATTCTAAATTATCCGACGATCAGTAAAGTGTAGAAACTATATTTACCATGATCAAGCACAAAAACCATGAAGAAGAATGTTATTTAAACCAAATCCAAGCTGAGTTAAATAATGATTGTAAATAGCGTTCGGAAGGTTTTTTCATCGTAGATTAGAAAGAGAACGGAATAAAGCAACTCAGCAACATCGAAGCTTTAGTGAAAAGACCTTGGTAAATTGCACCTCTCTATCGTTTCTCTGCTTTTAAGTCGGTTCAAGCCAGTTCTGCTAAATATGATCATGATCATGAACGATAATGATTAACGCTAAGTCTGTTTATTCAATATGTTTGAGTAAAAAAAAACATATTCATATTAAGGAGAGAATTTAAAAATTAATTTTGGACCATTATATTTAAATGACCAGGAATAATATTTTTGTATTTTTAGATTTGTAGTGAAATGAAATTTAATCATTATCATATAATTTGAACAATATAATTTATAATGATTACGGTCACATCAAGAAATTTATGAAAAGAAAGACTGCAAAAATACAGCATAATGTCGTTAATTGTACACTCATAATTAACACACAAAAATACCAATTGAAATAATATTTTTATGTTTTTTTTTTATTTTAAACGCATTGTACAATATTTTTGCTAATCCAATCGAGGGTGTCTTTGAACAGTTGTTGAGCGTTTAACTAAAACTTTTAGTTAAACAAATTAATCAAATGGTGGAACTTAAAAGTTGTAAAATGTTCCATAAAATTATATTGATCGTACGATATTTTTTGTTATGCCGATAAAGTATGTTATTTGTCATTAATCAAAAATCGATCATACAATATTTTTGTAAAGCCAATAAGTGGTGCAACTAAAAAGTTGTTTAAAGAAATCGAACGCCGATAAAAATCACTATTTTCATACACAAATCGAATGCCCCAAATGTTATGCAATTATTGGAAATATGCAATTATATGCAATGCATTTAAACTAAAAGATGATGCAAATAAACTGCACAATTAAATAATGTTGCAATTATCGACATTAATCGTATACTATTTTATTGTAGCTAGAGCTGAGATGCAGAGAAGTAAATAGAGAGAGCGGAAGAGAGATTACTCGTAATCCAAGCTGGATCCAACGAGAACGGCGCTGCCCTCGCGTCGATAATCGCAGATGGGATCGGGAACGCTCTCCTTGCTGCCAATGGCCGTGAGCGCCGAGTACGCTTTGTGCGGACTCAGATAGTTGAGCTTGTGGCCGATCCGCTCGAGATGAGCGGCGGTGCGTCTGGAAACCGATGGCTCCAAATCGATGTGCATGGGCGCCAGCTGATGATGCAGTCGACCCGAGTTGACGGCATTGTAAACCGACTCCTTTAGCACAAAATAACGCAGAATCGCCTGAGCCACAGCTGTGGTGATCTTGGAGCCGCCAGCGCCGCCAACGACCAGCTGCACATTGCCCTGCTTATCGAGGACAATGCTGGGACAAGTCGAGGACATGGGACGCTTGCCCGGCTTAATGTAGTTGAGCGGACTTGCGGGTATCCCGTAAGCATTAACGCGTCCCGGCGTCGAGAAGTCATCCATCTCGTCGTTGAGTATGAAGCCGGTTTGCCGTGAACGCACCCGAGCACCCAGATGCCCATTGATGGTGCTGGTCACTGAGATGGCATCCCCATTGGGCGCCAGCACCGAAATATGCGCCGTGCCCGAATCCTCCACATTGCTGAAATTCCCACCATAATAATGCAGATCCTCGAACGTTT
This sequence comes from Drosophila ustulata, assembly GCA_035047365.1. Lineage (NCBI taxonomy): Eukaryota > Metazoa > Arthropoda > Insecta > Diptera > Drosophilidae > Drosophila > Drosophila ustulata. The sequence continues at coordinate 11,276,613 of JAWNPT010000080.1, forward strand.
TATCATCCTGTATGCGAGCTCGCATCTCGTCGGCAAACTGCGGATCGATTAGCTGGCGATAAAGCGGCCACACCGAGGGCTCAAAGTGCAGATCGCCGAGATTGCTGCGATGCCCATAGGCGTGCTTAAAGCTCTCCACAAGCCGATGCCAATAGGTGTCCAGCTGCATGTTGGGCGCATACAGTTTGTCCATCACATTGATCATGAAGATGAGCAGGGCGCCGCTAGTCGGCAGCGGCGTCGTGTACAGCTCGTAGCCATGTCCGAAGCTGCTGCGCAGCGGCTCCTCCCAGCGCACACTAAGAGAGAGGAAGAGGGAGATCATCATTAATTCTATGTTGACAGATAAGCTGGCAGATTGAAGTAGTAGTTGTACTACTCATACTGAGGGCTTGAGGTTCGGTTCGAATCTAATATATATGTAAGTGAAGCAACCGAATTTTACTTTGCTTTCTATTTTTAATACTTTGTTTCCGTGAATAATGGGGGAAAAATATGTATGTATGTATATATACATATCTTCTATCCCTCTGTCCGCTCATCTAAACCACTCTAGCTTAGCAACTATTAGAGCTAGAGACGTCATATTTGTTGGTCATATTCTAAATGTACTTGTCGCAGAGCTTATTTCATTTTTGAAGCATGTACCTCCCAAATTGTCCACAACTGTATAGCTTTGTCTGACCGTCTGTCCGCTCACCTAAACAGCTTTAGATCAGCAACTATTAAAGCTACAGCTGTCAAATTTGTTGTGCTTGTTCGACTCACTTGTAGTTCTGCAGATCCTGCTCGGTTACGATGCCGCCCATCTGCTGAATGTCCTCGACAAGCATGCGTCCAACGCGGCCTCCTCGGTAGAGCACCTCCGCACCCTCCGTGGCAATAATGTGCAGCGTATCGGCGAGCACATGACGATACATCAGCTCACCCTCCCTGTACACACGTTGTGTGGCCGGATTGATGAAGATCTCGGCCATGGACGGCTCCGCTTTGATCTGCTCCTCAAGCTTCACCAGCACGCTGGCCAAATACAGCGAGACTGTGATGCCGTTGCGACAGAGCGCAATGGTCGGCTCGAAGAGGACGCGCCAGGGCAATTTGCCGAGTCGTTCGTGCAGCTGCCAGTAGCCAAAGATTTCGCTGGGCACGGCGCAGGACAAGGCGCCCGTTATGTTCTCGCCCACATGCACGAACATGTCGCGTGTGGCAGCCGCTGGCGCCGTTTCCCTGGCAATTAGCGTCTCCACTTGTCCGGTGGCCCGGCTGTAAATGGTGGCCACGAAGCCGCCGCCGACGCCCAGGCTGTGCGGCAACATGACGCCCTCGCAGAGCATTGTGGCAATTGCGGCATCCGCCGCCGAGCCGCCCACGTCGAGCATCTGGCCACCGATCTCGGCACAGCCAACGCCATTGGAGGCGACGGCGCCAATGCGACTATCGACCTCGTTGTTCAGGCCAAAGATCAGGCCCAACACCACACAGGCAATGGCCACCAGCAAAAGTATCCAAATGACGGCGTATTCCGTGAGTTTCCTATACAAATAATTGTTATAATAATAAATTATTTACTTTTTTGATGATTTTTTAAATTTTAGTTGAGTTTCATGAATTTTCTTCAAACATCATGATTCTTTTTAAGTGCTGATAAAAACCTTTATTTCAAAACTCTCGCATAATCATTGTTTTTAATTAACATTTTCTTTTGTTCAATTTGATAATTTTTTTAACTCACAAATAATCATAAATCTCGATAAAAACTTTGTTTTGCTTAAATCTTAAATTTCTTCGAACAACATGATTAATTTAAATTAAATGTATTAAGTTTTATGTTATTTCTTTAAACATCATGATCAATTTCGGGTCATGATTAAATTTTTAATTTCTTTAAAAATTATTATTAACTTTTAGTGATTCCGATTTTTTTATATTTTCGATTTTTATATAGTTATAACAATCCGAGCTTTGAAGACTGCTGAGGAAAGAAATACGAATACGTACGACATTCTGTGAGTATCCTTGAGTATCCTTAGTGTTTAGTGTTTAAATTAAATGTTCGAATAAAATTGAATAAGTCAAGTGCGTAGCGCGTATGTGCAAAGATTCTGAAGAGTCGTCTACGGTTTATATATGGGCAAATTCGATATTGCTTTAGCCATATCCGTCTATCACCTGGCTGGACAGATAAGACGTCTATCTGTGATTGAACTGAATATTGGTAAGCAAACGTCTGTTTCTATGACGTCGTTTGAATGGAGACTTTAGCTGACTCAGCTTAGCGGGAATGGCATCAAATTGGAAGCTTCAACTGGACAATGCGACCAAAGAAACGCCGCGCAACGATAAAATATATATTGTTTACTTATTTTTGCTGCTTTGTTCCTAATCAATTGCCCAAGTAAGCTTATTTCTATATTTAAGCATATAATCTGCTTTTTTATCATAATCTCTGATAAAGCTGTTTGGGTAAGTTAAGGGCGCAGATGTTAATACCTTTTATTAGTAACCCAAATCACTGCCTCATATTTTGATGTTTGTGCAAATTCATTTATTTGTATTGATTGCACTCTTTAATGTTATCTATGTATATACATATATTGATTATATTTTTGTTTTTGTTTGTCCCAAGCTAATTGATTGAATTTGAATTTGGCGGTTGCACTAATCCAAATTTGAGCAGACCGTTTTTCAATTTATCAATACCGCATGTGGTGGTATGTCGATCAATTGCTTTATTCGAATTGATAGTACAACTTAGTAGAGCATGAATTATTCAATAATTGTGTGTTATAAATAATACTATTCATTGATTAAACCACAAATAATGTTTATTTATCAAATGAAATGCACGTTAAATTTATGTCGCTTATCGATATGTTGGAAGTGTTGGAAAATACCGATATCCGTTTGCGCACTACCAAAAAGTACCTCAAATTTCACCTTAAACAGAAAAAATGGCATTTGTACAAAAAATATATTGAGAGAAAGATGATTTACAGTCTCAAGCAATTTCATAAAATAATTGTCTCGCTTATTTTCGAAAATTATCCCATATCCAAATGAAGTGTAGCCATATGCGATAAGTGGCATATTTTCGGTATATTTTGCGACCTTTTATAGTATATTTGTGAATGGCACTTGCGGTCACCCTGTCTGTGCCTAATACAAATGCATACATATGCAAATGTCTTCTCATCTGCTCCGTTCAGCGTTCGTTGTATGTGTTTGTCGTCGTCGGTTGTAATTGTGTGTGTGCGAAGTGATTTTTTTTTTCGGTACGGAGCGAAATCTAATTGGAATTAAATATATAGTGCACACAGTGAAATGGCAAATGAAGTGAAATAAATAATAAAAAAAATAAATAAAACGGCGCGGCGGTAGGATCTGCATATTGTAAGTGTGCTTCAAGTGAACAGGCATCCAAAATGATGTTCAATGGGCGCAGCCAGCCACAACAACAACAACAGGAGCGGCACTGTGTGTGTGTGTGTGAACAAAATGAATGCGTCTGCGCCTCTTTTGAAGATGCACAACAACTTTGTTGGCCTTGGCTAACACTAAAAAACTAAAGAAGCAAATACAACAAAAAAGAACAAAAAGCGAGCATCTTTCGTTGCAGTTGCACTTATGCAGGCCTATGAATGTGCATATGTGTTTTCGTATATGTGTGTGTGCGAATGGGAAAGGGCAGCAGCAACAATTACAAGTACAACTACAACTACAAATACAACGACAAGCGCATACAGCAAGTGCAGCAGTAGCAGCAGCAAAGCAGAAGAACAAAACAGAAAACACGAAACTGAAAAAAAGTGATGCTGCTGCTGCTGTTGTTGTTGTTTTTGTGCTTGTTCTTCTTCTTGTCTTGCTGTTGTTGCTGATGATTCGATGGCTGCTGCTCTTTTATTGCTGTTGTTGTTGTTGTCGATCCAGGATGCAAAGAGCCAGAGAGTGCACACACACACACACAAACTCTCGCTCTCCTGCATTGCACACGCACACACACACACACACACACACGTTCACACATTCACCTTTGCAGGCGCTTACATAAAAACTGCAGCTTAAGGCAAAGCTTTCGCTCTCTTTCGCTCCAGCCAAGCCCAAAGTTGTCCCCCCTTCCCCCCTCAACCCAACAATCAAACTAAACAACCCAGCAGCATAAAGTGGTAAGGAAAAGCAGCCGGAAAGGAGCAGGCAGGCAGTCAGGCAGGCAGAGGCGCAGCTGCTGCTGCTGTTCGCGCTGTTGTTGCGATGAGCGTGTTCAATGACTTTCAACGTTTGTGGATGCAACGCTTTCCACAAAGCTCGCTCTCCGACGCCTGGGAGCAGGATGTGCGCGCCAGCCTCGAACGCCACAAGATCAAGATCGCCGAACTGAGCAAGGAACTGGAACAGGAGACGCTCTATGTCGAGTATCTGGAGCGCCTTCTATCCGATGTCGAAAAGTATCGCGAGTCTGGCGGCGATCCGACAGCCCTCTTCGAAGCGGCCACCGGCAATCCAGGCGCAGCGACGGCAGCCAATGCAGCCAGCGGTAGCAGCAACAACGTCTCAACAGCCGCTGCCGCCTCGGCTGCTGCCAATGGCGCCACTTGCAGCGCAAACGCGGGCGTAGACAAAGACTTTGTAAGTGCAACTTATACTTTACTATATATACATATATATCTATTTAATAATAATATAAATGCAAATCGACTGTTGGACAGGTAACATGTTTTAAAGATTAAAAACTATTATTATCCACTGAAAAATCATAAATTGCAAGTGAAAAATTACAAACTAAAATCAATGGAAAAATAGGTATATAGGCATAATAGAAATATATTTAAAGAAAGCAAGTTAAGTTATTTCTTTCTTTATAATTTATTCTTTGCAATCAACAAGCAGCTATTATAATCCATTCAAAAATAATTTATATAGTTATTATATTGAATCTAGTATACACAAAAATAAACATTAATTGTCAGTTACAAATTAAGAAAAAAGTGAATTCTAAAATACTTTATTTAAAAATAAAAATGAAAATATGTACTATAGGAATACAGGCCAATCAGACATTTATCTAGTTAAACAGCTTAGTGTATTTAAAGATATCAATTTAAGTCATGTTCTTTATTTTTGGGGGAGTATACTCACCTTACTCAGACTTATTACTTACATACATTATTATTGCTATTGCTAATTAAAATAAGTCTACAGGCCAATTAGAGATTTTCTACTTAGACAGCTCAATGTATTTAAACAAATATTTTGTATTTATTTCTTATGCGTAACTTAAAATTAAATTCCAGGGCGCAACGTAGAAGATTAATTTTAAATTCGATATTCCTTATTCGTCTCATATACATATGTATGTATATTATTGCTATTGGCATTATTGCTGCTGTTATCACTGCTCATTGTAGTGATCTGGTTCGAGTGAGAGTAAGAGTTGCTGGCGCTGATTGCGTTTAACCGTTAGCTTTTAACAGGCGCACAGCATTTTGTAGGCAGCCAACCCCTTTCGCTCTCTCACTCTCTCTATGGCCCTCGCTCTCTGTCCACTGTTATCATTGCTTATCAGCGCAGTTGGCATGACAATTTTGTTTCCAGCCAACTGCTTGCTGCAAATGCCCTGTAGACATTATGGGGAAACATATAATCAAACGGATCGTAGTAAGACCAATTTTACGCAGCCTAAGTATTTCGCTTAACAGCTTCAATTATTCAGTTAAGGTGTTAGGGAACAGTGCGAAATGGGGTTCACAGCGGTTTCTAAACCGGTTCGAAATAAGTTTTAGATTAACTACAACATATGCAATTTAGCTGTTACTTTTTTAAAGAATCCAGTATTTAGCAACTGTTCCTTTAGTTTGAGCAACTCAACAAAAATTTTTGTCTTGCTTTTCTTTTTAAGACGATTCATGCAACTTTCCTAGGTTCGAAAGATTCTTCTCGGTACAACATTATTGTTTTAACAATATTGTTAAACTTCATTTGCAAAACGGTTCGGGTTAACTAAAAACCCAATTTAAATGCAGTTTACCAACATCGCGATTTTATAGTTTTTTAACGACGTTGGAACGGTTCGTGTACTTGACAAACGGTTTTTTTTTTTTTTAACTTGTTTTAATGCTTCCAATGTTTTTAACTATTTAAATGATTCCAATACTTATACTATAAGTATTATAATATACTAATATCAGAAAGTCGTGATTAGTATTAAATGACGCCGGAACGGTTTCTGAACCGGTCTATTATAGCTTGTTTTGCAGCTTGGATGTTATGCGATTTTATGTTCGTCGGAACGCGTTCGCGTACGTTTTTCAAGCGTTTTCGATTGCAGCTGATTTGTTGCCCTTGCAGCTGATGACGCTGTTCGACTCCCGCCTCCTCCTCCCCCTAGTACCGTAAGAGAGCGCTCTTGCTCCGTTCGTTTCGTTTGTGCGTTCCGTTCCGTTCCGTCTGTTCTACCACTTCGATATCTTCAATTTGCGCCGTTATCTACGCACACACACACAGTATGCAAGTGTGTGTGTGTGATTTTCTTTCGGTTTCGCGCGTCGTCGTCGTTGACTCCGACTGCGACGTCGACTGCGACGGCGAGTCTCTCAGCCCGGAGGGAGCCGCGCAGCGTCGTCGTCATTGTCGCGAGTCGCCGTGTTCAGCAGTCAGCAGTGTTCGCTCTATAACAACGGCGGGACCCCAAAAAACGAAATTAAGTACAAAAAATAACCGTTACCCGGTCAATGTTACTCGCCCCCCATCTCTCTCCCACCCTCTCGCTCTTTGTTGCGCGCGCGTTCTGCCTTGAACCGGCAACAACAACAACAACAAAGAACTGCATTTCATAATAAATAAATGAATGCAAAATAATTAAATTACGTAAAAAATAATCATAACAACAAAAAGTGACTAAAAGTGCGAATTGTTTTATTAAAAGTTTGTTTTTTTTTTCGTGAATTTTTAAATTTTTTTTTTGGGCGTGTGAGGCTTTTTTAACGTGTGCCGTTCAAATTTGGTTGACTCAAATTTCGTGGTCAACGTCAGCGTTGCAGTCGACGTCGCTGTCAGCGTTGCTGTTTTGCCTTTTCCCTCAACTACTTTTAGTTGTTGTTCTTGCAGTCGCAGGGCGGAGCTCGGCTATCAATTGCTTCGTGTTCGTGTCGTGTTCGCGTCGTGTTCGTGTTCGGCTCGTTTCGGCAATTGCAATTACTAACAACAACAACAAGTGATTGCTTCTGTGTGTGTGTGCAGAAGAAAAGAACAACAAATAAAGTGGCGCTGCTGCTGCGAGAGGAGCATGTCTTCCTTCAAGGAGAAATTCAAATTATGGACCAGAGGGGTGCGTAATCAGTAGACAATGTGTGTGCGTGTGTGGGTGTGTGTGAGTGTGCAGCATTTATTGTATATTTATCACAAGTTGAAATCAATAAACTTATCGCACACACACACACACACACACACGGCCAGTCGAGGCGAGTCATAAAAAATGGTGTAGGATTTAAACAACAAAAACAACAACAATAGCAGTGCAAAGACAAAAAGAGCTAAGCAGCAACACGTTAAGAGCAGCACACACACACACGCACACACAAACACAATGCCCTTCTTTTGTAGTCCTCTTTAGTCCAAATCTCCCTCTCCCTCTCTCTCTGTCAGTCTCGCTGGCTATTGATAAGCAGCTGGTGTCGCTATCAGCAAAGACACAGAGAGAGTGCCGGAGAGAGAGTGCGAGTGTGTGTCTGTGTTTGTGTGAGAGGGAAGGGGAGGGGAGGAAGGCACTTCAGTCTACTCATAATACGTTTGTACTTTATAGGCTGCAGCTTGTTTTTGGCCAATTGAAATATGATTAAAAGCGTTGCTGATTAGGCAAGTTTCCATTGCAAAGAACCAAACCAAAAGAAACATGCGAAGAGCGCACGAAAATCCCACTACCAAATTTGTCGATAGTAATTTAGTTATATTAGCAAAAAAAACAAAGATAACTGAGGTTCCCTCTAAAAGGGCATAAGAACTCCTAAAGGTTCAGCTAAAGTATAACATTAATTGGAAACTATTATTTGTTGCTTAATTAATGCATTTGTAGTTGAAACTCATCTCGAATCTTAAAACAAAAATAAATAAACAAATTGCATGGCTTTAGAGGCCTTTGTTCTTTCGCATTGCAGCTTATCTTTATATTCTGCAAATTTCATAACGTTCGCACAACAAACTCGAGAGTTATTCAAGCAACCTTTCGAGAAGAATGATTAGAGCAAAATATAAAAAAACGCTAAACAGCTGACAGCGAAATTGGAACGTATTCATTAATGCAGAATCCCTTCAGATGCAGCCTGAAGGCCTTAGTTTTGGGGCTATGTTTTTTACCCTAATTAGCTATAGTCTATGTTACACATAATAATAGAAAAATTCACATTTTTCGTAAGAAAGAGACTGTTTAAGTTTGGCAATTAACTATTTTTATTAATTTAAAATTTTAAAATAAATTTGCTTATCTGATTCAGCACCATTTATATACAGACATATTTGTAATAGCTAGAAAAAAAGCCAAAATATAGGAAAAAAGAGCTGCCCTGCTTTTTTGTTTACTGCAGTTTTCACCAATATACAGTCAGCACAATATTTATTCGGACACTCTATCATCAAGTTTTACTGCTTATTTCCCCGAACTTTCGTAATTATGACAATATTATTGTACGAATCATAGAAACAATTATTTCCAGAAAATATTTGACAAAATTCATATGTTGTCGTTACGCATCTTTCTTTCTTGTCGTTCAGATAAATCACATTCGTTAAGTTTCGTCAAGCTTAAAAAGTGATCATTGCAATCAGCTATGTTAACAGCAGCTCAAGCAACTTTAACATGTCGTTAACATTTCTCTGTTAACGCCTCCCATTTAACATTTGCTCTCGCTGCTGCTGTTAAGGTGTTTTGACACTTTTCTCGTCACATTTCGCACTTAACAACAACAAACAACAAAACGCGATGCTTTAAGTTGTCGTTTCTGTTGGTCTTTTAGTTGTTATTGCTCATGATTCACATTCACACCAGCTTGTCGACAAACATCAGTTTGTATTGCATGTACGTGTGTGTTGATTGAAAATATGCTAAATAATTGTATCGACATGCCAGCAAAAGCAGCGGCCAAAAGCTGAAGCTGAAGCTCAGCTCAGTTCACTTCGCCTATAAAACAAAACTCGTTGAATATGTGTGAGTGTGCATGTGTGCGTGCGTGTGACTGAATATTTCTAATGTAGCTCTAACTGTCTGGCTAAGTGCGTCTGTGTGCGTGTGAGTGAGTGGGCGCGTGTCTCTGTATGTGTTGTGTCTGTGTGTGTGTTCGACCTTCGCCGTCAACTTTTATTGCACGCTTTCTTCTTCGCTTCGCTTGGACACATTCAAACACACAGACTCTCACACGCACACACACATGTGCAACTGTTGCCGGCTGCTGTTTAGCTCGTGCCCACCCCCAACACTAACACACACACATACACACAGACAGACACTCTCGTACAACAAAAATAAAAGTAAAATAAATGCGCGCAAAAAAAATTAATTTTGTTGCCAATTTTCTTTATTTATTTATTTCGCTAGTACACAAAAAAAAAAAATCAAACAAAACACATTAAAAAGCTGCTCTCTTTATGTTTATTTTTTTTCTGGGTAGTTTTCACTTTTTTGTAGCCAAAAACAATTTGGCCAAAAAGAAATATGCCCCGGCACACGCACACGCCAAGTTGGGCTTATTTGTCAGTCAGTCAAGTCTCGGTTTTTTATTTTTATTTTCATTTGTATTTTTTTGACTGTCGCTTTTGTTGTTGCTCGCAACGTGTTAGAGAAATGCGTTACGTGCCGAGCATGAGCAAATGACCTCTAGATGGAGCTGGCTAAAGCGAGACGGGGCACAGGATCTTTGAACTGTAGATGGCGCTGCTCGCATGTTGACCTTTTTCGCAACTCATTCAATTGAGTTGCCGTTGCTGTTGTTGTTGTTGTTGCGTATACGCCCCTTATGCCAGGCCAGTGTCTTTGGCGAACGCATTAAAGCAAACGAACAAACCAAAAAGTAAAAAGTAAGAAACCTTGATTGAATGCTGAATTTTGTTGCTCTAGTTCACGAAACGCTAGACAGATTATTATGCCATTCGAGTTCAAAGCATTAACGAGTATCAAGTCCGAAAGTGAATTGCTGTGGGTGTAAATGAATACACCCTTGTTCCCTTTTATCTGCCGGGTTAATCTGGCATTGCTGAAGCAACAGTTGCAACAACTCTGCAGAAAATACTCTCCACTTACGATAAAAAAGAATGTTAATCTTTACTCATTGCTCGAATTCCCCATGTTCCAATCTTGTATTTCGATTAATTCCATAAGATACATTTCTAGTTACGTCTTTCGGTTTCGTCTTGTCCACTTTTATCACACGTTTCTAGCGTATTTCTCAGTTGATTCTCTGCCACTTTAATCACTCCGCTTAACTTCGCTTCTCTGCACTTCACTTCGCCAATTAATCTGCCTTAAGCCACATTTGCTTCACGCTGACTAAGTTTAGCTGCGGCCACTGCGTCCACACATCTGTGTTCTTTATGCCAATTATGAACTCGTAATTTCCCCCATCAACTGCTCGACAGCAACTTGTCGGCAGCACGTGCGTCCAAGAGCAGCATTAAACAAAGAAAAGTGGATGCAATGCATAATAAGAAATTTCAATTTTATGAATATTCATTTAATAACATTACATTCATTTGATTGAGAAAAAGATAAAGAAACGAAAGATTGTATTCTTGTTGTAAAGGTTTACCATTGAATTATTTCCGATAAGATAGATTTCCTAATAAATCTTTGCAATCTCAAGTATTACTTGTAGCGAACAAATATTCACAATAAGTTGCGTAGAAAACATAACAAATAACATCAGAAGGATTGCTCACTTTAAACAACTCATTAGACCATTTATAATTTAAAAATCCAGGGTCTAGACAATTTGTGCTTTTAAGACATATCATTTTGACGTCATTCTATTATTTAAGTGCATGATGTGTATATAAAGAAATATTTGCTTAAGACTGAATTTGACACAATCAATTGACCCTTTTTAGTTAGTCACGTATAGGGTCGATTTGCAGCAAGCTAATTGTACATTTCTCTGGAAACTGTAATTTGAATTCACAATTCAAATTCATTTGCGTTATTCACACGTCTATTCACAACTGGCCTTTGTGTCGCGCTCTCTCTTGTTTGCAGAAATCTAGTTTGAATCTGCGCGAGGCATCGACTGCGTCATCGGTCGGCAAGGACAAGGACAGGCTGTCCTTGAGCACCGACAACAAATACACACAAAACACACAGAACGATGGAGGCGGAGGCGGAGGAGGTGGCGGCAGTGGACTGAGCTCGGCGCCGCCGACAGGGAAACGCAGCATGACGGAGCACAGCTTCGAGCGTGAGGATAAAAAAGACAGCGGCAACGAGAAGGACGCGAATGGAGCGCTGCAACAGTGCATCACTGAGCTGGCCGCCTCCATTGGCACCGGCGCCCTCAAAGCCAACGAACAACAAAGGACAACACAAGCGAATGATAATAAGCAGGAGACAGGAACTGCAAAGGCAACATCAAGTGGCGGCGCAGATGCTGCTGAGAAGGAGCAGCAGTCGAAGCCGCTGCGCAAGTCGACATCACACTTTGTCACCGTCATCGAGGTCAAGGAGGCCAAAGACAAAGACATCGATGAAGCTGCTGTGGCTGCTGCAACGACAGCGTTGACGACGACGGCGACGACGACGACAACAACGGTCAATGACACATCATCGTCAGTGAATTCGTCGTCCACATCGACATCGACATCGACGCCGCCATCGACATTTGCCCGACACTATCCCGAGCAGCGCAACAAGGCGGCCACAGCTGCAGAAGCGACGGCGCCACCGTTGTCGCCCTCGCTGTCCGCCATGTCCGCCTCCGCATCCGAGGCCAAAAAGAAAATGCCACCCAGGTGAGTGCTAGATGTGTGAAATGCTGATTTTTATTTGGAATTCTCACTCTAACTATCTTTAATCGTGCATTAAAATTAGTAAGAAAATTATTTGCACTTCATAATAATACAATATTTAAAGTTAACTAGCAATCTTGTTTTAGACTACAAATAGGTGTAGTTAAAGACCTTACTGAAGATTTTGTTTTGAGCTAACAAGGCAAATTGTTTAGCTCTCTAAATAAACAACTATGTTCGTAACATATTCCACAAGTTGCTTGATAGACGTAGGACCTCAAAGAATATATATTTTTTTTTGTTAAATTTGTCAGCTCTAGTTGATGGCATGTTATCATAAGAATTCCAGCTCAAACATTTGTAAAATTATACATTAACACTGCCTTTGTGTAAAGAACTTTAGGCTAAGCTAAGCCACAAACCTTAGCATGCATTGCAATCAGTGCTAAGCGAAGACACGAACCTGCGTTCCACATTTCTGCTAAATACATTTCTAACTCTGAGATGATCTTTTCTTGCGCTTCACACAGACCACCGCCAAAGAACGTGCGACGCGTGGAGCCGCCCACCATTCCCAGCCAGCAGCAGCATCATCAGTTGTCATCGTCGCCGAAGCGCGAGACGCCGTACGTGGGCAGCACGATGCCACTGCCGCTGGCAGCGAACAGTTGCGGCGACAGTCCGGGCAGTTCGCTGGAGCGCAACATAAAGCCATCGGACATATTGCGGCAGAAGTCGTCGGAGAGTCTGGAGTCCAAATATGCGGCCAATCGCAAGACAACGCCCGAGCTGAGCAAGCTGGCCAACACGCCCGAGCTGATGGAGGAGCTGGGACGCAAGATGGTCGGCAAAACCGATAGCTTGGAGCATGCCAAGCGCTGCGACCCCAGCGCGAATGCATCGAATGGCGGCAGCCTGGGACGCACTGCATCCACACCGGGTCGCTCGCTGACCCCGCTGACGGGGCGTGGCAACATGGTGGGCGCCTCGCCCACGGGCAGCCTCAGCAAGACGGCCAAGCTGGCCGCCGTCGACAGCAGCTCCACGAGCAGCCTGGAGAAGAAGTCGCGTGCCTCACTGCAGGCCAGCGATGCGGAGACGGCGCGCAGCAAGGAGTCGCTTGCCTCCCAGGGCATATCGGAGGTGGTGAGTGCAATGCTAACCACTATCAACAATATAATTACCATGTTACTATTAGTGACGGGCCCTATTCAAGGTTTAAAGTTATGGCCATTTTTGTAACCCATATGCGTCTATATAAAGTAGTTTGTTTCCATTTACACACAATGTGCAGTTCATTTTTGACACAACGTAGATATCAACTAATTCACGCCCACTAAGGATCGATTACGCGTAATATTTGTTCTAGCTATCTTTAATCATGTTCTAAAAGTATTATGAATCAGAAGGTTCGGGTTCGAATCCCTTAAGGGGGTAGAAGGGTCGCAGAAGTTTTTAAATTGGCCATATTGAAATATATTTGCTCAGCACCAATCGAATATATTTAATTTTACTTGAAAATAGTTGGGTGAGTTTAATATTGGGATCCTTTCCTTTAGCGAAGGAATTCGTCTAGGGGTTATAGCGATCACTAAGAACGTGGGCTCGATTCTTGACAGGAACAGAACAATACTTTTTTTTTAATTTAGTGACGGCAATGGTCCTCAAGTAAGAGCGCCTGATCGCGAATACTGAGAACGTGGGTTTGATTCCTGACCTTTAAGTGATAGAACCTAATTGTTTGCTAGCAACAATACAAACAACAAACAATTCTTAAGTTAATAATTATTTCACAATTTTCTTTAAATAAAAATAGACCTACTCTGAAATTAATATTATAAAGAAAACCTGTAATTAAATCTTGTTTTCCTGTAATAAAACTCGTTTCGCATTCTCTTTTGTCACAGATCAAGAGCTACGAGTCGGTGTCATCGCTGAGCTCGGACAGCGCGAAGGCGGCGAGCGCACAGCAGGCGGACAACGAGCCGTATTACGACAGCGTTCCGCTGGACAATGGCGACGGCGAGTACGTGTTTATCAAGCCCGGACGCACTGGCTCCTCCTCCAGTCGCGACGATCTGTCGACGCCGGGCAGCATGGCGCTGCCCATGGCCCAGCTGAGCAGTCAGGCGAGCGTTACGGATCCCGAATCTCCCGGCCGTACCTCCAACTACGTCAACATTGACTACTTTATGTAACTACAAATCTGTTCTACTCTTTATTGTACTTCACTAATCGAACTCTTCTTTTTGGTTTGCAGCCAGAGCAACGAGACGCGCTCGAGCTCGCTGGACAGCGATGGCGAATACGAGGGTCCGCCCATCTTGAGAACCATCTCGCATGATGAGCAGCAGTCGACGTCGACGACGTCGTCATCATCCACATCACAGACGCCAGGCGCATTACGCAAGGTGCGTTCACGATTCTCTCTCATTCAGCTGCTTTTTAATGGCTTTGATTATTACGTTGCATTGTTTCGACTCGTTGTCGATGTTATCGTTGTTGTCGTTGTTGTAGTCGTACTATTAACCCCTTAACAAAAGTTGCTGCGATTGAATCACGCACGCTTTGTGCAAAGCACAGCAAATGGCAAATAGCAAATTGCAGCTAACAGACTAATTGCAGTTGCAACGAACGATTCAATTCGTATCGATTAATGACTCAGCGCTCGCTTCTAATTGCCACACAAAGCGAGCATTCCCAGTTCGCTTCTTTCTCCGATTTCTGTTCGCAACTGTTTCAACAACAGCTCTTCTGCCAGCTGAGCGCAGTTCGTTTATCTTTGACTTGCTTAACGCAGACAAGCAAAAAACTGAGTCCAAGTCCATGACGTCGCCAGACTGTCATTAACTCAGCTGCCATTTGAACCTTAATTGTAAATCGATTGTTAATACCTTTCATTAACTCAGCAGAGATTTGAATCAATTTCATATTGATACGTTTTTGATATTCATCGAATTTCAACTGATCTCCCTTTGATGTTGTCTTCTTCGAATCCAACAATATCAATATTAATTCAATTAAATTAAATTCATAATATTGATTATTTTAAATTGGTTCACGCCGCCACATTAATAATCAATAAGCTATCATTTGCATAGCCCTAAAAACTAATTATTGCCCCCCTTAAATTTATGCAAATTGGCAACTAGAAAGTTTGCTTTACTTCTGCCTTATAATCGATAATAATTACTATCAATATTTGAACAATCTTGCATACCAAATAACTGCTCTATTTTTGCTGGCAATTTTTGTTTAACGCTTTTTCAACATAAAATAATAGACATGTTTTAATGCCATAAAAAGAACTGTTCCAACTTGCAGTTTTAGTAAATGAATTGCCTAAAATAAATTCGTGCAACTCGGAACAGTTTTTTTTTTTATCTATCAATATTAAGTATTTTAATAATATTTAAGCTTAATGCTAACGCAAATTGATACTTGATAATGTTTACTAACCAATGATTTTTTTTCTCTTTTGATATTTTCCGTCTTTTTTTTTTTTTTTGTTCTTTGTTTTATGATTTTATTCGTTTTATTTTGTTCTTTTTTTACTTTCTCTCAACAGAACTTAGTGTCAGCGATACTCGTGAGTACCGAACACTTACAGTCAAGCCTAGACTCAGCTCTATTTTAGTTTGTTCTCGTTGATGTTATCGTTAATGTTATCCTTATCGTTATCGTTGTTGTCCTCGTGTATGATTATTATACCTATATGTATATATAGTGTGTATATATATATACTCGTATGCTTATGTACATACAAATAGAATACTCGTATATACTATATATTTGATTTGTTTAGCTTTTATCTGAATGCGCTTCCTCAATGTTAAATGTTCAATGCGATTGGTTCTCACTTCCGTTGTCCTTCCCAAAAATTATAAATATTCTTGGCAAGCGTTTCCGTTGCTACACACACACACACACACACACACGCAGACATAGCCACGCACACAACCACAAATCCATTCACCATTCACACACACACACAAAACTTGCATTCAATCCTTGCACAATGCGACTCTTTAATTGAATCTCAGACAATCCGATTTTGTAGCCAAACTGTCGTTGATTTTAAAATGAATATTACATGTTAGTTTGATTTTAATTCATTGCTAATTTAAATTACAAACAACCAGATTTTGTAGTCGATAGTAACAGGATTATTAAATGTTATTTTGACATTAATTCATTGGTAGTTAGTTTAAATAATTACGAGTTAACGTCGCATAGTTTCTAGTTCGAAAAGGGAATTTTGTTAATTAAGTAGTTGGATCAAGAATAAAGTAGCTTTCAGTTGAATAGTTCTTTAGTTGAATTGTTAAACGAAACTTTTTAATTGTTTTGTGATAAAATTTGCCAAAAAGTAATGCGTAGTTTGCAAAATAAATTGTAGCAGTAGTGTAGTTGATAAAAAAAAATATATATGTTTTAAAAATTTAAATAGAAAAACAAAAAAAAATCAGAAAATATGTTTATGAAAATGTTTTTACCAATTCGTAATCAAAAATATTTTCAAACTTTCAAAACAGTTAAATCGTTAAAAACAAAAAAAAAATAAATCATTAGTTTATTAGACTTGCGAAATAATTGCAATATTAATTGACAAAAATATATACATTTTTCACAAATTTAAAATATCACAAATAATGGAATAAAAATCAATCTATTTTCATATTCTATTCTATACAGTTAAATATATTTGCCAACTCGTAAAAAATCAAATTGAAATCATAAGTTTATTCGACTTGCGAAATAATTGTAATAATTTATTTTACACCAATATCAGACTGTGTTTTTTTTTAAAAGTCCTTAATTTGTGTTGTGAATTGTGTTTTGTGCTGTATGTTGCCCTCTCGCTCTATCTAGTCATCCATCCATCTATCCGTTTCGCTCGTTCCCATGTATATATATCCGTATTATGCCCATAGCTATATGTATTTATATTCCTATTATTATTATTTTGTGCATCTCATGTGATGTGTTTCATTTTGGCTTTTGTTTTTGTTGTTACAAGGTGCAAGGGGCAAGCGGGAAAGGTTGTAGATAAAAAGCGCTCCCTGCAAGAAGCATCTGTAGATTACACCCAGCATATATCAATCAATATATATATCAATTATATGTACATAATAAACAGTAGCTAATTCTTGACGTTCTCAACACATTCCATGCAGCTGTCTGGCAATGCGCGTGGTGCCAAAATACGTTCCATACTGAGCTCCATCATCCACAGCGAGACGATCTACGTGGAGTGTCTGAACAAGATGATACAGGTAAAAATAGCCTTATCTCTAGTGATGTACTATCTTTAACTAATGTTTATGATATTCGTACATTGCAGTACAAGCGAGCGATACACGCTACGCTGGGCACATCGCAGCCTGTGATCAATCAGGAGGAGGAGAACACGATCTTCTTCAAGATCGACGAACTGCACGAGGTGCACACCGCATTCCTCGGCGACCTAAAGACAATTGTCGCCCACGAGGGCGGCGATGTGCTGATCGGCGAACCGTTCAAACGTTTGGCCGACATGTTCGATTTGTACAGCGCATTTCTGCACAACTATGGCCAGGCCATTGAGACGGTGAAAAAGTGCAGCGCCAACAATCCGCAATTCAAGAAGATTGTCTCCACGATTGTGGTGAATCTGCAGACCGAACAATCGCTGACGCTAGAGGATTTGTTGCACAAACCCGTTGCTCGGGTGCAAATCAATGCGCTGGTCTTTAACGATCTGTTGCGTGAGACGCCGGCAAATCATCCGGATCATCAGCCACTGAAGCAGGCGCAGAAGAACATCCAGATCTTTCTCAATCAATTCAATGTGGTCGATCAGCGGCTGCCAACGGAATCGAATCGCAATCTGCGTCGCATGGTCCGCAACTCGTTCATTGTGGAGCTGGTCGATGGGCATCGCAAGCTGCGACATTTGTTCCTCTTCAACGATGTGATTGCGTGCGCCAAGTACAAGGCGCTGGGACGCGATCGCATCGATTACGAGCTCAAATGGTTCATACCGCTCAAGGATGTCAATGTGTACGAGGAGTCGGACAGCAGTGCCGATCTCAAGGAATCTAGTCCCGCGAACATATCGCAAGTGAAGCGCAATTTGCGCTCGGTGCGCGATCAATTGATCCTCGAATCGAATGGCGTCCGCACCGGCGACAAGTATCGACGCAAACTGGCCGATTTGGAGTCACAGCTGGTGCTGGCCACGCCCAATTTGGTGCTGCGGCTGGGCAACAAGGCGAACAACAAGACCATGACCTTCTTCCTCAGCTCCGACTTCGAGCGCAGCCAATGGATGGAGACGATCATGTCGCTCAAGGTAGGGAGTAAATGAATTCCAATAAATAATCATGATTGAATCGACTTTAATCGTTTTGTCTTATTTTAGCAAAAGTGCAATCTGCCCGGCGCCAACACAATCAACTCGCTGGAGGTGACCGCGTTCATTGTGGCCATGCAGAAGGGCATGAAGACTGAAATGGGCTCGTATCTGATGCGCAACACCAACGACGAGAGCCTGCTCGTTGGCGATCTGCACATGGGCATCCAGGGACTGCAGGGCCTCGAGCAGGCGGCCGATTTGTACATCTGCATTGAGGTCGACTCGTACGGTCATTACTTCCGCAAGGCCACCACCAAGATGATCTGTCGCAGCCAGTGTCCGCTGTGGAACGAGAGCTTCATGCTCGAGCTCGAGGGCAGCCAGAATGTGCGTGTTCTACTCTACGAGGCCAAGGAGCGGCCGCTGCTGCGCGCCAAATACATACTCAAGGTATGGCAGAACCTTCTCCACAAAATCAATTTATATTTAGCGGCATTTCTTTTACAGCTAAGTCGCAACTGGCTGACGGAGACGACGCAGACGCGCAACATCAAGCTGAGCGAGACGCTCGAGCTGAGCGCCAGCTTCCGCTTCGTGCCCGGCGAACTCTGTCGCGCCACAACGAAGCCAGGCGCGCTCTTTGGTGCCAAAATGAGTCAAGTATTAAAGTAAGTAAACAAAGTCTATATAAAACCTGCTAGAATAGAGCAAATTGTTTCTTGCTCTAACTATAATTAATCAAATTGAAATTAGTGTGAACAAAAGTGATTTAAACTTAGCAAAACTCTATGAGCAAGGAATACCTTTTTTATGAAACTATTTTTAGTATCAATCTAAAGAATCTTCCTTACTTTTCCAATCTATTAAATTAAAAACTTGACTTGAATTAATCTTTACGCAACCCATCTGTTTGGTTCTCTTGACAGACGCGAGAAACGCGACATTCCGTTCATCATCAGTGCCTGCATTCGGGAAGTGGAGCGACGCGGCATGCTCGAGGTGGGCTGCTATCGCGTCAGCGGCTCCGCCTCCGATCTGGCCAAGCTGAAGAAGGCCTTCGAGTCGGGTGAGTCAATAATTATATTCATTTATTGTGTACTCTTGATTTAACCTAATCATTTACAACACACAGATGCGTATGAGGCGGAGCAGCTGCTGCGCGAGGTCGATATCCATTCGGTGACGGGCATACTGAAGACATTCTTGCGCGAGCTGCCCGAGGCGCTCTTCTCGGATCTGCTGTATCCGCGCTTCTTTGAGACATTCAGCGCATTCAGCAACAACAACGAAGCCACACGCATCAACGAGCTGCTCAAGGTGTACGAGGAGCTGCCGCAAGCCAACAAATCCTCCATAAATCTGATACTCGATCATCTAATCAGGTACGTTACAAGCTCACTCAATTGTTTCATTATAATTAATTGATTTGAATGCCTGTTTTTAGGGTGCACGAAAAGGAGACGGACAACAAGATGTCGCTGCACAATCTGGCCATGGTCTTTGGTCCCACACTGCTGCGACCGGGACAGACGCAGGTGAAGCAAAAGGATCCGCTGGCCGCCAGCACCGTGGATGTTATGGCACAAGCGGGCATACTCTATTGTTTCCTGCAGGCGCGCATTCGCAAGGATTAAGCACACACACACCCGAGAAATATATTTACATATACATATGTATAACTGTATGGCCTAAGCTTGAAACGCTCCCCTTCCTCCCACACACAAACTGAAACACTGATGATGTCGATGGGCGAGTGAAGAAAACGTGCTCACAAATCAATAATCACAATCAATCAACACACACACACACACACACAGATGTACATGCGTAGAAGAGTGTTCAACACTGTTGCTGCTGAGATCCTAGTCCTAGTCCCAGTCCCAGTTCCAGGACACTAGGCACCTTCCTCCCCCCGCCCCCACTAATGGCTTTTAGCTGCTTTGCTCGTATATTCTTAGAAAACAAATCGCAGAAGCACAATTTATGCTTTATCGATATACAACAACAACAAAAGGAACATATATACAATAATAAATATATATATATACACACATATAGGCGCAGCACCCCGCCCCGCCCCCACCATCCTGCTTATTGCAACAATTGCATAACTAATACGATGGATAAGATTGAGAATCAGAATAAAATCGAGTATGTGTGAGAGAGAGAGAGAATGGCAAATATTTTCAATATTACGAGTACACACAATATACATATACATACTATATCTATATTCTATATACATACATATATATATACATAAATATATATATTAAACTACTACTTAGTATACTATACATATTACTAAACACAAACACACAAAACAAAAACAAAATGCAAATTCTATCGTTTGCGGCAAGAGGATGTTGATGATGATGATAATGATGTAATAATGATCAAGATGATGATGATATATGTGTATGTGTATGCTTAAAAGATTCTGTTTTTTTTTTTCGTCTTGTTTTGTATTAATTACTTAGGTTTTATATAAACAGAAACGTAAAATAAAGTAAAATATATTCTATTTAGAAACGCTGTCTTTCAATCATGATATCAAAATTTTTTCCCTGTAAAATGCAGCGCGGAGCAGTTGAAATACCAGGCGAACAGAATCGAGCAGCAAGTGGATGCAAGAGAGCGCGTGGTGGACTGTATGTGGATCCTGAGAGCGGAACACAGTCCACTCTCTGTTTACAAAATTCAAGCAAGCGACTTTCTGCATTTCTGCTTGCTGCTGATTTCTGATCGCCTGCTATTTCACCTGCTGATTTCACAATTTTCAGCCGTTCGTGGACTTGAAAATTTTCGATCGAGGGGCCATGGAAAAATTGCAAAAATCACAAAATCCTTGATAACTCCGAAACCACAAGGACGATTTCGATGTCCTTTGGCCAGTTGATAGTGCTACTTAAACCCCATCGTTGGACACTCATTTCGTCCTTGTCCTGCCAAGGACTCGCGAGATATGGCTAATTTTTTAAAAACGAAAAAGTCCTTGTAACTCGGCTGTTTTAAGGACGATCCAGGATTTTGTGGTGGCATTCGCTTTCTTGTGCCAAGATATGTTGATCTGGAAAAGGACATCAAAATCGTCCTGCAAATGGCCGAGTTACAGGACATTTTGATTTTTTGGCCAAATTTTGCATGCCTCCCCCTTAAAAAAATTTGATGAAATTTTTGGTGGAATTTGAAAATTCTTTGAATGCAAATCGATAGCTAGTCCAACGCTGAGCTAGAAAATTGACGTGTCCTTTCGATATCCTGCAGGATTCGGCCAAATTTTGACAAAAATACAATTGTATGTGCCCCCCAAGGTATGCTACAATTTTTGGATTCTGTTTACATTAAAAGCGAATTTTATTCAACTTGCTTTAAATACATCTTCGTCCATCTAATGTACATTTCATATTTTCTACAATTACGCTGGCTTAAAAACAAAAGAAACTACTCTTCCTCGTCCTCCTCGTTGCCCGCCGCTGGCACCTGGCCATCGACATCGAAGAAGGCACGACGACTGCGCTTGGCCTCCACAGCCGCCTGATTGTTGTCGAATTTGGCCGCTGTGCGCTTGCGCAGCTCCTCCACATCGTTGGTGTCCTCGATGGAGGCCCACTCCAGCACCAGGCGACGCCCGTACAAATGCGTGCTGGCGCTGAGGGCATCGAAGGCGCGCTTGGCGTCCGCCTTGCTGGCAAAGTCAACGAAACCGAAGCCGCGATGCGCATCCTCGCCAGGAGTCATCTTTTTGGGTATGCGCAGCGAGGTCAGCTCGCCAAAAGCCCTGGGAATAAACAAACGATGTGATGCTGCCAAATAAACTATAATGGATGCTTGTTACTCACTTGAATATGTCGCGCACCTCGCGATAATGCGCCTGGAAGGGAATATTGCGCACCAGAATTTTGGTGCCAGTCTGTTTCTTCTGCTCCACCTGGCGGCGTCTCTGGGCGCCCTCATCCTGCGTTCTATAAGGAACAAATGCATATGTTAATAATTGTAATGCGGAATATTATTGATATTTGGACTCACTTGAGCACGCGATCGCTGCGCTTGAGCTCGACTAGATTGCCATCGATGTGGGTCATCTGCATGTCCTTGAGCGCCTGTGCAGCAACCGAAGATTTCTTGAACTGTATGAAGCCATAGCCCAGCGAGTTGAGCTGTCGCGGATTCTGTGGATCCTTGCGCTTGGCTATCTCCACGGTGTGTATGGTGCCCAGGCGCTGAAAGTGCTCGCGCACCGTCTCCAGTTCCGTCTTAAAGTTGAGATTGCGCAGGAAAATGGTTGTGTCCGCTTCCGGCTCATCTTGCGCATCCTCTGCCATTGCAGCTGCCTTCTTCTCCTCCTCCTGCTTGACTTCTGGCTCCGGCTTTGTCTCTGGCTCCTGCTTGGGTTCTGTTTTGGGGATAATCGCCTCCCCGTTTAGGGTCTTGGTGAACGTGTGCTCGGGCGCCCACTCCAGATAGAGCGGCACGTTCTTGAACTTGCTGTAGGCCAGCTTCTTGAAGGCCTTGCGTGCCTCCGACGGTTCGCAGTACTCGATGAGCGCGGTGACGCCGCTGGGCGGCAGCACAATGCGTCCAATCGGACCGAAGGGGCTGAAGAGCGGCACCAGCTCCTTGCTCTCGGTGGCAGCGGGCAAATTCTTGGCCAGTATCACAGTCTTGGAGCGCTTTTGATTGGGCTCATCGAAGGCGCTCAAACGCACGCCCTCCTCCTCCAGGAACTTCTTCATTTCGGAAACGATTTGGGTTTCGCCGAGCGCCAGACGCACAGCGGCGCTGCTGCCGCCCTCGCTGGTGTCCAGGATGCGCTCCTTGCTGGTGTTGAACTGCTTGGCCAGCAGCTCGGCGACAGCATTGGCGCCCAGAAACAACGAGTTCCAGCCTATCGCCTGCTGCGCATTCTGCTTCAGTTTGAGCGCCTTCTTCTGCTTGAACGACAGACTCGGATCGTTGTCGATGTCCGGCTGCTGTTGCTCCGCAGTGTCCAGCTCCTTGCCAGGCAGCAGATGCAGCAGACGTCCATGAAAGTCACTGCCGTCCAGCGCATTGAAGGCGCTCACAGCATGCTCGGGCATCATGAAAGTGACGGTGCCAAAGCCCTTGATCTGACGGGTAATCTTGTCCACGGGCAGATTGATCTCGACGACGGGACCGTGCTGCTCGAACAGCTGCTGCAGCTCCTGCTCGGTGGTGGTGTAGGCCAGATTGCGAAAGAAGATGCGTCCCGAGTCCGAGATGTTCTCCTCGCTGCGCAAACTCTGCTGCTGCTGCTGCCACTTGGCATTCTTGCCAGCTCCTGTTGCCTCTGGAACTGTTTCGCCATTGCGTTGCGCCTTCGTCACCTTGTTCTTGGCCGTGAAGTCAGAGAAGAAGACCTGCTTGCCCTTGATGAAACTCTTGTTCTTCAGCATGCCCTTGGCCATGTCCTTCTCGGTCTTGAAGCCCACGTAGCAGAAGCCGTGCACTTTGCTCGGCAGGCGCACCGAATAAGGTTTGAGGGGCTTGAAGAACTTGATCACATCCTGCCGCTTGGTGTTGTACGGCACATTGTGCAGCTTGATGGTGAACAGCTCCAGGTTGCTCTTGTCCGCCTTCGTTTGCTTCGTTGTCGGTGGTTTGTCGCTTGTCTTGTTGTTGCCCGCCATCAGCGACTTCATGTACTCCAGATCACTGATGGGTTTCTCCGCCAGCTTGGCGTCCGTTTCCTCTGATTCCTCATCGTCTTCATGTTCTTCTGTCACTTGCTCCTGCTGCTGTTCTTCCTTTTCTTCATTCTCCTGCTCCTCCTCCTCCACATCATCTCCGTCTTCCATAGTATTGAGACCCGCATCGTTGGCCCACAGCGAGCGTGTCTTGTCGTGCGCCTGCATGAACTCCTGGAACGCCGGATCATCTTTGTGCTTGCCCAGTATCTGCTCCACCTTCGTCTCCTTCTTCTTTGTCGTCTGCTCTGGCTTCTCTTTCGCCGCTGGCTGTTCAGCTGGCTTCAGTTTGCTGTCCTTGGCGTATTTGCTCCAGGATTGCGGCTTCTCCTCGCTGCCCAGCGTGGCGCAGGATTCGACTTTGACGCGACTCGTCTGGATGCAGCTGTTGTTGAAGTGCTGTATGGCCGCCTGGGCCTCCGCCTCGCTGCTGTAGCCCACGAAGCAGAATTGCCGGAACTTGCCATCGGGCGTGTATTTCAGCTGCAGATCGGTTATTGTTCCCTTCGCACCAAAAATGTTGCGAAGCTTCTCTTCGCTGATCTGCAAAATAGTGTGTTTTTAGTTTAACCGCAGCGGATGTTGCGTTTTGTTTGATGCTCACCTGCTTGGGCAATTGTTTGACTATAATACGCGACATTTTCACAGTTTACGGTTTGCGCAGTTTTACAAATTGATGGTGAAATTACATTTATAAGAAATACACATTTTGTTTACGCTGCTGCGACGCACGTGTTGCGCTGGTTGCCACTGCTTTATATGCGAGCAGTCTGGCAGCACTGGCGGACAACTGTTAGCCGTAACAGCGCGCAGATTTGAAATTAACAGCAGCATGTAAAATTACCGGCGCTGTTAGGGCGCGCAACTTAAACTTAACAGCGCACTGCTATTAACGGAAATTCGTACTGTTTCAAACAAATCTATTGATTCTGATTAGGTGCATTTGCATTTATGTTGGAATTGCAATGCAGGCTGGCCTTTCTTTAGTCGACAGCCATTTCCGGGTCGTACCTCTATTGTTGGCTATAAATAATATGTAAATAAATAGTTGTAATCGCGTTAAACGCGTAAACAGCATCTATCTATTTGGCATTATCAGTGATCGGTGATCAGCAGCCGTGGAAAAGGCGAAGCAGGTGAACTCAACTCTCTGCAAAGTAATTTTGCCAAACGAATTTCACCATAAACCAGAGATAATTAACCTTTAGAAGGCTATTGATATTGCGTCCAAGAATGCTCCGGAACAACGCAGTAGCATCGCAAGAGCGAGAGAGAGAAAGATAGAGAGAGAAGTGATCATCACTTACCACTTGTTCAAGTGCGTTCATTAGCGCTAGCTGGTGATAAGAAAATCTGATCTGAACAGCTATAAAGCCGCACGAGCTGCTGCCAAAGCGTTTCAGTTAGATCTTTACATTTCAACGGCAGCGATCTTCATCTCACTTTTTCTCCGTCACTCTCTCTCTTTCTCTGTCTAACAAACAAATCTTCACAACGCGTTTTTGTTTTTGTGATAAGCAGCATTCATAAAACGGTTGTAGTTACGTAAACATAGAAAATCTAAATCACAAAAAATACGCGAGAATTGTGGAAAATTTCTGATACCCTCAAGATGGAAGTTCCGCCACCTTTGGTCCTCAAGCGGCCGCTCTTCGTGCCCAGCAAAACGCTGATGGGTCCAGGACCCTCCAACTGCTCGCAGCGCGTCCTCGAGGCGATGAGCAATCCAGTGCTCGGACACATGCATCCCGAGTGCCTCCAGGTGAGTCTGATTGACCCCCATCCCCCTTACTCTAAACTTAACTGGTGATAACATTAATATTGCTAAATAATTAGATTGTAGTATTCTCGATCCCCTATTATTTAAGTATAGATTTGATTTATAAAGAATTATTAAAAGGAAAATTGGGAATAGAAACTTCAAAGTTTTTAAAATTTCATTCTATACCGAACCCTTCTTCTTTCTATACTTATTAGACAGAATAATGAATTATTATCATTGAGAGTGAACTATTTTAAACATGATGATAACAAATCAATTTCTATTTAGAAGAGTGATTAAATATTAAATTATTATAGCTAGACTTCTGGCTAAAAATATATTAATAAGTATAAAAAGAAAAAATTTATTTTTTTAATTTTGTAATAGATCAAAAAATATATTCCTCTTGTAACATAAATTCATGGGATTTCAATACCATCTACTAGTGAAATGTAACTATTTTTTAAAGAAGAAGACATATCTGTTTTATTTAAAATAACGACATTTGCTACTTTGCTGTTAATGAATTATTAACACCTATAAATTGATAGAATAGTGGTCAACAATGATAAGCAAACAGTTGAGATCTTGTTCTGGATAAATATGAATAAAATAAAAAATAAAACAAATTTACTGATTTGTGAAGAAAATTGATAAGTAACTCTTGTTCAAATACGAGTAGAGCATTAGAGAGAATTATTAGCATTATTTATTCATTTAAATGTTATTCAAGATACTTGCATTAAAGTGTATATAAAATGCAGTTTTTTGCTGTAAATCATTTGAATGAAATGCATGGCAGATAAATACACATTTCGAATTCAGTTAAATGCACATTGCAGATAATTTACTAATTTGTTGTCTTCAAATTTGTCATTTAATAAATTTAAAAATTACAATTATCTGCAATGTGCAATTAAATGCAATATGAAAACTTTTTCGCTTATTGTCATTATCTGGGTTGTAGAATTGATATTAAAGTTGAAACTATTTCTGAGTTTGTTTTTAATTAAAATTCTGCAATTATGTTGAATGTGGAATTAAATAAAAAATGCCACTATTGCTTTGTAATCAAAGTTCTGCAACTATCTTTGATGTGCCATTAAATGCAGTTGCAACTATCGATTCGTTTTGTTGCCTGTGGTTTAATTACCACTCAACTCGAATCGCAAATGGAGCTCTACTTACCGGGCTCGGGGATCGGGTATTTCCCAAATCCGTCCGGTTGTCGTAGTCTTTGCAGTGATAACAGAATATATGTACATATGTAGAAAGAGTGGGTGCAAAGTACTTGCGTGCAATTCAACTTCGCTGTGCTTCGTTGCAGATCATGGACGAGATAAAGGAGGGCATCAAGTACATATTCCAGACGCTGAACGACGCCACCATGTGCATCAGCGGCGCCGGCCACAGCGGCATGGAGGCGGCGCTCTGCAACCTGATCGAGGACAACGACATCGTGCTGATGGGCGTCTCGGGGGTCTGGGGTCATCGGGCCGCCGACATGGCGCGACGCTACGGCGCCGACGTGCGCTACCTGGAGGCGAGCTTCGGCCGGGCGCTGACGCTGGCCGAGATTCGAGACGCCTTCGAGGCGCATCAGCCGCGCGTCTTCTTCGTGGCCCAGGGCGACTCCTCGACGGGGATTCTGCAGCAGCACATCGCAGAGATCGGGGAGCTGTGTCGCCAGCACGATTGCCTGCTGGTCGTCGACGTGGTGGCCTCGCTGGGCGGCACCGAGTTCCTCATGGACGAGTGGAAGGTGGACGTGGCCTACACCGGCTCCCAGAAGGCGCTCGGCGCTCCCGCCGGCCTCACGCCCATCTCGTTCAGCAAACGCGCCCTGGCCACCATCAAGCAGCGCAAGACGAAGCCGAAGGTCTACTACTTCGACATCCTGCTGATCGGGCAGTACTGGGGCTGCTACGGCACCCCCAGGATCTATCATCACACCATCTCGTCCACGCTGCTCTTTGGGCTGCGTGAGGCGTTGGCGCATTTCTGTGCCATGGGGCTGAAGAACGTTGTGCAGCGGCATCGCGAGTGCTCGGCTCGGCTGCAGCTGGGCATCGAGGAGCTGGGCCTGGAGCTGTTCGTGCCGCATCCGGAGGAGCGGCTGCCCACGGTGAACACCATCAAGGTGCCGTTCGGCGTCGACTGGAAGAAGGTCGCCGACTACGCCATGCGCAAGTGAGTGCGAAAGAGACAGATATCCAACTCTGTAAACGTGCTGCTGCTGGCATGTTATTAACATTACAGAAAACAGCATCCATTAACATTGTTTGCTCATGTTGCTAACATTATGTCACTCAGCACTGTAAACAGTCACCGCATGTTATTCACAATTTATCGACGCTGTATTGTTGCTTTGCAGGTACAATCTAGAGATCAGCGGGGGCCTTGGGCCAACAGTGGGCCATGTCTTCCGCATCGGGCTGATGGGCGAGAACGCGACACTGGAGAAGGTGGACATGGTGCTCTCAATTTTGAACGAGGCCATTCAGAGCATCAAGCTGCGCGCCGTGGAACGCTCCAAAATATGATAACCCCCAATACTTGTACTTCTTATTGTAACAATTGATTTAAAGCAGCGCAATAAAAACAAATTAAAATCACACCAACTGAAGAACGCCATCTATCGGCAAACGGTCATGTTAAACTCGAAGTGGCACTGTTAAATAACGCACGTTTTTAGGCGATTGCTTTTTGAAATCTGATCAGATTTGTTTTGTTTTTGTTGGCAATAAACAAAGCATTGGAACATGTTGGGAAGCTTATTAATTTATTGAACGCCCGGGCGGCGACGTTCAAGCGCACTCTCACACTATACATATAGAAAAAAAATTGTTAAAAATTGTACACTTAAATGTTTATTTGTTGTTTGTGTGTTGTTGTGTAAATCAACGTCCATTTGCATTTTAGGTATACAAAATAGTAGCAGCTTGTATCTTAACCCTGCTTCTGGGCCAATTCACGGGCCTTGGCGCGCTCCAGCTTGGCGATGCGGGCCAAACTCTTCGAGCCAAGGATGCCACCGCCCCAGTGGCGACGGATCTCCTCGTGGCGCTCATTGAAGTTGGTCTTGACGGCCTCCAGCACCTTGCCGAAGTTGGCCTTGTCGTTGTTGTCGACGGTGGTCAGGGCCAGGGCGGTGCAGGTCTTGCGGCGCACCAAGCGTCCCAAACGAGCCTTGCCCTTCACAATGCAGTAGGGAACGCCCATCTTGCGGCAGAGGGCGGGCAAGAACAGAACCAGCTACAAGAGAGAGGCAATTATTGCAAACAGCTGATTGGGGCGAATAACACGTGTTGTAGCATCAATACTTTGTCAGCTGTCAATTTGACCACATTACCAGCGAAATGTTATTAATAATAACATTCGCTTCAGTTGAAGAAATTCAAATTTCACATCATTTAAGATACTCCCAAATTTCGGTTGTTGTTGTTGTTTACTACTTGTGAAACTCACCTCGAGGGGATCGACATCGTGAGCGATGACAACCAGCTGAGCTTTCTTCTGCTCAATCAGTTTGGTCACCGTGTTGGTGCCGGCGGAAACGTAGCTGGGCTTCTTCTTGGGTTCCACCTCCTTGCCCTTGGCCTTAGCCTCGGCGAGCTTCTTCAAGCGCTGCTTCTTGGCCAGAGGCGACTCTGGGCGGTATTTCTCCAGCAGCTTGAATAGCTTCACGGCCGTGGTCTTGTCCAGGGTCTGGCTGAACTGATGGATTGGTGGTGGCACCTTCAGACGCTTCTGCAGCACAGCCTTCTGGCGCTGGATGCGAATGTATTTGGGCCAGCGCACGAAACGCGACAAATCACGCTTGGGCTGAACATTTTGACCTGCAACACACAGTCGGTTAATATGATGTATTATTACATGTTATTACTCAGGTCACTCACCGATGCCAAAGTTCTTGGGACGCTTCTCGAAGAGCTGGTTGACAACCTTCTTCACCACGGGCTTCTTGACGGCCAATGGGGCTGGAGCCACCTTCTTGGTCACTGGCTTCTTCTTTGGCCTGGGCTGCAAAGTTGAAAGTTGAGACACACATCAACATCATTTAATCATCACAACACACAAACAAAAAACACACAAGACACAGGAAAAAAATTGTATAAAAAAAGTAATTATTATTTTCACTATGCGTTGCACGGCACACGTTTCGTTTAGTTGATTTAGTTGGGTAGCGCTGTTTACCTTCTTAACAACCATTTTAACGCGGTTTTAATTGAGAGATGCTAACGCAAATTGCAGATTATTTTGCAGGTCGTTTCAAAAGACCAGCTTTACGTCTGCCCGTCTGAAAGGTAAAGGAATGGAGAGAGCCGCGGAAGTTGCCTGCTTGTCAAACTTGACGTTTGCCCGCGGCAGGGTTGTATTTCTGACACTTTGCCCACTTCTGCGGATAGATGGCGCTTCAAGTGTTGCATGCAATAGTACTCGATATATTCGCCCGCAAATGGTGTGACCTGTTGCGGTATATTTCAGCTGTTGGTATATTTTCAAATGTATTGCTTATCGATCGAACAGTAAAACAACACATGAATTTGCCATTTTTAAAGCGAGTCTGTGCAGTGAAAGCAGCACACTCAAATGCAGAGAAAAACAGCGCTAAACAGCGTCTAGATTTATGGTAAAATACAGAAGTAACGTGGTATTTCAAATGACGCGCCCTTACACTTGAGCAATGTGCAAAATTTATCAATATACCAACTATTGACAATTATCGTGATTTATATATTTTTTTAATATTTTCAACTGCATTATAGTTTATGAAATAATAAAGAATACGTAAATATTATTACTGCTTTAATTAACGCATCTTAACTACGAAAACGTAGCGATGTTTTTGCCATGAAGGAAATCGATGCAAAAGCATCGATGCATCGATAGTGTTATCGATGTTACGCCACCACTAATTATCATTTGCGCTTGCGCCCAAAATGTTAAAATTTGCATATAAATTTAATTAAAGTGCGATCGCAGCAATCTCGAAGATCAATTACAGTGTGTGTCGTGTGTGAATCGTTAAATTGAGTTTGCTGCAGCAATAACAACACAAAAAGGTAGCAGCGGTTGCAGTGCATCGCACACACACACATACACAAACACTCTTCTTCTCTCCTCTCCTCCCCCCCTCCGTGTAGACTGTGTGGGCCACCATTTTTAATTTCTTTGTTTATTTTGTGTTCCATCTTCGTCGCAGTGTAGCATTAGTCGAGCATTTTAAATGAGAGAGCGAGAGAACGATAAACAAAAGTGAACTGACTGATTGATGATTGATGCAGATATTGCATTAACATGAAGTGACTGACGCAATTCACCCCCAACAAAATATGACCAGCAATGTGGCTGCAGTTGCAGTTGTTGCTGGACCCGCTGTCGCTGTCGGCGGCGGCATCGTGAACGTCAACGTCAACGGTCAATCATCCACAATGACCGTCAATCACACACACGCCGTCTGCGTCTGGGAGTTCGAGGCGTTGCGCAGTGGCGGCGCCAAATGGTTGCCCTACTCGCCCGCTGTGTCCCAGCATCTGGAGCGTGCGCACGCCAAGAAACTGACGCGCGTCATGCTCAGCGATGCGGATCCCAGCCTGGAGCAGTACTATGTGAATGTGCGCACCATGACCCAGGAGTCGGACTCGGAGGCCGGAGAGGCGGGCGGCGGCCTGCTGACGATCGGTGTGCGGCGCATGCTCTATGCGCCCAGCTCCCCGGCGGGCAAGGGCACCAAGTGGGAGTGGTCGGCGGGCGGCAGCGGGGCGGACAGCGGCGGAGGGAGCAACGGCAGCGGCTGCGATTGGCGACCCTACAACATGCATGTGCAGTGCATCATTGAGGATGCGTGGGCGAGAGTGAGTATTTATCTATAGACGATTAACGATCACACACGCAATTTATGGTGCATTGCAAGGTCCCAAAAGCGTCGACTAACGCTTTTTTCAAATCTAAACTGTTAACTTTACCCTTTACATTATTGCGTATTTTGTTAAGCTACCTTAAACTAACCAATTGCACATTTAATATATATTTACACAACTAATTTAATATTAATTCCACACTAGAATATTGAATGCAGTTGCAAACTTATTTACAACTAACTCCTTAAATGCAAACCTTTAACAAATGCAATTTGTAATTCGTTTAGTTTTAAACTGTAATTGTATTGTGTTAATTGACCTCTTGTGAGCTACGCTAATGATTGTCTGCTTCTTGTGCGCAGGGGGAACAAACGCTGGATCTCTGCCACACGAATATCAGCCTGCCATACACGATCAACTTTTGCAACCTGACGCAGATGCGACAGCCGAGCGGCCCGTTGCGCAGCATACGCCGCACACAGCAGGCGCCGTATCCGCTGGTCAAGCTGACGCCGCAGCAGGCGCTGC
The DNA here is from genome assembly GCA_035047365.1 of Drosophila ustulata. Lineage (NCBI taxonomy): Eukaryota > Metazoa > Arthropoda > Insecta > Diptera > Drosophilidae > Drosophila > Drosophila ustulata. The sequence goes on from JAWNPT010000080.1 coordinate 11,308,788, forward strand.
AGCTGAAGACGACAAGCAGCAACAACAATGGTCAGCAGCAGCAGCAACGCAACAATACGTTGCCCAAAATGGGGGCAATGTTGCCGCCAATGCATCGACAGCAGCATCCGTTGCCCAGCAGCCATCAGCAACATTTACAGCAGCATCATCAACATCAGCAACAGCAGCAGCAACACCAACAACAGCAGCAGCAACATCATCAACAACAGCAGCAACATCATCAACAGCAGCAGCAGCAACATCTTCAACAACATCATCAGCAGCAACAGCAGCAGCAGCAGAGGAAGCCACACAAGAAGCACAGCGAAATCTCAACCACAAATCTGCGTCAGATACTCAACAATCTCAACATCTTTGGCAGCAGCACTAAACACAGCAGCAACAACAGCCACAGCCACAGCAACAATAACCACAACAATAACCACAATCATAGCCACAGCAATGGGCATTTGGTGGGAGCGGGAAGCTCCTCGAATGTGGCGGGTTCAACGCTGCACTTGATGCAGCATCAACACCAGCAGCAGCCGCAGCATTTTGCGCACGGCAGCAACAAGAGCATGCTGACCTCGTCGATGAACAGCCATCACAGTCGCTGCTCGGAGGGATCGCTGCAGTCGCAGCGCAGCAGCCGGCTGGGATCGCATCGATCGCGTTCGCGGACGCGCGCCTCCGACACGGACACGAACAGCGTGAAGTCGCATCGCAGGCGCCCGAGCGTCGACACCGTGTCCACGTATCTGAGTCACGAGAGCAAGGAGAGTTTGCGTAGCCGTAACTTTGCCATCTCTGTCAATGATCTGCTCGACTGTTCGCTGGGCAGTGACGAGGTATTTGTGCCATCGCTGCCGCCATCCTCGCTTGGGGAACGGGCGCCCGTGCCGCCACCCTTGCCACAGCAGCAGCAGCAACAGGTGCAACAACAACAGCAGCAACAGGTGCAGCAACAGCAGGTGCAGCAGCAGCAGGTGCAACAGCAGCAACAACAACAGCAGCAGCAATCAATCGCTGGTTCGATTGTGGGCGTGGACCCCGCCAGCGATATGATATCGCGCTTTGTGAAGGTCGTGGAGCCACCGCTGTGGCCCAATGCCCAGCCCTGCCCCATGTGCATGGAGGAGCTGGTGCACTCGGCACAGAATCCGGCCATATCGCTGAGTCGCTGCCAGCATCTGATGCATCTGCAGTGCCTCAATGGCATGATCATTGCCCAGCAAAACGAGCTCAACAAAGTAAGCAATCGTTTGTCTCTTTCTAATTGGCGTCTTTCTTCAATGTGTCTTTTTCTCATTTGGCTTTGCAGCAGAACCTGTTCATCGAGTGTCCCGTTTGTGGCATCGTCTATGGCGAGAAGGTCGGCAATCAGCCCATCGGCACCATGTCCTGGAGCATCATCAGCAAGAACTTGCCCGGCCACGAGGGACAGAACACCATTCAAATTGTCTACGAGTGAGTAGCAAACACACACATATATATTGATTTCTATCTCACTCAGCAACTCTTTTTCTCCGTCTGTTTGTAGCATTGCTTCGGGTCTGCAGACCGCTGAGCATCCGCATCCGGGTCGCGCCTTCTTTGCGGTGGGCTTTCCACGCATCTGCTATTTGCCGGACTGTCCTTTGGGTCGCAAGGTGTTGCGCTTTCTCAAGATCGCCTTCGATCGGCGTTTGCTCTTCTCGATTGGCCGATCGGTGACGACGGGTCGCGAGGATGTCGTCATTTGGAATAGCGTCGATCACAAGACGCAGTTCAACATGTTCCCGGATCCCACCTATTTGCAGCGCACCATGCAACAGCTGGTGCATTTGGGCGTTACAGACTGACGACACAACAGCTAAATCTGCAACTCCATCTCAAGCCCAACCACAAATACACAAATCTTCCAATGTTCTTTAAGTACTCTCTTGCTAACAAAAATCTCAATGTGTGTGCAATCTAATTTGATCTATTTTTTTATATACAAATAATTGTTTTTAATTGTTCGAGCTGCTCGAACTCTAAAAAAAAACAAAAGACAAACACGAAAATCGCAAGCCCCAACAAAGCAAATGCAATTTCCTTCTTCCATTTAAATAGGAAACTGTTCTTCCAATTTATAGATGTTAAGTAAAGCGCATGTATTTTATATATATTTAATTGATACACGTTCTCACTGTATTGCCACACTACATATTATACTTATATATAAAAACACATTTATATATATCGTATGATTTCCATACAATTTGCTTCCACACGACACCTATTAGTATTAAATATTTTTAGCAACTCTCGCTATCGCATAAGCATTATTAGTTTGTAAGCTGTGCCAAAATTGCATCGCATTTCGCATTTGTTACAAACAATCAATTGTTAAACGATTCATCTCGATTCTGTTCGCGTCATGTCCAATTTATATGTTTGTTTTTTTTTTTTGTATGTTCTCAGTTCAGATCAGCCATAGAATTGCATTTGAAGTGGATACATATGCTATATAGTATACATATATGTAAAACGATTTCTTCATCAAAAATCATGCGAATAATTTGTATTACTTTCTAAGGGTTTTTGTATGTTTTCTTTTTTAGTGATTTTTGTATGCAATCTGTTTTGTTGATCATCAATTCATGAATCTGTTGTCTATATCTCAGCAATGTATCTTGATCTGAATTATTTAATTATTAATTTCGCATATAAATTGTAACATTTCTCATCATTTGCATTATATTATTTGTGATTATTTTGCGTTTTTTCGAAAGTATTTGACACACATCCACGAGATATTCATAAACATTCATTCAATATGCATAATAATTACGTATTAAACATACCTAATATTTTATACATATATATATATACATATTTTTTTTTGTATTCAATTGTTGCTTTCATATTGATATCATCTCGACGACATTCTCGACACACATACCTAACATATATACACCCATCTACATATATAGTAATAATGAATAGTAGTGTTTAAAATATATATTATACTAGTTAGAGACGGACGGACGGACAGACAGCTATGGGGCATGCCCAGTAAATAATATAACTAAGTTGTATTTAGCACTGATTAGTTGTAGACATTTAACTTGCATTCGACTATGCGCCACAACAAATGATTATTATATGCTGTAACAAATTGTACTTTATTCGATATGAAATATGATAGCTTAAATAAACAACAACTTGCATCAACATAATAACATAAGTTTTGTTTTCTGTGTGTGTGTGTGTGTGTGTGTTTGTTTGTTTGCAATACTGCGCAATTGTTGCTGGCGACAAATTTAGCGCATTCAAGGTTTCGGGTCTTGAGTTTTTGTTTTCGATTTCGATTTCGATGAATCACTTAAAATAAATTAAAATCAATTTTTGTGCATTTTTCATGCGTGATATTTGCGCCTCTGTCGTCGCTCTCTTCCAAAACTTGCCCCAATCCTTTTATGGCACTTGCCACAACTCTCTGCACAACGCCTCGTCTTCAGTCTGCCGCAGGCTGACGTCAGACTTCAATGCGTTGCAACTGCAAGTGAGACGCCTCCGTTGCCCTAGCAAGGACACATATGTAGCTCAGCCTTCGACGTCGACTTTGACTTTGGCGTCACTTTCACCTGGTCGGGCAGCTGGGGCTTTGTTGCACCGTTAGAGCCGCAACTTGCAACATTTTGGCTGCTGTCGCTCGCCTTGTGCCCGTTGCATGCGTAAAATGTTTTCCTAGAATTTGTGTGCAGCGCTTCATGCGATTTCATTTGATTGACACTGAATGTTGACGTTGACATTCAACACAATCGATTGCAACTGCAACTGCATCGGCATCATCAACAACAGCTTCTCAACTCATCCACTCGTTTCTACATATCCAGCTTGTGGTTTTGGCCAAAACTGCACAACCCACTGACCATGTGCTGCAGTTCATTTCGATTGCGATTTCAGTTTCAGTTTCAGTTTTATTTATTTATTTGTTTTTTTTTTTGGCGTTTTCAATTCAATTTTTTGCGCTGCGCTTTGCATTTCGATAAGGCGTTTCACTTTGGGCTTATTGCATGCCCCACAAGGGCGCCTTGCCTTATCGAGGGATCTCATGTGCATTTAGCACAGTTGACAACCCAAAACATTTACCGTGCCATCTTTAAGCAATTTTCACAGATATCTTGCAATCATTCGAGATAGAGTAATTACTTTAAAAACGCTCAATTAATGTGCACAATCATTAATTAACAACTTAACTCTGTGAACTCTGTCTATAGAAGTGCTACACTTAGGAAACTTGATGAACAACTTTTGTACATTTAAATCGAATAATATAAAACCCATTAAAAAATAAATTAATTAAAGAATATAGTTCACAAAATAAATGTATTGAATTCAAATGCTTAAAATGCATTTCCCAACCGTCTTCTTTATATGATACTCGATAGTCGATTAAAGTCATTTTAAAAATGAGGTAATTACAAAAATAGTAGACTTACTTTTTATTGGCAGCCAAATTTGGAGAAACGAAATCTGAAAGAAAGAAATTTAGACTAATAAATCGGATTTCTTTAATTGAATTACTTTGAATTTTAAAATTTTAAAAGGTAATAATATTAAAAAAAAAATTAAAGCGGATAAGTTTTATTTCATAGAGTTTCAATTAGAATTTTGCTCATTGGAAAAATTATATATTTTTGATTCCATGTTTTGTTACTGGAATTTATTTTTTTAACAAGCATACAATTTCGTTGTTGTGGAATTTGTTAAATTTTATACAAAAGTGAGAGAATATAAAATGAAAAGAAATAAAATTAGTTTGATGATAAAAAAAAGAATATACATATAATATATATAAATATTTTCTTAAGGTCCTAGCTTTATTTTAAAAGTTGCCGTAGTTCATGAAACGTCTAGAGATGCCCCCTGAACTGAATCTGATTCGAATCTTTTCCTGATTTCCCGTTACAATGACAACCCAGAACTCCTGTCAATTCTGAAGTTTCGTCTACAAGCTAACAATCACTTCAGTTTTCCGACAGTAATCAGAAACAGTCGTACGCTTTCAAAAAAAAGAAAATGCTGAAGGCTCGCAAGATAGTCAAAGAGTGTGACTACGTGGCCTCTTTGCTGCTGAAGCGCATGGAGACATTCAAATTGTCCGACGATTTGCCACCGATACCGGAGGAGGAAATCAAACTTGAAGTTCAAATGGAGCAGACCAAGAAAGTAGAAGTAGAAGCCATGGAAGTCGTGGGGGAAGCCTGGGACTGCTCCGCTGATATGAATGACAGCTGTTGCAATGACAATGTCGACTTGCTGAACAGCACCGAGAGCTGGACGTACTGCAGCAGCAGCCTCGGCTCAATGCACAGTCTTCTAACCACCTCATCGTCCAGCGATGGATTCTCAGCAGCGACTATTTCCTCCCGCAAACGAAGCTTGTCAATTTAAAACGCAGAAAGTGGTGCCCATTGTTCCAATTGGCAATTGGCAATAAATAAATGCATCGTTTACCTTATTAGTAAATTATGTCTTATTTCCTCGCATATTCTCAATTAACGCAATAATCTAGCATCGCAATAGTTTATTATTAATCATCTTGTTGGTCTCCAAAAATGTTTTCCGTTTTTTTTCTATTATTTAGCTTCTCATTGTTTAGCTTATATACCTTTCACATTCTTTTCTAATTATTTTAATTTTAAAATTTACGGAAATATAAATATGTTTCCACCAATATGAGAATATGAAATTAAATTTCTTAACACATGAATTTAGCAAAGCAGTTAAAAAAGAACAAGTAGATAACATGTCCATTATAATATCCAAACTTCCATAACTTGTTTAAAATATTTAAATGTTTTTTTTTTAACTTTTTATTCACATACATTTTAAAGTCTACAATTTTGATTGTAGAATTGTATAAATATTTTTGTTCATTGGTTTTTGTATGCTTCATTAAAGTATGAAAGTAGTATATAAGGCAGATACAAAATTCCACACTCATTTTATACACTGACAAATTCTGCAATTATCTGCAATGTGCAATACAATTTTTTTTTTAATTTTTCAGATCAACAAATCGACAATCGTGCAAAATTTTGAGCATGATGTCCTGAAAATGATGTAATTATCAAAAATTTTCATTTACATACAATATACTAGATGTAATGCATTTAAGTTTGAAGATTTTGCATACAATTTGATGCATTTATCTTGAATGTGTAATTAAATCTAGTTGTAGGTTTGCAATTTATACTGCCCTTGATTTTATTTCTCAGTATGTTCTTCGGCTGTGACTTTATGCTACCCTACCTCCTACATAAATTGCAGGGTATCGTCAAGTGGCAAAAGTCCTTGCGACGGTGCCTCAAATCCTGCTGAGTCGCTGCTGCTGCCGAAGGTTGTGTTTTGATTTGTGCGCTGTTGACAACTACGCACACACACACACACACACACGCACACACGCACGCACACGCACTCACGCACGTAGACAGCAGAAGCTGATGTGCGACGAGGCGAACCACATCCGGACTGGGAGTGCGACTGGAACAGCAACTGGAATTGGAATTGGAAGTGGAAATGGAACTGGAAGATGACCGCTGCCCACAGCGGCAGCGCAGTTGCAGTTGTTGTTGTTGTCGATTTTATTGCGCCTATCTCTCGGCTGCGAGGCGAGCCTAAATGCAGCAACAATTGCAGCTTGCACAATCAGTTAAGAGCCTCCGCTCGTGCCAAACGGTTGTGCGCATCTTTCTTCCAACCCAGTCTCCAATCTCCACAGTCTCCACTCTACCAGCAACAGCAACAACAACGATAACAACAACAAACGATCGATCGAACTAAAGTCAACAATTCGTAAATTGTGTTTGCATATTTTTTTGTGTGTTTCGTGTGGTGTTTTTTTTTTGTTTGTCATTTTTATATTTTGCAAATTCGCGACTATAATAACAACAACAACAACAATAAACAGTTAGCTGTAATAACCGCAAGTCAATCAAAAAATTATTCCCCTCCTCCGCCCCCGCTGGAAATTCGAGTGAACTTTTTGTTCCGCGAGTCGTAGAACAAACTAATACACTTGCAAATAACATTACGCCAGTGTTTGTTTTGTTTGTGTCTTGTTGTTGTTTTTCCTTTTATTTGTCTCGGCTTTTGTTTGTCTCCAGTTACAAAAGCCGCGACGTTAACAACGTCTCTGATAAGAAGCAGCAGCAACAGGTGAGCTCAACACACACACACACACACACACACACACGGCACTCCACAACAATGTTCTAAGCGTTTTGCGGTTTTCCTGCTGCCGCTGGCGCCATCTAGCGGCGTAAATCAATCAAGCACTCATATCCCATTACACACACACAGCGCGCATGTATGTGCGTCTCTTTCTCGCCCATGGCATTCGCCGTGGGCAGCGACGCACGCATAAATCTCCACAAATGTAAAATTGTAAATTCAAATTTGAATTCAAATTCAAATTCAAATTTAAATCAACAAGTTAAACGACAAGTTGAGCGCATTGCCATATAGATATAGAGTAAGATTATGAATGGCGCGCTTTTACGATCAGTTCGCACCAAAAAATGCAAATCGTGCATTTCTTTTAATTGGAGAAACACTCGCATTTTGGAGACAAATTCAAAATTTATGAGCGCTCTATCGTCTATCGGGGCATTGGCCACGCGCCTTCCTACGCGATTCGCAATAGTCGCAAGATAAGTCTATTGATCCATCAAACTGACAAATGGATTATAAATTAAAATCAAACGTATGCAAATCTGTGACTTATGCGTTAATAATACGATCACAAATTTGTTGTTAGGCCCATTACTCAAAACGGAACCGATAGAGATCTGTATTTCTCTCAAATTGGCCATGCGGGCGACGACTTCCGTTTGCGCTATGTGTCAAGTGGCTTACAAATTAATACTTGTGTCAACTTGTGTAATACATGGCGGATAAAGCAGTTTATCGTTTTGACTTCTAGCCTACTTTAACTTGCAGATAAGATATTGCGTGAAATAGTTAGATAGTGCAGTGGAATCTTCATCAGCTATATAATAGTTAAACAGCTACAAAAAATCCTCCGCTATTTAATTATTGTTTTATCTCTTTTCAAGAAAACACTTTACTGCAGTTTTATAAGTTGACTTGTAACTAAACAAATCTATTTTACAAACCTGAGACTACAACATTTACATATATGTTGATGAGAGTTCTAGTAAGAATAATTATATAGATCCATTTTTACGAAAATAAAGATTTCTTGATTATTGTTTATGGTTTATGATTGTCTTGAATAATGTATTTACTCTATTGCAATGCTTTAAGCCAGAGCAACTAAGGATGTCTTTTTTAGATTCGTTAACTTAGTTTCAGTTATTGGCTAATTTATTAAATTTACTAATATTATTTGGTGAGATTTCTCTATGGACTTGGTTTAGGGGTTACTTCAGTATAATAACTGAGATATTAGTGTAAAATTAATGTCAATTGTCTGTAATAAATGTAAACTGTAAACTAAAGCTATGAAACAATTACTTAAAAAAGGGAATTCGATTTTAGCAGTGATCTTAGTGGGTTCGAGTTGTTTTAGCTAATTTGTGGTACTGCTCTGCCTTTGACCAGACGTTTTAGGGGTTGGTAGACGGTTAAGTATTTAATGACTATGACTGACTAAGTGACTGACTGTTTAACTAAATGGCTGCCCCACCTGACTAACTGCCTGACTGACTAACTGAATGGCCCACTAAGAGAGTGCCTGACAATCATCAGCCTATTTGCCCAATTGCGGTTTTGAACTTGTTTGGCTTTTGGCCGCCGGACGCCCCTCAATCATTCCTCCCCCTCCTCTGCCCGTTCGCACCCAAGTCACAGTCGTTGACTTTGTCCGGCCTGATCTCGCAGTCGCAGTCGCAGTTGCAGTCGCAGTTGCAGTCTCAGTCTGTGTCTCAGTCTCTGAGAACGTGCTGTGGATTCCAATTGCCGTTTGACCGAACAGCGTTGATGTTAACCAAAACTGAAAACCAAAATGCGACGCTGGCGGCCACAGCAACTAATCACAGCAGTCAATCGAATGAGCAGCAACTGCAATACAAACAACAATATGAACATTGTATTGCCATTTGCCATGTTTTGTTTTAACCATTTACGGGGGAAATGTCACAACTTGTTTTTGGGGGAGACTCTTGGGCACCTGGGGGACTTGGAGACGTGATGCTTTGCTTTTCGAGTGCGACTTCGACTTCGATTTCGACTTGGGGGGATCTCGTTTGCCTCGTCGCAGTCGCAGTGCAATAAAAAATGCTCAAAACAACGCACACAAATCATGATAAATTGAAAATAATATTAACGAATCTATCTACGTACGAATTGAGCAAATGTGCTTCACTTGAGAAACCGCAACAACAGCAACAAAAATAATATCAACAGCAGCGACAACGACAACGACAACAGAAAATGAATCAAAATGAAAAATGCATTCGCATTTGTATGGACAGCACACAGCTGATCGACTGCCAGATACCCTGTGTTACAGTCTACACATTTCTAAATAACTGTTCTTTTATCATATTATTCTTATTAATGAGGGAACACAGTGCTAAACTTTTGTAACATAAAAATAAACAACATTTTCAACATTAACAACTTAATTTTAAAATTTTTAATTATTTTCCTGATTTCCAAAAATAAGTTGAAAGATTTGTATTGGATTAATATTAAGTTGTAAATAAACCTCCTCTAAATGTTAAAGATGTTCTCTAAAAGTCAAGGGACTATTCGAATATAATTGCGAATATTAAATTATTAATTTAATGGTCATCAAGTTACTGACTTCTTCCTCTAAGTATTTACAAATTGAAACATGTATAATCTTTAAAGAACTCGACCGTTTAATTCTTTAGTAGATTTTAAATTATGACGAATTTAATTATACACTTTATTAGAATCTATCGAAGTATTAGTTTCTTGTATTTCCGATATGGCAATAAATTAGGAAATTTGAATTTAGTTCAACTTGTTGTTGTCACAACAAGAGCATACCCATTGAGTTGGTAGCTATAGGGTATTGCAAGTGCATTGCATCATCAGCTGGCAGCCAAGTGCCGCCTCCAACTGACATTTTCACATTGTGCAGCTTTGCGGCATGTTGAATGAATCAATGAACGTTTTTCCTTTCTGCAGGAGCCGCGCAACTTCAGTTGGCTATGGAATTGGAATGCGATTTGGGTGCCATACAGAACGAGGAGCTGCTCAGGAAAATGGTGAGTGGCTAAAGCGCCAAACAGTCACTAATTAATTATTTACCCATTGTGTTAGCGTATTTATTTGTTTAGGTATTTCATTATGGATTTCATAAATATTGTATTTGTTTATTTGATTATTTATGCACTCAACAACAGACAGATGATAAAAGAAACAAATGTCAAATTTAATTAAAGACTAAAAATCAAAAATGTTGCTTTAAAATCGATGTGATTGAAATTGGTTTGAAGTAAAAAGTAATAATGAAATAATTTACTTATAACATTATTTATGAATGAATAATTGTTATTATTATTTATCAGAACTGTTTGATTATTTATCGAAATCAAATAAATTCCATATTGATATTTTTATAAATATAATATAATATTAATGAATATTATTGATGAAGCACAAATATAGAACTGGTATTTAATATTTACATATTCAATTTACAAATGGAACTCGCATTCCCTAGCAGCTTTCTTAGCTGTTGTCTGTCTTCTTCTTGCTTGTTGCACCACCTGTTGCAAGTTCATTGGCTTTGGAGCCGTTCGCTGGATGCGTCAGTCATTGCCTTTAAAGACGCGTCGTTCGCTTCGAGAAGCAGCTAGAGATCCATACATCGAGTTCCCAGCATCTCCCCATCAGTCAGTCAATCAGTCAATCAGTCAGTCAGTCAGTCAGTCATTAGCCTGTTCAACCTGACCAAATTGGGTCATTTATGGGGTTGGCCTGGTCTCACTCGGCTCACTCTGGCTGTGTGGGCCGCTTATAGCTGACTTGGCTGACTTGGCTGACTTGGCTTAGACGGCTTTGCAATTATCGTTAAAATGTCGTTAAAAAAATCAATGGAAAAACGATGACGACGATGACGACGACGTTGCTGCGTCGTCTCTTAACTTGGCCAAATGATGAACGAGCAGCAACAATAGCAAAACACATCTATATCAATAATGTTAATAATAAATACACAAATTGTACAAAAATAGCAGCAGACGTCGCTGCGTCCCACGCAGGCGCAAGCTGCGACGTCGACGTCGCCGTCACCGTCGACGCAGGCAGCGATGCTTCGCTCTCGCTCTCTTTTTTACGCTCTTGCGAGAGAGCGAGAGAGAGATTGAATATTTGGGCCGCTGGTCTCCTGATAAAGTGGCTCAGCTTCGATGACTCATGCGCCATGAATCAATTTCTTGAACTCGCCTGACCGCCGCTGCAAATCAAGTTGCCCCCAAAATACAGTGAGAGAAACTCGCATTTATTTCGTATAACTCCTTTTTCTATTGATATTCTTTAAATTAGCGCTTCAGCGCATCTAAAACTGTAATTAACAGTACTGTGAAGCATTAACATGACGGCCTGTTCCGTTAACAGCAGCCACGTATGCTAAATAACAGCGCTGTTAAATTTAGCTGTCAAAATGTTATTTGAAAGATAAGCATGAAAATGAAAAATAAGCAACAACTAGTTGAAGATTTTCGAATTTAGTAATTAAAATTTGTGACTTTTTGCCTAAACAACAGTGAGAGAAAATCAAATTGTTTTTATTGATATTTTTTAAATTAGCTAGTTGAATTTTGCAATAAAAATTTCAGTTTTTTGCCCATATTTGCCCTGTTTGTTTTTGAGTGTACTGCAGCGATGACGCCACAGCTGAGGCTGCGAGCTGGAGACTGAGTCTGAGTCTGAGTCTGCGTCTGGTCAGCCAGAGTTACAGCCAGTTTCAGTGGCAATTGGCAACTTTGAGGCAAGTTTGGAGATCGGCGCGTTGGCCGCTTTACAATTGCCAGTTTGCCAGTCTCTTGGCCATGATTTGTGGCGTCGCGTCGCGTGGGCAGCTGCTGCTCCAACCGACTTCGACTTCGACTGCGGCAAGCGCTAAATAAATCAATAAAACGCAACAACGGCGTAAAACCTGCGCCAAATTGGCACACAGAGACACCCGCTATGGCCATATGTCTGGCTAGCTGGCTAACTGTCCGTCTGTCTGTCTGTCTGTCCGTCCGTCTGCTGACCAACTCTATGGGCAGCTGGCCAAATGCGTGCTGCAAGTGTAGCAGCGACTAGTCACGTTCTTCTCTAACCGATCTATCGATTTATCGCTTGTCGTTTATCGTTTATCGACAGCGCGTCTAGCCACGACGTCTGCGCAGCGTCTGAGCGATGAGTAATTCTCCTCCGCGCTGTCGCGTCTTCGCTGTGGGCGTTTGCATTGAAATTGAAATTGCCACATTAACAAACAACAACAAAAATCATAATAATAATAAAAAAATCGAGAAAAAACACCCACCGAAACATGCCAATCGAGTGATTTATATATACACACATACATACATATGTATATAATATATATCGTATGCATTTTTGTTGTTGTCGTTTGACGCTACGCTTCGTTGGCCCCTGGAATGGGTCAAAAAATTCCCCAAAACTGGACAACTGGGCAACTGAACTGAACTTGAGCACGTTTGCTCAATTGTTATTTCAACCACTTTTTTGTTCGATTTGGACACGATCGATTAGTTGTATCCCACGGGCGATATCATTATGAAGAGTTTTGCCCACCTTATGCAAATTGAACTCGTCGCATCATTAGCCAGGCTCGCAACGAAACTCCAAACAGTCTAGCTTTTTGAATGCTATGCGATCGTTGTATACACTTCGGATAGAAATCGATTTCTCAGTTTCAATTACAGTTTTTTCATCAGCAGCTCAACTGGGTTCGAAATTTTTTTATTTACAGCCATAGTCGAGTCTAGTTTTGAATGCAACTCTGTCATTAGAAACTGCCTGCCCGTTAAATAATAAACTCTAAAATCAAATTACCAAATGATCAATTACCAAATTACCGTATTCTGTCTTTTTTATTCATATATAGTAAGGTTACCGATAACCTAACCTTAAACTGTATATACATATGTATGTACATTTATAATATAATATAATATTCGAGAAATAAAAAATAAATACAATAAAAAATGAATTTAAAATTTAAATAAAAACATTAAAAAATGCTATAGTTGCTATTCATAAATAATTTTTTTTAAATAAACAAAATAATTACTGTAAAATAAAAGCTGTTTATAAAGTTTAAAGTTGAAATTATAACAAATAAATATAAAAGAGTAAACAAACTAAAAATAAAATCACACCTATTAAAAAAAATGAACTCTAAATAAATATAATAAATGATTGATAGCAGTAAATAAGAACAGTTATTTGCACTAAACCTAACCTCAAACTACACTTTGCATTTTAGCAGCATCATTCCCATCCCCCTCCCCCTTTAGCCCCATCACCCCTCCCCATTCTACTCTCATTCCGTATTCCAATTAAAGCAAATTGCAGTTGGTAGCGAGCTCTATGAAAATGGCAATATGATCGTAGGCCAAACAAACAAAAAACTTCTAATAGTCGCCCTTGTTGTTGTTGTTGCTGTTGTTGTTTGGAACTGTTGTCTTTGCCTAGGCAGCGAAGCAAAGTCAAGAGCTTTGCAAAATTAGAGTTGTGTGTGTTTGTTGTTTTTGCTCTGCCGCTATTTGCTTTTGTTTTCGTTTTCGCAAAAACAAAACAACAAGAAACAACGGCAGCAAAGCTGACAGCGGCCGCTGCACTGATAGTGGGCACCTCACACACACACACACACACATTCAGTCAGTCACGCACACTTAAGTCAAGGTGGCAGCCGAAGTCGAGTCTCTCACACTCACACACACACACACAGACACAGACACAGCCACACACGCATGGCTTGTGTCGCTGTCATCTTCGCTGCTGCTGCGCTGTCTGTTGCTGTCGTATTCGGTCATATCTCTGCTGTCTGCTGCCTGCTGCTTGCTGCTTGCTGCGCTGTCGTCATCGGCTGCGCAGCTGCGACTTCGGCCGGCTTGGGCCGTCCACTTTACGCGGCTTTGATTCTGAATGAGGCAACTTCAGTCTGATTTTGGTGCTCGATCGATTGCAACGTGCCCGACGCTCGGTGTAAACAAACAAAACAAAAAACTACAAAACAAAACAAAACTTCCAAGCTTCACAAAAAAATACAACGAATATCAAAAAGAAGCAGAAACTCCAACGCACCAGAAGATATCATTTTTTTTTGCAATTTATTTATAATTTTTTTTGGCGACATTTGATTTATTAACTCCTCACGAACACACACACACGCACACGAGCTTAAAGTTTAAGCCGAGAAAAGGAAACGGCGACAGGATTAGTCACACCTCTCTATCTCTCTCGCTCTCGCTCTTGATCTTTGGCGTGTGTGTTTTTTTGCCGGTGCAACAACAACAACAATCCGAAATCAACATCGACATAAATTCCGAAATATCTTTTTACCTGCCTGCCTTTCTGGAGGAGCCGCTGTGATTAGCTTTTGTTATACTACACCACAGAGAGGTAATTTCATTTGCCATTTTTATTTCTCCCCTTCTCAGCTCGCATTTATCGCTAATAACTTTCACACAAAAACAATTTGCAAGTTTTGTTTGGCCAACGGGGCGGGGACGTGATGTGTGTGCTTTTTTATTGTTGTTTTATTTGCTAGCGACGTTTTTGTTTTTGCATAACTCGCAGTTAGTCAGCGGCGTCAAACTTTGTAAACAAAACAAAAGAACCTTATCGCGGGGCCTCTCGGCTACTTAAGATATGATTACGAATTATAACGAAGAACACGAAGCGAATTCCGTAAAGCGAGTATCGTAAGTGAAGATCGTTAATTTGATATCTTATCGGCTACTTATGAAACTCAGCATTATATCAAGATTTTTAGTTCTGAATGCTTTTATCGAAAAGCTTATACATATCTTAAAGTTGCATTTCATTTATTCATTAAATTCAGCATAATATTGAGATTTCAATTATCTTAAAGCGAAGCGAAATTCAGCATTGTTCCAAGATTTTTAGTTCTGAATGTCTTTATCGTAAAGTTGATATCTTAAAGTTGCATTTCATGTATTCATTAAATTCAACAGATTATCATGATTTTCATATTCTAAAGTTGATTTCATTTATTTATGAAAATCAGCAAAACAAATCTTGACGATTTTCAATACAGAACATTTGTATCGTATTTTCGAGTATCGTAAAGTGAATATCGTAAATACAGTGGATACCGCTTATTCGATTAATTCAGCATAATATCAAGAATTTCCATAAAGCGAATTTCATACATACATATATCGTATGTTGTCATATTTTTATCAAGATCTTCAACTTGGAACTTTTGCGGTAGGGAGAAAGAGTAAGAGAGAGCGCGGGGGTGTTGATTGCCCGACGGTTCGCTATGCTAATCTTGAAAATGAATCTAATTACAATGGAACCTGTTCCCCAGCTAGTTGTTGGCCTTGCCCATGAAGTGCTCTACGAGATTTCATAGCCAAAAGAAATAAAGATCGAAATCGGTTACTTCAAATTTAGATATCACTCTATAATTATTACAAAAATAAAGCCCAGGGCTCAATAGATGATCATGCCACCCACTCTAGATTGTAATTAAGAGTATATAGAACAGTCGGTTGCAACTTTAGCTATCGCTAACAATGGGCATAAATTATACGATTCACTTCGATTCGGAATAATTGAATGTCTCGTTCACAGATTGAGTGAGCGAATATACTCGACTAGTTTTAATGACAGACATACAATTCTATACACTTTAGTACAGTTGGCTGAAAAAGTTTATATTTTAATGCAATTTAATGATAATCTCTTCACTTTGAGCCAAGTTTAAAACCATTCAATTCTGGAAGAACTTTATCACTTGTTTAGCTTTAGAAAAATACGATCCCAATTAAGTATGTAACATATGTTATGTATTTGAAATTTGATTGATTGCGAGCTTCAGTTGCAACTGCTTGACTATATATTTTACACCTGACACAGTGGCGTGGGAATTCTTTGTTGTTACTGGGGGACTTTTTCTGCAGTTCAGTTTCAGTTGACAAGATGTCAGCGTTAACCCAAATCGAGCGAGTATCGAAGTTGAAAGAGGTTTCGACCATCGATCAAAAGTTGACAAAGTTTCCCACACACGAAACACATGCCGCGGTGTCCAAGACATAATCTTCAGGTTGTGTCTGCAACTTGGACTCGTTTCGAGTGCCCCAATACAATACTTCACTAGCTTTATGTACAACACAATTCTTGCTGATTAATATGCGCGGTGTTGAGGCCTCGAAAGCGCTCCACATTTCAAGAACAGACGCCGCATGTTTTATTCACCTGAGCAATGTCAGATCCCAAAAAAAGACACACATCCAACGACAACTGAAACTGAAAATAAACAGAACTTGAGCAAGTGCAGAGAGTAAAAAAAAACAACAGAGAGAGAGAGAGGGGGGAAAAAGAGAGTAAAAAGACTAGGCGATACCCTCTAGCGAAGTCGCAATTCGCTAATTTACAATTCTTTTGACACATGTTGAAGATTACTATCCGCATTGTAAGGTTTGCCAATGATCGACTGGCAATTACCCTGTAGACAATTGCAAATCTTTATAGACTAGTTTTTAATTTGTGTTTCAGGCTTTAAATATTGTACGAAGAATATTATTTGCTCTTTAGTTGAAATATTTTAGAATTTGTATTGAAAATTTTATTTATCTCAGTTGAAATTGGTTGCAATTTATATGGAATACTTTATTTTTCTCGATGGAAATATTAGAATTTGCAGCTGAATTTAATATAATAATAATATATTATTCAGGGACTATTAGAAGTGAAAAAGAATATGCATATATAAATTGTATACTATTGAATCTAATGCAATGTGTTTGAAAAAACGTAATATTAAAGGACCAAATTTTTAAAAATAAATGTTCAGCACAATTGAAAAATGAATTAATCTGTCTATAAAGTTGGACATCAAAACACGATTAAAGGATTTTGAACTTTGTCTTAAATTTGTTAAATGATCTCTTGAGTTGACGTAGACTCGTTAGAAAGCACAAAAATTACAGGGTATGTTGCAAATTAAGAATATGCGCAATTTTGAGTAGATTTCGGTTTCGGTTTCAATTTCGGCTTCGCAGGTGCTAAACAACGGCGGCAGCGACGCTGGCAGCGAGAAATGACACAATTCGCGGCGAATTCAGAAGCGGCGGCAAATTGGCAAAATGGCGAATTGGCATCGCAATTAGGTCGCCCACTTTAATATGCATGCAACCGAATAGAAGAGCGAGAGAGAGGCAGCGAATTGAAATGAAATTGAAATAGTTATAAATAACGACTGACGCCAAAAACAACACACAACACACAACGAAAAATTGAAGCCGAGCAATTAACAGCAAAGTGCAAACAAACAATTTCCTCAACGAATTGAACTGATTGTCAATGTCAAATGGCAGTTGTCTGCTGTTGTCACTTGTTGGTCGCCAGATGGCCAGATGATGGTCGCTGCCAGTTGCGTGCCCCACTCAACAGGTGGCGCTCCTGGCGACGCGACAACTTAACGCAAGCGATGACAGAATTGCGATAACTTGCCTATCGAAATGGGCAAATCTTTAAGCTTATGAATCTTATGAATTAAATTAAAGCGTGAGATGCACTGCATTTCTTCTGCATTTCAAGTGCTTTAAAACAATTGTCGATCGATTGAAAATGAATAGAAAATGCTGTTCAATTGAGGGATGTAAATATGAGGGAAGTAAATTCTGAAGAAATGTAATAATAATAAAAATTTGAAGAAATTAAATAGAAAATGATTATCAATTGAGAGCAGCTTAATATGTAGGGAGAGAATCAATTGATAAAGTGATACAACTTTAGAGATCAAATATTATAAAATATGACCGAATGCTTCAAAATGTATTTTGCTGTTATGATCTAATCAAAAAATAAACTAATGCATAATTGATTGATCTCAAATCTCAAGCCATCTCAAGCCATTTTAATCAAGTTAATAATACAAAGCGAATTGATATATAACGAAATTGATTTAACTTTAATGCCCGCCCCCTTCTCTAGTGTCTCTATTGTGTTGCCGGGGAGGGGGAGGGGGAGGGGAAAGGGAGTTGCGTCGCTTTCACTTCCTTTAGCCACTTAAAGCGGGTTTGTCTTAGCGTGTTTCGTGCTTTTGTGACATTCGCGTTTTCTCGTCTCGATTTGACTCAATTAAATTTTAATAAATTTTAATTTCAATAACGAAAGATTTTTGGCAAAAAACCAAAAAAAAAAAAAAAACGCATAGACAACATACACAAAATATTTGTTGACCTCCAAAGCTGACACGAGAGCTCAGCTCAGCGAACGGCACAAAGTGAAAAAAAAATACACACAAAATAATAAATAAAAAGAAAAGAAAAAAAAATATACATATAATAATTTATCAGCAGTCGCGGCAGTTTCGCATCAACAAAAATCTCGCACGTCACGTCATCATCAGACGACGTCGTCAGAGGATGAGCGAAGGTGTAGAGAAGGGGGCGAGGGGGAGGCGATAGCGGCAGCAAATGCAGTCGACGTCGCCGTCAGCGTCAACAGGTTGCCGCTGGCAGCGGAGGTGCGACGACGACGACGACGACTTCAACTGGTTATCATGGGTCGCTTTTTAGAAATTACGTCATTTGGCATCGTCGGCATTTGCAAGACGCCGCCTGCTCAGCGTCTAGACGGCGACGTCGCCGTCGACAGCGACGACAACAGCGACGCTGGCAGCAGCGTCGGTCATGGCGACTGCGCGGCTGCTGCTGCCACGCGACCTGTTCCTGTTTGTTATTGTTGTTGTTATTGTTATAGACTCCACTCTGCAGCCACCATCTGTTTCTTTTCTTTGCAGCTTTTAAGTCGCATTGGTTTTAGTTTTTTTTTTTTCTTATATTTTTTATTATTATCATCTATTGGGTTGATTTGCAGTGAAAGCTTTCGCTTCGCTTCGATCTGATTTGATTTGATTTCTTTCTGCTCTTTTTGCACATTTGCCCCCCATTTTTTTAGAGCTGCTGAATGAATAAAAAAAAAGAATTGTGTCTTCCCTTTGTTTAGAGCTCAACTCACGTCAGCTGTTATTCAAATGAGGAGAGAGATGTTATTGATGGTGCTTGGGGAAGGGTTCCATTAACGCCAAACGTTTTGTCATGCAGCATGACGCATTTTCCAATGAAAAATGAGTCGAGATTCGGATTGGGAGGAGTTAAGATCGATGTAAGCTCAACTCATCCCAATGCCAACTGCAAGTTTTCCCACTATTTTACAGCTCAATGAAAGCCATTTCAGTCAAGGAGTTTTTCACTCGCAACGAGTATTTCAAATGCAGTTAAAGACAATAAAATATTATAGAAAATGATTCAAATATTATAGATAACATATCAAAAGGAATAAATATAAATATATTAAATTGTATAGTTCAAAGAAAGCCATTTCAGTAAAGGTTTTTACCCATAACGAGTATTTAAAATGTAATATAAAAAGTATTTAAAATGAGCTTAACACAACAATTAATGGGAATAAAATATTATCGAATAGAATATAGACATATATACAGATGTAGAAAATATAATAGAAAGAGTATTTAAAATGCTATTTAGTTTCAATCGACAATTAATGACGTTTACTTGGGGGGTAAAATACTTTTAAAAATCGAATAGAATAAAATAGAATAAATATATACATACTGTATATATGCAAAATATAATAGAACAAAATAAAATATTTGTAAAATTTGTAATTCGTAAAAATTCGACAACATATGCATTATAATATTTAAATGCAATTTTGAAAGCAGGAAATCTAGCTGAGGTTCCGATAATTCAAATACATTGCATTCTAAAATTCGCTATCGCCATCGAATGAGTTTTATTTCTCTTTCGACCATGTCGTCAGAAGTTTCGAGTTGTGTTTTCACATTCAAAATTAACATAGGATGACGACAGCAAGTCTAACCTTATAAAGCAACAGATTTCAACGGCGATCATTTATCTCATTTTGAATAATGATAATTTCACTGCAAGATTACTTCGGTTTCCTCGAGTCATTTTAATAAAACAAAATATTCGATTGCATCATGACAAACAGAGAGAAGCTATATAGAACTTCAGGTTGGGAAATTGTCGAAGAACTTAAATTGTGGTTGGAATTGTCGAATGATTGATGGAAGTCTTTAAGCAGAATGCTTGGCTAGACTTTTGTTGGCGTCTAAATTTAAAACAGTTAACAAAGCGTTTGCCAATTTCATTATTGTTATTGTTCTTGTTCTTCTGCTTGTTGTTGACGTTGACGTTGCCGTTGCCGTTGCCGTTGTTATTATTTTTGTTGTTAATACAAATGTTTTCCGCTTTCGACTTCGACTTCGACTAGTTGACGGTGATATCACCGCTTCACACGCCAGCACAAACAACTTCACTAAATTTGTTTGCCAAACGATATTTTTGTTGATCGACCGTCGTCAGTCCCTCCGGCCTCCCTCCTCAAGCCCCGCCATCGGCGAAACCGGCCGATAAACCAGTCGATTATTAACAAATTTCTGTTTTGACAGCATTTTCAATACACATTTGTTGTGCAAGTGCAAACGGATTTTACTTAAAGCGAGAAATTCCATCATTTTACAGCTATATAGAACTTGGTTCCAACTTCGAAAAACCCAGATTTAAATAAAATAAATTAAGCGAAAATGGAAAATGTATTGTTTGCTATAATATGAATATTTTGTATGGCATTTCTGAATTTTTTCTTAATATATTTCGCATTCTACCTTAAAGCTTTTCTTGAACTTTTCTCAATTGAAACTTTGAAACTCTCACTTGTATTTTAAGGGTATTTCTTTATTATTTAAAAACGTATGAATACTTTATTCGCATTTTTTAATTTCTTCATAAACTTTTCAAATCTCACTTTCATTTCACGGGTATTTCTTTATTAACCAAAAACGTATTGTTTTCTATGCTATATGAATATTTTATTGGAATTTCGCAATTTGTTTTTCAAGTATTTTCCATTCTATGGCTTTCCTTAACAACTTCCACTTTTAAACTCTTATTTTTTTCAACGGATATTTCTTTATTTTTTGCTCTCAGCTCCTTCTCTATTATCGACTTCAAAGTCCCCAATTTTTTTCGCAATCGCTCATGCTGTCCGCTCATCAAACTTATCGGTCAGCAAATTGTTGCAATTTTTGTTATTTATAAATCAAGCGTCATTAGCGTTGTTTTCTGACTCTGATAACTGGCCTTAAATAGCGAAAAAAAACAAAAACATACAGCCATATAGATGCACACTTTAAAGTCGTGTAGTTGATAGACCGGGGCCCAGCTGATACGTCGGCGATAAACATTAGATGAGCTTGACAAATTCTTATAAATATTTCATATTTGTGCTGATTACGAAATTCCAGTCGGTTCCGAAAACTTTGAGCGCGTATTTCCAAAACAATTTGCACAAGTGATTCACGAAATTCATAAAAAAACAGTTCCGAGTGTCTCAGAATTTGATGTAGGTATTTTTATGGAATTCGTGTAGGTGGAATGTTTATAAATAATTGTATTGCGAATAAATGAAAATAAAGTAAATATATAAATGACTGTAAGCGAACTACAATCGCAAATACTTTTATAAATTCATAACGAGTTAATAAATAAATAAGTCAACAAATGAAATAGTAAATTAAATGACACATATTAAAATAAATAAATCAATTAAATGTAATGTCAAAAGGTAAATATAGAAATGATAAAATAAATAAATTAAATGATAAAATATACAAATGAATAACATTTAATGTAAAAATGATAAAATAATATAATATCAAAATAAAATGTAAACAAATAAAAACAGGGGAAACAATAAATAAGTTAAATGATAACAAATTCAAATATAAAAAATCCATAAAGGCAAAAAAATAAATAATTGAAATGATAAAACAGTAAAATATATAAATCTATAAAATTTAATGTATAAATAACATAATAAATCAAAAGCAGCTTTAAAACTTATAAGATAAATTCAACACTTTTTACACTTGCAAAACTTGCTAAAACTAGTGTTAAATTAATGAACAACATTTGAGCAACAATTTCTAAATGATTGTTGTAAATGTGCCATGTTTCAATTGATTCTAACAGATGATATCATATGATAACTCAGGAACTGCAGCTGACAAATTCAAGTGAAGTAAATTGGGGTCAAGAGCGATTAAAGCGAAGAACAGAAATGTTGTTCTAATTCAATCTGATATATTTGCAGTTCTCTGAACACTTGGGCGAGTTCCTGTAATAAATAAATGCATATTTTTGCCGCTAATTTGTGTTGACAGTGCTAAGTTTTGATTAGTGAGAGAAAGGCAGCTTCAGTGGGTGGATGTTAGATGTTAATGCCAATCTTGCGCGGCTGATTTGAATAGAAACCCAGCGAGTTGCAACAATTGCTGACTCAATCGGCCAGATCGGATCTCTCTCGAATTCTCTCGAATTGTTGTTTATGGCGTCTAGAGTATCGAGCTAATTGGCGGCCAGAGAGTCAGAGGCGTCGTCGTCGTTGTCGTCACCATAAAAGGCGCGTTTTGCGCCAATGCGGCAAATTCACGCGTGGGCATTGAACAGAGGCAAACACACACACTTGCACATTTGAGCCGGTTCAATTGGCCCAAGGACGCGAAAACCTGATCCATATATTGGCAATTAATGCGACATTTACACTTTGCAGTGGCAGCAATCGGAGGACTCCGAACGCAAGCAGCAAATCCGATCGCATCTGTACAAGTTGCGGGAGTCGCGTCTCAGGAATCTATATCGTCACGACACGGACATGTCGGAACCGAACGGCAATGCCAACACGCTGACCGGGTACGGTGGCAAGGATCCGTTGGTCACCAGCCACGGCGATGCGCTGCTCGATCAGAATTTCCAGAGCCTCAAGTCGAAGGAGGTGCGCGACTCGATGAGTCCGACGCACGAGCTCAAGTTCCATTCGATGACGCTGACCCAACCGAACACCACCGGCTGGGATGTGCAGACCTCCTCGGAGGTCAGTCCCGATGGTCGCGCCTATCGCACCGAGACATTGGCCAAGACCGACGGTAAGTTATGAACGGCATCCAATGTTGTTGTTTGTCGATTGTGGTGTGCTTTTGGTGTTTAGTGTTTAGTCTGTCTCCAAGTCTCGCCCTTTTACTCTAACTGTTTTCTGTTCGTATGTCCTCTGTGTGTGCCGTGCCCCCCTCTGACTACTACCAACCACCTCTACCACCACCACCACCACCACCACCACCACCACCCTTCCCCCACTCAGGTGTTGAGAAGCTCAATGGTGGCGGCGTTGCGGAGTTCAAAGGTCGCAACGAGCAGCGCTCGAGTGCCTCGCATCAGGGCGATGACAAGAACTTTGTGAAAAAGGCCGCCGAAAGCAGCAACACCCATCTGCAGGAGAAGGTCGTCTTTGGCGACGAGGCCAGCGGTCGTACCGAAATGAAAATGAGCTCCACATCCACCTCGTCGAGCTCCAAGTTCGTCTCGTCCTCCTCGACCGTCGAGTACGACGACGAGCCAGCCGCCGCCGGCAAGCCGCGCTACCTGCTCGACGCTCAGCCAGCGAACAATCGCCAACAGATCGAGCAGCAGCAGCATCAGCAACAGTTGCGCGAGGAGCAACGTCGTCGGGACGAGCAACATTTTGTGGAGCAACGTCTGCTGCAGGAGCAGCGACAGCAGCGCGAGGAACGCTTCCAGGAGAGTCGCGAGCAATCGAACAGCACCCGGAACGTGGAGACGCAACAGCATTTCGAGGAGAACAAACGGTATGTGGACATGGACAAGGCGTCGCCGGAATATCAGCGTCATGTGCAGCACTTGATGTCGCAGCCCGGTGAGATCATCTCCAATACGGTGGAGTATCCCAAGCCGAATGTCAAGATGATCACGACCGTCAAGCGGCTGCCCGACGGCACCATTGTCAAGAACAAGCGCTACGAAACCGAGCAGCTGAACAGCACCAACGATTCGGTGCGTCAACAGCAACAGCATCAGACCCAAACTCAAACTCAAACCCAAACCCAGAATAGGCAACAGCAGCAGCAGCAGCAGCAGCAGCGTCATACAACGACGCAGTCGCAATCGCAGCCTCGCGATGTTGTCGATCATTACGTGGACACTGTGCGTAGTCGTCCGATCGATGCCGAGGAGCTGCACAAACAGGAAACGTTCTCGTCGGTGAAGAAGTCGAGTCGTCGCTTCTCCACGGAGACCACCTCGGAGACCATCGAGGAGTACGACGATCGCAATCCGCAGTCATCGCCACAAAAGCTGCAGGCGGCACCCACCACGCAGGGGTTTCCCTCGGTAAAGCCGCACAAGCCCACCCAGGAGTTCCCCGGCCAACGGCCGACAACACCGCAACGTCAGTCGCCCTCGAGTGACTTCTCGACGCACGGCTTTCCCTCGGTCAAGTCGAACAAGCCCACACAGGAGTTTCTGAGTCAACGTCCCTCGACCGCCGACGGCGGCGAGGAGATCATTGTGGTAAAGTCCGAGAAGAGTCGCAACGTGAAGCAGACCAGCAGCACTCAGCGCACCACGGAAACGCAATACATTGGCGACGATCAGCCCAGCTGGGAGCAGCCGGCAAGTCCGCGTCGTCCGCAGATCGTCGATGATTTCAGCACTCACGGTTTTCCGTCGGTGCGCGATCAGCCCGACGGCGAAGTGCTGCAGCAGCACTCGACCACATCGACGTCGTCGGTGAGCCGCAACAAGAGCGCCACCCACAAGTCCAATACGGAGCACATCATTGAGACGCAGCTGGCGCCCGATTACGACGGCGTTGAGCCGCTGCAGTCGCCGCGTCGCTCGCAGCCGTTGCAACAACAGTCGAGTCCACGTCGCGATCACCCAGGCAGTCAAGGTTTTCCGGCGGCACGTTCGCCCAACCGCAGCTCGCCGGCTGCCCGCTCGCCGATGAGCAAATCGCCGCAAAGGAAGCCCAGCACACCGGCAGCCGGTCGCAGCACTACCGAGACTACAACCACAACCGTGACCCGTCGTCAGCTGCAAAAGGAGCGCGAAGTGGACGCAGCACATCGTGCATTTGCGGCCTCGTTGCGCAGCAGCTCGCCTGCGGAGAGTACCACCTCGACGGGTTCGCACTCGCATCCCCATCACCCGCAGCCGAGACGCGACAGCGGGCATCAGAGCATCGCCTCGAACCGCACGTACCGACGGGATGGACGCGAGGGCTCGCATGACAGTCATGCGCCGTCGGAGACGAGTCGCATTAGCTCGACGACGGTGACACGGGGCCAGCAGCCGGCCACCAAGAGTGTGGTGGGCAAGCATGTGGTGACCAAGGTGAAGACGACACGCAATGTGCAAGGCTCGAACGAAACAATCGATTTGGTGCCGCAGCGTTCGCCCAAATCGCCGACAACACCGACCACTCCCAAAGCGGGCACAAGCACGACCACAACCACAACCACAACAACGACGACAAGCACTCTCAATAAGCCGGTACCAGCTGCACCCGCTGCAGCTACTACCGAGCCAGCATCGCCAGTGACAGGTACGAATTAGTCTCACATACACACACAACACAAGAATAAACTCAAATCACACACACACACACACAAACACAATATATATATATATATTATGATAAACAAAATAATAAACAAGCGATAAACAAACAAGTAAACCTTATATCTATATATCTATGGAAACTATGTATATGAATGTATTATCCTTCAGATAACCAATCACAGTATACGTATGCTACTACTAAGCCAGCCGATATATTCTCTTTGCCACCACCCACTTCTCCTACAATTAACAACAACAACAACAACAACAACCCGTCCAACAACAACAACAACAACAACAATGAACCAACACTAACCACCATCAGCAAGAAACCGCAGAACCTGAACAACAACGACTCGTCTGATAGCGAATTGCTAACGAAAACCCAGCTGAGCACTAACGATGCCACAACCTCGAGTGTGCTAAGCCCCGTCAAAGAAGCGTTATGCGTGCGCCGCAACTACTACAAGCTTGGTCCGTCCGATAAGGACAACGACGTTAACGACGTAATCGGCGCTGAGCCAACCCAGATAATTGCCGAGGCGGTGACAAGCACTGAAACCGCTGGTAAGGCATGAATGATACAAACAACGCTGACAACAGCGACACCAACCAACAATACAGAGAATGCAATAGAAACACGTCTTGTTCTGCTGCTTCTTCTTCTGCTACTACCACACACACACACACACCCACACACACACGTATACACATATGCACACACACACGTACTATATTTGTATGATATATATATATATCTTTATTCTTTACTACACGTAATCAAACTATTTTTTTTTGTTTGGAACTTTTGAACCTAATAAAAACCGAAAACAAAATAACCAATTTGATACCACTCTGAAATGTTCTATGTATTGCCTCAAAGACACCACAGCATCACACACACACACACACACACACACACACACACACACACACACACACAAACACACACGCACACTACCAAACCGACGAAACGATAGACTGAAGATATGGACATAATGTGATCGCGGCTGGACTGTTTGAATCTCTAAACACTTTTCTTCTATGGTTAAATTATAGAATTTATATCTGGAAACAAAAATTGTCATTCTAAATATTTATAGACAATTCTACTGGAGTTAGAAGTGATTTGAAATTGCCATCGTAAAATAAGCCACCGTATATACAGATTGTTATTGTATATGAATTATAGAATTTATATCCGAAAACAATATTTTTGGACAATTTTTGTCTGGCCGTCATGTTTTCAATAAATATTGGGTTGTTGACACTTTCATCAAATGATTAATTTTAGGTGATTTTATTAAAGTCATTTCAAAAATAGTATATTTCAGCAAATATATATAAATCGGAAGAATCGATTAATTGCGAATAGTTGTGAAATGGTTTGATAGCAGACTTTTCACTCGAATACTATAATACTTGTGTTGTATATTTCGATTTAATACAAAATCCAAAATATAAAATATTTTGGTATTGTATTACTTTTCTTTGTTACTAAGCTCTTTTTCTGCTTATTTCAACTTGCAAATTCATCATAGTTTCTCCGAGTATTTTTACAAAAATTTGAATAAAATAAAATACCTCTGCATTTTTAGTTGATTGCTAGACAATAACGCTTTATTTTAAAAATGAAAGTTTCTTTTATTAATTTCATGAGCTCTGATATAATACGATATATTAGATCTAACAAATTAATACACATCTTATAGGGACTACTTGCAACTAATTAGGCCTTACAGAGTACTTACTGATTTTGTTTATTGGAAAAAGCGATCACACTGATAAACTGACGGAGACACACACATAAATACAATTACACGTAGCACACTTGGACTTGGACACTGTGAACTGCAAACATTGTTCTCTTGCTTCTCTGGCTGCGATAGTTTGGCGATACTATCGCCGGCAATGTTTGTAGTGCTGTACACACTGTTGTTATCGGGCTGTTATAGAAGATGATAACCAACTATCGGCTGTCGAAACGTAACCCAAGTATAATGCCAACTAATTCTTGTGTTGGGGTATTTTGTGTGCGCTAAATTAACCAAAGGCTGCAACGCCTGCTTGCCTGATTGAATCCAAACTGCCTGTCTGCCTGCCTGAATTGACTGCCGCTAACACGACCTTCTCCTCCCTTCCCTAGTAGTGCCACTTTGCCGGAAGTTTGCAAAAACGGTTAATTGTTGTAGTAGTCGTAACTAATCCATTAACGTAACACGTACGTAGCCTGGGCATGTTTTGGAACACATACTGTAGAGCACATCCTGCAAAAGCCACTCGAACCCTCTCTCTGGTAGAGCGCTGCCTCCCATTTTTTGTCCTGCACACAACCCTGTGTTTGCCCAATTGCCCTGACGTTGTGATGTACTTCCAAACTTTCCAACAGCAGGCGCCAGGCCACAACAACCGCAGCAACATGCACCACATCGATCCACTCCCAGCAGCCATAGAAAACCCTCTCACAACAGCACTACCCCAAATCCCTATGATGATGAGCCAACTCCCGCTAGACGTAGCTCCAAATCACCCAGCGTCGAGCGTCGCACAATGCAGCGCGAAACAACATTCGAGACCACTTCGGTAGAGCGTGAGTTTTTGCCCGAGCAGGTGACCCAAATCGATGATCAGATTGTCATCGATGAGAGCACCTTGGTGGTGGGACAACGGAAGGTTCCGCAGCCGAAAGGTGGCGAAAAGCCACGTCAGAGTCCCGAGAGGCAGCTGCCAGCAAAGATTCCATCGCAACCCAAGGAACCTTCACGTTTTACCAGCCCTGAAAAGCAGCAGCCTTGGAAGAGCACTCATAAGGATCAACCGGAGAAGCAACAACCTTCACCACGTGCCAGTAGCCCCGAAAAGCAGCAGCCTGGTACAGCTCCTTGGAAGAGCACTCATAAGGATCAACCGGAGAAGCAACAACCTTCACCACGTGCCAGTAGCCCCGAAAAGCAGCAGCCTGGTACAGCTCCTTGGAAGAGCACTCCTAAGGATCAACCGGAGAAGCAACAACCGTCACCACGCGCGAGTAGCCCCGAAAAGCAACTACCAGGCACAACGGCAACGAAGCCCCGAGAATCGCCTCGTCAGAGTCCCGAGAAGCAGCTGCCAAAGGAGTCTCCACGATCCGGCAGCCCAACGAAGCAACAACCTAGCCTAGCGCCCTGGAAGACAGTTCCCCAAGATGGACCTGTGAAGCAGCCTTCCTTTAAGGATTCACCACGTTACGGCAGCCCCGAGCAGCCTAAGGAGTCAAGTCCTGATAGGTTCCCTGCGAAGCCTAAGGAGTCGCCACGTCAAAGTCCCGACAAACAATTGCCACGTTATGCAAGCGAACCACAACCCAACGATAAGCCACGTCAAACGCCCGACAAAAACTTGCCAGCTGGAGCACCAACCAAGCCCAGTGATGCACCCAAAGCAACGCCATCGCAGCAGTTCCCGGAGGATGAGTTCTTTAGGAGCACTCTGACCCAGAAGGTGACCAACACAACAACGAAGAACTTTAACGAAGAATTTATAACGAACGAAAGCAAAATGCAGCCAACACGCAAGGCTCCCGAATACCCAGTACCTAAAGATACTAACGACGATATCGATAAGCCGCAAACGTTTGCGGCACCCGAAACTCCCGACGGCGGCTTCATTTCAAAGAGTCCCGACACCGACGAGGAGGACACCGATACAAAGCCCACCTATCGCAAGAAGGGCTTGAGCCGTCGCGAAACCTTCGAGGATCGTTGTCGCAAAATATTGGGCATGGAAGAGGATGGTGATACTCAAGGGAACTACGTACAGAAACCTGAAGATAATGATGATGACGATGATGATGACACTGAAGAGGAGGAAAGCACTACGATCGTCAAGGAAACGGAAACGTTTGAATTCAAGATCGAAGATTGCCCCGACGATGATGATGAGGACGATAAGCCAAGACGAGTAACCGAGAAGGTTGTGGTACGACCACAGCCTGTCATTAAGGTCGAAGAGCCTTTGTCCGAGCCAGAGTCAGAGGTGCAACATCGCAGCGAGGTGAACGTGGACGTAACAGAGTCCGAGCAGACGGAAACATTCACAAGCATCAAGAAAACGACTCCCAAGGACGGTAAACAGCCCAAGGAGCCAGTAGAGCCACGTCCTGCTGCTGGTAAGCCTTCATCACGGGATGAGCCTCGTCTGCCGACGCGCAAGTATCCCAAGGATGATGCAGATACCGTAACCACCGTAGAGGAGACGACAGTTGTCACAACGAAACGCACCTCAGAGGATGAGGAGTTTGTAACTCGTGCCACACCTGGTGGTAAACGTCCTCAGGATGGGGATGAACCTCGTCCTGCGGCTGGTAAGCCATCTTGGGATGAACCTCGTTTGCCCACAAGAAAGTATCCCAAAGACGATACTGAGACCATTACTGTCGAGGAGGAAACGACCATTATTACAGAGGACAATGAGTTTGAACCACGTCCAGCAGCTGGTAAACCCTCAAGGTCCACACCCAAGCAACAAGAACCGCGTCCGACAGGCGGTAGCTACCCTAAGGATAAGTCCGAGCCACGTTTGCCCACTCGCAAGTCAGTCAATGACAATACAGAGACTTTCACCCTTGAGGAGCAGACAACATTTGTGACTACAAAACACACCTCTGAGGTGGATGAGTTCGAAACGCGTCCAGCAGCCGGTAAGCCATCCTGGCAGGACAAAGAACCACGTCCAACACCCAATCAGGAAAGGCAGCCACGTCCCACGGGTGGTAAGGGTCCCAAGGATGGAGTAGAGCCGCGACCCGCGGCTGGTAAGCCTTCCTGGGATGAGCCTCGTTTGCCAACACGCAAGTATCCCAAGGACGATGCTGAAACCATTACTGTAGAGGAGGAAACCATCATCACCACACAGCGCACCACCGAGGACGATGAGTTTGAGCCACGTCCTGCAGCCGGTAAACCCTCAAGGTCCACACCCAAGCAACAAGAACCGCGTCCGACAAGCGGTAGCTACCCTAAGGATAAGTCCGAGCCACGTTTGCCCACTCGCAAGTCTCCCAAGGATGATGCAGAGACTTATACTCTTGAGGAGGAGACAACTTTGGTTACCACAACAGACACCTCAGAGGTGGATGAGTTCGAAACGCGTCCAGCAGCCGGTAAGCCTTCAAAGTCTACACCCAACAAGCCAGAACCACGTCCCACAAGTGGTAGTTATCCTAAGGATAAGCCTGAGCCACGCTTGCCCACACGCAAGTCACCCAAGGATGATGCAGAGACTTTCACAGTCGATGAGCAGACAACCATTGTTACAACTCAGCGTACCACAGAGGATAATGAGTTTGAAATTCGTCCAGCCGACGCTAAGCCCGCTGGTAGATATCCTAAGGATGGACCCGAGCCGCGACCTTCGGGCAGATACCCCAAGACCGAGGCAGAGCCACGGCCTGCGGCTGGAAAGCCATCTTGGGATGAACCACGTTTGCCCACTCGCAAGTATCCCAAGGACGATGCCGAGACCATTACTGTAGAGGAGGAGACCATCATCACCACACAGCGCACCACCGAGGACGATGAGTTTGAGCCACGTCCTGCAGCTGGTAAACCCTCAAGGTCCACACCCAAGCAACAAGAACCGCGTCCGACAGGCGGAAGCTACCCTAAGGATAAGTCCGAGCCACGTTTGCTTACTCGCAAGTCACCGAAGGATGACGCAGAGTTTATAACTTTCGATGAGGAGACAACATTTGTCACTACAAAGCACACCTCTGAGGTGGATGAGTTCGAGACTCGTCCTGTAACCGGTAAGCCTTCAAAGTCTACGCCCAAGAAGCAAGAACCACGTCCCACAAGTGGTAGTTATCCTAAGGATATGCCTGAGCCCACTCGCAAGTCTCCCAAGGATGATGCCGAGGCGTTCACTGTCGATGAGGAGACGACCATTGTGACCACACAGCGCATCACAGAGGACGATGAGTTTGAACCACGTCCGGCAGCTGGCAAACCGTCGAGGGTTGCACCTAAGCAACCCGTTGGCAGACAGCCCAAGGATGCGGCTGAGCCGCGTCCAGCGGCTGGAAAGCCATCCTGGCCACGTTCCTCACCCAACAAGCCAAAGCACGACGTTGACGAGACTGTCGAGACAGAAGAAACGACCACAACAGTGACCACAAAGCGCACCTCAAGAGATGAAGTGTTGGGCAAGCCAACAACACGTCCCGTAGTTAGTCGACATCAGCCAAAGGATGAGGTTGCATCACGTCCTGCAGCTGGCAAGTCAACGAAGGATTTGGATAAGGAACCACGTCCATTTGGCAGACAACCCAAGGAACCTGCTAAGCCTCGATCGCCAGCTGGCAAGCATCCCATTGACAATTCGGAAACCATAACCGTGAACGAGGAGACAACCATTGTGCTAACGAAGCGAACCTCGAAATCGCCGTCGCCGGAGCGCAAGACACCCAAAGAGCCTGTGTCCCCGACGCATTTTGTAACCGAAAAGATCATCGATTGCAATGGCAAAACAGTACCAAGCAAGACCGCGCCCAAGAAGAAGCAACCGCTGGACAGCGAGCCCGAAGAGGTGCAGCCAAGAAGGCCGCAAACTGGCAGCTCTCGCACAACGACGAAAACCACCACAACCAGTAGCAGCAGCACGGTGAGCAAGCAGCCCGTCAAGGACTCGCCACAGAAGACGACCACAAAGAGTCCGCGCAAAGAGTCGCTGCCCAAGCGTGAGCCGACCAAGGATCGCAAGCCCAGCGAGCCCAACAACATCAAGGATCGCCTGCGCTCGTCGCCGCGCAAGCAAAAACCCGACGATGATGTGGACGGCGAGTCCTCGTCACCGGACACAAGTCCGAGTCGTGTGCCCGGCATTGAGCGACGTCGCTCCAGCAACATTTCGGTGCACACCGAAATCATTATTGATCACACCTCGCCCAAGACGGAGCGCAAACTGATGACGCCCGCGGCACGCAAATTACCCGTCACAGAGCGCAAGGAGTCGGCGCCAGTGCCGCGTGTCACACGTCGCGACAAGGACAAAGTGACGCGTTCGACCAGCGAGAATGTCATCAAGGTGGTCAACGGCAAGCCCAAGACGACGCCAGCACCCGAAATGAGCAGCCTGAAGCCGACACGTCCCAGCAAATGCTTCACCACCAAGACCATCAATCTGAGCGAGCAAATGGAGAACGTCATCATCGATATACAGCATGCGAAGAGCTCCCGCGAACCGTCGCCCGATCGCATTGTGCCGACGCCCGTGCCAGCCGAGCTGGATACGGGCAAGCCGCGTTATCCCGACGTTGTCCAGGAGCCGGACGATGAGCCGCGCAAGAAACCGCTCGTCACCAACATTCCCATCTTTGAGGAGGAGGCCAATGCGTATGTCGGCTGCCAGATATCCGAGCTGCGCAATGCCAACGGCATCGAGGCGGACATACACGACAATCCCACAGTGGAGGCGCCTCTGAGCTTGGATTATCCGAACAGCATTACGACGACGACGACAAATGGTGTGACGAGCGCCAGCATCGATGTGGACGAGTGTCTCTTGAGTGTGCACGAGAAGGTCAACAAGTTCACGCACACCGCCGAGCAGGTGAAGCAGCCGAAGAGCTCGGTGCCCTTCAGTCGCCAGTTCGATGAGAATGCCAAGGTCTCGGCCAGCGACGAGTGCTTGCTGAGCATCGATCAGAAGGTCGATCGTTTCCTCAAGACCGCCGAGAACATTACCAAGCAGCCCATAACTCCGACCCGTGAAATCGAGCGTCCCAACTACGCGGACATTGACGAAGAGTTGCGTCAGGATGACTGCACGCTGAGCGTCTCGCAGAAAGTGCACAAATTCATTGATACCGCCGAGAAACTGGCGCCGAGTGCACCACAAAAATCACCCCGTCTCGTGGCCAACATCGAGCGTCACATTTCACGGCAAAGCGAACCGGATTCGGAGCCGCAACTCGATCAGGAATCGGAGCCGGAACAGCTGTCAGACTCGGAGTCGGAACGCATCGTCACGTCCACAACAACGACAACAACAACGAAACGCGTGCAGCAGCAACCCGAGTCCGAGGACGAGCTGCAGCCCATGTCCAAGGAGCACACAACGACGCTCGAGCTGAAGCGACAGAAGGACATACTTAATCGTCCCTCGGTCTTCGGGCAGCGCAAACCAACGACGCCTGCAGCGAAGCAGCCTCGCGGTAGTGCCCCAAGCACCACGCTCATCAGCGAGGAACGCCGCTCGTACCGCAATCAGCCGGTGCCGGCGTCTCAACGCTCTCCAGCACCACGCAAGCCTTCCCTAGAGAAGCAGCAGCCGCGTGGCAAACCAACCACCGAGACGGAAACACGCAAGAGTAGCATTCAGAGCACCACAAGCAAGCGTCGCGAGCTCATTACGCAAGACTCGTGGGTGGTTAGCGATGTGGACGTGGATGTGGAGCAGGTAGGACCTGCACCTACCGCTTACCGCGGCAGTCCGCAGCCCTCATCTCCCGGCAGACGCGGCAGCAGCAGCAAGCCGGTGAAGCCCGCTACGCCAGAGACGCCAAGCAAATCCACGCGCACCACCACAACGACAGTGAAGAGCAAAACCAGCGAGACACCCACTCGGGAGTCGTCGCCTGGCAAACCCAATGCCCGCCCAGCCCCAAGCACTACCGGCAACAGGGCGACAGCACCGCTGAACTCCAGCACCGTAGTTAGAGCCAGCACCGAGCACCACCATCACAGCACAACCACAACAAGCGCAACAACAACACAGCGAACACATAGTCCAACTAACCAACAACAAACTGAACCTGATTCAGAGTCATTCACCCAACCCGACAGCTCCCCTGATAGCCCCACTGAAACCCACCACGTTGAACCACTTTTAGACCGCAGCCGCCCCAAGCAACCTCAGTCCGCTGGACAGCGCAGCGTCGCCTCACGTCGCAACATCTTTGAGCAGCAATCGAGTCCGAGTCCCAGTCCCAATGTTGAGCCCGCCGTTGCTGGCCGTCGTCCCTCCTACATGGATCACACGAAGAGCTCGCTGGAGCACATTAGACGCGACTCCCTGGAGATAAACAAGACGCACTATTCGCGCAAATCATCGATTGAGGACGACACCACTGTGGACCAACGCAACCCGAATGCGGCCGTCAAGTTCGATGTGCCCAAGCGATCGACGTCGCGTTCAGAGCCCAGCGACGACATTGACATCGAGCAGCTGTTCGATGTGGTGCAGCTGGAGCAGCTGCTGGAGACGGTCAGCAGCTATGAGCTGCGTCGTCGCATTCGCGCCCAGTTGCGTTTGATACGCAAGAATATGATTAATGCTGGCAGCACTACCACAACCATTACATCGACTACTACCACCAGCAAGCGTCAGCCGAGCAGCAGCGGTTCAACGCCGAGTCGCAGTCCGTTGCCCAGTCGCCGCACACCAGAGCAGCCGCGCGATCGCAGCCACAGTCCCGATAAAGTCAATCGCAGTCCTCTGTCCAGTCGTCCGGCGTCCCGTGATCGCAGCGGCAGTCCGGACAGCAAACCCCAAAAGCCAAGCACTCGCCGCACTGCCGAGCCGGACAGCTCGACGGGACACGGCAAGCCGCCGGTCAAGCCGCGCGACCGCAGCGCCAGTCCAGCTCAGAATCAGACTCAGACAACGACGACGACAACACGTCGTCGCAGTCCGAACAGCAAAACGGGAGGTAGCAGCACTACCACAACGGTAACCACACGCACCACAACGAGCAGCAACAGCAGTCCACGCAGCGTGCCCGTCGGCTCGTCGAAGGCCAGTCCCATTTGGGCCGATCGCAGCAAGGTGCTGCGCGGTACCGGCGCATCGTCGCCCACGCCACGCAAGCCTTCCACTGCCAGCAGCACTACCAGCAGCAGCAACAAGACGGCACGCACCAGCAGCAGCACCACCAGCAGCAGCATTACCAGCAGCAGCACCACCAGCAACAACACCTCGACCAAGCGACGTGAGGAGGACTCCATCACGTCCAGCTACGGCGTCGGACCCACCGATGAGAACGGTCTGCCCCTCTTTGGCATAAGGGCACTGAAGAAGAAGTCACAGCCAGCGCCGTGTGAGACAAAGCAAGGTAAGTGTGAGAGAGAGCGACAGATATATTATTCTTTGACTACAACTCATGCAAAATGTATTCTTCTAGAAGTCACAGGCTATGTCATTGAGGAACAGTTCTATTCGGATGACAAATCGCCGCCACGTCACGAACGCAAGGAATTGATTTACTCCAGCAATCCCGAGGAGTTGGCCACACTGCAACAGCAGCTGGAGCGTAAGACGAAAACGGATGCGAATACCAAGTTGCAGCGCGAATTTAAGCAGATCACCGGACCATTGGATGCCATTGATACGGTGACAACACGTCGTGGTTCCGCCAAGGAAATCAACGAACATTTCATACGCAAAGAGTCCACGGCCTCGAATCAATCGCACACTCTCGTTCAGCATGAGGTGGGCGATGAGGAGGAGACCGAGGACAGTGAATCGAATGATGTGTGCAGCGTGATTGAGGTGGAAATGGAGCCGCAGCTGCGTCAAAAGCAAAGCAGCAGCAGCACTACCAGAACCTCCAGCTCCACGCGCTCCTTCCTCAATACCAGCGGCGAGGAGCGTCTCGTGAGCAGCGTCGACGATGTGCTCGAGCGCATGCGCAATGCCGATAATGGTGAGTTCTCTATTTCCTATTTCTCATTTAACAGACTTTTAATGAATTCTTTACTCCCCTTAGTCGTTGAACCTGGCGACAGTTCGGAGGATCGCGAAGCACGTGCTTTGCTCAACAAATTCCTGGGTGCCAGTGTCATCATGCAGGGCGTGGAGAGCATGTTGCCAGCCGGACAACGCCAGCAATCGAACAGGAACAGCAGCAATAACAGCAGTCAAGCGGTAAGCTAACAACTATCTTATGAAACTATTGATTCCTTTCGTTAACTTTACGCACATTCCAAATAGTGAAAACTTGAGGCGGCTCTATTTACACTACATAGTTAGCGACTTTTACACGTGCTACAGCAGCAGTTTCCCAATGTATTCTAACTATTATAATTAATGAGTTTAAATTTTTATGAAAAGGCTTTAGTCTCAAAAAGACACAAACCGTAGCATGCACTTCAATTATTCAGCGCAGACTCGAACCTGCTGCAGTTGCAGACGGCGCTTATAAGCATTGAAATTAGTGGATTAAAAGCCCGATAGATGGCGCTAAAAATTATGTATTAGAAATGTGTTGAAAAACTCATCGAATTCACGAATTCAATGCAGCTTTTCAACAGTCAGCGCATGGCTGCAATTTATACAGCTTTTTGAAAACAACAAACCTTTACATTGTTATATTTAAATCCATTGTGAGGATTGTGCGCTTCAAGATTCATACATTTGAAGATAGCGTCGTATTATTGTATCGTTTTCAAATTTAATATAAATATGAATATGAAGAGCATTATATCGCTTTCATATAATATTACATATTATGTATAGTAATTAGTTTTGAAAGGTGATCGACGAGTAAGTGGAAAGTAATTTTAAGCTCAATCTTTAATTTCTAGCTTGTCATTAATTTCGTAAAGCAAAATAATTCTCCGGTTAATTTTCAATAACGGAAATTGGCAAAACATAGAAATATTCAATCCCCAAAAAGAAAGTTAAGTAAAAAGACTTGAAACTGTAATGCAATTTACCTTTTTGTAAGATGATCTACACACTCTTTCCCCACTTTAAAGAAATATTTAATTTTGAAACAAATGTTAGCTCCTGTATTTTAAAATCAATTTTAAATTTTTGCAAAAATAAATAAATATTGTGAGTAGCCCAAGAAAACACAAGTAATTAATTTAAATTTAAAATCAGTATTATTTGAAAAAATTCAAAACGTTCTAAGAATCTTTAAATCAAGAAAAAAGAATTTAGGCTCACAGAACTTTCCAAACCTTTTTCAATATATATTGAATGCAAATCTAGAAAATCGAAAAAAGTTGAGAGTTGAAAATCTTATCTTTTATTCTACAAAATTTTGCAATCGTTTTTGCTTAAACCGATCAAAAGTCTAGCCAGCATTTTACAGGGTATCGCAAGAACATGGCGATGCCGTTAGATGGGGGAAAGAGAAAGGTAGGGGCAGTGAAAGAGGCAGAGGCAAAGAGAGAGGCAAATGGACACAAAAAAAAAAGAACCCACGTGTGCGCTTAGCACTTGTCTATGCTCTACGATCTGCCTTTCTCTCTGTCTTCGCTCTCTTCGGCACTCTCTCTCGCTGTGGCTCTCGCTCGCACGCTCTCTCGCCCCGTCTCCGTCTGCATCTCTTTGGGCGCTTTAGTGCCGTGTGCGTGATGCGAGCTTCTGGCCGAGGGGCAATGCGAAAGCGGGCGACAAAATGGAAATGGAAATGTAAATGTGTAAACGGGAACGAGAGGAGGAGAGTGGGGAGTGGGGAGTGGAGAGTGGAGAGAGGAGAGTGTCGGAGAGTCGGAGTCGACTTGTCGCTTGTCGGTTGTTCGCTTGTCGCTTGTCGGTTGGCCAATTCAGTACACACTCAGAGGCGGCATCGATCACTTGTGCGACTTTTGTGCTCACGATCAACAGCAAAAATAATAGAAAGAAAGAAAAATATACAAAAAAAAAGCTAGAAAGAAAGTAAAAAAAAAAACAAGCA
This sequence comes from Drosophila ustulata, assembly GCA_035047365.1. Taxonomy (NCBI): domain Eukaryota; kingdom Metazoa; phylum Arthropoda; class Insecta; order Diptera; family Drosophilidae; genus Drosophila; species Drosophila ustulata. The sequence continues at coordinate 11,347,137 of JAWNPT010000080.1, forward strand.
AACAAATAAAAGACGAGACACGACGCAGCGCAGAGACGAGAGCAGCGAGCGAGCGAGCGAGACGGCAGACGTGCGAAGAGGCAAGAAAATATTCTTAGCAAAAAACTAAAAAAACTAAAAAAAAAAAAAAAACACCGTGCAAAATCAATAGAAAAGCCAAAAAGGAAAATTGAAAAGCCAAGCAGAGGCAACAAGTTTTTGTTGTGCTAGAACTTGTTGTGTTTATTTTTTTTCGACAGCAGCAGCAACACTATTATTATTATTGTTATTGTAGCAAGCGCTGTTCTTGTTGTTGTTGTTGTTGTTTGTTGATTGTTGTTTGTTGTGTTTGAAGCGCGAGTGTGTTAACCAAACTTGGTCAAAAGCGGCAACAATAAGTGTGCGTGTGTGTGTGTGTGTGTGCGACAGCCTCCCAGATGGAAGGCGTGGCAGCAGCAGCAGCAGCAGCAGCAGCAGCAGCAGCTGTTGCATATTCGCCTCTTCGCTCAGCGTTTTTGTTGTCAATTATTTTTAGTGCGCATAATTTGAGAGGCCGCCGAGGAATTTCTGTCACGACACCTCAAAAAATACAAAAATACAGCGAAAAAACAAACGCAAACGCAAACACACAATGCACCTGAATGTGGACAGACAGAGCGACAGATATTTAACTAAATACAAGCCTGTGTAGCTAACAGATACAAGCAGCAGCATTTTCGAAAAAGCCAAACTAAATAAATAAATAAATTTTGAAAGCAAAAAATAACAAAAAAAAAAAGCAGGTGGCGTGCAGCGAGGAGGGGGCGGCCACAGAGAGGGGGGCGGGGTTGCTGCATGAATGAGAGCGCAAGCGTGCGATAAATGTGCCGACGAAAATAGCGCAAACGCTAGACACTATTTATAAGGAGACGACCAAGACGAATCCAAGCAAGCAGTGTTGGAGCAACGGCATTTTGGGCAGAAGAGAGCAAGACAGACACACAGCTATATAGCTATAGCTATAGATCTATACATATACACAGATACTTTCAGTTGTGCATCGCTGTAGCCCGTTTATACTATATTTATATATATAAAATTTGTGTTTTTTTTTTTTTTTTTTTTTTTGGTTCACTTGTGCACCAAATACCAGAATACCAGCCCTGCTTATAGATCCTACTAAGCCCCATCTCTGAGTTTATTATAGACAGCGACTAGATACATTTATATCTCACGCTCGCATAGCAAAGATACTTTTACTTTTTCTCCTTTTTTTGTTTTTTTGTTGTACTTTAAACTTGCTCGCAAATCGAACGATGGAAAAGTTTAGATCAACTCGAAAAATTATGGAACTAATATTGGAAATAGGTCACCCAATAAACTATAAATAATACACTTCATAATCAGCCCAAAAGGGAAGGGAGCATGCTGAACTTCTTAATGGACCCAGCACATTAGTCGCGACTTTCGGGAGATAGATCAACAACCAATTAATTAGTTGCTCTTTATATCTGCTCTGATATCTTTATGATACCTGGGCTCATTTCGAATTCGCCAGAGTTTCTCCACACAGATGTCAGCTGTTCTTTGGCATTGTTCAACTGTTTGTGATCTTTTGCCGTTAAGCTCAGCAGTTTATCATCAAGAGTTCTTTCATCTTTCACCATCAAATTTGAATTCTACCCAGTTTTATGTAAAATGAATGTGATTCACTTACCACGCAAAAGAGTTTGGCTGGAGCTGAAAGTAGACAGATCGAAGATAAAGATATTAACGCCATAACAGATATTATATAGAAGAATTACCATATTTATAGTTTGATTTAAATGGCAATACCTTAAGAAAACTTAACTATATTTGTGTGAATGAAAAGATTTTTAACTGTTTTTATGGATATAATAGATTGATTTATAATTCTTTATTAATTATTTTTTTTGTACTCAACTGACACAAATACTATATGGTATAGAAATTTATAATTTGAGAACAATCGTGGATTGACAAATGAACTCCCAAGCCACTAAAGTATCTCAGCTAGATCGATGGATTAGATGGATTGATTAGCATCTTAATTGGCTTGCAGAAGTATCTGCTGGCAAAGTATCTTAGTTCTTGGCAAGAGCTTTTCAGTGGAAGTTGTTAAACTGTTTTATTTTATTGAAGTTGTGCTGTTGCCATGTTGTACTCGTATAAAACACGCATTGCGGACTGTTGTTAAATGTATTTCGGGAGGGGGTTTTGGTTCATGGTTCGGTTCCGAACCGGTTTTTAAATTGCTACAAAAGCCATTCGAGCGCAACATGTTTATAATAATATTTTGCAGCTTCTGTCGGTGCAAACAAATACAACACACACACTCGCACACTCTCAGCTGGTTGTTTGCTTAGAAAAAGCAAAAAGCAAGAAAGAAAAAAGTTTGTTTAGAGTCAGCGGCTAGCGGCAAGTGGTTTTGCGTTGGCTTTGGCTTTGGCTTTGACTCTGTCTGTGGCTTTGGCTTTGACTCTTCGAGCCAAGTTGAGTTGAGTTGAGTTGAGCCGGTTTTTCCCGCAGTTAACTGTTAGTTTAACAGCCTTTTTCCCAGCGTGGCAAATCTTGTTGCCTCTTTTTTTTTCACCTCTTCACTTCACTTCTTTTTTTATTATTATCATTTTTTTTTTTTTTTTTGTTGCTCATTTCTTTTTCGCTCTGCGTCGTTTCATAATCGCTGTCTGTCTGTCCCTGTGTGTGTGTGTGTGTATTTTGTGCCCGTTGTTCATCTTTGTCTCAGCTCTTCGCTCATTTTGAATGTGAAAAATTGCCGTTCATAAAGCTTTTCTGCCGCCTTTCCATGTATCTAAAAATATTCAACAACAAAAAACCCACAACAGCAACAATGATTGGAAAAGCCAACACGAAAATCTCTTTTGCATTGTGATTTTTTTTGTTTTTGTTCAAAACGAAAAACTCATGGAAAATTGGATAAATTTTTCAAAACTGAAATTGAAGGCTTTTTGCTTTTCGGCTTTTTGGCGTGGGCAATCCACAAATTTCATTTTGATACAATCCCAATGCTAAAAGCTGAAACCAAAAACTCAACTGAATGCAAACAAAATGATGCGAGCATTTTTAGCGCTTTCAACTGTAATTGAAGAACGTTGCAACAATCTCTAGTTTCCACTGGAAGTTCTCAATTACTAGCTGCAAATTGCATTTAACAAATTTGTTGTAAATTATACTATGCTGAAATATCAGAATTTGGAAGTTTTGCGATTGAATTTTCTTTATGAAAATGAATTTAAATTAACTTTAATGTGTTTACAGCTTAGAACACTTTCTATTTAATTGCAATTCAATTCAGTTTTTGGCTCTGGTTTTAATATTCTTTGATTTGTAGTTGAATTTTTAGGAAGACATTTTTATGAGCTGTATTTTCTCTAATAAAATTTGCTTTTTACATCCTTTTCAATTAAATTCAAATTCAATTTTGTAATATAATAGTTGTAATATGAGGTTTGAATTATTTGTGTTTTATAATCAAATTTTAAATTTACAATATTAATGACTTCAATTTACTCGAATGAAATAGACTTTTAAATAAAATATTTTCTATTAAAATAGAATTATTATATTTAATTCAATTTGCTGTGTAGATTATTTATTTAGTTGCAATTAAATGCAGTTGTTGGCTGTGGTTTTAATATTCTTTGATTTGCAATTTTATAAGTATAATTTACTCCAAAGATTATTTGTTTTATGTTTGATTTTCTTGTATATGAATTGGCAACTATAAACAAAATTTAGTTTTTGTGAAAAGCTATAGAAAACAACAAAAGTTGTAAAATGAATTTAAGGCAAAATTTTGCGTGGGCAATTTTTGCTTTAGATGTTGTGAGTGGAAAATTATGGAAAATTGTAAAAGTTGTAAGAGCTGTGAGAATTGAAGGCTTTTGGGCTTTGCTGTCCTTATTTTGTTGTTGGCTTGGTTTGAATTTGAAATCGAAATAGCCAAAAGAGCTGTCGGCCTTCCTCACGTCGATGTTGCTGCTGCTGTTCACCTTTCTGCTGTTGGCTAAATTTAACAACAAATTTGTTTACTAGAGACAAATTCAAAAGCATTAATCATATGGCCTGCTAGTTGTTGTTGCTGTTGTGGCAGCAACACAGTGTCAAAGCCAATGCGAGCTGCAGCAACAACTGCACTCGCTTTGGTCAGTTGAGCAACAACACGACCCATGTTGCCGCCTTTCCCCTCGTCGCTTTCATCTGCCGGCAGCATTTCTTTTAATTGTTGTTGGCCCGCAATTTCCATTTTGATTTCCATGCTTCGCTGCCTCAACTCTCACTCCAATTTTCCCCCCTCTCCCTCTGACCATCGGTCCCCGCTTCCCTGCTGTTGCTTTTGGGCAATTTGTGATGTGAGGCTTGTTACGCTTTAGCGGAATTGCGCCAAATAACTTGGCAAGCCTATTCAGCAACAACAATTAGAACAACATCGGCAACAAGTACAATAATAGCAGCAACAATAGCGGCTACAACAATAGACCGCAACACGTCACACAACGGAAAATTATTATAAAAATAAATGCACATAAAATTCTAATGAAATTCGCAATTAAATTTAAATTTCTTCGCTTTGCTCTCGCGCTTTTTATAGCATTTGATGTATACATTATTTGTTTTCATTGCTTTTATTTAGATTTATTATTTATTTTGTTATTTCACTTCTTGTTGCTGCTTTTATTGGCTTTTCTTTTTTTTTTTCCCTCTTGCCTCTTGCGTTTTGCTTTTGATTGAGGCAAAATGTTTAACAAATTGGTTTGTGTTTGCAGCAAAAATTACACAAAATTATTGAGGGCGTTTGGTTTAATTGAGTTATGCTCGACGTATTTGCCACGAAATTGTAAATGAGAGAAAATTGTTTGTGAAATTGCCGAACTATAAAATGGAAATATTTCCAAATCAATGGACTCCAATTTACTGAGATTGTGAATTAGAATTTGAATCAAATAATGAAAAAAAAATATAAATATTCCAGTGGCGATGAATACTGCATTTTAATTATAATTAAAAATTATAAATATTGTGAGATTGTACATTTTTAATTATAATTGTAATTATTGAAATATCTGCCCTTGTTGCAAACTTGTTACTTGGTTGTGTGTGCTTTGAAATACTCTAACGTGAAAAGTCTTCAATATTGTGAAGGCGGAAAAGCACAAAAATATGGAAGCAGCACGTTATATTCTACCTCTCTTTCTACCTACCTCCCTCCCTCCCTCTCTCTCTCTCTCTCTTTCTCTCTCTGTGCTCTTTGCATATTGCTTAAATAATCTCTATAACTAAAAATAGCAGCGCGTGTTTAGCGTTTCTCTCGAAATTTGTGCTCTTCCTCTGCTGTTTTTCAAATATATTTCGCTGGCCAAATTTGGTCAAATTGTTATAAACAACCAAAAATATTGTTGTTAAGGAGGCGAGGCACCCGCTAAGGGAAGCAGTTCACTCGGACAGCTGTCAGTTGATGAACCACAAAAGGGGGCGGGGCACTGGGGGGGGGGGCGGTGAAATGCGTTTGACGTACCCGAAATGAAACGAAATGAATTTAAAAATTTTCCTGATATTCGCCGTCGCATTTGTGCCACCAAAAAGTCAATTGCGGCCAAACGCGGCGTATACTTAATTAATCTACAATTTCGACAATAATTTCGCTGAGGTCTACACACGCTTTATAGCCCCCGATATGCATATATGTACACACATACATATATAGTATAGTATGCACATTGCTTAAGTACATCAGATAAAGTAGCTGGAAAATGAAAAACGCTTTGAGTATTTTAAGTGTTTGACGGTCACCGAGAGTTCAAATCTATAGCATACTTATTCCCAAATTGCGCCATTTTTCGTCGTTTTTATTTTAATTTTAATTTATGTTTGGCAATTTTTTTGAATTAAAGTCTTTAATTTGCCGCATGTTTTTGTGATCCACGTATTTGTTGATTTTCGCTCAAATGTTGCGTCAATAAATCACCGCAGAATGTTTTGTCAAGTGTTGTGGGTTGAAAAACATCATCATTTTAAATAAGCCAACAAATTAGGCAAATGTTTAAATATTAAATAAATTCGCAAACTATTTACCATCGCTTCACAGCGAATAAAATAAATAAAGCAACATAAACTCAAAGTCTTCAGTCGAACAATCTAAATTCCAACAAACTCAAAATCATTAAATCGATCACATAATTGTGCAAAGTATAAAATATTTAAAATAAAATCAAATCATTTTTACAACATGTTACAATTAAAATATCTATTTGGCAAAGTTTATGTCATTCGATTGGCTGAATAATCCGCATGCAGATCGATCTATATCTACAAACATATATCTAAATCTATATTGCAATCTCAATTCAGCCGGAGAAAGGCGGTGAAGAGCTGTGAGTTGATCGAAAACTGTTAATGAGTCATGTGAATGAAGAATGCTCGTAATTATTGAGCTGAAAGAATTGTTCGATTTTCGCGCATTTCCTCATTGTCTGTTGCCTGTTGTCGGTTGTATGCGGCGTATGCGCAATATGCTCAGCATTACGCATACGCCAGGTATGCTTTGCCTATTCGTCGTTCGCCATTCAGTTTCAGTTCAATTCAGTTCAGTTTGTTGTCTAACGTCGGAGCAGCAGCAACAATCCCGTAAGACACCAAGAAACGAGCTGCGCGACAATTGACGAATCAGCCGGAAGATTCGACATCGACATCGACTTCGACGTCTTCTTCTGCTTGTGCTGGCCATGGCTAAGGACGACAAATTGTTGCTGTGATTTGTTGATATTTCATTCTGCCTTATCATCGTTGTTGCTGATCAGGGTCGTGCGGCAAATACGTAAATTGTCTTCTCGTTGTTTCTTCTTTTTTTTTTTGTTGGCGTTGCCGGCGAATGCGCTCATCGTCTGTATTTAGAGCCAAGCCAAAACCAAAAAAGAAAACAGCTGGCGTCTGCCTTTCGGCACACACTGTGGACCAATACTTTTTACATTTGCCTCTCGCTCTTTTTCCGGTTGATAAACAAAAGCAAACAAATTATGCTCATGCCGTTTCATTTGCACCCATTCCGATTTCAGGTGAAAACGACACGCATTAGCAGCAGCTACAGCAGCACTAACAACAACAACAACAACAACAGCAACAGCAACAGGAAGACAACAACTTCAACAACATTAACATCCTCAGCACCAGTTACACGCACAACTTGTGACATCGAGGAAATTTGGGACGAGCAGTTACTTAGGCAATTGGTAAGTTGCATGCCACCGAAATTGCTTTCATCTTATTTCACTCAAAAGACAGTCTTAAAATCATCTAATAAACAGTTACACATAGAGCTAATAAACAGTTAGCAGCAGTTGCTTAAGCAATAATATAGCATTAAAATTGCTTCATTGGTAACAAAAAACTAGTTTAATAAAATACGAAACTAAAATACTCAGCAATTCGAATATTCCAGAAAAAAAGGGTAAAAGATTTTGAATATTTTCTAATTGCTGTTTTTTTAGAACTCAAATTATTAATAGTATTATTTTTGTATTGATAGGGATTATTAAAGTAATTAAAATAGAAATCAAAATACATCAAATAAACTTGTGCCACCTTATTTGAATTAAATATGTTATGTTAGCAAAAGCATTTTGAATGACAATTTGTCGATCAAAATAAAATATTGCTTTCATTCAACAAAAATGGACCAGGAATCGTGGGATTTTGGAATTAGAAATATTTATCTAATTTCGGAACATATTAAGATAATTTCCAGTGATATTAATAATTGATAAATTTAGCAAATTTATAGAATTCTCAAATGTAGTTGAAAATAAATTTAGCAGCAATTGAGAGCAACTTAAATTCATTATTTTACTTAAATTAAAATGTTGCCACATTATCAATAATCAAATATTTTAGAAGGGCAATTTGAATGCAGGAGACTGTCACAAATTTAATAATATTCTCAATCATGCATTTGCAACAAATGTTCACATCATCGTATTTGCTTCGATTCCCCTCCAAAAACCAAACTCTAGCTGGAACAGGCCTCCACATACGAGGAGCGTCGCAAGATCCGTGCACGTTTACGCGAACTTATGGCGGAACGCGAAGGTAAGTCGCATTATCTGCTTTGTTATTGCATAGTTCTTGGCATCCTAACCACAGCACAACATAATGTGTATAGCAAACACACATATGTTATACCAAAAGCACTAATCCCAAGGATAAAAGGCAGTTCCAGGAAGTGACCAGTGACAAACGGTCACACTTAACGGATTATCGGAGTCTCTACTTTAGATAACATATAAGCTTATCAGCTGTCTCTCGCTCACTCAATATCTCTCTATCTGTGTCTCTCTCTCTCTCTCTCTCTCTGTGAACTATAGCTTCTGATTGTGTTCTGTATTTGTATCTTGTAGATATGCAAACAGCGCATACTCGTAGCTAGATAAAGTGATATTCCAGGCCAGGTATTGCAATTACTCGTCACGTCAAACAATTATGCATTCATCAGCGATCAGTCATTCATTAAATTCATTCAAATCGCAGACTCTTTGGTCGACTACTCGTTGTTTCTCCACTCGTTACTCGCTACTCGACATTCATTCAATATATTCTCATCTACTCGTCGCACACATTTACTCGTTCAACGCTCTCTGTTGTTGTTAAAGCGTTCGTTCATTCGTTCTCTCTCTGTTGTTTTTTCGTTTCTCGTTAAACGCTCTCACTCGTTTGCTCTCGTTCTCGTCTCTCTCTCTCTCTCTCTCTCTCTCGTTCAATTCTTCATCCATTCTCTCGTTGCAAACGAGCACTAGTTGTTCGTTTCGTTTTCTCGTTCTTTATCGCCTACACGTTACTCGTTGCTCGTTGCAGCGTCATGTTTCGTCCCCCTTAGAGCCGCTCCAAAATTGCAAAACAAATTTCCCATTCTCGTTGCGAGGCAGCGAGCAGCCCAACTTAACGGGACCTGCTGCGACCTTTAGACTCGTCCGACAACCGTTTTTTATCATGCTTTGAAACCCCACCCACCAAAAGTTTTATTGTTGCCGTTGCCGTGTTGTGTTCTTGTTGTGCTCGTTACAACGCTTGCAAAATTATGCTCCAAAAAGAAACAAAAACATATATCTCTCAATCTCTTTCTCTCCCACTTTTTCTTCTCACTCTCATCACACGAAACCACTTTTAATTTTGTTCGAATTTTGACGCGCGCGCGCATTTTAGAGCAGAAAAATTTAAAGGCGGGCGGTGCAAATTCCGCTGCCAACAAAGCCGACGAAGAGGAGAGCAGCGCCAGCGAGTATGAGGAAATAATTGAAGAGGTAACCGACTACAGCGACGAGGAGGAGGAAGAGGAGCAGCAACCAGAGCCGAAGCCACAACCGAAAGTGGAGCCAAAACAGGCAACAAAGTCAAGCACAACAGGCTCCACTTCCACTTCAAGTGCAAGTGCAACTGCAACTGCAACTTCCACCAAAGTTGTGGAACAAAAGTTGGCCAAAGTAGAGCTTAGCAAGCAGGTGGTACCAGCGAAGGGTAGCAACATCAGCGTGGTCGACGGCCAACAGGGTGAGCCACAGTCACATCCACCTCCACAGTCAAAGCCACAGCCACAGCCTCAGCCAGCAGCAAAAGAGGGCGCCACAGCGTTGAGTCATTCTAGTCTTAGCCGTAACAGTAGCCATAGTAGCAGTAGAAAAGCGAGTAGTAGCAGTAACAACAGTAGCAACCATAGCATTAGCCAGAAGCCCCAACCAGACACAACCGAGAACGTTGACGTTGGCGATGAAATGTCGCCGCCACAGCAGCAAGTGAAACGATTGAGTGTGCCGCAAAAGGAGGATTCCGGCACCGAAAGCGGCGAGGATTTGCGGCTACTCGCCGCCGGGCTGCGCGATACGCTGCAACAGCGCAGCAGCGGCGCCCCCAACGATGCAAATCGCGGCCTCCTGCAGGAGGTGACGGATTCCCTGAGCCGCCTCGAGTGTTCGCTCAAACTGGGCCAAGAGCTGGCCGTCGATGGCGGGCAACGTCAAGCGTTGCTCGCGCTAATTGCGCGCCTTCAGACCGGCCTCAGTGCACCCGAAAAGCTGTCCGAAGCGAACGACCCTACCATGGAGCAGGCACAATATGAGGTCGCCGATCAGGAGCAGAGCAGTCGACAGCGTTTCGCGAAGCGACGACAGCGCAGCAATCGGCATACGGTCGGTGTGAGTCGCGAGGAGCTGGCGGATGCACGACGCTACATGGAGGACATGCTGCTGCTGGAGCACAAGACAACGCCGCCGGTGGTAGTAGCTGCCCCGGTGCAGCCTTCTCCGGTACCCCTGGAGCGCAATGCCAGCTCGGGCGCCATTGTCGGTGCGCCCAGCACACAGCTGTACCGACCCAATCAGTTTGTGCCGCGCCCCCAGCACAACAGCAACAACAACCGTCGACCGCTGTCCGGCGATTATGCCGTCAGTTTTGCCAACTATCAGGCGGCCGCAGCACAACCGCCTGCCCACACCAGCAACAACAACAACAACAGCAACAACAGTGCGGACAGCAATCAAACGTCGCGTTTCAATGGCGCCAAAAAGCAGCTGATGAAACGCGCCAACACCATCGATATACCCAAGGCCAAGGCCAAGTTCAGTGCCGCCGATTGTGACAGCGACTCCGAGCTGGACAGCAACGCGGGTCCGAATTTGGGACTCAAGCGGGCGGTGCAAGTGAGCGTGAAGCGGCGCGTCCACCATGTGGTGCCGCCATTCGAACCGAAGACCGAAAACGATCACAAGTTCTTGGCGTTCATCAACAAGCAGCACCACCAAGGAGGCCTCGGTTGGGCCGGCGCACGCTCCGTCTCCAACTGGACGCACAAGTTCGGCAACATCAAGCACACGTTCGAGACGGGCGTGGCCGCCACGGCCACCAAGGGCAAGCCGCCACAGCCTCCCGCCACACAGCAGCACTACCAGCGTGAACGGGAGCGTGAGCAGCAGCTGTTTGAGCGCGAGCAGCAGCAACAGCTGCAGCTGCAGCAGCAACAACAGCAGGCGCTGCTCGAGCGTCAGCGTCGCCAGGAGCTGGAGCGTCAGCTGCGCCTCGAGCAGGAGGCCCGGTACGAGCGCGAGCAGCGTGCGCGCCTCGAGCGCGAGTATTACGAGCAGCAGCTGGAGCGTCAGCAGCTGGAGCGCCAGCAGCAACTGGAGCGTCAGCGACAGCAGCAGGAGCAGCTGGAACGGCAGCGTCGCCAGGAAATGGAGCTGCGCATGCAGCAGCAGCGTGAACGCGAGCGCGAACGGGAGCGGGACCGAGAGCGGGAGCGTGAACGTGAACATGAGCGGGAGCGCGAACAGGCGGCTGCTGTGGCTGCAGCTGCAGCGGCGCCGCTTAATCAGTTCATACACGCACCGCAGTCCGTGTTCCGACCCATCGATCAGGGACCGGCGCCCAACATTTACAAGCCCATTGCGCAAAAGTCGCAGCCGGGCACGTCGCGCCACAAGCTGCCCACAGCAGCGTCAGCGCCACCGCAAACGCAACTGCAACCGCAACAACATCTGCAGCCGCGTCCCAGCTACAGCAACACGCCGTCGCCGGCGTCGTCGCCCATCGGACTGCCGTGGGTGGCCAAGCCGCGTGTGGACAACAGCGACTTTAAGCGCAAGGCCCATCACTTCGAGGAGCGTTCGCTGCGCGACAATCTGGAGCAACAGCAGCAGCCGCAACACGTGCCGTTTAGCGCTCAGCTGCAGCGCCACAATTCGTTGCGCTCGAAGGCGCCGCCGCTGAGCTTCAGTGAGTTCAAGAAACGTCCATCGCTGCCCAACGCCATGGATCCCGAACTGCAGCCTTATGCGGTACCAGCACAACCGCCTCAGCAAGCGCAGCCGCCGCCGCCGCCAACGAACATCTCCTTCACGTACGCGGACTACACACCAAATGTGCTGCGTCGTGGCGCCACAAACCTGAGCAATTATCGCAGTCAGCCGTGTCTGAGCAGCGTCGCCCTGGAGCCGCTCACAAATCCGCTTGCAGCCCCCCTGGTGCTCACCAATGCGAATCCCACGTACTTGCCGCCAACCGTTGCGGCTGCAGCGTCGTCGCGCTTCGACTTTGTCAGTCCGGTCGACAGTCCGACCAGCTGCTTGACCGCACCGCTCATGACCACCGACAACACCGACGACGATCTCGATCTGGACTCGGATCACAACAACAACAATATGCACGAATATCGCGCCGAGATCAAGGTGATGCGTAAACCGCGCAGCCAAACGGCCGTCACCGTCGCCGGACGTCGCACGGCGCACGTCAGCGACGACGAGGTCTTCGGCCGCAACTCGCGAGCGGCCAAATCGCTGCTCTACACCATGAAGCAGCTGGGCAACGGAACGGGAAGCGCAAATGTGCCGGCGGCAAATAGTAAGCCAGCTGCCCTAAGAACGCCGCAACAAACACAACCCAGCTCGCCCGGCGGCAAATCGGGCTGCCTGTCACCCGACGGCCGCCTGTACCAAGCACCGCTGGTAGAGCCGCTCTTTCCGCAGCTCAGCAACTTTGAGGCCAAGCGCCAGCCGCAGTATCAAAGTCAACCAATGCCACCGCCAACTCAATCTCAACCGCAACCACAACAGCAACATCAACCACAACATCAACCTCAACCTCAAATGCAGCCTGGCTATGCGAGCGAAACCCAAACCAGTTATGTGGTCACCTACCCCATGGAGGACTCGGCCGACGAGCAGGAGGCCTCGTTGCACAGCCTGCAGCGTGTGCGTCGCACCTCGGAGCATTCGAATGCCAGCTCAAGTCTGAGCATGACCAGCTGGACAGCGAATCCGATGCACGTGCAGACGTCGCCGCTGCCGCCGCCCGTGGATCGCAGCAACAAGCCGCAGCTGGTACCGAAGCTAGTACCGCAGCCGGTACCAGCGCCCGTCGCAAGCCCTGCTGCGGTGCCAACAGCGCCACAACAGTCGCGTCCCCGTCTCAGCACACGCAGTCACACCATCAGTGAGTCCAACTACGACCCGCAGCCGTTGCAGCCGTTGCAACAGCAACGCAGCAACAATCACATGGAGAGCACGCTGCAACAGCGTGTAATGTCGCAGCAAACGCTAAGCAGCAACAATCGACAGCAGCTGCAGCAGCAGCAGACAACGACGATGACGACGCAACAGCAGGAGCAGCTGCGTCGCAAGAGTCTGGGCAATGTGCTGGAGCAGCGTGACAAGCTCTACTACGAGCAGACCACCTACAAATCGTCGGCGCCCGCGGACACGCCCGACATCGTCAAGTCGTCGCTGCCCAAGGAGCAGGCGCCGCTGCTGAAGAAGTTCGGACCGCCGCAAAGACATCACTATGTGCCCAACGCTTACCAAAGCCCCCAGGTGGGCAGCAAGCAAAGCCTTCATCACAGCAGCACTACCAGCATTACAGTACAGCAGCAGCAATCGCATCAGCATCAGCATCAGCAACAGCAACAGTTGAAACCCTTGATTGTGGAGACACCAGCGACGCCACAGCCGCAAACAAATGCGGCGGAAGCCGGCCCACCCGAGGATCAAATACCGCGCAACATTGTGTTCAACAATGTGAACGCGTTCAGCTCGCTGAGTCGACGCCACCAGGAGGAGGAGCAACAGACCATGCACAACAGCTCTGGCGGCGGTTCGCGTATCAATCGTCTCAGCAAATGCGATTCGTGGACGCACATCTGCAACCAGCAGCAGCAGCAGCCGCCATCTAACGTCAACGGTTACAATCAACCGATGAGCACAATGCCGGGCGAATTGCGACGCACAAAATCGGGGCATTCGTTGGCGGTGCCCAAGCTGTATGAGGCGGGCATCGACAAGGCACAAGTGGGTCAAAAGCAACGCACGGTGGCGGCCTATTTCTCGGGTCAAAAGTCGCCAACGGGCAACGACGAGCTGCTGCGTAGCAGCATCACAACGACAACGACATCGACATCGACGTCGCAGCGCAAATCGGCGATAAATCGGACCAAGACAAGTGAAAAATTGTCGGCGGCACGCAAATCGTTGAGCTCGCTGAACTCGCAATCGAATGGTAATGTGTCAGCCGCAAGTCTGTATCGTGTGGGTGGTGGCATGGTGGGCGGTACCGCACCGTCTGCCGCTGGTGTTGGTGGCGGCTTGAGTCGCAGTGCAACAATGCCGCACATAGCGCATCTCAATCTGTTGGACGAGAGCAATGTGGAGGATGCGTTCGAACAGCTGATGTTGGGCGCATAAATCATTTGTTATCGATCATGACTTATCGATCGAACGATCAGCAGCAGCATTCCAGTTGGAGCCGCCCAGCGAGACGCAACTGGACCCAACAAATCAACAAAAACAAAACGACACTCACAATAAAAAAACAAACACAACTCTCACACAACTGTAACTGTAACTGTACTGATTACCGATTACCGATTAACGATTACTGTTTACGTGTTTACTCGCTACTGTTATTTTGAGCGTAGTTCTCTTTACTTAGGCATTGTTTTCCCCACCTCGTCCTTCCCTCCCCCCACCAGCCTCCTCCCCTGAGATTTTCTCTAGTCATTCGAAACGTTTCATTCCGTTTCGTTTCGTTACGTTACGTTTCTCAAAACATTGTTTCTTGCGCTCAATTCGCGACGAGTCTCACAAAACAAACTAGCAGGAGGGACCACATGAAAAAAACACACACAAAAAAAAAAGAATTTTAATAAATTAATACACACACACACACATACACACTGCCGAGTTTGCTGCCGCAGGATGCCAATAAAAAAAACCAAAAACATCAACAACGACAACAAGAACAACAACAAAGAAATCAGCAAAAAATGCAAAGAAAGTTTTCAATCAGCAAAAGTACTTTGTGAGTGAACAAAACAAAACCCAAAAAAAAAAACACGAAATGTACAAAACAGCGTTGCCACCTTGTTTAATTAGCGCGTTCCATGTACTACCATCATATTTATTTATTTTGCTACCAAAAACGCCCGCCCGGCCTAACTGCAACTTTACTTATTTTTTTTTACATTTATTCGCATATTTTGTATATTTTAAAAATATATTCGTATATATATATATATATTTCTTTTATTTTGCCTGCCCACTTCTTCCTCACCATCGAGAACTGTACAAAAGTTAGTTTAGCTAGCGCTTTAAACGTTTTGTTTTCTTTCATTGCCGTTACGTTTCTCCATTTCGTTTCATTTCGTTACGTTGCGTTGCGTTACGTTGGCTGTTTGATTGGTTGGTCCAGCGAAAAACAAACATAAAATAAAACGAACTACACTAAATTATTTAACTCCCATGCTGTCCCTCCTGATCTGGACTGTATCTATTTTTTGTCCCTGTCTCTCTCTCTCTCAGTCTTTTTGTACATACTTTACGCCCCCCGTCCCCCGCCCCCTGTTCCCATTGTCCCTTTTTTGATAATTGCAACACAGCTCAGCCCCACAACTGTCCCCTCAGTTTGCTGTGCTGGCTGTTTTTTGTTGCTTTCTACGCTAAAACTTTTTACTCGCATGATTTTATACTCTTTTTTTTGTGTTCCTTTTGTAAATAAGATTTGTGCATGTTTTCTTTAGCATTAAGTGTAGACGTATACAGTAGTTGTAGCTGCAGCAGTTGCATCAACAGCACCAGCAGCGTCACCAGACACCAACCACCACCCACCACCCACAAATCGCCAACAGCAACGCCGCAAACTTCACATCTCAGCGGCCACGATTCGTTCTCGTTTTCGTTTTTCATACTATTTTCTAACTTTTTTCTTTATGATTTTTTTTTTGTATCTGTGTGTTTTTTGATCTGTTATTTGTTTTTTGGCAGCGTTGCCAGTCTGTGAATAAATTTGGTTTTTCTGAAGTGGCGTATGACGAATGTTGCCAAAAAAAAAAACAATCACAAAATGTTCAACGTATTTTCACATCTTATATTTGTGTTGCCGTGTGTAGTGCACATTTATGTAGTTGCCTGCCTTAGACTAGTCTAAACTACAAGATACAAAAAAATAAAAATGATCTAAATAATCTATTTTTCCTGAGATTTTCAATAACTTTAACCAATTTTGTTTATATACCATTATTGTTGAAATGTTTACGATTGCATGACTAATTTGTGACTTGACTAATTGTTGTAATTATTGCTTCTTTTTTCTCCCCGTTTTTTTTCTCTCGCTCGCTCGCCGACCAAAAACAAATCGTCTAAAACCTTTCTTCATAAACAGCACAACACAAGCAACAAAGCTCAACGACCAGTGAACGCACCGAGACAAAGTCAAAGGATGGCGGCGCAGTTCTCACTACAACCACAACAAAAGGTATTTCACAAAAATAATATGATTTAAGCTGTAAAACTAATTTGAATTTGTATTTATTGCAGTTACCACACGCACTGTGAGCGGCAGCGCAGCCGCCAAAAACATTTCGCCGCTGGCCAAATTTAAGCAGCTCGATAAGGCAGCTGCCCAGCAGCAGGCTCAAAAGTAAGTAAAACAATTCAGATATACAAATACAAATATATATTACATATATATAAAGAGCGCACACTTGTCAAAGCAAAAGCAAACAAAATGCGCATTTTTTTCAAATTTAAATTTAAATTCAAATATAACTGCTGTTGAATGTTGATGTGGCAACGTCACAAGCGATCAACTGCAGTTGACTGTTGATCCGGCAACGCCGCAGGTGCCATTTTGTTTGCATTTCTTTGGCACACACACACACATTCGGTGCAGGCTCACAATAAACTCTCACTCACTTACACACACACAGTCACACACACACAACAATACTGAATCACAAGTTTCGTCTGCCATTTTCTGGTGTCGGTGAACGCAAATTAAATCGAATATCTTGTCCTTCTTGTGCCTAGGTATATTTGTAAAATGTATGTGAGGTAAATTCTAAAAACCGTTTTGCTCTCCTAGCTATCTGTCTCCCTCTAGCCACCGGGCGCTCTGCTCTTGTTCTTTACCTTATGTACGCACCTCGCTCTGTCTCTCTCTATCTCTCTCTTGCTCTCTCTCTGTCTGTGTCTTTCCCAAAACAGCAACAATAAATGAGATTGAATCAAACACAACAACAACAACAGCAAAAACATAAACCTAATATACATATTTGTTGTTGTTTCCTGCTAACACAAACACATACAAACACACCAACACACACACACATACACAAGGTAAACAATTCGAACACCCAAAAAATAAGTACAACATTTATGTATTTACAAAATAAAAAACAGCAAAAAAATTGTGTGAGTTTCGCTAAAACGTCTGCCCCTCCAACCTTGAATCATTTTGTTCAGATCATCTCCAACAACAACAAGCACACCCACGACCCCCGGCGGTTCAGCACAACCGCTGTTCAAATTTACCGATCCGGCATTAAATGCGCGCGCCGCCACTGTCAAGGATCAGCTTCTACAGTGGTGTCAGCACAAAACGCAGGAATATGAGGTATCCATCCACCACAACCTAAAAAATACCAACAGCAAATTGCCCAAAAAATACCATACAATATACCGAAATGCAATGCAAAGCGCGCGCAGAGAAGCTACAGCCACCAACCGTTATATTTGTTACAATTCCTTTTTGTTTGCATTTATTTTTGTTTTTTTTTATTTTTGCCGTTCGTTTTTTTTTATATATAAATTAACGCTTAGGCCCAAACAAAACAAACAATAACAACAACAATGTCTAACCTTTGGCTGAGCTTTTTTTGTTGTTGAGCAACTCATCTACACACGCATACACACAAACAAACACACACACACATACACATGCATACACACACAGAAAAACACACAAAACGCACGCAAGCAGCTTGATGAAGAATACAAGGATGAAGATGAAGAAGAAAAAGCGCCGTTATTAACTTACATGTGTTTTTTGCCGCTTTATCGCCAATTTGCTTTTGGGGCTGGATTTTACACAAAAAAAAAATGAAAAAAAATTAAAATCACTTAACGCTTAATTACCGCCGCTGCTGCTGCTGCTGAAATAGAAAAACAACAATTAGAAATGTGCAATGCAAGCGCTGTGCTACAGTTATATTAATCCCCCGCCGACCCCCGCCCAACACCACGTCCCCTTGCATCGATCAAACGTACTTAACACACAATCTTTTGCTGTAATTCGCAGAACGTGCAAATAAGCAACTTTAGCTCGAGCTGGTCCGACGGCTTGGCCTTTTGTGCGCTCATCCATCACTTCTTGCCCGATGCCTTCGACTACACGCAACTAACCAAACAGACGCGACGACACAACTTCGAGCTGGCCTTCAGCGTTGCTGAGTGAGTACATATCGAACAATCGATCGAAGGAGCGATAAATTGATTGACATTTCGATTTCGATTGCAGTGAGAAGGCTGGAATTGCGCCGCTGCTGGATGTGGAAGACATGGTGGAGATGAGCAGACCCGACTGGAAATGCGTCTTTGTCTATGTGCAGAGCATCTATCGCCGCTTCCGCAATTGCCAGTGAACCATCACTAACAGCAACAACAACAACTACGCATCTATTCATTACATAATAAGCAAGTCGTCCCCCCTTCTCAACCTTCCTCCCCTTCAGACAGAATTATTACGTATACGCCCGGTTGGCATAACTATATTATTTACATACTTTAATCCCACATTTGATTACTTATTATACAAATGGCAGCCTCGTCGTCGCATTGAAACAGCAAGAACATTTGTACGTTTTTTTTTATATCTGCTTGTTTATCATATTTCTTTTTTTTATCACATTTTTTTTTCTCGTATTCTATTATAATTATTATATTATTATTTGTTATTGAAAAGAAAAACGAAAAAAAACTATGCAATAATTGTTGATTTTTTTTTGTCATAATTTTAAAAATATATAAAAACTAAAGCAAAGAAGAAGAAAGCACAACAATTGCAAGGCGCAAAAAATATACTAACCCCGCTGAGTTCATGAAGAAAAGAAACATTTATACCCAACTACATTTATTAAAGCGAGCGATATTACGAGCAAATTACTAACTCGCAAGCAGCGGCAAGCGATATCAACAAAAATAAAAATGTATCTACAGCTAATATTAACATTGAACAACAAAAATGGGGTTTTCTTTTGCTTTACTTAAATGGCGGCCATGGTAGTGTTGCCACACCAAAATAAATATAAAAAAACCATTGCATACATAAATGGGTACACTGCCTGACGATCCTTTATCGCAGACGATGGGGCAACACTGCACACTGAATGTTTCCCCACAAATCGATAATTAAAAAAAAAAAACATAGCATACATAAACGGGCATACTGCCAGAATATACAAAATAATTTGTTCACACTTACGGTCACACACTGATTTTGAACGACGCAGTTGGCTTTGGCGGCAAATGGGCTCGTTTGAAGCAAAGAGTTCAGATATATGCTCTCAGACATGCTGTGAAAGTCGAACGTTTAGTTTTGTGTAAAATGTCCAAACAAAATTACGTGTGAAATTCGTACAGCCCCGCAAAATTGAGTTCGTTACGCGCGCAACACAAAACACTTAGGCTTCATCAAACGAATCGCGTTACCGCATTTTGGTTACCAAGCTTTGCTCTTTTTTCCTTTCTTCGCGTTCTCTTTTATATGGGAGAAATGTCACAACAGCCGGAGGAAGTGCAGCAGCAGTTGTCCGAAGCGACGGCGCTGAGACTGCTGAACAGTGTTGTGGCCAGCGCATCGCTATCGAGGCCGGCACAAAGCGAAGCAACAACAGAGAGCAACGAGCAAGAGTCAGCGGCTGCGTTGGCACCTGGGCAACCGATGCAGGAGAGCGTGCATTCAACGAATGAGTTTGGCCACTTTTGTCGCATCTGTCTATGGAATCGCGTCGACATGGAGATCATCAACTGTCCATGCAAGTGTAAAGGCAGTGTGGTGAGTTTTGTGGTCACTCTGTTGCCATCTGCCATCCCGCTCACTCTCACACACACACACATAGGGCTACATACATATGACGTGCTTAAAGAAGTGGATAATGGTGAAACGCCAGAATCGCTGTGAAATATGCCATGCGACATTCGACATCACCACGGATCGGGCGAGCGTCAAGCAAATGCTGCGCGCCTTCTGCTGCGGACGCTGCTGCGGAATGATTGTGAAGCATGTGCTGTTCAGTGCCTCGCTAATGCCCCTTGCCCATGTCATACTGCAGCAGGTGAGCGCGTGCACTGATGGATTTTTTGAGCATGTGATCATGGTTACACTGCATGCTTATCTGCGCTTTTTTAATTGTGTACAGGTCTTGCATTGCATGGACAATTTGAATCAGGGCAGCACCGAACAGCTAACGGTGCAGGAAGTGTTTGTTGCGTCCTGTGCTCTGCTCACATCGAGTGCGCTCTTCTTTCACTTCTTTGAGTTTGTGACAACGCGATTTATGCTCATACGGAACATATTGCGGCACTGGTGGATGTTTGGCAGCAATGATTTTAGTCTGTTCGACGTCGACGACGATTTATTTCAGCTATTTTGAGCCCCCTCGATTTGATTGCGCGAACAAAGAACCATGAACGACAACAGGAGCAATTTCTAACATCTACAAAATTGTCCAGTTATATTATTTTTTGTTTTCTTTTTTGGTACCACCAACACCAGCAACAATAAAGCGACATATAACGGCATTTTATCCTATTACACTATTTTAATTTTTAGCGCAGTCTGTTAACGCAAAAAGCTGCCGCTGTTAACTAACAGGAGCTATCGATTGCAACCCATAAAATACTAACTGCACAAAAACAGCTGTTCAAGTAACGCGTTTTGTGCGCAAAATACCAATTGTACCAGTTATTAATTACTCTCAATTCAACATTTTGGTATATTTGCAATCACATGCAAAAATACTGATAATATCTGCTTTCGCTGTCTTCACAAATATGTAAAAGTATTGTATTTATTTTTTTTTATATTGCAGTATTTCTAGCACAAAGGGATCGTGCGAAAAATACCAATTATACATTTTGCAGTGTGGCCAGCTAGCTGTGCAGCAAATTGTGAGCGTTGGGATTATTTGTGATATGGGAGTGCGGTTACGCTGGCTGTCATCCCCAAGACACAAATATTAATTTCTTTTTGCATAAAATCGAAGCAAAAAAAATAGCATACGTTTATATTGTAATGCACAGTGGCATCAGCAGCTAGCGGGAAAGAAACAGGCGTGTGCAAATCGTGAAATGATTTTGATATTGTGTAAGTGTGTACAAAATACAATCAAATCAAATAAGGTTTGGGCAGGCTTTCAATGTGTGTTTTTGTGCGAGTGTGTGTGTGTGTGTAACAAAGAGGAACTTGTCGCAGCAGCAGAGCAGTGAAATTGACAGCAGTAGCAGCAGCAGCAGTAACAAAAACAACAACAACAAACAACGAAAAAAAGAAGGGAAAGGAAAAACGAAGAACGACGAACGGTCTTAAAAGAAAGTGAAGTTTGCGCGTGTATGTGTTATGCGACTGTGTACGTGTGTTTGTGTGTGTGTGACATTGCACCCGTTTTTTTTGTTTTTCTTTTTTTTTGACGCACGTGTGGCAAGTGAAAAAAAACGACGTCAAAGTAAATATTTTAATTTTGCGTTGCGTTTGTTTTATTTTGTTTTTTTTTTTGTTTTCTAATTGAATTGAAACTTGTTGCAGAGCTTCTTCCACCCCCCGCTCGCCCAGTAACGAAGCGAGTTTTATTTAATTCACAATAGGCAATTCACAATATACGGAAAGGAAACGCAAGAAACTTCAATAACAATAACAACAACAACAGTAACAGAAAACAAAATGGCTGCGCAGCAGCAACAACAACAGCTGCTGGCTTTGATGTCATCGGCCTCCGGTCACAACAACAACAACAGTCCGGAGCCGCTTTATAGCCTGGCATTGAACGCCGTTGTCAACGGCCTGGACTGCAAAGTGGCGGCCTTGGAGCGCATCAGCAAACTGCCGGAGTTGCCCCGCAATCTCCTCATCGATGTCTACGAGAGAGTAAGTTTTTGCTTTAACCCCCCACCCCCCTCAGACTTCCACTTTATTCTATCTGCGAATGACAAAAGTGAAAACACGCGCACACACACACACAAACGTAGCCCAATCAGCTGCTAGGCGTGTGTGTGTGTGTGTGTTTGTTACAGCATTTTATATAGCTTGTTATTGTTGTGCCGTTATCTAGGGAGGATATTTTGTATTTGTTATGGTTTTGTCTTGCATTGAATTCCAAGTCGATTGAATTGAAAGCTTCGCGCGAGAGCTTTCCACTGTTTATGTTTACGGCTACTAGAAGCTTCCGCCTCTTGTCACACGAGCCCAGCTGTGAACACACACATCTATCTAATATCTATGTGCCTGTGTGTGTGTGTGAAAACCGCATGGCGGCGTTATTATTGTATATCAACGTAATATCTTTATTTCTTTTATGCGATATGATATCTGGGAATTTGGAGCTTTTGTTTATCCACTGTAGCTGGGATTAAACACTAAACACATACACAAAAAGCATCAATAGATCATCCAGATTGTCATAATGGCGTTGCAATTACAATAATAAATCATGAAAGAGCGACAACAATAAAGCAGCAGTCAGCAATTGATGCTTTTGTTGTTGTTGTTGTCGCCGCTGGGCTAAATATAGCGCACTCTTTCCCACTTGTTGTCGTTGTCCTGCTGTCGCCCGATCATTGATCATTGAACTTGGTCGCCAACCTTCGTCTTCGTCTTTATCTTCATCTTCTTCGTGTTCGTCTCTACCTCTTCTACCGCTCCCTCTTCCGCTTATCGACTTATCGATTGTCGTTGTTGCACTTGATAGTAGAGCTCAAATAACTATCGATGCAAGCATCGAATTATCGGTGGTTGTTTTTTGCGAGAAATGCATTTAGTTCAAATTTCAGAATTTGTTATCGTTAAAATGCTTTGAACCAACGAAACTTTTCATATCATATGTTGGTGTTTATCGGAATATTGCTTATCTTATTTAACTACTATCGCAGACTATCAACATTAATGGTTGTGTGGATAATTAATATTGTTGCTTGCCCTTGCAGATCTCGCAACGTGATGATTTGAAAGACACACTCATGGAGGAGCTCTCCAAACTAATGGTGTTCAGATGCCTCGTCCGCTTCACATCGGCCCGCAATCAGCTGTTTCGCATTGTCGCCTCGCTGATGGCCAGCAACAAGTCGCTGACGCGTCGCCTCAGCGAGGCGTATGAAGTGCACTTTGGTGTCGTACCGCAAACAGAGCCCGAACCCAGCGAACAACATGGCGATTGTAGTGATAAGCTGGACAAGGAGCTGTTCAGTGATGAGTACAGCAAAATCCAGATAGCGGAGCAACAACAAATTGCCACCGACGCCGCCTTCGCTTGCTCATCGTCATCATCATCAGCAACATTGGCGACGACAAGCGATCATCAACATAAACACCAACTGCCGTCTGTTACAGCGAAGCACGAGGAAGAGGCGGACCCCGAACTGGGCGATTTGGATGCACAGGATGTGCTCGCCATTGATTTGGGACTGCGCCTGGGCAGCTTTCTGTCCGAGGCGGGCTGGATGCAGGAGAGCATCTCAGTGCTGTCGTGCCTCAACGAAAGACTGAAGCGCATGCCGCCCTTCAAGAACAAGCTGGTCACGCGTCTCGATTGCCTACAGCGGTAAGGGTATTTTCAATATCTGCCCGCTCCTTCGAGGACATATTACTCCATTCCATTGCTTTCTTGTTCTAATAATAATTATGTTTTAAATTGCAGCCTACTTTATGCGGAATCGTCGCACTGCAATTTCAAACTGGCGCAACAAACGTACGCGGAGCTGATCAAACTGACGCCAATGGTCGATCGCCACGTGCCGCCGCCATTGATTGCGATGGCGTACACACAAATCTCGTCCATGTACTTTGCCCGCAACGAGTACAACAACAGTCACATGTGGAGCGTCAAGGCGCTGCATCATCTGCACACGTCAGCGCCCACACGGTAAGTGATCATCACTCCTCAATCCCTTAATCCAATTGCCGCTAATTGCTGTGATTTTCGACTTGTAGCGTGGCCATTGATGTGTTGCGCCAGGCGGCCAAATCGTGTGTGGTGAAACGCGATTTTGCACGCGCCAATTTGCTCATCTGCCAGGCGGTGCGACGTGCCCGGTGAGTAACCAATAGATAGAGTTTTCATTTGCAAAAGAATCTCAGCTAATTACGCTCTTTACATTTTGCAGTGAACACTTTGGGCCAACGCATCAAAAATACGGCGATGCGCTGCTGGATTATGGCTTCTTTCTGCTGAACGTCGATTCGGTGTTTCAGTCGGTCAACGTTTACAAGGAAGCGCTGGCCGTGCGTCGCGGCATCTTTGGCAATATGAACTTCCATGTGGCGATCGCACACGAGGATCTATCGTATGCGTATTATGTGCACGAATATAGCACTGGTGACTTCAGTTGCGCCCAGGATCATGTGGATAAGGCGGTCAACATTATGAAAAATCTGGTGCCCAGCAATCATTTGATGCTGGCATCGGCGAAGCGTGTGAAGGCGCTGCTGCTGGAGGAGATAGCGCTCGACAAAATCGCCGATGGCATGGACGAGGAGGATCTGCTGTTGCAGTCCGAGGAGCTGCACAATTTCGCCTTGCAACTGTCGCTGGAGGTGTTCGGCGAGGTGAATGTG